>OZ018395.1:14026149-15413987 GCA_963969525.1 Ontholestes murinus | reverse complement strand
ATCACGTCGAAGCCAAATGTGAAACAAAATTGAGAACAAAACACTTCTAGCTATTTTTTACGACTTTTCTAATTAATTATGTTATTTAAAAATTGTTTCAAATTTTATCACGTAAATCTACAAAAAAGTTTTTGATAGTCCTAGAATTTCATTTATTTAAAATTAAATAATACATTTAAAAATACGAAAACATTTCGTGAATCTACAACAATTAGTCTTACTAAGACTAGTAGTAATTTCGTATTTTTAAATTTATTATTTAATTTTCTACAACTCAGGATTTTAATACATTTTGTTATTTAAAATTTAATTAACTAAACTACAAAATCGAGGTTGGTGGTTTAAAAAAAGCATTTTTGTAAGAAAACATTCTCAAACATTTACTATTAATTTTGGCTTGTATATAGTGTTCATCATCATCACTGACCTTGACAAAGAAAAATCCAAAATTCGTGCATTCTTTTTTCCACCGAAACGGCACATCAAAAGTTTATGAAAGAAGATAGGTATAGGGAACGCTAGCACAATTAAATTCTGCGTTCGAATATGTAAAAATATACAGGGTGTTCTATTTAAGAAAAGCGAGATATATTGGTTTAAATTTGACCAAATGTGGTTTGAAACACCCTGTATATTCTTTATTCAAAAATAATTTATCATTGGATACCCATAGGTTTCGGCTATATGTAGCTAATATTACAGCCATTCAATTTTATTTTCGACGGAGATATGTATTTTTAAAGTGAACTCTGAAAAAGCACAAAATTTGGACTTAAATTTGGACTTTACGTTACTTAATAATTTTTTTCACAGAAATTTATGTAGAATATAAATACGTATTAAAAAATATAGTATTCTATTTAAGTCGTATAATCTTGAAAATATTTTAGTTAAATAGAGCACACTTGATTACATAATTCATGAAAATTTCATAAAAAATATACGTTCCGAACGATCGAACGCACGTGTACGTAAAATACAGAGACAATAATTGGTGTTTTATTACCTTATTAGACAATTACTACTGTTAAAAAGTGACGTAATTATAAGTGACAGTATGTAGTGTAGTTTAGTGAGGAACAATCAAAATTCAAAGTTAAAAATAAGAAGTTATTATAAGTGATTCTTTGATATAAAATATAAACCAGTGCTACGTCAGCTCAATTCAACGTCGTCTGTGAAGCAAAACTACAAGGATAAACTCAAAAATTCATCGGGCACGATGTCCTCCATTGATATCAACAAATTAACGATAAAAGATTTAAAATTGGAACTCAAAAAACGGGGATTAACAAAAACAGGAAACAAACACCAGTTAGTCCATAAATTAAAATCCGCCGTTAATTCTAGTTTTATCGAAACGGATAATACGTTAATTATGGATAAAGCAATCGCAAAAACATTCGAAAAAAGGAAAGGAAATGTTTAAAATTATGAATTGTCTGAATTACTTAAAATATCAGGTCTATTTTTTAAACGTACAAATTACAAAGATGAAAAAATATATAAACAATAAAAGTTGCACAAATAAAAAATTAAATAATAATACAACTAATGCACGTAATAAAATCTCTATCATAAATTTGAAGGAACAAACTACTCTCACCGATAACGAGATAGGAGCCACTAATAATAATACAAAAGGAATGGGAAGTGATTTAGTTATAAATAATTTGAGTAATTTAGACAAACAGATAACTCTCGACGACAACGAGATAAGATCCACCGATAATATACGCATTAATAACACATCATGGGCAGAAGATCAAACAGGAAATAATGAAAGAGACTTAATAATAAATAATAATTCTACAACACAACCAAAAATTAGAAGTAGCGACAAGAAAGTCCTGATTTTGGCAGATGGCGTGGGACGTAATTTAAGTAGAGTATTTACAAGATATTTATCGGGACAGTTCAAGATAGAAATAATATTTAAGCCGAATGCAAAGTTTCATCAAGTAGTTGAAGATATGGCAACACTAACCAAGGATTACAGACTCCGGTATCAACGAATTTATATTTCTTTTTGAAAAGTATTGTAATAGTAATGTCTCTACAAATTCAATTCATCACAGTTATACTGAATTCATACATGTTTTTGAACGGTGCTTCAATGTTGCATTTCCTACGAAAATAAGAAAAGTTTCTCAGAAGAACTCCAAGCAGAATATAATTCAATGCAAAATTTAAGATGGATCAGTTCTCTAACTAATGACAATCATATTATTATGACATATAAAGAGAGCAAAATAAACCTAAGCAAAAAAATAAAACAGGAAAAGATTAAATATTATGATTCACTTATATTTGAAGCTCCCGATAAAAATAAAAAACTTTGGTCAATAGTCAATTCTTCTAAATCAAATGTAGTAGAAAAACCAATGTACATAAAATCAAATAACATAAATTATACAGACGATTTATCAATTGCAAACGCATTTGGCGAATATTTCATTAACTCTATATCAACTTTATTAAACGAGGATATAGTAGAGACAAATAAAACTTGCACCGTATCAGATAGGAGCCTCACTTCAATGTTTTTCAAAGCCATTGTACCCTTAGAGGTTGAAAATATCATTAAGGGATTAAAAAATACATCTGCCGGACCTGATGAAATTCCTGTTAAATTGATTAAAAGAATTTCGTCAACTATATCTCCAATTTTGGCATCGATAATTAATAAATCAATTGAAGAAGGTACCTTTCCATCGCTCTTGAAATGGGCAAAAATTATACCAATATTTAAAAAAGGAAATATAAATGACATCGCCAACTACCGAGCAGTATCTGTATTAAGTATATTTTCCAAAATTATTGAAAAAGCGGTTTATTCACGTCTTATAGAATACTTAAATATAAATAATATATTGTGTAAACAACAACACGGTTTTAGGTCAGGTCGGTCTACGGAAACTGCCTCAATAAATCTGATCCAATATATACATAATTACATTGATCAAAATAAGAAAGTTGCCGCTGTATTTTTTGACTTAACCCGTGCTTTTGATGTAATTAATATTGATTTTGTAGCAAAAAAAGATGGAAACGGTAGGACTTCGTGGAATTGTTAATGACTGGCTGGTTTCATTTCTCACTGATAGAAGATTCAATGTCCACTACAATTCAGAATTATCGCGTGAATTTTCTATTAGCAAGGGAACTCCGCAGGGTAGTGTATTGGGTCCTCTAATATTTATTCTTTACATGAATGACCTTCCTCTACATATCCAATGCGGGCAAGTATTTATGTATGCCGATGATACCACAATTGTCATTGAAGGAGAAAATGATGTAGAGTTAGAGAATAGGATATATGCCGTTCTAAACGATTTTTCAAAATGGTGTCAAACTAATAAGCTATTAATAAATCTTCAGAAAACTGTTATTTGCCAGTTCTTCAATAAATATAATAAATTTGCTGCAAAGGATTTCAACTTCCAAAGTATGAAAATCACTACAATAGATAATACAAAGTTTTTAGGATTGTACGTGGATAAACACCTGTCATGGTGTAATCACATTGACTTTATCGCAAAAAAATTAACAGTTCAATATATCTCTTGCTAAGCTTGAAACAAATATTTCAGACTAAAAATCTATTAACTGTTTTAGTCACCTATTAGTCAAGTTTTTCTAAATTATTCTCAACACATTAATAATTATCTAAAATATCGATTTCCTTCGAACATCTCTATAATTTCTACACCTAGACATATCAGTTTACTAAAAGGAATCGTTCACCTCCTCACCTAATTAAATTCTAACAGCTACACCCATTTACATTGTTCGCAACTCATAAACTAACAGTGTTTATCAGGGTGGAACGACGTTCGAATTGTTGTAGTATAATTGCGACCGAAAGTAATAGAAACCTAACCGATGTGGGGAACGTGAAGAGGAGGAGAAGGAGAGACGTAGGAAGTGGAAAAAGCCCGCGACGAGAGCGGCGTGTTCCCGAGGGATTTGCATTCACGGTCTGGAACATCTTCCGGGCTTTAAAGCCGGATTACGACTTCCGGTGAACGACTCCATTGCACCGCCGTCATCCGTCTATTTGGCTCGGCTGTATTGTGGACGGCTGGCGTTCGGTGGTGTGAGGGCACCGCACTCCTCTTCCACCCCTTACTCGTAGAAGGCACGGTCACCACAATTCCCGATGAAAAATCGAACCTTAAACGTTCGACGGCATGGAAAGCGGAAGTGCAATATACGAATTGACGAATAGACGAATAGTTTATAATGCACAATCGATAACGCATTAACGTCTCATATGCATTCAACGTAATATTCCACATGGAATTGAACCTTACTTATATATCATATGCGTATGTATTAAAACAAAACTCTCTACTTATTCAGTCAATTTCATACATGATTAAACCCAACATGCCATCTTTCCGGCTTCACGCATGGATTTATCGGTCTCTGAGCTGCCGTATAAAAACAATTCCCTTTTTTTTAATGCTGTGTGCGTTGAAAATTTATCGCGGAGGTCGCGGCGTGAGCGAGGGGAATCGGCCGCCGCGTCGCACCGTCGCCGGCGGTTACGAACCGGGGGCGGCCCAGACGGAGCGAAACGGGGCAGTCACGGCTCGAGGCGGCGGTTATTGCCGCGCCCGGCAGAGGACGAATCGATAAATGCCGCGAGATGGACGGCGTGGGAACGAGAAAGTGACTGATCGCCAGACGACCCGGCGCCTCCACCAGAAACGTACCACCGACGAACTCACGTTTCGCAACTTTCATAAAAGCACGGAAAATAATCGTAGTTCAAATATTATGCACGTGAAACGATGTGGTAATATTAACTTTCATAACGTTACAATTGCATTATTAAATACATAATTAAAATGATGAGAATGCTTCTCAGTTGATGATCTATATATATTTTTTGTTAATATTGTTTTATATAAACATATATGATAAAGATAAATATAATAATAATAATAATAATAATAATGATGGTAGGGTACATCACATTATACAAAAAAAACTGAAGTAAACATTTTAACTACAGAAAATTAATAATATGACCATCGATTCTTACATTGTGCCGATCAATGGATAGCTACTGGGAATTTTGCCTTGCTATGAAAACAAAACAAAATAAAATAATAAAATAATATCGAATACAAATAAACCTTATCATCAAAAATGTCTTTAAATCCAGAATTAATTCTTTCTTACATTCTACGACAATTAAAATTTTAATTAAAAAATTATTATTCTAATCAGAATTATTATTACAAATAATTTCATTTTAGACTCTCAAGATGTATAACAATTACTCCAGATATTATTTACACGGTGGCGTATTTGTAATGTCGAGATTGATCGTTTTAATTTGTGTTATTCTCGAATAACGCGACGAAGTTTGAGGAGCTCGTTTGTGCTTTTAATGAAACACAATATAATTTCCTGTGTGCGTTTCGTCGGGTAATAACTTCACGTAATAAATGTGGAGTGTTTTCGCAATGAATTTCGTTCGAGTGTGTGAGAAACTAATTCTTCGTTCGTTTGTAAAGTGGAGAACGTACGAGTACGTAACGAGCCGGCTCGTGGAATTCTCAATTTCGTTTCGGATTTACGGAGTGGTAAAAATAAATATTGTGCACGAGCGACGGGCGTTTTAATTAAAGTCATACGTACATGTGTTATTAATTCATCTTTATACGTAAAGTAACGGAGAATGTTAAAAATGTGTTTATAACTTCGTAATACAGTCTGTATAAAACAAATAATATAAGTATCTTTGTTAGTATCTTTTGTCATATCATCTATCATCTATAATATTCAATATATCACTTACTATATATTACCTGTCATTATCGCTAATACTATGTAACAGATCATCTATTATTCGACTACAATCTGTCAACTGTCAACTGTAATTTATAATATATTTTTTTGTATCAGCTACTTATTATCTGTAATGTGTTATCTCTCATTTATTATTAGCAATCTATCTCATATTATTTATCATCTAACATTACTCTATCATATATCAGCTGTTATTATTTTATCATTTAATATTTTTGGAGCTATAATTAATAAAGATATTTATATTGTTAATAATATTTTTTTAATTATCCGGCACTTGTTTATTTGTTTATCTTGGTTATCTGTCATTTGTAATTTGTTATTTCACATTTCTATCAAATTTTGTAATTTTTTTTTCAGTTTATGCTCACTTGAAGATTTTAAAGTAACGATTAAACATTTTCTAATCCCAAATGGATTTTATTTCATTGAGTAAATAATTTCCCAAGGCAGCTTTCATCGGTCACTAATTATCTGTGATGTGTCATCTGTCATTTATCATATGCAATCTGTTTTATGTTATTAATCATCTGACATTAGATATCCCTTTTGTCAAAAGTCAGCTGCTATGATTTTAACATTTAATATTTTTTGAGCTACAATGAATATTGAATATGGCACTTGTCATTTGTCAGTTTGTTATTTTGCCTGTTGTCATTTGTCATTTTTTATTTATCATTTGTCATCTGTCATTTGTCATATGTCATTTATCATATGTCATTGACATATGTGATATCTATCAAACTTTCCATTAGTTAACGGTCAATTTTTAATGTACTGTTTTAAATTGTTAAGCAATGTATATTATGCTTTATATATTATTTTACTACTATCATTTATTCTCTGTCGTCTGTGTAACCTTTGTCAACTGTCATCTGTCAACTTTTATCTATAAATTGTTATGCCACTTGTCATCTGTCAATTTATCCAATCGGTGGTAGATGCCAGATGACTAGATGACATATGATAGATTACAGATGGCAGCTTATAGATAATAGATGACACATGACACATGATAGATGAGATATTCTAAAACGGAGATATTATATATTAGGAGAGTGTGTGTTTTTTTTAAATTAAGCCCAAAGTGTAAAAGTTTTAGCAAATATATTAAATATATCGTCAATTAATATTTGTCATTTGTCATTTGCCATTTGTTGTTTCTCATTTGTCATTTATCATTTGTCTTTTGTCATCTGTCATTCGGTATTTGTCAATTTATCGAACATGTGGTTTGTTTTCTGTCACTTGTTGTATGTTATCTGTTATCTAGATGATAGAAACAAAGAAATAAATTTGTCTGTAATCTAACAACTATTATCACATCATCCTATATTTATAATCCATCATCTTTTATCTATAAACTATCAGGTGTCAACTTTAGCTGATGATGACTTTTCTAATTGGAAACTTTTCACTTGTCATTCTCAAACTGTCAATTGATTACTTAGTAGTAGTTACCTCTTAAATGTCAATTGTCAACTGCAAAATCTAACCTAGTATCTATTATTTCTAATGCACAATGTGTCACCTCTTATCTGTTGCCATCTAACATCTAGCATAACATTAAACATGACTTATATATCATATGTCAGTTGTCATAATTTTACCGCTTCAAATTTTTTTTATCATAAAAAAATTTAACTTAATATTCGATTTTATCAAATATGCCAGATCCACAGATGTTTATCAGTGTCATCTGTCTCCTATTGTCTGAAGATTTTCTATCATCTTCAGTATGTCACTTGTGTGCTAATTATCTGTACCCGATTGCATTGCTAGTAATATAACTTAAAGTTATTGCGTATGTTGTTTTGTAACCATAACCCAAATGACAGATGACAGATTACAGAGTACAGATGACAGATTACAAATGACAAATTACAGATAACAGATAGCAGATGCAAACATGATAGATGACTAGATGACAGATGACAGCTTATAGATGTCAGATCACAAATGACAGATAACAGATGACACATGACATATGACAGATGACAGATAACAGATGACACATGACATATGACAGATGACAGATAACAGATTACCAGATTACAGATGACAATTAATAGATGACAGATGATAAATGACAGACGCCCAGATGATATATGACAGATAACAGATGACAGCTTATAGATTACAGATCACAGATGGCAGATGACAGATTACAGATGACAGATGACCGATTACAGATTACAGATTACAGATAACAGATGATTAGATAACAGATGACATATGATCACATGACAGAGATGGCAGATATGACAGAGATGACAGAGATGGCAGAGATTACAGAGATGACAGAGATGACAGAGATGACAGAGATGACAGAGATGACAGAGATGACAGAGATGACAGAAATAACAGATGACTGAGATGACAGAGATGAAAGAGATGACAGAGATGACAGAAATGGCAGACATGCAGATGGCAGATTACAGATGACAGATCACAGACTACAGATGACAGATGATTAGGGTGACAGATTACAGATGACCACATGACAAAGATGACAGAGATGCCAGGGATGCCGAAGATGACAGATATGACAGAGAGTACAGATATAATAGAGATGACAGAGGTGACTAGATAACAGATTACAGGTCAGAGATTCTAAAACAAAGATATTTTATATTAGGAGAGGGTCCGTTTATATTAAAATTTTAGCCCGACAGTAAAAGTTTTAGTAAATATCTTAAATATATCGTCAATTAATATTTTTTATTTGTCATTTGCCATTTGCCATTTGCTTTTTCTCATTTGCCATTTGTTTTTGCTCATTTGTCAATTGTTATTTGTCATTTTTCATTTGTCATTTGCCATTTGTCATTTGTCATCTGTCATCCAGCATTTGTCAATTTATCTAATCTGTGGTATTTTATCTTTCATTTGTCATCTGTCACTTGTTATATATCATCTGTCATCTAGCTGATAGACACTCAGTTTTCAATTTTAGCAGATTTTCTAATTGGAATCACTTGTCAATCAAACTGTCAGTTGATTATTTAGTAGTATTTACCTCTTAAACATCAACTGCCAGTCTCTAACCTAGCATGTATTATTTCTTATCAGCAATTTGTCACGTCTCATCTATTGTCATCTAACATCTACCATATATCAGTTTCATAATTTTACCTTTTTATATTTGTCTGAAGAATATTTGACAGAGATGACAGAGATGACTGAAATGACGGAGATGACAGAGATGACTGAAATGACCGAGATGACAGATGACAGAAATGACAAATATGACAGATGACAGAGACGAAAGAGATGACATAGAGGACAAATGACAGAGATAAAAGAGATGACATATATGACAGATATGTCATAGATGAAAGAGATGACAGAGATGACAGAGATGACAGAGATGACAGAGATGAAAGCGATGATAGAGATGACAGAGATGACAGATAGATTTTATATATTAGGTGAGGGAGTGATTTTTTCAATTTAAGCCAGATTGTAAGTGTAAAAACTTCAATATGTATATCTTATATATATTATCAATTAATCATGAAATAGCAAGCACTTAAATTATTATAACTATTAATTAGAAGAGCTTTATACTTAATGACATTGTTTGGTCGTAGTGATAAAAATTTTAGAAAGTGTCAAAATGATTGGAAAATTATCACTTGTCATTCTCAAACTATCAAATGATTATTAGTAGTAGTTTCCTCTTAAACATCAATTTCCAACCGCAATCTCTAACCCAGCATCTATTATTTCTTATTCGCGTTGTGTCACCTAAAATCTGTTACTACTATAATTGTCTAGCATTAAACATGGCATATCTACCATATATCGGTTGTCATAATATAACTTCAAGCTATTACTTGATATTATTAATTAGTTATTGTTGTTTTGTAACCATAACCCAAACGAAAGTGTATAGATTATAGATGACAGATGGCAGTTGACAAATGGCAGATGACCAGATTACGGATGACAAATAACAGATGACAGATGATAGATGCCCAGGTGACAGATGACTAGATGACAAATGATAGCTTATAAAAGATAGATGACAGATGACACATAACACATGATGGATGACCATATTACAGATGACAGATGACAGATGACAGATGACAGATGACAGATGACAGATGACAGATGACAGATGACAGATGACAGATGACAGATGACAGATGACAGATGACAGATGACAGATGACAGATGACAGATGACAGATGACAGATGACAGATGACAGATGACAGATGACAGATGACAGATGACACATGACAGATGACATAACATTATTATTATTATATGGTATATGACAGATGATAGATGACAGATGATAGATGACAGTTGACAGATTACAGATGACAGATGACCAGATAACAGAGATGACAGATGATAGATGACAGATTACATATGACCAGATGACTAGATGACAGAGATGATAGAGATAGCAGAGATAACAGAGATGACTAGATGACATATGACAGAAGGCAGATGACAGGTGAGAGATTCTAAAACGAAGATATTATATATTAGGAGTCGGTATGATTTTTTAAATTAAATACTGTGAAAGTTTTAATAAACATCTTAAATATATCGTCAATATCTAGACACTAAGTAATACATTTATCTATAATCTAACAAATATTATTTCATCTTCATATATTTATAATACGTCACCCTTTATCAATAAACTGTAAGGTGTCAATTTTAGCTGATGATAACTTTCTAATTGGAAACTTATCACTTGTTAATGCCAGTTGGTAGTAGCTATCTCTTAAATGTAAACTGTCAACTGCGTTCTCTAACCTAGCATATATTATTTCTTATAATATGTGTGACTCAATATTTTTGCTACCTTTCAACTTGCCGCTCGGCCAGACTAACCCAGTGAAATTAAATTAATTAAATGTGCAATAAAGTAAAAGGGGCGCCACGTGATTTCGGGCGGTAAGGCAGCTACCAAAAAGGAAAATCACGAACCAAGATCTCAAATTAATTTATGTATATTCTACAAGTTAGGCAAACAACAAAAATATATTTTAACAAACTCAAATTATTGATAATTTCAAAAAAAGGTAAATCAAGTTTATACGAGTAATATATATATAATATGGTAGCAACAGATGTCCAAACTAAGTCTTCTTTTAAGAACTTAAACTTAACTATTTACCACTACAACTATTTAGTTCAATAGATATAGCTATACCCTCACATAACTTGAATAGTTGGTTAAAATTGTTTAAATGAACTATAATAATTTAATAGCTAACTGTGAAAAGATGCAACAATATTCAACTCTTAATAATTCTATACATATTATATACATTACCACAAAAGATAATATTACTCTAGCTTAATAATAAATTTAAAAAAAAACATTTATATAAGCGCGTATACGACCTTTATTTCTTGGTGCGAGATCAATTCTATACTAAAATTGTTCCTATTTCTGAGGGGTTCCTTAAAAGGGTTGAAAACAGCAAGATAATTCCCTAATTCCTGAATTCCATTCAGTCCGCAGGTACGTAGTTGGGACAGCAATGTAGATTAAGATAATTCCCACGCGGAAATCCAAACCGCAGCCTCCGCCAAAAAAAATGGACCGGGCCAATACACGGACTGCTCAATGGACTCGATTCAAAATTTCTCTGATGGACCAGACGTCAGAAAGAAGCCTATAATCCACCCCATGAAATTACCAATAAGTCAATTAAAAAGTATTGCTTACCTCAAGATGTAATGGAGGCTTCCAAGTTCGATACTTTTTCTCCGCTATTACAGCGATAGTGAATTCTCCCAAAATCACAACGAATCTCACTATAATTATGTGATATAAACCAATCACCCTCCAATAATGAGGAAACCAACAATGGGTTTAATAACTTTAAATCACAAATATGTATCGTTCTCTTATTTCGGCACGCGTTCGCTGCGAGAATCGAAACAGGAAAAGATCGAGGCAGCGGAAATAACTCATGCGCCGGACAATTAGTAATGGAATGCACCGAACAAAAAAAGGATAATAGAATAAATATAATCAAAATTAGATATAAATACAGTTGCCTATATTAAATTACAGAAAGTGACCAATAATTAAATGGTCGCGAAATATTAACGTAACATATGTCAGTTATTATAATTTTACCGCTTCATATTTTTGATCATCTAACCTTCGACTTGATCAAATATGCCATATCTACAGATATTTAACATTGCCATATGGCTCCTATTGTCTGAATATTTTCTATAATCTTTAGTATATCACCTATTGTGTGATAATTGTCTGCACCTGATTGTATTGTTAGTAATATAACTTCAAGGTTAAATATATTATTGATGACAGGTGATAGATGACAGATGACAGCTTATAGATGACAGATGACACATAACACATGATATGACTAGATTTCAGAGGATAGATGACAGATGACAGGTTACCAGATGACGAGATGCAAATGACTAGATGACTAGATGACTAGGTGACTACATGACAGAGATGCCAGAGATCCCAGAGATGATAGAGATGACATGGCAGATGACAGATGACACATAACATATGCTATGACCAAATTACAGATGTCAGATAACAGCTGACAGATGACCAGATGTCAGAGATGACAGAGATAACAGAAATGACAGAGATGACTGAAATGACAGAGACGACAGAGATGACAGAAATGGCAGAGATGGCAGTGATAACAAATGGCAAAGATGATAGAGACGGCAGATGACATTTGACAGATGATACATAACATATGACATGACCAGATTATAGTTAAAAGTTGACAAATAACAGCTGACAGATTACTAGATGATAGAGATGACGTGAGATGACAGAGATGACCGAAATAACTAAGATAACGTTATATGACAGAGATGACAGATATGTAAAAAAGTGATTAATGGCAGATGGCAGATAACAAATGATAATTGAAATTTGATAGATGAAAAGGGTGTACATTTTAATTTACAATTTTTATTTTTTGTTTTTAATCGAGACAGATCTGTTAAAAATTTGCTATAAAATGTCTTCTTTAGAATTCGATTAGTTATGATGATATTAGTTTATTTCTATTTATTTATGTATTTACTTCTATTTGGTCTTTTTTTTAAATCACTTTAACAAATTATTTAAAAAAAACTGTTAAACATGTAATGTTTAACCGGTTTTAAGAGTTAAAAAAAATTTTGGTTGATAATACAATAAATAAATAAAGCACTTATTATCCATATTATTCACATTATATCTAATTAGTAATAAGTGGTTGATTTCTAAAATTTTATTTATTAATTTTTTTAAATTAAAACTAGATATTTGAAAATGGACCAGTTATTATTAATTAAATAAATAATATCACTCAGTAGCCTTCCCGCGTTTGTACTAATAGGTTATTTATTTATTATTATTATTATTATTTAATTTGTTTAAACTGCCTCTGTCAATTTTTATTTATGTTTTATTTTTTTAAATTAAATTTTATATTACATATCGTGGCAATTTCTACTGCATCTCTAATGATTTAGATGCTTCCACTTAATCAGTAATTTTTGTTATTTTTGAATTAACTAAGCAGGCCTGCTACAAAATCAATTGCTAATTTTTGTAGTATATTTTAGAAATAAATCAATGATTTGTATCGATTATTAATTATATTTGGAACAAAAACTCAAACTTACAATGAATTAAAAATTGTTTTCAGTGTTAGACTGTTCTTCCCAACATTTTAAATTATTTTTATATGAATTATTGTTTATTCAACACTTTTAATGCTACTTTCTTGATGGAACCAAATTTTCAGATTGGATATAGTAAAACACTTGTTTTGTTCCATATTTTTATTCTCGGATCGAAACACGTGTCAGGCAACTGAGAATAAAAATATGGAACAAAACAAGTGTTTTACTATACCCAATCTTAATTATTGTTTCCTGTTAACAGCAGCCACGGACCGGTTTTGATCTATTTTGGATCTCATCAGCGTAGCATTATGATTATAAATAGGGTTTCTTAAATTTATTTTAATAGGTTTTATTAGTTTTTCAAATGAATTATAAAAAAATTGATATTGAGAGATCAAATACTGCAGATAACAGATGACATATAACAAGTTAAAGATAACAGTTGAAAGATTCATTCATTCATTCATTTAAGCCATTTTCGGCCATGATTATGTTATAAATAAACTAATATATTCAAAATTAAAGGAATAATAAACATATAAATTTTATCACATCGATGGGCGTGGCGTAGTTCAGTCTTTTAGATGACCTTCCATTCAAACCTACATGTTTATCACTATTGATGGTTTGAGTTTACGTGAAGTGTTTTGCTTCAAATTCTATAGGTGTATTTTCTCAAAACAGATGATTTTAAAATTCTGTAAATGATCTTCATCCATTTAATCCTAATATTAAATATTATTACTTGTTGCTTAACTCTTATTCCTCTGAGCAAAATTATCTAAATTTCTTAGTATTCTTAGTAATATATTGCTTCCTTTCTGATTCTTATTCTCACCTGAATAATCGATTAAATTCACTACAACCCATGCGTGTTTTGCTACAATGTATATCATGCAATTGCACTGTTTAATTAAACGCCTTCCCTTATCGACACCAGATTAATTACACGTTTATTTTTTCTGTAGGTTTTCAAATTTTACGTTTAACCCCCTTATACGGTGACCGCATGAAAACGACTTCGAGCCTGTACTCCCTAAAAGTGATTTATGGGGGAGCGTGTCGCTTGGTCGTAAAGATGCAAAACGCGCAATCATCCTTTATTGCGGCCGTAAATCGCGATTTTCGCGTAAACGTAAATATTTCTTCGCAAATATCAATTTCGTATGCGGTTTATTAGAAACGAAATCGTTTGATTGCCTGTGATATATTTTTTTTTCTCCTGCGTCTCGATGAAAATCACGAAATTAGTATATTTATAGTACTAAAAAAAAATAAATGAGTTAAATACTTTAAGATGTTATATTTCACCTCATCGCACTAGATTGAGGCATCAACTTTTAGCAGCAGTGTGAGTCCTGTTAAATCGTCCTTGTCTAAAATATGTTTGATATTTTTGTAAATCTCTACCGTATTGATAAACCTTTCTAATTTTAATTTTTTGATCGCGTTAATATCTCATTCGCAATCTTCTCGTTTTTCTGCACTCCCAACCCAGTTTGTTGTTGAATTAGGTGCTGGAAATACTCTTATGTAAGAACGACTTGTGCCATAATATCTGCGAGATACTTGTCGTAATAATTCAAGCCCCACATTGGGCGCCAGTCTTGTAGGTTTGTTCGGATTGTACTAGAAGTAAAAAGCATAGATTTTAACAACAAGCAGATATTTATTAATAGATAAAATAATAGTGTAAAATGATCCACGATCAGGCAGCTATATAACTTAGGCTGCCTGGATCTTAACCCGTGCTTAAGAAGGCTTTAAACTGTAGTCAGTGCTCAAGAGAGTACTCTACCATGATAAGAGTGTTTTTAGGGCTAAATGTTAGACCATGACTGTAATCAGTGTGATCGAAGGTGCGATTTCAGTTTATTCAAGGTACTTTGGCCATAAACTTGTTCATTCGGTCGTTTGTGCATCATCCATCGGGTGGTGTGCTGCGTGGGGGTAGTACTTTCCGGACGAATCTCTATGCGAGTTGTATTGACAGTTGTATTTACCTACACGACGTTACAATTTTATTTAATATCTCAACAAAAATAAATATGATCACAAAACGTAAAAACCTTTACATCTGAAGTAAATTCAATTTTTCTTATACTCTATTATTTCTAAATTTTAAATTTTAAGATAAATTATTTGGAACATCTAATAAACCTTTTTGTTATAACAGAATAACATATTTCAATAACTTCTTTCATTCTTATTATAGCTATTATAAACACACCTCTAAATCAAAACTATTATTATTCAATTTTTTAGATTCCGTTCCTTGAAATATTACCATTATCATTCCAGAATTTGATAACGGAAACTCTCATCTCTAGCCAATTAAGAGTCGGGCGCCACTCGTAAAAACATTTGAAGCGCCAGCCCGAAATTAACAGCGGCGTCTTGGATCCCTGTTTAATGTCCGCCATTCCTGTTCCCGTTCGTGTTCGTGTCGTCCTAGTGTTTTTCTCGGTGCTGCGTCTCTCTCTCTCTCTCACTCGAGTGCCGCCTTTGAAGTAGTTTTATGTATGATGCCATCGGTTAGGGAGATTATGGTGGCTCGTAATGCATTCCGAGGATAGTTCCAGAGCGCAAAAAGAACAAAGGCCAGTTAATTGGCTGCGAGTCGTCGCCGGGAATTTAATTATTCGCCTCTAGTCGACGCGACTGGTAAATACAGGGAAGATTTTACGTTTGGGTGAAAAGTTCCTGTTTACAACTTGCTTTATTAGTGATTATGGTAAATGGGTCAAAACTTTCAAATAATAGCCTAATTAATGTAAATTTATTATTGTTAAGGCGTTAACAAATATTTCTTTTAGTATAGTATGAAATTGATACTAAATTAGAACCTTGGGGAAATATTTTTTTTTCTGAACGTTTTAATTTTTGTTAATTAATAAAGTTTAATAGTTAAATCTTCATGTAACTCAAGATCGAGTTTCAATGTTGATTAATGTATATATTTATAATATACGAGGGATGGTATGAAAGTAGTTCACGTGCGTACCGTGATGAGCGCTGGCGAATAGACTAGGAGCGAGAAATAGATTTTCCTTTGAATGGCCATTAGATAACCTTGAATCATTTTCGGATGACCTTATATAATATTGGATAGCCTTGAACGATCTTGAATTGGATAATCTTAAATACCAATTACAACGTTAACTGACCTTGAATGATTTAATTGTAACATCTAGAGTGATATTAAAAAGTAATTCAAATACAAAACTTAAATAACTTTCATTCACCCAGAATGATTATTGTATTACTTTTAATAACCTTGGATAACCTTGAATAACCTTAAATGATAATTGGATCATCTTAGATGACCTTAAACTATCCTGAACAACTATTAGCTCGTCTTCAAAATCTTAAAAAACTTTTAATTATAGCTAAATGATAATTGCATAATCTTAAATAAGCATAAAATAATTAGATAATTTAGAATGACCTTAAATCATTTTGCATGGCTTTAAATGATAATTCGCTGTTAATGACCTTGTCATATTTGCAATTTTCAGTTGACCTGGAATGATTATTGTATCACCTTGGATAAATATGATGAATTAGTTTCTCACTTAACCCGTGGTGAAACATTTTTGTATTAATTTGATTGAATTAAAACACTTGGTATGATTTCACTTGTTATGTATACCTTGGATAAACTTAAATAACCTAAAATTAGATGACCTTTAATAACCCTAACTGAATAACTGGATAATCTTAAATAACCATAAATAAATTTTCGATAATGATCTAATGACCCTAAATGATTTAGAATCTTAAATGAGAATTCGCTGTTAGATGACCTTGTCGTATTTGCAACTTTCTATTGACCTAGAATAATTTAATAACCTGAGATAAACTTAAATTACCTTAAATAACCGTTCGATAATCTTGAACAATTGTCGGATGACCTCGAATGACATACTGATTGTTAGATGACCTTAGAAAATCATGATTAACTATTAACTGGTCTTGCTCGAATAATCTTTAATAACTTTTAATCATAGTTAAATGATTTAGAATCTTAAATGGGAATTCGCTGTTAAATGACCTTCTCGTATTTGCAATTTTTTATTGAGCTTGAATGGTTTAATAACCTTAGATAAACTTAAGTAACCTTAAATAAACGTTCGATAATCTTAAACAATTGTTGGATGACCTCGAATGACATACTGATTGTTAGATGACATTAGAAAATCATGATGAACTATTAACTGGTCTTGATCGAATCATTTTTAATAACCTATAATTATAGTTAAATGAATTGTATAATCTTAAATAATCATGAATGGTGTTTCGATTATATTGAATGACATTAAATGATTTTTCATGACCTTAAATGAGAATTCGCTATTAGGTGGTCTTATCTCAATTGCATTTTTTGTATTGATCTAGAATGATTACTGTAGCACTTGTAATAACCTTGGATAAACGTAAATAATCTTAAGTGAGCATTAGAGAATCTTAAACAATTTGATGACCTCGAATGACAAACTGATCATTAGATGAACTTAAATAATTCGGAATGGCTATATGAACTGGATAATCTTAAATAACCATGACTGATTTTTCGATAGTGACCTAATGACCTTAAATGATTTGGCATTACCCTTAATGAGAATTAGCTGTTAGATAACCTTGTCATGTTTGCATGTTTTTATTCTCCTAGAATGATTATTGCAGTACTGTTAAAATGAAACTTAAATGACCTTAAACTATCGTTCGATAACCTTGAATGATTGTTGGACGACCTCGAATGACATACTGATCGTTAGATGACCTTAGGTAATCCCGAATGAGTATTTGTTGGTCCCTAATAATCCTAAATAACTTTTAATTATAGTTTTATGATAATTGGATAAACTTAAGTGACCATGAATGAGTATTAGATAATTTTGAATGACTCTAAATGATTTTGACCTTAAATTCGCCGTTAGATAACCTTGTTATATTTTTATCGACCTAGAGTGATTATTGTTTTTACTTTTAATAACCTTGGATAGACCATAAGAACCTTTAATGATCATTAGATGATGAACGCTTAATCTTAAATAACCTTTAATTACAACTCAATGATAATTGGATGTTTTTAAATAACCTTGAATGATTTTGCATGACCTCAAATGAGAATTCGCTGTAAGATGACCTTGTCATGTTTGTAATTTTTTATTGACCGAAAACGACTATTATAATAACCTTGGATAATCATAAATGGCTATTAGATAATCTTGAACGATTGTCGAATGACCTCGAAAGAAAAATGTGACCGTTATAGACTTTTAACAATTCTGAATAACAAGTAGCTAGGCTTAAATAATCCTAAATAACGTTTAATTATATTTAAAAGAAAATTCGATAATCTTAAATAACAATGAATGATTGTTAAATAATTTTGAATGATTTTGAATCATTTCTTGCATGCAATTAAATGAGATGCTGGTAGATGACCTTGTGATATTTGAGATATTTGATTGACCTAGAATTATTTTTGTATCACTTTTAATAACCTTGGTTAACCTAAAATAATCATTAGATAATCTTGAACGATCGTTGGATGACCTCGAATGACATACTGATCGTTAGATGGCCTTAGATAATCCCGAAAGACTATTAACTGGTCTTAATAAATCTTAACTAACTTTCAGTTATAGTTAAATGATACTTGTATAATATTAAATAACCATGAATGAATTTTCGATAATTTTGAATGACCTTAAATATTTTACATGACCTAAACCACTTCCTGCATACGCCCGAGAAATCTCAATAACCTTAAATAATCATTAGATAATCTTGAACGATTGTTGGATGACCTCGAATGACATACCGATCCTTAGATGAGCTTAGATAATCCCGAATCACTATTAACTGTTCTTAATAAATCTTAAATAACTTTTAGTTATAGTTAAATGATAATTGGATAATCTTAAATGACCATGAATGATTTTTTTTCATTTTGAATGGCCTTAAATAATTTTGCATGACCTTAACCACTTTCCGCAAATGCCCGAGATATCCCGAGCAGAAGCACATTACTTTCAAAAATAATTGCGTGGGAAGGAGTTAAAAGAGAATTCGCCCTTAGATGACCTTGTCATATTTTTAATTTTTGATTAATCTAGAATCATAATTGTATCATTTCTAATAACCTTGGAAAAACTTAAATTACCGTTAGATAATCCTGAACGATTGTCAAATAACGTAGAATACAAATTGATTCTTAGATGACCTTAAATAATCCTGAATGACTATTGGCTGGTATTAAATAATCTTAATAACCTTAATTATAGTTTAATGAAAATTAGTTTTAAATAACTATGTATAATTATAAGATAATTTTGAATAAACTTGAATGATTTTGCATGACCTTAAATGAGAATTCGCTCACCTTAAATGATTTTGCATGGCCTTAAATATGAATTTGCTGTTAGATGACCTCGTCATATTTGCAATTTTTGATTGACCTAGAATGATTATTTTATCACCATGGATAAACTTAAATAACCTTTAGTGACTGTTAGATAATTTTGAACGGTGGGATAAAGTCGAATGACACACTAATCTTAGATGACCTTAAAAAATCCCGAATGGCTATTAATTCAGCTTGAACAATCTTAACTAACTTTTAATTATAGTTAAATGATGATTGGATAATCTCAAATAATTATAAATGATTATTAGATAATTTGAATGACCTTAAATGATTTTGCGTGGCCCTAAATGAGATTTCATCGTTATATTTGCAATTTTTCATTGACCCAGAATGATTAATCTATCACCTTGGATCAACTTATACAATCTTAAGTGGCCATTAGATAATCGTTAACGATGGGATGGCCTCGAATGCCATACTGATCGTTAGATGACCTTAAAGAATCCCAAAAGACTATTGGTTTGGCTTGAATAATTTTAAATAACTTTTAATTATAATTTAACGATAATTGGATGATCTTAAATAACCACGAATTGTTATTAGGTAATTTTCAATGATCCTAAATAATTTTGCATGGTTTTAAACGAGAATTGAGATGACCTTGTCATATTTGCAATTTTTAAGTTAACATAAAATGATTATTGTATTACTTTTAATAATCTTAGATAAACTTAAATAACCTTAAATGAACATTAGATAATCTTGAACGATTGTTAGATGGACTCGAATGACATACGGATGGTTAGATGATCCTAGATAATCTCAAATTACTATTAACTAGTCTTAAATAACTTTTAATTATAGTCCAATGATAATTGGATGTTCTTAACTAACCATGAATGATTATTTGGTAATTTTGCATGACCTTAAATGACTTTGTATCACCTTGAATGAGAATTCGCTGTTAGGTGACCTTGTCAAATTTTCAATTTTTGATTGACCTAGTATGATTATTGTATTACCTTGGATAAACTTAAGTAACCTTAAGTAACCGTTAGATAATCTTGAACGATCAGATGACTTCCAATGACAAACTGGTCGTTAGATGACCTTAAATAATCCTGAATAACTATTAGCTGATCTTAAATAATCTAAAATTACTTTTAATTAGAGTTAAATGATAATTATTAAATTTGAAATGACCGTGAATGCCTACTAGATATTTTTCAATGACCTTAAATGATTATGCATGATCTTAATTTTTCGTTAGATGACCATGTCATATTTGTAATTTTTGATTGACCTAAGATAATTATTTTATCATTTTAAATAATCTTGAATAAGCTTAAATAACTTTAAAAGATCATTAGATAATTTTAAATGATTATCTTGAACGATCGGATGACCTCGAACTGATCGTTAGGTGTCCTTAAATAATCCTAAATAGCTATTAGCTCGGCTAGAGTAATCTTAAATAACTTTTAAATTAAGTTCAATGATAATTGGTTAATCTTAAATAACTATGACTGAATATTACATAATTTTAAGTGATCCCAAATGAGAATTCGCTCTTAGATGACCTTACCATTTTTGCAATTTTTAATTGACCTAAAATGATTAGTATATTACTTTTAATAACCTTGGATAATCTTAAATTGCCATTAGATATTCTTCAACGATTGTCGGATGACCTCGAAAAGAAAAACTAATGGTTAAATGACCTTAAATAATTCTGAATTGGCTGGTCTTAAATAATTTTAAATAACTTTTAATCATAGTTAAAAGGTAATTATTTTCACTTAAATGATTTTTGAATACTGTCAAATGATTTTGCATGGTCTTAATTTGTCATTAGATTACCATGTCGTATTTTCAATTATTGATTATTCTATCATTTTTAATAATCTTGGATAAACTTAAATAACTTTAAATGATCATTAGATAACCTTGAACGATTGTTGAAAGACCTCAAATGGCATATTGATCGGTGGCATTAGATAAGCCCTGAATGACCAATGCCCTTGTCATATTTGCACTTTCAGATTGATCTAGAATTATTGTATTATTGATAATCTTGAACGATCGGATGACCTTGAATGACAAACTAATCGTTAGATGTCCTTAAATAATCCTGAATGGCTATTAGCTCGGCTAGAGTAATCCTAAATAACTTTTAGTTATATTTCAATGATAATTGGATAATTTTTAATAGCCATAATAATTTTGAATGACTTTAAATGATTTTGCATGGCCTTAAATGAGAATTCATCGTTAAAGTTTTTGTTGACATTCTTTTCGTATGGTTTCTACTTGTTTTGCGTTGTAATTACAGTTAAATTGTCAGTGTTAACATTAATAACCTTGAGTAACCTTGAGAATCATTAACTCAATCTTAATTTTAAAATAGTAACAACTTATTATCATTATTATCAGAATGAAAGACCTTTAGATGATTTTCAATGAGAGTTGGATAAATTTAAATAACTCTAAACAATCGCAATTGATAAAAATATAATTTACAATAGTTCTCCAATGACGTTAATGATTTAAATATTGCTAAAGTCTTTAATGACAATTTAATCCGTTTAAATCACTTAAATTATCGTTGATTTATTGTTTGTGTTGGATGATATTGAGTAATCGTTGAATGTAATCAAATTGACTTGAATCTTTGTTGGATGTACCTAAATGACTTAATAACCTTGAGTATTAGGTTTTTAATATATAGGACCTTTTAAATGAACATTAGATAAACTTGAATAATTTTTAGATAGCCTTAAACAACCTTAAAATATCGTTTAATGCAATTGAAAGATTTATGGAGGGTAGCTGGATGAATTTAAATAACCTTAATTGACCATGATATAATTTTTAATTGATTATCAAATGACCTTATTGGTTTAAATTAACTGGTTGTCTGAAATGATTCTTTATTTCACTTGAATTGTCGTTCATTAATTGCTTTTAAAGTGTTATATGACATGATTGGTCGCTAGATGTCATTAAATGCCATTGAATCATTGTTATTGATTGCCCCTAACTGATATTGAATAAACTTACATTTAGATCGCCTTAAATAAATTCAAATAAGTTTTATTAACCGTCATCCGCCATAATTGGGTAATTTTAAATGATCTTGTATGACTATTAGATATTTTTAAATGACCTTAAATGAACTTTAATATTTAATTGATGGCCCTAAATGCCAATAATAACGTTGGGTGACCTTGAATAATATAATTCTATCATTTTGAAAGATATTCAAAAGTAATTCCATTTGTGTTAGCTTAAATTATTATTTTTAGATAGTACTAAACTTTAATAACTTTAAGTGACCTAGATTGTCTATCGTGTCAAGTTAAATAACCTTGAATAAACTTAAATGACCTCAAATAGCCGTTAGGTGACCTCGAATTACTAACTGATCGTTATATTATTTTAAATATTTTTGAATGATTGTTAGGTCGTTCTAAATAATTTCAAATGATTTTTAATAAACGTCATCTAATAATTGGGTAATCTAAATTAACCTTGTATGATCATCAGAAAATTTTGAATCCAAAATAATTTTGGATTTTCCTTCGATGGCCCTAAATACCATTATCGATTAGCGAGCGATCCTCCCTAAGAGCTTTAACCAAAATCCGCCATCCCAGGAATCCTTTACATAATCCTTCTAACCAACTCCTATATGACACTACCTCTGTTATTCCCATCAACGAACGCCTTCTATACCTTAGCGAAAAATTTTCCAAAAACTCCTTCAACCAACACATCCTTTCCCTTTACTGCTTTCGCAGAAATCCTGACCTAATCCCTAAATATAAAACCCCTTCATACACAACATACGAATTCATCGAATCACATCATCCATCATCATCACCACCATCAGAGACAGGCTGACGAGACATATAAAGACAGACAAATCCGGGCTGAAAGACCGCTGGTCGATAGCCATTTGACGGACTAATCCACTAACATCATCCATCATACATGTATTATATAATATATTAATAAAGATGTTGTATATATATACCATTATCGATTTTAAATGACCTTGAATGATATAATTGCATCATCGTCAATGATATTGAAAAGTAAATACAATTGTATTACTTTAAATTATTTTTATTAGATAAAACTAAACTTAAACGACTTTGCTCGTTACTTTGGGTAACCTTGGATAAACATGAATGGCCTTAAATTACCTCTAGTTAATCTTGAATGATTGTTGTATGACCTCGATCTAACTGGTCGTTAGATAAGCTTAAATAATCTTAAATAATCCTAAATAACTTTAAACTACAGTTGATCTTAATTAACCTTTAATGACTATTAGCTAATGTTGAATGACCTAGAATGATTTTGAATGATTTTTGCAATGTATTAAATGAGAATGTCGTCGTTAGATGACAAGCTAGTAATCTGATGGTTCTAACTCTGGACTATAGGGTGGATGGTTGAATGTTCGTCTGTAGTGCCTGACTCTCTTCCCAAACTCTCGTTTTCTTATTATCATGGGTGTCATCTTTTCCTAGGCTAAAATAACGACACCAGCGCGGAACTCCATAAAATAAAATTTGACGATTAATATTGCAAGGTCAAGTTCTCTATTTTTCGTATATTATAAACACGCATAAAAATCACAATCAAAACCAGCGACATGTAAACTTTAAACACTGACAGCTAAAATACAACTGAACTAGTTAGCATGCATCCGGCGGCTACTCTATTCGCCAGCGCTCCGCACGGTATGTTGCTACTATCCCTCGTATTAAGAATAAATTGTGTTTTCGTGTTATAGTTGAAATATTTTCATTGTAAGCAACTATTTCAAT
Source organism: Ontholestes murinus (assembly GCA_963969525.1). NCBI lineage: Eukaryota > Metazoa > Arthropoda > Insecta > Coleoptera > Staphylinidae > Ontholestes > Ontholestes murinus. The sequence goes on along the minus strand of OZ018395.1, from coordinate 15,389,293 downwards.
TAAAATTAATCTATCTTCATAAAAAGACACGGACATCTTAACTTCCTCTTCCTAAAACATATCTCGCCAGGACTTATTCGAGCGACATATTGCAGCAATTTCCTGTCATACATCAAAGGATTCGGAACGGATTTATTTCTCATCTTGTTCGCTTTTTTTTGTATCCCCAACATATATTAAAAACGAGAGGAGTGTGATCGTAATGTCACATCCATGAAATATCACTTAATGATTACAGAATATTTCCCAATGATTCGATAAGTTCAACTTCATTAAAACGCCCCGCGCATTGATTGGAAACTGAAGGGTGGTGAATTCAATTACTGCATCGTTACTAACTACCCTTGACCTTTAGTTGATGGTACCTTCGCCGGAGCTCGTTAAGGGCCGCCAGGTAGAAAAAAATGAAACGTGCAATCATACAATTTTAATTAATCCGTACATGGCCGTAACACGGGGGCTGCAATTTCCTCGCGTAATTAGTGGGACGGCCGTTCGCGACACTGCAATTTCCCGTCCATTTTTGGCGCGCCCAATTAAGACCAGGAGCCAATAATTAGAAACAGTGTGCATACAGCCAATTAGTCCGCGTGCCGCGGGACCAATTAATCGACCTAGATTGTAATTAGGCGAGGTAGGGAAGTGCACAATATTTTTTTTTCCTCTCTCCCCCTTTTCGTCGTTGTTGTTCGAGGGTAATATTAGGTATTAAGGTCAGTCATTGTTCTCGCTGGTTAGGTTTGTTATGAAAGCCGGCCGCATCGGGGTTGGTTTTTGCCGGCGGCGCAATCTTATTAACTCGCCGAGGAAAAGGTGGAGTGGGCGAAAAACAGCACACGACCAGCTTAATTATTACATGGCGGGTTCCGAGAGTTTGTTTCATAAGTGGAGATTGCTTGGGTGGGAAAAGGCATTCATCATTCCGCCTCCCAGACACGCCACGTTTTTGCGGCCGCCTCCTGTTAACGGCCCATTGTGATCGTCCGGATCGCAACTAGAATGAGTCGTTTACAAATATCGGGTGTTTTTTTGTATTGGGGGGGAGAACTAGTAATCTGGTGTTTTGTTGTACAGTAACGAAGGTACAGATTTATTTCTGCTATAAATCATTCGAAGAAGGTGAAAGTCTATGAGACTGCCGTGGCTATTTTTTCACTTGATAGTGTTAATTGAGTTTAGAGAAAACATTAGAGCAGATAATTCATTCATATGAACACGTTGTTTTATTATGTATTTGTACAAATGCATTTTTGCAACCGGTCATTTCTAGTGTTAATAAAGACATACATTTTTATATCATTGGCGGAGTTGACTATAAGAAAAGTTAGTGTAAAGAAGGCGTCATGAACTGAGCGACCAGAACGGAAACAATTTTGATGATGTAGAATGTGTTATTTTGCGAAGTCAAGAAATTATTAGGGGATCTTGCTCTTGAAGTATTGAATGTAGGTCGAGAGGATAAGCCGTTTGAAGAGTTTGCTCTTGGAGTTGTAAAGAAAGATAGGTCAGTACGGATCATGATGACGCTGGTAGCCCTCCACAATTGTTGGAGGAGGTGTTTTAGGATAAAGTGCAGAATTTTGGATGGGTTTAATGCGTTCAAAAGAAACTTTGGTGTTTTCAGAAGGTAGTAAGGAGAATTTAATAATTAGGAAAAGTTGGATTTGATTAGAGTGGTAGTTGGCTTGTTCGTTAATTGAAGAATCACCCGATAAAAAAGTGGAGTAAACTTTAGAGAGATAGGCAACAAATCATTCAACAATATCAAAAGGATCGATGTTAGGGTTTCTAGAAAAATCGATTAGAGGAAGGGTATGAGGATTTTTTTTGCAGTGCAGGTATGAAAAATCCAGGTATTTCCATCAGACAACCAACGTTCCTGAGTTAAAGTTCGCTTTTTGTATCAGTAGAGCTACTCTGTGTCGTTTGTGTTATTTACAGTGATATGAAAAATTAATGTCGATCTAAAATTAAAAGTCCTAAACATTTCCGTATGATTATTTTTTACAAATTGCAATGTGTATTATCTCAAAAATAGGTCATCGATGAACTTGATTCAACTTTTGGTGACGAATCACTATCAAAAACCACAATACCACAATATGTGTACCCAATTCAGTCGTGGTCATAGTTCGCATCTTGATGAAATTTTGTAGAGGTGGTCCAAAATCTTTTGTTGTTCCAAAAAACATTAATGTTGTGCGTCAACTGGCATTGCAAGATTGCAATATGACTTATCATGAGATTATGGCATCCTTGGGCATTAGAAGGACTAGCATACATTCAATACTGAATGAACATGCGGCTGTTAAAAAAAATTGTTCGCGTTGGGTTTAACAATTGCTCAAAAATGGCTCTTGTCGATTGATCAAAATAAATGTTCAGGAAATACTATTGGGATGCTTCAAAACACTATCTATGATATCGTAACAGATGACGCATCATCGCTTATCGTCAAAGAGAAAATAGCAGTCGTATGGGCCTTTCAAAATGAGCAAATTTAACAAAAGTTGTTAGCGCACAAAGCACATCGAACGAATGGTCGCCTGTTTTTCGAAAAACCGAAAATATGGCAACTGTACCATTTTTAATGGTGAATAAGGGAAACCAATATCCAAAGATGCACCAGGACAATGCGAGTTCAAACAGGAGACATTGTGTAAATTGAAAATGTGGAAATGATGGGTTATAAATCATACAGCCCCAATTTGACACTAAATGAATAAGTCATAGATTCTGCAAATCGAAGGTAAATTACAAGGTTTCGATGATTGAGGAAGGAGTAGATGTGTTCGACATACATGTTTTGGGGAAATCTCAATCGAAGTTATTGTGTGCGAGAAAATGAAGAGTTTATCGTCTACGTCCGAATATTTTTTTATCAATTTACTCCAAATCAAAATTACACCTCACTTGTTTTAAGTCAAAGGTTGTGTCCTTTAAGAAAACAGTCGGAGGATGCTGCAAAATCTTTACTGATTATCAAGAATAAAAGTAAAACTCTAATATACAGGATCTATTATGAAAGTAATGATTTTATCGATCGCAGTGGGCTAAAACGGTTCGGAAACTAGGGTGAAGGATCTGCTCTTTCAATTCAGCCGGTCGCCAGTTTGCCCCGAGGAGTCTGAGTAGGAAAGCGTGCCTCCGTGTGAAGTGTGTTTTTCGATTTTGTAACATGGCACGTTGGAGAGTTTGGGTGCGGTTTGAAAAGAATGCAACCGAAACATTCCAGATGCTTTAAGATGAGTTTGATTAAGCGGAGCAGCGAGTGACAGACAAATTCATCAACACGCCTTAAGAAAGCGCGCACGAGCAAGTCCCATATCAAAACGTTGCTTATTGTCTTTTTTGACGTCCGAGAATTCGTCCATTTTGATTTTGTACGGCAGGGAGAAACTGTCAGTTCAGCCTTTTACATGCAGGTGCTTAAGAGATTAAAACATCAAAGGCACGGTCAGGCTCCACCATGACAATGCCACCAAGGCCTTCATCGTTACTAACTTTCTGGCCCAGAACAACACCATGGTAGTCTCCAGCCCTTCAACTTCGTCACTATTTTTTTTTATTTCCCTGACTTACAAGAGACTTTAATAGAAAACATTGGGAGGCCGTGGAAAACATCCAAATAGCATGCTTGGCAAGGTTCCCGTCAATAGATATATTTTTTCCCGAAAATTCCATTACTTTTATAAAATACCTTGTATACAATATATAACACTATTTAGCATTTAACGCTAGAAACAAGAGTGCGCAAAGATTTACAAGACAGTCATGATTTTGTCAGTGCAAGAGGATAACAAATCAAAGAAATTATAAATAAAAATGTCTTTGATTTATTATCTTGTTGTATATTTCTTTTGATTCACATATATTTAGACAAAAATAAATATTATTACCATTTAATTAAACAAAATAATTATAATGTACTACAATTTATCCTGGACACTACTTGCCGTGGCCTTACCTCATTAATGGAACTGAAGAGACGTGTTTAGTCTGGGTAATTATACTAAGTGCCTGAATACGTTAGTTTAACACAATTCAATAATTAATTTATAACCTATTAGCTAAATGTGGTGCCTCAATCATAGCTTTAGATGTCTTAATCTGAAGTAAGTTAACGTTGTAACCACCAATATTTAAATACTTTATAAAATAAAACACGGTTGTTTTTAAGATTTATTGTTGAAAAAACTGCAACAATTGTTTCGCCATATAGTGGCAGATGAACAATTGTTGTTTATCTACCTGATGAATCGATAATATCAATTTAAATTGGCAGAAGATTGAATCGAGGTCGCACAACACTTTTATTTTGACAAAAATAAATGAACATTAAATAAAAATTAACTAAAAACTAAATTGCTGGAAATACAGAAAGAAAAATGATAACAAAATCAATGTTTTAAGATAAATATATATAAAAATATATAATACAAAAAAACAGTATAAAAAGTAGTTGCTTAAGAAGCACTGAAAAAATTGCTGAAATAGAAAAAAAAAACATTTTCTAATAGTGTTAACAATTTAAAAATTGCTTTTATTAGTTTTATTTATGTATTCTTTTTAATATTTGTTAGAAAAATCAGTTAAAATTCTGACTTACAACCTTTATTTTATTTCCCCAAAATAATTGAAACTTTAGCAAAATCAGATCAAAAGATTCAATTATATTTTTGGATATTCAAAAAATTAAATTATGACAACTTTTTTTTAATTACTGTATCAAAAAACGTTTTACTTTAGAAGTAAAAAACTTTTTTTAACAATTCATTAAATTTTTCATTCGAAGATTCAGGGTGAGTAATAACAAGTCAAATAAAATGAGTAAAAACTAAAAAGTTACTTTATAGCCAAGCGTTGATTTGGCATCTGCTTGAACACAGATCCGTAGTTAAAAACAAATCAAAGTTTGCCTAAATCGTTTTTTTTTTGTTATTTATTTTACCAAGTTTGCATTAATTATATGTTTTAATTTGTTAGAATAAACAGTTGAAATTTTTTAATAATTCATTTTAAATGTACTAAAAGCGGCTATTTTATTTTGCTTGCAAATTTTGATTAGAAGAAACAATAAAATTTTTTAAAAGAGTTAAATAACTTTTAAAAAAGAACACTTTATTTAATCAAATCAAAATTTGCCTAGCTTAGCTGGTTTTAGTTTTCAAAAATCAATTGAAAATGTAAAATTAAAAACATAAACAAATTTACATTAAATATTTTTATTTTTATTTATTTCAAAAAAACTTAATTTAAAATTTTAAAACAGTTACATATTTTAGAATAATGAGATAATTAAAAATATACTAAAAATATAGAATCAAATTAAAATTAAAAGAAATAAATTATAAGAAAAAATATGTTCAAAAGTTGAAAACTAACTTTGTAAAAAAATTGTTAAAATGGATAAGAACGTTAAAAATTTAAAGCTTTTTTAAAACTCAAAGCAATAATTTTATTTTGACAAAAACAAATGATATTAGATAAATTAAAATTGTTGGAAATAAAGCAAGCAAACTATAGAAACAATTAGAAATTACTCTTAAGAAAACTTGAATAACTAACGCTCTAATTTGCTTTACGTTATCAAAAACAAAGTAAAAACTTAATATTAAAAGTAGAAAAACAATTATTTAATCTCTTATTTTTATTTTTCATAAATAAATTGAAAATCTGTAAGATTAAAAACTAAAATAGTTTTTTTTTTTTAAATTTGAATCAAACTGTTGTTTGCAGAAATAATTAAGTCATATGTGATATTGGATTAAAGAGCAAAAATAATCGATCGAATGAGGTCATAGCCAACTATGGTTTCCATTAAAAACATGTAAGTTTGCATCATATCTCGGAAAATAATGGCGATAAAAAAATTTCTGATTATTTTTTATTAATCCGCATACAATTATCTAAAACTTTGTCTTTTACAGTTTTTTTCTATCTGTTATAATAACCGAGATATATTGATTTGAAAAATTTGACACTTTTTACTTTTTTCAAAATATCTAGTTACCCTTGACTTTATTGAAAACTTTGAAAGTGGAATTTTATTCGTCTCGTAAATCTACACTTCTTTCCCCATTTAACCGTTTCTCTACCTCTTATAGTTTCCGAGATCCCCATAGAGAACATCTAAAAAAACTGTACTGCTGAGATCAAGTGATCGAAACACGTGTCTGCAGATGTTAATGAACTTGGTTGTTACATTATTTAAATCAAAAATTGCCTAAATTTCTTTCAACTAATTTCCTATTAGTTTAGCATACCTTTCGCCTAATACAATAAAATGTATAATATAATAAACTATATTCATGTTTGCCACCAAATTGAGAAATGTATAAATATATTTACAGGAGATATGAGCGTAATCTTTTTATATCTGTCTAATACAAGCTACAGTCAATATAAAACGAACTTAAAATATAAACAATTTTAGACAAGTACAATATAAAACAACATACATAAAAAAAAATATGTCGTTCAATGTAAAATTAATTAAAAGTGTATAAAAATCTAGGTCATATTTACAATAAAAGATAAATAAAAATGTTCAATAAGTAAGTAATACACATTCAGAAATTTAATTAACGAAACAAAACACATGCTATATTACTTGCGATATACGTTAAAAAGTAAACCTGACGTACTCCCGACCTACCCTAATACAAAGTGTATTGATTCTAGCGTTACCCTGACCTATCTCAATATACAATTTATTGTGGTAGGTTAAGAGTACGCTTGGTTAACATTAAACATTCACTTAGGGAAACGTAGTTGCAAAGTAATTAGAAAAGTAATAATTTGAATAGAAAGATCAACAAAATACTCTTATAAAAATGAACAGAAAAAGAAAAACAAATAAGAAGACCATTTAACAAATAAATAAAAACATTCTGGCTGAAAGACCGCAGGTCGATAGCCGTTTGACAGAAAAAATAAACTATTGTATAATTCCATTGTCATTTTGTTAATTGCATGGAAATTACTTTCTTTTTTTTCTGTAAATAAAGTTGTTTATTATTTATTAAAAACATTCTAAAATTAATAACTTAGTTTAAAATTTGCCTTAAAACGAAAAAAATCATTAATGTTAAAATTAAATAAAAATTAATAAAATAGTAATAATAGTTGAAATGCAAGAAAACAAAAACAATCGAAAAGTTATTTTAAAAAACAGTCGAAAATCAAAAGAACATTGATTTTACTAATTTGACAAAGCAAATTGCTTAAATGAAAATTTTTGAAAAAAAAAACATTTTAAATGAAATAAATGTGTCGAGAAACAGTTGAAAACTCAAAACTAAAAACAATTACAAATTTGCTAAAGCCAGGTTAAAACTGAAACAAATCCAAGCTGTATAAAAACGCAATTATTTCTTTTGCAATTGAAAAGACAAAATGTTCAATTAGGAAACAGTTGAAGATGTATAAAAAATAAAAAATTATTGCAAAAGTAAAAAAACAACCTATAATCTATTTCATAACAAATGAAAATGAACAAGATTAAATATACAATTTAATTGATACAAAATATTAACCCTTTGTAATAAGAGAGTTGAAATTTCTCCAAAAAAAGGACAAATTGATTTAAACAGCACACTTAAAAAAACCTTTAAAGCCCTAAAAACAACAATTAATGAAATTTCAACCAAAAAAACTCTATAATTTGTATACGACAGCACAAGTTCCTAACAGAAGAAATAATTCATTTACCAAAGTGAAATATGAAAAATTGCAAGAAAAAACAATAATTAAAAATGTGTTTAAATACAGTTGAAAGTTGCAAAAAGATAATCTAAATTAGTTAAAAACATAATTTATCCAAATAGAATTGATAAAAAAAAACTTTAAAGTTAACAAACATTTTTTTAACGTTTCTAAAACCCTTATTTTAAATTGAAGTAAAATAATATTGATATTTTACTAGAAAACAATAAGAAATTCTGTAAAAATAATTTAAGATTTATATTTTATCATTATCATATTTTCTATTAATTTTTGTTTTTACAAAAAATATAAATTCTTAAGTAATATACTTTATCTGAAAAAAACAATTTAAATTTTTCATAATAAGATTAATTTATATTATCATAGAAACAATAGCAATAAAAACTATTCAGCACTTACTTACTAAACGATTTAAAGATTAAAATTGTTAAAATTAAAAAGAACATTTGAAATATGCCAAAGGAGAAATACTTTGTTAAATAATAAAAGAAATTTTTATTAAAAACTTAATAAAATTCGCCAATGAGGAAAAATGAACAATAAAGTAAAATCAAATCCATGTTTAAAATATGTAAATTCACTAAAAAGTCAATTTTTTAAGAAAAAAAACATAACACAGCAAGAGAAGCAAAAAATTTAAAAAAATTAAAATTGCCAAAACAACAAATTACAACGAAAAAAATAAACAAATAATTGTTATATAAATAATAATAATAATAATAATAAATCAACTTTATTTCAAAAATTGGTTACAAGAACAAATAACAATTATTCTGGTAAACATAAATGAAGTTGCGTCATAACAAATAGTAATAATAATAACCCTAAAATAACATAAAAAATGTTCGCTACACTGCAGTAAAAAAGTCATTGACACTATATAATTCGGCGTTTAACAATAATGTTTATACCGCACTCTTATACTTCCTAAATACATCTATTTTCTGTATATATTTCGGGAGGTTATTGTAAAACTTGATACATCGATACATCGCGTTTCGCTTTGTTAGTGACAACTTGTGGGCTGGATACGTAATATCTATATTTCTTATATTATATGGGTATTCTTTTTCTTCGCCCAGGAAGATTTGTTTATTCCTAAACACAAACATAAGGCACTCAAATATAAACAATGCGTACACTGTTAATATTTTATTGGTCTTAAATATTCCCCGACAGGAGTCTCTGTATTTTAGTCTAAATATAGATCGTATACATCGTTTTTGAATTTTAAATAATTTTTCTATGGAAGGACTGCTCCGCCAAAAAATTATACCAAACCTTAAAATTGACTCAAAGCTACCGTAGTATATAGCTTTAATTGAAAGCAAATTCAAGTATGACTTTAGATTATTAATTACATAGCATATTCTCGCAGTTTTTGTTATTAAATAATCTACCTGTGATAGCCAATTCAAAGATTCATCGATATAAATCCCTAGGCATTTAATTTTGTTTTTTAAATCGATTGTAGTGATCCCACTATTTTCAAGCTTTATTTGTAGAGGAGACGCGAATTTGTTCTGTTTAGTTTTGAACAGTACCGCTTGTGTTTTTGCTTTATTTAATTGTAACTTGTTCCCGGAGAACAATTTTTCCAATTTATGATATATTACATTACATCTATCTTCGAGTTCCGTAAAAGTTTTGGCGGTGATTAAAACATTTGTGTCATCGGCGTAGTTTGTGGGACAATAATTGAAATTCGTTTCTAAGTTAGGTATTTCGTTTACATATGTAATGAACATAATTGGCCCAATAATACTACCTTGGGGTATACCTACACCTCCGCAGCGCCGAATTTCCGATTTAAATCGTCTCCCATCTTTTGCTACACTTACTCTTTGTTTTCTGTTCGCTAAGTATGATTTAAACCATTCTAATACATTTCCTTTGACACCGTACCATTCTAGTTTATTTAGTAAAATAGAATGATCGACGGTATCGTATGCTTTTGAAAGGTCTAGGAACACTCCAAGTGCCATTTCTTTATTTTCTAATACCTGATTAATGTAATTAGTGAACTGAAACACTGCAGCAATAATTTAACATACGCGTGCTGTGATTTAGACAAAATATCACAGCTATTGAAAAAAGTAATGAGTCGGTCACACATTAAAAGCTCGAAAATTTTTGAAAAAGACGACAAAAGACTAATTGGTCTATAATTGTCCAAAATATCAGGCTCTCCTTTTTTATATATGGGTGTAATCAATGCTAATTTTAAATTGTCTGGAAAGACGCCATACTTAAAAGAGTTATTAATGATGAAACTTAAATTTCAGCAATTACATCTATGGTGTGCTTAATAATCTTATTAGAAATTTCGTCATCACCACTACTATTTTTACTTTTTATTCTTTTACAAACATTTATAATTTCCGATGCTGTTGTCGGGTATAGAAACATTGTTTTTTCGTTGTATGAAATGTTATTTACATTAATATTATTGTTATTTTGAAATTGTACTTCTAATTGTTTAGCATTATTTATAAGGTATTCATTATATTTTCGAGCAGTTTTTTCTGGATTTTCATCTACTAATTGATTTATATTTGTTTTCTTCGTGATTTGTTTATAAATATCCCACATGCATTTAGTTTTATTGTCTGAACTTTCAATTTTATTGTCATAAACGTTACGTCTTAGTGATTTTAATAGTTTATCGTATTCTTGTTTTTTGATTTTATACAGGTTATTACAGTTTTCATTATATTGTGATAAAACAAATAAAATGTCTAATTCATTTTTACATTTTTTTAACTCTAACGTGTTTGTATATAGTGACGCGCTTAATTTCTTGTTCGTATTTACACAGACTATGGGAAAACTACTATTAAATTTTCTTATAAATTCATTAATGAAACAATTCCATTGGTTATTTACATCATTTAACTTCGCCCTAAATATTGGTTCCCACGTACACATTGCTAATTTGTCTTTAAAATCTTGTTTATTTTTCTCACTAAAAATTCTTCGTAGTTGACGTTCACTCGGTTTATATTCCTTAGATATATTAATTACACAATTCTGTCCTAAATGGTCAGATATGTGCATATTAAATACTACCGATGTGTACTCTCCAGTGTAGTTTGTAATAATATTGTCTAGCTTTTACAATTATTCACAATCCTAGTATGTTCATTTATTGTTATTTTAAGACCGAAAGATTTTAAAATAGAAAAGAAATATTTATTATCATCATTATTGTCCATAAAATCAATATTGAAATCTCTGCAAAGAAAAATTATTTTTTGTTCTTGATATACACATTCTAATAAACGCTCAAATTGTTGATAAAAAATGTTTTTATTTCTACCTGGAGGTCGATAAACTGATACCACAATCGCGACGTGTGTTCCGATTTTAAATTCACCTGCCGCACATTCAAATTGATTGCTGATTGAGAAGTTGTTTAGTTTCTTCCGCGCCTTAAAAAATTCTCCATTTCGACAGTATATTGCTGCTCCTCCGTGTTCACCAGTATTTCTGCAGAAAGCGGACACTAATTTAAAATTCTTGATGGGAAAATCGCTTAGCTCTTCTGCTGATTTCCAGTGCTCCGTTATGCAAATTATGTTACACGATGTGATTTGTTCAATGCCTACATTAATTTTATCAATACAGTTACCTATAGAACGCACGTTTTGATGAATTATGCTATATTCTAGTCATTCAGTGATTGTTCTTAAAATTGGCACTTTGTTCTGTGCGTTATTCATTTTTCTTCTGAAATCAAATCTACGCACTTCTACTCCTATCAATATGTTTAAATAATTGAAATCTGCACCTAGTTTAAAGGCGTTACACACTCCTTTGGTCTCGAGCTTCTCGACAGATTTAATTGCGATAGTTGGTTGTTTTTCGTTTAAATAATCTGTGATCATTTCATCAGTTACGGTTTGCGCACATTTTCCGATGTAGATCCAAGTCATTTTTTCACCCGATTTAAAGCCAGCGGTTACTTTAGCTGTACCTACCATTGCGGTTTTGCTTTTCTGCCTTCTTCGTTCGAATCTTTTCCACTCGAGCTCGTTATCAGTTTGTACTGCATTTACCTCATCGCTATCAGTTGTCGCCTCTTTTGCAGTATTTGTGTTTGCTGTCTTTTTTAACTTGTCTGCATATCTCTCTTCTGTAATATGAACATGTTTATTCATGGCTTTATTTACATTATTTTCGTTGTATTTCGCACTTTTGTTCATTTGGTTGTCTACTATTTGTTTTGTAGATTTATTTTTCCCCTCTTCTAAATAATATATATTTTTCTTCAATGCGGTAATCAGTTCATCTTTTGTTTGTATTAATTGGTTTTTTTTTTTTGCTGTTATGATGTCTTTGAGGCCCCTGATGATTTCCAACAGTTGTTCATTATTCATACCGAGTTCGGTAGCTCCCACTATAACCTCACTTTCCGTATTTTTGGTAACACTGCAACTATGCTGTCGTACACACTTTGGGTGACATAACCGATGGCACTTCTCACAAATTGTCTTGTTACCTACTGGTTTTGCACATTTCCCTGCACATATTTCGCTCGAATTACTTATACGCTCCGACGAATCACTTTCTGCATCAGACGCCATATTTTAAATATGTTGGGTAAATCATCCTATTTTAATCCCAGGAATCTGTGGTTAATGCATTTCTCCACATTAGTCGAACACCCTGTGTACAAACATATTTAATGACACTTGCAATACATTACAAAAATATTCACTATTCAATTACAAATTTATATAACATTTGTTAATACGATATAGACTAAAGACCTTTACAGCTGATTTTATAATAGGATTTAAGCCCTTGTTATGTTTTAGCTTTTTTTGAAAGGTCATGATTGCTAAGAGTCTTTTTGGAATCCTCGTTTTAAACTAGTTGGCAATTTAAGCGTCATTGAGATTATGAAATGATAAGATAAATTCGCGTAGTGATAGAGTGGGTAATTCACTTTTAGGGATAATGTTGTTTCTGAAAATGCATAGTGATTTTAAGATTTATAAGTAGGTGGTTAGAGCAATTTTTTGGCAAGAGAATAAATGGGGATTACTTTTGTCGAATAGTACAGGTATTAATTTGATGGGTCATTGAAAGGATTTTAGAGATGTCGGATATTGGTTAGAACATACGATATAATTTTTCTACGGCTTGACAGTATAGGCAGGGAATGACATTATATATTTAGGTAAAAACATTATATTTCAGAGTTGTTAATTTCTTAATTTTCTCTTTAATGTATGAAAATAAATATATTGATTGGTGCCAAAGTCAGTAGAAAAATAATTCGAATAATCACCCATTTGAGATCCATTAAAGCTTTTCAGGTCGTCTACAAAAAATTAAAGTTTTAATTCAAAATTTTAGCGGTATTTTACATTCACACACATAAATACAGATATAAATATTTTTTTAAATCGTTAAATTGCGCTGAGGAAGACATATTTGAACCCATATCACCTGTTCCCCAGGGATCGTTTTTGCGACCTAGTATTTATATTTATACACGTTGTCCCCTGAAATTTTGAATATGAGTAATATAATTTGTATTATATCTCGATTATTATTATTGGTTGCTATGGTTGCTGCTGCAATACGCATGTCAATTTGACATTTTGAAACTATAATGTTAACAGGAATTTTATGATCATCTGGGATATTATTTGGCTCAACAAGGAGATGTTTTCGAACATTTAATAAGATGAACATTGCAGGAATTTTTTATTCGTTACGTTAGCATTGTGTCCGTAAAAATAGTAATATTAAAATAACGTGTAAATATGTTACATTTTGATTCCCTATTTTATTACAAATTAGAAATTACTGATTATTTCCCGTTGGTCAGTCCATTAAAATATGTGACGAGCGTGGTAACTAAGCAACGAGTAATGCATTGAAATGCCCGTATTCAAAATTTCAGGGGACAACGTGTATACTCTTCACTTATTAGAAAAAAACGTAAAATAAATCTTAATACTGTACTCCCATAAAATACAATGCCACCCTTTCGCGCAGCGCCGAAAGAAAACTTTGAACAACTCAAACCTCCTGCGAGTTTCGCAAATCCACTCAATCCCGTCCCGATGTTCCTGCCTAAAAACTGTTTCCATGTTATTACCCGAACAACAGGGCATCCAATTATCAACTTCGCCCGACCCGCACGTTTCAATTTTAGAACACCGCCGTCAAAAGGTTTCCCCCCCCTTCGACTCGCCGACCCTTTCGCGCCAATTTGCCGCCCCTCAAGACGCGATAAAGGGGCGCCGGAAGTTTCGCGGCCGGGAAATTTTAACAAGGCCGCGCGGAAACTATTAAAAGTTCGCCGGCTTAAAGGGCTTCGCCGAAGATCCCGCGTGATATTTATAAAACGCTTCAATCTGATAGTGACGGTTTTATCGGTATCAATCCGCCGGATGATGGGAATGGAAACGTGAAAATCAATACGTAGTTGTTATTTTCGTGTTGGACTGGAGTACTTTATTGCTTCGGAAACTGTAACTGATTTTGATTAATCATCATAAATCCAAGTTTCTGTTGTAATCAAACGTTCTAGTGTACTTCAAGGAAAGAGCGAGTTTCAAGTGGGGAAAAGCTTTTTCTTAAATAAAGATAAAAGTGTAGTTGAAAAGCCTTTATATTTGTCACAAGTAGATATATTATCGTTCTCTAAATAACACTAAATAAAAATGTTTAGTAATAATTAGAAAAACACAAAAACATTTCGTAAATCTACAACAATGAGTCTTACTAAGACTAAATGTTTAATGCTAAAAACGTAGTAAGTGATTATCATGAATAATTTCGTAGTAAAAATCGCAAAATTTCTTGTATTCTAAATCAATTAAGATAGATCTGAATATTTTTATTTTTGTTGGTAGAATAAACAGTTTTTTATTAACAAGTTTAAAAATAGGTAAACTGTATTTGTATACGTCAGTAAAAAAATATATCTGTATAAACCTATTGAATTGTACGTTGTGGATAAAAGCTTATCGAAAATCGATCGGTTATCAGTTAATTACTCATGTATAGTTGATGGCCAGGCCCGGTTACACATTAAGGCCCTAATGGGTTGCGGCCGTATATTTAATAATATCCACTGAATAAGTCAGTATTAATGATAGCGGCGTAGGCAAACTGGTAAATTGCAATTAATTGTTGCTGTTGTCGGCAATTATTGCGGCTCTATCCCCCCCTTGAAAACGGGGTCGTTCGGTCGGTCGGCAGGCCGGCGGGAAATCTTGGGGGAGAAAGGGCGGCCGGTCTTCTCAGCCGCCCTTAATTGTCGGCAGTCGCCGCGATAACGCGCCTGCTAATCGCTGTCAATGATGGCAATATGGTAATTGTGATTTAATTAAACGTTCAAGAGGATTGCGTTAAATTGTGCTTATCGCCGGAACGCTATCATCCGCCAGATAAACGGAATTTACACCGATTATGGGAAGTTTTAGGATTAAAAGGTTTGTTTATTTGCTTAATATAATAAGCTTACACAAAATATTAATTGTATAAATACGTTATGAATATGTGTATGTTCCTTAACCCTTTGCACTATAGTGGATTTAAAAGTTTTATTTTAAATATCGCAATATTTGCGACAACTGAGAGAAATGGGTATATATAAAAAAAAATCTATTTTTTCTAAAGATTGGATATATTTTTATTATCAAATAAGAAATACCATATTTAATATTATTACATTTCAACTACATATACTTAAAATAAGTTATAAATAACATAAAAACCGTATTTTTGGATTTTCCTAAAACATATTTCCCGGCGCATCCACCATAAATTTATTTAGTTAATTATTAATTAATCTTATAACATGTTTATATAACTGGATTTCATTTTCGTTTTATATGATTATAGTTTCGGCAAGACTTGTCATTATCAAAAAAGTGTCTTACCAAAACTACAGTCAACGTAAAAGAAAATTAATCTTTTGTTAAATGCAAATAAATCGTCTATTATTAGCATTTTACCAAAGACGAAGCGCATTAAATTTTACTGTGATTTAATTTAAAATACTCATTAACCGATTTCTATTTATGCTGGATCCCATTAGCGAAGCGCAATTGTCGATTGTTATCTCTTTAACTAGGAAAATCCACTGAAAAGTTTTAGACAATATGTGTCACCTTTATAATACATCTTGAAATAATGATTTTTAGATGCCAGCTGTTTTAAGCTAAATAAGTCTTGAAAGAAGACTGGAAAACTCTGAATAAAAAAAATCCCTTTCATTTCTCAAATATATAATCTGTTACAAAATGTGAAGCCTATATTTATAAAGCAAAAGCTATAAAAATAGAATGTGATCCTAAAATTTGTGAGATACTGAAATTGTTGGAATTTGAAAATGCTATTAATAAATCCAAGCAAATTCAATTCTCACGTCAATGTCATTACAGTTATTTTTTGGGACGTGTTAGTCACACATGACTAATAGTTCCTCTCTCCTGAAAACGAAGACATCAATGGAACTTCAGCTTCTCTTATTACACATTACAGTTAATAACTAGCATTACAAATACTTACTAGCTTACATTATTTTCTTACATTATAGTCTTATACTACTGTCTTACTTGCTTCCATAATACTAGCTAAACCTAATTATGAAGCGATCAGGTCGGCCATGGTAGCCCCTTTACTGAGCGTGCTGCCTCCGTCGTCGTGTTCTACGTTGCCGTTCCAAATGCTTATCATTCGTGGTACAAAGGATTCTACAGACGCGTGACCAGATCTCTCCTTCCCTTGGAATAGCGTGCGCACACCAAGAGCGTATCATATGCACCTATCCGCGTACATCTTTTCTCTGGGGTACAGATGTACAGATAGACCCAAGAAAATTTGTGCCAGGTGGTAGGAAAGTTCACCACTGTTTACCTAGGGGCCATATACTTGTTGTGTCATTTCTTAAGGAGTTCCTGCTTCACGATCATACTAGGATTATCATTTGTACTGCTAGGAACGCTTCCTGCATAGCTCTTAACTCCAGTTCCGCCGAGACACAGCATGCTACCCCTCTGCCACATCCGTAGAGATGATGTGTTACCATACCACCATCCGAACAGCCCCGGGGCATAGAATGCTTCACAGCTGTTCCAGGTTTCGTTAAGTCCCAAAGCAGTACCGCATATCGAATTTTTAAGAGAGCCACCCCTGAAGAAGGCGTCTCTTGGCCTCAGAAGGCCCTCTCACTTTCGTTAATTGCCTTGAGATAGCCCTTGTCGCCTGGGCAGCGCCCACCACCGCAAAAATAACCTGTGTGATGCAGCGAGGATTTACTTCAATCTGGATCCTAAGATACTTCGTACTCGATACTGTCCGTATGGAAGCGTCCCAAGCTGCGTCTGGATAGCCACTCCAAAGCTACCACAAGTTCTGCTGATCGCATTCGTAACTGCACTTGGCCGGTCGCCTCCTGTACTAGCCTTACAACGTCCACCATGTCCCTATACCCCACCAACCGAAGGATGTTATCAGCTAAACCCACGATACGGTCGCCATTCAAAAAGAGTAGGTTTAGCACCTCGTCATACGTGATGTTTCATAAGGTGAACCCAAGCAGCCTTGAAATAGCCATTATTACCCGGACCATCTGTCGCAAAGATGACCTGAGAGCTGAGAGAGTATTCGCTTCAATTTCTATCCTAAGGTACTTCGTACTCGATGCTGCCCGTCCATGAGTGCCCCATGCGGCGTCTGAGTAGCCATACTACGATGGTCTCCAAATCTACATCGAGCCTACGACTATGTTCCGATGCCTCACCGTCAGAAGAATGTCATCGACTGACCCCACGATACGAAGTACCCTGTCATACGTGATATTTTATTGATTGAGATCGAACAGTCTTAAAAAAGCCCTTTTCACTCGGATAGCGCCCGCTGCCGCAAATACGACATGTGATCTGCACCGATGATTTGCTTCAATCTGGATACTAAGGTGCTTTCTATTCAATGCGGCCTATCCGGTAGCGTCCCATGTGGCATCTGAATAGTCACACTATGCTGGTCTTCTATAAAGCTATTTCAAGTTCTGTTGGCTGTATCCAAAACTGCACTTGGTCACCTCCTGTGCTAGCATTACAACATCCACCATGTCCCGATGCATCACCACTAAAAAGATATCATTTACTAAACCCACCCATATGTGAGGTTCCACAGGGTGGGCCCGAGCAGCCTTGAAAAACCCCTTGTCACTCCTCAGAGCTGCAGCGAGAATTAGCTACGATCTGGATCCTAACGTACTTCGTACTGGATGCTCCGTTAATCTTCTCCAAATCTACTTCGAGCATTGTTTCCCGCTGTTGTGTATTATTCCGAGACTTCAGTGTAGCCGCGTGGGTGTATATGATGCACACAAATTAACTTCTAACAACTTTATTCCAAAATACAAATTCACACATTTTTCTCGTTATACTGCCCTGTTTCTCGCGCATGCGCCCCAATCCCATATGTGCTAAACCCAAATACATTACATACCTTCTCACTTATTTTGAAATCCCCTACAGCGTAACAACAAAAAATACAATCTATTATTTTAATTGGTCAGGTTGTTTCCGTACATGTTGAGGACTATGGGCGCATTGGTGTAATCATGAATTTTCCGTGAACTTCATTTTTTGATGGATTTTCACTTATCAGCACATATTTAATTTCACTTACACTTTTATCAAATTCTTGATTAGTGACAGACACGTTTTTATTTTTATCATTATGGTTTTTGATTATTGTTATGTCTGCTCTAAACAAATTTAACTCTATTTTTTTACAATTTTACCTGGTGTTCTCAAATCTATAATCTTTAACAAGTACATTTTGATCAATTACAAACTCTATATTTCTTCCCCCCTTTATAATATTTTCTATTGTCCTCTTAATTAGTTTCTGGATGCAGTATTGACATTGAACCGATTGCACTGATTGTAAAATTTCTAATGCCTTTTTCATATGTGATATTCTACAGAGCAGGCCCTAGCATCAATCCCTGAAGAACCCCGTAAGTTACCAGCCAAGCTTCCAGTTCTCCGTTAATGCTATCACTACCACTACCTTTTTCCCGAGTTTGCTTGATATGATGGCTACCAGATACTTCAGCGCGTCAAGTTTTTGCAATGGCATCATAATCACCGGACAGGGCATCGAGTTACTAAACTAAACTACCTCCGCTAGTCCGGTTGTCCGCATCCATAATTGCACCTGGTTAGTGTAGCCTTACAACGTTTACTATATCAAGATGCCTTACTACTGGAAGGATGTCGTCGATGCTATTATAGGAGTAAATGTAATAGGTAAAATACAGTATTATTTTAAACGACAGACCTTTATACCTAAAAACCTACGAGAGGCTAGTCTTAAGTCAGTTTTAAGTTAGCTTTAAGTGCCATACTTTTGTAATGCACGTATTAAATAATTCATCTAACAAAGTGGTTCCTGATCAAGAGCTTCAAATGTTTACCCTTAGAGGTAAAGAGGCCTATAGTCACTTGGGGAAAGCAGGGGTTTTTTGTTCTTTGGAAGTGTGACCAGTGTCGCCTTCTTGTCCGTTTTGGGGAAAACCATCTCACGGAGGCAGGCGTTTGCAAGGGCGACGTCAGGGTATAAGTAAGATGTGTTGAATTCCCAGATGCAGTGAACCGCGGGCCGCTGCTACTACCTAATCTTCAGTAAACTCTGCGTCCTCATTTATTCCGACAGGTGGTACACATTAAAATCCGTGGAGTCTGCTTGCGGGTAACAGCGCTGTGAGTACCTCAGCAATACTTCCTGGAACAAGAAAGAAGTGATTAGGTCGAGCGAGCCCCAGCTTCCTCGTAACAATTTTGTAGGCCCCCCTACGGGTAGTCGTCTACTTCCCCATGCAAAGGCTTCTAAGCCAAAGACTTGCTACTCCTGATTGTAATTTTTAGGCTAACTCTTGCGTCGACTACCGCTCATTCAAGTCCCATCCTCAATGCATCCATAATTTAAGGTCACCTCGTGCGCCGTATGCCCTTCTCCTCGTTCGACCACTAATAGACTCTTCTCCTGGACGGTCCTTGCCGTCTCGGAATCGTGGCATCACATAGCTCAAGCAGCACCCTGGAAAGCGACTCAGCCATTTCGTCAGAGACCCCTTACGTGGGACATCCATGATCCTGGTAAACTTTGCCCAGTCTACCTGAACCAGTTCTCAAGGCGTCCCTGGATGTGGAAGAGGAGGTGAAATGCTCTAGTAATGGAGAAGGTGGTGTGCTGGTGATCAGGAACCCCACCGCCACAAAAGTGGTGTCCATAATTGAAGCTGAATCAAAGGCTTGATTTTAACAACAAAATACGGCAAGCCTATTATACACACAACCTTAACGTTTTTCCGCTGATGATGAACTTGTATATGGTTCGAAACTAGTTCGGAAAATAAAATTATATATACTGGGACGTACAAGTTTTCATACATACACACCCAATTACTCAACCCAGTAATGGATTACACCAAACCCTACTTTTCTAGAAATTTTTATAGTTATTAAACACTTTCTGTTTTTTTTATAATATATCTACTTTATCGAAATAATCCGTAATTTTTTTCGATATTTCTACGATTTTCCAGTTCTTATCTCGATTTGTCAGAGTCGACAATAATTTTTGAATTTCTGTTATATCTTTTAAGATTTTTCCATTATCATACCAGAATTTCCTGAAAAATATTATACGTTTTCTAAAAATTTTACTTTTATCTTAACATTTCTTGAATTTTTAGATTTAACTTCATTTTGTTAGAAGGTTCTGGAAACTGCTAGCATTTTCATCAATTCCTCTTCTCCGTTTTTTAGATATTTATATTCTAGTTTCCTCAAAATTTTTAGAAATTTCTAGTTTCTGCCTAACTTTTAGTATTTTCTTCTCTTCTATTTTTCTAAAATAATTTATCATTTTGTGTTTTCTTTTAGCAGAATATTCTTCAAATTTGTATTGATATTTTTCTTAATTTTCTATAAACTCTTCTTGGAGATTTCTAGTATTTCTCAGTTCATAAGAGTTTTCTTAAAGTTTCTTCTGGAGAGAGAACATCTTTATTTGGACAAACAAAAATACATTTATAATGAATACATTTTGAATATAAAATAAGGGTTAGTCCGTCCGTTTGGGCTGTCGACCTTCAGTCTTTCTGCCCGGTTTCTTCTATTTTTCAGCTTTTTTCTTTAAATTTTTTTTGTAGAGAGACAAACACCTTTATTCAAGATATTATTACGACATAACAATTAACAATTAATTAATATTTATTTATCCTTCTCTTATTGGCTATCAGCCTTTTTTGTTTTATTTTAGTATAATTTGACAGAAATTTGTTTTGAAATTGATCAATGTTCTTGAAATTTTTTATAAACTTTTATTTTAAATTTCTAAAATCAAACTCTCGCTTAATTCATCACTGTTTTCTGAAAACTTTTAGCATTTATCAACAAATTCTCTTCCAATTTTCTCAAGATTTCTTGTTTTATGATATTTTGGCAAAACTTTTCGGAAATTGTTTAAAATGTATGTAATCTAAGAACTAAACATTTAAAATGTATCTATTATATCGTAACTCGCTATTAAGATTTTTTAAATTTTCTAGGTGTTGATTAGAAGGTTAATTAAACACTTTTGTTTCACTTTAGAGAAAATAAAAAATAAAAAGTGAAACAAAACCAAGTATTTAATTAACTTTCTAATTAACATACAGTAGTTCCTTAAAATTGGAACAAAAATAGAAGCCATCAATGGCAAAAATATAGCATGAATGGCAAGAATCGTCTGCGGATATTCATCGTCAGCTTCAGGGAATAATGGGTTGAGTGGAAGAACACTTCACTGTGAACTCTGCCTTCAAGTCTTGCGATTTAAATTTTGAAGTTATTGTGAGTGTATCTATTTTATTTTGTATCATTTTTTAGTAAGACTTGTAAAGGAAATAAACTAAACTAATAAACTAAACTAACATATAAATTTGTCACCACGGGTTAAGTGAGAATTAAATTCATCGTTCTAGGTTTTTCTTAATTTTTTCATACATTTCTAGACAAAAAAATCACAATTTCTCTTCTTTATTTAATGATGTTTTTTTGTTTTTTATCTCGTTTTAAATTGTTTTCATTTTTCTATAAACTTTCTTAAAAATTTCTCTCATTTTTCCACTCTTACTTTATTCTGTCATGGGTAAAATACCTCTTTTTTTCTTGTTTTCTTCAGCAGTAAAAAGAATGTGCCTTTATAGGAAAAATGTAAGAGAAACAAGGAAATTATTCAAATAGAAAAATATGTTTCTTTCAATTTTTCATTTCTTGTTTTGTTTGTACAGATTTTTCATGAAATTTGTATTGTAATTTATTCATGTTCTTGGAATTTAAAATGAAATATTTCTTTTAGGCTCTTGTCTAGTTTTATTTTACAGTTTTGTAGAAACTAGAAATTTCGAGAAATCAAGCTTCCAATTTTCTAAATCATCACAATTTCTTGAAATTGGAATAAAAAATTCTATTGTCTTTTATTAAAAAAACTAAATGCTATATTATTTTCAATTGGAATATTAAGGCATTAAATTTTAATACCGTTTCGTTTATAAACAATGTTTTCGAACTTAATTTCTTATAGAGCTCTAATAATCACTTCTTTCTATTTAAAAATATAAATCATAATTAATGAATATCGTTAGGCATATAAACAAAATGAAGTTAAGTAATTACAACTAAGACGGGCTTATTTCCATACATCAAGTGAATTAATTTCGGGATTAGGGGTCCGTGGGGTTAATTAAGAAAACAGGTGTAGTGTGCACAGGTGGGTCGTACACAACAAATTCCCGGAGTTCCTGCAGATCCGGCGGTTTTTCGAGGTGGCATTGTAAAACGTTCATAACGCCAACAAGTGGTGCGAAATTAGCAAGTGCGCATATTTTACAGGGTATTTATGGTGTTGTAGTTGGGCTTTGTAAATTCATGAGAACTAGAATTTACACTTACATGCAAATATGTACAAATAATATAATTAACAATAAAATATATTCAAATCTTTTAATTTGTTGTACAAAATTAAATAATAATTTAAATTGTAATATAATTATCGTTAATTTAGTGACTAAATATTATTACTGGAAATTGCTGACACTATTAAGTCAATATATTAAATATATTATAATGATATTGAATTTTTTAAATAAAACTACAAATTAATATTTAGCAGTTAACTTTCGTTATTTAACATTTATATTTTTAAGTTTAAAATCATTTATCATTGATATTTTATGTTTTGAAGTTGTATATTTGATTTTAAATTGCGGAGGCTTTTACTTTGTGCTACATTTTAAATACACGATGTTTTACTATTACTAAAGAAGTAAAATAAAGTAATCGTTTCCTCATTTTATATTTTATATATCAAGTGTAACATTGACACTAGACTCTTAACATTCGTTGCATAATATGCTAATTTTCATAAATTGTCAATTTGAGAGTTTAATAATATCTCTGCACGAAATTAATAGTAATTGTACTTAATTTTAATTAATCTTTTATTAAAAATTAATCACTCTATACAAAATGTATTTATATTCACATGTATTAATGTAAAATAAAATAAATGTTTATTATAACAATACAATACAAACTCCAGTTCTGTTTTGCCTTTTAATTACAAATACAATAACAGCAATAATATTACAAATGTATCCCATTCGAACGCGAATTCAATGCTAGTCGTGGAATTCTGCAGACTTAATTTATATTTAGTTAGCTTATTACAATCTCGGTATCTGCATCTGTCTTGTTTATTAAAAACTTCCATATAAGCAAGCATCTGAATTATTTCGCAATTTGTGCCATTTAATAGGGTATATATTCGTCCCTTATTCTGTTCGTAGTTTCCGAGTGTTTCCATTAGCTATTATCGTTTCAACATTACATACGCGTGCATTTGTTTTTTCTTGAAGCAATAACACAGCTATGCAAATAAGGGAATGTTATGCTTTTTGCATTTATTATCTCATAAATATGTTTATATAAAACAGCTATCATCAAGTTGTGTTTTCCAAGTTACTAATCCTTTAAAAACTGGTTGTCCTATATTTCCTTATACAGTTTATATTTTGTTCCTTGATTAAAAAAAAACTATGAATCCAATCTTTTCGAAGTCGCTCAGTTCTTTTTTTGAAACAAAAATCTCTTTGATAAGTAGTCATTTTTCTTCTTCTCCTTAGAATCCTCCTTTCATCACAAAAGACTCTCCTCCTCTCGTCATTACCGTCCATATGACTTTAGTAAGTGAAAATTGCAAAGTTATATTACCATTTATGATAACATTACTTCAATATACTTCGTAATGTGGTCGGTTAGAAATTCATTAGGCTAATGTTGTTTTTATTAATGTATGCATGGTTTAATATCAAATTCATTGGGTTAGGTCAACTGATGGTCGATTTGTAGTTAATTTGCCATTGATCAATACAATTTTAGTGAATCACGTAATTTAACGCTTTAACGATTTGCGTCATTAGAAATAAAACATTTATTCAGCATCCATGTGTCGTCAAAATGAATATTGATTTTATGAAGCAATATTATGATGATGACCTTGTAAACATTTCAAACACCAAATATGAAAGTGTATTTGCCTTAACATTAAGAATACTAGTATCATAAGAAAGTTAAGAGTTGTCTTTGATGAATCGGCAAGGTCTGTTGATAATTAAGTATGGCCTATAATTCAAAAAAGATGTTTTTTGAATTTTAGTTAGATTTAGTCGTCATGTAACAGATATTACTGCTGCTATAAAACTGATGTATCTACCAACTGTGGTTAATAATAACGATGGGTTAATGGCTATAGTTTTCGATGCCGCTATAGAAATAAAAACAAAAAAGTAATATTGGATTGATGAGGCTTTTACTTGGTGAAATTCCATTATATAGGTGATAAATAAAACATTTGGGTTTTGAGAATTTACACAATTTAATGTCGATGCACTGTAATAACGATAGACCTCTTCAACGTATATTTTGGGAAATAAATTGCTATCAATTAAATATCCTAACATCCCTCTGCACAATTCTTAGCATTCTGTACTTTAATGCAAGTAGCATATGATAATGAAAATAATTTTCCATTTGCTTCTTCAATCATTAAAAAGAATTTTTATGTCCATGGCATGTTAACTAGAGGAAATTCAATTGAAGACTATTAATAACTTTTCTCATAGTACTTTGCGAGACTTCTACAAATTCAAAATACATTGTACAAAACTCTAAAATTATTGGATCGACATCAGTTGCAGGCAACGATTCAACAATTTTATTAACCGCACTTGAGAAAACCTCATTAAATTCATTTGCAGTGATGCTAGTTGTATTATTATGCTTATTACTTGGCGGTTTATTTAAGTTCATTATATTTTACATTGCCTTGCGTTTCAAATGTGAATTTTTATTTTATTATTCACCTCTAGCTTATTCGAAGCCAAAGCTTTTTTATACTATATTTTTTTTAAATAACAATTTTATGGAGTTTGAACATATATTATCTATACAATTATTTTGACGGGTACGAACCTGTACTAAAAAAATGCAAACCATATGTCCCTGCATAGTCTAGAAGTTGAGATTTGTTGATGTCGTTACCATTGAATCTGACATTGAGATCAGCTGCTTGATATACTATCCTGTTAATTAAATGTAGACTATCAAATATCTATTTGGATTTGGATTTTTAAGAAACTTCTTTAAAACTTTTCCTACTAGATGTCCAAGTTTCTTCCCATGATTGGATTTGAACGTTTTCTTTATTAGTAATTAATTAATTTGCCCCTATTGCAGGTTATCATTGAATGGTTTTTAAATTAGGTTAATCTTTGTTTTAAATTCTTCAATAGGATTACCTAATTTAACCACTTCTTCCGATTCTTACTTCCTCCTATGTTTTCGAAAGTAATTTGAGAAGTTATTTGGGGATGAAATCGACGAATTTCGTGATGATATTTGACAATCTCTACGTCAAATCTCATAATAATAAATCCTTGCAATTGCTAATTTCGTCTTCCAGGTCTTCATTGTTATTCATTCACGCGTTAAACATCTCACATTACCTTGAAGTTCATTTATAAATTTTATTCACGTTTTCTCTACTTCAAAACCTTCTCTTTCGATAATTTTCACGCTACTCGTTAGTTCCTCAATGTGCTTGGTTTTGTTATTGAGTTCAATGTTTAATTTATCTATAATTTCTGGTTTAGTCGATTCGATGCTTGAATTTAACGAGGAATTATTCAGTATTCTTTTGTTTTTGTTTTTGATTTTACATGCCATGTGGTATACATTATGACAATTAATGCAGGCAGAACAACTTTTCAGCATTTAAAATTTGTAAACTGTTGTGACTTTAATTAATAAAACAGCGGAAATAAAATATAATATGTATGTCCAAAAAAGACTCCTGGGATCAAACCCAGGAGGTTTCGAGAAATACGCCTCAAGTGTCTTCGCTCTGCGCACTGTGCCACCTCTACAATTAGTCTCGTTTCATATTATTATTTTTTTTCATAATAAGTGGCAACACGGTCGTTGCTTATGTTCAGTAAAAATTTAAAGTTATATCAGTTCAAAATATAATATTAACGAAAATTTAGGAATAACAGTGAAGTATTGTTCTATGTATTTCACTTGAACTTGTTAACACCAAATACACAATTTAACATTGTGTATTCACATAAAATATCACTTAATAACACGACAGTGCAAATCGTTTAGATACTTGATAGATATATAACCTTTTATCTCGGGTTTACCACCCGAGTAAACATCAAGGTCCCATAAGAAGAGTTTTAGCAATACTAATCTGCTACAACATTTTGAAGTCAAAATTTACAATCTCGATCATAACTCGCTCGATTAACAAAACGATCAGTACTATCAGATATTGCAAAGGTTTACGATCTTTTAGAATTTTACTTCAGTCACAATAGTAGCGAAATTAATTATACTGAAGCTTTGGTAACAACAAGTTTAATGAGAAGTGGTTTCATTGTATTGAAAACTTACAACATTTAAACAAAAATAAAATTGTGTAAAAACATACAAAATATAGAGCTTTATGGTTTCTGCGATGCCTCAGAGTTTTCATATGGGTAATGGTAAATGGGTAATCCAAATATCAATTTGGTTTATGCAAAATCAAAGATCGCTCTGCAACGCAAATTGTCGATTCCGGGGATTTGAGAGGCATTGTTGTTCGCAAACAGAATCTGATCAAAGAGTTGATAAATTCTAAAAAAGCATCATATTAGAACTCGGCAAAACTTTGTAGAGTATATAACTTGTGGATTCAATCAATTAATTTTTTTCTGATGGACTTAATCCCACGTACGGACCGATGACCTACAGCCTTGCCACTGTGGTCAATTCACCGTCCCTACCTTGTATATTTCCACAAGGGGGTCAGATGTTAAATGAGGTTCTGCGGCACCAATGTCGCAAGACACTGCCTTACACTTCTTCTTCTCTTCTCCTCCATCATTCTTTCTCCTTCTCCTCTTCCTTGCTCGCGATCAAGGCCCCGATTCCTCCAGCTTCCCCCAAAAAACTCCTTTTTCTTCCAGGATTTCTCAAGACGTTCGATCCACCGCATTCCATTTCTTTTTGTACTCGAGCATGGCTCCACTATCCCGCCCAGTTCCCTACCTAACTTTTCCCGTTTACTCCACCACTTTGGCACTGGAAAAAAAATAACCCGGGCACCAAAATCATTTCTCCGTGGGAGCTGTTCAGATCTTATGAACGTACGTGGCAAAGCAACCCTTCCTTAGCAGAATTTATGACCGGTTGTACATCAGCTCGTTATGCCTCCTAGCCGTCAAAGTTTCCGGTGCTGGAATGAACTCATACAGACGTCTTTCTCGTTGTTAGCGGCCCTCTTTCTTCGCTACTTCTATCGCGACCGCGTTGTGCATCCATGATCACATATCCAGTGACAAGTCTGGCAGCGGTGTTGAGGTGTTTATGCTAGCACATCCGCTGTCTTGTACCCCCTGATGATTAGTAAGATTCTGAAAGCGCAGAAATCCCGTATTAGACGGTGCGGTAATTACAACCAGCTGATCAAACTAAGATTCAATCATTAAGTGTGCCATGGAATCCGCATTCTGCTAGCTTCAATTGTTGGCATTATTGTTATCTAAATAACTGTTTAAATTAACATCTCCACTTGAAGAAAACAATAACTATTTAAATATTATAATTGCAATTCTCTGTAATATAATGTATATTACGTTAAAATTTAACTAAAAACCAAGAGCTTTCTATTGTTTTGGTTTCATCAAAGCCCGGAGGGTACTATCCTTGATGAAACCAATCTAGAAGATTGAATCTTCTAATATCATAAAATATATTTTAACAGTTTTTTATAATAGTAAATAATTTTTATCTTCCTCTGGGATACAATATTGAGGTAATGAGAAAATCTATTCCTGCTGTGATTCAGCTACCAGTTTGGACTAGATAAAAGGTCCAAGCACCAAATGAAAAACTTTCGTCGCGAATAGAGTCGCACTCATTCAAGAGTTTAAAAGTTAAAAATATTAGAATACAGGACATGTATCGTTTATAACTCGTTAATCTATTAAATATTTTTTGTTAGACTTAATCCCACATTATGGCGCTCGACCTACAGAGTCTATTCACCGTCCCCGCTTTGAATATTTGCACTGCAACAGAGAGAAAAGTTTATTTTTCTTCCAGGATCTCTTTAGCCGTCCACCGTAGCCCATTCTCCTCATTCTTGAGTATTTAGGCTCCTTGTTCCGCCCAGTTTCCTGCTTAACTTCACCAAAGTCGAGACTCGAGAGAAAGATCGTCTTGCATACCCCTACACTATAAGCACTCCTTCCCAAGGGTTTTTCCATTCTTGTGAAGGTACTTGCTAAAGTACCCGTGTCTTGACAGATTTTATTTCAGCTGGCCGTGCCTTCAAAGATTCCAGCACTAGAATAAGCTCCCTCGTCTAGAAGCCTTTCTTGATGTTGGCGTCCCACCGTTTCTGCCACTGGGCTCACTTCTCTTCGCTGCCCTCTTTGCGAACCCGAACCCTTTGGCGATTGCGTTGTACACCAATGTTCTCATATCCAGTGACAGGTCTAGCAGAGGTGTTGATGCTAGTCGACACTGTCCTGTGCCCCCTGATGATTCATAAGGAAGCGAAGTTTAACGCTTTTCCTAATCTATCCCTGTTTCTCTGAGAGCACAGTCATCCCATCCAAGCAGGTGCGGTATATGAAAGCTTGGACTTTGCTACGCTTATCAAGATTTGTCCAGGTATCCTCTGAAGGTCCGCCCACGTTCACCATTAATCTTGCGACTGCTCTCGTCAATCTTGCCGCCACTGCAGTTACTTCTTGAATCTGGAGACTGCACATGGGGTTGATCTCCAAGATCACCACCAAGTATCTAAGGCTCGTGCTTTCGCCAGGCGTGCATCCTGTCCTTCTCCTCGAGAGCCACTCTAACTCAGTTTTTTTGCACTGAAATATATTAATGTGATTTATATAATACAACTCATCTAGATAGACTATTTACTATATGTTCTGTGAGCAAAATTTAATCGAAATACTTTTTGAAGGAGCTAAAAAATTTACAGTATAAGAATGTAGTCAATATATGTATTGCCACCCACCATCACAACCTATAAATTTGCAGTATAGCTAGAATCCTACTATAATTACAATAATATTTTTTATCCAATTATTCAACAATCAATAAAACAGACAACTCTTTTTTATGAATGAATAAAAATATCTTAATTACAAAGAGTATACTAAATAATTTAAATTTCAAATCATTAAGCATTAACTGTCACAATTTCGTGTAGGCCACGGACAGTTTCGAATTAACAACATAAATCCATAAGCAAGGTAAGAATTGAGGCACGTTTTGTTTTAGTCAAATGTATTTCACCGAAATTGTATACTTAACTTTAATGAGTTTTACTGATAAAATATATAAGTCCTTACGTTGTAGAAAATTCACTAATAATTAGAAAAAAACACGAAAATATTTCGTAAAATCTAAAACAAATGAGTCTTATTAAGACTACAAAGTGATTTGTTTCTTGTAGTCTTAATAAGACTCATTTGTTGTAGATTTTACGAAATATTTTCGAGTTTTACTGATATAGTAATTGATCCAATCTTGTTGATGACCGCAAACATAATCTCACATCCAGCGATTGTACCCCCTGTTCCTGATCCATTGAGAGCGCAAACTCATCAAGAGTCTTCTGGTTATTTCTAAAGGTCTGTCCACTTTTGCCATTAATTTTGCTGCCCCTTGTTACTTTTTAATCCTTAGCGCTGCACATGGGGTTGATCTTCACTGTCAATCCCAGGTCTCTGAGACAATTGTATATTGTTACTTCTTGACTCAGTATCCCTATACTTTTACCAGAAGAGCAGCTGCCCATCCTGCCTCGGTATTTTCGTTCGATTTGAAAAAGGTATTTAGAAAAATATCATCACAGGAATTACTTACTTCACGTACAGAAAGAATGTAATTTTCAACTATTTCAAAACAATCAATTTATGCTGACAGAAAACAAAATCACAACGCTTAAAAATGGAAATAGAGAAAATGAAAAATGCAGATAGAGACTGAAAAATTTAAAGAAAAAAAAATCCATTTAAATTAACCTACAATTTTTAAGTACTTAGAGAAATGACATGGCTTTAAAATACTTCAAAACAATTGACGAACGCAAAGGGTAAACAAAACGGCAAGCGTTTTAAGCTGGAATTGATAAAGAAGACGGCTTCAGGCGATTTAAAAAATACTAATAATAATATCTCCACAGGAATTACTTTAAAACTTCTTAGGCACGTACAGAAAGAGTGTAGTTTTCAAAACTTTCAATTTTCAAAACAATCGACGTATGCTGACAGGCAACAAAATTACAACAACTAAACTAACAAAAAAGTTTAAATAAAACACTTTATAACTTTGTTTTACCACTATATTTTGTATAACTGTGACTAGTTTCAATGTTTGATAATGTACAGCTTATGATCGAAACTAGTTACAGTTATACAAAATATAGTGGTAAAACAAAGTTATAAAGTGTTTTATTTAAACTTTTTATCAAAATGCACCACCAAGTGAACGCCGCCATCATATAAGAAACTAACAAAAGTTAGGATTAGACAAAAAATCGAAAATGCACACAGTGGCCGGAGAAATTAAAAAAAAATATATTACTAGAGAACTTACCCTATAGGTAACTAAAGAAAAAACGAAGCTTTTGAATACTTCAAAACAATTGACGTACGTAAACAGAAAACAAAACCACAAATGGCTTAACTTAACTGGAACTGAAAAAATCAAAAAAGGTACCAGGCGATTTAAAAAATAATAATAAATAATAAAAGCAATTACTTTCAAACTTCTCAGACATGTACAGAAAGAATGTAGCTTTAAAATATTACAAAACAATCAACGTACGCTGAAGGAAAACAAAATTACACGGCTTAAAACTGGAATTGGAAAAAATGAAAATCCACACGGGGATTTAAAAAATTCTAAAATAAAATATTACCCAAGAGATTAACTAATATTTTTCTGGGTATGTGGAGAAGAAACTTAGCTTTGAAATACTGCAAAACAAATGACGAACGCAGACGGTAAACAAAATGGCAAACGCTTAAAAGTGCAATTTAAAAAAATGATAAAGGCATCAAGCGATTTGAAAAATACTAAAAATCACTACAAGAATTACTTTGAAACTTCTTAATAATAATAATAATAGTCTTTATTTCTCTTTTAAATTACAATAGAGTACAATAAGAAAGAAAGTGCGTCACAATAAAGAAAAAATACAAGGAAAATAAAATCATATGTATACATTACTAATCAAAATATTCTTCTGAACTATATAATTCTTTGTCATATAAGAACTTAAACAAATTTTCTTTAAACTTCTTGATAGTACTAATACACTTAAGAGTATCAGGCAGTTTATTAAATAGTAAAATACCATTATAACGTAAAGATTTTTCCGAAGCAGTTAATCTGTGTTTTGGAATATTAAAATTATTTTTATGTCGTGTAGCATATTCGTGATTAATTTTGTGTTCTTCAAATAAATCTTTATGTTTGTAAACAAATATGAGACATTCATAAATGTATAGTGCATATACGGTAAGTAGGTTGTATTTTTTAAATACTCCTCTACATGATGTATTGAACTCTGAGTTAGAGATTATTCTAACAATTCGTTTTTGAATAACAAATATGTGTGAGCAATATTTACTTTGTCCCCAAAAGCGTATCCCATATCTCATATTAGCCACAAACACATTGTTGTACACAATTTTTAGTGAGTTTTGACTTAGGAGAGATTTAAGTTTTCTCATATAAAAACATATTCCACTTAGTTTTCTACATAGTTTATCTATATGATTATGTCATCGTAGAAACTGATCGAACTCAATCCCTAACAATTGTACAGATGTACTGAGAGCAAGACTTTCGTCATTTATAGTCAAATGTTGAGGAGTTGGAGTACTCATATTTGTCTTAAATATAATACATTTAGTTTTTTCACAATTTAATGATAATTTATTTTCCGAAAACCAATTTTGCAGTTTGCTAAAGTAAGTCCAACATTCAGACTTTAATTGAATATAATTTTCTGCACTAATTATGATGGATGTATCATCTGCATATGTTATAATATTATGCTTACTGTTAATAGTATTAAGAGTTATGTCGTTCATATATACAATAAATAGAAATGGCCCTAAAACGCTACCCTGTGGTATTCCTCTGACTATGTTTTTAGCACTTGAGCGAGTAGTCGATCCATCGATATTCAAGCTAATAATTTGTTTCCTATTATTTAAATATGATTGAAACCATGAAAGAGCAGTTCCTCAGACACCATAACGTTCAAGTTTGGCGATTAGTATTTTATGATCTACGGAATCAAAGGCCCTGGATAAGTCTAGGAACATACCGCAAGCAAGCTCCTTATTTTCCAGAATTTCCAAAATTTTATTCACACGCTAATATAATGCTGTATCCACACCTCTTCCAGGGAGAAAGCCAGTTAAGTAGGTTGCATTTGAGAAAAAAATCTAATATTCTTTGAAAAACCAATGATTCCATGATCTTAGAAAATGATGTCAGTAAACTAATGGGTCGGTAATTACCCATCTCATTTTGATCTCCTTTTTTATATAAAGGAATTACTAACGCCGTCTTTAGCATATCCGGAAAAACACCAGAGCAAAAGGAATAATTTATGATTTTTAACATAGGTGAAGCTATGTATTCATAACAGCTGTAAATAATATATATGGGAATGCCATCCACACCAGAACAAAATTTATTTTTATTTTTCATATTAGTTATAACATTTAATAACTCGGTATAGGTAACTGGATATAGGAAAAATGATATATTATTTAAAGGGAAAGAAAATTGCTTATTATGTCTGTTGTCAAATATTTGCGGCAAATTATTTGTGATATTAACAAAAAAGTCATTGAAGTCATTAACTAAATCAATTCCATTTTATGTGAGGGTAGTTTTTGAGTTTATAATTTATTCCTCTCATAATTTATTACTTTCCACATTTCTTTTGACGTATTTTTTGAGGTTTCAATTCTAGTGTTATAGTGATCTCTTTTTGCAAATAATAGAGCTCTTTTATATTTTTCCTGAGATTCTATATAAAGTGGTTTGAAGGTTATTTCAAATGAAGATACAATTTGTAACATTTAAACTTCCTGTTTTAGTTGTTTTAGTTCTGGTGTGAACCAAATATTTTGATTTAAATTTTTTATTTTCTTTTTAATTAGAGGAAAATGTGCATTGAAATAAGTATTAAAAATATTTAAGAAAAATATATTACAAGAGACATTAGTTTATAATATTTTTGGAGCTTAAAGAAAAAATGTAGCTTTAAAATACTGCTAAACAATTGACTTCCAATAATGGAAAACAAAACGATTAACGCTTAAAACTAGTATTGAAAAAAGTAAAAACGGGGCATTACGCGATTTAAAAAATTCTAAAAATATTATCACTGCAGGAACTACGTTGAAACTTCTTAAGTAAATACAAAAATAATGTAGCTTTAAAATATCCAATAACAATTGACGTACGCTGACGTAAAACAAAATTACAATGCTTAAAGCTGGAATTGGAAAGAAGTAAAAAATGCAGAAGATAAAGAAAATTCTAGAAAAATAGGTTACGAGAGAAAATAGATTATAATATTTCTAATACTTAAAGAAATAATGTAGCTTTAAGACACTGCTAAACAATTGACGTAGGCTAATGGAAAACAAAACGGAAAAACGCTTAAAACAGGAACTGATAAAAATTGAAAAAGACATCAGATGATTTAGAAAAAAATATATTACTACAGTAATTACTTTGAAACTTCTTAAACATGTACAGAAAGAATATAGCTTTGAAATATTACAAAACAATCATTGTACGCTAAAACAAAACAAAATTTCAACACTAAAAACTGGAATTGGAAAAAGTGAAAATGCACACGGGGACTAAAAGAATTGTAAAAACAATATTACTGTAAACATTAACTTATAATTTCTTAGGCGCTTAGAGAAAAAACTTATCTTTAAAATACTACAAAACAATTAATCTACACAAACTGAAAACAAAACGGCAAGCGCTAAAAACAGGAATGCAAAAGGCGATTTAAGAAATACTAAATAAATTATCGCAGCAGGAATTTAAGCTTGTAGAGAGAAATAAATGTAGCTTCAAAATACTTCAAAGTGATTGTACGCTGGAAATTGGAAACTGGAATTTGAAGCATATGAAAATGAATTTAATTAATTAAAATTCTAAAAATATACTGTTTTAGAAATGAATTTTAAACTTCTTAGGTACTTCAGCTCCTTGATGTCCCTTTTACTCAACACTTGCCCCATCTGGAATCGGTAGGTGGAAGACGACATCCTAAGGCACGTACCAGAGAAGTAGTCCCAGTACCGACCCCTGTGGTATACCTCCTGTCAGAGCCTTTTCCCCTTGTGATCCTTATGATCCCGCGTAAGTGAGGGTCCGGTCCTTTAGGTAGCTGCGGAACATACTCAACAGTTATACTTCAAGAACGAAATATTATTTTAAGGCAAAGACAAGATGAGTATATTTTTAGAGTTTTTTCAAAACCATGTGTTACATTTGTGGGAACTTGTCAGTCCATCGGGCGGCAACGATTTATTTATAAGCCTCTTCAGACCGATAACATATTATCCGCATCTAATTGTAATCCCGTTCCGCGCGTGCATAAACACGTCGGGGGCGGCAAATGCGCACGCGTAAATATTTAAAACGCAATCTCGTTCGGTGTAGCGGATACTCGTAAAAGTTTCCGCGTCCGGGACCCGCGGAAAATAGAAGGACGACCCGATAAAATCGACGGATTCCCCGAAGGACGCCCATCCCCGCAATAAATTGAGAGCGATGTTATTATGGAAATCGTCGTTTTAATGAACTGGCCGCGCGGCGCCTTCCTGCTGCACGATAACACTTCGTTTTTACGGCGTTCGCAGGAAGTGGGTCGATGAGAGTGCAATGTGTATGCCCTGAATTATTACCGAACGCCCTCTCAACGACTCGCCATCAACGTTGTCATTACTGCGAATTGCCGTGATGATAATTGAATATTATACGTATGCGAGGGAGCAAAAAAGTAAAAATTATATTATTTCTAGTATAATTGCTAATCTGATAATGACAACTGAGTAACTCTTTGTCAACGTTATTGAGCAGTGTCAAAATTGTTGAACCTTGTCGCATAAAAATTTGTCTAAAGAGCAGCAAAAGAATTAAATAATTTTAAAATGGGCTTTTGATAGAAATTCATAGAAAATTACACGCCAGTGGTGGTGCATTCGGTTACGGCCCCCCAACTGACGTGCAGCAACGTTGGTTCGGGTTAGTTGGATGGGTGACCGGTACCATGCACCATTGAGGTACAATTAATGGTGCTGTAGAATGATGGGGGAGATCCTTTAAAGTAACAAGCTCATTTACACACACACATACACAAATCACACAGCGGAAGGACCACGTGGTCGATAGTCATGACCACCTCAGTGTTTAAAAAAAATTGCAATTTATCAAATTATTAGGTTCAGGTTATAAAATAATTAATAGAATATTTATTTCATAGAAAAAAGTTATGTTCTAATCTGATACAATTCTGAAATCTCCTTATATATGAGCAAAAAATCTCTTATATTTCTTTGTATTTTAAGAGATTGAATAAATTCGCAAACATTATAATTGCACCGGAGAATTATTACACCCCCGACGGTAAGTATAAACGATTCTCTTTCCGTAATATACGCCCGAATTCCGCGCAGTGGAAAATAGCCGGCATTACGGTGCAGGTAAAAGTTTCCCTATGATAAATTCAAACTTGGCCACCGCAATAACCGCAGGGAAACAAAGGTGGGCCCAACACTGAACGACCGCAATCCAGCTCTGTCAGTTACTTGTCGGATTTACGCCCGGGCCCTGAATATTTTTTAATAAAATTATAAGAAAACTTCCATCCCCCGTGGGGGCACAAAGAAAATCAATTTGAGGACGGATTTGCGAATTCGAGTCACAACTTTTTCGATAAAAAAAAAATGGAAGCGGAATGGTTTTAATGATATTAAGCACCTATAAATCTGCTCCTCGAATAAATCTCTTAGATTATTATTAAAGAACGAACCTTAAATACTTTTTTTCGTGCATGATTGATGGTAGAAACCATTACTACTTGATACGTCTTGAAGATTATAAACTTTTAAGAAGCTACATTATACTTTTTTTTTTGGCGTCGACTGCATGGTCATCTGCCACCACCGATTTTTACATTTTTACTTATAATATACTATACTTTTATAATTAAGCTATTTTAACGATGCATTAGAAAAATATTTTTATGTAAACATAAATAAATCACAATATCACTATATCACTGATGTTCGCCCTTAATAAAACTAAATGAACATGTTTTCTGAAGAAAAATACTTTTAACAGTCATGATTTCACATTTGGATTACGATCTCCTATTAATATAGACTTTTGAAATTTCAGGAGTTAGAGAACCTCTAAAAATATATTTGTATTAAAATTTCGAATTGAAAAATCACTATCACAATTAAAAGAAAATGGTAATGTGGCCATCATAGTACTTTCCCTATATTTTACAATTAATTGTTATATGAATTTCATTTAATTAATATAGTTTATTAGTCATAGGAAAAAGAATGTCAAAAATATTAATTTTTAAATTTTTTACGATCTTTATGAAAAACATGTTTTAATAAAATTTGTTCAGTGTTTCATTCTCTTTAACTTTTGTTAACTTATGTCTTACTTTTCAAAATTTCTTAAATTTCAAAATTCGTTTGAATAAATCTATTAAATTAATGTTATATTTATTTTCGTTTTACAACTTTCAATTAATACCCTCGCTTATGTTTTACTGATTGGAGGGTGGGTTAGAGGCCACCCACCCACCCTACATATGCATATTAACTCTAATTACTGATCGCCTCGCGGTTTGCAATAACTTTAATTACAAAATTTGAAATTATTATTATTGAAAAGAAACCCTTATAATTTAGAATAGGTATTCGGAAATATTCAGAAAATGTAAAGCTATAAGCTAAACGTTTCTAAAAAAAACATTTTGGAAACTTTAATTTAATTTCTAGAATTATACAGGGCGACTGACGAAAAACCTTTGGTGCTGTATCTCGCTTATTTTTTATCCGATTTTAATAAATAAAACATCAAATTAAACCATTTTTAAAAGACTTTAATAGGATCTGAACTGTTATTTTTTCTCGCACCCAGTTTTTGACAAAATACGATCAACATTTTCTTTGAATTGCACTGTATATATATTTTTATTGATTCGCAAGGAGATTTTTTTCTAAATATAAAATTGTAAACAAATTTATCCATACATCAAACTTAAGTCGAGAAATTGAGGATTAAAAAAATAAATAAAAAGTCAAGTATCCATTGTAAACAATATACAGACCCTATTTTAAATGTCAAAAGTGACAGTGACAGCCAATGATACAATACTGCAACGATTTTTAATTATTTCATAATTAAAATGTTGCAATATTTCAAACACTGTACTAGAATTTTGTGCTTCTACAGAAATCGTTTTTCAGTTTTTGAAATCTTGCAACATTTTTATTATGAAATTATTAAAAATCATTGCAGTAGTGTACCAATGACTGACATTGTCACTTTTGACATTTGGAATAGGCTCTGTATATTGTTTACTATGGGTATTTGATTTTTAATTTTTTTTTAATCCTCAATTTCTCGACTTTGATTTGATGAATGGATAAAATCGTTTACAAATTTAGATTCAGAAAAAAATCTCCTTGCGGATCAGTACAAAATATATATACAGTGCAATTTGAAAAAAAAAGTTGATCGTCTTTTGTCAAAAACTGGATGCAAGAAAAAATATCAGTACAGTTCATATTAAAGTCTTTTAAAAATTATTTAATTTGATGTTTTATTTATTCAAATCGGATCAAAAATAAGCGAGATACAGCACCAAAGGTTTTTCGTCAGTCACCCTGTAATATTACAAATGAAAAAATTTAGAATTTTCTTGTAATTTAAGAGCAAAATTCTTAAAATTTTGAAGAGAAAATTGCTAAAGATGCTAGAATTATTTTTTTTTTGTAAAACTACGAAAATAAAAATAAGTTCGAAAAGATAATTGATGAAATATTGATAAATTCTCGGGAAGAAAAAGTACAGAAATACTTGTGAACAATTGTTAA
The DNA here is from genome assembly GCA_963969525.1 of Ontholestes murinus. Lineage (NCBI taxonomy): Eukaryota > Metazoa > Arthropoda > Insecta > Coleoptera > Staphylinidae > Ontholestes > Ontholestes murinus. The sequence goes on along the minus strand of OZ018395.1, from coordinate 15,350,721 downwards.
AAGAAATCTAGAAATAAAGGGCTATAATATTCTAATAATCTGGAAAGGAAATGTTAAAGAAAAACATTATAATTGAGAATGTATTTTCTCAATTATAATGTTTTTCAACAAAAAAATCGGATAATACAAAGATACAATCTCTGATAAAAGTATGTGGAAAATTCTAGAAATTTCGATAAAAACTTCTAATCTGACACATTTTACAAGCCAGAAAGAAAAACCCTAAGAATTTAAAATTAAAAATTCATTTAGAATTCAATAGAAACGTCAGAATTGTATGGAAGGAAAATATCAAAAAGTTATAGAAAAAAGTTCAAGAATCGTATAAAATTAAATCCCCAAAAAGTTCCTAAAAAATTTTGATAAGATAATCCGAAAATGGTAATCATTTTTCGTAAAATAGAAAAATAGTTTTCGAAAAATCTTGTCCAGAAGAAAAATTTCTTTGGTGAGTATTACTGAAAGAAATATCTTACAATTTAAAAGTGGTCTTTGGGAATATTCAGAAAATAAAAATTCAATTTAATATCTAGAATTAAGGTATTACTAATAAACATTTTTAGAAATTTATTGTGTTTTAGAAATTTTTACGAAATTTAAGATAATTCAGAAAATGGTGATAAATTATCTAACAAGGAAAGAAAAATTGCTTAAAAATTCTAGAAATCCTGGAAGATTGTTGAACCTCCAAACAAATAGATCAATCAATCAAAGATAAATTCCATAATATTTTGTAAATTCAAAAGAAGAACAAGGAATCTCTTACAATTTAGAAGAGATATTATTTAAAAATTATGTAGAATTCAATAGAAAAATTAGATTGTTTTCAAAAATGAAAATTGTACGAAATCTAAAAATTTGAAAGAAATACTCATATTCTATATTCTACAAATAAAAACAATTCACTGAAATCAAAACCATAAAAATAATTATACACGGAATAAACGTGCCATGGGTTTCAGATATGAGAAGATCTAAAAATTGCATATTGAAAGTGAATAAAAGCAACACTGACAAGAATGATTTTTTTGGAATTGAAGAAAAATGAGAGAAAAGTTTTTACAAAATAAGAAAAAATTCTTACAGTCGGTAGAAAAATACCAAAAATTAAAGGAAAAAATTAAAAATCTCTGTGTCTCTTTCGCTCAAAATTTGAAGTAAGTTCTTTTTTAATTGATTTATTGTATACATATTTTTTTAAGAAAGAAGTCCAAAGATGAATAAATAAATAAATAAAAAAGTATTAAAAAATAGATCCCGAAAAATTTTGATAAGATCATTTTTAAAATAGTGATAACTTCTGTAATAATGGAAAGAAAATTTTCCCGCAAATTCTATAAATCCCAAAGAAAAATTAAGGATATATTCTAGGAATTGGAAAGATTCAGAAGAAAAATCCCGAAAATTTAGAAAATTACCCAAATGTAAAGCTAAAGAATTATTAAACTAATCGTTTTAAGAAATTCTTTATTTCTTATATTACAGAAAAATTCATAAAACAAATTAGAACAATTTAACAAAATTCTTGCAATTAAAAAAAAACATTTCCTATAAGTTAATAAAAAAAATAGTCAAAAATGAATTAAAAATAATAGGAAACTTGCTGAGATGCTTTAGAGATTTAGAAGCAAAATTAGTGTAGGATTGTTGAATCTATAAATAAAAGTAAAATTTAGAAAATAAATATTTCAAAATTTAAAAATAACATAAAAGTAAAAAATATTTAATATTAAAAACATAAAAAATCTGAAATTAGAGAATTCTTATAAAATTTTTAAAAAAATATATATTATTATGCAAAATTCTAAAATTACCGACAAAAATGGTTTCTCGGAAAATACATAAAGCAAGAAATATATAAAATATTTGAGAAATTGATGACAAATAACAGAAACATTTTTGAACACTTAAAAGCAGTTATAGAAATCTAAAAAAATAGTAAAAAACTTGTGATGTATTCTTATTAAATTAAAGAAAAATTGTTGCAAAATTTTGCATTGTTGAAAAATTTAAATAATATGAAGCAAAACATGTATAAAGTTCTTTAGAAATTACTGAAAAAATCCTGAAACTAGAAAAATGGAAGAAATGGTGATAAATAAAAAATAGAAGATTGTTGTAAAAATCAGAAAGATAAATTTCTGGAAAATTCTAGAAATCCTAACTAAATTTTGAGTAAATTCTAAATTATTTGAGAAACTCTGGAAAGAAAATCTTGCAATTTGAGAAATACATTCCTGAGATTTGGATAATATAAAGCAAAATGTGTTAAAATACTTGAAATCTGACATAAAAATTGGTGCAAAATATATGTTAAGAAATGGAAGAAATTTCTCGAAAAATTAGTATTTTTTCTAAAAAAAGTATCATAATTTTTAAAAGACATTGCTGATAACTAATTCAAAGCAAAAATTGTTATTATTTTTTTCGAAAACTGAAAGAAATATTAAAGAAAAAGAAAATTCCCACCCTCCAATCAGTAAAACATAATCGAGGATTTTAATTAGAAGTTGTAAAATGTAAAAAAACATAAAAGAATTATGAGGTGGCCATCATAGTAATATCCTTACATTTCTCTCGAAAACTATGAGGTTTGCGCAAAAAGGCTATTTTTAATAATTTGTCCAGTTTTGAATTCTCTCTTATTATTTGTAATATAAATTTCATCTAATTCTAACAGTTCATTAGCAATTGGCAAAAAATTTCTTGAAAGTTAAGAATTTTATGAAAAACATGTCTTTATAAAACTTGTTCAGTTTCTCATTAACTTTAACTTTTGTCTGAAAAATTTTGTTTGACAGAATGCTTTTTCTATCTAACACCATGCTGCATCATTAGATGTTTGCAGATTTCGTTTTTCTTTAAGAAAACATCTAACACCATGCTGCATCTTCAGATATTTTTAGACTTTGTTTTGCTTTAAGAAAACAGTATTATGTTGAATGAAGCAGAAATAACTCTCACATTTTAAAAAAGGGTTAAAAAAACACTTTATATTTCCTAAATGATCAAAAGAGTTTTTTAGTTTAGATACAAAAGATTTTTTTAGTGTAGGTCTTAAAAAATATATTATCTAAGGGCATTGAGCGGTGATACACATTTGGAGCCGTGTATCATAAAGTTTTCCATTACTCTCGCCAACAATTCTTTAAATTTCTTCTTGAATGGCCGCATTTGGTTCGTCTAAAGACCGAGCCCGATGTTTGAAAACATTGGCCTTGAGGTACCTCCACAGAAACAGTTACTTACACGGGGTTAAATCAGGCGAATGCAGTGGCCACAGAATTGTTTCACATAAGGAGATTACTTGGCCTAATAGCAACATTTGGATTGGGCGACGTACTGTATGAGAAGTTGCTCCATCCTGCTAGATCCAGAAACTCTCCAGGTTATTTTCTTCTCGATAATTTTCAATTTTCGAACGCACGAAAATCTTTAAAATGTAGCAGAAAGGACTGGAGTTTACGGTAACAGTAGCTCTTCTTCTTTAAAAACTATGGCCCAATAATGATTGTGAAAGACGAACCAAGTGATTCTTTTCTTCTTTTGGATTCTGAAGATATCATGTATAAAATTATTGAGAATTTTGAGCAGTCTGGTACCGAAATTTTTGTTTATTCACTGCGCTACAACGCAGATTTCCGTTTTTTTAAAGTCTCTACTACAAACCTCGATACTATTTCCATTATGGCATGGTAGCAACTAAAAACTAGACTATATATACTACCTAACAAAATGTATTGCTCCTCCTTTCTTTGAGGACTCCATGGTGGGAAATAGAAATGCGGGAGTTATTTCTGCCGCACGTTGTATTTTCACTTTTCGCGTCAAACTGACTTTTTTGCCAATAAATTTTACACTAATCGAGCGTACTCTTGACCTACATCAATAAACAATGTGATAACTTAGGGACTATATTCCCGCTTGAGCTGGTGCAATCTTGATCTACCTCAATATATAATTCATTTGGGCGGGTATGGAGTACGATAGGTAAATACATTCCTTATTGTGGTAGGTCAAGAGTACGCTAAAGTAAGTAATGATCAAGTTTAAGAGGCTGTATTAAATTAATTTAATATTGAAAGTTAAAAAAACGAAGTTGAAAGTGATAAATGTTAAAACAATTAAATGCCTACTAAAAGCAACTAATTTCTTTTAATCGTCCAAACTACTATTAAATAAATAAATTTGATGATTATTTTTAAAATATTTGAAAAAATAATTTAAATTGTTAGTTAGAATATTTTGTCCATAATCGATTTAAATCATTTAAAAATTGACGAGAAACTTTGACGAAAGGCAACCATTAAAAAATAAAATGGTTATAACGGAGAAATGTGCCAAAACGCTCCCGAAAGTGAAAAAAACAATTGAAAACAACTGATATTACTAAAATTAAAAAATACAAGCTCGATGAATGAAAAAAAAATAGACGTAGTTTAATAAATTGCTAAAAAGACAATAAAAAATTGACAGTTTTGAATTTGAATTTTGACAAAAATGCTAAAATTCAAAAATAATAAAATAAATAATAAATGATAGGAAAGAAATGATAATTATTAAAAATAATTGAATGGCATTTAAAAATGTTAAAATTAACATTCGAAATTGCTAGATAGTAAACAATCTCTAAAATTATGAACAATTAAAAATTATTTTCAAAAATTAAATTAAAATTGTTAAAAATTAAAACGAAAAAATCGACAATCAATGAAGCAGTTTATTGGCAACGAAAACAATTGATAATTATCGACAGTTGAACTTGTTTAAAGCACAAAAATAGTAAATGTAACTCGACAAAATAAATTTGTACACAATGAATAATCAATACAAGTATTTGGACATAAAGTCCATAGTTTTAATTCTAAACAACTAGTCTGGATAAACAAAATTAATTGAATGTTTTTTCAGGAAACAATGGAAAAAAATTATACAAAGACAATGGATCAAAGTAGTTGGTTATTGACAAATAATTTACGAATGGAAGCAACTGAATATTATTTAAAGAAAATGTTTGTACAGCGTTTTAAAAATTAAATGACACTAAAATATAGTTACTTTTTTTTAATTTCCAAGAAAAATATACGGTTTGCAATGACTAATAGTATTTGAATTTGTAATTATTGAAAAAATAAAAAAGAGTTAAAAGTAAATAAGAGGTAAAAGAACTTCAAAAAAATGAACGGTACACAATAATCATAAAAAAAGGATTTGATGTGATTGTAAGTACGAAACACACTAATGATATCAAACTATTCAAAGTTTAGAATGTCTGGGCAATGAAAAATGGCGATGGCGTGGTTTTCAGCTATAATAGATTCCGTAAACAGCAATTTTGAAGATTCCTTTTTGAAATATTAAATTTAGGTTTATTTTATTTGAAACAGCATAAAGTCTTCGATTGTGATTTATCTATTAATTCTTGTAATTTCCTGGGTTCATAAGATGTATTAACGAGAGTAGTATCATTAGCAAACAATGCCATTCTGCATGAAAGTAGGTAAGTCGTTAATGTACATAAGAAAAGGTAGAGGCCCAAGGTCATAAAGTATTCCGTTTGACAGAGCTTCCAGAAATCGTTCCTGATGCTCTGAAACAGTTGTCATCGAGCAAAACGGTTAGCAGGAAGGTGCGGAAAGTCCTACAGCGGTGAGCGGGCATTGGCTGAAAAACTCTATCTAAGATCAGATAGGTCTGACGATAGAGAATACAGTGGGCAAGAATTGATGACGGCTTCAATTTGGGCGTGCACAGCGAAGTTTCTCGTAGGTGAGCAACTGAGTGCCGATGACACAGCGAAGCCACTGCTTGGTGAGTTTCACGGTGGTTTCACATAGCCCTCCGAAGTGAGGAACAGAGGGTGATATAAAACGTCATTCAGTTCCAACGGAAGCAGCGCTGGCAGTGATGACGGTTTGATGTTCCTGGAAAGTAAGGAACTATGATAAGGCGGTGAATTCCCGGTGCGTTCCCACGAAGTTTGTGTCATTATCGCCTTGGCAGTGAAGTAAATGAATAAACAGAAGCAGAGATTACATTGTCGAATGAGAAGCCACGCATTGAAGGCGAGAGAGTGTAGAGAATTGACCGTCCAGACCGAGGGGAATCGAAGTAGTTAATAAGCTCTGCATCGAAAGAGCTCGTTCCTCCTCCACAACTTCAGGAACGGGTACGTGAGGCAAAGTGCCTATCGATCATTGGTCGCGGAAACCTTGCGACCAGCTACGTCCCGTCACAGTATACGCTGCAGGTCTCGATGATCTTCCCTGGTCATAATTTGACGAATCTCGGCGGTGAACACAAATTGCGTGAGGTGAAATCGGGTGAAGAAGTGTCAGCTTATAGTTTTAGGCCGGTGAGAAGGATGTCATAAAGGAATTTATTAGAGAAAGTGCGGCAGAAAGCATTAAAGAAGAGGGATCTTGGTCGAAGGATCACCGAAACAATGGACTAGGTGATAAATGTGACGACTATCCAGGTAATCCTGAATTAAAGCATGATAGGCATCATGATGCTCCCGTTGATGTTATGATCGTACCTCGATGTGACAGTATGAGATTGACCGAGATAATGTTCGACGTGGTAGTGACCGTATACATATCTTAGCATTGCCATTCAGCTAGTGTTATTTGACGTTCACAGTAAACGTGATCTAGTTCCCAAAGGTAAGAACGTCGTGACTGACGGCGGTGGCAGAGCTACGACGGCTAGTAATGGCAAGTCCATTCAGAGGTTCAGATATCTTACAGTTGTGGAGCGATGTTGTCTTATGGGTAGGTACTCTCGGCAATATGTCGGTCGGTATCATTCGCTATAAAAGGCAGGAGCTGGAGAGCGATCAAGTCGATGGCATGACAGTCAGTTAAGGATAGATGGGGCAATCTGGCTCTGTCATATACGATTCTCTAGGAGATGAAGCGTTGATAACATCGTTGGCGGAGATACGTTTATGATGTCGACGAGGGAAGGTATGTTCCAATGCTTGGCCGTTTGGAACAGCGGAGGAGAGGAGACATGGGTCTGAATGGAAGAAAATTTAAGTGAATTCCGCCCTTCGGCATGCTGACAAAATTTGTATTTTTTACATGTGTATACTTTTTTGTGCCAATTTTTGTTAATATTCTATAAAAGCATGTATGATAAAGACAAATATAATACATTATTGTTGACCGAAGAATGAGCAGGACCCATCCGAGAGTGGTTGTTACAGCCGAAGGAGAACGACGTCGAAGGCCGGTGTAACTCGAACGATGTAACAAGAGGTACACATCAGTTTCTAATGCGAGTGTTGCCGAAAATTAAGATCTCCAATTTTTTTCTCATAGTAAACATTTTATTTCAAAAGAAATTCATATTCTGAAAGCTTAGACTTTTAGCTATTTTTCTACGTACTCTCCGTCACGATCAATGCACTTTTTCGCTTCGGGAGCTTTTTCATACCCGCGTCGTACCACTTTCCCGCCGATTCGCGCAAAAGATATCGACAGCTGCCTTCAGCTATTCGTGTTGTGTGTTGTTTCAAGTTGGGGAACAAACGGTAGTCACTGGGGGCTGAATCAACCCCTCCTTTTGTTCTGTATAGCCTGGCGTAGCTTTTTTAATGTTTTTGTACCTCATTCTAGGTAGTCGACCAGCAGAACGCCTTTTCTGTCCCAGAATACCGAAGCTATCACCTTCCCCGCTGAACTTCTTGAACGTGCAGCTTGAATTTCTTGACACGTGGAGAACCGCAATCCCGCTATTGTTTTGGTTGTTCCTTAGTCTCTGGTGTAAAATAGTCTACCCAAGTCTCGTCCCCGGTTACAATTAAATCCAAAAATTCTTCACCCTCTTCCCGGCAACGGCGCAGAAACTCGCGAGCACTTTCTATGCGCTTGTTTTTGTGTTCATTGGTGAGATTCCGTGGCACCCACCTGGCACACACCTTGCGGTACTTAAAAATATTCGTCAAAATCGTGTCCACGATAGTCTGAGGCGTGCCCTATCAGATCGGCAATCTCTCGTACAGTCACACGCCGATCCTCAAGCAGAAGTTTCTCAACTTTTGGCGAGCAATTGTTACGGAAGTGTGGCCACTTCTCGGTAGGTAACAGACGAAAGCGTGTGAGGGAGATGATCTGCTTCACCACGAGAAATGTTACAAGCAGGCGAGGGGGGTTCCATCGAGCAAGATCAATGTGGTGATAGTGTGGCAAACTTTTGGGAAAGACAAACAAATCAAATGCCTACTATAGAGTGCGATTATAATCAAATCCGAATTCGAATGAAGAATGTCGATGAGGCGGCCTCGTCGGTGACACTGTGGGTTGGACACACGTGGTTGTCCTTGGAGTCATGGGCGAATGGGTAAATTAGTAATTGTCAGTGTTCTATTATTAAGGGCGAATAAAATAAGGCACCTGCTCAAACGTGTAGGCATAAGAGAAAAATAATCATATTTGGGATATAATAATATAATAATAATAACTTCTCAAAAGCACAAAATATTTGAATCATAATTGACAATTGAAAAGTAGTTATAGTCCATCCGTTGGATCTTCCGTCCTACATCACAAAATATCGGTTCGAGAAACGCCATAAAAACATTCAGTCTGATAAAGTAAACCAAATGCGTTAGAAAAAGAACGCACTGTAAAACTTTCGTCGTTTTTTTGAAGCGATAGTCTGTGACGTAGGACGGAAGATCCAATGGAGATGGGCTATAGATAATGACAAAACATGACGACCAAAAGCAAATGAAAATTATTTAAAATAGAGAAAATTTCAATGCAACTTCCGAGTTTGATTGTTTTCTTTTCCTAATATCCAAGAAAAATAAACAATTAACAATTAAAGTATTTTTTAAACATTTAAATTATTGGTCAATAAATAAAAACTGTTGAGCATTGACAAGAATGAAATATTATGTAAACAATCAAAATCAAAAAAGTGCTAAAAAAAATTGAATATCTCTATAGGAGAAAAAGGCGTTTGAAATTAAACTGACACTTCAGATATAGATAGAAAAATAAATCATTAATAATCATTATTTGATTTCTGACGAAACATAAAAAAAGAATTAAATTAATTTAAAAATAGTTGAACTTTTTTAAAAGCATAAGAAGAATTAATAATGTATTTCAACAGTTAAACATTGCCAAGAAATATATCCAAAAAATTTCATTTTTCATGTGACATTTAATTGCTTATTTTTTTATTAACATTTAAACATTTTAAACAACTTTCAATTGTTTTAGAACATTTCAAAATTAAATATGTTTTTAGACTTTCTATTCTTAGATTTTTTAGTTGAAAATTTATAAAATTGTCAAAATAATTGAAAATATTTACAGAAAACCATTGATAATTGTTTAAAAATTGAATGTATTAAAAACGACAAAACAATTGAATGTCATATGAGAAAGCAAATGAAATTTATGATTTTTTTGAGATAATAAACAATTCACAATCACTTATAAATTAGTAAGGGAAAACAAGTAAAAACAAAAAATAAATACAGTTGAATTTATTAGATAATTCCATAAACAAGAACAACTAATAATTAATGAAAGCGAGAATAATTTAAATCAATTAAAAAAAAACAGTTGACGTTCCTTTCTTTACATTGCATGGAAAACTTCCGGAGTCCTAGATTTTAAAATTACTTCAAAATGTCTAAAATTTCCCAACAATTTTAGATATCTGGAATTTTTCTACAAACGGTTTTTGAAATTACGTGTGTAACACAATCTTATTTTTCAAAATTATGTGTATATTATTTTTGTCTAAAATTTTCGAGCAATTTTCAATTTGAGGTTCCTTATATTTTTCAGCCATTGCGGAATTTTAGAAGTTTCCCATTCTTTTTTTTTAAATTAAGTTTAAGTTCTTCAAGGATTTAAAAACTTTCCAAGAATTAATTCCGGTATTAATATTTATTTCTGATTTATGTAAAGCTTACTATCTAATTAATTAAACATTAAATTAAATATAACTTTCTTTAATTAATTACTTCTAGATTTCTAAAATTTTTCAGTAATGTTTTCTTCAAATTGCACGAAGTAAGTTCCAGGTTTCTAGAATTTTTTCCATAATTTCGAGACTTTTTCAGAAATTCCGAATATCCTTTTTTAGAAATTTCGTGAATGTTCTTTGTTGGTTTTAAAATTTTTGAGCTAATTTTCTTTGTGAATTTACTTTTAGATTTCTATGATTTTCTAGCAATTTCGGACTTCTGCAATTAGCCTAATTTTTTTTTCTCTAAATTACGTGAATGTAAAGATTTTCTAACAACTGATCTCTTAGATTTTAAAATTTTTCCAGCATTTTGTTGTTTAAATTCATGAAAAGCTTCTAGAATACTAGATTTGTTTCTTCCAAAATTATAAAGTTTTCCAATAATTTCAGATATCTGATATTATTTTACAAATGTTTTTCGAAATTACGTGTGTTTCAGAAAATTTTCTTCCGGCTTAGTGCAACTTTGTTAGTTCCCTTTTAAAATTGGATGGATTTACCTTGGGGTTTCTATAATCTTCCAGAAATTCTGGAATTCTCCTATTTTTTCCCAAATTACTTATATGTTCTTTAAGGATCTTAAAATTATCCTGTATTTCTAAATTTCTAAAAAAAATCAACATTTTGTTCTTTGTATTGCATGTAGCATGTAATGACTTACAGGTTCTTAACTTCTTTTTGCAACAACCAAAGAAAACCATTGAATTAAAAAAGAAACAATTCCTAATCGTCTGAACCGACTATTGATTAAAATGTTTTAATTTGCAATAGAAATTATCAATTATTAATCAATTCCAATTTAAATATTAACAAAAAAATTTAAAATTCTTTTAAAAACGGTTGAATTGAATGCCACTCCAGATATTAATTAAGTTTTTAAAAAACAATTGATAAAACGTAAAGACAACAAAAAAAATACTTGAAAATTATACACACCTCAGAAAATTTTCTGTGAATAAAATATAAATATAAAATTTAAATATTGAGGAGAAACAGTATCAACAGATATCAATTAAAATAATTTTAAAAAATTTCGATAATGGGTGTAATGGGGTTAATAATAGCGTTTTGGTTCTAAATATTTTTAAATCATACTATAGTGGAATCTAGTAGTTGTTGGAGGGAGTACATAGTGTTATTAAGAGTGTAGGAATTGGCTTGTCCGCAAACTGAATTTTGACAAATCTTTGGATTATAAAGATCATGACAATAGATGTAGAGAAAATAAGTGAGAGCCTTGAATGAGACCTTGATTGGGATACAATGTGGATGAGAGACAATTATTTATTTTAATTTAGAGGGATCGATATTTATAAATTAAGATTACACACATAATCTTTAGAAGTTTTTATGTTATACAACCTAAGGACATACACACCCAGACACAACAAATTTCTAAAGATTATTATTATGGTATTTAGAGACCTTAAATCTAAAAAAAATTGTTGAAAAAAGAAATCATGATTATAACAGTAAATTCATTCTATTCATCTAAATTAATTTATTATTTTATATTAAATGATTGCTATTAAAACTCACCACATAAATTTTCTATTAATCATCCTGAATTGCTAAATGCCATTAGAATTCCCAGGGACTGGGAATTTGATTATTTGGATGGACGTATTGTCTAACTTGAACGTGTGCCAATGTGCCGAACAAAACTAATCTAAACAAGTATGTGCATTCGATTCAGCCCGGGGAATGGAAGTAGATTCGCTCGATGCGTATAAATCAACTCGGCAACAAAGTGGCCTCTCTTCGGTGGCGGAGAAACAGAACGGAACTGTCACTTATCGACAATGCAATTTGTATGCGCTCCGCAGTATTACGAAATGACACTGGCAATGCCTTCTGCTTCGGTCATCAATCATATCAGTCTAACACTGGATTCGCAAATAATTGTAGAAATTAGATATTGCTTAATATGCAAAACTATATATATAATTCAAAAGATATTAATGCTACACTATTTTAGATAAATAATATTCCCATGGATTACTACTTGTTGATTGAGTTCCAATGATTTTGCAAACTTCTCTTATGTTTGGCCCAAATCTTCATCATATAATACTTTCAAGTCGTCATCTACAATTTTTTTGCTGCCTTTAAGTCTGAAGTTACCCATCTTAAAACGTCTTTCAAAAAATAACTGTTACTCATGCATAATTATTCTAAACCTCACGATGATGGTATAAGAACTGGTTTACAATCACAATTATAGTATATGCTATCAAAACCATATGCACGTCTTAATTTGTTTGAATTATTATCATTAAGCACCTTGCCTAACGTACAAATTACAATAAACAAATTAATTTGTACCAATAAACATGACTCTCTCAATCCTCTCTAGATTACAACACCTTTATCTTGTACATGTTCCTCTTCGAAGACTGCCTGATTTCCCTCTGTAACAATAATAATTAGTAGTAGTAGTGTTACTAATTATTATTGTTACAGAGGGGAATAATTATTATTATTACTGCTTTTATTCGATCCTACATTGGCATATCAATACTTATCTCCAATTTCCAGTTTCCAGAGCGGTTCGCGTTTACGAAGATGTTTATGTAATATTGATATCCCCCCCCGCAGAACTAATTGAAACTGTATACAATGTGCGAAACGTAACCCCCGCCGGAAATGAAGTTTCGGCTCTCCGGCAACACAAACTCGGATTTCTAACCTGCGCGAGCGCCCGCGGTGGCGGTGCGGTGCCGCTCCCACAATTGTTAGCGAAGGCAAACAGAATTAAAAGCCTCCGCCGCCAACTTTCCCATCTAATAATAGTTGCAGGGGGGACGCGTGTCTCGGGACCCGAAATCCGTGTTTGTCGTGTCAACAGGTGATGGCGATGGCGATGGTGATGGGGATCCCCCCAAGTATGCTCAGATCAAATAGGAGATGTGAATCCCCAGCAATTACTAGTACTGAAAGTGGTTGATTAAAGTAAAATATGGTAATACTTGAAGATATTTGCTATACTAAAAGCTTGAAATTGATTATGTGGAAGGAAGACTTTAGTTAAGGTGCTCCTATTGTCTGAGCGTTGCATGTCACTAATTAGTTGAGCAGATATACAATCGACAATTGTAGGAAATTACTGGTGGTGTATTCAATTAAGGAAATTAGTGCTATGCTGAGACAATAGGTGTCACTTTAAATGGTGTATATGTCTTTATTGATCTCGAGTTAGATACCTTTGATTTTGCCTTAAGAATTTTTCTTAATTGATTGTAGTATTACATTCTATTATCAGATTAATTTGTTAAATAATAATTAAATTAAGCTTTAAAAGAAAGAATCGGTTGCATTATCTTTAAATATTAGAAAAAGTATTTGATCTTTTTCATTTGTTATCAGTTATATTTAGATAGATATGTCAACGCGAAAACCGAAATATCGGCTCCATTACATCGTTGAATAAATCAGTGAAGATTTAGAAATAATATAAATTATAAACTGGTGACTAGAGCGAGCAAAAGTGGCGAAGGTGCAGAGGTAAAAATTGATTCCGTAAAGCGGCGTCTACTGGGAACTGGGAACGAGAATAACAAATCAGAAGAAAATAAAGAAACGGTGGAAGAATTGAAAATAATGATGCAAGATTGAATGCGGGAAGTAAAGAAAAACAATGAAAAGCTTAAAAAAACCAACGAAGATATAAAGAAAAACAGTGAAGAGCTAAAAGATCTAAAATACGAAATACAAACAATAACAAGAGAAGCAAATGAGAAGGAAGAAAAGTGAGAAGATGAAAAACAACTAATGATGACAAATATACAAGGATTAGAGGAAAGAGTGGAAAATGCAGAAAAAGAAAAGACGAGGAATAATATCATAATAAAAGGGATAAACAATAAAGGAAAACATGTGAGAGAAGAGATAGAAGAGTTCCTAACAAAAGAACTAAAGGTATAAATAAAAATAATAAGTGCATACAAAATAAATAATCATCTAAACGAAAATATGGTCCTAGCAGAAGTAGAATCGTAGGAAATAAAGCAACAAATCATGAAAGCTAAGAGTAATATAAAGCATACTAAAATTTACATAGAAAATGAACTCTGGATGAATGAATAGTGCAAATAGAAATCAGAAGCATAGCGAAAGAAGAAAAGACTATTAGATTTTTGTATAATACAGAAGATGATCATTACAAATACATTTTTTGAACACAAAGAGATACACAAATCCACAAGAGAGGTAAAGAGCAGAAAAAAAGATCAATTATAAATTATATATTAGTAGAAGAGAACAACAAAAATGCAGTAATAGACACAAACATGAGAAGAGGGCCAGAAATTGGGAGTGACCACTAGCTGGTAGTGACAAAGATGAAAACTCCAAAGAAAAATAGAGAATCACACAAATACCTGGAACAAAACAGACCATTTGAATACATAAAAGCATATAAACTGAGAAACAAAGAAATAAACAAGAAATACACAGAAGCAATAAAGAACAAATTAGAAATCAACGAGAAAAAATATAGAAGTGGAAATATAGAGGAGATATGGAATATATTTAAGAATGATATACTAGACACTGCAAAAACAGTATGTGGGTGGACAAAAATAAAATAAAAATACAAGACAAACTGCCTGGTTGACAGAGGAAATTAAGACAGAAATAAAAGTAAAGAAAACGGCATGGCAAAACTACCTTGCGCAGAAAACAGAGAACAGCTATAAAGTCTATAAAGAAAAAAATAACACATAGTAAAGTAAAGGAACTAATAATAAAGGAAAAGAGAAAAACATGGAAAGAATTTGGAGAGAAAATGGAAAAAGATAGTAAAGGAAATTAAAAACGTTTTTATAAAGTACTTAAATCTTCTAGAGAGACAAATAAATACAATACAAACCAGATAAGAAACAAAGAAGGGAAACTACTAACAGAGGAAAGGGAAATAATAGGGAGGTGGAAAGAATATTTCGAGAAATTACTGGGGACCAATGAAAAAACAACAGATGGGGAACAACAGATAGTAATGGAAGAGAAAGAGGTCGAAAATTAAAATAGAAGAATTTCAGGAGGTAATAAGAAATATGAAGAATAGAAAAGCACCCGGAGTTGACAAAATTACTGCAGAAATGTTGAAAAAAATGGGAGTAAAGGGAACGGAGATACTACTAGACATATATAACAAAGCATGGCAAGAGCGAGAAATACCAAAAGAGTGGAAGACAGCACTTATAGTACCTATATACAAGAAAGGAGATAAAAAAAGAGTGTCGAAACTATATTGAATGCAGCTATAAAAATATTTGAACAAAATATTGACACCAAACTAAGAAAAATCATTGAACCAACACTTCATGAGGCTCAAAGTGGTTTCAGAAAGGGGACTCTTCAACAAATAACAGAAAAGTTTCAACAACAGAAGAAAAAAGTATACCTCGGATTCACCGATATGGAAAAAGCGTTTTACAGGGTGAAAAGAGAAGAACTATGGCAAATATTAAGAAAGAGAGGACTTAACAACAACTTAATTAACATAATAAAAGAAATATACACTACAAACACCAACGTAGTAATAAGAAACAACCAACATTCAGAAGCTTTTAATACAAACGAAGGATTAAGACAAGGAGGAGGATTGACATTAACTGCCAGAAGTTTCCTACAAATATTGGATAAATTAACTAATACAAAGCAGAACAAAATTGATTCCGGATGTAGAAGATGATGCCAGCTTCTTACATGACGGTACAATATGGGTTTGAGTGGAAGAACGTATTTTAATATGAACTCCGCCCGTGCTTCTCTCACCCAAAATTTTATGTATGTTTTTTGTAATTTATTTGTTTTGAAATGTATTTTTTAAGAAGTATGTACAAAGAATTAATAAACATAAACATAAACATTGTTCATCATATACATAGATGAAATATTAAAAAAGTGCACAGATAAGACTGAGAAACTACAAATCGGATATAGAAACATGCAAAGAATAGAAATCTCAGAAGGGGCATTCGCAGACGATATAGTCATAATAGCTGGTGGGGAGAGAGAACTTCAAGAAAGCCTAAATATATGGAATAAAACACTGAAGGAATATAGAATTAAGATAAATAAAACAAAGACAAAGGTAATGCTGTTAGGAGAACAAATAGATATGAATATAAAGATGGAGGACACATACATAGAACAAGTGGATACTTTTAGATATTTAGGAATACAAATAACAAGAAATGAAAAACAGGAAACAGAATTGAACAGCAGAATAGAAAAAACTATTAAACTATACTACACAATGAATAAGACGTTTATTAACAGGAATGAAATATCTCCCAAAACAAAAACAAAAGTATACAAGGCAATATTTATTCACATTCAGTGAAACCTGGACACTGGTAAGAGGAGAAAAGAGCTAAATGCAGGCGATAGAGATGAAATACCTACGGAGAGTTAGAGGAGTCACAAAGATTGACAAAATGAGAAACACCGAAATTAGAAAGGACTTGAACTAGAACCGCTAGACGAATTTATAGAAAGAAGACAGCTTAGTTGGCGGGGACATCTACAAAGAATGGGAAGCACAAAGCTTGTGAAACAAATATGGCAAGCAAGAGTAAGAAAAAGAAAAACCAGAGGAAGACCATAACAGACCTGGGATAAGCCTATAGAGGAGATTCTGGAAAAACGAGGGAACATGGGCAGAAGCGAAAGGACTCACAAGAAACAAAAAAGAATGGGAAAAATTTTGTACATATGAAGCCTTTCAGTTTGCTGTCGAAATTTTTCGTATATTTTTGTTTAATCTTTTATGAATTGCATTTGTAAAGCAAGATTGATAAAGAACTTATAAATAAATAACATACCCCTACAACATCATATGGTAGATGGGTATTTTAGATTATATATATAAGTAAACAATTATAAGTGTGTCCTGCACTATAGAAGATCACGTGGCCGCAGCAAGATTTTTGAGGTTAAGTTCTTTACCATTGTGATTCCTTATCGTTAAAATTGAAGACGTCTTAGAAAACTCAACAAATAGAATTTTGAAGTAAATTAAACCGAAACAATATAAGTATTTAAAAGTTAAAATTGAACTGAATTGATAGAATTAAGATGATGAAATAAGATAAGACAACAATTACTGAAGGTAGACAAACACCAAATGGTCCGTCTGTATCAGTTATACATGGTCCTGAATTATAATTAAACTTATCAGCGAAAATTGAATATGTTGTGATCGGTAGAAAGCACTCGTCCTAATACAGAGCCCTGGGGAATACCTATCTTAAAATTTTGTGCATTTTCACCTCTCATCACCAATAATTTGCAATTATTGTTAAGTGTAAGCACATTACTTAAAGCGAGTGTATGATATCAAAAATATTTCTTATAGAAGTAGTAGTAGTATTTGGCTATTGACCACGTGGTCCTTCCGCAGTTTCATTTGTATATTTGTATGTGTGTGTGTGTGTGTGTAAATGTGCTTGTTACTTGTATTTCTTGTATTTTCCCACAAAATCATTTAATAAAAAATAATATTTTATGTCGTATCTGCTGATTTAAAAAAAATACAAAAGACAATCTTTCCGGGCTATATGTCTTCCGGATATTGAACTATACAATAAAAGCTTTTTCGTTGCATGTCCAATTTGTCGACATAAGTGTTACGTGTTTATAAACAAAGTTGTTTACAATCAATATCCGGGGGAAATGTAGCACAAGAAGTAAAATATTTTTCGTAATTATTAATTAATTCTGCAACGTAAATGATTACTTATTTGTAACATCATCTATGGAAGGTTTTCGACGATATGTTTACTTATTTTTAATAGTTATTACACTTATATTCATCTTTATCTTGTGTAGGAAGTACGGAAATGTATTGTGACTGTGATTTTTTACGAATTTAAAGTTTCAACATAAATATATACTTTGAGGTCTCTCGAGTCCATAGATTTTGAAACTAACTAAACTTTTATTCTTTGTCGGAAGAGCTGAAAAACTTTTAATAAATTTCCATATACCGGAAAACCAGAAGTGGATTTTCACTCGTAGCCGATTTGTGTTTACATTATTTTCTTATCAAAAATGATACGCTATTTTTTACTTACCGTTTGAAAATAATACGCTAATGTATTGAAATTATAGTCACCAAATATCGTAAAAATTCAGTTATTAAGACCTTAGGATGTGACAAGATAGCAATAATGGTCTTACTGTCTGTGTAGGTGCAGATGTTTTCACTTTTTATCCCCAGTTCAGTTAATTTTTAGACACTAACAAGTATGATTGGGTATTTTAAATTCAAGATTCAGTTCAGTTCAAATCTTTCAAAGGTAATTAATTGTGTTTCCCGTGCAATACTTCTAAGAAAACTATATTTCTATAATGTACATCCAGATACAATAGTATCTTATCTATCTGGCTGATCACAATGGGCCATATTTAATGGTAAAGTTTCCAAATATCTTTCTACGTTACATGGTGTACCACAAGGTTCAATCATGGGGCTATTGCCATTTCTTATTTATGTAAATGATCTTCTGAGCACATTAAAAGATTCAAATTTGATACTATATGCTTATGACACGACTCTGACAAGTAGTTCGATGACTCTGAAAGTTGTTGTAGCTCAGAATAGTGAAATGTATCAATAAGCAATCGCCTTAGACTGAATGATACAAAAACGACGACTATTGCATTCGCTCTCAAAAAAACTGATGACTCTATCATATCAACAAAATTTGTAGGAATTCATCTTTCTTCAGATTTATCGTGAAATGTACATGCCAATGCCCTTAAGCTCAAGTATATTCACAATTCGCACTCTTAGACCACAAGTGTCATAGGATGTTCTAAAAGCTGTTTATTTTACGCTTTTTCAATATCATATGTTATATGAATTAATTATCTGTGACTATTCAGCAATTAGGCACATAATTTTTTATTTGAGGATTATGTGTGGGTATGCTTACGATGATGACTGTCACCAGGCTTTCATATACGAGCAGATCTTGCCATACCACTCATAGATTGTCCGATATATGTTAAAAAGCATCACAATTCATACCAAAACGTATCCCAGAATAAATACTCACTGCACTAAGAACGTGGAAATATCTATCCAAATTCTATCCACTTAACAAAATCTTGAACAGGCAATTAGATATTATAGCGTTTTATTTTTCAACATATTTCCCCAGATCAATAATCTTCCGCTTTAAAAGTACAGCAATAGCAGTAAAAGATCTCTTGGTCTTTACATTTGGCACTTTACATTTGGGAAGATAATTTAGGATTTAAATTCTTTTAAGTGTTTGAAATGGTCTTAATGCCTCGATTTATTGTTTTAACTGTTTTTCAGTTTTAATGCATATGTGTAAGTATTCTTGTAATAACACGATCTTCCAATGAAAACCACACTCGCCTTCTGTGCCTTGGTTTATAAATGATTACTCCAGTTGAGCTTAGGATCTAGGATAACCCTCAGATACTTTACCTGTGAAACCAGGGTTGATGTGATGTTGAATATCCTGGAAAGCTTAATTCAGTCATGTTTTTTTTTGTTGGTGAAACAAACAACTCCATCTTAGTTGGTTTTACTGAGAGGGTGTTATGTGTACACTATTTCTCCACTATGTTAAGGGCACTCTGCATTAGGTAACTGGGTACACCTTCATGACGGCCTTTAAGCAGAATTATTATGTCATCAGCGTATTAGATGGTTGAGAAGCCAGATTCATTTAGTTTCCTTAGAAAGTCGCCTATCACGATGTTCCACACGAGAGGAGTTAACACTTCTCCCCATGGACAGCCATGAGTCACCCTTGCTTTGGAGACTTCGTTTCATATTGAAATTTGAACAGTTCTTTTGTTTAGCATTTGTGTGCGACTGGAGTGACGAACATTGAGAGAGCATGTCCTATGCTATTGAAAGATGCTTTGTTAAAAGCTCATTCTATGTTGATAACAACATTTTATTTACCAGCGCCTCCTCAATATGGGTAATCGCGCAGTTGAGCTTTCTGGTATGTACGCGTGTTAATTTGGGTTTAGAGAATTATATTTTATCATAAACGATGTAATGCTTATCGGTCTAATGACTTGGCATAGCTCTAGTCTTCCTTGCCTGGTTTGGGTAATAATATTACCTTGACCTTTCTCCAATTTTGAGCGACATATCTAAAAGCTATGGCGGCCCTAAAGAGAGCCACCTGGTGTTTAAGACTAAGTTCTAGTTCCCATATAAGTAAGGCTGAGTACACTCCAAAAGCGGTGTATTCCCCGATTGCTGGAAGTCTATACGTGTAATTCCTGTATACGTGTAATTCCTGTATATAAATCTGGAGATTTTTCAAAGGTCTTCGAAAGTATTCCTTCTACTGAAATTTATAGTCGGGTGCAGAATAATATTTCTATTAAACAGCGTGCTTTTTGTAGCATATTGCATTATTTGAATATAGTAATGTTTGCGAAGAATTGTCTTTTATGTTCTTTTGTTACCACCAGGTGAAAATAAATCGATTTAAAACCGACCATGTGCGAAAATATATATTTCATATATTCCCCAAGTAGTTAATTGTGATTCTTAAGTTATTAATTAAAAAAATATCAGTTTTGTTAAAAACTTAATAAACATCATACATAAAATATCATCAGAATTAGATGAGCATAATCAGGTTTATGTCATTTATACTGGTGTGTCGAAGACCTTCGACTGCATGCCTCATCATATTATTTTAAATAATTTAAATAAATAAAATATTAGTGATAGTATTACGTCTGTAGTTAAATCTTATGTATCCAATCGACAACTAATTTTTGAGATTGATGTAAATCTCCGCATTACACTGCAACCTGTGGTGCACCACAGGGCTCCAATTTAGGGCCAATGCTGTTCATAATATATATATATATATATATATATATATATATATATATATATATATATATATATATATATATATATACACTGTTGCAAATACACTAAATTGCGAATTTTTAATGAATTCGGATGACGTTAAGTTATTTAAAATTAAATACATACAATTTCTAACTGTATAGAACTACACAATAATTTAAGTAATTTATATCTATGGTGTATTAAACATGGCCTAAATATTAATATTAAAAAATGTAGTGTGATATCTTTCTGCCGTAAATTTAATTCTGTATTGTTTGATTATGAAAATCAACAATATAATTATTAGCAAAGTTTTAGAAACAACCGACCTTGATGTAATATTTGATTAGCGGTTGACCTTTGTATCTCATATAAATATAAACTATTTGATTAGCACTAAGAATATTAGGTTTTACTATAGCAGTTGTAGACGATTTAATTACTTATTGTTAGATTGTATAATTAATTTGTGCTTAGTAAATTAAATTATTGTGCGCCTGTTTCGAGTCCAAATTACTTATGTAATATTTATTCATTGGAGAGGGTTCATTAATAATTCTTCAAATATTTAAATCGATTTATTTATTTAGTTATGATATATTACTGAACGTCACAAAGACATATTAATACTAACTTCACATTCACTACCATATTGAATACTGAATAAAACACTTACTATGTGAGTGTAAGTGTTTTATTCAGTGTTAATTATGAATTATCACGTAGTAGTAGTCGCAGCCATCATTATGATTAATATACTACCATATTGATAATCCGTTTTTTCTTAATCTTTTCTACTTTTATGTTCGACGATTTTTTACTTGCAACTCATTAACATTTTATTATAATAGATCTAATACTACACACTTTTCAAATTTCCCGTTACATCATATGTTAAATAGTTGTCATAGCATTTAATGTTTTGTCGATATATTTTTTCCAAGTTTACGTATGTTTTCATCTAATAATAAATATATTGTTAGTTTGTAATTAGTTCAGTTAGAATAGTATTATTTTCAAACGTATACAGTTTCCCTGTAACTGGATGTTTTCTGTTGGGAAATAAATAAATAAAATACATTCCTAGAGATTTAAATGGTAAGAATGTTTGAATGGCCCAGGTTATTTTATGTTGGAGGCTATGTTCCAAAATTATTTTAAAGGAGTATGAATCTCCTGCTGGTCTTCATGTTTTTTCTGTCGATAAAATGAGTTTTTAAGAGCACATCCATAGACTCGGAGTTTTTCAGACTACTTCCTTTTTCCTTATTTCAGGCTGTAGCATTGGGTTTTGGAGAAAACTTGTTTTCGCCTTGTGGACTCAATTAGTTCCCAAAACTTTCTCCAGGATTCCTTGTGTGGTCTCTTTACCTTTTTTGTACAGTCGGTGAACCTCTTAGAACAGTTCTAATTAATTTCCTTCTTGAAGTATTGCGCTTTGTTCTACACTTTTCTTCATTGCTTCCTCAACTAGTTGAGTTCCTTATTCCATCGTGTGCTGATGAATTTTCCTCTTTTCAATTTGAGTAAGCATGACTTTTTATATGAGGAGATGATTTTGAAGCAGCGCGTGGTCATTGACTTCAGCCCGCGTTCGTGGAATACGGTTCTCAACTTCTTGCAGTCTTTCCGATGAAATCTTTGTAAATAGTTCCTTGTCGGTATTTTTTTTTTTGGATTTCTCAAAGCATCCTCTTTGGGTAGTCTAGTACCTAGTGTGTAATATATCTATCTGTGATCTAACCAGGAGAGAGTATCCGTCGACACATGTCAGTTATGGATGTTTTTACTTATACTCTCACTAGCAAGGGTAATATCAATCACCTCTTGTCTTCCTAAGGTAACAAATGTTGGTCCCCAGCCTCTATTGAGTATGTGTAGATTTGTGGTCGAAATGAATTTGAGGACAGCTTTGCCTCTTGTATTGATGTCCGTGCTATTAGCACATCCTATAATGATGTTGATGTTGGTTTTACATTATCTCATCACAAACTCCAGTTTATGTGAGGGAGGTGGGTCTATTGCATCATAGGAAAACCTTGCTATAATCATCTCCTTCGAAACTGACCACTGACATCCACTGTGGAAAATTGAGTCATGTTGGCGGGTGAATACATACATGCACGCGCCTTTTGAAATTGTGTACCATGGAAAATTGTCCCTTTTAAATTACCCTATTTGCCACTACATAGGATTCTTGTATTAGGACCAAGGTATTGTCATTGCTTTGGAGGTTATGGTTTAGTGTTTGAACCGCCTCCTTGCAATTTTGTAAGTTTATTTAAATTATATATAATTATTCCATTTTTATTACGAGTATACGAATTCAAAAATATTTTAAAGGTGAATTTATTTTAGGGTTGTTATTTTATTAGATTATAGTACTCCCTATTTAACCTTGAGAGTTGGGGTGTCTCATGACGAGGTCACTTTCTGCTGTCCTTAGCTTAGCGTTTTCTTCTAGGGTTTAAGCCTGACAAGCCTGACAAATTTGTATCTGAGACAACACTTTCCATCCTTGCCACACTGTTTGAGGAGCTTCCTTTACGACCAATCTGCCCTCAAATTTTTATTCGGCGTGCAACCTATTTATCGTCAGCTCTTGCTTCTGACCAGCCAGGAGTTTAATTGCATGTTCCATGTCCAAAGGCTGGTCGGGCAACCATAGATTAGCCTTTGTCAGCCTCAGGAGGTGGTCAATTTAAATTACTGTTGGTTTTGCCTCTTACCATAGTAGAACTAGTTTATCGGCTGACTTCGAGAGCCAGTACATAGTATTCGAAATGTACATCTAGCAAAATTAAATTAAATTGAGAAGAGAGTGTTAGTGTTTATATTTCCAAGTGTACAAAATAAATCTTCACGTAACTCAAGAACAAATTTTTATATTTAAATGTCTTCTTTCCTAAATATTTTTTTTTTTTTTGTAAAATGAAACGTGTTCAAGTTACTAATTGAATTTTAGTTTTTTACAGTTTGAATTTAATTTATTTTTAACAAAGTTTTTAGAAAAGTTTCAAGTAGTTTATATGTTTTTTTAGCAACTTGTTAATTGCGTTTTTTGGTAACTTTTAGTAAATCGAATTACTGTTTTTAAGAAAGCTTTTCAAAACAAATTTGCAATTGTTATTTTGAAAATTTGATGGTGTTTTTTCATTTTATTTTTGCGTCGATTTACACGTACGAATCTCCTGCTGGTCTTCATCCTTGTACATCAATTGACTCCACAAAGTTGTCAGTATACCTTCCATCCTCAATTATTATATTATTCCAGGCTGTAGCGCTCGGGCCTTTGGAGATTACTTTCTTCAGCCTTGCGGCTGAAGTTGTTGACTCAATTTTGTTTCTCCCGGATTTTCTCTGCCATCACTTTACCTTCTTTTTATATATTGTATTTATAGCATGCTCAATATATTTTCTGCTTTGTGTGTTGCACTTTATTTATACGCATTTTTTAATTGCTTCCTTAACTGTCTGAGTTCTTTATTTCACCATCCACTCAAGTTCAATGAACATGACTGTCCAAAAGAAGAGCCGAGAGCCTTTTCCAGAACTTCAGCCTGCGTTTTTGATATAAGCTTCTCAACTTCTTGTAGTCGTTGCAATAAGGTTTTTCTAAATAGTTCTTCGTCGGTATTCCTTGGATTTCTCAAAGCTTTTCCTTCGGAAAGTATAGAACCTAATTTGTAATATATACATCTGTGATCTGACCAGGTGAGGGAGAGTATTCGGCAAAACATGCCAGTTCTGGCTTATACTCTCACTAGCAATCAACTCTTGTTTTCTTGAGGTAACAAATTTTCGTTCAAAACCTTCATTGAGTATGTATAGATTTATGCTCGAAATTAGAGTTGTTTTAGTTACTCCGGTTTTGTAATTTTCAAGACAATGGTTAGTAAGGAATTTTGTGCGTTGATTAAATATTGTTTTTAGTCTGGGGAAAATACTCATGAAGCCAAACAGTGACTGATAAGCATTATGGGCACTCGACACTATCAACTGTAATTGACTGATATGCTGAATTTGAACGAAGTCGTATAAGCACCGATTATGCTGAACTCTCTTGTCGCCTAAATTCGGCAGTTGTTTCAGGAAACATAAAAAATGTCCACAAATGAGTTTTAAAAGACGGTAAAATAAAGTTATGTGAGATATCTGTAATCTTCAAGATAGTATCTTTACAATTTTACATGAAAATTTAGGCATGCGCACGTTGCTTTCGAAGCGACTGCGGCGTTTGCTTACACCGGATCAGAAATAACAAAACATCGACTATTTAGAGCGCTGTTTGAAGCTGTTCAAGCGAAATAAAAAGGATTTGTTGCCTTGGTATGCGACAATGGATGAAACATGGATCCTCCACTATACCCTTTTATTCAAAAAGATCGTCGGCTGAGTAGACATCAGCCAGTGAAACTATACCCTTTGATTCAAAAATATCATCAGCTGAGTAGACATCGGCCAGTAAAAGTCTTCCAAAGCGACCAAAGAGCTCCAGTCGGCTGGCAAGATCACTGAATCCCTATTTTTAGTCGTCATGCAATTTTGTTCATTAACTATCTTGAGAATAGTCACAATAGTGAATATTATTATTGGATCAATTGTGTGAAGAAATCAAGAAAAACCAGCCCCACATGCAAAAGAAAAAAGTGCTGTTTCACCAGAACAATGCTTCATGTCACAAGGCGATGAAAACAATGGTCAAATTTGATCAATTACACTTTAAATACCTTTCCTATTTATCGTACTCTTTAGATTTGGCTCCCAGCGACTACTGGCTTTTTGCAGGTATCCAAAAGATGCTCCAGAGAAAGAAATTTGGCCCAAATAAAGAAGAGATTGCCGAAACTAGGGCTTACTTTGAGTGCAAAAATAAATCGTTTTGCATAAAGGACAACGAAAAGTTAGAGGAGCATTGGAATGAATGTATCACGTTCGGAGGGGACTAAGTTGATGAATAAAGTAGAATTACTAAAAAACATTATTTTTCTTAGTTAGACCGGAAACTTATGATCCATATCCAGAGGCTGGCCGGGCAACCATAGGGTAGCCTTTGTCAGCCTCGGGAGGTGGTCAATTTGGATTACTGTTAGTTTTGCTCCCACTTAAAGTGCAGCTAGTGTATTGCCTGACTTCAAACGTGTATTTTACCTTTTGTACTTTTATATTTTAATCATAATCAAATATAATAACACGTAGTGTCAAATAAATATCCCTTTTTAGGACAAAAGAGCCTTATTTGGCCAAATATTCTATAAATCGTCTTCAGTAGAGTCTTCATGGAGCAACTGATATTAGTAGAATAGAGGGCGAGAATGGAAGAGTGCGTATTTTGTGAATTCATACGTTTCCAAATTTGTAGATTATTATTATGCATAATATTAGAATATTTTTGTATCATGTTGGATAAAATAAATAATCCCTAATACCTTCAAGAGTCAGTCTTCCCTTAGAAGTTTTCAACTTTTTTTTTGTGAATTTTGATTTCCACTTTTTGTAAAATAGTATTACTAATTAATAATAAATAACTATTAGTTAGTATTACTTTTTTAAACTTAAATGTCAAATTATTTACCTCAAAATATCAATATAATTTTGATACTTTTACCTGTTATTAACCAACTTTTAATGCTAATTAAAACACTTTAACTTTGTTTGTATAACACTGTATTTATTTTGTGACTATAGTTTCGGTAACTAAACGTACCATTATCAAACATAAAGTCACTTTATGTTTGATAATGGCACGTTTAGTTACCGAAACTATAGTCACAAAATAAATACAGTGTTATACAAACAAAGTTAAAGTGTTTTAATTAGTGTTCAACATGTATAACGAAGTAGATGCCTTAAAAATAAATAAAATTACAACTTTTAATGCGTTGAAAAAAAAAACAGTTAAAAACATATTTTTTATTTGCTAATATTACCTTCTGTTAGTTTTTATTTTTATAAAAATTCAATAATGTAATTCTAAAGTGTTTTTATTTTTATTGGAAATTTTCATTTGTTTTTATTTGTTTGTAAATAATTTGAATTTCAAAATATAATTAATGAAAGTTTTCAACTATTATTTTTTGTAAACTTATATTTATATGTTATATTTTTGTAATATAAACTGTTTTTAACTTAAATTTTAAACTGCATTTAAAAAAAATCAATTGTTTTTCAGCGGATTGTAAATAATTTTCATTTCAACTATTTTTAAGTAAATTTTGAAGTAATTTAATTTAAACAAAATTATAATAAACTTTTTGTTCATTTATGTGTAAAATATTAATTTCGCGGTTCTTTATACTGCCAAGATATCGAGAGCTATTTTTATAATGTCAACTGTTTTTAAGTATTTTCAACTGTTTTAAAAATGTTCATTAATTAACCAATTTTTTTTCTTGTTTTAAGTTTTCTGAGCAATTTTTTTTTTGTTTCGTGTAGAAATTAAATTTCAAACAGTTTTTCTTTTCTAATTTCCATTTGTTTTTAGAGTGCTTAACTTTTATTGTTATCACTTTTCAAGTTATTTAATTTGTTTTCTCCTTTTAATAATTTCAAATGTTTCAAATAAGTTTCAATTGTTTCCAAAAAATATGTATTAACTTTTGTCAAACAAATTTGCAATCTTTATATTATAATTAATGTTTCATTATTTCAACTTGAAATTTTTAACTTTATAAATATTTTACATTTACATCTGCTTCTTCTGTCATTTTGCAAAATACCAGCCGTTATAATTTTAAACTGCTTTATTATTTGAAAAATTTCATGTTCTTCTGTAACACCTAACAATTTAAATTATTAACTATATTTGATTGTCATTTAAGTTTTAAACTATTTATTGAGCCAAGTATAAATATAGTTTTTTTAGACTTTTGACTGTTTTTAAGCAAATTTTAAAGTATTTTAAAGTTTTTAACTCTTTAAAACTCCAATTTGCGACTTAAATTTTAAATGTCTTCTTAAATTGTAAATATTCATTTTTTTAGTAAAACAAAACTTTTTAAGTTACTAATTTTAAATTAGTGTTTAACAGTTTTAACTTTAATTTTAATTTTGACAAAGGTCTATTTTTTTGAAATCTTGCAAGTAGTTTATATTTCAAGTTTTTTCATAGCAACTTATAGATTGTGCATTTTTAGTATTTTTAAAAATTATATGTCTAGTATTTTTAAGAGAGCTTTTAAAATTTGCAATTGTTTTTTTTTGCAAAATTTTAAAATTTTAAACGATTTGAATTTTAATAAATTTTTGATTTTAATTTTTAAGTTTGTGTAGATACTTGAAACTTTATTCTTTCTTATCTATCGTTCATTATTACTTTATCTAAAAACTCGAAAAAAATAGCTATATATTTCTCTCGTAAATTATTTAATCAAAGCCTTTTAATATTTTTTAGTCCTCCCTCTCACGACTAAAACATCACTCGGTAAATTTACTTTGTGTAAAAATCTGTGAACAGTATATGAAGCGGAAATATTTGAAACGTAATGAAAACCTGACAAAAAATGGATACTAAATACGTGTGCAGCGTGTTTGTTTGCATTGAAATTCATTGTTACCCAATTGACAACTCAATAATACAAGAGTGGACGCGATGGACTGTGCCTTTATCATTAGTTTGAAAGCCGGTGCGGAAAAACGATTACGTTTAATAATTACATTCCACCAGTATACACTGCATTTTAACAAACACAATGTATAGAAAAAAAACTACATAATTGTATTGTGTCATAAAATTTAAAATTCTTCATGTTTGTTTGCTTCTACATAATAATCCACTAAATTATACTACATTTAAAAATTCACTTTAATATTAATGTAAAAGAAATATAACATCCTAGCATTTCTGCTACATAAATTTGACTTAATACATAAAAGTCAAAAAAATATACGAGGGTTAATAATTAAATTAACGATCGTTTTCTTTTATTTTCAGGTGTTGGGGTAAAGGAGGAGAGGAAGATGGGATAGGTAATAAGTTATTGGTAAAATTTACAGTGGAGGAGCAGGAGTGCGGTTACGTTCGTCGGTTTCGCGTGCAGTAGATTCGCCTGGTTAATCCGCCGGGGTGGAAATGAAGGGCGCCGGTGGGATAGTGGGATTTAGGGCCTAATGGCAAGGGGATTATCGGGCGGCGGAGGCGGGGCGGGCGGTTTGCGCTATACCACTGTTAGCGGGAGAGATTTGTAAACGCTGACGTAAGTAAATTAGCTAAATATTAATATCGGGTTGCCTGTTTATATTGTGAACCTAGCCCAGGAATTTTTAATTGGAACATTAAACGCGGATCGTATAATGATGTTGGTAATTATTGGTTTTCGTCATATAAACTCATTTACTGTTGATTTAATTAATGCCAATGGGGTTATCATTGTGTAGCATATTATCATCTGGAAATTATTCAAATACATAATATATTATACTAGTTTATTAATTCTTAACCTTCCTTGCATTATGTACTATACTATTTAAATCGTTATTATTCAAATTTTTACTACTAGACGATTAAATTTGTTTGATGACTTATATTCTTCTACAATATACACAGAAATATTTGACTCTAAAATGGCGAACCTAACTCCGATTAATCTTTCACTAAAAAACATTGGCTGATGAGTATTTTTTTTACAATATAATAAACACTGTAGTCAATGTAATATTATTTTTATAAGGGCGACATCTATTGTTTAAGGCGTTCTACTAAATTTCGATATTTTTAATTATGAAACCAATCAATTTTTTGGCAACTGCACTTCAGCTCCTTCCACGTATTTCATTACTTCGCTATGATTTCCTTAACAAAACTTACATGGTTCGAACGAATATCAATGATAATAATCCTGCTGAACTGCGTCACCCTGGGGATGTATCAACCATGCATGGACGAAGAGTGCAACACCAACAGATGTCACATACTCGAGGTAAGTTTTGATTTATCACATCGTTTTCTGCTATTTAAATAATAGTTCCTAGACTAATAACTGCACGATATATAAATATTTATGTAATATTTAAACGATTAAAGAAGTACGATTAAACACTAAATATGTTTGTTATCACTAATTTATTGTTTACATCAGTAATTGCCACATAGTCGACTATCATTATGAATAAATAACGGCCTCTTTTTCTTAATAGTATGCAAAATATTGAATTAAAATTTATTAAAAATTAAATTTATTAAATCCCTCTATCAGCTGCCACACGTTATTTGTCTTTTGTTACATTTCATCTGTTATCTTTTATCTATCTAATATATGTCATCTGTCAATTATCAAGAGTGATGTGGTCGGTCATCTTTATCTGTGTTCTATCTTCTGTCATCAATTTATTAATCATCTGTCATTTCTTGTCGTTGTTCTTTTTTCATCTGGCATCTAACTTCTATCATTTACCATCTATTATCTGACTCCTCATATTTGTCATTTTGTAAATTAACTAATCTTTTTTGATTTTATTACATTATAATTATAAAACATTTGAAGCCACCAAGACAATAAATTAGAGAAAATAACCATAAATTACACTGAATAGAAAGTTTCACTATGTTTTAGCCACAAATAATAATTTAATTCCGTATTGGTATCGAAACTGTAAATTACGTAAAGTTTAGAAAGAAAATATATTACATGACTTGAATATAAATGAAATGAATAAACTATGAAATTCAATTCAAAATAATCGTAATCCAAAAACGATTAAAAATGTATTTACAATAGAACCAAAATTTTTGAAGATACAGCTACATTCTGTTTCAGAAATCAACAAACAAAAACTGAGGAAAAAAGATACACTAAGAAATAAAAATTTGTCTTAATAGGAAATAAATAAAAATTGTTAAAAATCTACAATTACAAGATAATTAAGAAAAACATATAATTAAAAATTATTAAAATTTATAGAATACAATAAAAACAAATGATGATAATATCATCTGTGATATATGTGTTGTAATTGGTTTTTATCATTTGCCATTTTTAAATGCTATTTCTCATTTGCTATGTGTCATTTGTTTATTTATTATCTGCTATTCGTTATTTGCCATTTTTCACCTCTCTTTTGAAATCATTTTTCTATTCTTCTTTTATCCAGCATCTGACATCTACAATCTACCGTCATCTAACACCTTAACCAAAAAAATACGTTTAGGAAATAATTGTTATTATTGTTCGAGAAAATATATAATTACAAATTATAAAATATATCTATCTAACTTCCGACATTTATTATCTGCAAATATCATGTGCCAGATGTCATATATCATTTGTTATTTATTTGTTATTTGTCATTTATTCTCTATTTATTATTTGTCATGTGGTATTTGTAATTTGTCAATTGATATAGTAGTATATTATTTGTCATTTGACATTTGTTATTTATCACATGACATTATCTGTCATCTATCGGCTATATGACGTATGCCAACCTGTCATTTGTAATAAGTTAGCTGTTACTCTTTTAACGGGCATTTAGCATTCTGACATATGCAATTTTCCATCTGACATATAACATCTTACAAAAAAAATCATAAGTTTAGGAAATAACTACTAGTCCTGAAAATAGATAAAAATTGACACAAAATCAAAATTTAAAATTAATCACGACAAAACATATATTTAATAATTATTATATTATACAAATTTAAACAGTCAAATTCCACTTGTCTTTTATTATTTATCATTTATCATTTCGCATTTGGTATTAACTATTTGTCATTTATTATTTGTAATTTGTTTTTTATTTGTAAGATTAAAATTTTCATAAAACTACAATTAAAAATCTGTCAGGCGTCATTTAGCATTTGTTACTTGTCATTGGCTATTTGCCATATGCCATATATCACTTGCCATTTGTCATATTTCATTATCTTAAGTCATTTATCATTTTTCATTTGTCTTATATAATTTGCCATTTATGACCTGTCACATGTCATTCATCATTTGTTATTTACCGTTGGTCATTTGTCATATGCCATATGTCACTTGTCATTTATCATATTTCATTATCTTATGTCATTTATCATATCATATGTCATTTGTCATTTGTTTTATGTCATTTACCATTTGTCAACTCTCAAACGTCATTTAACATTTGTTATTTACCATTCGTTATTTGTCTTATGTCATATGTCACTCGTCATTTGTCATATTTTATTATCTTATGTTTTGTTTCATTTGTAATGTATCATTGTTTATTTGTCATGTCAACGATATATTTCAAATAATTTCTGATAGATGCCAAATGACATCTGATTGAAAATAAATGAGAAATGCCAATGACGCATGACAAAAATTAAATGACAAATCATAAATTGCGAATGATAAATGACTATGACAAATAACACCAACATCAGGTGTCCCGCAAGGTTCGTACTAACGTCCAATTATTTTTCTACTAGTTGTTAAGAATATTGGTTTTGGGCTAAGAACACAGTTTTTGGCAATGATCTTAAACTTTACAGGCGAATTGCACCAGTTAACGATTGTTTTTTGCCACTTGCCATTTGTCAATTTGTCATTTATACAGATAGCTCATCAAAAATGTTAGGTTATATGCCGTGTATTTTATGAATAGCAGATAATATATAACAGATGATTTATGACAAACGACAAATAACAAATGACAAATACCGATGACAAATAACATAATATTTTGTAATCTTTCTAGTTCTAGGATACATTTATTTTATTGTCGTTATGTCTAATTTATATATTTGTTTTACTTTATAATAGGTTAAGTTTAATCTAAACTAAACAAAAGACACAAGATAATAGAAAATGATAAATGACAAATGGCAAATGATAATTGATAATTGACAATTGACTAATAACAAATGACAATTAAAAGTGACAAATGACAAATGACATAATAAAAAGTGACAAATGACAAATGACATAATAAAAAGTGACAAATGACAAATGACATATTTTGTAATTACTCTAGTTCTAGTATACATTTATTTTGTTGTCATTATGTCTAATTTATATATTTGGTATACTTCCGTAAATATAGTTTAAACTAAACTAACCAAATGACAAATAATTATAATGGCAAATTATAATTGACAATTGACGGTTGACAATTGAGTAATAACAAATGACAAATAAAAAATGACAAAGGGCATAATATTTTGTATTCATTTTGTTCTAGGATACATTTATTTTATTGTTGTTATGTATAATTTATATATTTATTGTACTGTAAAATATGTCATTCCGTAAATAAAGTTTAAACTAAACAAATTATATTTAACAGATATTAAAATAATAAAATACACATTTATCACCCGCCATTGTCAAAGGTAAAATTTCATTTGAAATAACAAAGAGCAAATGAGAAATGACAAATAACAAATGATAAATAGTAAATGTTAAATGACAAATGATATAACATTTTATAATTACTCTAGTTGTAGGAGACTTTTATTTTAGTTGTCGGTAATGACAAATGACAAATGACAACTGAAAAATAACAAACAACAAATACACATCTTACATATGACATTAGCAGATGATAGATGTTTCATAGTTATTTTTTAATTGTGTTTTTGTGACGATATTCATTTATGTTCTAACATGACTGAAAATTATTTATACACTTTTCTTCCTTTTCTTCAGTGTTAAATGACACATGACAAATTGTAGAAATCAGATGCTAGATGCCGGATGAATGAAGAACAGATAACTCATTACAAATTAGTAATAATATAAAGACATATAGAAAACAGATGTCAAAAAATATATAACATATGACATATGTCAAATAATAAATGACAAATGACAAATGACAAATTTATTTATTTAAACCTATTTAAAATGACAAATGACAAATGACCAATTACAAATGAAAAATAGCAAATGACAAATGACAAATAAAACATGAGAAATGACTAATGGCAGATGACAGATGATAAATGATATGAATACATCGGACGTCTATCAACCGCCAAAGTCATAGGTCATATATCATTTGTAATGACAAATGATACATAACAAATGGTAAATAATATCTGACAAATGATAAATAACAAATGGAATGACATCCGACAGATAGTCACAAATTATGAAACATATCGGACATCTTTCAGTTTTCAATGTCATAGGTCAGTTGTCTTTTGTAATGACAAACGACCATTTACAAATAACAAATGGCAAATCCATTTCACTATATTTTCTCGTTGTCGCTTAACCCAGGTGTATTTCCCGATTCTTGGAAAGAATCTTATGTGGTGCCCATACACAAATCCGGATCTAAGCATAATGTAGAAAACTACAGGCCTATATCTATACTTTCACAATTACCCAAATTATTTGAAAAGCTATTATACAAACAATTGTTTTCCAGTTTTAAGAATATCATCTCAGAATATCAATACGGCTTTTATGCAACCAGGTCTACTCAAACAAATTTATTCTTATATGCAGACTTTATTTCTAAAGCCCTAGAAGAAAGTACTGAAGTTCACTCTATTTACATGGACTTCAGTAAGGCGTTCGATAGTGTCAACCATTCGATTCTCATACATAAATTAAAATCTTATGGAGTTAGTGGCCCTCTTTTGAAATGGTTTTCTTCTTACCTGACAGACAGAAAACAATATGTTAAAATTAAATCCAATATATCTGAACCTTTTGCAGCCTCATCTGGGGTACCACAGGGCTCTCACATCGGACCTTTGTTGTTCTCCATATTTATTACTGACCTTTCCGATATTTTAAAGTACCATCATCTACTTTTCGCGGATGATCTCAAGTTGTACTATAAAGTTAAGACCGCCACTGATTGCCAGCAAATACAGGAGGATATCAATGCAGTACATGACTTGTGTTTGTTGAACGACATGCAATTAAATATAAGTAAATGCCAATTCATTTCATTCTCCAGAAGTAAGAATCCTGTTACTTTCCAGTACATATTAGATAGGCACTTCCTTGAGAGAGTGACATCGGTACGTGATCTAGGTGTTATATTCGATTCTAAATTGTCATTTAATTTGCATATTGATCACGTTATCGATAAGGAAAATAAAGCCTTAGGTTTCATAAAACGTTGCTCTACTGACATGAGTAATGTACGCACACTAATCGTTCTTTATAATTCACTTGTAAGATCACACTTAGAATACTGTCGGTTTATATGGTCTCCTTCATATTCTATACACATAAAAAGATTGGAATCAGTGCAGAATAAGTTCTTTAAATTTATGTTGTATAAATTAAATCGTATTGGTATTCATTTACCGTTGGAGCAAATTGGTTTATATCTCGGTCTACCTTCCCTCAAACATTGCAGCAGAATGGTGGAATTGTGTTTTTTATTTAAAATTTTAAATAATTTAATTGATTCCATTCAAGTACTTAATCTTATAGACTTCCATGTACCTTTAAAAACAGTACGAAATACACAATTTTTGCATAATGTATTCTGTAGGACTACGCATGGCTCGCATAGCGCCCTTTCACGGATGGTACGGTCATGTAATGAAATTTATAATAACATTGATTTTATTGGTGTATCATACAATTCGTTTAGGCTTCAGCTCGAAAAACTGTTACTTAAACCTAATTACGCTTAGTTAATTTTTAGTTATAGTGTTTCAATATTATGTATGCTTTTATATTATCTCAAATTGTAGCGTTATATTTATTAATGTATTTGTGTTTATATTTGTAAAATCCTGTTAAATGGCTTGTCCGTTAATTACAATAAATAAATAAATAAATAAATAAATGGCGAATAACAAATGACAAATAATAAATGATAAATTATATCTGACAGATAATTAATAATAATAAAATACGTTGGACATGTAACAACCCAAAGTGTCATAGGTCAAATGTAATTTAAAATAACAAATGACCAATTACAAATAATAAATAACAAAAGACAAATAATAAATTTTAAATGTCAAATGACAAATTGAGTGACATCAGTTAGATAATTAAAAATTATGAAACACATCAGACATCTATCAGTTGTCAATGTCATAGGTCATTTGTTTTTTGCAATGACAAATGATCAATTACAAATAGCAAAATAATAAATGACAAATGATATCGGACAGATAATTATTAATTATAAAATACGTTGGACATATAACAACCGAACTTGTCATATGTCAGATATCATTTAAAATAACAAATGACCAATTACAAATAACAAATGACAAATGACCAAACACAAATGACAAATGGCAAAGAACAAATGACGAGTGACAAATGAT
Source organism: Ontholestes murinus (assembly GCA_963969525.1). Lineage (NCBI taxonomy): Eukaryota > Metazoa > Arthropoda > Insecta > Coleoptera > Staphylinidae > Ontholestes > Ontholestes murinus. Next base: position 15,314,632 of record OZ018395.1, on the reverse strand, counting down.
TTCTGACAAATAATTAATAATTATAAAATACGTCGGAAATCTCACAACCGAAAATTTCATAGATCAGATGTTATTTATAATAACAAATGACCAATTATAAATAAGAAATGACAAATGGAATGACATCTGACACATAATTAAAAATTATTAAACACATCGGACATCTATCAGTTGTCAATGTCATAGTTCAAACTGACAAATGACAAATAACAAATGACAAACTACAAATGAAATAATATCTAACAGATAGTTAATAGTTATAAAATACGTCGGAGATCTAACAACCGAAAATGTCATAGGCCGGATGTCATTTACAATGACAAATAACAAATGACAAATAAAAAATGAAAAATTATAAAATACATCGGGCATATATCAACCGCCAAGTCATAGGTTAAATGTCATTTCTAAAGACAAATGATAAAAAACAAATGACAAATGATATCTGACAACTGACAAATGATAAATGTTACATGACATGGAATGACAGTTGACAGATAATTTAAAATTATGAAACACATCGGACCTATAAATTGTCAATATTATAGGTCATTTGACTTTTATAATGACAAATGACCAATTACAAATGACAAATGGCAAATAACAACTGACAAATAACAAACTACAAATGACAAATGATATCTGACAGATAATTAATAATTATAAAATACGTCTAACATCCAACAAGCGAAAAAGTCATAGGTCAGATGTCATTTGTAATGACAAATAACAAATGACCAATTACAAATCACAAGTAATAAATGACAAATGATTTATGGCAAATTACAGATGTCAGATGACAAATGACATCTGACAGATAATTAAAAATTATAAAATACGTCGGGCATTAATCAACCGCCAAAGTCATAGATCAAATGTTATAAAAAAATCGATTACTAAGACCTGTGACCTGTGTAAAACATGTTAAATGTTAATAGCACCAATAAACATTATTATTATTTGTAATGACAAATAAAACATAACAAATGACAAATGATATCTGACAAATGATTAAAAATTATGAAACACATCGGATATCAAATATAAATCTACTAGGTAATTTGTTTTTTATAATGAGAATTAAAAATGGCGAATAACAAATAACAAATGACAAATTACAAACAATATACTATAAATGACATCTGAGAGTAATTAATAATAACAAAATACATCGGATATCTATCAATTGCCAATGTCATAGGTCAGATGTCACTTGTAAATTCTTATTTGTCATTTCACCTCTTAAAATACCTAAAAATATTTCATTGAACGTGTGTTACATGTTGTATTTAATTATAACTACTATAATAATAATAATAATAACTTAGAAAGAAAGACGACATAAAAACAGAACAAAGTTATCTGTAAAAAGACATCTAAGAAAATTACAAAATTTATCGCCTAGCTTACATTTGGAATGTATCATATGTCATATGCCATTTATTACAAACAAACAGGTCTTAAAAAATTAAACAAAAACGTTTACTTTGTTGATATCACACTTTATTTTTAAGTGACTCGAGTTTCGATCATTAACTGATCATTATTAAACTTATCAAACTTAAGTTTGATAATGATCAGTTAATGATCGAAACTCGAGTCACTTAAAAATAAAGTGTAATATCAACAAAATAAACGTTTTTGTTTAATTAAAAGTAACTAATAAAAACATATACAAAGTACAAAAATATTACAAAATTTATAATTCATGGAACATCTAATATCCATTATATGTCAATTGTCATATGTGATACATCATTTAGCATCTGTCATCATATTATATGTTTTGACAGTAAGTGAAACCTGTTAAATATTTTTACTAAAATATTTGTCATTTATCATCTGTCAGTTGTCAGTTGTTATTTGCCATTTGTAATTTTTCATTTGTGACTTTCAATTGATCATTTCTTATTACAAAAGATGAATTACCTAGTACGTTGATAATTGATAGATGTCCGATGGGTTTAATAATTTTTAATTATTAATGTACATTTGTCATTTTTTAGATATCATTTGCCCTTTGCCATTTGTCATTACAAATGACATTTGGCCAATGACATTGGCGGTTGATAGATGTCCGATGTATTTTATAATTTTTAATTATTTGTCAGATGTCATTTGTCCTTTGAAATTGGTTTAATTTGGTTTAAACTTTATTTACGGAATATATTGATAACAAATTAAAGGTATCCTAGAATAATAGCATACTATTGTCATTTGTCTTTTGACATTTTCCATTTGTTATTCGTCATTTGTAATTAGACATTTGTTATTTGTCATTACAAATGACAATTAACTTATGACATTTTAGCTTGTTAGATGTCCGACGTATTTTATAATTATGAATTATCTCACAGATATCATTTGTGATTTGTAATTGGTCATTTGTCTTTCGTCATTTGTCATTACAATAGGCAAATGACCTATGACATTGACAATTGATAAGTGTCCGATTTGTTTCATAATTTTTTGGCCAAAATTGTATGTATAGTTTGTTTTTTTAATATTTTAATAATAATCTTTATTGGTGCATGGAACAAAAAGTTTTACACAAGTAAAACAGAAAAGAAGCGCTATAAAGTATTTTTTAATGTGTATTATTTAAGAAAGAAGACCAAAGATAAGTAAAAAACAAATAAATAAATAAATGTTTTATTATCTGTCAGATATCGTTCCATTTGCCATTTGACATTTATCATTTGTTATCTGTCGTTTTTCATTTGTCATTTCTCATTTGTCATTTAACATCTTAAAGTACCTAATAATATTTCAAGAAATTAAATAAGTTTTGTTGCAAAACAGATCCAAATTGTCAAATAAAAATTAGATTCAAAATTAACTATGGAAAACATGTTGAAAAATTACAAAATCTATCTGTCATCTGTCACCTATCGTTTTATATCTAGCATCTATTATGTATCACATGTTATTTTAAAAAGTTATAAAATCAATTATTTTAATCATGATGATGGTTGCGACCGTTACTAGATAGTAATCCGAAAAATGACATTATTGTATTTATCTTTCTTACAAACATTCTTTCAATTGATTATTACTTTGGTATTTTTTAGATGTGTTTTTTTAATCATGTGAACAAAGTTTGTAAGAAAGCTAGTAACTTTTCTTTTTAAGTTTTCAATTCTTTATTTCTAAGTAATATTTAATTGCACTTATTTAAAAAAAAATGGAACTAATTTTTTAAGTGCCAAATATATAAATTTTGAAAACATTTCTAAGGTTAATTTTTTTATAAACATTTCAAATATATTTTTGTTAAAAAATGCAAACTATTTTAAAGTATATATTAAACTTTTTAATTGTGCTTTTAGAGAGTTAAAGTTTGATTGTTATTTTAATAAATTTCCAAAAGTTTTTAAATAAATTGGACAAAATTTCACACATTTGTAGTTTGTAGTAAAATTTTTCACAATCAAAATTGTAAATATTCTAAAGCACTTTTGGACACGATTTTAATTATTTTTATAAAGTGATTATGTGTTTATGCGAATTCACTTCTCAAACATTTTATTCCCTCTTACAATGAAGTGAAAAGATTTTAATAAAATTTCACATCTTAAATTGGCCACAAGAACTTCTATCCTCTCCCTATTATTAAAGTATTAAAGAAATTTGACTTCTTATAACAAAATTGAACCACATTAATTAATATGAAAAAATTGAATAGATGTTTTTATTTTGTTTATTTTAATTATTATATTATTGTTTTCTTATAGAAAACAAATTGTGCTGTAAAATAATAGTTATTTAAGGTACAAGTGTAAAAAGTGATGCTTTATTGCACGAACTGGCGTTTAAAAACACGAGCGAGTTTTTTTAAAGCCAGGAGTGCAATAAAGAAACTTTTTACACGTGTGCCTTACAAAATTTTATCTTCGATCGTAAAGGATTTCAAAGAATATATTCTTATGAGTAATATTTTAATGTCATTTCAATAATTCAATTAATGAAAACATATTTTACCCGCAGTGCACTAATGAAAGCGTTACTTAGCAACCAGTAAACAAGTTGCACAAATGTCGGCCGCCATTATTATTTATGGAAAAAATGTTCGCTTTATTGTAATCGCTTCGACTTGCATTAAATAAAATCTTCAGAGTTCTTAAATCTGCCATTTGGTTTGTATTATATATTTTATTTATAGTTTATTAGTTATTTGTATCAATTAATAAAAAAGTTTTTTGTTGAAATTTTGTGTTATAATTTATTCATCGGTCAGATTTGACAGTTCTGTGCAATAAAAACAATTTGACATTACCGTGCAATAAAAACGCAAAAAAGCACTAGTGCTTTAAAAAGCCACTTTTACAATGAAAAATGATGCAAAAAGCGTCTACTTTCTGTACGATCGTAGATAAAATTAATAAAATACACATTTATCACCCGCCATTGTCAAAGGTAAGATGTCAATTGAAATAACGAAGGACAAATGAGATATAACAAATAACAAATGATAAATAGTAAATGCTAAATGACAAATGATATAACATTTTATAATTACTCTAGTTCTAGGAGACTTTTATTTTAGTTGTCGGTAATGACAAATGACCAATTACAAATGACAAATGACAAATGACAAATGAAAAATAACAAACACAAAATACACATCTTACATATGATATTATCAGATGATAGATATTTCATACTTATTTTTTAATTGTGTTTTTGTGACGATATTCATTTATGTTCTAACATGACTGAAAATTATTTATACACTTTTCTTCATTTTCTTCAGTATTAGAAGACGGATGGCAAATTGTAGAAATCAGATGCTAGATGCCGGATCATCGAAGAACAGATAACCCATTACAAATTACTGGTGATATAAAGACGTATATAAAACAGATGTCAGAAAATATATAACATATGAGATATGTCAAATTATAAATGACAAATGACAAATGTATTTATTTAAACCAATTTACTTTGACAATTGAAAAATAACAAATGACACAATAAACATGAGAATTGACAAATGGCAAATAACAAGTGACAAATGGTAGATGACAGATGACGAATGACTATCAGATGTCAAAAATAATTAAAAATTATAAAATACATCGGGCATCTATCAACCGCCAAAGTCATGGTCATTTGTAATGACAAATGACAAATGATAAATAACATATGACAAATAACATATGACAAATGACAAATGATATCTCACAAATGACAAATGACAAATGGAATGATATCCGACAGATAATTAAAAATTATGAAACACATCGGACATCTATCAATTGTCAATGTCATAGGTCATTTGTCTTTTGTAATGACAAATTACAAATGGCAAATAACAAATGACGAATAACAAATCACAAATCACAAATGATATCTTATAGATAATTAATAATTATAATATACGTCGGACAACAACCGAAAATGTCATAGGTCAGATATCATTTAATATAACAAATAACCAATTACAAATAACAAATGACAAATGGCAAATGATATCTGACAAATGACAAATGACAAATAATAAATATCACATTACAAATGAAAACAAATTATGAAACACATCGGACATCTATCAATTGTCAATGCCATATGTCATTTGTCTTTTGTAATTACAAATGACAAATGACAAATGACAAACTACAAATAACGGAGGATATCTGACAGATAATTAATAATTAGAAAATATGTCGGACATCTAACAACCGAAAAAGTCATAGGTCAGATGTCATTTATAATGACAAATAACAAATGACCAATAACAAATCATAAATAACAAATGACAAAAGAAAAATGACAAATGACAAATTACAGATGGCAGATGACAGATGACAAATGACATCTTACACCGGACACATAATAAAAAATTATAAAATACATCGGGCATTTGTTAACCGCTAAAGTCATAGGTCGAATGTCATAAACAATTCGATTACTAAGACCTGTGCCCTGTGTAAAACATGTAAAATATTAATAGTCCCAATAAACATGATTATTATTTGTAATAACAAATAATACATAACAAATGGCAAATGATATCTGACAAATGACATATAAAAATGACAAATGTTAATTATTGATTAAAAATTATGAAACACATAGTATAAATTATCAATCTACTAGGTAATTTGTCTTTTGTGACAAATGACCAATTAAAACCATATAAAATACCTAAAAATATTTCACAGAAAATGTATTACACGTTCTATTTCATTTGGACTAAAAAGGTATGTCTAAATACCAAAATAATGGAAATTTATATAATAATAATTACTCAAAAAGAAACGGAACAAAGAAAAAACGAGATCAAAATTATCTATAAAAACATATTAGAAAATTACAAAATCAAATTTCTATCTAACATATGGCATCCATCATATGTCATTTATTATCAATAATAAATAAAACCAAAGAAAAAATAAATAAGTTTAGTGAAAAATATTACTCTTGTTAGAAAACAGATTACACGCGTCAAAAAATTAAATAATTAAAAGTAACTATTCAAAATATATACAAATTTCAAAAACGTTCACAAAATATACAATTCATCAAAAATCTAACATCCTTTATATGTGATTTATCATATGTCATACGTCATTTGGCATCTGTTTTGGCAGTAAGTGAAACCTATAAAATCCTTTCACTAAAATATTTGCCATTTGTCAGTTGTCAATTGTTATTTGTCAGTAGTAAATTGTTATTTGCCATTTGCCATTTTTAATTGGTCATTTATCATACAAAAGACAAATTACCTATAACATTGACAATTGATAGATGCTCGATGTGTTTCATATTATTTAATTATTAATTTGTCATTTATAATTTGTCATATGTCAGATATCATTTGCCATTTGCTGTTTGCCATTTGTTATTTATCATTTGACAATACAAATGATATTTGACCTGTGACTTGATGATTTGGTTGATAGATGCCCGATGTGTTTTATAACTTTTAATTATCTGTCAAATGTCATTTTTCATCTGTGATTTGTCATTTGCCATTTGTCATTTGTAATTGGTCATTTGTCATTTGTTATTACAAATAACATCTGAACAATGAAATTGGCGGTTGATATATGTCCGATGTATTTTATATTTTTAATTATCAGATGTCAGTTGTCATTTGAAATTTGTTTTGTTTAGTTTGATCTTTATTTACGGAATGACCTATTATATAGTACAAAACTTATATAAAGTAGATGTATTGATAATAAGTTAAACGTATCTTAAAGCTAGAGTAATTACAAACTATTGTCATTTGTCTTTTGTCATTTGTAATTTGTTACATTACAAATAAAATCTGATCTGTTATTTTCGGTTGTTAGATGTCCGACGTACTTTATAATTATTAATTATTTGTCAGATGTCATGTTTCATTTGTAGTTATTCATTTGTCTATTGTTAATTGTCATTTGTTATTTATCATTTTTAATTTCTTATATTCCATTTATCATTTGTCATTACAAAAGTCAAATAACCAATGCATTTGTTATTACAAAAGACAAATGACCAATGACATTAACAATTGATAGATGTCCGATGTGTTTCATAATTTTTTAATTATCTGTCAGATGTCATTCTATTTGTCATTTGACATTTCTCATTTGTCATTTAACCTCTTTAAATACCTAATATTATTTCAAGAAACTAAAAAGAAAGATTTGTTGGAAAACAGATCAAAATTGTCAAATAAAAATTAGATTTAAAATTAACTATGGAAAAAATGTTTCAAAAATTACAAAATCCTTTGTTTACCTAACATCTGGCATCCATTATATGTCATTAGTCATGTGTCATCTGTCACCTATTGTCTGATATCTAGCATCTATTATGTATGATATATTATTTTAAAAACTTATAAAATTAATTGTATTAATCATGTTACTACAACATACTAAACCATAATAATGCCTATATTAATTATATTATTTATCTGTTTTACAAACATCCTTTCAATTGATTATTACTTTGGTATTTTTTTAGCTGTTTTTTTAAACATGTGAACAAATTTTGCAAGAATACTATTAACTTTCTTTAATATATTTAATTAATTGCTCACTTAACCCGTGGTGAAACATAATTGAAAAATCTTGATTAGAAATTAAAAGCACTTGGTTTGTTTCACAGAATATTTTTTTTTCATTACTCCTTGATAATGACATTTTGTCGAAACTAGTCGGAGAAAAAATAATAAATATTCTGTGAAACAAACCAAGTGTTTTTAATTTCTAATCAAGAACTTTCTTTAAGTTGTCAAGTCTTTATTTCTTAGTAATTTTTAATTTGCTTTTATTTAAAAAAAAATGAACTATTTTGTTTTAATTGCCAAATATATAAATTTTGAAAACAGTTTTAGTTTAAATTTTGTATCAACATTTCAAATATACTTTTGTTAGTAAAATTCAAACTATTTTAAAGTAAATATTCAACTTTTTTTACGTTTTAACAGTGCTTTTAGAGATTTAAAGTTCGATTGTTATTTTAATAAATTTCCAAAAGTTTTTAAATAGATTAGACAAAATTTTAATTTTTTTCACACACATTTTTAGTTTTAGCGGAAATTTTTAATTTAAACGCAAGTGATAAAATTTTTGTGGTAAAATTTGTCACGACCAAAATTTTAAATATTCTGATGCACTTTTGGAGACGACTTTAATTATTTAAAAAAATGATTATGTGTTTATGCATTGCTTCTCAAACATTTTATTCTGTTTTACAATGAAGTGAATAAATTTTAGTTAAATTGCACATCTTAAACTGGCCATATGAACGCATGTCCTATCACTAATATAGATTAAAGAAAGTTGACTTCTTATAACAAAATTGAACAACATTAATTAATGTGAAAATAATGAATAGTTGTTTTTATTTTGTTTATTTTAATTAATATATTATTGTTTTCTTATTGACAACATTTTGTGATGTAAAATTTAAAAAAAAATAGACGCTTTGACGTTAAGAAACTATTTTATTTTAACCGCCTTAAGACAAATGGACTTGCATAAAAAATAACTCAAGAAAAATCAAACATCGACTGTTTTTGAATTATTTTGGATCTCATTAGTACAACGCAGTTATTGAAGATATTACTATTACCTAAGATTATTTTTCATTTTTTTACGATAAAAAATGAACATAAATAATAAGAAGTATTCTCTAGATAAACCCATCATATAGGTAACGTGCTAAGATAGCGACTACACAATTTTTTAAGATAGTATATGAAAGGATGAATAATATAAGCTAAATTACAAAACATACTTTACGCTATCTAAAGAATATTAAGTAAAACATACACTCCGTGTAATAAATAAACGCACATCAGATATATCCACACACAAAAAATAAACGACCGATTTTATGGCAACATTAAACACGTATGAAAATTTTAACGCCACAATATCCTTCTAAGTCATTGTTATCGCCGCCATAAACAGAGTCGACTTATCCAGATAACAAATTATTATTACCACCCAGCAAACGCGAATAAATGAGGTTTGTCATTCTTTCTCTTCTCCTTATTTTTTTTTTTTGCGGCACAAAAAGGTACACGTATATTTTACGGTGGGTGCGAGATTGCATTTTTCAATTTCCAGTGACACCCTCATCAAAACGGGGCCTTCAGCGCGACACACTGGGAAATTTCTCTCTTAGGGCCACGCAACGTAATTTATCGCGTATAAAATGTAAAATAACAATTCCCAACCCCCCGTCGCCCGCCCTCCCGCACCTAATAAAGTTTCCCGGCTCCGCCGATAAAGGTAACATCAATCTTCATCAGGGACGCGCCCTAACGTCTCCAGAAAGCAGATGAATGTAGTTATAAATCATGGTAAAAGTGCTCCTCGTACTGGAGAAGAAGGCATACCTGTGGATTCAATACGCCTCGTACGAAGTGAAAGTTTTACAACTTTTTTCGAGAACGTTAATTTAATTTTTTGTAATATTTTTAAGGTATATTCGATTATACTCTAAAAATTTTATTAATACGTAAATACCTAAATAATTTCCACTATTAAACCTATTAATCCAAAAAATCCGAATTATTCACAGTTGTAACATTGGAAATTAGAAATAAAGAAAAAAACTAAAAAATATCTATTATTAATTATTGTTTCCTATCAACAATAGATGGCACTTTTATGGTAATATTGTAAAAAATATCTTCTTAAACTAATAAAATGTAATTGTATAAAAATCAAAATCTCTATATTAATATTATTTTTTTATTAAGAATGTAACAGCGGAAACGAACGGAAATATAATAATTCAATAATCAAATAATGATCGAAATCAATATATAAATGAGGGGTGAATATCTGGTGTAGACAAACATTAACCCAGTTATGATTATAAAGCGGTAATTTATGCAAATAATTATATCAGTAATTAATGTAAATAATTATTTTAGTAATTTGATTTCCAATACAGATTAGTTATCAATGTTGCGGTAGTTAAATCAAATTACGATTCGTTTACTAACGAGAATAAAAAAACATTTTAAAATCAGTGGAATTATTTTTAGAGATAGTTTAAACATCCTAGAAATAATGATATATTAAAAAAAAACAGTTAAAAACTTTCGAACGTTATATTTTTAAATTCGTTTAAAATACTTCACATTTTTAAAATATTAATATTCATTCAACCATAATGATTGCATTATGGTTGAATGAATATTAATATTTAAAAAAATGTGAAGTAGTTTAAACGAATTTAAAAATATATCTTTCGAAAGTTTTTAACTGTTCTTTCCAATTAAAATAATAATAATAATAAAACTAATAATAATTAAATAATAATAATAATTAAAATCATCATGGTTTCTTTTTTTTGTGTGGATATATCTGATGTGCGTTTATTTATTACACAGAGTGTATGTTTTACCTAATATTCTTAAAATAGCGTAAAATATGTTTTGCAATTTATCTTATATTATTTATCCCTTCATATACTATCTTCAAAAATTGTGTAGTCGCTATCTTAGTACTTTCCCTATATGATGGGTTTGTCTAGACTACTTCTTATTATTTGTACTTTATCTTCATTTTTATCGTAAAAAATGGAAAAATAAGTCTTATATAATATTATTGTCTTCAACAACTACTTGCTGATGAGATCCAAAATTAGTTGAAACCAGTCGATATCGTTTTTTTTTCCACTTAAGATAAAATAGGGATATATTTCTTCACATTAAGGCGTCTATTATAACATTTTTTTTTAAATTTTAGAGCGCAAAATGTTTTTGATAGAGAATATAATAATTAAAATAAACAAAGTAAAAATTGTTAAAGAAATAATTGAAATTTTGAATATGGAACAATTTACATTTATTAATTTGAGTTATTATATAGTTCTAAGTTACATAACAATTCAAAGAGCATGTGTTTCATGTTACTAAATTTTTCCATAGTTTTCAAAGATTTTGAGGGAAAATTATAAAATTTAATGCAGCTATAAAGTGACAGCCTTAATTCATTATCCTTCAGACCCGCACTATACTGTGAACAAAGAATATCTTCCAGTGATAATACTGTTTGTTCACAGGTTTTACAATTTGCTTTCACGCTTCTAATTTCTTCTTTTAACGCCAAATCACAAAAAAAATTACTGAAATTTGTTAAACACTTAGATTTTTTCAAAGAATATATTATAGATTTAGAAAAAATTTAGAAAAATCGAAAAACAATAATTAAAAAACAAAAAACCTTTATTATAATACATTTTAAAATATTAAAGTTGAAATTTACCAAGAAAAAAGACATAATTTATGGTTTTTTTGCAAGAAAAATATATAATGAGAATAAAGAACGGTGCAATTTTTTAAAGTAGAAAAATTTTTCCAAAAAAAATAACAAAGGCAAAAATAATATAAAAAAACAATTGAAACATTTAAAATATTTATTTTTTTCATTTTTACTTCGAATTGAATTGAATTATTATTTATTATTTACATTGAACAAATTTCTTCTTCAATTCGATTTGTTTTTAGTTAATTTTCAAATTTCTTTACGAAATCTACAACAGACTTCAATTGTTTTTTTCTTTTTAATTTTTTTGTAAAATATTAATTGTTTCAAGTAAATATTAAAAGTGTGTGAAAAATATTTACAGCAGTTTTTTTGTGAATAATATTTTAGTTGGTTTGGTAAAAAAATAAAAGTTAATTTTTATTATTAACTGCAAAACCAAAATATAAATAACTTTCTCAGGTAATGATAATATTGGAAGCTCTTAGTGTAAGTATCATGCTTTTATTAAAAATATAAAAATGTAAACCATATCGTGACTGAATGCCATAAGCCTATGTCAAAAAAGTGAATTTTGAAATGCTTTTTATTATAGAAACTGTAGAAATGTTTTATTATAGATTTCAATTACTTTTAAAAATTTAACTCGCAAAATCCTCCGTGTTTCAACTGTTGTATCATAGATGTTTGTATAATAAAACTTTAGAATTCTTGTATTAGAAATTATAGTTGTTTTTTTCTGTTTTTTTTTTTAATTTTAATTGTTTCAAGTAAAAAAAACTTGATATTATGTAAAAAATAGATGGAAAATTTTCTAACAGAAAAAAAATGTTTGTTCTAAAATTGTAGAATTTTACCAAAGATAAAACAATTCAAATTATCTTACAAAAATAAAATTAATGCAATATTGATCAAATAAAACCAAAAATCAATTTACATTTACTAAAATAATTTGGCATTTTTTAATTACATTTGTGAAATATTATTAATCTTAAGTTTATTATAATCCTATTATATCTGTGTAATTGACTTGTGAAAATTATATAATTATGATCTGCTCTACCAATAAAGAATAAATAAATAAATAAATGATTTATAAGAATAACAGATAAAAGTGGAAGAAAAATTTTTTTACATAAAAACACTACGACATATTTTTATGTGAAATTTTAACAAAAATTTTGTAATTAAAAGAAGAAAAAAGTTTACAATTATAAGAAAATACAAGAACAATTCTTAATCTACTTAAAATGTATTTTTAAATTTTCTACAACAAAAAAAATCGCCAAGGAAAAAACTTATTATTATTGGTGGATTTTGTTAAAGAAAAAATTAAATGCTTAAAAAAGTTCTTCAGCCAATAAATAATTGATTTAGGGAATAATAAAAATATGCAAAAAAAACAATTGAAAAAATCGCTGTGTAAAAAGTCAATATTAAAGTATTTTTTAGACAAACACTAGTTTTTATAAAAAAATCTATTGTTAATTAATTAATTGCAATTTTCTTTGTTTATTTTTTGAAATCTTTGATCATCTAAAAAATAAATTTTAAAGCGCTACTTTTAAAGTTTTCAAATGCTTTTTTCTTATTAATAAATTTCAATTGTTTTCTTGAAATTATTTTGATTTATTTTTAGAAAATTTCAACTCTTTCATTCAACTATTTTTAACAATTAAAAATTACCAACAATAACCTGAAATCTGGAAGATTCAATTTATTATTTTAGATTTCAGTTTTTTGTTAGTGAATCTGGAATACCAAAAGTTTTTAAGTTTTTTAAAGTTTGAACAAATTTTCAATTATTTTTAGAGAGTGACGGACGGTAACTGCATGTTACCGTCCGTCACTCTCTAAAAATGTTGTAACTAGGTGCTAAGAAAATTTCTTTTTTTTGAAAATGATGCAACTGTGCTATTTTTTTATAAAATTTCATCAATTTAAAGTTTTTATAATAATAATAATAATAATAATAATAAATTTGTTTATTTGTAACTCAAACTAAATACCACTTTAAAAACATAATAATAAGTATAAATGTAATATTACAGAAAATAGAGTAACAAAAACGAATCTAGATCAACATAATATATCAGAAGCAAATCTGATATCGCTTTTACTTCCCTTAGATCGTAAATGCAAAAGAAAACAAAAATATATTTTAAGCAGACTTAACGAACTAATCTAAATATCTAAAAATAGGTAACTAAAAATAAATAAAAAATAAAAATAAAAATATATTTCAAGCATACTTAACGAACTAATCTAAATATCTGAAAATAGATAACTAAAAATAAATTAAAAATAAAAATAAATGACAGGGATGGTTATTAAAAAATATATTAATTTTTTTAAATCAATTGGTTTGTAAATACTATGCTCGCAAAAATATTACCATTAGTGTTGATTTTGTTCCATTAGTAATATTTTTTTTAATATCGTTTAAAAGTGAAAAGTGTAAGATGTCCAAAATTATATATTTTATAGTAGAACGCAATGTTGCAGCTGAAACTTCGTTTAAACAGTCCAATGGGATGAAGAGGTATGGTTAAAGCATCTTTTCGGCGAATATTTAAATTATGTATATCAGTACGGAAACTTAATTTATTATACAGATATGAAGGAGTTTTGAGTGTGTAATATTCTACGACTTTTCTTTACAAGCCAGTTAAGTTCATTAATTTTATGTCTAATAGGCTGCCTCCCACGTATGCCAAAAATTAGTTGAGCACAGGAATTTTGAATTCTTCGGATTCGAGATTGAGAACGTAAATCAATGCAGGTGTCATACACAGAGTTGCAGAAGGTAAAATTAGATAAGACCAAGGCTTCACAAAGAATAGTTTTACTTTCTCTACTTAAAATGTATTTGTTCATGAAAATAGATTTGAGCGCAATAAAGGCGCGCCTTGTTATTGGTCCAATATATTCTCTAAAACGGAGTTTATAATCAGTCAAGTTGACATTTAATTTCTAGATTAGGGACAAAAATGCCTCAATATAAGGCAAATATATACTTAAATATGGATCGTTTATTCATTCTGGTGCGTTCCTGTTCGGCAGTAGCGTGGGCAGAAGAATTTACATCTTCAGGGTACGAGTGGAAGATCATCTAGGATGAACTATGCCCTATTCTTGTGCAGTCTAAATTATTGTGAATATTATTTATATTATTTTTGTATGTATTAGGTTATTTTGTTAGCACTGAATTAAAATAGATAAATACAAATACAAATACAAATACATTCGGAAAAGACAAGAGGGGTCCCATTCAGGAAAATATGAAGAGATTACATTGCAGCTTTTCGTTTTTGTTCAGGACCAAAAATTATAGCTTTTGTTTTTACTGGATTAATTTTTAAGAAGTGCAAAGTAGAAAATTCTGATATTTTTTCCAGATCATGATTAATTTTTATGTCAGCATTCGACATATCGCCTATGTTAAATGACAAATATAATTGCGTGTCATCTGCATATTGGTGGTACTGACAATGATCTGTGTAGTTAGGCAAGCAACAAGTATATATTAAAAATAAAAGTGGCCCCGGGATTGAACCTTGGGGTACACCTGATAAATCATTAGCCGAATCAGAAAAGGTTTGACCACATTTAACTTTTTGTCGTCTATTTATTAAATATGACCTAATGAGTGAACACGCTGATATACTACATCCAATAGATTTAAGAATAGCCAAAATTAATTCAAAATTAACATTATCGAAGGCCTTGCTATAATCTAACAACACTAAAACAGTTATTTTATTGTCATCGGTTGCTTTTATAATATCACTAGTGATTTTTAATAATGCTGAAGAGCAGCCATTAGAAGAACGAAATCCAGATTGAAATTCTGGCAAAACGTTGTGCAATTTTATATGTTTTTGAATTTGTTGCTTTTCTCATAAAGTTTAGATAAAAAAGGTAAAATACTTATAGGCCGCAAGTAATTAATTAGAACAGGATTATTTATCTTAGAAATAGGAATAATTATAGACTCTTTCCAAGCATCCGGAAAGGTATCACTAGAAATGCTCTCATTTAAAATGTTGGTGATGTAGGGTATTAAGAAAGAACAGCAAAGATTATTAATTTTAGAATTGATATGGTCAGAATTGATATTGAATTGGAGGAAGTTGACTTAAAATTTGTTCAACGTCATTTAATAATGGAAAAACAAAATTTACTACTATGTTGAACTCGATTTGCTACATTATAAAAGTGTAGAACATTTGGATCAGGGCTAGCTTGAGCAATAGTGGTCGCAAAATGCATTTTTATTTTATTAGTATCAAGAAGGTGGTCCGGTAAGATATTAGATTTCTTGTTAAACACTCCCAGTTTTTTAAAATCATTCCACAATTGCTCTTTATTTGTTTTATGCAAATTATCTCTATATTTTACGTATGCTCTCATTTCAAATCGGATGGCAATGGTTATGTTTCGAAGAGATTTATAGTAATTAAAATCAGAAAGGTTCTTTCTATGTAAAGCTTTATCTCGTGTTTTAATAATTTCTTTAATATTATCGGTAATCCAAGGCTTGGGGGGTTGCCAGTATTAAAACCTTTATAGGTAGAACGGTTATTAAACAGATTTATAATATTGTTACTAAGAAAATCTAACTTTGAATTTACATTATTAATATCATATATGTAATACCATCAAATTGTGTACAAATCTGCCATAAAAATATCATAATTGAAGTATTTAAAATTGCGTGCATAAATGTAGTTACAGGTATCGTTTTGAGAATTGAAAGTAATTGTGGTTTTGATTAGGGCATAGTCTGTTAACTCTGAAAGTAAAATAACATTGGTATCAATCGTTAACATATTTTCATTTAAAATGATTAAATCTATAAGTGTTTCACTCGAATAGGTGACTCGTGTAGGAGTATCTATAATTTGTTTTAGAGTTAACAGACGAAATAGTGATGTAAATTGTGTAGTTAATGAATTGTTCAAAAGATCAATATTAAAATCTCCCATGCAATTTAAACCTTCAAAGTTAAGAACGTAGTCAGACAAAATATTTTCAAAATAATTTAAAAACATATCAAATTTACCCTTCGAGGGTCTGTACACAACACCTGCACAATATACATTATTATTAACTATAATTTGAATCCATAAGCTCTCAATAAAACTCTCCATGATTTGGTTTAATATAATGAAATTGTAACTATTTTTAATATAAAAAGCTTTGAACTTTTAAAAAATAAATTAAATTAATTAAAATAAAGTGTTACTTTGAAAGTTTTCAAATGCTTTTATCTTATTTTCCAAAATAAATTTCAATTGTTTTCTTGAAATTATTTTGATTTATTTTTCAAAAATATCAACCCATTTTTCATCCTAAAAAAAATGTAAAAAAAAATTAATTTTAACAACTAACAATTACCAACAAAAAAAAAACTGAAATCTAGAGGAATCAATTTATTCTTCTAGATTTCAGCGTTTTGTTAGTGAATCTGGATTGTTTTCTAAATACTAAAAGTTTTTAAAAGTTTAAACAAAATTATTTTTAGATAAAGACGGATTTCGAACAATTTAATTTATAGTTTCAGTGTGTTTAAAGTAGTACCGATTACGACCGAAATATTAACTTGCCAAAAGAGAGAATTTAATCTAAAGATCTTCTTGCTTCATTTAAAAAATCTTTGGCTAAATGAAGCAAAAGGACCTTAAGACTAAATTGTAACTTTTGGTAGGTTGTTATATTACCTTCTTTTTAATTAATTTTTTTTGGACATTATCCAAAACTATTTTATTGTTTCGAATCTTATGTTAAGGTTCTCTATTATACACTTTCAAAAATTAAATTGTTGGATCAGTTTATTCAGACCAATGTTACCTACGGTCAAGATTTTGATATTGATGAATACTAAAATGAAATCAAACATTTCATATTTTTACGGTTAAAAAAATTTTAAATTTAGTACAAATTACTTCAGAGATTCTAGTTCCATTCATTCTAGAGATTTTAAATAGTATTTATTTGGCATTAGTTGACTTTTAAATTATTGGTTTTTGAGTTACGTGAAGAGAAATTTCAATTAATAAAACACGTTAGAATTCAGTTTCTTCACAATATATTTTGTATTCACTAGATGTACATTATAGATATTGAATTCTATTTTATTATTACTATGATAAAATTCAATATCTATAGGAAGTCAACTAATGCCAACTCCGCCATCACATGTCTTTGGTTTTTGAGAATAACGCTATACTTTTCTTTGTAGTTGAAAATTTGATTTTAGTTTTTCATTATCTAACGAGCAAAATAAATTATTAGAAAAGTTTCTTGGAACTACTATAAGATTTTATTACCATACTTTACAGAAACATTATACCAAATCCTCTTTATATACTTTTACTGTTACTTTAAAATGTGTTGTTGCAAAATCAAGCTTAAATAATCTTAAATCACTCCACAAGAACTTAAATAACCCTAAAAAAAACCCACAGGAACATAAACACATTGACGTCTTAAATACCTAAATTAAGTTCTATAATTTTTTGTGAGTTTAAACATTTTTTGAAAACAAAGTTTCGAAATGAGTACAAGGTACTCTATATTTTGGTTCCATCTACTGTAGACGTTTAAAATATTACTTTTTGGACATCCAACCCGACTCTCTTATATTTCAAAATTTTAGATATCATATTACTCAGGATTTCTAACAATTTAGTTTTTAAAACCACTTAGGCTGGCTGATTTGAAATATTGTATCGATGAAGCTGTCACTTCTTAAAACTCCATGCCCAATTAATTTTCTATATTCAGTTCTCTTAATCGTCTTTCTAAAATTTTAATTTTTTTTATTCTAGACATTATAAGTGCAGTAAAAAACCTTACAACTAAATTCTTCTCGTACTTACCTAACGTTAAAATTTAAAATTTTTTAGAATCTAGTCCAGATTTTGGTTTTATCTACTTTACATATAAAAAACCTTACAACTAAATTCTTCTCGTACTTTAAAGAATTACCTAACGTTAAAATTTAAAATTTTTAGAATCTAGTCCAGCTTTTGGTTTTATCTACTTTACATATTTTAAATATAATTTCTTTAGTTTCCATACTAACCGAAGATTTCAAACATTGAACAGTTGGTTTAAAATATTATTATAAATGCCGGCCAAAGTTTTAACATCGTTTGCCATAACGGCTTTATAGATAAAGTATTAAGAGTAAATTATTGTTTCAATAAGTTTGAATATCGCCTTATATCACAATTCAGAAATTAAAAAATAGAGTTTTAAAGATTTTAGCATTATCTACTGAGGCGATTCTAAATGAATATATCAATTTTTGAAATTATTTACGGTTTAGATTTAATATAATACAGAGATTACAAACAATTAAATATTGTTCCCCGTCAACAGCAGTCACAGACCGGTTTCGATCTTTTCGGATCTCATCATGCATTTGGAGGCAGGGATTCGAGATGGCACCTTTATGGTTTTATCGTATCGACAAACAATTAAGTTCATAGACCAGCAGCGTTTGTTTAAAGGCTTTATAGTTGGAGCAAAGAGATTTTAAGGCAAAGTACACATAATTCAAAAGATTTTTAATTTTTGTTAGTGAATCTGGATTGGTTTCTAAATACTAAAAGTTTTTAAAAGTTTAAACAAAATTATTTTTAGATAAAGACGGATTTCGAACAATTTAATTTATAGTTTCAGTGTGTTTAAGGTAGTACCGATTACGGCCGAAATATTAACCTGCCAAAAGAGAGAACATTTAGTTTTTGGAAATTTTCTAAGACTACTTTTCAGTATAGGACTTATTTGGTATTATTCAAATATTTCAAACAATGAAGTTCTTAGATCCGTTTGTTTGAAATTACAGTCAGGATCTTATGAGTAATTTACATTTTTTCGTGTGTTTAATGTTACAATTAAAAAATTACAAAGTAAAAACCAGTGAATAGACTTTATATCTACTCTACAGATTTTACATTATTTATTTAGTTTTTGGTTATTATCCAAGACTGCTTTACAGTTTAGAGTTTGAGATTTTATGTTATTAATATTATTGAAGAATTTTAAACAATTAAATACTTAGTTCAGTTTATTTGAACTGCTATCAACTATTGCCTAGATGTTAATGTGGCTTTCTCTAAAGATATTTTGTAACGGTAACCGCATACTAGCTACTGGGAAAAAGATTCTTTTTCCTTTAAATTATGCCATTTTTTTAAATAAAATTTCATCAATTTTACCAATTTAAAGTGTTTATTATTTGTTTTATTTTGTGTAAAATTCGAACTGTTTTAAGCGAATTTTAAAATTTATTCTTCAATTTTTAGTAGCCGTTTTAATTTCCTAATTTAGAGAGAGAAAACATCTTTATTTTTACTTGAGATTTCTTGTAATCAGCGGTCTTTCAGCCTTTCCTAATTTAGTTTATCAATGTATTTTCATTTTTAAATCTGTTTTTTTCCTCAATAATTTGTTCTTTTTTAAGAAAATTTTTCATTTTCTTCTATTTGCATAATTCAAAAGTTTAAAACTTTTTTTACTCAGTTTTATATTTTTTATAAAAAATTCTTTAATTGATTTAATCATTAGATATATTGAAATTTTATTTGTATCAATCTTAAATGAATACTGTCCCAATTTGGAAGTATAACTTTAAGTAATTTGTAAATTTAGAAATCTGGAACAGATATCAATGAAAAAATTTGTAATCCTAAAAAAATCACAATTTGAACGAGAAATTCTAAAAAAAAAAAATTAAATTTAAATTTAATAAAAGTAATTTTTTCTTTTGTAGTTTTAGAATTTTCTAGATTTGTAAATACTTCAAAAATTTCCCTTCTAAAATATTATTTAACTTATAAATAATATTTTAGAAGGGAAATTTTTACAAGAATTTATATTGTAAATC
The DNA here is from genome assembly GCA_963969525.1 of Ontholestes murinus. NCBI lineage: Eukaryota > Metazoa > Arthropoda > Insecta > Coleoptera > Staphylinidae > Ontholestes > Ontholestes murinus. The sequence continues at coordinate 15,294,007 of OZ018395.1, read as the reverse complement.
TAGAAATTTCTAAAACTTCAAAAGAGAGTTTTTCCAACTTGGAAAATTCTATAACACGTAAAGAATTTTTCATAATTTCAAAACATGGGAAAGCTTCAAGAACATGTTTGGGTTTCAATTAAAGAAGAATTCTTAAAAAAAATATATATAAATTTGGAACGCATCAAAATTTTCGCAATTTTAAAAAGAAATGTTTAAAAAATTAAATTTTGCTTAAAATTTAAACAATACTAAATAATTTTCGTTTCTTGATTTCTTGAAATTTAAATTTATTTAGAATGTTTTCAACTGTTTTTTTCTTAATTAATTATTTTTTTATTTATTAATTTTTTTCTTCTTTAATTTCAATATAGTATCGCGAACTTTTGAGAAATTAATTAATAATGATTTATTAACGGGATATCGCCCTTTACATATTTACAATAACTAAATTTAATTATACATTTATACAAAATAATAAAGTACTCTTATGCTAAAAATATGCGCCCTGCACAAATACATAATACCTAAAATATACATTTCTATAAAGTAAAGTAGTTCTATTCTATAAACACAATATTATTTGGCTATATGCACTAGATCAATCGAGTACAAATATGACTTGGAAGCTATCACGTTTGTAGAGTATAAATTATAAGTAGTAAGTATAATATACTTACTTATATACTTGAAGCTTATTCACTAATCTGGACGCTCTTGTTAAAGGTTCATTCAGTCCGTAATTTGTACGATGGTGCGGAATATTAAACACAGTGATACTTCGAGTAGTTGGTCTAAGTCACCCACATGACGCCTAAGAACTTAAGATTGAATATTAATAAAATATGTTAAATTTGTGTAGCTCAGTAATTCTATTGGAATATGAAGTTTATACGCAACAACTCTTAATAATTTATTTTGAACTTTATCCAAATATTTAATTAGATACTCTTGATGAGGAGCCCAGGCCATAGCAGCATATTCAAGTCGTGATCTTACCAACGAACAGTACAATATTTTAATAGATTCAACCGACAAATCCTTTCCTGTTGTAGACACATACCCAAGTAGTTTTAAACATATATTAACTGTATTATTAATATAGAGTTTAAACGTTAAACTAGTGTCAAATGTCACTTCCAAGTCATCTCTAATACTCTCTGTATTGCCTTGGAATCTAACGTGTATTGCCAAAAATTAGTTTTCCGTTTACGCGAAAAAGAGATGATTTTGCATTTTTTTATATTGAGATGTAAACTACTTCCGTAACACCAGTCGGTAAGGCGATTGAGATCATTTTGTATCTTGATAATCATTTGCCACTGCAAATAACTTTATATCATCGGCATACATTAGCATCTTGCAATGTTTAAAACAATTGACACTATCATTACAAAATATTAAAAATAAAACTGGACCCAAGTGTGACCCCTGGGGTACACCTGAGGTAACATTTATTATCTTCGAAATGTTATTATTAATGCAAACTTGTTGTGTTCTATTAGTAATGAAACTAATTAACCATTTGATTATAGCCTCGTTTAATTCTAGATTATGTAGTTTGTGTATTAGAACAGAATGAGAGACCCTGCCAAAGGCCTTCTCAAAATCGGTATATATTGCGTTTACTTGCTCTTGATTTTCCATGCCTAGTAATAAGAATTTTTTAAAAATAATTAAGTTAGTAATTGTTGATCTGCCTTTAAAAAAAACCCATGTTGTTCTTCTGCAATTAAATTCTTACACATCCAAATTAGTTGTTGCGAAATAATTTTGTCCAATAATTTTGGTATTGATGATTGTATACAAACACCTCTATAGTTTGATATATCAGTGCGGTCGCCATTCTTATGAATTGGTGAGACAAACGTGTTTTTCCATCATTGAGGGACATAGCATTCTGAAATTGATCTTTGAAATAAGTAGGTAATCGGATATGTTAGAGTAAAACTACAGTTTTTTAAAAATACATTAGACATTCCATCTGGGCCACAAGAAGATGCAGGATCTAAAACTTGAATTGCTTTAAAAACAGTTACCAGATCAACTTTGAAGGTGAATCTACTGTCAACGCAAGAATTAAAAGTATTAGAATTACATGTAACAGGAATATATATCATTATTGCAGTAAACAGTAGAGAAATGATTTGCTGCCCATTAACACTAACTCTCTCCTGCAAGTGCATTTTTGCTGGAAAACCACTTTTTTGTTTCATAACAATTGCGAACTTCCAAAATTCATTAGGCTTGTTTCTCAAGTTTAATTGCACTCTGTTAATATATTGTTTATATAACTCATTACTGAGCTGTTTACATTTTGCCCGGAGTTCTTGAAAGCGTATGAAATGTACTTGTTCATTCGATTGTTTATAAATTTTGAGCGCTTGTTTTCTTTTATTTACTAAGTTAATTGATTGCGCGTTGAACCATTTTGGAAATGGGACAACCGCTGCTTGAATAATCTCATAAAATATATTTAAGGCTTCATTTATACATGAGCTCCGCGAAATTAAGCTGTACCACTCAAATGACGCAATATAATTGTTTATAGCTAAAAAGTCCGCATTGTTGAATTCATGGTATGCTATATTTGATGTTAGATTATTACCATAATTTTTACATACGAGTTCAATCGAGTAAGCGATATAGTGTTATCCAATAAATCTTCCGCTATGCTGACCTGTGTATCCTCCTTATTTCCAAACACTAAATCCAAAAAAGTTCCTTGGCCATTAGGATAGCAATTTAGTTGAGATAAATTTTAAAATCCTGCTGTATCTATAATCATCTTGGCCTTGTCACTTGATTGACCCAATGCAACAGCTCCCAATTCATCATTGTCCCATTTGTCAGATGGAAGGTTGTAGTCACCGCAGATTAATATTTTGTAAACCGAAAGATTTTCAATAATATTTTCAATAGCTGCGCAGTGAGCTTCATATTTTTCTAGAGGACTTCCTGGCGGTAGATAAACGGCACCCACTATATAACATTGTTGTTGTATTGTAATTTTAATAAAAATATGTTCAACATCGTTATGATTATTTAGTAAAACCTTGGCTTGAAGACTTTTTTTAGCTCCAATCATTACACCACCACCAGATTTTTTAGAACTTGTGAGTGGGCAACGGTCCTTCCTGAATATATCATATTGAGACAGCCTAAATTCATTATTTGATATATTATCACTCAGCCATGTTTCCACAATAATAAATATGTCATAATCATTCAATAACACGTTCCTCGAAAAAGTAGTCAGTTTTGTGTTCATTCCTCCAATATTTTGAAAATAAATATTTACAATTTTACGTTTTTTTGTCGTTGGGCCATTGCTGTTAACTATTCGAGGATTTCCATTAATGTACCGGATAGTGAACTTCTCGCCATTGCTTTTACGTCGCTCCAATTCATCCCTTAAATTGTTGCGATTTAGTTAGATCCGATTTAATTATTATATTAGGTGGTAAATGATCTTTATTTAATTTTAAAACTTGTAAAGCACTAGTTTTGACCTTAAATATAACTTTTGTGGGTCTCGGATTGTTTCCTTTTTTGCCTAATCTAATAATTTTCTGTGGTTCTAGTGGTAAGCCACTTGTTGACAAAGTATTATTTATTGCTTTCGTATCATCTTCCACTCGTTTTATTAGTACACTGCTTTCTGACTCTTGTAAATTATAAACAACTACATTTTTGAACGATTTTCTCGATCCTGAAATTCTTCAATCCAGTCAGAGTTATTATTATTAATACATTTTTGATTTTTTACTTGCTCTATTTCCTTTCGCAATTCATGATTTTCCTGTTTTAACGCCGTGATTTGTTCATTAATTTTCTTAAATTCAAATTGAAAAAACTTGTGTTTAAATTGTAATTAAGTTCACATAAAGAGCATGACCATAATTCTCCAATTCCAGATTTCGCTGCATCGAGAAATGCAGAACGTGGGCCAACAAGTTCTATTCACATACTGAATAGAAATACCTTACATGTCCCCATCCAAAATCGTTAACAAAAGTAACACTTTTCCGCATAGTAACACTTTTTTTTGCATGGAAACACTTTTTCGTACGTCAGTGTCAGTTACATACATGGAGTAATATATACAACACACGTACTATCGGTAATTATAACCTAATTTTTATATATCAGTGTCAAAAATGAAATCGCAAACACCTTTATAATTGATGTTATATGCAGTATGTAAAAAAATAATGTGTACAACTCGTGGGAAATGCGCTTTCCCGCACTCGAGTAGGACATTGGGATCAACATCCTACTCTCGTGCGGAAAAGCGTAACATTTCCACACTTGTACAAATAACTATTTTAGTTCATTTGTTTTTAAAACATTTTTTTCTCATTTCAGAAACATATTTATATTTTCTTAAGCAAAATCAAGAATGTTATTTTTAGATGCCCTTGATTGTTTTCTTTTGTAAACGATGTGTGAATGAGTGTACGTTAATTATAAAGTGAGTCAAGAAACAACAAAAATCCACGAACTCCTAACAAATCGCTCCTGCAAAGTTACATTCCGCCAGTCTTACTCCCATTCCTTCGATATGTAACAAGGTGTTCCTCAAGGTTCCCCTCTTTCATCCATTTTCATAAAATCTATATTGCTCAGATATTTTTAACCCCGATCCTGATATATTTTATCGAAACTTATTTTCGCCGATGAAACTGCCTTAGTATCACATGCTCCTATCCAACAATCAGCACTCTCCGCTCTTCAATCATCTCTTAATTTCCTCGAAAGATGGTTTTTCAAGTGGCGTATCTAAATTAACCCTTCAAAATCCAAACTTCTCATCCCTTTCCACAAAATAACTCCTTCATTGCCTAAAATCAAAATCCGTACATCCGAAGTTTCTCCCTCCCACACTTGTAATTTTTGATAATTACAATTGATTTAACGAAAAACTGCAAGGAAGAAAAGTAATTGAAAATCTGTTACCAAACAATAAAATATATTTTCAAAATATATTAATTTATATAAAAAAACTGTCTAATTTTGCCAAATGAAAATGAAATTTGTTAAAAACTTCTAAAATTGTTTATAGAAGAAATACAGGAAAACAAACAATTGAAAGTTTGTCTATAAAACAAACGAATTAAAGAAAAGTCATGATTTTGATTTAGAAAAACAGACGCAAAGGAAACAATTAATAATCTGTTAAAAATAATAATAGAAATTTAGCAAGACAATAAAAATATAATTATTTTCATTTTTTTTTTCTAAACAATAAAAAATAATTACATAATTATTTGAATTGCTCAGATCACTACAGTTCCTAACAATTTTAAACATTTTAAATATTCTTATTCATTCAACAATAATATAATTTCATTAAACCATTCCGACCCTTCTTCTTCATCACGTTCCGTATTACAGAATGCATAAATATGATCAAACACATAACGTTGTTAGGTAATGCATCCAAGAACTCTTGTTAACGAAAACACATGCACTAATTAAAATTCCAGTTTGCCACCGCCTGTGCACATCCCTCTGTGGAATTACAAACACCGCACCGATCCGCCCGATTCAAGATTAATAAACCAATTATAGTCGGAACGTGGCAATATTGACAATCTAATTATAAATTAATTAAAATCCGGAATGTCTACCACTCTGTCGTCGGCGTTCCCTCTTCAAAACTGGGGACGCTTTTTCTTTTTGCGTTCAAAGACGTTTTCCACCATTATACACAATCCTCTTTGTTTTATTAATAAAAAAATAATAATTAAATGGCTTAATATAATAAGAATGTATTTAAGAAATTAAACTAATTGTTTTTAATACACGTGCAGTTATATAAAATAAAGTCGGTTGATCCTATCGACTGCGCCGAATTTATTGTGAAATTAAGTTCTTTATAACATTCTCTTAAACTTATCATTAAAATCGTTTAAATATTTTAACTTGTTTTTTTTTTTTAATTTTAGTTATTCGACGATGTGATATTCCTGTTCTTCGCTCTGGAGATGACGATAAAAATGGTGGCCATGGGTGTCTGGGGTAAGGGAGCGTATTTAGCGGACTCCTGGAATCGTCTGGATATGTTCATCGTCCTCGCTGGAGGTTTGGAATATTGTTTGAACGTCGAAAACATCAACTTATCGGCCATCAGAACGATAAGAGTGTTGAGACCTCTCAGGGCCATCAACAGAATTCCAAGTAAGTTTATAATATTAATCGATATACTATTAAATAATAATAAGTAACAAGAATACACGGTTAATTGAACATAAAAATCTTTCACCTCGTGTTAAGTGAGAATTTAATTAATCGCATAACAAGAGTAAAATCCGGTTCACTTTTCTTCTTTTTAAGTACGTAAACTCTTACATCTTTTATATACAATCTAAATTTTAATCATACACACTATATCAATGTTGAATTTAATTATTCCCTTCACGTTAAATACGATAAGCAGTCACGCACGCGCTCTTTAATCGCTTATTCCCAAGTCGGATCCGTCAATTGGGTATTCAACCCCCCGTCTTTCGTTTCTTGGCGTTTAGAAAAAGCGCTCGTTCAACGCGCACTCATTTATTATTGCACAACTCGACGTAATCCAATTATGTTAACATCACCGCACAATATAAATGAAAGGTGTCACGCGTTTTCATTTTCGTAATTAGGAGGGTCGCAGCTCACCCCTCGACTTGCCCGTGAATAATCGCGTGGCGAGCTTAATTCGTTTGTGTTCTAACAAAGTGTTTTATTGCATGGGATAAGTGGAGCACGGCTGACCTCATTATGATGCCTAATAAACGAAAGAAACTTAAAAGAAAACAAAAAATAAAAAAATGGGGGCGAAAACGCTTGCATATTGATTAATCTACGTTTACGTGCTAGGGTGGACGTTATCAGTTCTTCAGTTTAATAGTGTGTATTTTGATTAATTGTAGATAACTTTATTTTCATGCTGATAATATTGTACGATAAAAGATTATGTTCGCCTAGAAAGTTAAATGAACCTTTGTTAAAAATCAAGATTTTTAAAGTAACTAAACTCTGTTGATATCACACGTAGGATTTATTCGTGACTACAGTTTCGAACTTTACAAGCCCATTATTAAATATACTTAACAACTTCCTTAAGGGTGAAACTATCGTTCAAGATTGCTAAAGTTAACTAAACATTCGTTTTAAATCAACTAAAGGTCATTAAAAGTTCGTTATTTCTGGTTAACTAACGATGATTAAGAGTTATTTAAAATCATCCAACAATTTTAACTGTTATTCAAGATAATATATCTCACCACTAGTCAAGGTCATGATCACTGAAGTCATCAAACGTTTATTCTTATCTTATCTTTTTCAAGATTGTTTAAAGTTATTGAATGATCATTTTAAATCACATCATAATTATAGTTCTTCAAGTGAATCAATAAAAATGACTAAGGTCATTTAAGGTCTTCTAACGATCAATAATAGTTATATAAAATCATCTTACAATTTTAACATCATTTCAAGTTATACATAGAGTATCCAACAATAAGTTAAGATCTGTAAATATATTTTTATAGTCATCCAAGCTGATTCAATGTTATTTAAAATCAATTATCGATTATTAACTTTTATTAACGATAATTTAACGATCATTTAAAGACTATAACAGTAATACAATAATGTATAAAATCATTAAACAATCTTCTTTGTTAGTTTAGGTCATTCAAGTAAATCAACGGTCATTAAAAAAACACTAAGGTTATTTATGAATATCCAACGATCAATAATAATTTATTGCAATCGTTTACCTATTCCAATAGCGCACTTAATTTAATATAAGGTCATACTACAATAAGTCAAGATTGTTAATAGTTCTTAGGTACTCCAACGTTCAATAAAATTTATTTAAGGTCATTAACGATCATTAACATTTAATTATAATCATCCAACGATCAATAACAGTTGTTTAAAATTAATTTAACTAATCTAATGATCACTTAACCTAATGTAACGATAAGTCAAGATCGTAAATTGTTATAAAGATTATTTAACATTTAGAGATCATTAATTTCAATTTATAATCATTTAATAATCTTTTAAAGACTTTAAACTGTCATTCAAGATTGTTTAATGACATCCAATGATAATTTTATCTTATTTCATGGTTATTTTAGGTCACTCAAATCAAAAGTCATTAAAAGTTGCCAAGGTATTTTATGATTATTTAGCTATTAATAACAGTTCTCTAAGGTCATCTAAAAATTTCAATAATTCTAATTAATTAAGGTCACCCAACATCCTAGTTGCTCATGTAATCTATTCAATGTTCATGCAATGTCATTTAATGATCATTAACCTTTATTTATGATCATTTTGACTATCTTTCTAAGACTTTTATCAATCATTGAAGACCTGCTTTAAGGCCATTCAAAGATAATGATGAGTTTGGGTCATTTCATTGTCATCCAAGTCAACAAAAAATTAGTATAAGCTACTGATGTTATTTATCGTATAGTCATCTTAAAATGAATAATAATTGCGTAAAATCAGCTCACGATATGAATGGCCTCTCAAGTCAATGTAAGGTAATCTAACAACCTATAATATTAGGTCATTTAAGACATCCAAAGTTCATTCAAAGTTATTAATTTTTATTTATGATCATTTATCAATCACGATAAGATTTTAAACTACCAATAAAGATTATTTAAGGTCGTTAAAGAATCATTTTTAGGCAGTTTAGATCATTCAAGTAAATCGACTGTGACCTAACGATAAAAATAGTTTATTAAAATCATCTAACGATTGATTCAAGGTCATCTAACGAAAAGTCAAGGTTGTCAATGGTTGGTAAGTCATCAAATATTTAATCAAGATTGTTCAAAGTCACTTAATGATAATTAACTTTCGCACTGCTATTAAAAATCGTTTAAAGGAATTAAACGATTATTTAGAATCACCTTAGATCAAGAAGGTCAATAATATGATCAAGGTTATTTGTGGTCATCTAACGAACAATAAACGTTATGTAGAACCATCGAATGATTTTAACCGACATTCAAGTTATTGTTATAAGGTCATCCAACAATAAATCTAGGTCATCAACGATTGTTTTAGGTCATTAAGGTCATCCAAGGTTCAGCCAAGGTTACTTTAGATCATTTACCGATCATAAATTTTATTTATGATCACTTAACGATGTGTTAAAGTCTTTAAACTGCAATTCAAGATTATTTAAGGTCATTCAACAATCATTTTATGTTATTCTATGGACATTTTTGGTCTAGCAACGGATATTCAAAGTTGATAAAAGTAATTTATGGTTATTTAATGATCAACACTAGTTGTTTAAGATCTTTTAATAATTTTAAGGACCACTTAAGTTAATTTAAGGTCTAAGAACGATTCGTAAAGATCTTGAATGGTCGTATTATCATTGAATTATTCAACGTACATTCAAGGTTATTTAAGGTCATTGCAGCTCTCTTACAATTTATTTATGAACATACAGTTTTACTAAAATTCTAAATTGTTTGAGGTCATCCAATAATCATTTTAGGTAATTTCGTAGTCACTTTAGACCGTTCATCACATCCAATGGCGATTAAAAGTTACCAAAGTTATTAATGGTCATGTAACAATCAATAATAGTAGTTCAAAATTATGTAACGATTTAAACCGCCATTCAAATTAATATAAGGTGATCCAATGATAATTCAAGTTCATTTAAAGTCATTTTAGGACATTTTAATTATCTAAAGTTTATTCAAGGTTACTTAAGATCAATAACGATCATTAATTTTTTTGTATTTTTGGTCATTTAACGATCTTTTAAAGATCCTAAACTACAATTCAAAACTGTTTAAGGTCATCCGACCGTTATTTTAGGTTATTCTACAGTAATTTTAGTTCATTCAAGTCGAGCAAATATTATACAAAGTTATCAATGTTATTGATGATCATCTAACTATTAATAATAGTTTTCTAAAATTATCTAATGATTTCAAGGGCGACCTAAGCTAATTTTAGGTTATTCAAGTAAAGATAGTCAATGGTCGCATAATTTCATGTAAATGATTCAACATTCATTCAAAGTTATTTAAGGTTATTTAACGACCATTATTTTTCATATATTATCATTTATCGATCCTTCTTGGATTTCTAACTACCATTCAAAATTGTTAAAGATTATTCAACAAACAGTTTAGGTCATTCCATGGTTGTTTTTGGTCATTCAAGTCAACTAATGATAATTAAAAGTTACTGAGGTTATATATGGCTGTTTAAAGAAAAATAATAATTGTCTAATATCATTTAATGATTTTAACAGCCATTCAAGTTAATATAAGGTCATAAAATGATCAGTCAAGATGTTCAATGGCCATTTAATTCATGTAAGTCTTTCAAAATTCATTTAAGATTATTTAAGATATTTAACGATCTTTAATTTTAACTTTTGATCACTTACTGATGTTTTAAACTATTTTAACTTTTCAACTTGGTCATTCCATGGGCATGATAGGTCTACTAACGGTCATTAAAAGTTACTAAGATCCTTTATTATGTTCTAACAATTAAGGTCATCAATTAATCATTTTAGGTAATTTCATGGTTATTTTAGGTCAATTAAGTAAATCAACAGTTATTCAAAGTTACTAAGGTTGTCTAGATATATTTAATGATATCAGCGGCTACTAAAGGTAATTTTAGGTCATCCAACGATAAGAAATAGTCACCAAGGGTCGATTTAGGTCGTTTAAATCGTTCACCGATCGTTCAAGGTTATCTAAGATTATCGAATAAACATTATTTTTTTATATAATCATTTAATGATTCTTTTAAGATTTTGAACTGTCATTCAAGGTTCATTTGAGGTAATTTCTTGTTAAATTAGGTAATTCAAGAAAATATAAGGTTTTCCAACGATAGCTCAAGGTCATAAATCGTTAATGCCACTTAAATCATCCAACGTTCACTCAAGGTTATTTAAGATAATTTAAAGACCATCAATTTTTACTTTTGATCATTTAATGATCTTTTAAAGTTTTTTTAAATGTTTTAAAGTTCATTTGAAGTGCTTTCATGGTCATGCTAGGTCAACCAATGGTCATTAAAAGTTACCAGGGTTTCTATGGTCTTCTAAAAATCAATAATAGTTATATAAGGTACTTAGTAGTAGTTTTATAATCATCTAATGATCTTTTTAGATTTTGAACTGTTATTCAAGGTTCATTTAAGGTAATTTCGTGTTAAATTAGGTCATTCAAGAAATTATAAGGTTTTCCAACGATAGCTCAAGGTCATAAATCGTTAATGCCACTTAAATCATCCAACGTTCACTCAAGGTTATTTAAGATAATTTAAAGACCATCAATTTTTACTTTTGATCATTTAATGATCTTTTAAAGTTTTTTTAAATGTTTTAAAGTTCATTTGATGTGTTTCCATGGTCATGCTAGGTCAACCAATAGTCATTAAAAGTTACCAGGGTTTCTATGGTCTTCTAAAAATCAATAATAGTTATATAAGGTACTTAGTAGTAACATATATTTATTGACAAATTCTGTACATATTTACATTAAAATGATGATTAATGAATGATGTGTTAATGTATTAATCTGTCAAAAGGCTATCGACCAGAGGTCTTTCTGCCTAAGGTAATTATTAATTCATTAACGGTCGTTAAAGGTCATTTAAGGTTCGTTCAGGTTATTTAAGATCATTTACTAATCATGAATTTTTATGTATTATCACTTCATATCTATAAAAGATATTTGACTGCCATTTATGATTACTTCATGTCATCAAACGATCTTCTAAAAATTGTCAAATACCATTTAAGATTGTTTCATGTCATCCAATAATCATTTTTGGTAATTGCTGGCCATATTTATGGAATCAGCGAAAATTTTGGGTCATCATCGCTAACCAATAGAAAATATAAGTTACCAAGATCATCTAACGAACAGTAATAGTACTTTAAAATCATTAAACGACTAGGTTATTTATGGTTATTCAACGATCAATTATATTTATTTAAGCTAATGATAAGAAAAGAACATTTAACAACATATAGGATTTTCAACTGCCATTTAAGGTTGTTTAAGATCATCTAAAAATTATTGTATGCAATTCCATGGTCAGTTTAGGTCATTCATATCAACCAGCGGCCACTTAAAGTTACCAAGGTTATTTATGGTCTTCTAACAAATAATTGTTGTCTTTTTACTATGTAGGTTTTTAGTAAATTTAGTGCTTTGTCTTTTATTTCTATTGCTTCAATTTTTTTATTAGCTTTTCTTTCGAAATGGTAGCAAATGTTTTCGACAAAAATGGTTACAGTCGGTTCTTTTTTGTGTAATTTCTCTTTGATTTCATTAATAAATTTGTTAGTAGCTGATGTTGTGCCTGCTAGTTTTTGAAATGCATATTGCTATTTATTGATGATGTATTTGTTTAGGTGTTCCAATTTTCAATATTTGATTTATGATGTTTGTTAACATGGCAGTCAATTTAATACTATTTTCTTTCAAGATCAATAATCGTTGTTTGTTGATCATTTAATGATTTTAAAAGCTTTTCAAGTTAACATAAGGTCATCAAACGATAGGTTAACGTAGCCAATGGCTGTCATGCCATCCAACGTGTATTCAACATTAAATAAGGTCATTAATTTTTATTTATGGACATTAATCGATCTTTTGCAGATTTTAAACTGCTATTTTAATTTACTGCATAGTTGTTTTAGGCCATTCAAATCAAGCAACGGCAATTAAATGTTACTAAGGTAAGTTATGGTCATCTAACAATCAATAATAGATTTTTTTAAAGATTATCTAATGATTTTAACGGCCATTTAAGTTAATTTAAGGTCAACTGATGACAACTTAAGATCGTCAATGCTCGTATCAGATTATTTAAGTTATTCAACGTACATTCAATTTCTAAGATTATTTAAAGATAATTAGGAACTTTATCAAATGATAAATAACGATAATTAATTTTTATTTAGCGATCTTTCTAAGGATTGTTTAATGTCAACAAACCTCCATTTTAGTTCAGATAGATTATTTACATTTTGTACATTTAATCATAACCAAATACAATGACACGTAGTATCAATTAAATATCCCTTTTTATTGCAAAAAGGCTATTTTTGGAAAATAATCTGATGAAGTGTCATCAAGAAAGTCTTCATGAAAAGCAACTGATGCCAGAGGACTGGAGGGTGTGAATGAAACACATATTTTGTGAATTCAAGCCTTTCCAAATACGATCAAAATTTTTGTAGATTATTATGTATAATATTAGAATCTTTTGTAGTAAATAGCTAAACCTATCTAAACCTAAACATCCAAGTTAACCAATAGTCATTAAAAGTTACTAACGATGCGTAATTGTTGTTTAATATCATCTATCGGTTTTAACTGTTATTGGAGATAATATAAGATCTTCCTTCAATAAGGCAAGGTCATGAAGGGTCATTTAGGTGCATTTCAATTCAAGGTTATTAAAGATTTTTTAACGAATAATTGTGTTTTCCATCTTTTCAAGTGTTTCAGCTTTTAAACGTTTATTTTAGGTCATTCCTTGGTCATATTAGGTCAATATGCGGTTATTAAAAATTATTAAAGTATTCTAATGGTCCATAATACTTATATATGGTCAACCAGAGATTACTTAAGGTTTTTTTTGATCGTTTTATGTTTAAACGCTTATAAAAGGGTATTTAAGTTCATCCAATGATCATGCATATTTATTTATGATTATTTCACTGCCATTCAAGACTTTTTAATGTCATCCAACGATCAATTTTTGTCAGTCAAGTTAACTAACGGTCATTAAATATGCATTAAAATTTAATTAAGGCTATCCAGCATGTATTTAGATTTTTTCTAGGTCATCCAATGATTGATTGATTGAGTTTTATACCTATCTGAATTATATATAAAGGCAAACTCTTTTTGTTCCACTCTTTGGCAATTGGTTTTTATAGTATAGAAACTGTTCTTCTAGGATATTTTAAATATGTTTACACTTTATGAATTTTAAAATTTTAGAAACAATTTGGAAAGTAATAGTAAATTTAACATTAAAGGTCTAATATCGTATTACTGAACGTACTTTTTAATATCATTTGAGGTCTTAAAGCAATTTCTAAAACTTTTCGAATGCTCATTCAACGTGTTAATGATCAGTAAGGATCATCTACAGTAATCGTTATTATCAAGGACATTTAATTTACGATCATTAAATGTTTTCTAATCGATTTCAAGTTTATTTACGTATCATCAAGAGTCATTTAAGGTAATTGATAATGAGCATTCTAATAGATAATCAATTATTTAAATTATTACATTATTATATACTTAAGTAATAAATCAAAAGAAACGTTGGCATAAGAGTTTGAAACTTGTGTTTTAATTCACACCTTCTTCCTGCGCCTGACTATTCAAATATTTGGTATTCAATTTCAAGGAAGCAGTATCGATTTTTAAATAATGGAAACGAACAAATTTGGGAAGATATTTAGAATAGCATGAAAGATCTAGTTCTGCTAGAATTCATTTTAATTAATACGCAACGTCACAAAACATTCATTCTAAGGCACTGTACAATCTTTCAAGGTCATTTAATATTATGCAATATTCACTTAAGATCATTTATTGTTATCCGATGATAATTCAAGGTTATTTCAGTTTATCTAGCATTCACTTTATTATTTCATCTCTCTATAATCCCAGATTATCCAACAACGATTCATTTATTAGCCTATGTACATTCTATGCGTAACAATGATCATCCAAAGTCGATGTCATCCGACCTAACTGACTATTTAAGGTTGGTCAAGAATATTTGAAACAAAAAATTCTAAGTAATTCATAAGGTCAATCAAAGTCATTTAAGTTACAGGTCTGAGTATCTTTATATTTCTCTGCTGATCGTGTTGAAATTACTTTTCAATTATCCAAGATTATTCACCGAGTATTCAAGATTATATAACGTCCATTTAATCTCATTTAAGGCATCCCTGTGATCATTTAAGATCATTTAAGGTAATACAATGCTAATTCAGGATTTACGAACGGTCATTCGAGATTATTATAGGAATCAAACATTTTTTCTACAACATTCAACGTCATCTGACAATCATTCAAGGGCATTTGAAGGTCATTTAACTACATTTAACTATCAAGCAAGATTATAAACCATTTAACGATAACTCATAGTTATTGGATGCCTTTGAACGATTCAAGGTCATCTAAAAGTCATTTAACTATCAAGCAAGGTTATAAACCATTTAACGATAACTCAGAGTTATTAGATGTCATTGAACGATTCTCTAAAGTGAGACAGGGGTTAATACAAACTGTTTTTAATGTTTTTCAAAAATATGCTAGAAGATATAACATATATTATATATAAATCAGTGGTCAAACAATGTCTTTTACGTTACAGATTTGAGGTACTTTAAATTTTTCTATCAATGCTGAAAGCCTTCAGACAATCATTCAAAGATTGATGATTCAAGATCACCCGTTTATTCAAGGTTGCTTTTTATCACTAAAAGATAATCTAAAGTCATCCAGCTATTCTTAAAGATGATTACTATTGATGATTGACTATTTTAGACCTTAAGAGATGCATCAAATATTCTAAATTATTCAGTAATCATTTAAGTTACAGAAAATTTCTATAGTATTCAAGATCATAAAATTATCATTTCAGATCATCTAATTATTTAATCTCATTCATAATATTCGCCTGATTCATCAGGATCATCGAACGGTCATTCCAGATTATTTCTGATAATCCAAAAATCATTCTAGATAAGCTAAGACTACCTTACAATCATCCTCTATCATCAGAATCATTTTAGTATTTATGATAATTGTAGAAAATTCTTGCCATATTTCTATTAAAATTTTAATGTTAAAGCGTACTCCTGACCAATTCTAATAAATTTTTGCGTTCCCTGAAATTCTTTAGACATGCCCAAATAATTTATTAATTAACCTAGTATACACTTCAATTATTCCAATATTTTTTTCAATCTCTTCAATTTTCTTACTCGTCACCTATTCCAATAAATAAGTCATCGTACTTTTACCCTAGATTATTTAATTATTTATTGTACTGATGAACTATTCCAATATATGATTTATTATTCTAGCATACTCTTGATCTATATTAACAAATTATTCGTTGTCCGAACGTACTCATGAGCTAGGCTAATAAATTATTAATTATGGTAACGTACTCTTAATCTATCTTAATGCATTGCGCTGGAGTATGAGTACTAATTGATTTTTATACGCACAAAATGCAAAATTATAATGCACTTTTATTAGGGAATAAAAATATAACATTGGATAAATTATTATAAATATCACGCATAAATAACATAAATTTGATTCATAACATTTACTGTGATTCATTATTCCATAAAAAATAACGAAGATAATAATAATTAAAGTAATAGACAGTAATCTTAACTAAACATTAATCTCAATAAAACAAATTGATATCGTATATCCTCGTGCGCATCCCCATTCTAATTACATCCAAATAACAATTTCATTAATCACGAAGAAACACCATAGCCTGTCTGAGCGAACAGAATTGCGTCTCGCCTACAACATACTATAGCTATATGAGAAAGTGACGAAAACTCTCGTCAGAACACAATCCGGCTGATTGCGTTAGTCAGAAATGCGTGAACTTAACCGAAAGCTAATGGAATACTTCAAGAGCTCGATGTGAATGATATGAATTAATTAAGCTCCTAATAATTCAATTCTGGCCTCTCCGCAAATGCAGGGCGCTTAATAAAGCCGCTCATTAATTAAATCACTCCCGAAGAAAATTAGTTGTGATGCTGTAGCCAGCGTTTCGATGATTAAATATATCGCCGCCGGATTAAAATCCGCCCTCGCCCTCCTATTGTCTGATCCGGGGCCGTAGATTGCGCGCGAACGGGGGATAATTAAATGTATGAAAGAGATAAAAGATAAGAATTGCCGAGTTGTGGTTTTAAACATGAGCGATTTATCGCTGAATGGATGCTGACTGTTTGAAGTCCCAGTTTCTGGGCACTTGGTTGTCCTAGTGCTAAACTATTTACAAACTAATTTAGGTGCACTGTGTTGGAAATTTATGAATTAATATAAATAATTAATGTACATGAGTAGTGTTATTACTATTAAAAACTTTATAAATAGTTGAATTTTCTTCTTTTTTCTCTCATTTATTTTATTAAATTTATTATTTATTAAAAACAATGATAAATATTTCTAAAGATGAGTGAATTATGTCAAGTTATTTAAATAACATTTAAAATTTTTTAAAAAACACACATAAAAAGTAACTAAAACGTTGCTACACAATTTATTTTACCAAACAAAAATGATTTTATTTTCAGTTAAGTTATACTACAAGGTGAATTTTCTTAAACTAGTTGGATACTATTATAAAACAATTTGAGATTTTAATTAGTATTTTACAAAAGAACTAATTAGACTGTTGAGAAAAATAATTAAAAAAAAAAAACACTTAAAATCTAGCTTGACCAGTATTTTAATAAAATTGCTTTAAAAGATCGAAATTATAGTTGAAAATCAGTTTAAATTTCACTAATAACAAAAGAAATTTATTTAACTGTTTTTTGAATTGTTTTTTTTTAATAAGTTTTCATTGATGTTTTGTTTTGATAAATTTCCACAAATGTTTATTGTACTTATAAATTGTTTATCCTTTGAATACATTTTTATTATTAAAAAAAAATAATCAATTCGAACTATTATTAAGCTAACTTTTATTTTTATTTTAGAAATTTCAGCAGTATTTATTCCAGGTTTCCAAATTGCGATAATTTTTCCGATTGATCTAAAATTTACCGCATTTTTTCTGAATAGTAAGAATTTTCACATGCTCTCATATTTTTTTACTATTCCTTACATTATTTTAGAGAATATTTTCAACAAATTTTCTTTCATATATTTATAACTTTCCAGAAATTCCTTTCACAAATTGTAAGATTTTTCTTAACACATTGGCCGCCAAGAAGTTTTTTTTTGTAATATGTTAAAAAAAGTTTTTTTTCTTTTTAAGTTTTATTTTATAAAATGAGTAAGAACATGCTTATTTAATTTATTTTGATGCATTTTTTAGACAAAATTACGGGCTTTTATGCGTCAGTCAGACGTTTCACAGTTTGTTAATCTATCTTTTACAATTTTCATCTATTTATCTTAGATATATTATTATAACTTTCTAGAAAATTTTCTTGCAAGATGTGAGATTTAGTTTTGTAGAGTTTTCCAACAATTTTCTATCATATTTTTATAATTTTTGAGACTTTTTCTGCATTTTTCAAAAATTCCTTTCAAGTTTTTTTTAAGGATAATATATTTTTTAGCAATTTTTTATATCTAGTTCTTTAGCAATTAATTGACGTATGTAAAACTCTAGTTGTAACAATGAAATTATTATTATTATCTATTTACAGAATTTTAGAATTTGTTTTTTTATTTTTCCATAATTTCCAACCATATTTTTGCTTTATTTAAACATTCGAAAAATTTGCTGCAAAATTTAGAGAATTTTCTTTAAAATTTCTAAAATTGTTGAGCAAATACTTTACCAGATTTCTAGAATTCATCAACAATTTTTTGGTCTAGATATCTGGATGATTCGATTTTGATGTTTCTCGTATATACATTTTTTTTTTCTTAAAGTTCCCTTTTTGATTTCACAAATATTTTTAATAAATTCTTCTTTCCAAGTTTCTAGAATATTTATTCGAAATTTGTATATTTTTGCAACAACCGTAATTTCTATAAAATTGTAAGAATTTTTTTGAGACGTCTGGAATTAACGAGAATTTATATTTGAATATTTTTAGCACACATAGTCTTCTATTGTTTTAGAATTGACCACTATTCTTTACTTTATTTTAGCGAATATTTACAACAATTTTTTCATATATTATATTTAGAACTTTCCAGAAATTTCTTTTGCAAATTGTCAAATATTTCTTAGAGGAATTTGTATTTTGTAATTGCCGTCTAGTGTGGTGCACAACATTTTTGTTGGTAATGTATGGTATATAAATTTTGTTTTCCAAATTTCCAAAATTTTCTTCAAGGGTTTTAGAATATTTCTGTAAATTTTCTACTATTTCTTTAAAGTTTCTTCTTCTCTTATCAGAATTATTCTGTCAAATTACGAGAAATTTTGTAATGGTTTTAGAATATTTAAGGATTTTTATTTAATTTTTATAGAAATTTCCATAATTTATTCATCAACTTTTTTAATTTTCTACAATTTTTCATTAATTTTTCTTCGACATATTTACAACTTTCTGGAAGGTTTTCTTACACATTGCCAGACTTCTTTTGTACAGTTTTCCAACAATTTTCTATCATATTTCTAAAAATTTTCGGCTTCTTTTCTATATTTTTCAAAATTTCTTCTCGTTTTTTTTAAGAATACTAGATTTTTTATCAATTTTTTCAGAATTTTCCATAATTTATTCATCAATTTTTTCAATTTTCTACAATTTTCATCAATTTTTCTTCGACGTATTTATAACTTTCTAGAAGTTTTTCTTACAAATTGCTCAATTTTTTGTAGCGTTTTCCAATAATTTTTTATCATATTCTTAGAATTCTTCAGCCTCTTTTCTATATTATTCAAAATTTATTTTTCTTTAATGATACTAGAATGTTTCAGCAATTTTGCTTCCAGAATTTTAGAAATTGTTTTCTACTTTGCTAGAAATTTCTACCATTTTTTTTGTTTTATTTAAACATTCCAAGTATTTTCTGCCCAACTTGGAGAATTTTCTTTGAAATTTCTAAAATTGTTCAGCAATTACTTTACCAGATCTCTAAAATTCTTCAACAATTTTTTGATGTAGATTTCTGGAAGTTGACTGAATAATTGGATTTTGATAATTTCTTGTTTAGACAATAAAAACTAAAATTTTACTCTCCGATTTTAAAGTTTTTAAATTTTTCAGGAATATTTATTCCATATTTTTAGATATTTCCAACAGCCTTTCAGTAAATAAAAGTCTATAAATTTATGTTATGAAATTTTTTAAGGAGTCTAAAATTACTAAACATTTTTTTCTGAATATTTAGAAATTATAAACATATACTTTTCCATTTTTTAGATGTTTTACTTTATTAGTTATTGTGAGTGTATTTTATTTTGTATTATTTTTTTTAGTAAGACTTCTAAAGGAAATAAACTAAACTAAACTAAACTTTATTGTAGCGAATATTTTCAACAATTGTTTTCATATATTCAGAACTTTCCATATTTTTTTTTGCAAATTGTAACTTATTTCCTAGAGCGATTTGTATTTTGTATTTCTCATCCAGATATCCAGAATTTTCTTCGAGGATTATAGAAAGTTTCAGCATTTTTTTCATTTTTGCAAAATTTTAAATCATTTTTAGCCTCATCAGAATCTTACAGATATTTTATCGAAGAGTATAGAATTATACAACAATTATTTTTTTTACATCTTACATTTCCGCATCCAAAATTGTTGAGAAAAGTAGAATTTTTTAAGAGGATTAGAATTAACTAGCATTTTTCCTGAATATTTAGAAATTTTCAACACATACTCCATTGTTTTCAATTTTTCAATTTATTGTAGCGAATATATTCAACAATTGTTTATTTAGATATTTCTTAGAGGGATTTGTATTTTGTATTTCTCTTGCAGATTTCCAGAACTTTCTTCGGGGGTTCTAGACTGTTTCAGCATGTTTTTTTTTTTATTTCTGTAAAATTATTTTTGCCTTATCAGAATTTTACAGAAATTATCTATTGTGCTTGTCAGCTATCAATTGTCAATAATAACTGTCAATTCTCGACTGTTGCTCTAAAGTATAAATCGCCGCTATGTGTGTTTCAATTATCAACTGATACTATCAATTGTCAATTGTTTACTATAGTTGTCAACTAATAACTTCTAAATCTCAACAATCACTAACTACTGTCACTTAATACTCTGCACTGCCACTACCAATTGTCACTGTTAGTTGTCACTGTCAGCTATCAATATTAGCTTTTACTGCTTTGTCACTATCAACTACCACCGTCATCTGTCACTGTTACTTTCAACTGTCAACTGTCATTTTTTACTGTGCTTATTAACTATAAACTGCCAGCTGTCACTTTTAACTGCCAATTTGCATTTGTTGTCAGCTAACAGTTGCCATTTGTAACTGTTAACTCTCAACTATTGCTGTCAACTGGAAATATAAATTATTCACTCTGTTTGTTAACTATAAACTAGCAACTGACACTTTTAACTGTCAAAAGTCAATTGTTTACTGTACTTGTTAAGTATCAACTGTCAACGGTTACTGTTGACTCCTAACTATCACTGATAACTGTCGCATGCAACTGTAAACTGTTACTGTCGACTGTCACTGTCAACTATCACTGTTAGCTGTAAATACCAACTGTTACTGTCATCTATCACCAACATCTGCCGCACGTCCCTCTTTCAACTGTCATTTTATCACTCCTTGTTAACCATTTACTGCCAGCTGTCACTTTTAACTGCCAATTTGCAATTGTTCATTGTGTTTTCAACTATCAACTGCCAATTGTAACTCTAAACTAATTGTTCACTCTGCTTGTTAACTTTCAAGTGTCATCTAACACAATTAACAGTCAATTATCAATTGTTCACTGTAGTTGTCAACTATCAACCGACAACTGTAATTGCCGGCTCTTAAATGTCAGTGACAAATGTAACTTTCAACTGTCAACTGTTACTATTAACTG
Organism: Ontholestes murinus; assembly: GCA_963969525.1. Classification (NCBI taxonomy): domain Eukaryota; kingdom Metazoa; phylum Arthropoda; class Insecta; order Coleoptera; family Staphylinidae; genus Ontholestes; species Ontholestes murinus. The sequence continues at coordinate 15,272,251 of OZ018395.1, read as the reverse complement.
TCACTATTCAGTGTCACTACCAGCTGTCACTGTTAACTGTCTCCGCCATCTGTCACTGTCACTTTCAATTGTTAACTTCTCATTGTTAACGATTGATTGCCAGCTCTCACTTGCCAAATCTAACTGTTAACTCCCAATTGTTGCTGTCTACTATCAACTATCCATTGTTCTCTATGCTTGTTAACTGTCAAATGCCAACTGACACTAAACTGTCGATGGTTAATCGTTCACTGTACTTGTCAACTAGTAACTAACAACTGTAGTTATCGATTTTCAAATGTCACCTTTAACTGCCAATTTGCATTTGTTCATTGTTAACTGCTTGTCAGCTAATAGTTGCCATTTGTAACTCTCAACTCTCAACTATTGCTGTCAACTGGAAATATAAATTATTCACTCTGCTTGTTAACTGTCAACTAGCAACTGACACTTTTAACTGTCAAATGTCAATTGTTTACTGTACTTTTCAAGTATCAACTGTCAACGGTTACTGTTGACTCCCAACTATCACTGATAACTGTCGCATGCAACTGTAAACTGTTACTGTCGACTGTCACTGTCAACTATCACTGTTAGCTGTAAATACCAACTGTTACTGTCATCTATCACCGTCATCTGCCGCACGTCCCACTTTCAACTGTCATTTTATCACTCCTTGTTAACCATTTACTGCCAGCTGTCACTTTTAAATACCAATTTGCAATTGTTCCTTGTGTTTTTAACTATCAACTGCTAATTGTAACTCTAAACTAATTGTTCACTCTGCTTGTTAACTGTCAAGTGTCATCTAACACTATTAACTGTCAATTATCAATTGTTTACTGTAGTTGTCAACTATCAACTGACTACTGTAATTGTCGGCTCTCACATGTCAGTGACAAATGTAACTTTCAACTGTTAACTGTTACTATTAACTGTCACTATTCAGTGTAACTGTGAATTGTCACTACCAGCTGTCACTGTTAACTGTCTCCGCCTTCTGTCACTGTCACTTTCAATTGTTAACTGTCACTTCTCATTGTTAACGATTGATTGCCAGCTCTCACTTGCCAAATCTAACTGTTAACTCCCAGTTGTTGCTATCTATTATCAACTATCCATTGTTCTCTATGCTTGTTAACTGTCAAATACCAACTGACACTTAACTGTCGATGGTGAATCGTTCACTGTACTTGTCAACTAGTAACTAACAAGTGTAGTTATCGGTTTTCAAATGTCACTTTTAACTGCCAATTTGCATTTGTTCATTGTTAACTGCTTGTCAGCTAACAGTTGCCATTTGTAAATCTCAACTCTCAACTATTGCTGTCAACTGGAAATATAAATTATTCACTCTGCTTGTTAACTGTCAACTAGCAACTGATACTTTTAACTGTCAAATGTCAATTGTTTACTGTACTTGTCAAGTATCAACTGTCAACGGTTACTGTTGACTCCCAATTATTACTGATAACTGTCGCATGCAACTGTAAACTGTTACTGTCAACTATAATTGTCAGTGACAAATGTAACTTTGAACTGTCAACTGTTACCATTAACTGTCACTATTCAGTGAATTGTCACTACCAGCTGTGACTTTTAACTATTTCCGCCATCTGTCACTGTCACTCTCAATTGGTAACTGTAGGGTTTTCACCTCTTATTGTTAACGATTGATTGCCAGCTGTCACTTTTAACTGCCAATTTATAATTGTTGGTTTTGCTTTGGCTCATTTGCCAAATCTAACTGTTAACTCCCAATTGTTGCTGTCTACTATCAACTATCCATTGTTCTTTATGCTTGTTAACTGTCAAATACCAACTGACACTTAACTGTAGATGGTTAATTGTTCACTGTACTTGTCAACTATTAACTACCAACTGTAGTTGTTGGTTTTAAAATGTCAGTGACAATTGTAACTTTGAACTGTCAACTGTTACTGTTAACTCTCATAATCAATCATCTCTGTTAATTGTCACTGTCAATTGTCACAGTCAACTGTCACTGTCAGCTGTTAATACTAGCTGTCACAGTCAGCTGTTAATTTCCACTGTTTTTGTTAACTATCAACTGCCAGCTGTGCAATTGTTTGTTGTGCTTATAAGCTATCAATTATTAATTTTAACTTTTAACTCTCAACTGTTCCTGACAACAAGTGGACAATTGACAGTTGACATTTTCAACTGTCGACTATCAATTTTTGTTATTAATTATCAACTTTCAAATAACAGAGTCTGCCAACAAGAGGACAATTGATAGTTGACATTTTCAACTGACAACTATCAATTTTTGTTGTTGTTAACTATCAACTGGCATTTGACAGAAAAAGGGCCATTGTCAATTGCTTAATGTATTTGTCAACTATAACTGCCGGTTCTCAAATGTCAGTGACATCTGTAATTTTTAACTATCAGTGTTACATGTCACTGTCAACTGTCACTGCCAGCTATCGCCGTCATCTGTCACTGTCACTGCCAACTTATAATTATTTGTTTTGCTTGCCAACTATCATTTGCCAAATCTAACTGTTAACTCCCAATTGTTGCTGTCTACTATCAACTATCCATTGTTCTCTATGCTTGTTAACAGTCAAATACCAACTGACACTTAACTGTCGATGGTTAATCGTTCACTGTACTTAATTATTATTAACTATGAACTGTAGTTATCGGTTTTCAAATGTCAGTGACAATTGTAACTTTGAACTGTCAACTGTTACTGTTAACTCTCACAATCAACCATCTCTGTTAATTGTCACTGTCAATTGTCACAGTCAACTGTCACTGTAAGCTGTTATTACTAGCTGTCACAGTTAACTGTTAATTTCCACTGTTTTTGTTAACTATCAACTGCCAGCTGTTACTTTTAACTGCCAATTTGGAATTGTTTGTTGTGCCTATAAGCTCTCAATTATCAATTTTAACTCTTAACTCTCAACTGTTTTTGACAACAAGTGTACAATTGATAGTTGACATTTTCAAGTGTCAACTATCAATTTTTGTTGTTAACTATCAACTTTAAAATAACAGTTTCTGCCAACAAGAGGACAATTAATAGCTGATATTTTCAACTAACAACTATCAATTTTTGTTGTTAATTCCTCAATGTACTTGTCAACTATAACTGCCGGTTCTCAAACGTCAGTGACATCTGTAATTTTTAACTATCTGTGTTAAATGTCACTGTCAACTGTCAACTGTCACTGCCAGCTATCGCCGTCATCTGTGACTGTCAGTTCTAACTGTCAACAGTCAATTGTTTCTGAGCTTCTTTCAACTACCAACTGACAGCTGTCACTTTTCAAAGTTTTTTTTCTATATTTTTACAAAAATTCATTTATATATTAAAGATATTTATTGTTTATTATGGATGCCCCTTATATTTATCAATACTGTTATTATTACTTATGACTCACCCATGAATGTAAATATTCTGCTTGGAAACAAGCAAACTCTAAACTCTATTATATTTTTAAATTTTTTCTTAGAAATTTTAAGTATATTCTCTGAGGATACCTAGAATTTTCGACTTTTCTTTCTTTATTTGAAAATTCTAACAATTTTCTGTCAAATTTTGAGAATTTTTTGGAACTTTCTAAAATCTTCCAGAAAATACTACCAGATTATTTGAATTAACTAATATTTATTTCGTTTAAATTTCTCGAAATTTACATAATTAATGGATTTCCATAATTTCTCATTTTTTTTAAATTTGTTTCAATGTTTACTTTCAGATTTCTAACATATATTAAAGCATTTTTACTCAAATTTCGAAAATTTTCTTCAAAAATTCTAGAATTTTTCAGCAATATTTCTTCCAGATTTCTAGAATTTTCCTACATGGTCAGATTTTTGAGTTTACATCAGGTACATCTTTTAATAACACATAAATCTGTTAAATTTTCAATTGCATTGATTCATTTATATCAAGAACAAGAGCAACTAACTAAAAATCAAAGTACAAATTTCTTGGAACGCTTACATAACCTTAAATTACATAATTTGTATTACTTATTTAGACAGAAATGAATTCAGCTCAGCTCAAAATATTGAAGAGTTGTGTTTGATAATGATCATTGTTTGATCGAAACTGCATTCACTATTTAATAAACATTGTGATATTAACTAAGTAAAAGTATTTTTTATTTTTCACCTATTAATAGTGACTTAAGGAGTCTTCCATGAACTTGAAGGTTTTTAACGTCAAGAATTAGAAATAATTAAATTATGTCGATTGGGTAAAATTATTGATATTGTAAAATATCATCTAACTTAAAGCAAATTTTAAATTGTACATGCCATAAAGTGTTTAAATCTTTTCAGTTGCTTCTAAATAAGTTTAAAAACCTTTCTTATATAAACACTGGCAACATCATTTAAATTTTTAAATTTTTGGTATTTTCAGCTTACATAATCATCGACCACCAAATTTTTACAAATTTTAACAAAAGGAAAAGTAAAAAATTAGGAAAGACGTATCCAGTGGGTCTTTAAACGCCCCCAGCATTCTTTTGTTATTATATTTGTCTAATCGGTATTCCATTGTTCTGCAGCTAAAATCAAAAAATCAAACTTGCGGTAGCTTTTGACCTAGATAAAAATTATCTCATATTATTCAGTAAGATTTTTTTTAAACGCTAAATATTTGCATAGATTGATACAAACCGTTATATGAATGAATTATTATACGCCATTCTGATTTACATTTTTATGCAGTTGCATAATGCAAATGGACGGATTATACTTGTTCCCGTTTTGAATTATTTGAATAATTTTTATATGGGCCGCTCACGTGAAAGTATCGACGGCGCCACATTTTTTTTCCCCTTCCAACCTCCCTCGCCCAGCGACAGAATTTAATTCCAGGAGGCAACGGCGCCTGGTCAATTTTAATATTATGCTCTCGCCCCGGCTCCATTTGCATTCCAAAGGTGGAAAAAGTAAGGGCACACTTAACGGCGCGAAATTAAAATGTAAGTACGGCGAGTGGATTTATGGTGGATGCGCCGGGACGCTTTAATTATAACCGTATTACGGAACGTCGTTTAATTCAAAACCGGAAATCAACCCTTTTTTCCGCGTGCCGTAACTTTATTGTGAAGGGTTTTTTTAACGCCGGTTGAATAATCGCACCGATGGGAAATTGCATTATTTTAATATATTTATAGGTTCAAATGTATAACCAATTAAAAAAATCTAATATATGTTTGGATTTATATTTTAAAATTATTACATACAAATAAGGTCATATACATAATTATTTATTGTCTATATATATAGACAACTACTTTTAAATATATTAAATCTTTTCTTGTGTTTATCTTTCGTCATCAATCACACTCGAACGTCTTTTTATTTCTTCACTGAATGCATTCCTCCGGTGGAATCTCGACGCCCGTAGATGATTTCCTTATCGCTTTAATAAAACTCGATGGGGAGCGATTCGCTCTGATAAAAAGGGACAAATCATCAGAATAATTGGTTCAACTGGAAAGCTGCAGAAAGCTAAATATTACCGGGAGACAGATCGTAAATCAAATTTTGATTGCGCAGCGTTTCCAATCCGTCGCCGATGGAATTCAACGTCGAAGGGGGGGAAAAGTTTATGGTATGGGTTAAAGAGGGGGGAAGGGGCGAGTTTGTATTGGAAACTTCAAAAGTATCATTATCGAAACGAGACTTCTATTGATTCCCTTGATGTTTAAAGTATTAAAAAAAATAGCAACAAAATCTCTTTGATGTTCGATTTGATACTTACCTTTACTTATATGAACTATAGTAAAATATTGTAATTATAAAACTTAAAAGTAAATATAGGTATTACTAAACTTTTCAAATGTGTTATCATACGTTTACACAAACAATAAAATCTTGAGTTTAAAGTTTAACAGCTAGAGATTTTAAATTTTAAAAGGTATTATTCTTTGTGTGAAGTACGAACTTCATTACTTCATTACCACTTTCAATCCTTCCCTCAGCACATCCCCAACGCCAGAAATCCGCGATAGTCTTATTAGACGTTAAAAAAGCTTTTACCGCTTAAATGCAATTCCTAATTCCTAATTGTTTTATGGCGTAAAAGAGATTCAAGATTTATTTTCCAGTGATTAAATCAACTATATTAAACGCGAAATTATTTTCTAAATTTAGTATTAGCATCGTACATGATGTTACACTATTTCTGTTACGTGATCGCGTTCCGAAATTTACATTTAAAGTGGATCGCGTGTGATGTGCGATGGGAAAATCGGTAAACCGGGTGTGTTATCGCGGCGCGCGTGTGAGAATGCCGACTTTTCCGGTGTGGAAAAACCGCTGAGATCGCGTCGTCTTGTTTCCGGCGGCGGCCAGGATACCGGAAACCTTCTGCGGTCCGTTCCTTCTCTGCGAATCCCTTTCATGTAAATACGACTTGTTGCAGATAAATTAAATATAGCGTTTTTCTTTCTCACGCAAAAGTTATTTTCAAACACAACTGATTTTTTTTCTTCTGCGAGTAAATAGTTAATAGATAAAACAAGTGCTGATTACAATTATGCAAAGCGGTTTACATTTCAATCAATCTAAAGGTTTTCATTTTGAGATATTTCTCTAAAAAACATCAGCTATGTAAATGTTTCATTCAGTGCCTATATTATGGAATATCACGTAGTAACGTTCACAACCATGATCATGATTAAAAACTTAAGGTTTGTTAGGAGTGAAGGGATCAAAAAAGGTTCTTAATTTATATTGACTTTGAATAAACTATTAACTCGACTCACCCTAAACTTAACTTATCTTAATGACTCACTGGTTCCAAGAGACTATATTCTTATTTTGGCTGTGTTCCTTATTATTTAACTCTTTAATAAATGTTTTAAACTCTACAATAGTTTTAGAATTTGTTTTATTGCCTTTAAAACAAATGAATTTTAATTGAATTGATCACATTGTTATAGTTTCCAATTTCTGTTGTATTGCTTTATGATAAAAATAATCAAATGAGATAGTTGAATATTACCATAACCAATTCTTTTGTTAGCTGTTCAATTATTTTTTAATTACTATTTTTAACTTCTATTTATTGTATTCTTTTGCTGATCTTCAATGATCTTAAAATATTTTTGTAGGTTTTGAACTTTTCGTACTAAGTAACCTCTCTAACTAAATAAAAACCTAACATTTGAAGACTACTACTGCACATATGTGTAATATGGGGTATAAAATTTAGCTTATTGTACAATATAATTCCAAGATCTTTAATTACTTCACATCGTTCTAGAGATGTATCATCGATATTGTAATTGTGAAGAATAGGATTAGATCGTCGCCTAAAGTGATGCATTTGCATTTTTAAAGTGTTTAGTTTTGCGCCAAGTATTTATATGTTAGAGATCATGCTGAAGTACAATGCAATCGATTTCAGCTACTATAGTCTTAAATATAGCTTAACATCATCAGCATAAATAAGAATATTGAATTCTACAATATTATTGGTGAAGAGTAGGAATAAAAGAGGTCCTAAATTTGATCCTTGTGGCACAACACTAGATGAACAAATAATATTAATAAAGTAACCTTTGTATTCAACATATCGACGTATATTTGTTAGATATAAATTAGTTAATTGTACAGCATTAAGTCCTAAATTGCTAAACTTATGTACTAATAAACGTTAATCCATAGAAATAAAAGCCTGTATAGATCTACTTACTTTCTATTATCCAACTCGCTTATTATACACAATGAAATACAATAGATTGGATATGGTGGAGCGTTTTTTCATAAATCCATGATGTTTTGTTGTTGTCGCATTTTGAACATGGACGTAAAACGCAAATAATATCATTTTTGTTGCCCAATTTAAAATAGATGTAATTAAAATTAAATGACAAAGATAAGTTAAAAATATGAAGTAATGGTGTGAGAAAGCAGGATATACAATCATTGACCAGAAATGCTGGGATGCGATTGGAACAGGAGATAAATTTTGAGTTTTTTTTTCTTCAAATTTTTTTGTACATCTGTTGGTTAGAATATCATCTTCAGTTATGGGTTGTAATATGAACACATTATGATCTTTGGATCTGAATCTGTTAAGTACAATTTATGACTCCTTTATACAGTGCTAAATTAACTGACCAGGCCATTTTAAGAGGAGTTGAGTATTTTATATTATCAAACTTCATTAGTAAGAGGAGAAAACAAAAAACATGGAGGAACAACTAGTAATAAACAACACTAAAATTTTCTGCCAAGATGTTAAGAAGAATAAAGTAACGGAAAGCAGAAATATGATTTATTACAGAAATAAAAATTATTATCTTGTTGGAGACATTTTTTTCCTCATGAGGTGGAGTCGCTTAGCATCCCTGCACTGCGGTCTCCGTGGTCCTTTTGAGCGCCTCTGGATGTTTACTCCCTGTGTACTCACTCATGCGTCTTCTATGAAGTTAATTTTATTGTTTTGTTTTCTACGACGAATATTATTTGGGGACGAATAGTGTTAATAAAGCCTAAAAATTGGGTAATTATCTATATACATGGTCTATTAAGAAAGTAATGCGCATGTTTTTATTGTGACGCAACTAGCCATTGGAATGGGATGAAACTTGTCAGGAAATATGGTGAAGGGTCTGCTCCTACAATGCAGCCAGTCGCCAGTGCGATCCGAACAACGTGCCTCCGCATGAAGTTTGTTTTTCAATCGAAACGTTTCATATGCTTTAATAGGCCTTCGTGTATGATCCAGAATGAAACAGAGCACACAAAATCATCCACCTGTCCCAAGAATGCGCGAATGAGCGAGTTTCGCATCAAAACGATGCTCATATTCTTCTTTGAAGTCTGAAGAATCGCCCATTTGAGTTTGTACCCAAGGGAAAAACTGTCAATTCAAAATTTTACTTGTATGTGCCCAAGAGATTGAAACGTAGGGTCGCGCCTATAAAACTGAGTTAAAAGACACGGTCAGATTTCACCATGACCCTACCACCAGCCACATGCCTTCATCGTTATCAATTTCATGGCCCGGAGCAACACCCCTTTCACTCCCAACTCGGTTTCGTGCGATGAAGATGAAAGGAAAGAATTGGGAGTCAGTGGAAAACTTTTAAAAGCACGTTATAACGTTCCTAAGAGACATTCCCGTCGAGGAGTTTTAGGGTACTTTCCAGGCACGGGGACACATTTCTGCAAGTGTATTGATGCTAGGGGAGAGTATTTTGAAGAACTTTCTGCATTTATACTATGATGATTATAAACTTCTTTTTATTAATTTTTATGCTGGAATGATTGGAGTTAATGGTCTCTTTTGATGTTCTGGCATCTTATGGTATGTATCTTATGCGTGCCATTAAAGTTTATCCCGTTGTTTTGAGACTCTCCGAACAAGTTGGTATTCTAAAGTCTCACATTACTACTAAAAGGGATGGATACTATCACATGGATGCACAAAAGGAAATTGGGAAGGTAAGAAAATATACATTGGGGCGACAGCATCGACAGTGATTGATTACATAATCATATAATCATCAGAGGTTTTTTAACGAAAGGATTGAGGAGAATGAAAGTGGAAGAAGTAATGAGATCGAACCATTTTCCACTGAAACTAGAGACGTAGATGAGCAAAAACAAGTATGTGAGAATGAAAGAAAACTGAAGGGAAAACATGGAGAAATTTGTATTTACTTCGATTGAGAATGTCGACATGCAAAAGGCAACTTTATTAAACAAATGTGGGTAGAAGAGCAAAACCTGAGTAAATGGAAAAGATAAGAAAGGTGAAAGTGTGAAAATTACCGAGGTATTACCCTTTGGATGTCGCATATAATATTCTGACACTGTTAATAAGGCATAGATTATGCTTTTATGGAATTAATATAACTGGAGAATGTCAAGGTGGATTCAGAAAAGGCAGATCGACGATAAACCAAGTATTTCTACTGAAACAAATACAAAGTAATTCCTTTGAGCAGAACTTAAAGCTGCAGATGTTGTTTACAGATTATAAACAGGCATACGACTCACAAATTAGAAACAAGATATATAAAGCGATGCAAGACTTGGGTATTCCAAAAAAATTAATCAACTTAGTACGGATGACATTTACAGAAGAAATAAGTAAGGTAATGGTAGGAGGAAACATGTCGAGGCCATTTGAGGTCAATAAAGGTCTGAGACAGATGGATCAACCTGGTGCAAGAAAAAAATATTTAGAGAAAGTAGGGCTTATATATCACAACAGGCACCAATTTATTGCATACGTGGATGACATCGTTTTACTGACAAGAATCAAGACAGTAGAAAAGCTTTAAACAGCTAGAAGGAAATGCCAGGAATTATGGAATAATTGTTAACGAGGAAAAAACAAAATATTTGGAAATTAACGTTGCAGATACTACAAGTAATAACGCTATAGCATTATTGGGAGAAAGTAATCATTAAAAAAAGTTGAACATTTTGTATATCTAGGGATAACAGTCACAAGTAAGAATGAAGAATATGTTAGGATAAGCAAGAGATTGGTAAAAGGAAGTAAAGCTATGGGAATGTTAATTATGAGAAAAAAAAATTAAGCAGGACGAAAGTCAGAATTTATAAAACTATTATTAGAGCCACAGAATTATATAGTTGCAAATCATGGCTAAAAATGAAGCGAAGGTTATATTTGGCAGGGAAAGATTTTAAGTATTTTTGGAGGAGTGAAAGATGAAGATGGGTTAAGGAAAACGAACAAATAACGAAATCGGGGACAACTACCAACATGCCAACATCTCAAAAATAATTAGAGCATAACGTGGAAGATGGCTAAGCCACGTTTATCAAATGCCAAGGGATAGATTAGCAAGAAAGGTACCTTTAGAGAAAACGGGATAAAGGAATCTGAGAGATAGACCAAGAAAAAGGTAGTATGAAGCAGTAATAAAAGATATTGAGCATATGGGAATACAGTACTGGAAGAAAGAGGCAGTGGACTGGAAAAAATGGAAATTGAAGCCATGGATAATTATTAAGAATCATTGAAGGCTCGTGGCTGTAGAGCGGATATATAACATAAAACTGCATTCTTCCAGTAATTATAGACTGGCCCTTCTTATCGTTGCCATATGACCAAACATTCTTTAGGTTATTTATAATATTATTTTCTGCGTTTAAAATAAGCTGCTTGTGATCCAAATCTAGTATTCTTCAGATTTCAATCTTTAATTTCGAGATTATCATCTTATAACGTATATAAAGTTTATAAAGTTTAACTTTGTTCTAATATAGAGTTTGCGGCAGCGCTATTTTTTTATTAATCGTCGAATATTAGCACTGAACCAAACAGTAAACAGTCTATTTAACGGAGATACACAATCGTGAAACATTTTTATATTAATTAGAGGTTAATTAAACTCCTTATTTATATATATATATATCTCCTTGAGAATGACCAACGGTCGAAACTAGTCCGAGAAATATATAACAATTGTGACACAACACCAAGAGTTTAATTAACCTCTAATTAGTATCTGAGAATATGTGGCATAATAGATTAACGTATGTATAACTTATATACGCGTACTAAAACATTCAGGTGTAATTACAGACAATCCACTTTTTAGTTGGGCATTCTCTTTTCCCAAAGTGTGTTGAATGTTCATTGTGTCTAACTTTGTATTAAATGGGTTAAAATATGATTCGATATCTTTTCTAAATGCAACAAAATGATGTTAAAAAATGTTTAAGATTAATTTCAATAAACTTTCAAGTTTTTATTATAATACCGTTTAGCCCCGTTGACTTCTGCCTCTTCTTCCTGGTAACAATTCCGAATTCGTGATGCGGATACTGTTTACATGGAAATATTTATTGCATCTTCCATTACATTTAATTCCAGCTGTTAAATTTTTTGCTGAGGTCTATTAGAATCATTTGTAGTATGTTGGATAGATAAATAATACTTAAATAATAATAATATCTAAGGTGTTCAATATTGTTTATTGAAAAAAAGATATCAGGAGTGGATTGGTTGTTTAAAAAAAAATTGATTGTGTGGATATTAAGACAAAGATGAAATATGTTGTGATGAGCTTCAAGAACCAAGTTTCTTATGAGAGAAAGTGTTGGTACGAGTGTAAGAATGCTCTATTGTGAACTCTTCCTTTTCCATATGTGACTAAATATTCTGTTGATATTAATGGAAGTATAATGGAATAAATAAATGATACTAAAAAATTAGAATTTGTTATATAGAAGACGACTTGTTTAGATTTGGTTTTATTCGTGTTAAAATGATTATAAAGAATTTTGTTTTGAGCAAATTTTCTATAGTTTTTTATTATTATTTTTTCGGTATAATGTCAAATAACCTCAATAAATTCTGTACCCCCCGAACCCCCAATATCCTCCCTAAATATAAACACCCATCAATCACGTTACATCAATTCATTAGTTCGAATTATCCAGACGGTTAAGCTAGCTAGCAACTTAATTTATTTTTTTTTACATACAACTTAGTGAAGACAGGGCAGAAATACCGATGGTCGATAGCCCAAACGGACAGACTAACCATTATTGTTAATCATTTGTATATCTTTTTCAAAATTGTAAGTGTTCGAATAAAGATATTATTCTCTCTCTGTCAAATAATTGAAAAAAAAAATATATTACAATGGTTTTCTTTTAATAAAATTTAAAAAAATACTTTAGTCCTTACTTTGAATATTGCAATATGTGATTTTTTGAGACAATTCATTAAAATACTTATTTATTAACATCTTTGTACTCCTTTCTAACAATATAACAAAAAATTATAATATAAATATATAAATATACTCAATCAACTGGCGAAATTTTCTTTATTTTTTAAACCTATTTGGATTTTTTTTCTGTTTCCAACGATTTATTAAATCCTTTATCTGATTTTACTAAAATGCCACTTGTTCTGTAAAACGTAAATAACCGTTTTAGGTCAAGTTTACTTAATTATTAGAAATTTCAAAAAAATCATTTTTATTAAACTTAGTAACTTATCTAAATATATAGCGATAATTTTTAATTGATTTAATTAAATGCTCTTGTTTTGTTTTTAATGTCAAATTTATAATACTTTTCTATAATATTAACTAATTTAAAAGATAATAAAGCAATATTTTCAGTAATCACCTGATTCTGTTAGCAAAAATTTTAAATGTTTGTCAAAACTTTTGATGAATTTGTAATTCTTTCTTAAAGTATCATTTGTAAGAAAATTTTTAATTTATTTTATATAGTTACTTTGTTTAAGACTGTTCTTATCGAAATTTCAAGTATCTTTTCAAATATATGAAAACATATTGTTTAAAGAAAATGTTGGAGTGCTTTAAACCAAAAAAAGTTTCAATTATTTTTTAATAAAATAAAAAAAACACGGGCTGAAAGACCACCGGTCGATAGCCATGAAACGGAAGAAGACAACAACAGAATTTATTTTATTTTATTGTATACATTACATATATTATTTCCTTCTGTGAATAAAGATGTTTAGTAGTAGTAAAAAAAACAACTGATTTAGGCTAATTTAAAAATCAAAAATATTAAAGCCATGTGCTTTATTTGTACAAAATTAGCATAACATTAAGTTTTTATAAATTTACTACATATTTCATACTGAATTTTTTTTTATGTTTTCAACTGTTCAAAATTGTAGAAAGAACGTTTGCTCAAAAAGGGATTTTATAAAAAACAACAAAATCAAACCTTTTCTAACAATTAAAAACTAAAACAAAAAAAACATTTTTAAATCATGTTTTTGCTAGTTTTGGTTTACAATTGTTCGATTTTTGTTGTTTTTTATAAAAACCCTTTTTGAGCAAACGTTTTTTCTACAATTGTACAAAAAGAAAAAGAAACTTTACCAAAATTTCAATTGTTTTTGGTAAATGATATTAAAAGTAAATCTTTAATTAATTCTTACAAACTTATATTCAATTATTTCATTTGTTAGAAGCTTTTTAAGTAAATTTTAAACATTTTCTAGACAGCTAGTTTATCTTTTTTTAGTTGTCAACTGATAAAAAACAACAAAATCAAATATTTCCAACAACTAAAAACTAAAACAAAAGTACATTTTAAAATCATGTTTTTTTTAGTTTAAGTTTATAATAGTTGATCGATTTTTGTTGTTTTTTTTTTATAAAAACCCTTTTTGAGCAATCGTGTTTTCTACAATTGTAAAAAAAGGAAAGGAAAGTATAATTAAATTTCAATTGTTATTGGTAAATGATATAAAAATAAATCTTCAATTAATTCTTACAAACTTATATTTAATTATTTCATTTCTAAAACCCTTTTGAGTAAATTTTAAACCTTTTCTAGAAAATTAGTTTAATTTATTTTTAGTTGTCAACCGATTATGTTGAAACCAAAATATCAACTATTTGTGAAAAAATTTTATAACGGTTTTAGTCAATTTGTTTCTTTATAAATTAACATTTAGAAATTTTTTTTCAATAAGTTTTCCACTGTTTAATGTTTAATTATTGAATATTAATAGAAAAAGTTGAAAACTCCTTTAAAATTTAATTAAGAAAATGGAAAGATCTTTAAAAATTCACAATACGAAAAACCTGCTAAATTTTTGGTTTCTTAATAAAGTAACTTATTGAGTATACTTTAAACTTTTCCTAGAAAGTTAGTTTTATGCATTTTTAAAGTGGTCAACTTATCATTTTTAAATCAAAAATGTTAACTGTTTGTGAAAACGTTTTAGTGTATAATTCTCGGTTTTAATAAATTATCTTTTTTAATGAATTTTTTTTATGTATTTTATAAAGTTAGCGTGTTTTTATAATAAATATTATACTAAAATTTCAACGAATTTTTAACTGTTTTTATTAATATTTCGTTTGTATTTTTTCTACATAAATAAAAACTGTTCTAACCAATTTTTAGTCAAACTGAAAATTGTTTTTTTTACCTAATTTTTAAACATAAATTTGAAAAAAAACTTAACTTATATTAATATAAATTACTAAACATTTTCCATTTTTAAATGTTTAGCTTTCAAATTTCCATTTTTTTTTAATAAACTAGAAAAACTAACTTTTACAATAAATTTTAATTTTTTTCAAAAAAGTTAATTTTAAATTTGTACAAGTAACTTTTTAAACTTTTTCAAAAGAGTTAGTTTTACATTTTTAAAAGTAACTTTTTGTAAAAATGTTTAAAAACTTTTAGAATCTGTAATTCATTCTTTCCAGAAATTAATTTTTCAATTTTATCAAAGCTTGCCTGTTAAAATTTCAATCAAATTTTAGTCAATTTCCAACGAGATATTGAATGTTCTTTGTGTATTAAAGTTTACATCTGTTTTACCTTAAATTTCAATTGTTTTTTTTTTGTATAGTACTAAAATTGTTTTTTGCAAATTATTAGTTTTTTTATCTAAATTTTAAACATGAACTAGGATAAACTAAACAAAAATTACAGTTGTTTTAGTAAATAAAAGATCCGCTTTTAATTAATTAATTAATTATTAGAAATGAACAGATATTTTTTTTGAAAATGTTTAATTGTCAACTATCAAATTTTTATTTTTTTAATAAAGTAACTTGTGTAAGTAAATTTTAAACTTTTTCTATAAAGCTAGTATTATGTATTTTTAATAGTCAACTGATTATTTTAATCCAAAATTTTAACCACTTGTAAATTTTTTTTAAAGTCTATGTAAATTTTTAATTGTCACTTTTTATAAATTAACTTTTTAATTCAATTTTTTAGAAAGTTTACTTGTTTTATAATTATTTGTTTTCTAAATTTCCAACAAGATTTCGACTGCCATAAAAAATATTTAAAATGCTTTTAATACAATAAGAAAAATAGTTTAAATAAAAATTGTAGTCAATTTAAAATTGCTTTTCCATCTAATTTTTAAACATTAACAAAAAAGACTCTGAAACTGATCTATTCAAAAAGTTACAATTAATTTTCACTATTTTTATATGTTTTTTTCTGCATTACAAACGATGTTGATTTATTGCAATTTTTATCTGTTTTTACTAAAATTTCAATTGTTTTTTGAAAAATTAAAATAACCGTTTTAAACAGTTTTAAATTAATTAATAAAAATGTGTTTTATATAAATTATAAACCCTTTAAAAAGTCCTTTAGAAAAAAATTTCGACGTAACAAAATAGTTTTGATTGATTTAATTTTAAAAGTTTTTTAATTTTAAGTTTTCAGATATTTTAGACAATTTTCAATTATCTTTTTCTTTAATAAAGTATATAGATAACTTATTATAAAGAATTTCGTTTTTAACAGTTTTAAACAAATTTTCTATAGTTTTCTGAAATTATTTTTTCGCTATAATTTCAAATAATAAAAAAATATATTCTTGTATGATGGCGGCGTTCACTTGGTGGTGAATTTTGATAAAAAGTTTAAATAAAACGTATGCTTATGATCGAAACTAATCACAGTTATCCAAAATATAGTGGTAAAACAAAGTTATAAAGTGTTTTATTTAAACTTTTTATATTTTTTTACAATAGTTTTATTGGTTTTTGATGAAAATAAAAACTATTAACAATGGAGGCTTATAATTTGTTATACATCATTATTTACAAATAACTTGGTTTGACTTTATTTTCGACATTTATTTTTTTATTTTTATTTTAACATTTTGAAACTAGAAGTTAATACTATAGTCACTTAATAAAGTCCCAGTTATACAAACCAAGTTAAAAATGGTTTAATTTGAAAATAGAAAACCTAATTTGAGCAAACCTCGAATTGTTTTTTAACTGCAAATTTGCAAAGTGCCTATTTTGAATGTTTTGTTTTGCAATATGTAATTTTTTGTCGAAGGAATTAAAATAATATTTTAGTAGTACTTAGTAGTATTTGGTATATAAAATATCTCTTATAATTTTTATTATTTATTATCAATTAATGAACATTTTTGTCTACCATTTTTTAATAAAAATTCTTTTGTGTAATCATTGTACTACAATTTTCTATACTTCTTGCCAATCAATAATGTCCATAATTAATGAAATAATGTGTTACATTATGGTAATCATCAATGATTAATTTCAGTCAGATCGAGTAGAGCGTTTGATATGTAAATAAAATAAATATATATTTTTTTTAACTTTTTAAGGCTAAACTTTTGGATATAGATAAGTTGTGTTAAATCGTTTTATTTTAATCCCAGGAATTTGGTTGAGTCAGTTTCTCTGATAAACAGGACAAATTGTATTATTCCCGGCGCATCCACCATTTATACAAGTAATGTAATATTTCCAATACAAAATTGAATCGTTCAATTTAAATCAGATAAAATTTGTACGTTTATTTTTATATGCAAACTTTTCTTTAAATTTAATAATCTGAATTTGTAAAGGTAGGGAATAACAAATAGAAAGCCAACCTCTTTTATTCGGCTGTAAATTTTCCGTCCGCCTGTTTACATATATTTACCCTTCCGCTTTATATGACAATATACGATACTATCCCACATCCTTTAGCTTTACCCGAAAACAGGAAAAAAAAGAACACAGTCTCTCCGTGTCTACAGCGATCGTCTGTCGTGGATTTTGCGCCGCCCTTTATCCACCTACCTTTTTTTTTCTTCGTTGTTTCCTTGAAAAATTTACGACCCGTCCTTTGCGTTACTACCGGCACCATCGATAACATCCCCGCCTTCCACGACGACACGTATTCTATATTTGTTCACCCCCTCGTGCACAACTTACATACCTACAGACCTACATGTGTACACGTAATTCTGTAGTGTCCTCTCGAGTCCGCAAGAAACCCTCATGTCAGCGAGATGACAAATGTCAGAAGTGCACTCGAAACATTGCGAAGGGTTCTTCGTCATTTCCCCAGGGTTGGTCCTTACGGACCACGGACAACTCGATTGTCAACGATATGTAGATCTGTATCTTATTATTCGCACTATGTTACATACATTTACGTAAATAAAAGATTACTTTTTAATTTTTAATAATTACTTAATGAATCTTAATTTGTGTATTCTAAAAATATATATATTAAAGTCCTTTTCTAACTAATAATTAGAAAAACATGAAAACATTTCGTAAATCTACAATAATAGGTCTTACAAAGACTACAAAAATTACTTATAAAAACAATTTAACAAATAAGTAATTTGTTTTTTTCTATTTATTATTACACCATTATATTCAAAGAAAGTTTATATTTCTTTTAGAACACCCTGTGTAATAACTTAATCATAACTAAAGAATTTCACCTGATGAAACAAAAATCTACTTTTTTAAGCTAATATTTAAGTTTACAAAAAAACACCAATGTTTATCATTATCCTTAACGTTTCCCTTTCGGTTGCTAACTCTCGGAAACTTTTCCTACACATCCAGATGTTGCCCAACAAATTCTTTCGCTCGTTCAAATCCCTCATCCCTCATCCGCGCGCTCAATACAATTATTAATATTGATCGTGCGAAAGGTGCCCGTTTTTTTTTGAATAATTGCGTTTTTAAAGTTTTCGCGCGTATAATTTCATGGACGATCGAATTTGGTCCTTCTTCCGCTCCGCGGAACACTCTCAGGAAATGTTAATTCCGAAGGAACGTCCCTTAATTTTCTCGGCGATGCCTCATTTGGCAACTTCATTAGTTATAACTTAATTTCGTAATTTTAAGTCCCGTGGAAATTACGGTTCGGATTATTAGCAAGGGAAAAATTTGCATCGGGTTTACTTTTTTTTTTGTTGTAAATTAAAAATTCTTTAAGGTTAATAACGGAATTCGTGAGTGTGAAATTTCGTGCGGGCGGCGAAAGATTGATGAACGGTGTAATTTGTTTAATTATGGGGTTTGGGGTGATGAATTAGTTTTACGTAATAACGGTCGAAATCTTGTAGATTATCTTTTAATCTAATCATAAGATTTAACTTACATTCGCTTTTAAGACAGATTGAATTTTTTTTAATTGTCGTGATTAAAATATTGAAATTTTAATAAACAATAATTTAATAAAACTTTATTTACCAAACCGTATTATAAAGTTTTCAACTCTCAATTTTTATTATTATAATATTTTAATAAGCAAATTTAACAGGCACTTTGTACAGAGTTTTGCTCAACAAGTTTATGAAAATGTTGTATCGTTTTATTGTTATCAAATTTTTAATGTTTTGCTATACTTTCAAATATTTTGCAACTAAATAAATCGATTTATATACTAGAAAGCTACAATTAAATACCCTAAAAAAAGTTAAGAAATAGGAAATGCCTCTTCAGTATATAATGTAATATTCAATTTAAATGTTGTTGCAAAAGGTTTAATTAAAAAAAATTGAGAAAATTAAAAAAAAATAATTAAATATTAAAATCATTTAAATTTTTTATTTAGAAAATAAATTATTAAAATCAATTCAAATATTTCTGGTTATATAACGATTTCTTGTAAAATTATGTCAATTGTTTTTGACTAGAATTATTTTTCTGTTAAAAAAAAATTGTTTCAAGACCTAATCACTCCTTTTTTATAACTGTTTCTTTTCATTGTTGATTTTTCAAAACAATTCTCACAGCAAGCATTTGATTAACGAGCTTACAGTCAATGTTTTCATTTTGTTTAATTTAGGAAATTTTTAAGAAAATTAAAAAAATCGACTTTTTTAATGTGTTTTTAAATAAAGTTTAAAAATCTTTCGAAAAAGATTAAGTTGTTTATTATCAAAATTTTATACCAAGTGTATTCTGTTTTATTTTAGCATTTTCAAATGTTTTTGTTTTTCTTAGTAAAAATCACTTTTTAGCAAATTTTTAGTTGTTTTTGTCAAATATTAGATATTGCAAAGCATAGTTTTATAAAGTTTTGTTTTCATTTTTTAAGCGAACTTAATTGTTTATCAAAAACCTATTTAGATTATTTTTCGATTGCGTTTACCACACTTCAATTGTTTTTATTTGGTAAAATTTTAGCTACTCTTAAGGAAATTATTGTTTAATGCTTTATCAACTTTAATTTTTCTGAATCTATTTTTTACTGTGTTTTTAATAATGTTTTGATTTGTTTCTGACAGATATTTGATGTTTTTTCTCTTAAAAATTATTTTTTATTAAAGTTTTCAATTAAACTTAAAAAAATGTTTTCTTTTGTTGTTAATTAATTGTTACTTTACATTTTTTTTTAAACAATTCTTACAATAGATAATTAGACAGAGCTCTTACAGCTTTTTAAAGACTGTT
The DNA here is from genome assembly GCA_963969525.1 of Ontholestes murinus. Lineage (NCBI taxonomy): Eukaryota > Metazoa > Arthropoda > Insecta > Coleoptera > Staphylinidae > Ontholestes > Ontholestes murinus. The sequence goes on along the minus strand of OZ018395.1, from coordinate 15,252,080 downwards.
TCAATTATTTTTTTTAGTTTTAACTACTTTTGACTACATTTCAAACATGCTTAGCCTTGCTTAATTTTAATGATGTTTTTATATTACTTTGTTCATCGAATATGCTTTGTATTACTTTGTATGTATGAACTGTATATAAATAAATATTGATCACAGTTGATTTGAAACTGTTTTAAAGTTTTATTTGAAAAATTTTGATCGTTTTTTTTTTACATTTTTAATATAATTTTAACTAATTTGAAGCAAAACTGAATTTTGAATAAATTTACTTGTTATTAATTAAAGTTTATGCAGATTTTAATATATTTTTCCTTTATATATTCAACTGGTTCTTTTCTTTCAGTAAAAAATATTTTTTTAATTATTTTTAGTTATTTTTGATAAATTCTAACTGTTTCTAAACAAGTTTTTAGTTCTGTTTTTTTGAGAAAATCTTAATTGTTTTTCCATAAAAGATAAGAATGTTTTTACTACGCTTCAATTATTATTATTTGGTAGAATTTCAAAAACTTTCAGATTCAAAGTTTTTAGCTTTTTTAATGGTGAATAAATCGGTGCTTTTAAATAGACTATTTTAACATGGATTTCTAGAATATTTTGAATTTTTAATCACAATTAACAAACATTAATTATTGTTCCCTGTCAACAACAGACACGGACCGGTTTCTACCTATTTTGGATCTCATCAGCGTAGCGCAGTTGGAAACAGGGAATTCAGATTTACTTTGGAGTATTTAACTCTCTCTCTCTCTCTGTGGACAATAGAAAACACCTTTATGGTAATATCATAAACAATTTTAATAATTTTTCTGGTAAAAATAAATTTTTTTTTTTAATATTCAAAACATTTTCTTAACTGATTTTTTATATATTGTTTATTTCTATTTTTATTTAAACAAAATAAATCAGCGGTCTTACAGGCCAATTTTTCCAAAAAAAGTAAGTAAATGTTAAACTGTTTCAAAAGAGTTTTAAAAGTTTTTTTAAATTTATAATTCAAAACCTTTTAACAGTCTCGAGTATTTTATTCTAACTATTTTCAAGCAAAGTTAAAAAAATATTTCTTGAAAAAGTTCAGCTGCTTAAAATGAAAATTTTCAACTGTTTTTTTTTCTTAGTAAAAAAATAAAACTAAATTTTAGTTTCTATTTCTTCTCAAATTTTAACTGTCTATAATTATTTCTTTTATTAATCGTTTTTAACTATTTTGCAGCAAGTATCAAGTGTTTTTACAGTTTTTTTTTATATGCTTTCGATTATTTTTAATACATTCCGATCGTTTGCATTTGGCAAAATGTGAGTTATTTTTGAAGAATTTTTTTAAAACTTTTTTTATGTTAGTTTCTTCTATTAGAAATTTCTCGCTGTTCTGTTCTAAAAACATGATGCGATGAATCTTGTAGAATATTTTACGTAAAATTGCGTATTTAATTTTGTACTGTTGTTATTTGTTTTTTCTTTAACAATTTTTCCATTGTTCTTTAATATTTTTTTTTTTAATTCCAACTGGTTTTGTAACTATTTTTAGGCAAGGTTTAAAATTATTTGTAGAAAGCTTTATTACTAAAATAGTTGGCAAAAAAACATTTTACGTTTTCTTTAAAGAATGATTTGTGGAAAGCTAACTGTTTATAATAAAAATTTTATTGTTGTTATTTTAATCCGAAACCTTTTAGGGAAACTTTTAACTATTTTCAAGAAAAGTTTAAGGAGTATTTTTTTAGATAATATTCAGCTCTTTATAATAAAAGGAAAGTCTATTTTCTAATTATTTCAACTGTTTTTGTCGTAGTAAAAAAATAAAATTACTTTTTAGCTTGATTGAGTTCTCGTAACGTGAGCATTGATTGTTAACGAAGAGTAATCATCAGTAAATCATACTGATAAATACAGTTCGAATAAATTCTTGGATATTAACGGCGTTCACTTCGTGGTACATTTCAATACTAAGAATAAAGAAAACACTTTTACTTTTTTGTACCACTTTAAACTTTATTTGTAGTGACTAGTTTCGACTAGACGGTAATCCTTATCAAACTAACTTTCATAAAGTTTGTTAGTGATTTATATACAATGTTTAAGATGTTTGAGATACGGACATATAAACAAAGATTGTCCATTGTTTCATTGATCTGAACTCCAACGATTGCGCAAATCCAATGCCGATCAAGTCCTTTCACTGTGAAGTTACACATGTTTCAAAAAACCATAGAGAGTGTCCAGAATTTAAAAAACAAAAATCAATAAAAAAACAGAAAACACATCATACCTTTAAAAAACATCAGCATACTCCGGAATTGTCGCTAATACTGAGAATTTCAACTTAATTTGTAATGAATTTCCTACATTGCAACAAACTGTGAACTAATATAAACGTAGATCGGACCACTTTCCGATTACTATTTTAATTAATATATACCCAAACTTTAGGGAATTTAATTCAAGTAAAAAATGGAACATAGGCAAAGCTGACTGGTATAAATTTAAACAAGAAATGGAAATACTTACGGACAGCTCTGATGTAAACGATTGTAACTATTCTACTTTAATAGAAAATTTAAATAAGGCATCTGAAAATTCTATTCCTGTATATAAGTGTAATTACTCTCCTGGCACAAACCAATTTTCTAAACCATAGTGAAATAAAAATTGAAAAATAGCAATAGAAGAACAAAAAAATATAAAGTGAATCCGAATACGATCAATTTAATAAATTATAAATCTTAAATTATTTCAAATTCTTTTTCTGTTTGTTAAATACTTGATACTTTTTTATTTAAAATGTTTTAATTGTTGTTTCTTGGTAAATCTTAATTGTTTTCTACATATAAAATTTTAAATTTTTTAAACGAATTATAAATAATTTTTTTTGTTCTTGTAAAAATTTTAATTATTTTTATATAAAAAAAAAACAAATATCATTTATTTTCTTTTTAAAAATATAATATAAATACGCTTCTTCTAAAATTCTTTTTCTGTTAAAAAAAATATTTGTTTCATGACGTTCTTTTATATTTTTTCTCTTCGTTTTTATTAGAGTTTCTTAATTGTCGCTTTTGTCAAGACATTTCTCACAACAGATAGTGGACTAACGGGCTTACAGTCTATTTTTTTAATGTTTTTTAAATTTAGAACATTTTTAAGCAAATTTTAAAATATTCGACTATTCTGTGTGTTTTTTGAATTTAAATTTTTGGCTATTATCAAAACTTTATATTGTCTTCTGTTTTACCTTAGCATTTTCAGCTAAAAAATTATTTTTTATCAAAATGTTAGTCTTTTTGTCAAGATTTAGGTAATTCTAAGCATTTCTTAATACTGCACGCAGCTACATTCTTGATGGAACATAATTACAGAGGTGGTTTTGTAAATGAACGACTTGTTTTGTTCCACATAAAAACGTTTTAAATTCTTCTTTAAGTAAATTTAATTGTTCTTCTTTTGACTGTTTTTACTACACTTCAATTGCTTTTATTTGGTGAAATTTCAGTTACTTTTAAAGAAATTGTTTTTAAGTTCTCAATTTAACATTTGTAACATTTTGTTTTGTAAATGGTTATATTTTAATTTCTCTTATAGAAAATTTGTCGCTGTTCTTTGTCCCAGATATTTTAAATTATTTTCATTTTAAAATATTTTTAATGCCTTTCGCAAATTTTCTACTGTTTTGATCATTTTTTTTCTTCTTTAATAAATTTTCCACTCTCCTTTCTTTAAATATTTTATCATTTATTCTCATATATTTTATGCTGATCTAGTTTTGTTTTTGTTACTCTATTTTCTGTAATATTATATTTATACTTATTACGTTTTTATTGTATTTGAATTATAAATAAACAAATTTATTATTATTATTTGTTTTTTGAATTTCAACTGTTATTTTTTACTTAAAATTAAACTTTAAATTCCAAAAAATATTGTGCCTACAATAATAATTATAATTTTATGCAAAGTATAAGTTTAAAATTTTTTTTTATAAAATGTTATGTGTTTATTTTTGCCAAAACAAAATAATTATTTTACAATGTTTTTGATTGTTTTTAGCACATTTTGAGTGTTTGTATTTGGTAATTACTTTTATAAAAATAACATTTTTCTCCTAAAACCAAAGTTCGAATTCGATAAAATAAAATCTGAATCAATATTTTTTTGTTTTTAACTTTTTCTTAGTAAATTTGAAATGTTTTTATATTAACTGCTTCTATTTGATATTTTTATCTTTTGAAGACATTTATAAGTATTTTTAAATGGGATTTTAATGCATTTTTCAATTGAATGTTGCTATTTTCGGGCAAACTTTAAACATCATGTTTAAAAAGGTATTTGGTATTTATTACCAAATTTTATGTAAAATTAAATCAATTTTTCCTACCATTTTCAACTGTTTTTACTTACTTAGTAAAAAAATATTTTTTAATGGGCCATTTTTACTTGCTTTTATCAAATTTTATTTGTTTATAAGTTTTCAATTATTTTTTAGAAAATCTTGATTGTACTTTCAAAAAAATGAATATTATTTAATATTGTTTTTATTTTGTAAAATTTTAGCTACCTTCAAAGAATTATTTATTTAATGTCAACCATTTATTGCTTGTTTATTTTTTAAAACAATTGTATTTTTAAAATGTTTTGAATTGTAACAGGCTTTTTTTTATTTTTGCGGTAGAAATATATTTTCTTAAAAGTTTTCAACCGATTTAAAAAAAATGTTTTTCATTCACTGTTTCTTTCCATTATTATTTTTTACAAAATAGTTCTCACAATGGTTAATTGCCCAATGGTCTTACAGCCTATATTTTAAAAAAATCCGTTAAAAAAATTTCTTTTGTAAAAGTTAACTATGATTTTACTTTCCCTATATACGAAGTATATATGTATAGGGGAAGTATTGTTTTTGTGTTTTTCTTTTGCATTTTTTTTGCGGCAATATCCGTTTTGAGGTCCCCTGAGTCCGTTGCACTAATTTCTGAAAAAAAAATGTGTCTGTGCACGTGTCTGACTGTCTGTGTGTCTGTCTGTCTTAAAAGCGAAAGATCCTATTGAAATAAATTTTAAACTTAAGGTTTTATTTAAATTATTAGTTTTTGAGTTACGTGAAGAGAAATTTCAATTAATAAAACACGTTAGAATTCACTTTCTTCACAATTTATTTTGTATTCACTAGATGTACATTTCGAGCACTAAATGCTCATTATTCTAGTTAGCTATTGATAATGAGCACTTAGTGCTCGAAATGTACATCTAGTGAATACAAAAAAAATTGTGAAGAAAGTGAATTCTAACGTGTTTTATTAATTAAGGTTTTATCGTTAAAAACTGGAACTGAAAAGCTTTTGGTGAACATGCATAAACCAGAAGTGAATGTTTACTCGAAGCGGTGTTTTGTTTTTTCCGATATTTTTATATATGAAAAATTTTACTAAACTTTTTAAACAAAAGCTAAAGGTAATGAAGAACTGAACAAGTTTTATTAAAATATATTTTTCGTAAAATTATTAACTTAAAATAAAAATTGAATATTTTGACATTTTTTGCTAATCGCTAATTAATTACAAATAATTGTAGAGGATTAAAAAGTGAACAAATCATTAAGAATAGCTTTTTTGCGTAAACCTTATAGTTTTCGAGTAAAATGTAGGGAAAGTACTATGATGGCCACATCACCATTTTTTTAAAATGAAAACCTTTCAACAGAAATTTTATCATATCAACTGTTTTTTTCTAAATAAAATTCTAAATATTTTTGAGCAAATTTTATCATATCAACTGTTTTTTTCTAAATGAAATTCTAAATATTTTCGAGCAATGTTTAAAAATGATTTTTAGAAAATTTTTGGCTAATTTTTAATTTTAAATCTTTCTTTCCATTTCACATTTTCAACCTTTTTTCTCTCAATAAAAATAATCATAATCATAAACATTTTGTAAAATTCCAGTCGTTTTTTTTTGCTTTGGGAATTTCTCACTTTTCTTTTTAAAGTCACTTTAAATATATTTCTAGAGGTGTTTTTAATGGAGTTTTTATTGTTTGAATGATTTTTGCGCTTCTTATATAGGGAAACTATTTTTTCCCTAAAAATAATTGAATTTTTTCAACAGAAAAATTGAGGTCCCCTCAGACGACTCCACTAATTTCTGGAAAAAAATGTTTGTATCTCTGTGTGTGTCTGCCTGTGTCTGTCTCCCCTTTTTGAGATTTAGATTTATCATTAAAAACTGGAAGTGAAATGCTTTTGTTAAACACCGAAAGTAAATGTTTACTCGAGGAGGTTTTTTTGTTTACTTTTCTCGATATTTGTCTAAATGTGAAAAATACTACATAACTTTTCAAACAAAACTTAGATAATCAGGAAGTAAAAACATTTTATTCATACATATTTTTCATCTTGTCTTGCGAGAATAGAAAGGAAAATTAAAATTGTTGACGTTTGTATTAATGAACTATACGGGTTGTATGAAATTTATATAACAAATATTTATAAAAAATTAATTGCTCACTATTGAATATAATAACAATAATCTTTTTGCGTAAATCTCATGAATTTCGAGCAAAATGAAGGGAGAGTAACATTTCGACCGAACTTGAAAATGAATGTCAAAAGTCAAAACTTAAGTAGTGTATTTGTAATTATATAAATTCTTATTAATATAAATTCGAATAAATAATTGGAATTAAGGGCATAGTAAATAAATTACCACCTAGCAACAATTATCATAATTCTTAAAAGCTTCTAATAAAAATACTTAATGATTTGTCTGTATAAAAGAATTTAATCTTCGTTGACTATAGATTCTACAAGACACTTCTGATGTTCAAAACATAAAATACACGTTTGCCTTCTTTGCGACAAGTGTCTTGTCGAAACTATAGTCAACGAAAATTAAATCCTGTTATACAAACTATTAAGTATTTTTATTGCATACTAAAATGTATGTGGATGCCTCAAGAATCAACGATATCTTAAAAGCTTGTTTATATTATAAATTCAGTTGGTAAAACTGACCTTGTTGGACCGCGTCGGTAGTTATAACAGATTTCTTCATGACGTGATTTGGTTTCCGAAAATAATATAGGGAAAGTACCATGATGACCGCATCACCGTTTTTATTTACTTTGGAACGTTTTTAGGTAAATTAAAAAAAGGTTGGACTTTTTTAAAACCTATGAAAACTTAAAAATAAAACATTATGGATAATATTTAGAAATAGTTACATTGTTAAATAATTAAAACGGAAAAACCTTGCTATAAAAAACAATGATAAAAAATAAAAGGTTTAAATTATGTTTAACTGTTGTAAGTTTATAAAAAATTTAAGTTTAAAGAAAACAAAACATTTTAACCCAAACATTTGGAAGCAGTTGAAAATCTTCTGAACAAGAAAAACAGTTTTTAAAACAAATGGTGATGTGGCCATCATTGTACTTTCCTTATATTTTTATAGAAAACTATGAGGTTTACGCAAAATGGTTATTCTTAACAATTCACTCAATTTTAAATTATTTGCAATTACTCAATATATATATATATATATATATATATATATATAAATTTCATGTAACTCCTCTAGTTTATTTATTTATTTATTTAAAATGACAAAATTATTAATTCATATTTTTTTTTTCAGAAGTTAAGAACTTTATGAGAAACATACTTTAATAAAACTTGTTCTGTTTCTCATTTCATTTCTCATATTTTTCAAATTCTATATCGGGAAAGTAAAAACGATGTAGAATCCATCAGCAATTAGTAATTAGTAAGTTATCATGTATGTGAAGGGGGGTGAACTCTATCCCACCCTCCAATCAGTAAAACATAAGCAAGGGTTTTAATTATAAGCTGTATAACATAACATTATTGCAAATTTTAATAGATTCATTAAAAAAAATTCAAATAATGTTTGATGATGTTTTACTGATTGGAGGGTGGGGTAAAGGCACCCACCCACGCTACATATACATATAAAAATTAAAGTTCATAGTTGATGCTTACGGAAAAAACAATTTGCTCTGTTTTGGAATCTTTACAATTACTTGTTATATAAATTTCACTCCTAAAGTTTATTGGCAATAGGCAAAAAACATCAAAGTTTTTAAAAAACTTTTCAGTTTCAGTTTTTAGTGATAAAACCTTAAAGTTTCATCTCAAACGGATAATTCGTTTTTGAGATACTACAACCACAGACAGTCTCATTCATGAAAACAATATTTTCCCTATATATTTTATATAGGGAAAGTAAAAAACAAATATTTTCAACTAAAAATTTTAAATTGCTTGTCTTATAAAGTTGAATTTTTATTTAAAAAACCCGTTTAGAATTTATATACTATAAAAACAGGCTTCAAAATATTTAAAAACAATTGAGACTTTAATTTTTAAAAAGTGATTGGACGACTTTTGAAACAAATATTTCGGTAAACGAGTTACCAATTCAAAATAAAACAATTGAAAAATTGATGAGATGGACTATACAAATTGTCTCAATTAAATTATTTTTTTTATTACAAAAATCTATTGATATTGTTAAAATTTTGATTAAATTTACAAAAACAGTCAACTACAATTTTCTGAAGGAAGAAAAGCAGAAGAAGAAAATAACAAAAATGATGGTAATGATCTCTAAATACCTGGTAGTTCATTATAATAGGTAAAAGGAGAGAGTAAATAAAACAGATTTGATAATACCATAAAGGTGCCATCTATTGTCTAAACGTTGCACTAGATCCCAAATGGGTGGATAACTTCAGACATTGAAGGGATGGATCTGTCGCTACCCTGATGAGATCCAAAAAGAACGAAAGCGGTCTGTGGCTATTTTTGACGGGGAACAATATTTGATGTAAAACATTTGTTTAAAAACTCTTGGAATATGAAACTTATAATACAAAAACCATTATTTCTTTCCCGACATCCAATAAGTACATTCTAAGTGCATCAAATAAAACTGTATTCCAGTTTGAAAACTTGCGAATGGTTTTATGCCAGCTGTATCAAGCATATGTCCAAATTAAAACATTGGCCATATGTTACTTATTCTTCTAGCAGTATATTCTTCAGGCAATTTTTCTATAGTATCTACGTCTCATTATATAGTATAATTTTATGTTTTTTCGCTATCTTCACTTCTTGTGTTGCGTTATGTTAAGAAGAAAGAATAATCATAGCTTTTCCTTTATTTTTTATGTAAGAAACTACCCAAACTTTAGTTTTTAGCTGTGCAAGCAAATTTGCTTGAAAATTTCTCACGACATTTCTGAGGTTAAAGTTCAATATGTTCATACATATTGAAGGTTAAAGGTTAATATGTTCATACATATTGAACTTTAACCTCAGAAATGTCGTGAGAAATTTTCAAGCAAATTTGCATGTTTTATTTCTTCGTGGTGTTTCCGCATAATATCAAGTCTCTATTAAAAATTTGTGAGTTGTTATTTCATAGCCACCTGATGAATGTTTTACTGTATCTATGACAACTGTTTCTTTTTCTTTTGTTTTCCTAGGTAGACTTGAAGATAAGGCTATAACATTTTCACAGTCCTCAAGAGTCTAAATTTTGTTCCCATATTTATCTGGCTTACTTTTTATATAAACTCTAAATCCACGGCTAAATGTATTCCTGGGTACACCATTATCTTGCATTTACCTACAAAGATATCAAATACATTCCGGAGAGCAGCTAGCTTATCAGATACTATCCGAATACTTTTTCAAAAAGCAGCTACGTTCAAAACTGACTAGTTCTATGTTATCTTGTATAATTAAGTAATTTCATTTGATTATTATTTGCAAATTGTTACCATTAGATAGTTTACTTTCTTTATAAATAAATTGTTATGTTTTATGGGTTAAGTGATATAGTAGCCTTAATGGTTAAACTTTGCTTAATGTTTTGAGCAAATAAAGACGTTTTTTATTATTTTTATTATAATTTACGCTCCTCTCTAATATTTACGTCGCCAACTCATAAAAACACGTTGATATTTTTTAACCTGTTTCTAGACATCACATTAGTAAAAATTGGTCTTGACAGTTATCCATAGCATTCCATAGCATTTCCATAGATTCTTTATTTGCATTCAAAGCTTCTTGTAATATAAGAAAGCATATATGCGCTTTGATTTCTATCGCATCAACAGGCAATTATACTATTATTTAATTAGGATTTGTAGTATTTTAATTTTTGATATACCTATTAGCTTTTTTATTTGTTTCTTGGAGAACGTTTCTGCACCGCAGTTTTACATTATGTATAATGTAAAAACTACGAACTAACAGTTAAAACAACTATTCCTCGTACTAAAGCATCGCCAGGTATTGAATTATATAACTGTTCGCTCTCGTTCACTTTTAAAAATGAAATACATAGTTTTTAATTTAATTAAAACAGTTGGACTTGAACAATGCTAAAAAAAGATTTGTGAATTTGGTGAAATAGATTTTTTACTTCATAAAATAAAACTATTCCACCAATCTCACTTAATTGTTCTTCAATAATAGAATTTTAAATGCGATCATTAATTCTCCAATGGCAAATATAATATATCCCTAATCGTTATGTATGCTCAAACTCAACATCGTATTTATAGTAACAACATTTTTAGTCGTATACAAAATTAGAAATGGATTACTTTGTACAGACTCTTGAACTTTGGATCCTATTGGCATAATAACGAAATTCCAACCGTTATTTATACGAACGCCTTTCAGAACATACCTGCAACTGCACAAATTCACTATTTTTTTGTCTTTAATTAATTCCTCCAAGTGAAATATACAACTAATCGCTTCAAATTTGAATTTCGCCAATTATTCCATTTACGGATCCCCCGCCGACTTTGCATTACAAATATCCCGTGCGGACGGGATAATTCCCTTTTTGCGACATTAAAGGGAAAAATAATATCATCCCGGGCGACCGAAAAGGGATTTGCTTGCGGCCGCATTTTTTTTTAATACCACTACTCTGTCGCGTTTTCGGTTTCAAAGGGGACCGGCGCGCTCTCATGCAAATTCGCAAATGTGTTTTTGCCGTCCGAAAGCCGTGTGCGTGCGGGGGAGAGTGAAAGTAAGGAGTGAATGAAAGGAAAAAATGAGAGATCGTACGTCGGGACGTTATTAAATAAACATTTGACTTTTTGTGGCTGCATTAAATGTAGCGAAAATGAGGTTAAATCTGCATATTTCGAGGTTCATACGGAATATAGATGTTTGTTTGTTAATGGAATGTTTGTCAGTTATGATTGATGTGTCAATTTCAATTTTTTTTCCTAGATTAGTTTGTATGTAAATATTAACACTAACAGTAAATAATACAGTTTTTTTTCATATACTGAAAGTTTAAACATTTACTTCATATCAAAATACGCTGAATACATCTTGTAATAGAGATATTTAACAAATATTTTCGATAACCTCTCTAACAATTGTATAATATATATCATCAATACTAGCAATGATAAGAGTAATTAATTTAAAAAATCAGTTGAAATCTTAAGAAATATATTTTTTACCAATTTTAAAAATGTTTAAAATATTCTTGAAAGTTTACCAAGAAAAAAAGTAAAAACTCTTTTAAAATATATGTCTAAACACAGCTATAATTATACCAAATATAAGCAACTAAAAAATCAAGTGTATAAACAAATGCAGACACGTGTTTCGATCTTTTAATCTCATCAGTATAACCTTAATATATATTTTAATTTATATTTATTTATCGTAAAAAATAACTAAAATAAAATATTCTAAAAAAATAAAATCAATTGATACTTTCTAAAAAAATCTAGAACATGCTTAGGAACTCTTGAAATTTGACCAAAAAAAAAATGCAATTGAAATTTACTTAGAATAAAACATTGAAACATTGTAACTAAGGAAAAAAACAGTTGATTGAAATGTCACGATAATACAGATTAAACTTAAACATTAAATGTTTATAATAAACAGCTAAAATCTTTTCAAAAAAATTATTTTGATTTGTTTGAAAATAGCTATAATAAAATAAAATAAACGCATGAAAAGACAATCAAAACTCCTAATTAAAAAAAATTAAACTCTTTGCAGGAAAAAATTTAAAGATGGTTTTCAATTTACTCACTAATAGTTGGAATTTAAAATTAGAATTAAAAATTTCTTGGAAAGATACAGACTGTATAGTCGTTAGTTAATTGCCTGTTTTAAAACTTGTCTTTACAAAAATAAGAAGAAAAGAGACTTTTAATAAACAAAATAAAAAATGTGTTAAAAACAATTCAAAACATTCTAGAAAAACATATTAAAATTGTATTAAAAAGATCAGTGAAAAATATCTAATAGCAGCAATTGTATAAAAACAATTTAAATTTTACTAAGAAAAAAATTTAAAAGCTGAACATTTTTTTTTCGACTGTACTAAATAAAAACAATTGAACTATACTAAAAACTATCGAAATGGTTAAAAAAATTGGAAAGCCAATTAAATTAAAACACTTTGTTATTTAAGTAAAGGAAGCAAATAACAAAGTGTTTTAATTCAATAGTGGTAATAATATAATAATAATAATAATATTTCTTTATTTTTAAAGTGTCATGTACATGTACAAAATGAAATTTGCGCCAGAACTTATTAATTAGCTTAAATCTAATATTACTTAATTCAATCTTAAAGAAGAAATATACATAAACGTGATAAAAATAATAGCTTAAGTCTACTTATATTTTTAACATTGGTTAGTAAATTCTTCAATAGAGTAGGGCTCACATTCAACTAAGAACTCAGTTAATTCTCTTTTTAAACTTTTAAAGTCGTTTTTGTGGTCTTTAATATTATTGGGAAGTAAATTAAATAATTTAATCGCAGAATATTGAACTGAATATTCTGTTGCATTGAGTTTATTTTGGGGATACATGTAGTCGTTTGTTCTCGTAATATAATTTGTACTTTTGTTATCATTTCCTGTAAGGTGTTTGTGATAAAATAAGATTGTCTTCATTATGTACCATATATTCCATACATCCTTAACATATTATTGCTTTTAAAAACCCCTCGACATGATTGTTTGTAGTTAATAAAATAACCCGTATAGCTTTTCTATTGAAGAATATATATTTTTTAGGCATTTTATTTATTTATTTTCCCAAAAGATTATTCCATAGCGCATGATGCTAAAAAAATAATATTAAGGAAAACCGATTTAACTTTGCATAAAATGTTGATGAAAATCTGCTGAAAACTTTCCAATAATGAAGAAGGATTTTCAATCGGTATCTTTTATCAAAATTACTTGAAACTGTAATATCTAGAAACGAGGATTTATTAGAGATATTACTGATTTCACTCGCCAGCCTTTCCTCTTGTTTGGTAGTATTTCTAAAACTAATTATTGTAGGGGGAACAGTCTAAAGTCTTGCCAAAGCCACAAAAAAGTCATTGGTGATCCATAATTTTAAAAAATGTTATTATAGAAAAATAAAAGTGCATTCCGGGCATACATTCAAACTTGTTCTTATTGATAAGTAGAATTTTTTGAAAAATGAGAACAGATGTTGTAAGATATATAGCATATTCAAAATTTTTTGATATTTAATTCGCAAGTATTACAGGTCTGTAGTTATGCAAAGCATTAGGATCTCTAATTGGTTTAACCAACGATCCTTTAAGTTTACTTGGATATATAAATAGATAAATTAATTAAGTCAAATTGATAGCTACTTATTAGTTAAATTCTCGAATTATATTAAAATAAATACCATCTTTCCAACATTGGGTTTATTTTGGTTATTTATACATTAATATTATCAATTCACTTGAACTTTAGTTAAAGGAAAAACTGCTGTTACTGATATTATTTTCTATTGGCAAATCCGATATATTTACACTAATATTTTCACTATTGGACGCGATTGAGAGTGATTTATGAAAGCGTACTCTAGTTTATAAACTATTTTATTTACCTTTATCTTTTTTATTGCATATATTGTGTTTTTTTTTCTTATTTATCCTACATTTCTTTTTCTTATAACTATTCTCGGCATTCCCTTGCAGTATATTGCTTATCTCTATGAACTTCTCTAACTACTTTGTGTTAAGATTCTCGCAGATAAAAACTTATGCTCTAAAGAATATAAAAAATTTATAATTCAGCATTGGAATGGAAATTGAATGCTTATTACAAATAATTACCTACCAAACTATTTCACATGCAATAATGTAAATTTGAATAATTCTGATCACTTAGCACAACTTCTTATCATAACTGATAAAATAAGTAGAGTAGAGCAGAACAACGAAACATAGTTTAAAATCACTAGACAAGTAAAAAACCAAAATATATCAGAATTCAAATATCATTCAAAAAAGATCAACTTAGAAATTGTAAAAACAAATTACATAAATAGTGATTTGGTTGATTGAGTTACTTGAAGATAATAATAACTTTGATTAAAACACTTAGAACCTTTCTTCAATATTTTATTTTTATCCAGATTTGTGTCCGAAATATGCATCTGGATAAAAATAAAATATTGAAGAAAGGTTCTAAGTGTTTTAATCAAAGACATAAATAGTGCATTCAATTTAGTTTTAAATGAATATTGTTTTAATATAGCTTATCCAAAACGAAGAATTAAAGTCAATAAGAAACAAGCAAGAAAAATTAGTTTACTAATGAAGTAAATTAATCTTCAGAAAAATTGAAAACAACATATAGGAATATGAATAAAATTAGATTAGAAGAATTCAGTGGAATTTACAAAGATGCAAAAAAGCGCATAAACGCTTATTTGAAAATTTCATATACATGAAGCCGAAAAACAAAGTTTAAAAAAATATGATCACTTGTAAATGGAGAAATTTAAAAAGGAAAAATACGAAAAGCTATTATTATCATATAAAATGAAAAGAATAAAAAAGAAGGCCCAAATCGAATTGCCGAAATATTTTATTTATTTTGCTACAAAAACAGGCACAAACGTTATCAGCCATTTTCAAAAAATGTATGAGCCCAATGACATCTAAAGAACTACAAACAATAATTAGTAAATTAAACAATAAAACAACTGCAGAAAGTGTTAAAATATTAACATAAAAGCGGTAAGCCATATCATCCTAGAGCCACTAACATATCTTATAAATCTGGCATTTGAAAGTGTTGAATTTAATACCACCTAGTGTCAGTGATACTACCGCCTAGTGTCAGTGATAAACCCATTTTCAAAAATTTTTGAAAGGGCTAATGGTGAACAATTATGGAATTATATCAACAGATTTAAATAATTGTCTCCAGATTAGCACAGCTTCCGAGAAGGGAAATCAACAGAAAGTGCAGTCGTAACGTTAATCGACGAAGTATATTCTCAAGTAGATGCCGATACAAACGTACGATTTCTCCCGCGGGTACGATACCATAGATGCGAAATCATAAGGGAAGCCCTACCCGCCCTTGGAATACTGGAAATATACTAAATTTAATTATGTCTTTTTAACTGATGGCAAATGTATGTAAGGATTGAGCGGAAAAACTCAAAAACATACAGTATGTTCGAAGGCGTCGCCAAGGGTTCAACCTTAGGGCCTTTTATTTTTTTGCTGTTCAATATTGATTTACACCAATTTATCAGTGGAGGTCACATGATTATTTTTTTCTTATGACACGTCACTAGTAGCATAAATCCAGAGCTTGCAAATTAGTGTACAAAAAGGAAATTAATACACAATACGAAAAAACGGTTAGTATCCAATGTTATAATAGAAACCCTCCAGAACAACAAATAATGAATGATGCGCTAAATGTTAAATTCCTGCGCAGTTTCATCGATGTAAGGTTGTCGTGGATCATATGTTCTCACAATTAAGTAGCGCTTATTACTCCATATCAAAAATATTAAATTTAATTATTCAAAAAAGTCTTTGATTGAATCCAAGGCGACCAATGTTCAAAGAAATTTTATTTCACAAAAATGAATCATTCGTCTTATTTTTAATTTGCAAAAAGAGATTCATGTGAGGAATTTTCTAAATAAAATAATATATTAACCGTAATTGGAATATTTGTGTATAAATTTGCCATATATGCTGCCCAAAATTTACATTGTAATATCAAAAATCACGATACTTGGCATAAGTATGACCTCACATACAAAGACCCTTTAAGGCTTTATGGTTAATAAATGAATTTATGAACCATAAACACTTCAATATCTTATTTTTCCGTACCATATGAAGCCTTTTTTACGATCCCGATGTGTAAATTACGAAAATCAGAGCTGTCCTAAAATTACAATTGAAAAGAGTTTTACCCGCGAAGGGACTCTTCTCTTCTCCACTAAATGTTCCTTTGTATTAATATGTAACACACCTTTTGGCCACAGACCTACGCACCCTTTTGTCCAGGTCACTACCTCTTCTTGTCGTGATAACCTCCGCTTGCACCTGACACCAGTTATGCTTCAGAGAAGAAAGGGGTGGGGATATATAAGAAGCGCCAGGAGTTTAATAAACAAGTGACAAGTTAGTTTTGACGGTAAACTCGACCCCCTAGATGTATATAAAAGAAGTGAAGTTTTCCTTGATAAATAAATACATTTCCTAAATTAAACACAATAATTACTTTGTTTTGTATAACAGTTATTTATTTAAACGGTGACCAATGGTTTCAATACATTCACGTATCATTTTCAAACCGAAAGTAACTTAAACTAAATAACGTGCGGTATGTAGTTTAGGTTACTTTCGGTTTAAAAATGATACGTGAATGTATTGAAACCATTGGTAACCGTTTAAATAAATAACTGTTATACAAAACAAAGTAATTATTGTGTTTAATTTGTGATTAAAATGTATAACGAAGTAGAAGCCTCCATCGTCAATGAAATACATTTCCTTTAAAAGTGTGTAACATAAGATGTATTCCAAGACGAATAAATTCAGTATATCCAACGAAATATTACACAAACAATAATAAGTTCAAAAAAAATAAATAATATATTATTCGCAGGAATAAGAAAAATATATGCCTTTAGCCACAAACGTGTTATCCGAAGGTAAAAAATTCCCTCCTAGCAATTACAGAAGTTTTGTCGCCCCAACCTCGTCGAGAAAAGATGAGCAATAATTTGGCTATTTTCCTCTCTCGGATATTCCAAAGATCAGCATATATATATCCTTTTAGGTGGCATGAAAAACCACAGCGTCTTTACTCTTCTCGTCCTCCAACAAGTATTTTTTTCTTTACTCTGAACGGAGCCAAATACTTCGGTACTCCCAGCGTCGAAAAGTGCAAAATGTTTCTGCCAATCCCTGTATCCAATATGATACTCAGCATCTCTTCTGCGTAAATTATAATACTGTCGGTTTAGTCCATATGCCTCTCGCAACACCTCATTTTCAATCTTCTACACGACATTCCTTGCTGCTGCAGTCCTCAATGGGAAAAATAACGCTAATTTACCTAAATAGTCGCTGACAGACAAAATATAAATGGCCCGAGTTTTCTTAAATAAAAGTCCAACAAGGTCAATACTTACCATCGTCACCGGACGGATTACGACCGATTGTAAGAGCATTATGCAATCGGCCTTTGCTGTTCTACCTTCGACATTTTCTGACGTATCTAGCAATATACTGCCGCAGTAATATTTTTCCGTAATCTTATTGTATGACTTGTATATTCCACAGCGTTGTGATTGATCGTGAAATTGATTACCCAATGTATATCTATCTCTTTTTGCAACAACCATTCTACAGATAGCCATACAATCTTCCTCGTCCTCACCTTTCGCCAACTGAAGAACCTTGGATCCTTCTAATCTTCAATCCAGGAATTTACAGGGGTTAGAAATCATACGCTCTTTCATCCTATTTAGCCAAGTATCTTTAAGTTCACCTTAATCAACTTCAATCTCATCAACAACTTTATGACCGGGACAACATGTTCTTTGCCCTTATGATGGCTAATCACATAGTCATACTGCTGTAGGCACACAGCCTATCATGCTAAACGTCCAGTAAGGTCTTTTAGGTTGTTGAGCGACACTAGGGAGTGGTGATCTGTGACTACTTCAAATCAAATAACTTCCAGATAAGGTCTAAGCCTCTCTACTGACCACAACACCGCCAAACACTCTTTGACAGTAGTCGAATAGTTTCATTCGCTCCTTCTCAATGACCTACTAAGGTAACTAACATCCTCCTCATATCCAAAAATTTTCTGGGTGAGCTTAGTACACAGTTCGTACGCTGATGCATCTGTCTGAATCACGAATGGAACACTAAAGTCTGGCCATGCTAGTATGGGCAAAATTCAACGCCTCCTTCAGTATCCAGCTGAATTTATCATTCTTCTTAACCAATGGTTGTATTGGAGGTATGGCACTTGAAAAATGCGGTACAAATCGACGATACCACGAAGCAAAGCCAATTAAACTACAGACGTCCTTCATAGTCTTCGGCGTCGGAATATTTAGCAGTGCCGAAATTTTCTCCGGATGTCAAACCAGTCTCCTTCAAAAGACGTAGCACCTCCGACAAGACTTCCACATGCTTCTCGACCGGTGGTGTAACTATAATTATATCGTCGAGGTAGACGAACACATATGGCTATAACTTAACTCCTACAACGTTGTCGATGAACCTATTCCAAGTGGCTGGCGCGTTATGCAGCACAAATGTCATCCTCGTAAACTGAAATCATCCTCGCCCTAGTATGATATAAGATGCATACTGTTTGGATTCCTTAGCCCGAGGAATCTGCCAATGTGCTGACTTAATGTCTATTGTCGATAAGTACCTAGCGTCTCTCAGCTTGACCAATGTGTTTTTACGAACGGCAGTGGATAGGCATCTCTTTCTCTCTCTCTCTGATACTTTATTTCAGTTTTCTAAAATCCACGTAGAACTAATAAGTGCCATCCTTCTTCCTGGCCAAGTACGCACTGGTCGACAACTCGACAAAACCCAGCCTTTATCATTAATAGTTTGTTGCAAATAAGGAGACACGGAAAAATAACGCTGTTTGATGGGCTCTGATGAGGTACGAATGACATGTTCCACTCGCTGAGTACAACCTAACTCTGTGGTGACTGATAAAAAAAACGCTTGTCCAATAGTAATGCAACGACCTCAGTCTGTTCTTTTGTAAAGCCAGAGCTGCTACAACCTTAGATAGATAGATACCCAGACCACCAGACCTTACTAAATTTATTACTCCGCCGGAACTAGAAAGGAATTCCGAGCTACCAGATATCAAATCTGGTACTATCCTCATAATTTTCCTTGCATTACCCTGTGCGGTAGTACCGGTACCACCAAAAACTTGATCAATTTAGTCCTCTAAAATAAATAATTACAAAAATATAATTTCCAAATGTTAAAATTTAATGACATCAACAAAAAAATTAAAATCATTCGACCCCGTTTATTTTATCTTCCATCCTCGCCCTTTATAGACCGCATTCGCAATTGCACACAATTAAAACAAACGACACTTTTCTCGCGGATTTATCTCCGGCATAAATTTGCGGCTACAACCCCCCTCCCGCCCTGAAAGGGGCACATGTGGACCGAAATGAGTTACGGCCTGGGGCACTTAACGGCTTGAGCCGCGGGCTTTTTGTTTTTTAACCCCTCGCGTAATGAGCGCTTAAAATTACCGGATTTACGGGCGTACAATTAAAAGGGTGGAACGACTTACTGTGCGCGCGGTAAACCCTACGTGCACACGCACGAGTTTAACGTAGATTGTAGATAATAAACGAATTGAATAATTAAAAAAAATCGTGATGGTTTATAACTTTAACTAGGGGGTAGATAATATTAATGGTTTAATAATATTGTAGTTTGTAATTAAATTCTGCCTATATAAATTAATTAAATTATTGATCAAATATCATTAATAGGAGCGGACCCCGGTGCGATCCTTGGGGTACAAAAGAAGGAACATAAATTGGTAGAGTTAAAAAAATTCTTTATTTATTCTGACACGTGTTTCGAGATCCTTAACGATCATTTACAAAGTACAAACTAAATTTTAAATGCGAGATTAAAAACAGTTAGTTTAAGAACAGTCCCAATTAAATTTTATTAAGCTCAGTGTATATTTGTATTACATTTGTTTAGTTTATTTGAAATTTTTTTTTATTACAGGTATGAGGATTCTAGTGATGCTTCTCCTGGACACACTCCCCATGCTCGGCAACGTCCTCCTCCTCTGCTTCTTCGTGTTCTTCATCTTCGGCATCATCGGTGTGCAACTCTGGCAGGGCATACTCCGGCAGAGGTGTTACCTGAACAGGGGCGGCGCCAACATATCATTCCCTCCGTAAGTGCCCGCCGATCACGCATCATCACACACATAAAAATAAATATTGTTTATTTAAGCTGAATATATACCGCCCACCCAAACCACCAATACCACCGTCACACCATCGCAATCATTTCATTTTTTTTTAAATCGAGATTTTTAATTACGTTCCAGTACGTTCCAACCGGAAATGAAAATTATGTTCGGTTATTTGTTTGCATTCTGTTTTTTTTTTTTGTTTTCTTTTGTTGTTTCTTTTTTTTGTTGTTTCAATCCGTACGGTTGGAGTGGAACGGGAAATTGGAACGGTGCACGATAAATTTTGCGAATCGGCAAAGTGGGAGGAAATTGGCTGTGATTAAAATTGGTGCCATCCTGTCGGAATTGATAAATATGTAGATTTTTTCACAACCAAACTTTTATGACTTAATTTTATACAAATATTTAAATCAAATACAGGAAAAAATTTATTTGCTGAAAATTTAATTTTCTTTAATACTGTTAATTTGTTAATTTTCGAAGAATAAATAAATATCATTGATTATAGATTATAATTTTATAATACAGGGTGTATCAACGCAGTTGAAAACTATTAGACGAAATAGAGTACAGATGAAGAAGTGGCTGGTGAACATCATAGATATATATTTAAATATTAAAATATGCTTTATTTGAGCATTGAATACATTTACTATACAAATGGATATAACTAAAGATGTTTCGAAGCACTATTGATGTTCAATATGTATGGATTTGGGTAGAAGATCCTTTGAAGTAGTGAAACCCTTTCTCTTTTCGACTAAAATTTTGAGTATATTTTCATATTTTGTAATATAATTTTTAAAATACGTTTCACTATATCAGCAAATTAATAAAAAAATGGGGAAATTTTCTTTTTATTTTGTTTATTTTATAAACCAAGTTTTCATTTTTAAACGGTTTTATTGTCTTATATCATATCGTTTAGTTTTTATATTTTTTCCGTATCTGCAACAATTTTAATTTATTTTTTTAACTGATTTTACCAAATTTGTTGTTAATAAAATTGTTACTGTTTTCAATCAAATTTTAAATTTTCCTAAGAAGTTAGTTTTCAGCATTTTTAAGTCTTCGATGATTTTTCTTGGTGATTATTTATTTTACTTTTGATTCATAATAAAATAATACAAACAAAACCAGTTTTTTTTTAATTTTCAACTACTTCAATTCTATTTTGGTAAAATATCAAAAAAAAATTGAATTACTTCTGCAACTATTACTTTAAAGTGCTCTTTTGTGAAAGTTTTTATATTTTAATGTATATTATAATATGTTTTGATAAAGTTAGGTAGATGTTTATATTTAAGAATATTAATTTTCAACCGTTTTTTTAAAAGCAATTTTTGTTGTTTTAATTTCTATTCTCTTAAATTATTTGTTTTTTCTTCCAGAGAGTTAGTTTTCTACAACTATATTTTCTAACAAATTTAAAAAAATATTGATTTAAAAAAAAATTTAGAATGTTTTCGACTAAAGAACATCCACCCATCCTTCGCATCTTTTGATACTTTTACCACTGCAACTGTTTTACTTTTATAAAACAAAAATTAAAATTTTCTAGATGTTGATAATTATTTAAGCACTATTTTAGCTGTAGTCTCATTGTATACAGGGTCTATTATGAAAGTAATGCGCATGATTTTATTGTGATAAGACTATTCACCGCAGCGGGGTAAAGCGGGTCGAGAAATGTATTGAAGGGTCAGCCGGTCGCCAGTTTGCTCCGAGCAGTCTGCATGAAGTGTGCTTATTGACTTTGTAGTGGAGTGTTCGCTTAAACAGCGATACGTAATCAAGTTTCTTTTATACGTCTTGGAAAGAATGCAACCGAAACATTCCAGATGCTTCAAGGTGCCTTTAAGGATGACTACATTTCAAGGTCACTATCCAGGAGGCGTTCGAGGTGGGCCAGAAGGAGATCGACAATGGACCCCCTTCTGGACGCTCAACAATGGCTTTTTTGACATCCAAGGAATCTTTCATTTAGAGTTTGTATTATAGAGAGAAACTGTCAACTCAGCATTTTACCTAGAGAGTGAAACGACGGATCGCACGCAATTGCTAACGTAAGGCTTTTCCTGTCCCAGAGCAAAAACCCGGTGGCACCCCAGCCCCCTTCTATTCCCGACTTGACTCCGTGCCACTTTACAGTTTCCCCGACTGAAGAGAAAAGCATTGGAAGTCTGTGATAAACACCCAAAGTATGGTAAGAGACGTTCCCATCGAGGAGTCAGTATTGATGCCGGTGGAGAGTATTTTGAAGAATTTTAAGTATTTGTACCAGTACGATCAATAAATATACTTTTTACAGAAAATGCGCCTTACTTTTATAAAGAACCCTGTATGTAGAGTTGGTAACGTTTACACGCGTGGGTGGGTATTCACTATTCCACCCTCCAAGTTTATATAAATCTGTGATCTATAATAACTATGCATATAATTATCAATTTAAAAATACGAAAACATTTCGTGAATCTACAACAATGAGTCTTATTAAGACTACAAAACAAATTAATTTTGAAACAACTACTTCCCTAGCTAATACTTCGACAGACATTGAATGATGCAAAATTAATTTAGCTCTGATCTCGTTGTAACACGCAAATTAATTTTGTATCATTCAATGTCTGTCGAAGTATTATTATACATATACAGGGTCCATTATAAAAGTTATACGCATTTTCTGGGAATCATATATTTATTGATCTTATCGTAAAAAAAGGCTGGGTTAACAGTTTCTCCCCGAGGTAAAAATTCAAAATGGACAATTCCTCGGACGCCAGAAAAGACAATAAGCATCGTTTTGATGCGAAACTTGCTCATTCGTGCTTTCTTGAGACGGGGCGATAATTATTTGTACCACTCGCTCCTCTGCCTTATTCTGGATCATACTCGAACTTCCAGGATTCATCTCTAGTTACGTCTGGATATTTTTTAATCAAATCCAACAATTCTTGACAGCGTCATCATCACTTTTGGTAAAATATTCTCACAGACCTTTTCAAGTGATCGATCTCGCTGTGTTACAAAATCAAAAACATCCGTGTGAAACCATCGAGGCACAAAATTTTGAAAACGCCTCTCCATCCCGATAGATGGGATGAGGTGGAATGTAAAAGGTCCTTTCTACTTTTTTTGGTTTTTCTACCGCAACAACCATGTGTCCCTGTTCCAAATAATCATCCATAAATTCTGTATACAACATTAACTTTGGATGTTTTGTGAGACGACGCTCCAACAATCAAAACTTTAACGCCGAAGAACGACTTTCTCCTTTCGTCCTTTCGTCCTCAATTATAATGTCATAATTACCTTGATTAACTGAGAGTTACGCACAATCATTGATATTAGTTCTCAGTCCACTGACTTTATGGCAATAAACTCTTAGTTTTTTGTGGATAATATCCTTATCTTGGGGTCAATTGGAGATATAACGTTTTGTTGTTAAACCGTGGGGAGTTATTGTAGTATTAAATTATTAATTCGTCATTCTTCTTCCTATTATCCAATTCCTTATAAAGCGAATTTATATGATTGCGTTGCATCACTATGAGGTCAGGTCTCAATTTAAATGGTGTAGTATTATTAATCGCTAGAGCTACTAGTTTTAAAATATGTGAGACTCTTGATTATTGAATATGAGTTTCAGTTGAAGAGGAGTATTATTCTTGCTACCTAATCTAAACATTTTATCAGCAGTCGGAATTCCAAGGAATAGCGTGAAATTTCAGCCTGTAGGACTGATCTGTCTTGTCCGAGAACTGATTTCCTATTTAGGAATTTCTTATATGTCTATGCCGTAGCCCGCTTTCATCTATTTTTGATGCATCTCTATACCAAATTACAGAATTACGTTTTAGTTTTTAGATTCAATTCAGTCTTGTCGACTATCAATAATTACGCGATACGAAAACAAATTTGGTCCGACGGTGTTTGTAGGAACTCTGGTTTAACCAGTTTCAGAAATTCTGAGTACCCGAATCTATGTTCAATAGAGTCTCATCGCATTCATTGGGCTTTCTGTTTGTTCGTGCAGGGAAAATGTGTCAAGTAAAGCTTCCATTGCTACAGAGTAGTCGTGAGCATAGCCAAGACATATTAATAATTGAATTATAAAATCAAGATTGTCATTATGAATATCACAATATTTCCACATGACATTAAAATTTCCACATATATCATTGACTGGGGATCGAGAACCAATATTGGTATTTGAACCGCTGATATAAAATGTGTTACTCGCACGTGTAAAGTTAGATGGTACATTAAAAGAAAATTGTGAAAGCAGAAAAGCACAATCCAATTTATTATTAACAATTTTGTGTAATGTCTTAAGGTTGGCCATTTTGCGTCTGATGTATAAGGAGTGTTCACCAATAAAATCTAATAGATTCTTATAGAGGATACTACCCGTTCTTACATAGTATGCACAAATCTTTCAAAAAGCGTTTCTGTATCCTTCTGATCACTTTTATGTAGAAATTATAGTGTGGTGACCAAATTATGGGCGCATACTTTAATTTTGATCGAACAAGCGAATAATAAAGAAGTTTGGTACGTTGAATATTTTTTAAATCTCTTGCTTGACGAATTACAAAACCTAAACATTTACAAGCAGTTTTTGTGATTTCTATAATATGATTTCTGAAATTTAAATTTCGAATGTGACACCTAAATCTTTAATAGTTTTGACTAGTTCAATAGCCCTACTACTTACACTATATCTGAATATGATTGGTTATCTATTTTTGGTATACGTAACCACATTATGTTTTATGTCAGGCAATTATCCCTATGCCAGTAAATTAATTGGATGAGTTACGTGAAGATAAACTTGATTATAAAATAAAGCACTAAAAACCTTAAATCAGTTGGAATGGCATATTTTTGTGTGTATAAATATCGTTTAATTTTAGTTTTGTACTTGGTATTAAACCATTGATAATGGTCACTTTGTGTCCGAAATATATATTTGGTATTTCAAATAAACTGTGTGAAGAAAGGTTTTTAGTGCTTTATTTTATAATCCTTATACCACTTTGCAATAAATCTAATTGCTGTTGTAAAAATAAACTGTCGTTGTCTGATTTATGTGTTATTACACAATAAATCTTAATATTATCGCCATATGCTAAGAGATTACATTTTATAATAATTACTACTACTACTACTACTACTTCCCTAGCTAATACTTCGACAGACATTGAATGATACAAATTAATTTGCGTGTTACAAATAGTACAACTATCAAATTTTTATTCATTTATTAGTTTATTCAACAGAAATAATTTCATTCAAATTAGTGTTGCTTTGATAGTTTTACTATTTGTAACACGCAAATTAATTTGTATCATTCAATGTCTGTCGAAGTATTAGCTAGGGAAGTAGTTGTTTCAAATTAATTTGTTTTGTAGTCTTAGTAAGACTCATTGTTGTAGATTCACGAAATGTTTTCGTATTTTTAAATTATTATTTAATTTTCTACAACGAACTGAAGGATTTTAATACATTTTATTATTCGATTACATTTTAGTTTTAATAGATTATCGTTGACGTAAATTAGGAATAACAAAGGTTCAAGGTTGGAGCATCGAGGAACACCAGATTTCAATACATATTCTAACGATTTGAAAGTATTATGGTAGACACATACGAGGCGATTATCTAAATAGTTAGAAACAAACTTAACAAGACTATCACTAAGCCCAACATATAACAACTTTTTTAATACTATACTGTTATTTACTTTGTTAAAGGCCTTTGATAGATCGGTGTAAATAACACCTACTTCTATTCGTTTATTTATGTTATTGCTTATAAATTGAGTTTATTGTATGTTACTAACTGTCGATCTTTTTTCCATAAATCCATGCTGACTTGATGATAAAAATGGTTGTAATTGGTATTATAGTTGGATGTATTTACACATTTCAAGGGCCTTTGACAGATTAGATAGGATACTAATAGGTCTATAATTTTATTAATCACTTTGATCAACACCTTTAAATATGGGAATTGCACGATATTCAGATAAGGGTTCCGCAAATTCTTCTGCACAATCCTTTACAAGAAAGTTAGGAATTTGTTCTAATCCAGAAACAAAATTATTTTTAAACCTCTTTAAAATATGTTTAACTTTGAAGGCTGTGGTATACTTAGAGGTACAACTAGGACTATAGTTAGAATTTTGTATATCGTTTACATTATTTAGCATTTTCAAAAACTGAACTAAAATATAGTGCAAAGACATCAGCTATATCTTAGGGAGTACTGAATAAAGCATCGTTGTTTCTTAATGCATTTGGAATTGGGTATGAACCCCTTTATAATTAACGAGGTTCCAAAAAAAATTTTGGATCCTTAATTATATTTGATTCTGAGTTAAGAATAAATGCATATATAGATATATTACTCAATCCAATATTTATTTTGACACAAGTCCAGTAGATTATTATTTGAATTACATTTTCCATTAACTTGAATCAAATTATAATATGACATAAACGATTGAATTGATTCAGTGTTTTTATCTAATATATTTTTAATAAAGCATTGAAGTCACCAATAATACAAATATTATTATCGTTGATGCAGGAGAACAGTAAATCAAAAAAATTATCGACGTAATCAGTGTTAAAATCAGTTGGTATACATATTACAATAACGTGAAAGATCGAGAGGGCTCACAAATATAAGACGCTTGCATGCATGCAATAATTCCTCTGAATTAATGTTATTTGTTAACTATGATTCGGCAATGGCTACTATATCATACTTACTATCACTAGATCCGATATAGTTCTTTAATTTTGCTGTTTAGCCTGCACACATGTTGGTAATATAATGAAAATTTTGTTGATTTATAACTGCTGGGGTTTTCTAGTTTAAAGAAATTATTATAGGCACACCTTTTTTATGAATGATTTTTAAATTGTTTTCACCTTCATATTTGCAATGTTCAAATTCTTCTATAAGTTTTCTGCAAGATTGGCGCTGTTGAAATGTGCGATCGAATGAAACAGAATATTTTTAAATATATCGTTATTTCGTATATCCTTATTTTTCTTTAAAACTGTAAATACATCCTTTATATTGTTAAGAGTAATATAAATGGGTCGTTTCGTATTTACACCATTTAGTAAATATTTACAGAATCTTACTGATGTAACATTAGCAGTTATAGACACCTTATCCAAAATAGAGTGAACAATATTTTTGTCTGCGTCGGTTTGTTCTTGTTTTGTTTTGAAATTGCCTTTGATTATACCATAAATAATTATGTTGTTCTTTTACTCGTGACATTCCATCATTTTATTAATAATTTCATTCATATTATTGGATTGTTCGATTGATGAGGCCGTTACTTGTTGAAACTCCATATTATCACTTAATAAAACACTGACGTAATGTAAGATTTCAAAAAATCGTTTTATTGTTCTACAACAATTGTTTCGCCACACAGTGGCTTCGTCAGGTAGATGACAAATATTATCCTCGTTTGTAAAATTGCTTAATGCAGGCACACTCTTCAGTTGCATTAGTTTTATTTGAAGTATAATAATTAAGGATTTTATCTCGGTTAAATCATTACTTAATTTCTGACAGTTATTGCAAGACCCCTTCAGCCCTATCTTAGTAATAAATGCGCGTAACTCGTAGTGCAGAAATCAACGCAAGACCCCCGATATACGTTTTTACAGACAGTGCAATTTATAGAGTTATGCTCTTCTATTTTAGAATTACAATAAACACAAGTAACACTCATTTTCTTTGAATGACAATTCAAATATGGGACTGGGATAGATAAGATAAACGTTTTAAGTCATTGAGTCTGTAGTGACGACTTATTTTAAAACAAACTAAGGTAAGGTAGACTACGGAAGGGAAACAAGAGAGAACAGAGAAGGAACTTATTTTAATTCATAATCCAATACGTCACTGTCTTCTTCGTCGAGTTCAATGCTTGATTTAGTAAAAAAAATTCAACATTTTATTTAATGCCGTATACCCTATTGGTTTCCACTGAGAGTTCACGTAAATATCTTCTTTAACGACTGTATCATCTTTACTGATGCCATCACCTCTGAAAAACTTCTCAATTCGTCAATTTCAGAAATTATAGTTTCTTATTATCAGATGATTAGAAGAAAATTTCGGCAATAGAGGCGTATGTTTTAAGGATTGGAAGGTGGGATAGAGGCCACCCACCCACCCTACATATACAATAAAACATCAATCACTGACACTCGATAGTGTTTCGAAAACAACAGCAGTGTTAGTGTGGATATAATTAAAGAACTTAAAAATCACTATTGCACCTTAAATTTATGGTTGTATGTAGGGTGGGTGGGTGGCCACTATCCCACCCTCCAGTTTTATTAATATTAACAAAAATTATTTCCTAAGAATTTGTGTGTAGAATATATTTAAATAATGAAGACAATTAAATCTTCTTTAGATGAATTAATATTTCAGCAAAACAGAGGGGTATTTTTTGTGAACTGGAGCGCGGATTTTAGGGCACCCACCCACCCTACATGTGTAATTTAATATCTATCGCTCACACTTGATAATATTATTATAGCAATTGCAGTATCCGTGTGGATATTCCAGAAGATTTAAAACGTTCTGTTGTAGCTTAAAATTATGTACAAATTTAGAACGAGTGGGTAACTATTGATCCACCCTCCAATTTATTTTATATATATATTCAAGTGTTGTTTACAACGAACGTTAAAAATGAGTTTTAATAATAACAAAATTATCAATTTTTCTCTACTTAATTTTTATTTCAGCTCAATTAAAATTTTTCGGCACGGAGAGTAGATTAGAGTAGTGTGTTTTATAGATTGGAGGATGGGATAGTGGATACCCACCCACCCTACATATGTAATTAAATATATATCACTGACACTTGGCAGGTTTTTTTGAAACAATAACAGTGTTAACGTGAATATTGTTGAAGAACTTAAAATCACAGTTGTAGCGTAAACTAAACCCTCTAGTTTTAATAATATAAACATGAGAGTTTTTACATAGGACCTGCGTAAAAACTGTATTTTTAATAAATATAGTAAGTATAAATCTACGTTGATATAATTAATATTTTAATAAAATAGAAGCGTATGTTCTACGGGTTGGAGGTTGGGTCAGAGGCCACCCACCCACCCTACATATACAAAAAAAAAAACATAATTCACTGATACTCGATAGGTTTTCAAACACAGCGGCAGTGTTATTGTAGATGTTATTAAAGAACTCAAAATCACTTTTGTAGCTTAAATATCTGAATATATGTAAGGTGGGTGGGTGGCCACTATTTCACCCTTTATTTTTAATAAAGTAAACAAGGTTCATTTACAAAGAACATATAAAAATATATTTTAAGAATTATATATAAGTTATAAATCTCTACTGAATTAATTAATATTTTAGCAGAACAGAGACGTATATTTTACGTGTTGGAGGGTGGATTAAACATATGCAATTAAATACCTACCACTGACACTCGATAAGATTATTATAACAAGAGCAGTGTTCATGTGGGAAGCCTACAATATAACTCATCCAATTTGTATTAGTCATCTTGACAGCAGACGATAATTATAATTCTTCCAGAATGATATTCTTAACCTGGACGCCCAAATTTTCTAGTTATTATTTAACCCAGAGCCCGTCATTGTTTTAAAACTACAATACAAACGTTACCAGTTCTTCTCAACACGTACAGGATGGTTTTAACCCCCTTAATCCAAAGTGACTTTCTTTGAATATTTGGATTTGTAACTATAAGTTTTATATTCTTCAAGTTTAAGAGTTTGTTCATTATAGCGTTGACAAATTATTTTATTATTAGATCATATTTTATAATACTAATAATAGAAATATTGCAATTTCTTTGATTAAGTTAAACATTATATTCGTACTAACTCCAATCAGACTTGAATAAATTGTATTCTCTATTGACATGTTGAGCTTTTAGTTTAATTTTTTGTTAGTGTTATTGTAGCTTTAGTCTTATTGCATGTATAAGCTGGCTTGTAATTATAATTGACAATTTTCTTATGAAGAAAACTAGAAAAAGAGAAATCTACAACTTAAATCTAACAGTTAAAGTCCATACAATAATTATTGCTCTACCTAACACTCTTAATTTTTTAAAGAACTTTCTTAAAGAACTTTCTTAAAGATAATACACTTAACTTTCTTAAAGGTCTGTCGCATGATGGGAACACCTTTTAGTGCTTTCTGTTGTCTAGATAATTATCATATAAGTAAATTTTAAAATCTATAAAAAAGAATAATTAAAATAAACCGCAGAAAAAACTATAACGTTATTAATTTCACTACATAATGACTGAAATTTCATGTTTCTATCCACAACAAAATCATTTTACATTTTACACCTATTGCCTTGCGTTTGTTAGTCGCAAATTTTATTTGTTGTTTACAGTTATAGTCGCCTCGTTCCCCATTCGAAATGTCAAAGCTGTAAAATATCCACAACGCCGTTTGTATTCAATTGCATCGCAATCAATTTCACGACGAACGCGCGCGCGTTTTGAATTTCAATTATTGCAAAACCCGTAAACAAGTAACGAGAGAAAAGGTCGGACTCTCCTGTATTTTTTCGCAATCAGCCCTATTTCGGTTCCCGGTGGAGCGAACGTGCCTCCGTGCAATATTCACGCCGCCCCGATTTATTTATTATTATTATTTCTTGTGTCGGGGTCGTGAGTGTATATATGTTTGTGTGTATGTATGTATGTATGTATGAATGTGTGTGTATGTATGTGAGCAACCCCTCGAAGAATTCCGATACCGATCTGGGTCTGCACGTGCGGGAAACAATGGCCCTTTCGCTCCCCAAATCAGTGCTCACGCAGAAACACGAGATTTTATCGCACGGATCGAGGTGGAAATTAATCGAGTTTTGTGAAGGTGTATTAAATATGAATTGCAAAAGTTGTAATTCGAAATAGTTAAATCTTAATCACATCAAGAAATAAAAATAATAAATAAAAATTTTTGAATTTTCATATTTCATTTTCTTTATTTTAAAAATAAATAAAAATTTGATATTGAACATATTTTATAGTGTTGTAAGTTAATTTATAGAATAGTATTGAATATACAAAAAATCAATTGGTGTATGTAGATCAAAAGTAAATTATTATCCGTGTTTTCGAAATGGTGGAGGCGCCGGGAAATACTCTTAGAATATTTGGTTAATTATTTACGTTATATTATAAAAATTTTAGATGGATGATTAATTATTCTCTTTTAAGTTCCATAACTGATTACACTAATCACTAATAACCACCACGCAGGTTTGTTTCGTTCGCCTTCATCTGTGATAAATGTCTACGCCGTTCCCTTCTTATGAATATTCTTTTGTACGTGCAAAGAAAACCAGATTTGAATGTGCGCGCTTGTACACCCTCCCTCCGTCTCTTTCATTCCGCCCCGTTTTATAATAATTGCCAATTAATGCTGTCGTTCTCTCGTCTGGCGCATGGCGCGCGGTTCGCGGGGTGGGGGTGCCTTTGCTTTTAAAACCTTTGGTGTAATTAGTCGCGGGGAGGAAATGGAAAGGAGCGGCGGAAACGCAAAAGCGACCGCTTAATTCGGTTGTTTTCCCATTCCTCGCTTCATAATTGCGCCGGCTTTCTACTAGTCCTTAACCTTACTGCGACTTCGCCTTCCTTTTGCCCGACAAAGAACGCCGGCCGCTGTTTGTACAAGTGAAATCAACGTCTTTAAAATTGAAACTTTCAACTTAAACGTTATGACAACGAGAGTGCGGACTTTTTTTTGTATTTTTGCTTTTATCTGTGCGATATAACTGTTCCCAGTTAACTAAACGTCTTATTTTTATTGGTAGATAAAAGATAAAACAGTCTACGATTTAAAATAAATCATTGAATAAAATATATTTAGACATAAAAAAGTGTTCCTTATTATTAAACATAATGATATTGATCATAACAAATACAGAAAAATAATGATGATGATAGTGACGATCATTACTGTCATTAAATTTTCTAGAACTTAGTCGTAAGATGAATTAAATTCTCAAGTGAAACAAAACCAAGTTAATTAACTTACTATTTTTTAATTTTTGTTTCGTTTTAATACCTATATAATTTATTACTTATAACAAAGCAAATATGCGGTGAAGCTAAGTAATGGAGATTAATTTCCTATTAAGAACGAAGAGTAAATAGTATAATTGTGTTTGAAATTGTTTAAAGTTAGTTTAATAAAACGAAACATTTAACCTGAATATATGAATACCTAACTAAACTGTTTATGAATTCATGTATTCACGCTAAACGTTTCGTTTCATAAAATTTATTTAATGGAATGGCAGCACGCAATGATTTATTTGCTTAAAATGTTGATTAAAAAGTTTATTAAGGCAGTTATCTATTATTATATTTATTAAGTTGTTAAAATTATTCTTATTTTATTATACCTATTAAAAATTCGAATTTTTGGGATCATACTGTCACTGTGCCAATTGTCTTCTGTCATCTGTCATCTGTCATCTGTCATCTGTCATCTGTCATCTGTCGTCTGTCGTCTGTCGTCTGTCGTCTGTCGTCTGTCATCTGTCGTTTGTCGTCTGTCGTCTGTCGTCTGTCGTCTGTCGTCTGTCGTCTGTCGTCTGTCGTCTGTCGTCTGTCATCTGCCATATGTCATCTGTCAATTGTCATCTGTCATCTTTCATTTATCATCTATCATCTATTATCAGTTGTCTGTCATTTGTCATCTGTCATTTTCATCTACCACTTGCTCTTTGCCATCTGTTATCCGTCATCTATAGTCGATCATCTTTCATCTTCTTCTTCTTCCGCTATTCTCAGTCATTTGCCATCTATAAACTATTATCTGTTATCTGATACGAACTGACATACACAGAAAAGATTTTCTTATTTGGAATTAGTTTTAAAAAAAATCATGCACTTAAAATGGTGTTATTTTTAAAGGTATTTATTTTATTTCTGTAAAATATTAACTGTTTATCTTATGTGTATATCAATAATTGAATAAATGAATGTTGAAAACTGATAACTTCAATCAATATCGTAATATGAGAGGAATTAAATTGGTTTTTCATTGCCCTATTTATAATTTAACGATGGCAAAAATTGTTATTTCCGTTTAAACTCTATAACTATTTATCGGATTACCATACTTTTTTTTTCTGCATTTGTAATAATATAGTGTATGCATTCAAATATATGTATTTAATTTGTTTTTGTAAATTGCCACTGTATTCGTTGAATGGCGATTATTATTGTAACATAAATAGAATTTAAATTGTTTTTTCGTTCATGAGCAAAACAGGTTTTTAATATAGTTTGTTTTAATATATTTAACATGGAATTGCATTTGCATATCATAGCAATGCAGAGGTCGCAAGTTCAAATCCTGATACAAGGAAGTAATTATTTTTTCAGTCATATTTTAAAACTTTGATAAAATTCATTAAAATTTTATTTAAACATGTAATATTCTAAATATTCTTTTTTATAAAATATTATTATTGTTGATTTTTCTGTTTATTTAAAATTGTTTTTAAATATTACTTTATATAATTGCCTGGCACATGTTTCTATAATTATGTATCATAGTTTGTAGTACTTTCAACATAAAAACAAAAATATGAAGCACTGAATTAAAGAATTTACTATGTTTTAAGCACAAATAATTATTATTTATGGTTAAAACATCATACAATCATTTTTCATTTGTTATTTTTGCTTTGTTTCTTACAATTCGTCAGTTTTAACATATATCTGTTAAATATAACGTGCCTTCAATTATCTATCAGCTGTTTATTATACGTTGTGTCTTCTGCCAACTTTTTTTTGTCATTTGTGATCTTTCATCTATCATTTATGATGTGTCATTTAGCCATTGCCGTTTATTATTTGCCATTTGTCATTTATCATTTTTAATCTATATATTGTACATTTGGCAGTGTTCATATGTATCTGTCATGTGTCATCTGCTTCCGTTATCTACCAGCTGTTGTTTGTTACATTACATTTTTTGTTTGGCATCTGTCAACTGTCATCAGTTTTCTGTCATAAATGACTCATGACAGAACACTGATGATAGTTGAGATATGCCAAACAAAAAATCATCTATAAATTGTCATTTGGCATCTGTTTTCTGCCTTCCGTTATCCTTCAACTGATAATTTGCAGATTCCAATTGTCAACTTTCATCTTTCATCTACGATTTAAAATCAATTGTTAATCGTAAGCTATGAAGTGTTGATTACAGTTTCTCAATTTTAATTCATTATTTTGATTCTATTTGAGCAAAAATTACGAAGGTAATACTACGAATTAAATTTTCAACATCAATTGATGTTATCTTTAATATTTTATTTTACCTTCTGTAATATCTTGGCATCCATAATGCTATATGAGATTTGTTGTGTATAGTTTGTTATATATTTCTGTATCTTATGATCTGTAATCTCTTATCGATCATCTATTTTTTTGCCTTCTGTTTTCTATCAACTGTCGTTTGTTATTTTTTTTATGTCTTTTGTCGTTTGCCTATCCAGGTGCTATCTATTTTCTACATTTTGCCTTCTCTTAGTAATTTCTCATCTGTAATTTGTCATTTGTCACCATTTTCTGTTATCTTTCAATTGGCAATTTTAAAATTTCCCTCATGTCTCTTCTGTATTCCAACATCTGCTAACTATTAATTATTTATCATTTGTCATTTATTCTGAAATCAATAGATATACAAACAAAAATTTACAAATTTACACACAAGTTCACGAATTTGACAACAGAAATAATTACTTAGGTTAATAGATGTATTAGCCAACTACTGTCCATTATTTATCATATGTTATATATGATTTGTTCGTTTGTCATTTGTCATTTGTAATTTGTCATTGTCATTTGTTATTTATCATTTTTTATTTCTCATTTGTCATTTGGCATTTGTCAATTGTCAATTGTCATTTGTCATTTATCAATGGTCATGTGTCATTTATAATTAGTTATTTTTTATTTATCATTTGTCATTTTTTTGTTTGCTTATTAAACTCTGTCATTTTTCAAACATACCTGTCATATGTCACCTGCCTTCGGTTATCTATCAGCTGTTGTTTTTAGTCGTCATAAGTCATCTATCATTTATCATTTATGATTTGCCATCTGTCATTTGTCACTTGTCATTTAGTAATTGCCGTTTATCATTTATCATTTGTCAGTTGTTAATTTGTATAACTATGGTATATTTAACAATTTTCATATGTCATCTATTTTGTCTATCAGCTGTTGTTTGTTATTTGTCATCTGTCTTTTGTCATATGCCTTTGGCATGTGTCAGCTATCATCAGTTTTCTGCCATTAGTCATTTATCATCTGTAAATTATCGTTTTTCATGTGTTTGCGGCATTGTATCATCTTTCAACTGATAATTTTCAAATGCCAAGTATTAACTCTAATCTTACATCTACGATATATAATCTGTCATATTCGTATTTACATGCCTTTTGTTCACCATAATCAACCATGTGTTGATAATAGTTTCTCAATTATTATTTATAATTTATTTTCTACGTCAGCAAATATTATGACGGTAATACTATAAATTGAATTTGTATCCCTTTTCAACTAGTAATTTGTTGTCTGTAATATTTTATCTGCCCTATGTAATCTGCTGATTGCTATATGTCACTTATTTTATGTCGTTTGTTATATATCTCTGTAATGTGTTATCTGTTATCTCTTATCAATCATTTATGTCCTGTTGTATATTAGATTTGTTTGTCAACTACTGTATGTCATTTCTCATTTTTATCTGTCATTTCTAATTTGTCATTTGTTATTGTTTATTTAAATGTATAAAGATACATATGTAAATACAACCGGTTTAACATTTCTTAAGCCTAAGTTTAACATTTGTCATTTGTCATTTATCATTTGTCATTTGTCATTTTTCATTTGTCATTTGTCATTTGTCATTTGTCATTTATCATTTAGCATTTTTCATTTGGCATTCTAGATAAGGCATTTGGCATTTGGGATTTGTTATCTGGTATTTACAATTTGTCATTTGCCCTTTTAGGTTTGTCTTTTTTTCTTTCTTTTTTGTCATTTGTCATTGCTGAATTGTCATTTATCAATTGTCTCCCTTTTTCATCTTCTGTTATCTATATGCTATCATATTTTAATTGTTGTCAGTTATTCATCGATTGTAATTTATTATACAGGGTGACTGACGAAAACACCTTTGGTCTTGTAACTCGCTTATTTTGGATCCAAATTCAATAATCAATAATAAAGTATCAAATAAAATCATTTGTAATAAAAAAAAAACTTCAATATGAACTGAACTGGTATTTTTTATTGAATCCAGTTTTTGACTAGAGAGAGACAATCAACTTTTTTTTTCTAATTGCACTGTATATATTTTATATTCATCGTTAAGAAGATTTTTTTCTGAATATAAAATTGTAAACAATTCTATTCATACATCAAACAAAAGCTAAGAAATCGAGGAATTTATGAAAAAAATGAAAATCAATTACCCATAGTAAACAACATTATAAATGTCAAAAGTGACAGGGTCAATAATTGATACAATACTGCAACGATGCTTAATAATTTCATTATTAAAATGATGTAAAATTTTGATAACGTTAGTAGTGGTACAGGAAAATTCCTGTACCACTACTAAAGAAATCATTTCCCTGTGCCGACAAATTTGAGGCTGGTGCGTAACTTAAAAAAACTTCTTTAAAAAAAAACAAAAAGAAATACTCGTATAATACAATATGAAGATTTGGAATTAAAAGTTTTACTTGAAGCTCAAGTTGCTCATAAGCTGGAAGTTTTTTTTAGCAAACAGCTCATCATATTCTCAAGAAACATAAGTTAAGGTTTTTTCTATACATTCCACGAAAACTATGCGCTTTATGATAATGAATAATAATGAACGGTGTAATTAATTTTGTACTTATTTTATTATACGTTAATATTAATAAGAAAAGAGATTTTTTATCGTCGCGTGCTTTGGTAAGATAAATGAGAACGATATTTTATTTTAAAAAAAAAAAACATCCATCACTACTGGAGCCGAGAAGGTGATCATGTTGTTGAGGAGAATATGATTTAGTGTTGCTAAAGTTATCAATAACCATTGCAGTATTGTATCAATGACTGACATTGTCAGTTTTGGTTTGATGTATGGATAAAATTGTATACAATTTTGTATTCAGAAAAAAACTTCCTTGTGGATGAATAAAAATCAATATATAGTGCAATTTGAAAAAAAAATGATTGTCTTTTGTCAAAAACTGGAAGCAAGAAAAAATACTAGTTCAGTTCATATTGAAGTCTTTTACAATTGATTTCAGTTGATACTTTATTTATTCAAATCGGATCAAAAATATCGAATATAATCGAATCAAAAATTAGTCACCCTGTATGGCTCTAGTATATGTCATCTGTCATCTGCTCTCTGCCTTTTGTCATCAATCATTTGTCATCTCTAAATTGTCATTTCTCATCTCTTTTGTGCTTTCTGCCATATTTTCATTTTTAAATTTTCGTATTTCCTCCTTTGCATCCCATCATCTGCTATTAATAGTTGTCTACCAACTGTAATTTATCATCTATTTTAAAATCCGTGAATATATAGAGAGGAATTTACAAATTTACCCACATGTTCACGAATTTTACTACAGCATAAATAATTATTTAGGTTATTAGATTAAGTTGTCAACTACTGTAGGTCATTTATCATCGGTTATTCATCATTTGTCATTTGCTATTTGTCATTTTTCAGGTTTCATGTGTCATTTATGATTTGTTATTGGTCGTTTGTTATCTGTCTTCGATTATCCATCAGCTGCCCTTTGTCATATGTTTCTGTCATCAGTTATTTCTTAACTATAAATTATCATTTGATATATGGCCTCACCTTCTATGACTTATTTACTGTTAAATTTCAAATATTTTTGAATTTTTTCAACTATCAATTTTTATATATCGTCTTTACGATTTTATCTGCCTTCTGTCATCAGTCGACTGTTGCATGTCATTTTGGAGTATCTTCTATTATCTCTTATCGGTTACCTGGGATCTGTTTTCCATTTCCCGTCATCTACTAGCTAACTATTAATTATCCATGAACCTTCATCTGCTACCCATTCTGCCATCCGTGAATCTATAAACATCGATAATATATTAATTATAAATTTATTCAAAGATTTATTTTGATGTTCGTTTTAACCTGTCATTTTTAAAATAATATATTTTATCATTAACTGTAACTGTCAACTATTATCTGTGAGTTGCTAATGAGATCACAGTTTTGACCGCAGCAAATATAGATTATTAAATTTATTTATTACTTGACATCTGTAAACCGGCATCTGTCGTTTGGCATTTGTTACCTGCCATCTGTCATTTACCATATAATATCTGCTTCTTGCCTTTTATGCAATTTTACATTTATTATTAGTCAAAATTCATCTGTGTCTGGTTTCTATCATCTGCTAACCTATTCATTGTTCTCCATTAACTTTTATCTGAATCTATAAACAGGAATTAACAATTTTCCAATGAGTTTACTGATTTTATGCTGCTTAGATAGTCATTAGGTTCAATTCGCATCTAACAACTTTCAACTACTATCTGTCATTTCTCATTCGTTATTTACTATCTGTCATCTGTTATTAAATATAATCTGCCTGTTTCCTTTTGTACACTGTAATTTGTTATTTGCCTTTCATCTGCCTTCTGTTTTTTGTCATCTACTAACTATTAACTGTTATCTATCACCTGACATATTTTCTGTCATTCCCAAATCTATTAACTGGGATAATATATATATAATTTATAAATTTACCAACAAGTACGCAGATTTGACTGCAGCTCAGATGATTACTTTAGTTATTATTAAGATCATTTTGTAATCTGACGTCTGACAACTGTCATGTTTTATTTATCATCTGATACCTGCCATCTGTTATATGTCAAATATATAATCTTTCTTTTATTTATTTTTTTTCGTTGCCATATGCCAACTGAACTTTTTTTTAATTTAAATGGGACATCTTCTATATTTCTGCATATTTTTAAAGAGCAAACCCAGTATGTACAAATTCGAAATAACATGCTCTTGTAATATATGCAGAAATATACAAGATGTCCCATTTAAATTAAAAAAGTTGAGGGTATTTCCGGTTAAACCGGAAGTATATTATTAACAAAAAATGTACATCTGTGCATTTTGTCCCATTGCACTTACATGCAAATATTCAAAAAAAATTGTTTTGTTTTAAATATGTTTACTTGGTTGTTATATATCATTTTTCATCTGTCATCTATCATGTATAATCTGATTTCTGTCGTTTATGCGTTGATATCTGTCATTTTTCATTTGTTTTTTGTCATTATTTTCTATTTTTCTGCCATCTCGTAACTAATAATTGTTATTTATAAACCATCACATATCATCTGTCAACTGTTCTCCAATCAGAGAATCTATTAACAGCCATAATAAAAAAATGTACAAATTTACCAACAAGATCACAGATTAGGTAAATTATTAGATTTATTTGTGAATTAACATTTCTTAACTATTATCTCAAATTTTGACATTTATTACCTGTTATCTGTCATCTGTCACAAGTTTACAAATCTTTTCACCCCACAGATAATTACTTAGATTATAAGATTTATTTTCCTCTGACATCTGACAACTCTCAACTTTAATTTATCAAGAGTCTACTATATATTATTTGTAATTTATCATCTGCCATATACAGGGTGAGGTTTTTTAGATGTTCTCTATTGGAATCTCGGATAGGAGATAGAGAAACGGTTAAATAAGGAAAGAAGTGTAGATTTACAAGACGAATAAAATTTAACTTTCAAATTTTAATAAAAGTCAAGGGTAACTAGATATTTTGAAAAGTGTCAATTTTTTCAAATCAATATATCTCGGTTATTATAACAGATAGGAAAGAACTGTACATGACAACGTTTTAGATAATTCTATGTAGATTAATAAAAAATAATCAGAAAATTTTTATCGCCATTATTTTCCGAGATATAACGCAAAGTTACATTTTTCTAAATGGAAACCATAGTTGGGTATGACCTCATTCAAAATGTAATTTTTTCTCTTTAATCCAATATGACATATTTCTAAAAATAAGTGAGTTATAGTCATTTTAAGTTTAATTATAAATAAAAAATGTGTAGCCTTGAAAAAGATAAGAGTAAAAAAATTGCAGTTGTTTATAATAATAGCAATATTGTAATTATTAGTTTTACAAAGTTAAACAAAAATGAAAAACCAAATAACTATTACTATTTTTTACAGTTTTTTTTTCTATCTGTTATAATAACCGAGATATATTAATTTCAAAAATATCTAGTTACCCTTGACTTTTTTAAAAACTTTGAAAGTGGAATTCTATTCGTCTCGTAAATCTACACTTCTTTCCCCATTTAACCGTTTCTCTATCTCTTATAGTTTCCGAGATCCCTATAGAGAACATCGAAAAAAACTCACCCTGTATATCCACTGTTATCTGTGATCTGATAATGAGATCACAGTTTTTACTGCAGGAAATATATATTATTAGAATAAAATAGAATACATTTGTGTAAAAATAAACCATTACAATAAAAACATTACAATAAGTAAATATTTATACACTTGTCAAATTAATATAAAACAAAATTAAGTATTATATTGTAAATTTACAACTAAACGTTAAAATATATACAGCCCAAATTAAAAATCATTTAATCGTTTTATCCCTAAGAAATTTATTCTGTGAGTAGTATGCTTTACTTATAAATTGATTTTACATTTTGGAGTAACAATTTGACAGGCAGCTTCTTAAAATTGTCAGGCAACTTATTTAAAAACATTGGGGCATAGACGTTCATAGCATTTTGACTTCTAGTAAAACGACATTAATTTGTTACAACCTCATTTATGTTTCTAGTAAAATGGGAATGATTATCAGTAACTGTATTTAATTAAATTATTCGTAATAAATCTAATACTTTTAATTATGAAAACCGATGGAACAGTTAAAATATTAAATTTAACAAATGTATTTCTAACATCTGCTCTATAGTATAGTCTTGCTATCGCTCTTACTGTTCGTCTTTGCATTTTGAAAACTTTCTCTACGTCTGACGAATGCCCCCAACAAATATTCGCATACATAACTACCGATTCAAAAAATGCGTGATATGTGATTACAGTTACTTCTAGTGAGACATTTTTGTTACAATAAAATCAACATGTTTCTTCCAGGTCAATTAAGATCAACATAAACTCCAAACAACTTTACTTTATTAAGATTGTACATTGAGGTGTTGTTTTTTAGTGAAAAGATAACTGCATTTGTTTTTGTTGCATTCAACCATTAAAGATTAAATTTTTTTATCACTTGACATTTGTAAACCGTTATCTGACATTTGGCATTTGTTACCGGCCATCTGTCATTTATCATATAATATATGATTTTCACCTTTTATACTGCCATCTGCCATTTGCCATTTATTATTAGTCAAATTCACCTATCTTCTGCTTTCTACTATCTGCTATTACTATAAACTTTTACCTGGATCTATAAACAACAATTTACTTATGAGTTTACAGATTTTATGCAGCATGGATAATTACTTAAATTATTAGTTTTAATTTGCATCTGTTATCTGTCATCTATCAAATATAATCGGCCTTTTTTCTCTTGTTCATTGTCATCTGTTATTTGCTTTATATTATTTACCTTTATTTTAACAATTTTCTTTAATATGAGACCTTTGTCCCATATATGTCTGTCATTTGCTTTTATTATATATTAGTCATCTGTCTTATGTTTCCTTATATCAATTCAATATTATTTGTTATCTATTAACAGTCGTATATCATGTACTACCTGTTCTGTAATGTATAAACAGAGATACTTAATATATAATTTACAATTTATCCACAAGTTTACAAATTTTATCAAAGCACAGATAAATATTTAGATTATTATTAGATTATTATTTTTCCTGTGTCATCTGTCATTTATCTACTGTATGTTATTTGTTATTTATGATTTTTCATATATAATCTGCCCTTTGTCTTTTTCGCCTATCACCTGCCATTGGTCTTTTTTAAATTTTACATTAGTCATCTGCTTACGTTTCTATTTTTTATCATCTGACATTTATTAATTACTATCTATCATTTGTCATATGTCATTTGTTATTCATCATGCATAATTCATCTTTTGCCTTTTATCGGACACCAACTATTATTTTCCATTTATTATTATTTAACATTAGTCCTCGGCCATTTGTTATTTAACATCTGCTATTAACTGTCATCTATCATTGACACATGAATAAACCAACATAAATCTTTGGCTTGTGTCCGCTGCTGTCATTTGTCCATTTTATTTGTAATAGATAATCTATCATATGATATGACCTTTAATATGCTAACATCTATCTTTCATTTGCCATTAGTCATCTGCCATGTCTTCTTTAATCTGTGAAACTATAAACAAGGAGAATTAAAAATTTACCAATTTGCCTGTAAAAATAAATAATTACTTAGATTAATAAATTTATTTTCCACCTGAGTTGTTATCTACTGACTGTTTTCTATCACCTGCCATATGTTATGTCATTCTTCAATCTATAAACAGGAATAATGTATAATTTATAAATATTCTTGTAAGTAGACTAGTTCTACCGCAACACAAATATTTACTTAGATTATTAGCTTTATTTGTCAACTGATATCTTGCAATTGCTAACTGTCTTCCATCTATTATCTGTCACCTGTTACCTATATACATATTAGATTTATTTGTCAACTACTGTATGTCATTATTATTTATTATTTGTCATTTGTCATTCGTTATTTATCATTCGTCATTTGTCATAAGAAATTTATCATTTGTTAATTGCCAATAGTCATTTGTCATTTTTCATTTGCCAATCGTCATTTGTCATTTGACATTTGTCATTAGTTATTTATCATTTAGCATTTATCATTTGGTATTCTGGATAAGACATCTGGGACTTGTTATTTGGCATTTACGATTTGTCATTTGGCATTTGATATTTGTCGTTTTTTTTTTAAATTTGTTGTCAGTTATTCGTCGTTTGTCATTTATTATATGTCTCTAGTATATGTCATCTGTCATCTGTAAATTGTCATTTTCATCTCTTTGCTGCTTTCTGTCATCTTTCAATAATTAATTTTCAAATTTTCATCATACTTCTTCTGTTTTCCATCAACTGCTATCAATTGTTATCTATGAACTGTCACCTATTATCTATTTTATCATCTGTACAGTACAAAAAAGAGGCATTTACAAATTTACCCACATGTTCATGTATTTTACATCAGCATAGATAATTATGTAGGATTCTAGATTTATGTGTCAACTACTTTAGATCATTTGTCACCGATTCTCCGCCAGTTGTCATTTGTCATTTATTAGCAGTTTTCATATGTTCGGTTATCCATCAGCTGCCGTTTGTCATATGTTTTGGTCATCAGTTATTTGTCATCTATAAATTATTATTTGCTATCTAGCCTCACCTTCTATGATTTAGCAACTGTTAAATTTCAAATATTTTTGCTTTTTTATAATATTTTCCATTTGATGTCTATGAAATTTTATTTGCCTTCTGTCATTGGTCGACTGTTGCATGTTATTCGTGGCTTGTCACTTTGTAATGTATCCTCTGTTATATTTTATCAGTGATCTATCTTCTGTTTTCTGCCATCTGCTATCTATTAATTATCTATCAACTTTCATCTGCTATACATTCTGCCATCTGTGAATCTGCTAACAGGGATAATGTATTAATTATAAATGTATTCAAAGATTCACACATTTAACTGCAGGTAACTATCAGTGTATTTAGATTATAAGCTTTATTTGTCATCTGTTATTTATCTTTTGCCTTTTGTTCGCTGTTACCTATTAATTTTCATATATTGTCTACTACAGTCAATATAGATTATTAAATTAATTTATTTACGATCGTACAGAAAGTAGACGTTTTTTGCATCATTTTTCATTGTAAAAGTGGCTTTTTAAAGTACTAGTGCTTTTTTACGTTTTTATTGCACGGTAATGTCAAACTGTTTTTATTGCACAGAAATGTCAAATTTGACACATGAATTAATTAATTTTTTATTATTTGATACAAATAAGTAATAAACTATAAATAAAATATATAATACAAACCAAATGGGAGATTTAAGAAGAAGACTTCATTTAATGCATGTCGAAGCGATTACAATAAAGCGAACATTTTTTCCATAAATATTAATGGCGGTCGACATTTGTGCAACTGCGCGTAAAATATGTTTTCATTAATTGAATTATTGAAATGACATTAAAATATTACTCATAAGAATATATTCTTTGAAATCCTTTACGATCGAAGATAAAATTTTGTAAGGCACACGTGTA
This sequence comes from Ontholestes murinus, assembly GCA_963969525.1. Classification (NCBI taxonomy): domain Eukaryota; kingdom Metazoa; phylum Arthropoda; class Insecta; order Coleoptera; family Staphylinidae; genus Ontholestes; species Ontholestes murinus. Next base: position 15,207,261 of record OZ018395.1, on the reverse strand, counting down.
AAAAGTTTCTTTATTGCACTCCTGGCTTTAAAAAAACTCGCTCGTTCCTCGCTCGTGTTTTTAAACGCCAGTTCGTGTAATAAAGCATCACTTTTTACACTTGTACCTTAAATAACTATTCTTAAATTAAAATCAACATATTGGGTATCATTGGATTCGTAAAAATAATATCTAGCATAAAAAATAAGAAAAGTATATGCAGCCATTTAATTGTTAATTGTTAATTTGTTAATTGCTATTTATCAGTTTTCTAATGTGTTATCTATTGATTATCGTTTGTTATTTGTCGATTCTCATTTATCATATGTCTCTAGTATGTGTTATCTGTCATATGTCGTCTGTAAATTTTCATTTGCAATCTGTTTTCTGTTTTCAGTTATCTTTCAACTGTTATTTTTATATAATTGTAAACCCTAATCTTTCATCTGTAATTTATCATATGCCATATATTACACAGTATCATCATTTTTTGTTCACCGTCACTATCAACTGCTAAATGTAATTTTTCAATTATTGTTTATCGATTGTTTTCTATCTGAGCATGACGGAAATTGTTCATCTTTTCCGAGTATAATAATATATATATTTCTATCATGTACTTGGGTAGATAACAAATGATAAACAACAATTGAAAAATGTTAACTACTAGTGAGAATGAACAAAAAATAGATGATAGATATTATGTAATAAATGACATATGATAAATTACAGATGAAAGGTCAGTTGACATATAAAAATTAACAGTTGAAAGATGACAGAAGCCAGAAGACAGTTTGGAAATGACAATTTTCAGAAGGCACACACACACACTCTGTTATTTTAGATGTTATACACTGACTTTTCAAAGCACTGAACTTTTCCTTCTGGGTTGTAAGTACTCATTTTGAATTTAATTAATTATTTGTGGGTTATACAATTTAGATGACAAGCACTGACTTTTCACAGCAACTACTATTTTGAGGATCTTATTATGAAATATTTGCTTACACATTTTAAGGTATATTTTGACTAAAAATAAAGATGAAACAAAAATAAAGCTTCCATTATATCTTTAGTAGATAAAGGATCCATTATAATTTTATTTTGATAATTTTCGTTCAATAATAGAGATACAAACTGCAATTGAAAATTTTACGTAGAAATTCCCTATGATGCGTCTTCAAACCTGACACACGGTGTATATATATTGTAATTTATATTATCCTATAATTGGATACTTATCTGTTGGATAATAAAGCATTATTATTACTATATTGTAGAATACTCAATGTTTATATTTTGTTTCGTCATATGTTATCTACTATCGGTTATCTGTCATTATTCATATGTAATCGGTTTCTAGTCTTTTGCGAGCTATAATTTGTCATTAGTCATATGTCATATGTTTTATCTTATCTGCCAACTCTTAATTGTTATCTATCATCTGCCATTTATCGTCTACCATCTGTTTTATCATCCGTAACTCTATAAACAGGGATAATATTTAATAACGGTTAATTGTTATCTATCAACTACCAAAAAATACGGGTTCACAGATGTTTCCAATAATAATTTCGATTATTGGATTTATTTTTCGTCTGCCATCTACCAACTGCTATCTGTCATTTGTGATTTGCCATCTGTCATCTATCGTCTACCATCTTCTCTGTTATCTACCATATATAATCTACATTTTGCCTTTTATCCACATTATTCTATTATGTGTCATATATTATTTACCATTAGTTATTTACAAACTGTTATATGACGTCTACCCATAAGATCAGAGTTTTTTTCGAAATCAGATATAGATTATTAGATTAATTTATTACTTGATATCTTAAGCCTTCATCTGTCATCTGTCTACAGATTTCTATCATATGCTAAACTATTAATTGTTCTCTATAAAACTGTCATCCGTCATCTATTCTGTCATCTGTAAATCAATAAAGAGTAATCTATAATCTACCATCTATTATCGGTCATCTGTTATCTATCATATACAATTTGTATTTTGTTTGGTTTTTCGTTGCCTTTATCTACTGTCATCTGTTATTTCCTATTTTTTATTTGCCATTTGGCTCAGCTATTAATTATTAATTGTTATCTATGTACTGACATCTGTCACTTTCCATATCTTCTGTCATTACAGTATCTATAAATATACATAATATAAAAGTTATTAATTTAATAAACATGATGGTGATAATGGCTGAAAACAGAACATAAATAACGAATGACAGAAGACCAATGACATGTATATAGAAGATTACAAATGTCAGATGGCAAGCAAATCTAACTTGTGGGTAAATTAATAAATGTAGGATGAAATAAAACACGATTTTCTATACTTTATAGCACCATATTAATGATTTTTCAATATTAATGCATTATGTATGACTATAGTTTCGACTCTTTCCCTTGATAATGTTTTGAAAGAGTCAAAACTATAGTCGAACATAATTTATTAAAATTATTAATAAAAATCATAGAAAATCGTGTTTTATTTAATCCTAAGATTTACTTGCTATTCGACATATATTATCTTCTACCTGTCATCCGTTATTTATGTTCTGTTATCAGCCATTATATAATCTGACCTTTGTTTTTTTGTACGCTTTCATGTGTTTCTTATTTTTATTATTTGCATTTTTCATCTCTTCTCTACCTTTTGTCATCTGTTAAATATTAACTGTTATCTATGATCTTTCATTTGTTATCTGTCATCGTTCCGTTCTGTCATTTATGAAGTTGTAAAAAGGCATAATGTATAATTATATATTTACGCATAAAATAACAGATATAATTACTTAAATATTTAGATTTATTTGTCATCTGTCATTTTATTTATAATCTACATTTTACCTTATGTTCGCTATTATCTCTCTTGTTTGTCATCTATGGTATAAAATCTGATTTATGTTTTCTGTCGTTATGTTTGTTAATAGTCATCTATCTTCTGTTTTCTACCAACTGTAAACTAATAATTATTCTCTATATAACTGTCATTTACTGTGTCATCTGCAAATCTATAAATACAAGTTCATAGATTTAACAGCAGCACAGTCAATTACTTCAATTATTTTATTTATTTTAAATATTCCATCTGTTAACTGCTATCTACCGTTTGTTATTTGTCATCTAAAACCTGTTAAGAATTAATTATTATCTATTAACTATAATTTGTAATATGCCATATATCCATATGTCATTAGTGTATCTATAAATAAGACTAAGATAAAATTTATAAATTTACCTGCAAGTTAGATTTACCTGTTACATGACAAATATCAGTCAACTGCTACCAATCATCTACCATCACATATAATCTGCCATTTGTCATTTTTACCCTATTGTTTGTCATTTATTATTTGCCATTTGATATCTCTATTTTGTTTTTCTTTTGTCATCTGTTAATTATAAATTGTTTTCTATCAACTTCCATTTGTCATCTGCAGTCTATTTTGTCATTTATGAATCTATAGTAAATTAATATTTATTCTAACATCTAACAACTCTCAACTTTCATCTACCTACCATCTGTTATTTGTCATCCGTCATTTGTCATATATAATCTATCATTAACCCATTTCTTCTGTCATCTACAATTGGTTTTTTATAATTTTTCATTACACATCTGATTTCGTTTTTATTTTTTACCATCCAACATGTATTAATCTGTCATCTGCTATTTATAAGACATAATTTGTCTTTTGCTTTTTATCCAATGCCAACTGTCATTTGCCATTTATTATTTATCGATAGTCAACTATCTTCTGTTATCTAACATCTGCTATTAACCGTCATCCGTCATCTATCCATTAGTTCACAGATTGTATCGCGCTTAAAATAGATACTTAGATTATTAGATTTATTTACCACTTGAAATCTGTCCACAGCTATCTATAATTTTTATCATCTTCCATTTGTTATCTAAAATCTGTCATCTATAATATAAAATCTATTGTCTTTTGTAAGCTGCCATCTATCATCTGTCCTTGGTCCTTGATTATTTGTAAATGGTCATCCGTCTTCTATATTTTCTTTCTTTTACTAACGGTTAATTGTTTTCTATAAATTGCCATCTGTTATCCGTAAATTTATGACATATAATATATAATATATAATTATCTGTCAACTAACATATGTCATCTATGATATAAACTCTATAAACTGACAAATATCATCACAAATCAGTGGGTTTGAGTGAACTCATCATTTCTACATTCAGTCAAAATTATTTATATACAGGGTGTCCCGTTAATGTGGGGAAATGGCTGGACCATAGATTCCTGGGGTCAAAATATTAAATCATATTTTTATTTATTTTGTTTATAACAAATGAACACTTTCTTCTATTTAAATGTAATTTATTATTAATAACTACTATAATATAATACACATATATTGAAAGACCGATTCATTTAAAAACTTTTTTGTATCTTAATAATATTTGAATATTTGATATCTTTTACGTTTTTTGCACAAAAAAATAAAATATGAATATAATATGCTCATTTGCACTCAATAATAAGTAAATCAACTTACTCAATTGAATAAAATTTAAATAATATTAATTGATACAATAAATCAAAACAACGTCTAACAGTAATTTCCTTCGAAAAATCCTAATACAAGCAAGAAATCTGTTGGCTCCAAATATGAATATTTATGAACTTTAATAAAGTTAACAATAAATTATTTAAAGATACTCAGTAATTATTCTTATACTTAATTTACATTTTTTAATCAAAGAGGTACACGAAAAACATATATTTTCGATTTGATGGAAAACTAGATTTTGTTTTTACTAGATAAAAAAATATATTTTATTTTTTGTGCGAAAACCGTACAAGATATCAAATATTATTAAGAGACAAAAAAATTTAATTTAATTGTCTTGCAAGCAGTATTTTTTTTAGTTTTAATTGGATGTACCAATAAAAAAAATATTTTAGTTTTCAAGTGGTAGTACTACTGTTTTCTATACTTCTATACATTAATGGGACATCCTGTATATATTATTAGAATAAAGTATAATATATTTGTGTAAAAATAAACCATTACAATAAAATAATTTCAATAAGTAAATATTTATACACTTGAAACTTAAACTTAAGATTATTAAATTTATTTACCACCGATGTCTATGATTGCTCATTTATCACCTGCCATTTGTTATTTGATATCAATCATCTATTAAGTAAAATCTACTCTTTATTTTTTATCCGCTGCCTCTATTATTTGTAAATGGTCATCTGTCTTCAATGTTTTCCTAACATTTGCTAATTTATAAATGTGAATTTATTCATAGATTTTATAACAGCACATACAATGCGACTTTTTTTTAGATGTTCTCTATGGGGATCTCGGAAATTATAAGAGATAGAAAAACGGGTAAATGGGAAAAGATATTTCTTTACGAGATGAATAAAATTCCACTATCAAAGTTTTCAAAAAAAAAAGTCAAGGGTAACTAGATATTAGAAACAAGTAAAAAGTGTCTTTTTTCAAATCAGTATATCTTGGTTATTTTAACAGGATAGAAAGAAACTGCAAAAGACAAAATTTTAGATAATTTTATGCAGATTAATCAACATTTAAAAAATGAGATATGTCTCGGAAAATAATTGCAATAAATTTTTTATGAATATATTTTATTAATCTGCATATAATTATCTACTACTTTGTCTTCTACGTTTTTTTTCTATCTGTCATAATAACCGGGTTATTGATTTGAAAAAATTGACATTTTTTACGTTTTTTAAAATATCTAATTACCCTTGACTTTTTTGACAAACCTCGAAAGTGTAATTTTATTCGTCTCTTGAAACTACACATCTTTCCCAATTTAACCGTTTTGTTTTTCTATCTCTTATAATTTCCGAGATCCTCATAGGGAATATATAAAAAATCTCATAAACAGAATTTACCTATAAGTTAAAGAATTTTACAACAGCATAGATAATTACTAAGGTTATTAGATTTATTGCCAACTACTGTCTACGATATTTCTCATATATAATATACCATTTGTTATTTGTCTATTGCTATTTATCAGTTTTCTAATGTGCCATCGATCTACTGGTATCATTTGTTATTTGTCGATTTTCGTTTATCATATATTTCTAGTATGTCATCTGTCATCTGCCTTATATCGCCAATCATGTGTCATCTGTAAATTGTCATTTGTAATTTGTTTTCTACCTTCAGTCATCTTTCAACTTTTATTTTTTATATTTCAAATATTAACCCTATTCTTTGATCTGTAATTTATCATATGTCCTCTATTAGAGTATAGTATCTATCATTTATTTTTTGTTTACTGTTACTATCAACTGCTAAATGACATTTTTCATTTATTCTTTATCGATTGTTTTCTACGTGAACATGAGACAGAAATAGTTCACTATGAATTTTTGATCTTTTGTGAGTGTAATTTTAGATAAAAAAGGTAAATGAAAATAATTTTTAACAACTTGATAATGACCTGCAAAGGTCGAAACTATAGTTGTGTCAAAATTGATAATATATTGTAAACTTTATTTGTGTATATTATACAATAAATAGTGGTATTAAAACTTAAAAATTATTTTCAATTACCTTTTTTAAAATGAACTACCACATAGTAACGGTCGCTACCATCCTTCTCAGTAATTTTAGATGTTTATTTCGTCATTTGTCATCAACTATCGATTATCCGTCATCATTCATATGTAATCTGTTTCTAGTCTTTTGCGGGCTATAATTTGTAATTTATCAATCAATTGTCATATGGTTTATTTTATCTGCCAACTTTTAATTGTTATCTAATAACTGAAATCTATCGTCTATCATCTATTTTATTATCCGTAATTCTATAAACACGGATAATATTTAATAACTGTTAATTGTTATTTATTAACTCTTAAGAATTATCTTTTATTTATCAACTGTTATTTGTTATAAACTATCGTTTTTAATCAAATTGACTCTTTCACCTACAATCACGAGTGCGGCTCGTGACTAAAAATTTGGGCAAATTACAATAAACACGAGCGTGTTTCGTGGTCCGTCGCATCTAGAACGGTTTACAAAGTAGCTCAAAGGGTTAATATATTAGAATATAATTTAAAAATTTACCCAAAGGTTATATATAATCTACATTTTGCCTTTTGTTCGTAGACATAATATAAAATTTATTAATCATCAGACATCTGTCATCTGCTACCTGTCATTTGTAATTTTAGTTCTGTCATCAGCCATTATGTATAATCTGATTTTTGTTTTTTTTTTAAAGCTTCCATGTCAAACTGTCAACTTGCAGTTAACTACCATCTGTTATTTGTTATCCGTCATTTGTCATTTATAATCTGTTCTTTACCCCTTTCTTCTGTCATCTACTATTGGTCTTTTGTAATTTTTCATTAGTCATCTGTTTTCGTTTTTATTTTTTACCATCTAACATTAATCACTATTTAATATTTGTCATCTGTCATCTGCTATTTATAAGAGATAATTTGTCTTTTGCCTTTTATCCTATGCCAACTGTAATTTGCCATTTAATATTTATCAATAGTCAACTACCTTCTGTTATCTAACATCTGCTATTAAACGTCATCCGTCATCTATCCATTAGTTCACAGATTGTATTACCCTTAAAAATAGAAACTTAGATTATTAGATTTATTTACCACTTGTCTACAGCTATCTATAATTTTTATCATCTGCCATTTGTTATCTGACATCTGTCATCTATTATATAAAATCCTTTATCCTTTTCCGCTGTCATCTATCATTTGTTCTTGGTCCTTGATTATTTGAAAATTGTCATTTATCTTCTATATTTTCTTTAATTTACTAAATTTTTATTAATTTCCATCTGTTATCCGTAAATTGTGAAGAGAAATTTAGTAATTTACGCTTGAGTTCAAAGATTTTACAGCATGTCATATAATTATCTGTCAACTAACATCTGTCATCTATGATATAAACTCTATAAACTGTCAAATATCATCACAAATCAGCGGGTTTGAGTAGAAGATCATTCGTAAGAGTGAACTCATCTCTTCTATATGCAGTCAAAATTCTATATATATATTTTCTCACTTAACCCGTGGTGAAACATTTTTGTATTAATTTGATTGCTGAATTAAAACACTTGGCATTTATTTTACTATGACTAGTTTCGACTATAAGTCATTCTTTAGGAGATATTTACGAATGAATGAGAATGATGATAGTCGAAACTACTTGGAGTAAAATAAATAACAAGTGAAATCATACCAAGTGTTTTAATTGAGCAATCAAATTATTTATGTAATGTTTATGTAGATAAAGATTAAATATAATACAGTCAAATATAAATAAGAATTTACAAATTTATCATAAGTTCACAGATTTTACTACATCACAAATAGCTACTAAATATAATAGATTTTTCATTATTTTTAATTTGCCAGCTAACATCTGTTTTCTGCTCTCATCTGTCATTTATAATTTTCCACTATGCATCTTCTGTTTTTTGTAATCTGATTTTGTAATCAGTAAATCTATAAACAAGAAAATTGGTCGAAAAGCCGAAACATAGATTCATGGAATGAAAATATTATGATTTAGCCCAACTTATTTATAATTAAAAATTTACGGTTTAGTCTTCAAAGTTTTAAAAATACTATAATTTTTACTTATAACAATAGAAATGAATTTACAAATTTGCCCATAAGTTGACATATTTTACCGTACCGATGTTAATTCCTTAAATGATTAAATGTATTTATCTACGATCGTACAGAAAGTAGACGCTTTTTGCATCATTTTTCGTTGTAAAAGTGGCTTTTTAAAGCACTAGTGCTTTTTACGTTTTTATTGCACGCTAATGTCAAACTGTTTTTACTGCACAGAAATGTCAAATTTGACAGATGAATATATTAGCACAAATTTTAGACGAAAAACTTAATTTTTTAGTAATTGATACAAATAACTAATAAACTATAAATAAAATATATAATACAAACGAAATGGCAGATTTAAGAACTCTGAAGATTTCATTTAATGCAAGTCGAAGCAATTACAATAAAGCGAACATTTTTTCCATAAATAATAATGGCGGCCGACATTTGTGCAACTTGTTTACTGGTTGCTAAGTAACGCTTTCATTAGTGCACTGCGGGTAAAATATGTTTTCATTAATTGAATTATTGAAATGACATTAAAATATTACTTATAAGAATATATTCTTTGAAATCCTTTACGATCGAAGATAAAATTTTGTAAGGCACACGTGTAAAAAGTTTCTTTATTGCACTCCTGGCTTTAAAAAAACTCGCTCGTTCCTCGCTCGTGTTTTTAAACGCCAGTTCGTGCAATAAAGCATAACTTTTTACACTTGTACCTTAAATAACTATTATAATCTGATATCTGTAAGCTCTTATGCGCCATTTATCATCTGTTATCTTTCACGTATCATCAGTTTTTTCCTCCCCCGCTACCATTTGTTATTTAGTCAATGGTCATCTTAAATTTTCTTTTATCTCCTTGCTAGTAATTGAGTCTTAAAATTATCATCCATTACATATTTACAAATTTATCACAGATTTTTATAAATGATTAGATTTATTTGTCATCTAACATCTGCCAATTGATTTTTGTCATTTCTCATCTGTTCCATTTGCCGTTATTCATCTATTTTCTATAATCTGAAATCTATTAATTATTATTATTAACTATTATTTGCTAACTTTGCCTTTAATGAATCTATAAACAAGGATTATACATAATTTACAAATTTATCCATAAGTACAACAGAAAATATAACGACTTCTGACACCTGTCAAACCCATTTGTCATTTCTCTTTTGTTAGCTGCTACTTATCATCTGCCATCCATTATAAATTTGTTTTTTTCTCTTTTGATCAATATAATCTATCATTTGTAACTTATTATTTGTAGATAATAATGTGTCTTTTGATTCGTATTTTCTGCCATCTATTTATTATTCTCTATAAACTACCATCTGTTATCTGTCAATTGTTTAGTCATCGGGAATTTATGAAATTACCCACAAGTTCCTAGATTTTGCAGTAATGCAGATAATTTGTTAAATTATTAGATCTTTTTTCATCTGACAACTACTATATGTCATTTGTCATCTATCACCTGCCATATCTGTCATATAATATCCGTTATTGTAATCTGTCATCTATTATATGTAATCTGATGTCATTTTTCTTTTGTTATTTTTTTTTGTCATGAACATAAGTCTTCTCGTTCTGTGAATCTATAATTAGGCAGAATATTTAAATAACAAATATAATAATTACTTAGATTATTGACCTCTATCAACTGCTGTCGTTTTGATTAATTGATGTGTATTTTTTTAATCATAAATAATTAAGAATTTATTTTTATATTTTAGCATTCACCAAGAATTAAATTTGTTTAAATTAAGTTTTACAAGAAAGTACTTAATACTTAAATCACCCGCATCAAATTTATTTAATAATAGATCTATATTTAAAAAAGAATACCACTTTTGCTACAATTATTTAAATTAAATTATTTTTCATGTGTGTGAAATAACTCATTATTAGTGTTTGTCCATCGGCCCAGTGGACCTTAAGCCGTGTTTTTATGCAGGTGCGTTTGTGTAAATGCTATAACTCATTGTATACATAAACATCTAAATTAGCATTTGGATACGTAAGAATAATAATAACTCGTCAATTAATATTAAAAATCTACAGTACAATACATTTATCAACTGGACTTCGACCATTGGTATATAATTTATTATTTTCTGACAGGATGGTAAAATCACAGCAAAACCACACGGATTTTTATTTTCATACATTTTTATTTATTTATAATTTTTATTGTTTGTCATTATTTATTCATACCCCGCACACACATTTTTTTTTACACTTGAAACCCCAAAGCATAGCCCCGAATACCATTTGAATGAAGCGGCTTACTCTGTTGCAGAAATATCACGGACGAGTACACAGTGCGCGTGCCTGTTACGTAAGATTGTGTACCGCACTCGTGCGCTCCATGTGCCTTGCATATTGTGTAGTACAACTCTTTCAACTCTCTTTCGATCACACTCAAATAATACTTCCTTCCAGCATTAACCGTCGGTGGAGCGTGTAATGACGTATGGCTGGGACAAAAGCGATTCGAGCGTGCCGTGGCGCGTCGATAGCTTTTGTCTGAGCCACTTTTCAGAGCATGCGCCGTTACTTATGTCAATTTACTTTAATTCTTCATCTGTGCATACTTTTCTTTCTATTAATAATAAAATTATTTTATAATTTTAGGATTTACCCAGTAAAAAAAATGTTTTTTTTATGTTTACACACTCTCTTTAATTAGTTTTATACCTATTGTTTTTTCAGGTCTATAATCAGATCGATAGACTTGAAAAAACAATAATACAGCTTATAAAATAATTTAATTCTTGTCTTTTCATTAAATACAATCTAACTTGATTTTTATAAGAATTTCCAATTTAATCAAGAGTGTAGCATTCTCATCTTCTTACATCAAACCGAAAACCTTTTGATCTTTCGCTGAAAACCCACCGGCGTGCACTATCTCGAGAATATTTCTGAAATTGCGTGGGAGTAGATTCGCAGCAACAAGTAGGACGGATGCACCTCTCTCTTCTATTAATTTCACCCCTCGCGTCCCATTTTTTTTCGCCCTTATTTTTTCACGACCCTCTCGAACACAGATTTACCTTATTTATCAATAACGAGTAGGAGAACGCGTCGTTAAATTTTCTCGGCTGATAAATTCGCCCTGCACGGCGTACACAAATAAGTCGATTCCAGCATTTTCCGGTCATAAGGAAGCCATTCGAAGAGGGGTCGATTGTCGATTCAGTGCGCACTCGGGACCAATTTCCTATTGAGATGGAATTTAATAGAATTCCCATTGTCGCGTTGAATACGTACACACGCGCGCGACGGCAGCTTGGGCAAACAAACTAGTTCTGAAGACACCGGACCGATAAATTAATGTCGATACCGCGTAATCCGGACTAGCGGTGTATCGCATAAATTGCATGGATTATGGCTTCGTAAACTGCACTGCGTTATTAATCCGGTGTTCGTTGATGCGGATTTTACGCCAAGTTGGCTATGGAGATTTTGCACACCAGATAGTTTAGAAAATTAAGTTGTGATGGTAACTCATAAAATGTTTGTTCTTTACTTCAGGTGATTTTTTATCTCTTTATTCGAAGTTAAGGTTTTACCTTTCTAAAGATTTTGTACCGAAAATACATAATAATCAGAAGGTGTCAGATCTGAAGAATATGGTGAATTTAGAAGTATATCCTATCCAAGATGTAAAAAATGGATCATTTTGTGTGCCACTGGCTACTCAAATACCCAGGATTCGTTTCCGATTACAACAGAGTTAGGAAAGTCCGACTAATTGTGAATCAAATACAACAACTCTTGACAGAGTTTGACTCTAAGATCTTTTTCTATTTGTCTGTACATTTGCCCCGCAGTGATGAATAGTCGCGCCACAATATAATCATGCGCATTACTTTCATAGTAGACCCTGTATGTGATTTTTTTTTAGTTGTATATTCTGTTTATTATTTCTTCCTAAAACAGGAGATCTCAATCTGAATTCTTTTTGCGTGTAGGTAAGTTCTAAATCTCCGCTGATGTATTTACATTTCATGCATCGGAAAATCCAAGATGTTAATACTCATTTCGAAATATTTTTTTTCGAAAATTCATAGTTTTCAGATGATAAAAAACAGAAACAGATGACCATCGACAAATCATAGATGAACAATTGCCGATCACAGCAGATAGGAGGCAAAAACCAAATTATAAAGCATAATCTAATAATATAAGTTATTATATTTATGCATTTATAGATAAATTAGTAAATTATATTTTATTTCTGTTTATAGTTTTACAGGTGGCAGAGGATAGTTGATAGATAACAATTATTACTTTAGGCAGAACCAAATAGAAATAAATAAATGACTAATAACGGACAGCAATAGCAAAAATAGGTAAAAAACAGATTATATTTGACAGATGACAGATATCAAATGGTAGGTGACAGATGATAAACGAGAGATCGAGAGATGGGAGTTGCGAGATGACAGGTGACAAACACATCCGATAATCTATGTAATTATGTGTGCTGCGCTGAAATTTGTAATTTTTTTGATAAAAGTCAATAAGCAGATTTTATTGATAAATGACAGATGACAGTTAACAGATAGTAAGTGACAAACGAGTAATGGCAGACAAAAGGCAAGAGACAAATTATGTATAACAGATGACATATAATAGACAGATGGCAGATGACTAATAACCGATGACAAATGGCAAATAGTAATCAGCTGACAAATAACAGTTGATGGATGATAAATGACATAGACGAGTTTACTGATCTCAAATGATTAATAAATCTATTCACTTAAAAAATTAACAGAGTTGGGGTAAAATTTGTGAGATTGTAGGTAATTGTTGGTTCGGACTTGATAGACAATAGATCGCCTATGACTATTGACAAACAATAAATGGCAAATGGCAGATGATAGCGGATAAAATCCAAGAACAAGATTTTATATGATAGGTAACAGATGGTTACAAATGGGAAATGACAAACAAAAGGCAATCCAGATTATATATGATAAATGAGAGATGACAGATGACCGATAACAGATGACGAATGGCAGATAGTAGCTGAAAAGTGTCAAATAACAGTTGGTGGATGACAGATAACATATAAGAGCTTGCAGATGTCAGATGATAAACGCAAATAGTTCGGAGATGGTAGACAACAAACGGCTGACGACTTTTGACAAACAATAAAGGGCAAATAATAGATGAAAGCGAAGTCCAAGAACCAGATTTAATATGATAGATGACATTTGTCAGGTATAACATATGGTGATAAATGAGAAATGACAGATTACATATGACAGATGACAGTTGACAGATAACAGATGACAGATGACAAACGACATATAACAGATCACAGATGGCAGATGATAGATGACCGATGACAGATGACAAACAATAGTCGATGGATGACAAATCATAAATACATATACCAAATAGTTCGGAAATGGTAGACAACAAAAGGCTGTTAATAGTTGCCAAATAATAAATGGCAAATGACTAATAAAAGCGGATAAAATCTAAGAACTAGATTTTATATGATAGATGACAGATGACATGTTACAGACGGTTACAAATGACAAACAAAAGGCAACCCGAATTATACATGGCAAATGACAGATGACAGATAACAGATGATAGATGACCGATCGCAGATGACAAATGACAGATAGTAGCTGAAAAATGTCAAATGATAGTTGGTGGATGATAGATAACATATAAGAACTTACAGAAGTCAAATGATAAACGCATATACCAAATAGTTCGGAGATGGTAGACAACAAAAGGCTGACGACTTTTGACAAATAATAAAGAGCAAATGATAGATGAAAGTCTAATAACCAGATTTAATATGATAGATGACAGTTTTCAGGTATTACATATTGTGACAAATGAGAAATGACAGATTATATATGACAGATATCAGATGACAAATGACACATAACAGATGACAGTTGACAGATGATCGATGTTAGATGACAAACAACCGTTGGTTCATGACAAATGACATATTACAGATGTCAAATGATAAATACATATACCAAATAGTTCGGAGATGGTAAACAACAAAAGATTGATGACCATTAACAAATAATAACCATAGCAAATGACAGATGAAAGTGAATAAAATCTAAGAACAAGATTTTGTATGATATATGGCAGATGATAGGTAACAGATGGCAAGTGACAAATAAGAAATAATAGACAAAAGGCAAGACAGATTATATATGATAAATAACATATGACAGATGATAGATAAAATATGACTAATAACAAATGATAGACGACCGATAACAGATAAAAAATGACAGATAATGACTAAAAATATCAGATGACAAATGACAGTTGGTGGATGACAGATGATACCGGAACGCTTATAGCTATCAAATCTGTTTAACCAAGAAATTAACAAAGCTGCGGTAAAATCTGTGAGCTGATGGGTAAATTTGTCAATCCCCTTAATAGATTCAAGTATGACAATATAGATGTTGGTTTATCATTATAAACTATCGCTTATAGAGATAAAATAATAGTTAGGAGATGTTAGACAACAAAAGGTTGATTACTATTTTTTTTTTTACAAATAGAGGTTACAAGCTTTGATTATTCGTCAAGGAGTTCATTGACCTTGTCTTCTATATTACCAAAATCACCACCATTAACGTCATGGTTCGTCTTCTTGAGCCATCCACCAGTGGGTGTGTTAAGCTTGAAGGGCCATAAGAAGTTGGAAGCGACTTTGAATTTAGACCCAACAGTGAAGATCTCGTGGATTAAATACTCAGTACAAATGATGTCGCACTTGCCAAGCTTGTCTTCAATGATCTTATTACTGATAATTTGGTTGGCAAATCTACGTTTGTAGATCAATTCACGAACACTCTTCAGATTGGGATATCCCCACTTAATGTAGGGCTTGCAGATACGCAGCATGTTGACAGTAGCCTTGTTAAGCTTAATCAAGACACTATTGTTTATTTGTCGGAGACGGATCAGTTAGATTATTTTGCGTACTTTTGGTGCAACCTTGTTGGGACTCCTAATTCGCATAACAAATGCCAACTTTGCCTCACCGGGAATGTAATAATTACCATGGTTCTTGGCCAAATCGACAAATAAATGAAAAATGACAGATGAAAGCGTATAAAGTCCAAAAACCAGATATATTAGATATATGACAGAAAACCGATGATAGATGGACAGATCAACAGATGAACAAATGAACAGATGAACAGATGGACAGATAGACAAATGGGCAGATAGACAGTTGGACTGATGGATGCAGGTAGAAAGCTAAACAGATAGATAGATAGACAGATGTGCAGTTGGACAGGTGAACAGATGAACAGATGGACACATGAACATATAAGCAGATGAACAGATGAACAAATAAACAGACAGATGGACAAATAAAAGATGGACAAATGAACAGATGGACAGGAGAAATGGACAGAAGAAAAGATAAGCAGATGAACAGATGGACAGATAAATATGCACTGAACAAATTGGGAAAGAACAGATAGACAGATTAACAGGTGGACAGATGGACCGATGGACCGATGGACAGATGAACACATCGACAGATATACAAATAGGCCGATGCACAGATTGACAGATGAATAGATGGACTGATAGACAGATAGGCAGAACGACAAATAGGCAATTAACAATTAACAGATGGTAAATGACAGATGAGAAATAACAGGCAAAAGGTAAAAAACAGATTATAACGGGTGTCCAACAATTATTGCAGTCCCGGGTGGCGTTGGAATAAAAAACGTAGGTCGATTCTTACATGTTGCAAATAAATAAACTGACATTTTTAATGCACATTTAGGTTAAGTTTGACAATTAACATGCCATTTCATTTATTTGGCACATGAAAGAATTGACCTACATTTTTAATTCCAACGCCACCCGGGACTGCAATAATTGTTGGACACCCGTTATATGACAGATGACAAATAACACATAAGTGACAGATAAACAAATGGGAGAGATGTAGAGATGGACAAATGGACTGATGGCAGGACAAATGGACAGAAGAACAGATGGACAGTTGAACAGATAAGCAGATGAACAGATGGACAGATGAACAGATGGACAGGACAAATGGACGAAAGAACAGATGAACAGATGGACAGGACAAATGGACGAAAGAACAGATGAACAGATAGACGGATGAACAGATGGACAGATAGGCCGATGGACAGATCGGCCTATGTAGAAATTGGCAGATGGATAGATGGACTGATAGACAGATACTCAATTAACAATTAACAGATGGTAAATAACAGATAAAAGGTAAAAATCAAATTATATATGACACATAACAAATAACACATAACTGATGACAGATAAACAAATGGAGAGATTTAGAGATGGTCATATGGAAAAATGTACAAATGGACAGGTAAACAGCTAAACAAATAGACAGATGGACTGTTGACAGATAGACAGAACGATAGATAGGCAAATAGACAGATGGACTGATAGAACGACATATAGACAGATAAATAGATGTGAAGTTGGATAGGTGAACAGATGGACACATGAACTGATAAACAGATAAAGAGATGTAGCAGATGGACAGATGGGCAATGGACAAATGGACAGATGGACAGGACAAATGGACAGAAGAACAGATGGGCAGTTAAACAGATGGACTTGACAAATGGACAGAAGAACAGATGAACAGACGACTAGATAGACAGATTGACAGATGGACAGGTAAACAGATAGATAAACGGACAAGTTGACAGATGAACAAATAACAGGTTGACATATATACAGATGGACTGATAGACAGAACGATACATAGGCAGCTAGAAAGATGTACTGGTAAACAGAACGACAGATGGACAAGTCGATAGATAGACAGACAGCTGAAAAATGTCAGATGAAAAATAACAGTTGGTAATTGACAGATGCATAAATTTACCTAAGAAATTAACAAAGCTGCGCTAATATGGTGAAGTAAATTTGTAAATCAGTTTTTTAAAGATTCGCGAATGAAGAATTGGTTTATCATAAACTGTCGTTTATAGACAAGTTTAACAAATAATAATTATGAGATGGTAAAGACAATTGACAAATAATAAATGGTAAATGACAGATGAAAGCGGATAAAATCCAAGAACCAGATTTTATACGATAGATGACAGGTGAAATATGACAGAGGACAGATATTCCTTGAAAAATGTCAGAAAAATGACAGTTTGTTGATGACAGATGAGCTTACACATATCAAACGATGAATACATCTAATCACTTAAGATATTAACAAAGTTGCGGTTCACTTGTGAGAAAATTGGTAAGTTTTATTTATAGATTCACAAATAATAAATGGAAAATGACAGATGATAGCGCATAAAAGCCAAGAATCGGATTTTATATGATAGATGACTGATGACAATTAACAGACAAGTGACAAATGAGAAAAAGCAGAAAAATTGTTAAAAAAGATTATAATGACAGATGACAGACAACAGATAACACATGAATAGATAAGAGAGTTGGAAAGATGTAGGGATGGACAAATGGAGAGATAGAGATGTGGACAGGACAAATAGAAAAGTAGACAGATAGATGCATAGATGGATAGATATGGAGTGCAGGGCATAATCCGCCCTTTGGAAAGTAATATTAAATGTAGTAGTATCACGCAGTAGTAGTATGGAGAGATGGGCAGATGGATAGATAGAAAGATAGACAGATGAATAAATGAATAGACAGATATACATATAATAGCTGAAAAATGTCGTATGACAAATAAAGCTTATATTTTTTTTAGTAATTGTCTGTGCTGCGGTCAAACTGTCGATTATAGAAAACAAATCATAGTTAGGAGACGGTAAAAAACACTTATATGACGACTATTGATAAATAATAAATGACAATTGACAGATAATAGCGAATAAAATCCAAGAACCAGATTTTGATCAATAACAGGTGACAGGTAACAGCTGATAAGTGATAAATGGAAAAGATAAACAAAGACAAACGACAGATGACAAATAATACACGACAGATAATAGTTAACAGATAAATGCCGACCGATGACAGATGACAAATGACAAATAGAAAATGGAAAATGACAAATACCAGCTAAAGAATGTGAAATGACAAATAATAATTGATGGATGACAGATAATATATAAAAGCTTAGAGATGTCAAACAACAAAGACATTTATTTAACTAAGAAATTAACAAAGCTGCGCTAAATTCTGTGAGTTTATAGGGAAATTTGTAAATTTGTAAAATTTCACGATTGACAGATTTGATATTGATTTGTCGTTATAAACTGTTATTTATATAAAATAGTTAGGAGATGATACAACAAAAGGCTGATGACAAATAATTAACGGAAAATGCCAGATGATAGCGGATGAAAGCCAAGAAAAAAGCAAATATTATATGACAGATGGCAGATGACAATTAACAGATGTTAAGTGACAAATGATATGAAATAACAGAAAAAAGATAAAAAAGGTTTATATATGACAGATAATAGATAACAGATAAACAGGTGGGAGAGATGGACAAATTGAGAGATGGATAGGAAAATAAACCAACAGACAGATGGGCAGGTAGGCAGGTGGGCAGATAAAAAAATAAGCAAATGGGCATATGGGCAGATGAACAGATGAACAGATGAACAGATGAACAGTTGAACAGATGAACAGATGAACAGATGAACAGATAAACAGATAAACAGATAAACAGATAAACAGATAAATAGATGAACAGATGAACAGATGAACAGATGAACAGATGAACAGATGAACAGATGAACAGATGAATAGATGAACAGATGGACAGATGGACAGATGGACAAATCGACAAATGTACAGATAGTACCTGAAAAATATCAGATTCACCTGAGAAATTAAAATCTGAGCTAAAATCTGTGAGCTTGTGAGTAAATTTGTAAATCCCCTTTATAGAATCAAAGACGACAGTATAGATGTTGCTTTCTCATCATAAATTGTCGTTTATAGAGATGAAGTGTTAATTGGGAGATTATAACGTACATTGAACATAAAAATTTGCGTCACAAGATCATAAACAACAAAAGTTGTTGACTATTGACAAATAGTAAATGGCAAGTGACAGATGAAAGCGGATAAAAACCAAGAACTATATTTTAAATGATAGATGACAGATGACAGGTAGCAGATGGTAAGTGACAAATGAGAAATGACAGAAAAAAGGTAAAAAACAGATTATATATGATATTTAAGAGATGAAATGTGACAGACAGCTGAAAAATGTGAAAAAATGACAGTTGTTCGATGACAGATATCAAACGATGTATATATCTAATCACCCAAGAAATTAACAAAGTTGCAGTTTACTTGTGGGAATATTTCTAAGTTTTGTTTATAGATTCACGGATGACAGAATTTGTGTCATAAAAAAATGTTTTTTATAAAAAATAAACGGTACCTAAATGACAGATGATCGCGTATAAAAGCCAAAAATCAGATTTTATATGATAGATGACAGACGACAACAAGTGTTAAGTAACAAATGAGAAATCACAGAAAAGCGGTAAAAGGAACCAGTTCAGTTCATATTGAAGTCTTTTTCAAATGAGATACAGCACCAAGGGTTTTTCGTCAGTCACCCTCTGTGACAGGGAGAGTTTTAGAGATGAAGAAATGGACAAACGGAGAGATAGACAGGATAGATGGAAAAGTATACAGCTAGACAGATAAACATATGAAGAGATGAACAGAATGACAAAAAGAGAACAAAGGGCAAATAACAGATAACAGCAAACGTCAAATGACAAATAAAAAACATAAGCCGATATAAAAAAATATGCCAGCAATGGCTAAAATGTCCCTTTATGGTAAAAATAATTTGCTGGCTGAGAACTCCATCATTTGAAGCAGAAGAAGAAGTGTGGAAGAACATATGGTTTAATTCGCTCACCTAAATTTTTGTAATCATTTTTATATATCTAATATTAACAGGACATTGAAAGGTAAAAAATTGAAATAAATAATACTTATGAAACCTACCAAATATCAAAAGACAAATGGCAAATGACACATGATTATACATAAATGCAAATGACGGATCATAAATTATAAATGACAAATAACAGTTGGTATATATTTTATGACACTTGACAAACAATTTTTTTCTATTGCAACAAAAATTCATCATATTCATGATAGTTTTATGTTGAAGTAAATTGTAGAAACATACTTACGATGACTATGCAAAACAAAAACAATTATCAAATTGATTGACAGTAAAAAAATTTGTACAGCATTTTTAGATTTTTCTTGGCAATTTTTTTTTTAGATACAACAATATCATGTAGCAGCAGAAAATTCAGAATTTTCATTTCAGACCGAGTTGCAACTAGAACCTAACCTAACATTTTTAATTTTTTCATATTTAGGCTTCTTAAAGATCAAGTTTTATAAAATTCGTAATCTGCAGAAACTGTTTAACATATTGAAAAGTATGGAAATAATGTTGCAGCATAGTGTTAATTATACGAAACCTCGTGCAGTTTGATCAACCATGAAAAAATAAGAAAACAACGCTTGCTTACAATTATCCCATCAAAAATCCTAACTTGTCTAAGATTTTTAAGATTTGTGACACACACAATTCTCC
Organism: Ontholestes murinus; assembly: GCA_963969525.1. NCBI lineage: Eukaryota > Metazoa > Arthropoda > Insecta > Coleoptera > Staphylinidae > Ontholestes > Ontholestes murinus. Next base: position 15,186,000 of record OZ018395.1, on the reverse strand, counting down.
AAAATATAGTGAATTTTCGATATTCTCTTTATGGAGAGAATAATATGATATCATCTTTTAACTATGTGTTGTCAAATACAAGAGTTCATGTTTTTTCTTGCCTTAGATTTTTTTTTCTATTTCGTCAGAAATTATATGATAGAGTCACTCTCTTGATCCTTCTGGATCTTCTTTATATTTTAATCACCGTTTGCAGTATTTTGCTGTTTCACGGAGTCAAGTTCTTTTGGCGTTTTTATGTTTTCTTCAGGAATTTTATGATGATGGTCTTTCTAGATCTCCTATATAATCTAATCGCTATTTACACTATTTTAGTGTAGATAAGCACAAGGTCTTTTTGTCTTAGAATATTTCTTGGTCCATTTTATCGGAAACGTATGTAATGGAATAACTTGCCTGGTCTTTCTGGGTCCTCTCTATAATCCAATCACCTTTTACAGTTTCCTTCTTATCTCAATGAGTCAACTATAAGTTCTTGTTTTTCTATTTTATCAGGAACTTGTTGATAGAATAACTCGTCTGGTCGTTCTAGATCAACTTTTAAAATATTTTGCTGTATCTCACTAAGTCAAGTACAATTTTGTTCTTGGTATAAAGTTTGTCTTCTATGTTTAATTGAGAAATAATGGAATCGCTTCTTAATATAATTGCCTTTGACCGTCTTTGGTTTATCTTGCAGAGTCAAGTATAACTATTCTTGACATAGAATGTTTCTTAAACCAAGAATGATCAAAAATTTTATGATGAAATTACTCTCTTGATACTTTTGGATCTTTTCTGTAATTTAATTACCTTTTACAGTATTTTATCTTAAAAAAGCTTAAAGGTTTCTTCATTTTATCAAAAATGTTCTAGTCCTTCTTGCAGTATTCACAGATTCCAGTAAAGCTTCTTTTTAACTTAAAATGTTTGTCTCTCCATTTCAGCAGGAATTTTATAATGGAATCACTTTCTTGATCCTTCTGGATCTCTCTATAACCTAATCACCTTTTTTAGCATTTTGTCGTATCTCAACTACAAGTTTTTATTTATTAAATGTTTTTCCTTTTATGTTGAATCTGAAATTTTATGATAAAATCACTTTTCTGGTCCTTTTAGATCTCCTCTATACTCTAATCACACTTTTTATTGATGTGTAGAAGTTCTTCTTCACTTTGAATTTTTCTTCTTCCATTTCATCGGGAATGTTATTGTTAATATTCATGGTCAATATTTATTAAGGGAATTACTTAAAATAATTAACACTATATACTCTTTGATTTTAAATTATTTCCAACATTTGAAAAATTAAGCTTTATTTTTCATCCATTCATCATTACTATTTTTTCTTTTCTTTTGCGAGACGTAAAAAGTATTTCAGCGGAATTGTAAACGTGCGGATAGCCCTTAATTAAAAGTCGGCGGCAATAATGCGGAAAAATACAGTCGGCACGATTTATTCGTCGTCGCCGACGATGAAACGGAGACGAATTAAAGTAGAATTGCGAGCGCCGCGCGCGGTGATATATTGCACTCGGGAGGGGGCGGGGAGGCGCAAACCGAGCACTAAATTCAATGTTCATCCGCGATATTTAATGGCCCCGAGGTACCATTATCGAAATTTAAGGGTTCACTTCAAATCCGAGCCGAGGAAATTCCAAAGATTTAAAGAGAAGTAAATTATGGATCATAATAGGATGCTCTATATTTTTGAACCGCGCAAAACCGGTGGATTTGGCGAAAATAGACTTAAACTTTAATAAATTGCACCGAATTTATTGAATGCACTATATGATAATAAAGAAATGTTGAATGTGAAGATAAAAGATTTTTACACAGATGTGCAATTAGTTTTAATTATAATATTTTTATTTTATTTTCTCGTAGATTAAAAATACTGAAACTAAATATTTTAAACATCGTCTTAATTATATGGGGAAAAAATTTCACGACACAAATCTTAACCGACATATCGATGTTAATAATCAACTTATTTAATATTGTTACGTGAAGTTAGAAGTTAGAAAATTTGCAAAAAAAGTGAACAACAATTCCAATTGAATTAGTTGATTAAGTTACGTGAAGATCAAATTAATTTGACGAATAATGCACTAATAACCTGTATGCACACTTTTATTTGAATTACCAAATGAACTAATCCATTGATAATGGTCACTTTGTGTCCGAAATGTAAATTTGGTAATTTTGGTTGTTTGTGCTTAATTCGTCAAATTAATTTCCAATTGTATAAAATAATATAGATTTATGAAAGAAAGAAAATATGAAATACATAAAAATACAATTGACAATTGTTTAAAATAGTATGTTTTTATTTCACGTTTCGTAAACAATTGATGAAGTTTAAAAATTAAAATTTCTTTATAGATTTAAACTGATTTTTAATAAAACTTATAATATATTATTCTTATTATTACTATATATAATAATACTAAAATATTAATAACGTCGTTACCAGGGTTGTTAATTCACAAAAGTATTTAATGAAGAGAAAACCCCTACAATTAATTACAACACTTTCTCACCACATTTACATATCTCCATACACGCAGCCCCGAAATAAATCAAACCCAAGGATTTATTCCATCCACCGCCGATTCACACACATTTTTTTTATAACCCCCATCGTAATACACTTTACGACACGTATTTACCCGCTTAAATTTTCCAAATCCGTTTTCGGATCTCTGTGAGGGTGTTCAGGTAAACGGCTTACGCAAATTCGTCGCTCGATTTTTTTTTTCTCAAACCGAGAAGGCCAGTTTACGCTTTTCGCGTCCTCCCCCCATATAAAAGACCCTCAGATTCTGGGTAATCCACTTCGACGTCGCGACGCCTTTAAACCAATAACCTTTTCGACGCCGTTCGTATAATTAGGTGTTTTCCTTGCAGTCGGTAAAATCGAAAAAGGAAACGTGGAGAAATGTCGCCAATTAGACGGTTGGGGGAATCGTAAAAGGGTTTCTTTTCGCGTTTGAAACGTGTAAAGTTACAATTTCGTTCAATTATGTGCGCGACTAATTTCGCCTTCATTAATTTATCGAACTTAACTTTGTGTTGTGAAGTACATTTATTTTTATGTTTTCTCTTTTGTCTGTTACAACAATAAAATGGTTATAATTATCTTCAATGGTTTTTTTTGAGAATTTTTAGAATTTTAATTTTAAGTAGGCCGTGATAATGCACAATTGTTATTTAGAAATGATTAATTATTTTACGATTTTGTCCACATAGCTATAAAAACAAATATTAAATTTTTTACAAGTTGCTTATTGTAGACTTAATTTTGTCTTTATTAATTTATTTATCGAACCTTTTTTTTTATTCGGTACTCCAAAATCCTTTCAAATATCGAAAATTTGGGAAAACGATTTTCTTTTGTTTTTCGGTTTATACACACAACTTTCGAACCAAGCGGTCGATTTTAAAATTTGGTCGAGATTCTTCCTCCGAATTCCAAAATCTTTTCTTATATTTAGAGATTAGAGAACCAAAATCTAGGAACCTTAAAAAATTATCTCAATTTACAGAAGAAATTGTCGAAAATCCATAAAAATTCCAAAATCTTTTCATTTATTTAAAGATTAGAAAATCAAAATCTTTTTAAATATATGAAAATTGAAAAATCAGTTTTCTTTTGTTTCTTTTTTGATTTCTAGTCAGAACTTTTGAAACGCTTAAATTTCAAAATTTCATTATAATTTTTACTAAGCACTTCAAAATTTTCAAAAAAAATATCTTCAACCGTTTTTTGTGGAAAAGGGACGTAATTTTTATTATTATTATTTTTGGAATCCACAACCAACTTCAACCGTGTTTTTTAGGGGGTGATTTGAATATGTTGTGAAAATTATTTTAAATAAAAACAAACTAATATCAATTTTAACTGTTTTCTTTAAATGTTTAATAATTTTAAAAATTGTACAGTCGAATTCCTTTTAACCAAGTGAATTTTTAATCAATTACTTATTATGAATACCTTTTGTTTTTCTACTTCTATGACATAAACATCAAATCAAAATTTAGTTTTTTCTGTTTTTTTTTTTGTTTCCTCGGCTCAACTTTTATCCTAAACATTGAATTTCATATATTTTAAGTTTCCTATTCGGCACTCCAAAACTACTTTTAAATATCTAAACATATGAAAAACGATTCTTCTGTTTCTCGATTAAATCAACACAAAACAACTATCGAACTAAACAACATTAGAAAAACGATTCTTTTGTTTCTCGGTTAAATCAACACAACTATCGAACTAAATCGTTGCATATAATTTTTTTGAGTCTTCCTCGAAATTCCAAATGCCTTTCAAATGTTTTAAAGATTAGAATACCAAACTCTTTTGAAAGATTAGAGAATCAATTTTTTTCAGCTATTAAAAAGTTTCGTCAACTTTTGAGGTTTTCCTGTTTTTCCGTTTTATCGACATAACTTTTGAAACAAAGGTTGGATTTCAAAATTTCACCGAGTTTCTTACTGGGCGCTCAAAAATCTTTAAATATTATAAAATTGAAAAAATGCAATTGTTTTTTTTTTGGCATTTTTTAGTATCTCGTAATAATGGGCAATTGTTTTTAAAACCAACTTAAAACACACTAAAGAAAATTGGGAAAACGATTTTCTTTTGTTTTTACGATTTTATCGACACAATTATCGAACCAAGCGTTGATAGATTTTAAAAGTTTCTTCAAATTTCTTCCTCGAAATTATTTAAAAAAAATAAAAATCTCTTGTTTTTCAGATTTTAAAATTTTTCGAGGTTCTTACTGGACACTCAAGAATCTTCAAATATTAATTTTTTTAATTATGTAGCGTTAATAAGCAATTATCTTTAAGATCTAAAAGTAACTTCAACTGTTTTTTGTTGCGTGGGAATTTTCATTAAGCTGTGATAACACTCAATTGTCTTTAAAACAAAGAAACTTTAAAAAATTTAAAACAAAAACACTCATAAAAATGAAACTGTTTTTCTAAAAGTAATTTTAAATGTCCAAAAATTGGAAAATCGAATTCCTTTTGTTTCTCGGTTTTATCAACATAATTATCGAACCAAGCGTTCAGTTTTAAAATTTCTTCAAGTTTTCTCGGAAATTCCAAAAAATTTGCAAACGCTTAAAGATTAGAGAATCTAAATATGTAAAAATTTAAAAATCATATTTCTTTTATTTTGGTTTTTATCTACATAACTATTGTGACGTAGGTCAGATTTCAAAATTTCTTCGAGATTCTTACTAGAAACTCCAAAATCTTCAAATATTCTAAAATGAAAAATTCAATTGTTTTTGTTTTGAAACTCTAAATCTAAAACCAACTACAGCTGTCTTCTTGCGGGGGAATTGTGATAATACTCATTTGTCTTCAAAATCTAAAACAAAATGTCAACTGTTTTATATAATTGCTTGATCATTTTTTCAATCCACATAACTATCGAAAGAAACAATAAATTTCAAAATTACTAGAAGTGTCTTATTGTCATAATTAACAAATCAAAATTTGTTGATGTTTTATTTTCTTTTTTTATCGGAACAATTTTTTAAACCTTGGAGTTCAATTTTGTTGAGTTTCCTATTCGGCACTCCAAAATTCTTTCCAACATCTAAAAAATGGAAACTATATTTTCTGATGTTTCTCAGTGTTGTCAATATAACTATTGAACCAAGCTAATTTTCACTATTTTTTAATCTCTCGTTTGGCACTCTAAAACCTTTTTAGATATTTAAAAATTAAAAAATCGATTTTTTTGTTTCTTGGTTTTATCAACGCATTTATCGAACCAAGCGTTAGATTTTAAAAATTTCTTCGGATTTCTTCCTCGACATTCCAAAATATTTAAAAATTAGAAAGACAAAGTCCTTCCAAATATTTAAAAATTTAAAAATAAGGTTTCTATTTTTTTACAGATTTTAAAATTTCCTCGAAATCCTTATTGGAAACTAAAAAATTTTTAATTATTTAAATTTATTTGCACTGTCTTAAAAATATAAAACCAACTTCAACTGTTTTTTGGGAGAATTTTTAGTACGCTGTACGCTTCCAGTTTTAAAACAAAAACACTAATATCAATTTCAACTGTTTTTTAGAAATGTTTAAACGTTTTTCAATTTTATCCACATAATTATCGAAACTATCAGTAAATTTTAAAATTACTACAAGTTTCTTACTCAACACGTTAAAATCTCTTTCAAATAGCTAAAAATTGTACAGTTAAGTTACGTTCGTTTTCTTTTCATATTTTGTCACCATAATTTTTGGCCTAAGCCTTAAATTTAAATTTTTTTAAGTTTCTTATTTGGTGCTCCAAAATTATTTTAAATATCTGAAAATTATGAAAACTATTTTCTTTTGTTTCTCAGTTTTATCAACGGAACTATCGAACTAATCATTGAATTTTGAAATTATTTCGAGTTTCTCCCTCGGAATTTTAAAATATTTTCAAGTGTTTAAAGATTAGAGAATCAAAATCTTTTCAAATATTTTAAAATTGAAAAATCATGTTTCTTCTGTTTTATGAACATAACGAAGGTCATATTTCAAAAATTCTTGGAGGTTCTTACTAGAAACTCTAAATTATTCAAATATTAAACATTAAAAAAGTGCAATTATTTTTCGTTTGAAATTTCCAGTATATCACGTTAATACGTAATTGTCTTTAAAATATAAAACCAACTTCAACTGTTTTTTTTTTAAGAGGGGGGGGGGGTGTTCAGTAGGCTGTTATAGTATTCAATAGTCTTCAAAATTTAAAACAAAAACACTTCAACTGTTTCTATTTTAGAAATGTTTAATTGTTTTTCGTTTTTATCCACATAGCCATAAAAACAAATATTCAATTTAAAAATGTCCACAAGTTTCTTACTCCAACACTCTTTAGTATTTTTCAAATATCGTAAAAATATACAGTCAAATTTTTTTCTTGTTTTTTTTGTTTTTTTGACATAACTATCGAACCAAAATTGAGTTTTCTATTTGTTTCTTTTTGTTTCTTCGGCGTAGTTTGTCGAACGTTCCATTTCAATTTTAAGCTTCTCATTCTTATTGGAAAATCGTTTTTGTTTTTGGTTTGAGGTTTTATCAATATAACTAAATGATCAAGCATTGGATTTGAAAATTCCTTAGAGATTCTCAATTAGAATTAAAAAATATTTTTAAATATTTAAAGATTAAAGAATTTTTTTGTCTGTTTTATCGACGTAACTTTTGAAACAAAGGTTGGATTTGAAAATTTCATCCCAAAATCTGTAAATATTTAAAAATAAATAATTGGGTCATTTTTGAAAATTTTAAGTATCTCGCAATTACAAAATCTTTGAAGATTAAAGAATCAAAATCTATTTCAATATAAAAAGTTGTCAAATTAGATTTCTTACTGTGTTTTTTTGTAATATTTAGTATCCCGTAATAATGTATTTACAGTTGTCTTTAAAATCTAAAATTAAAACACATTAACTTCAATTGTTTTTTTTTGTTATGGGAAGTCATTTTCGCATTTTTTTGAATTTTTTATTTGTCACTTCAAAACCTATCTAAAAGTTGGAAAATCGATTTTTCTTTGTTTCTCAATTTTATCAACGCAATTATCAAATAAGTGTTGGATTTCAAAATTTTTTGAGTTTCCTCATTGAAATTATTTATAACTGCGAATCTTAATTGTCCTTTTTTTCTTTTAAAATTATTAGAGTGTCGCCTTAATACAGAATCGTCTCCAAAATCTAAAAACAATTGTTTTGTGGGGCAATTGTTATTACTCCATTATCTTCAAATTCTAAAAAAAACAGTGACATCAATTTCAAAAAATTAAAATCTCGAAATTTCTAGAACCATTAAAAATATTTTTTGCAATTAAGATGAGATATTCAAAGAAAATGTCGAGCAAAGAAATTTCAGAAATGTTTAAAAAAATTGCTGAAAAATTAAAAAAAAACTGAAAAAAATGGAGCAATTCTAGGAACATTAAAAAAATCTTATTCAGAAGAAGAAACTTTCTCTTGTAAGTTGCCGTATTTTTTAGATAAATTGTGAAAAAAATAATGGAAGAAATAAACTCTTCTTGCAAATATCTAAAAATTGAAAAATCGATTTTCTTTTGTTTCTCGGTTTTATCAACACAATTATCGAACCAAGCATTTGATTTTAAAAATTTCTTCAAGTTTCCTCGGAGTTCTTTTAAAATATTTGAAAATTAGATAATCAAAACCTTTTCAAATATTAGAAAATTGAAAAATCAAATTGCTTTTCTTTTTCTGTTTTAACGACATTAATTTTAAAACAAAGCTTATTTTTCGAGTTTCTTATTTGGCAATCCTAAATCTTTAAATATTTTAAAATTGAAAAAATTCATTGTTTTTTGGCAGTTTTAGTATCTCGTAATAATGCGCAATTATCTTTAAAATCTAAAATAAAAACGCACTAACTTCAACTTTTTTTTGTTGTGGGGTGTAATTTTCACTTTTTCTAATTTCTTATTTGGCACTCCAAAATTCTATAAATTCAAAAATCGATTTTCTTTTGTTTCTTGGTTTTATAAACGCAATTATTAAAATAAGCGTTGAATTTCAAAATATTATGAGGTTCCTCTTCGATATTCCAAAATATCTTCAAACATTCAAATAATTAAAAATTTAAAAGTTTTTTTTTCGGATTTTAAAATTTCTTCGAGATTCTTACTAGGCACTCAAAAATCTTCAAAAAATGGGAGAATATTAATTTTCTAATTATTAGAATATTAATTAATTTTATTTTAATTTTCAATAAGTAACTGTCTTCAAACTCTAAAACCAACTTCAATTGTTTTTCTTGCGAGGTAAGTTTCAATAGGCTGTGATAATAAATAATCAAATGTCTTCAAAATCTAAAACAAAAACAGTAATATCTATTTTAACTGATTTTTAGTTTTTTGGTTTTATCCACATGATTATAAAAACAAATAAAACATTTCAAAATTTCTAGTAGTTTATTACTCAACACGCCAACCTTTATTAAATATCTAAAAATTGTACATTTGAATTTCCTTTGTTCTTCGGCTTTATTGATATAACTATTGAACCAAAATTAAGTTTCTTCTATTTGGTTTTTTGTTTCTTTTGCGTAATTTTTGTCCTAAACGTTAGATTTCATTTTTTGGAAGATCTTATTCTGCACTTGAAAACCATTTTAAATATCTAAACATTGGAAAATCGATAGTTTTTTGTTTCTCGGCTTTATCAACACAGTTATCGAACCAAGCGTTGGATTTTAAAATTTCTACGAGTTTCTTCCTTGAAATTCCAAATTATTTTAGAATATTTAGGAAACCAAAAAAGTCTTCAAATACTTAAAAAGTGCATTAATTTCTAATTGTCTTCAAAACCTTCAATTGTTTTGGGGGGGGGGGATTTCCAGTAGGCTGTAATAATAAGTACTCAATTGTCTTTAAAATTTAAAACAAAAGGACACTAATAGCAATTTCAACTGTTTTTTAGAAATATATATTTAAACGTTTTTCGGTTTTATCTACATAACAATAAATTCAAATTTTATTACTCAACATACTTATATCTCGTTTAAAAATCTAAAAATTGTACAATTTCTTTTGTTTTCGGCTTTGCTGATATAACTATCCAACCAAAATTAAGTTTCTTCTGTTTGTTATTTTTTTGTTTCTTCAGCGTAATTTTTGAATAAAAGGTTGGATCTCAATTTTTTTTAGTTTCTTGTTCGGCACTTCAAAATCCTTTCAACTATCTAGAAATTGGAAAATCGATTTTCTTTTGTTTTTCGGCTTTATTAACATTAACTATCGAACTAAAATAAAGTTTCTTTTTTTGTTTGGTTTTTGTTTCTAAACGTTGAATTTTAATTTGTTGTAAGCTTCTTTTTCGACACTCTAAAAATCCTTTTAAATATCTAAATATTAGAAAATTAATTTTCTATTGTTTCTAGGTTTTATCAAGACAATTATTTGAAAAAATATCGAGCTACTTCCTCGGAATTCCAAAATCTTTTCGAATATTTTTAAGATTAAAGAATCAAAATCATTTTAAATGTTATATAATTTAAAAATTTGATTTAATTTGTTATTTAGATTTATCGACATAACTTTTGAAACAAACCTTAGCTTTCAAACATTTTTTTGTGATTCTTACAGGACAGTCTTAAATCTTCAAGTATTCAGAAATTTTTATTGTTATTTTTTGACATTTTTTATCTATCATCAAATTTTTATTTTCAGTTATAGTTTATTTTCAATTTTAAATCCTTCCTTATCTTGAGGTAAAATTTTCATATTAAATTTAATAATAACCTAAACGATTCTTCACCATTTTTTCTTTGCATTCATGGCCGCATGTTCGTTGCATTTTGCTTCTCCATCTTCCTCGTTCTCTCTCTTCTCTCTTTCTATTTCTCCGTTTCCGTTTCTCTCATGTACGTGCGTGTGTGCGTGTGCGTATTGTCTCAGATCATCACTTCACCAACCTAACATGACATAACCTACATGCCAATGAACCGAAGAGAGTGATGCGTCCGATGATGAGAACTAAACTTGTCCTTTACATCTTTCGTCTACGTTGACTGCCACTAACTAACGACTAGATAGCGCATTTTGATATAAAAAAACAAAACACAACGATCAAATCCTAATCTACAAATGTAAAACTTTATTACAGCCATCAATTGTAAATAAAATAATTGTTGATAATGCAATTTCTTGTTTTGTGCAAAACAACTACAAAATACGAGGGTTTCCTTTTATATTTCGTGAACAGACGATCCAGGTGCAGCTATTTGGCAACTGTTGTTCCTAAAGTAAAGTTTAACTTTTTGCCAGTAGAGTTGATCAAATCTTTTTGATTTCCATGCGACAATTGTATTGTTTACAGTGACATGAAAAATTAAATCTTGAACATTTCCCAGTGATTAATTTTTATAACTTTCGAGGTAGATAATGTAAAGAACACTGCACGAATGATCTTAATTTGAAATTTTTGGCAATGAAGCACCATCAAAAGCCACTACAAATCGATGGTATGCGGAATTAATCGTGGCCGTAGTACAAATTTCGTGAAGGTCATCTAAAATAGTCTATTATTCCAGAAAACATTGACGCCGAGCGTGAACTGAATTCAAGACCGTCATATGACTTATCGTGAGGTTGAATTATCCTTGGGATTTAGTGGGCCTAGCATATATTCAATTCTGCATGAAGATTTGGTTGTCAATTTTTTTTTAGCGTTGAATCTTATAATAATATAATAATTTAATAATCGCTCAAAAATGTCACGTTTTAAGCCTTCTAATTACCATAAAAAAATTTCAGTTAAAATTTTACTCATTGTTAAATATTGTTTTGTCTACTCACAAATAAATAAATAATTGCATTATCAATGATATTTTTCTTATCAATTAATTAATGGATTTGATCGTTTGCACCACCTTCAACTAAACTCTCTTCTACACTCTGACAATCGACAGGCCGCACCTATCTAATAATGTTGGTGGGTCGTTGCAGAGAGCTGTCCCTGTACTTTTCGATATCCCAGGAGCAGGATTACATCTGCAGCAAGAACGATCACTCCGGCATGCACTACTGCAGGGACATACCGCCGATGAAGGAGGGCAACATGACCTGCAACCTCACCTATGAGGACAGTCTGGCCGGCAAGCAGGGTTGCGTCAACTGGAACCAGTACTACAGCAATTGCAAGGAGGGCGGGAAGAATCCCTTCCAGGGGACCATCAGCTTCGATAATATCGGACTGGCCTGGGTCGCTATATTTCTGGTAAGGCTTATTTATAAATATACTTATAAATGCTTTTATTGTGGTTGCAATAAATAGAAGTATTTTTACGGTCGGTTATTACTTAATTTTTGTGTGAAACCATTACTAAGCAACATGTTTGAATGAATGAATAAACCTTATTTAATAAGCAACGTGATTCTATGCCACAGTTATTAAATTATTATTGTATTGTACTTTGATTTTCGTTCGAATACCTTAAAGTATTGAAGATTTTGCTGGCACTGTATATTTCGATTTTACTAAGGCGTTAAATAGATTTAGCCATTTGATGCTTCCGCAGATGAACGGATTTTATCATAGTGTTGTTATTATCATTTTTTAGAAAATAATGTTCAGTATAAAATAACTTTGTAATAGGTAAATTTTTAATTTCATCACTGTAGAAGTAAGCCCTTTAATATTTCTATAAGTAGGCTTTAATAGAAAATATATTTCTATCATAGCCTACTTATAGATTCATTTTAGTAGTTGAGCATCAAAATTCCGTTCTAAAAGCTTCAGTAATTTTAAATCTTCTGCTACACACTGTGTCAGGCAATACTCTAAAAATACTATAGATCTTCTTGAGTAGTACTATATCGATATGTGAATAGATATATTGAGTCATAAATTCTTTGATGCCTTTTTATCCAATTGCAACATTCATTTACTTCAGATTCATGGAGTTTTCCAAAATTTCGTACTTTAGTTTATCAGAATATCGCTAAATTGTGCACTCGATTTAATCCGTCTTCTCTAAATTTCTGTCAGATATCAAAATTGTCTAGAATTAGTTTCTTGAAAGTAACGGCTCTAATAAAGAGAATGGTGTTGACCGTTACTACGTGGTAATCTATACTTACACTGAATTGAAAAATTCACTATGTTTTAACCACATTATTTGTTTATTTCAATTCAGTGTAAGTACTACCACTAAAATGTTTAGAGATTCTAACAATCTCTCCTTAAAATGCAAGAATTTTCTGAGAGGTTACTAGAATGATTCAACATTTTCTCTTCCAAAATACAAGAATTTTATTCCTTGTTTCAAGAATTTCCAAGAAATTTCTTTTTTACTTTTTCCACCATTTCCAGAATTACTGATACAGTATCACCGTAGATATCAAATAAAAATGTATTTGTACTGCTGCCTTAGGTCTTTTTTATTGTGCACAAGATGTAAACAAAAATAACAAACAGTTTTTTGGTTGAAGATATCATGTGTAGATAGGGTGGGTAGGTGTTCCATAACCTACACTTAATTCTTTAAATATATTCGACGACCTAATGCAACTTATATTTCGAGTTAAACGAAATACGTTTTTAAAAAAGATTTATTTTAATTATAATTATTAATGACAATTAATTACTTGAGGAACAAGTCTAGACTAACTTAACATTAATATGAATCGCGGAGCTGGAGATTCTGCATCAGCGTTCTGAGAGCTGACACCTAAGCATTTATAATTATAAAGGGTAGATTAGAGATGGTGACATAACTCCTCCATCCCTAAATTGAAGCATATTCATGGAATGAAGAGTGCTGAATTGTTCGTCAGGGTGTGTTCTTCAGTAAGTTCTTGTCCGGGGAATGATGTGTGGTTTCTTGGAAACTTCCGTCGTACCAATCGATATGTATAGTAAATTCCAACGATGATTATGATTATTATAATCCAATAATTTGTTGAGGATTCATTCTTGTATTTCAGCTCCACCAACTTCATCTTCTTTTGATCGCGTTGAATTTCGTGTATTTTATCGAGATCGACGTTTTCGATGGCGATCCTTGGAATTTGTACCGCAGGTGATATTTGGGGTACTTCGATTTCTGGTAGTAACAGGGGTTCTCCTCTTGTAACCATTTTCTCGTTTATTCGGTTGTATTTTTCGGTCTTGAATTGGCATCCAACAGGTAGATTAATTAAGTAGTTTCCTTTGAGCGATGTCAAGTCGGTTCGCTTGCAAAGTGTTTGGATTTTGGTCCTTTTTGGGAATATTACTATGTAATTGGATTCGTCGATTTACTGGACCATGTCTTATGTGGTTTCAATTGGTATTTGTTCGCATTTGTTTGCGGACGAGGTTAATTTTAAAAGTTGAAAAATACAATCTTCTTTTTTCAATCAATCGATCTCTTTTATGCGTTTTGATAGATTTTCATAATTTCGATTCAACGTTTTTAGTTCATTATTTATTGGTATTAAGTCAAAGTAGTGAATATACATATGACATTTAGTTTTTATTTTTGCTGTGCCTAATTTATACGAGAGGATGCCGGGGTTCTTGTCCAGGTTCGTTATTTGAATTTCTTGGAGATTTGCTATCGTTGACAGGATCAGGAGGATTGTATGAGTCTTGTAACAATTTGGTTGTGTCAGATTTTGGTCTTCTTAGATTTTGATTATGTAACTGTCTGTTGCTGGTTTTAATTTTTATACCTTTGTCTTCGATTACGTACTGTTTTGAAAATTTTGGATTTAATTTAATTCGACTTGCTGTTGTAATTTTGCTGTAAGCGTCTGAGTCAGGTTCAAAGTTGAGTGGTTCATGACGATTTTGATTATGATATTCTATTGTTTGTACTTTTTTATTGTATAATTGCTCATTCAATTTTTTATAAATTTCTTTCGTTATATCGCGATGATCTTGAATGTAGTTGTTTAGTCATTGATGATTTAAATTGATATCAAAAAGGTCTTTAGTGTTTAGATGTCCGTTTATTATATCGATAGGTTTTTGTTTTGTCATCGAAAGTATAGAGTTATTGTATCCTAAAATTGCGTAAGGCATGTGATTTAAAATGTCAATTTTGTTATTATTTTTACTTTAATTTATTTTAGATGTTCGACTATGGTCGAGTGAAATCTCTCAATTGGGCCGTTAGATTGTGGGTCATTAACTGCAATGTAATAAGTTTTAATTTTGTGTGTATTAAAGAATTCTTCTACAACTGTATTTTTTAATTCGGTTCCTCTGTCCATAACAACTAATGAAGGGAGTCCGTGATGGGTCATAAAAATAAGGAATGATTTTACTATTTCTATACCTGACATACCGGTCAGAGGGGGTATGCTTGAGCATATTTTGAAAATGTGTCAATTAATGTTAGAAATTTTTGTCCTTGAGCTTGAAAAGTATCTGCATGAATTATTTCGAATGGTCTTGATGGTGTGGGTGTAATCATTAATTTCTGTTTAGGAGGATTTCTGTCGTATTTATTTTTTTGACAAATTTCGTATAAGTTTATATAACTAGTTGCATCGTTTTTTATTCCTGGCCAATAATATGATCTTTTAATTCGTAATTCGGTTTCTAAAATTCCACGATGGTTTGGTTTGCCTTCATGAAAATTAGATATAATTTCGTTTCGTCTTTCTTTGTCAATAACATCTTGCAATGTAGTATTACACTTAATTAATTTGTACGCGTTATTTTTAAATGTATTTCTTAAAATGTCGCAAAATTGTGGTACATGCATCGTTGTCGAAATTAATTGCGTAAGTAAATTTTGGATCTATGTAACTTTTAAATAATTGAATTACGTCATTTTCCATATTATTTGTGGATACTTGGGCATATAATGGTTTTTTTGTGGGGAATATTTGTTCTATTTTTGATTTCAATGGGGGAATGTAGAACAAAATTAATTTTTATTTGATGGTCGAATGAATTTAGGTATTTTTCAGAAATTGGAATTTCTTGGATGGGGCTTTCTTGATTTGAATGAGCTGTATTATCGTCGTCGTTATTATTTTCACCTATTTCGTCTGCACTAATTGTTTCTTCCGTGTCAGCTGATATTCTACGATTAATTTCTTCATTTAAATTGTCTACTAGTACTTTTGTTACAATTCGGGTGTAGGGGTCAATTTTTGTTTTAAATAAAATTGTTTGAGAAGTTTCTTGATATAAAATTGGTATTGTGCAATTGGGAGTAATTAATTTTGAGTTTAAATAATCTAATTGAGCACTTAATAATTTTAAATTATCTAAGCCTATGAGTCCATCATAAACAGTATACAATTTGAGATTTATATTTTCTTTAAATTCTTTGAAAGCTGGAATTTCCGCACAATGATCGTGTGTTGATGATTGGAAAACTGTGGATACAGTTAATGGTTCATAAAAAATATTATTTTTGTAGTTTTTAGAAGCAATTTCTGGATTTATAAAGGATTTTGTAGATCCAGTGTCGATTAATAATTTTAAAGGGGAATTAGAAATTTGGATGTAGGGTAATTCTTTTTTATTAGTGGATACATGATTTTCAATATTGATTAAGTTGTTTCGTTGGGATTCTGAACCTCGTCAACTTAAGTTCAATGAAAACATACTGCAATTAATTGCATAATAAGCGCAATTTAGTTTAGAGAGTACAGGGTCAATCTGAATCCAGGATAACTTAGGATCTTTGTACTTATATTTTTAAGTATTTAATATTATCTCAAATATTTTCGAAAATGTTTTCTGGGGATTTTCTATTATAAAATTGTACAACGGTTGTTTTGTTTTCGTTTAGTTTCATTAATTTTTAATTCTAATTCAAATTGTGTTTTTGCAGATACTATAATATGCATCCGGAGTTGAGAAAGAAAAGTGGACCCAACGTCGAACCTTGCATAATTGACCTTGTTAAAATCATTCTTTTTCGATGCACTTTTATTAACATGCACAAATAACTGTAAAAATTCGGACACTTTGCCACTCAAACCAAGTGAGATTATCTTTATCCCATACAAATTGCACTTCTACGATATCAAACGCCCGCGAAAAGTAATAGAAAAGAGCAGACACGCACATTCCATTGCCCATATTTTTGGCAATATCCTGAATTAATCTGATGCTAGCAGTTTCCGTTAAGCGATGGACTCCATGAAAATTTATGCTGTGTCACTAAGAAGTTGTAATCTCTCATGAAATTGTATTAATTGCTTAAATTTTTATATATTGAGATATTTTTTGAAGGTTCCATGATATTCATTATAACCCATTTCAATGTTTTTCCATCTTTTACTGAACTGCCTTTATTTTTCAGCATTATATATTTCTGTTTCTATGTTGTAAAAAACATTGTATATTGATATCCTGCACAAGATTTTGATTCGTTACCTTGATTCTTGATAGTTTAGTCTGTTATCGAGAAGAAATATTCAGCAAACGTGTTTGTAACATCTTGGTTATCTTTATCAATTTGCCATTTTTATCTGTAATACATATGTTTGAACAGTTTTCATTTTCTCCCCTGCAATTCTTCTCCGACCAATTTAGACACGGTCTTCTGTTTATTGGATGCGTTTGTTATTATCATTGAAATTCCTAGAAGACTGTACAAGTTTTTGTGTACTTTAGGTAAAAGTCGATTTTAAGTTTTGGCTTGAAATTTTAATGTTACTATTAAATTTTAATGTTACTATTAACCCGGCATTTTGATGGTGATAAATACTGATGTTAGAATAATAGGATAATTAATTTATTTAAGGAATTTTTTTGGATTGTGTTTTAAGTGACGATAAAATTCTTGTGAATTATATTTTAATAATAATAATCTACCAAGTGAAAAATGTCCATTAATCTCAATAAATCCTTATTATAAAATAAAGCACTAAACACCTTTCTTCACATAAAACTACGAACTTTTTATTCATCTATCACTTGGTGAAACATATTGTAGCGATAAATAAAAATTGTAAAACAAATAAAACCAAGTGAAATTAATTAATTACACATTTACCCAATCGCTTTCTTCACAGTTTATTTGAAACACCAAATATACCGTGTGTCCCGTTTGAAGACGCATCATAGGGAATTCCCATGTAAAATTTTCAATTGCAGTTTGTATCTCTATTATTAAATGAAAATTATCAGAATAAAATTAGAATGATTCTTTCATCTACTAAAGGCATTTTGGAGGTTTTATTTTTGTTTCATTTTCATTTTTAGTCAAAATATACCTCAAATTAGCAATAAGCAAATTTTTGATAATGAGATCCTCAAAATAGTAGTTGCTGTGAAAAGTCAGTGCGTGTCATCTAAATAGTATAACCCACAAATAAATAATTAAATTCAAAATGAGTGTTTACAACACAGAAGGAAAAGTTCAGTGCTTTGAAAAGTCAGTGTATAACATCTAAAATTACAGATGGCGAGTTCAAAGGCACAAATTCATTATTCTTGTTGAAACAAGTTATCTTAAAAGTAAAATTACCCGAAACAGAATAAAACTCTTTTTAGTATTTCTCATTTATTTTATACAAAATTTCAAAACCGCATTCAGTTAAATTATAATTATTATATTATTCCAAATTTAGAAAGAATGCTTATGTGAAGAATAAACATAAAGTGAAACCGATAAATACTTTAATTAGCTTTCAATAAAAATAAAACTAACCACGCTATTTTTAAAAGCCCATACATTAAGTTTTTGTGGATATTCACTTCTTGATGTTACAATACGAAGAACATTTTGAGACCATTGACGATTATTTTGTTCGTTATTTTCAGACACCAAATAGAAAGTACATTCATGTATAAAACACACACTATTTGGAAATCTCGTATTCTCATTACACTTTTCCATAATAATTTAACAAAATTTAGATCTTGAATCAGGATCCACTGCTCAGTTCTTTATGATTTTGGCTTTAATAGTGTCGGTAACTATAAGCTTAAACTTTAGATGTACTGTTATCCTTGCAACAGATGTGTTACAGTTTCTTCAGATTTCCTCCCTTTATTCCTAATAATTGTTGATTGACACGGCAATGCAGAGGTTTCAAAATTTATACTAAATAAATCGCAAATGTCCGCCAAAACTCAATTTGATGATCTGAACTTTTTCTTTTATGGTGTAAGCACTTATTTTGAATTAAAATATTTGTTTGTGGCTTAATCAATTTAGTTGAAAAACACTGACATTTCATAGCAACTACTATTTTGAGGCTTTTATTATCGAATATTTCTTCACACTTTTTAAGCTATATTTCGATTAAAACTAAAGATTAAACAAAAATAAAACCTCCAAAATAATCTTAGTAGATAAAGGAATCATTCTAATTTTATTTTGATAATTTTCGCTCAATAATAGAGATACAAACTGCAATTGAAAATTTTACATGTCAATTCCCTATGATGCGTCTTCAAACGGGACACACGGTATATATTTCGGACACAAAGAGACCATTATCAATTGTTATAATCAAGTTTATATTCAGGTAACTCATTCACAT
Source organism: Ontholestes murinus (assembly GCA_963969525.1). NCBI lineage: Eukaryota > Metazoa > Arthropoda > Insecta > Coleoptera > Staphylinidae > Ontholestes > Ontholestes murinus. The sequence goes on along the minus strand of OZ018395.1, from coordinate 15,167,021 downwards.
CTGTAATTGGCTATCAATGGGTTATTATCAATGTTTTAATACTATATTAAAACATTGATAATGGTCACTTTGTGTCCGAAATATATATATCTGTGAATTTAAATAAAATTGTGAAGAAAGGTTTTTAGTGCTTTTTAATTAATAGGACTACATGATGAAAGAACACAATTTAATTTAATAAAAGATCATTAAATATCCCATCATAAACTTCAGTTTATTGGTTATTAACTCACTAAAAATTTCCAATTTAGTAGTTAGAAGATTCAAATCGTTCACAGTAGAAATTTTACAGATTTGAATATTATTTTTGGAATCACTCTCCTGACTGGTTACCGAACAAAATATTCTGCAAATGAATTAGTGATTTCTGCACCATCAAAAGACTTAATTGTCTTATATTTCATTAAATACAGAATAGAATTATCATTTTTAATGAACTAATATAATTTGGATTATCACTCAATTTTTAGCATATAATTATTATATAAATGATCAGATAACACATTACATGGCATACGTAATGACTTGAAAGCAAGATAGTCAAATCAAATTTAAATTCAACTTTATTTCAAAAAATAGTGAAATATATAGAAAATAGCTAAATAAAACACTAAAATGAAAACGTCACATATCAAAAATAATAATTAATTCGATATATACACACACATGAATATACATCTATACTTATATAATCAATTCTTAATTCATTACATGTACATACAATAAATTATAATACGTCTTACCAATCCTTTAGTGAATAGAGTTCTTTATTAATTAGGTACTCTTTGAGACTGCGTTTAAAACACTTGAAGTCCGTTATTAATTGAATATTTTTTGGAAGTTTATTAAATACCTTTACTGCACTATAGTAAGGAGCCTTTTCAAACATTACTGATTTATGCAACGGAGAGTTAAATATATGTTCATTTCTTGTTTCGTATGTATGGTTCTTGATACAATTTAAGAACTCTAATTTGTTTTTGAAATTATAAATCAAAAGTTCAAACACATATAAAATATAAACGGTTAAAATTTCATTTGACTTAAATTTCCCTCGGCAAGATTCAGTATATTTCAAGCCAAAAATAATTCTGATTATTTTCTTCTGTGTAATGAATATTTTGTTGGAGAAGGTACTGTTACCGTAGAAAATTATCCCGTGTCTTAGAATCGATTCAAAATTAGATTTGTATATCGAAATAAGTGACTTAATATCAAACATCTTAGATAAAATTCTAAAAGAATAGCAAATCGAATTTAATTTTCCTACTAAATACATGCAGTGATCTTTCCAGTTTAAATTTTTATCAATGACTACTCCGAGTAATTTTGTATTTAAATTTAACTGAAACATTACATTTCCCCAATTCAATTTCGTCGATCATTTGACTTGTGTTGTTTCCTGTAAAGAGTATAACACTTGTTTTATCGTTGTTTAATATAAACTGATTTATATTCAGCAGCTGAATTTCAGCCTGTTTTCTACCGAATTAAATATTGTTTTTGAGTGCATCATTAACTCATTTTTGATTTATTTTTTACCAAAATGCTGGTATCATCTGCGTAATTTAAAATTAGATTGTTTGATGAAATAGTCGTGATATCATTGATAAAAATTAAAAATAGGAGAGGTCCGAGTATGCTTCCTTGCGGAACACCTATTTTTATAGCGACTTCATTAGACATTATATCTTTAATTCTAACCATTTGTTTTCTATCCGATAAATGAGATGTTATTAAATCTAGTGCAGTACCTCGAAAGCCATATAACTCTAATTTATTAATAAGTATTTGATGGTTCATCGTGTCAAAGGCTTTTGACAAGTCTAAGTTCATATTTAGTTTTGAATCCTATTTTAAATGCATTTTCAGTGTCTCTTTTAATATTCATCGGTGTAACTTCTAAATGACCACCCTCACAAAAATATTTTTTTCGGATATAGGATTCTATATCTTTCGGCGTTGTTTCTGGGTTTGCTCGTCCAAGAAAATACCAACTATTTCGTTGTATCCGCTTTTAATTGCGATGTCGGATTGTTTTGAATTTTCCACAGTTTTCGTTTTTAAATTTCGTAGTTTTGTAGCCTCAAGCTCCATCTGTTGATTTTTTTGCAAATCAGTGTGTTGGTTTGCAGATTTCTTGCTGGTTTTGTTTTGTTTCAAGCAACTCTAACCTATGTAATAAATACTGATTTGATTTTATCAGTGCGTTATTATTTTCTTTTAGAGTACTGTTTTGCTCCTCCAGTAATGCGATTGTATTTGTCAACATATTTATTTGATTTTGACGTACCTTAAATTCAATTATTTCTTCTTCACTCGTTGAGGTGCATGTGTGATTTGGATATGCATCCTGTTTTCCTTTTGCGAAACATCCGGGATGAAATATTGCAGCACACACACCACATTCAATTCTGTCCCTTACAATGCTTCTCTTGCAATATTTATACGTGCACAATTTATTTTCACTTGTATTTGCACTCGCACAATCTTCACTTTCCGCCATCTTTAAAGAAAGTCCTCGTGTTTACGATGGGCACATTTTTTTTATTTTGAATAGAAGTTCTTTTGTCATTCATTCTGGATAATTATCTGTATATCGATTAATTATTTTATAAGAAACAAACTCATTAATACCACACTGAATAATGTCATTAAAATAATCCATTAGTACATCAATATCCGAGATAGCTACTTTGGTTTTCCACTCACCAAATCCAAAAAAAAAATATTAATCAAAGTATTCAGAGAATCAACATTTTTATTATTATACAAATATATTTCTTCTTGTGATTTTAAACGATCGCAATGTATTTGGGTATTTGTCATAAGCCCCATATTAGAAAATATATTATCAAATAACGAAACAACCGAATCACTTACATTCGAAAAAATAAATCAAGAAACGCGTTCCTGAAATTCGGGATTCTATTTATTTATTCTAAACCTAAAATGTTGAATTTAAGAAAATACTGACACAGTAACAGCCTCATCAATATTTGAATGAATCAAGAATAATTTGAGCTTCACTATCATTGCACTTTAATTTAGGCCCAGTATAATCCCATTTAATATTGGATAGGTTATAATCTCCGCAAATGAGATATAAACTTGAATTATATTGTTCCATAATACTTTCTAAAGATGCAGAGTGCCGCCTCCCATAATTTTACCATTTACACTGCGATCAGATCTATAAATATTATAATTCTTAAATTGTAATTCACTATTTGATATGGATTCATATAACCAAGTTACTGTGAGAATAATAATATCATGACGATTACAGTTTACTGATAATATTAACTTATGAAGTTTCGTTCTTAACCCTTTGCAATTGTTTAAATTTATTAAATAATTTTATAAAAACTATTTTAGAATACTAGACTATACCTGCAAAAAAATCACATGCAAGCTTCACAAGACATTGTTCTCCATAGAAAAATTAAAAAAAAATAATTAGCACAGTTTACTTTTCAGTATAACAATTTGAAAAATTTAGACTTTTAAATTAAAACCCTTTGTAATTTCCTTCCTTCACATTTATTTTTATATGTCAGATGTACATTTCGAGTACCATGTACTCATTATCAATGACTAATTAGTCATTGATAAATGGTAAATTATGGGAGGCGGCATATTTATTGAGATAAAGAAGTGTTTTAATTCGTCTATCACTAATAGTGATAACTTCACACGACTCAAATCAAACCGTGAAAATTTAGACTTGTCAACCTTGTATTTTATAACGTTAAATATCCAGCAACATTAAACTTCTCTATATGAAAGAAGCAATTAAATCAATTACAGCAAGGCAATAACTATTACTAGAGTAAATGTTTAATACATGCAGCAGTCCTTAGTATAATAAAAGTTTAAACATTTAGCAACATTTGCTAAATCGTATTTTGATATTTTTGTTATAACTTTCTAATAGTTCCTCATATGTTTTTGATAAATCCTTATGCAAAAGGTTTCAAAATATTTATATAATAAAAATTTAACTTTAGTTTTCAAAAATTAATATATTCGTCAAGATGCTATGATTTATAGAATTTAGCGACTAAAAAATAATGATAATTATAAAATTCAACTGCAGCTCCTTAAGATTATTTTAATATTTCCAATGGTAACTTTTTTTAAATTAAATAAGAATCTTAAATTTCCGCAATAAAAATAAAATTCAATTTTTAATTATTATATTATATTACTTCTTAAATATGCAGACATAATTATGTTTCAATAAATTTTTAAATGGTGTAATCCATAACGATTATTACACTTTCTAAGAACTGATCGCCAACATGGGGATTTCGGGTAATTCGCAAAATTCCCAAGAATAATGCCAGTGTCGCCATAATTAGGCCCCAATTAACCCAGGTGCATATTCCACCTGTTGCGAAATACCAGCGCTAAGCGGATTAACGAATTTCTTACCCCCCTGTAAAATTCCGAGAAGGTATGCTAATGCCACCCACCCGCCGCGCGCGTTCTTCTCTTCTCACCCCTAAATCTGGTCACGTAACACTAATCCAAATCCGCTAGAAAATTTACATTCGTACTAATTCACCGGCGGTGTTTCCGCTCGATCCGTTTTGGATTAACTGCGTGTAAATTAAATCGCCTTTCTTTTTACACTTTTTCAGGTAATTTCCTTGGAAGGGTGGACGGATATTATGTATTACGTCCAGGACGCCCACAGTTTCTGGGATTGGATCTATTTCGTGCTTCTTATAGTGGTAAGTTGATAATTTTATATTATTATTATTATTATTAAATTGATGTAGTTTTGAGTATGTATACATACAGTGTAAACTGAAAGAATTTTCTGTAATAATTACAATTCAAATCCAAGCATTATTATTATTGAACATACGACGTGTTTTACATTCCTATTAGGGATTGTCAGCACGGTTTTAATTTATAACAAATTTATAAACGGGACGGCTTAATTAATCGCACCGAGCCCACCATCCTCAATTTGCAATAAACATCCATTAGTCGTCGTACAATTACACGCGGGGATTAAGCGATCCGACTCTAATTAAAAATCGTTGGCTCCAATCATAAAACGCCAATCAAATCCACGAAAAAAATACGCACGCCGAGTCAAACACCGAGGGATGATTTAATTATCCCTTTCGAGTAATATCATCGTCTTTTAATGAAAAAAATCTCGTCAACGTAGCTTTTATTTGCAGGGAAATGTAAATATTATCGTTGTGTCAATTATTTTTTTATGTACGCGCAAGGGTGGATTTAATTTGTTTATTATTACTATAGAGGGCTGTACTGATGATGCAAATACAAGAAAATTATGCTTTTTATATGCATTAAAGTAATAATTCATTTATACATACATAAATACACAAATAACACGGACGAAGGAATACGTTATCTATTGTTAATTACTTACACTTTCACTTTCAAAAAAAAATAATTAATATGGAATTATTACTGAGAGATAAACATGTTTATTAAAGACTCTTCTTCATTGACTATCGACCGATGGTCTTTCAGCCCCTAGAATTATTATTTTAACAAAATAATACAATAAAATTCCTGACTTCACTTATTAATAAATAAAGTAAGGAATTTTATTTCGTTCATCATAATATAGAACACTTCACATTACTCAAACCGAAATTTAGAAATAATACATTTGTTTTATTAGTATCCAAAAATATCAATTATTATTTAAAATATTTGATTGAATACATATAATTAAATCAAATATTTTAACTAATAATTGATATTTTTGGGTACTAATATAATAAATGTATTATTATTAATAATTGTAAATTAATTAATTAAATTATCCAAAAGAGTGATAGCAGCAAATATTTGTACATATATAAATCTGTTTCCTGCATATTTCGTACAAACCGTCGGCATGGACACAAAACAATATTTCATCTCCTAAATAAATCATTTAAGGTTACAAGCGGGCTAAAATTAGGGGCTAAAACATGAAACTGAATAGAAAGGCTCGAGAGGGATCATTAACAAATGGTTCGCAACCCTTTCAATATCGTTATTTTACAACGTTACTTAGCAAATGTTTAATTTTGTAACATAAATTACAAAACTAAACATTTTCGTATCTTACATCGTATTGAAATTTAATTTGTATAAATTTTAATTATATTTTTAAAATTATCAAACTGAAAATAATCTATTTAATTAATTGCTCACTTAACCCGTGGTGAAATATATTTGAAAAATCTAATTAAAAATTAAAAACACTTTTTTTTCAAAATATTTATTTATTTAGTCGGAGAAAAAATAATAAATATTCTGTAAAACAAACCAAGTGTTTTTAATTTCTAATCAAGATTTTTGAAAATAATCATTCGTGTATAATTTCAACTTGTATTTAGATTCATCCAATTTCTAATTCAATTATAAATGCAAATTACAATCTACATACTTGAAATTTACAAAATGTACTTCAATTGTTTCAATTGAAATTAAAAACTACAGATAAATTTTAAGATAATTACATTTCAGGCTGTTGAACTATTTTTATTAGAAAAAAACCTTCTGCGCACAAACATAAAAACCTATTGTAGTTAAATATGATGAGTTTTAAGTCGATAGCAATTGTTCTTATATTTTGATTCGATCTCCAAAATCTTTATCGTTTTGAGAATTTTAAGTTTTTCTATATCAAGTGTAAAATTATGTAGTTTCTATAATAAACATATCGAAACTAATCAATTGTTATTAAAATTGACGAGTTTTAAGTCGATAGCAATTGTTTTTGCACTTTTATTCGAGCTCCAAAATATTTAGCATTTTAAGAATATTACGTTTGTTTTAATAAATAAATTTTTCTATATCTGGTGTGAAAATATGTAGTTTGTATGACAGAAATATTGAAACTAATCTATTTTTATTAAAACTGGCGAGTTTTAAGTCGATAGCAATTGTTTTTATATTTTTATTTTAGCTTCGAAAAATGTTTAGCATTTTAAGAATTTTCTATTTGTTTTAAATATAATTGTTTTCTATATACGATATAAAAATGTGTAGTTTCTATAACAGAAATATTGAAACTAATCTTTTGTTATTAAAATTGTCGAATTTTAAGTCGATACAATTGTTTTTATATTTTTATTCGAGCTCCAAATTCTTTAGCATTTTAAGAATTTTACGTTTGTTTTAAATATAAATTTTTCTATATCTAATGTAAAATTGTGTAATTTCTGTAACAAAAATATCTAAACTAATCTATTGTTATTAAAACTGGCGAGTTTTAGGACGATAGCAATTATTTTTACTTTTTTATTCAAGCTCCAAAATATTTAGCATTTAAAGAATCTTACGTTTGATTAAAATATAATTTTTTTATACCGGGTGTAAAAATGTGTATTTTTATAACACAAATATTACAACTGATCTAATGTTAATAAAATTGGCAGGTTTTAAATCGATAGCAATTGTTTTTACATTTTTATTCAAGTTCAAAAATATATTTGACATTTTAAGAATTTTACGTTCGTTTCAAATATAAATTTTTCTGTATCTATTATGAAAATATGTATTTTCTATAACATAAACATGTAAACTAATCCATTTTTATTAAAATTGACGAGTTTGAAAACGATGGCAATTGTTTTAACATTATTATTTGAGCTTTAAAAAATATTTAGCTTTTAAGAATTTTCTATTTGTTTTAAATATAATGTAAAAATATGTAGTTTCTATAACAAACATTTCGAAACTAATCTTTATTTATTAAAATTGGCATGTTTTAAGACGATAGCAATTGTTTTTACACTTTTATTCGAGCTCCAAATTCTTTAGTATTTTAAGAATTTTACGTTTGTTTTAAATATAAATTTTTCTATATCAGGAGAAAAAATTTGTAGTTTCTATAACAAAAATATTGTAACGAATCTATTTTTATTAAAACTAGCGAGTTTTAAGCCGATACCAATTGTTTTTACATTATTATACGAGCTCCAAAATCTTCAGCATTTTAAGAATTTTATTGTCACACGTGGTGTGAAAATATATAGCTTTTATAACTAAAATATAATTGTTATCTATTGTTATTAAAATTGGATAGATTTAAGCCGATAGTAATTGTTTTTTACGTTTTTATTCGAGCTCCAAAATATTTAGCATTTTAATAATTTTACGTTTGTTTTAAATATAATTTTTTCTATATTTGGTGTATAAATATGTAGTTTCTATAACAAAATATATAAACAAATCCTATTCTTATTAAAATTGGCAAGTATTAAGACGATGGCAATTGGTTTTATATTTTTATTCGAGCTCCAAAATTTTTAAAATTTTAAGAATTTTCCATTTTTTAAATATAAATTTTTCTATAATGTAAAAATGTCTAGTTTCTGTAACAAAAGTTTCGAAACTAATCTATTGTGATTAAAATTTGTGAGTTATAAAACGATAGCAATTGTTTTTTACATTTTTATTCAAGCTCCAAAATATTTAGCATTTTAAGAATCTTACGTTTGTTTTAAATGTAAATTCTTTTATATTTGGTGTAAAAATATGTAGTTTTTATAACGAAAATTTCAAAAATAATCTATTGCTATTAAAATTAGCGAGTTTTAAGTCGATAGCAATTGTTTTTATATTTGATTTCGAGCTCCAAAATATTTAGCATTTTAAGAATTTTACATTTGTTATAAATATAAATTTTTCTATTTAGGGTATAAAATTATGTAGTTTCTATAACAAAATAATCGAGACTAAGCTATTGTTATTAAAATTGGCGAGTTTTAAGTCGATAGCAATTGTTTTTATATTTTTATTCTAGCTCCAAAATATTTAGCATTTTAAGAATATTACGTTTGTTTTAAATTAAAAAAATCTATATCTGATGTAAAAATATGTTCTTTCTATAACACTAATATCTAAACTATTCCCATTTATATTAAAATTGGAGAGATTTGAGTTGATAGCAATTGTTTTTTCGTTTTTATTTGAGCACCAAAAAATATTTAGCATTTTAAGAATTTTATGTTTGTTTTAAGTATAAATTTTTCAATATTTGGTGTACAAATATGTAATTTCTATAACAAAAATATCTAAACTAATCATATTGTTATACAAATTGGTAAGTTTTAAGTCGATGGCAATTGTTTTTATTTTTTTATTCGAGCTCCAAAATTTTTGAATTTTAAGAATTTTCCATTTGTTTTAAATATATTTTTTTCTATATCTGGTGTAAAAATATGTAGTTTATATGACAGAAATATTGAAATAAATCTATTGTTATTAAAACTGGTGAGTTTTAAGTCGATAGCAGTTATTTGAACTCCGAAATATTTAGTATTTTAAGAATTTTACATTTGTTTTAAATACAATTTTTTCTACATTTGATGTGAAAATATGTAGTTTTTATAATAAATATATATATATATATATATATAACATAATCTATTTTCATTAAGACTAGCGAGTTTTCAGTCGATACCAATTGTTTTTATATTTTTATTCGAGCTCCAAAATCTTTAGCATTTAAAGAATTTCACGTTTGTTGTAAATATAAATTTTTCTACATTTGTTGTAAAATATGTAGTTTTTATAACAAGTTCATACAAAGTAAACTTATTTCATTAAAATTAACATGTTTTAATTCGATACCAATTGTTTTTACATTTTTATTCGAGCTCTACAATCTTTAGAATTTTAACAATTTTACGTTTGTTTAAAATATAAATTTTTCTACATTTGGTGCGAAAATATGTAGTGTTTATAATAAATACATATAAAATGATCTCTTTTTATTAAAATTGGCGAGTTTTAAGTTGATACCAATTGTTTTTACATTTTTATTCGAGCTCCAAAATCTAGAATTTTAAGTATTTTACGTTTGTTTTAAATATAAATTTTTCCCCATTTGGTGTGAAACTATGAAGTTTTTATAATAAATATATATATATATATATATATATATATATATATAAAGTGATCTATTTTTATTAAGATTGGCGAGTTTTAAGTCGACACCATTTGTTTTTACAATTTTATTCGAGCTCCAAAATCTTTAGTATTTTAAGAATTTTACGTTTTTTTTAAATGTAAATTTTTCTGTATCTGGTGTAGAAATGTCTAGTTTCTACAACAAAAGTATCGAACCTAATATATTATTATTAAAATTGGTGAGTTTTAAGTCGATAGCAATTGTTTTTATATTTTTATTCGAGCTCCAAAATATTTAGCATTTTAAGACTTTTCCATTTGATTTAAATATAAATTTTTCTACATCTGGTGTAAAAATATGTAGTTTCAATAACAAAAAATCGAAACTAATCTATTATTATTAAAACTGGCGAGATTTAAGTCGATACCAATTGTTTTTACATTTTTATTAGAGCTCCAAAATCTTTAGCATTTTAAGAATTTTACGTTTGTTTTAAATATAATTTTTTCTATATCTGATGTAAAAATATGTAGTTTCTATAACTAAAATTTCAAAAAGAATCTATTGTTATTAAAATTGATGAGTTTTAAGTCGATGGCAATTGTTTTTATATTTTTATTCGAGCTTCAAAATCTTTATCATTTTAAGAAATTTACATTTCTTTTTAAAACGAAATATTCTATATCTGGTGTAAAATTATGTAGTATCTATAACAAGAATAATCTATTGCTATTAAAATTTGTGAGTTTTAAGTCGATGGCAATTGTTTTTATATTTTTATTCGAGCTTAAAAATATTTACCAATTTAATAATTTCAAGTTTTTTTCTATATCTGATATAAAAATATATAGGTTCGATAACAAAAATATTGAAACTAATTTATTGTTATTAAAATGGATGAGTTCTAAGTCTAGACCGTTGTTTTTACAATTTTATTCGATCTCCAAAATATTTAGCATTTCAATAATTTTCCATTTGCTTTAAATATAAAACTTTCTGTATCTGGTGTAAAATATGTAGTTTCTATAACAAAAATATCGAAACTAATCTATTGGTATTCAAACTAGCGAGTTTTAAGATGATAGCAATTATTTTTATATTTTTATTCTAGCTCCAAAATATTTTGCATTTTAAGAATATTACGTTTGTTTTAAATATAAATTTTTCTATATCGAATGTAAAATTGTGTAATTTCTGTAACAAAAATATCTAAACTAATCTATTGTTGTTAAAACTGGCGAGTTTTAGGACGATAGCAATTGTTTTTATATTTTTATTCGAGCTTCAAAATATTTAGCATTTTAAGAATTTTTTCCATTTGTTTTAAATATAATTTTTTCTATATCTGGTGTAAAAATATGTAGTTTCCATAACAAAAATATCGAAACTAATCTATTCTCATTAAAATTAACACATTTTAGGTCGATAGCAAGTGTTTTTATATTTTTACTTGAGCTCCAAAATCTTTAAGAATTTTACGTTTATTTTAAATATAACTTGTTTTATATCTGGAGTAAAAATGTGTACTTTCTATAACAAAAATATTAAAACTAATCTATTTTTATTAAAATTGGTGAGTTTTAAGTCGATGGCAATTGTTTTTACATTTTTATTCAAGGTTCAAAATATTTAGCATTTTAAGAATCTTACGTTTGATTAAAATATAAATTTTTCTATACCGGGTGTAAAAATTTGTATTTTTTATAACACAAATATTGAAAGTGATCTAATGTTATTAAAATTGGCAAGTTTTAAATCGATAGCAATTGTTTTTACATTTTTATTCAAGTTCCAAAGTATATTTGGCATTTTAAAAATTTTACGATTGTTTTAAATATAAATTTTTCTGTATCTAGTGTGAAAATATGTATTTTCTATAACAGAAATATCTAAACTAATCAATTTTTATTAAACTGGGCGAGTTTTAAGTCGGATGTCAATTGTTATTACATTTTTATTCGAACTCTAATATATTTAGCATTTTAAGAATTTTGTTATAAATATAATTTTTCTATATCTGGTGTAAAAATATGTAGTTTTTATAACAAAAATATCGAAACTAATCTATTCTTATCAAAATTGTCACGTTTTAGGTCGATGGCAATTGTTTTTATATATATTTTTACTCGAGCTCAAAATTCTTTAGCGTTTTAAGAATTTTACGTTTGTTTTAAATTTAATTTTTTTATATCTGGAGTAAAAATTTGTAGTTTCTATAACAAAAGTATTAAAACTAATCTATTGTTATTAAAATTGACGAGATTTAAGTCGATAACAATTGTTTTTACATTTTTATTTGAGCTTCAAAAAATATTTAACTTTTAAGAATTTTCTATTTGTTTTAAATATAATGTCTTAAACATCTAGTGTAAAAATATGTAGTTTCTATAACAAACATTTCGAAACTAATCTTTCTTTATTAAAATTGGCATGTTTTAAGACGATAGCAATTGTTTTTACACTTTTATTCGGTCTCCAAATTCTTTAGCATTTTAAGAATTTTACGTTTGTTTTAAATATAAATTTTTCAATATCAGGAGAAAAAATTTGTAGTTTCTATAACAAAAATATTGTAACGAATCTATTTTCATTTAATTGGTTAGTTCTGAGCCGACAGCAATTGTTTTTACATTTTTATTCGAACTCCAAAATATATTTAGCTTTTTAAGAATTTTACGTTCGTTTTAAATATAAATTTTTCTATATCTAGAGTGAAAATATGTATTCTCTATAACAGAAACATCTAAACTAATCAATTTTTATTAAAATTGGCGAGTTTTAAGTCGATGGCAATTGTTTTTACGTTTATATTTAAGCGCCAATAAATAAATTTTTCGATATTTGGTGTACAAATATGTAGTTTCTATAAGAAAAATATCTAAACTAATCATATTGTTATGAAAATTGGCAAGTTTTAAGTCGAAGGCAATTGTTTATATATTTTTTTTCGAGCTTCAAAATTTTTAGAATTTTCCATTGTTTTATAAATTTCTCTATATCTAGTGTACAAATGTCTAGTTTCTGTAACAAAAGTTTTGATCTAATTAATTGTTATTAAAACCTGCGAGTTATAAAACGATAGCAATTGTTTTTACATTTATATTCGAGCTCCAAAATATTTAGCATTTTATGAATTTTACGTTTCTTTTCAAAATAATTTTTTCTATATCTGGTGCAAAAATTTGTAGTTTTTATAACAAAAATATCGAAACTAATCTATTTTTATTAAAATTGACGAGTTTTAAGTCGATATCAATTGTTTTTTTTTCTTACTTTTATTTAAAATTACTTTCAATGTTGTTTAACAAATTTAAATTATATAAACTTAATTTCAGTTTTAAAACAATGATTTTCTTTAACATTATTAACACAAATTAAAATCACTAATTAAATACACAAAATGCTATTAACAAATTCCAAGTACCTGCACTAATCCCTCTTAATGACCTTAACGCACGTGCGTCGGTACGCATTCCCCACCACGATTCCGACCGGCCAATCACAGCGCGTCAGTCACACCACCCCATATTACCACCCCTAATTACTCCTACCCAATCACGTCCATCATTAATGCTTTAAATACCGCATTTTGGCTGTCTTCAAACCATAACCAAGCGAACTGTTCAAGTGCAAACATGAATTCCGGAAATAAGAAAACCGTGCGTTTCACTGACTACGTCACGTGTTACGAGATCGAACCCAGGAAGCCGAAGAGGAGGTTGTCGACTGGACCGAGCCACATCGAGAACCGCAAGGGTAGGAAGTCGTACAGCTGTTACACCTATAAGGATGACTGTCAGATTGTGGAACACGAAGTCAAACCGTCGAAACCGCTGAAGGTGCCGAGAAATAAGGAAACCGTGCATGATGTATCTGGTGATTTCAAGCCGCCCACGACGTCGTCTCCAGTGAAAGCTAACACCTTTCCAAAGTACCAGAAGAGGGTCTACTCGTCTCCCAGTAAAATACCAATTCCGTCAAGATTCAACAATACTAGCGTATCTGGAAGAATAACCAAGCCGCCTGTTCAACCTGGATTTACGAGGAATGAGCTGGAAATTACGAAGGATAACAATTGCTGTGAAGGAAATAACACGTTTACGAAGAACGAGGAGGCCGTGCAGAATGCGACCTTCACAAAAACGTTTGATGATTCGCACCTGCAGAAATTGTTCAAGTATTTGATGAAGCCGCAATGTATCAGTTGGGCGCCTAATTTGATCCCGGTCGGATTCGTCGAGATGCACCAAGTCCAAGTGGATGATAGATTATGGTGGGATTACGAAAGTCATGGAAATATGAATAATTCCTACAGTAAGATAACCCCGACGAAGATTTTGAACAAGGAGAAGTACGATCTGAAGAAGGTACCGATGGTATGGGACAGCAGCGATTTGTTATCGATTATTCATAACGTGAAGGACGAACTGGACCACAAGGTGCTCAAAACGCAGAAGCTGCCATCTGTATATTTTCGCGACGACAAACAACAAAAGTTAAATCAACGTATTGAGATTGAAGAAAAGTGTTTCGGCGGAAATAACTTAAACTCAAGAAAAGTAACTATTACGAGGTCAACACAAACAGAAGATGAAGAGATAATTTGGAATGTGCCGATCAATTGTGTAAGCAAATCCACGCAGACGGAATCAGAACCATCATTCCACTTCATTAGCAGATCTACTCAAACAGAAACTGTCGAAATGGAACCGGTGAAGAGTTACAACTGGGATTTCAGCGATGTATCGACTCTCCTGAATGCAGACCTACATCCAAAAATACAAGCTGATGCAGATGAATCATTACCGACGGATTTGGAGCAAATTCGAAATTCGTATAAACACCCACTACAAAATCCCTCCACAGAAAGTTTTAATCATGCATATTTACAGGATGATGATGTAAGCCTAGCATCCGAACATATTGATGGAGATTGCAGCTTTCTTGATGTCCAGTTGTTCGATGATGACGTGTGTGGACCTTTTGATGAAATGGAGGTGATTCTCAAGGAGATAACGGTTGATATTAGGTCGTGTTTAAGAAGTGTACTTAAGTATAAATGTAAGAAGAAATAATAGGTTTTTTGTATATATTTGTAAATAATTTGTATATATTGATGTTATCAGATGCTGATGTAAAACAAACCACCTGCGACTAAACTACTTAAATAAACTTAGTTGTATTGTACACTGTTTTTTCTTTAATTTATTTTCATTGAAATTCCTAAAGTGTAAAAAAATATTTTTTAACTTGCCCGAACTTAATTAATATTAAATTATTAAGCACAAAGATGAATTTAAACTGATTTCATTAAATTAAATTAGCAAAAGCAATTAAAAAAATCAAGTTTATAATCGTCTGCAGACACGTGTTTCGAACTTTCGCTCTCTTCAGTACAGCTTTCTTAGAAAATTGATTTTTAATACAAATAAAAACACTTACTAAAATAAATATAATGAAATATGATAATAAATATAATGATTAATTAAATTATTTTAATAATCTCTACTTTCTAAATTTTTTTGAAGAACTTCTTATTTTAAATAATTTTTTTGTGTATATAAATCAGTAAAGTCATATTTTATGTTATCTTATCATCTGTTTTCTGTAATATATCCAGTGACAAAAATCCAGATAGCAAATATATCTGTCATCTTGCATGCTATTTTCACATATTATCTTTTATTTGTCTACAATATCATCTATTGATTTTGTCGCTTTAAGTTCCAAGAGTCATCAGTCTTTTCTAGTAAAAATTCTTGGATCTTAAAGGCCTTCACTTCGTGGTGTATCTTGATATTAATAATACAGAAAACACTTTTACTCTTTTATACCACTTTAAACTTTATTTTCAGTGACTAGTTTCGACTACACGGTAATCATCATCAAATTTTAAAGTAGTATAAAAAGTAAACGTGTATTAAAAGGTAATATATCATCTGTAAGATGTTAAATTCAAAGTTTAACAATTAGCCTTCATATTTAAACTTTTATCTGTAATCATTAATCTGTAATCAATAATGAGTAATGGATTATTATGTGTTGTACATCCTCCCTTAATTAGCAGCAGTCAATTTTCTGTAATCCATAATCCGTAATCTAACATGCATAATCTGCAATCTATAATATACCATTTGAGATCTGTTATTTTCCACATGTAATCTCTTATCTATCGCCTATCCTCAAAAGTGATTATACATATCTTATCTGCAATATATCAGTTGTTATGATCTTCACATTTAATACTTTTGGAGCTTAAAGAATTCAAATTTTTTAGTAAATTATATTATTTATTTCATTTCGTATTTTAAACTCATATTTATATAACTAAATATAGTAGATAAAGTATGACTTTTGTAAAGTTATATGATAAGCTTGTAAAGATTTTATTAATTGCTAGTTTTTTCTGATACATTGATTGTTATATTACAATTTTCTATTTTGTGTAAATGCACACTCGCCAAACCGAATGTATTGTCACTGCCATAGGAATATTCCGTTATGGAGGAAATTTGTCGTGCAGATTTTGAAGCGGATTCAACAGCAGCCTTGGATTTGTTTGGTAATTTTACTTTTATTATTGACAGAGTCGGCAATATACCGATCCATTATTGAATCGGTTTTAAAACCAACATGTTTCTTAAGCATAGACTTGCTTGGACCATTATTGGCAAGCATAGTGGTGGATGTACTTCTTAACGAATGACCGCTATATAAGCGACTAACAGGAAGATTTAAGAAATTAGCAATACATCTGGGAACATCTTCCAATTTATGAATCCCAACATTCTGCTGTGTGCACTTTTTTGATAATCAATGAAAAAATCTGGTTAGATACATTTGGTCTTAATGCTGAATATTTTAGGAAACTATCGACAGACATATTCAGATAGTGAAAATCCGATCATTATGAGTCTTCGGGTCCAGAATTTTCCTAATAATAACATCTTTACGAACTTCAAAATCGGAAACCAACAATCCATACAATTCATTTTCTCAGCGCCCACCAGAAACAGCAACTAACACGACAACCTACAAAGCACGATAGATAGTAAATATATAAACTTTCGAAATACTGCAATTATATATACCTTTTGGAAGAACAAGTATTGATCATCCTGTGATTCCTTTAAAAAAATTATTCCTCACGTTCAAAAACCTTTGCTTGTTTCCCCAAATGGATGAGCTTATATAACGATTAATTAACTTCTCACTTAACCCGTGGTGAAACATTTCTATGTTAATAAAAGTGCTCAATTAATCCTTTTGAGCTTCCTCACCAAAGTAGCATAAAAGAACATCTTCGGTAAGACCCTTTACATCTTTTGAAAGTTGCTATTAGTTGAATTTCTTGTATTCTTTCTCGTACATCGCTTTTAATTTTATTGGTAACAACACACTGTATAAAAGACGCGCTTCATTTATAATTTCCTCTGTAACGAACACAAATGGCTTTTCTTCTGCAAAATCGACCATTTTTGCTGCGAACACTTTTTATACTGTCTATTGAAAAATTGTAATAGAAAGTCCGCATGGCTACGATACACAATAGTATATTGTTCAACGAGTGACGAAAGTAACATTTTTTTAAGCGAGAGAACAGTTTACCAAACGAGGCGAAGCCGAGTTTGGTAATGTTCGCGAGCTTAAAAAAATGCTTTCGACGAGTTAAACACTATACTTTTTCTACTACCTTACCTATGATACTAACAAACTTTTATTATTATATAAACAAATACTTTATTTTGAATTAAAAATTACAAAACTACAGATTATATTTAAATTACTTACCGACAACTTTGCAAAATATGCAAGTAGCACAGTGAATATGAATTTACGCGATTATCTGCCTTAAATTCCATGAATTTTGCATATATTTTTTCATACCTCTTTTTTGATTTTTCTGATAATAAATCCACATAGGTTTTCTCAGCTTGATTTACTATTTCTGGTGCAGTATTGGAAAGATCTAAATCACTTACTGAATCAGAAATCATGATATGATGAAGTTACGAACAGTACAAATTCAAAAACTGACGTTTAATAATGACACGATATAGTGACAGCAGGCAACTAGACGGAGGTGAAAATTTGTAGGTAACTTTCGTCCCTAGTGACGAAAGTTAGCGTTATGGGATTTTCTCTCACTAGTGACGGAACTCAAATTTTCGCTGGAGTATTCGGTGACGAAAATTGTCTTTTTATAAAGGGTAGTAGAAAAAGCAACTTTACTTATTTATAAATTTAAATACAAACGAATTTCAAAAATAATACATTAGATTAGAAATACGAAATGAAATAAAATAATATATGCAATTCGGAGATCAAGCTACATTTAAATCTTCGGAGATCTTATAACTTATAACGATATCTCCTCAGAAGTACCGCTTGATCTCCTTATTATATAATATATATTAAAATTATTACATTCAGGTTGATTATTTAAAAACTGAAGATTTTGAAATGTTTTTTATTCATAATTCGTTTTGGAACAAAATTATACACTATGGGTTCTAAGAAAGAAAATCCTCTTTGTCTAAATGTTGTGTTCAATTTTGATGATAATATTTTTCACCGCAATTTCAATAAACTATATACATTATTGGATTTTTGGATGTTTACGTTGAAATACTACATAGTGTAAACAATATAGTTGCCTTACATCGTTCAATTTTGATTCTTCAAAGAGCTTATAAGTTGCATACATATAAGGTTTATTGAAAATTATTTTTATTACAATTTTTTTAATAGTATTAAAACTTTGTAGATGTATATTAAAAAGTCCTCCCCAAGTCACTATATAGTATATTATATAAGACTTAACCAAATGGTATAATACTTACAAACATAGTATAGCTAACACATTTTTTTAGAATTTTAAAGGTATATGCTATTGTTCTTAGTGTTTTTACAATGTAACCTATCTGTTGATTCTATTAATTAATTAATTAATCGTTAATTTCCTGTGAACAAGAAATTGTTTTACAATTCTCATTTCCTTTTGAACTTTTGTCTTGAGTTCATCTTTCACTGAAGATTAAGACAGTGTCATCGGAAAAACTTCTTATTGTACTTTCAATTGATAGATTAAGCAAATAATATAGTCCCAAGAACGGTACCTTGTGGAACACCACATGTAATATGTTTATATACACTGAAGGAGTCATCAATGTTTACACAGTGTTCCCTATTTGTTAAGTAGGTTTTATTAAGTTTAGAAGGACCTTTCTAAAACCCATATCCTTAAGGTCCTGGATTCGTATCTCGTGATTAACGGTATCAAATGCCTTTGCAGGGCTATTATTTTACATTTTGTTAGGTAGTTTGTCAATCTAAATTTTAAGACTTTTTCGAATATTTTCGCAAGGTTTTAAATTAATGATATTGGATGGTATTTATTACTTCTTCGGTGTCTCCATTTTTATGTATTGGTACTATGATAGTACGTCTCAATTCTCGAGGGAAAAAAATTAATTATCAGCCATACTAGTTTTTCTAGTCCATAATGTACCAATTAACACTTTTGTACAGTTCTGTAGTCTTAGATTGGGATCCTGGAAGACCCCATGTGCATATATGTTACAAAAAGTGGTTCAGCTAAGGGTTAAGCAGCTTTGGACATGTACCCGATTCAAATAATTTGTTAATTAAACATAACAATGGTTCTGCTATTTGTAAAGTTTATTGTTCAAGCGTGTCTGTTCTTATTTCATCGCAGACAACAAATCGTTTATTAATTAATGTTCCTATTATTTTCATAATTTTAGACTTATATGCATTTTTTATAACTGAAATGAGTTACTTTGGGGTTCCCTCTTGCTAGCTAATGTTTGGTTTATTGTAGCATAATGTTTATTAAATATCCCTACTGTGTCATTAAGACTGGAGCAGAATTTGCACTTATCATTTTTAGTTTTATTAAATTTTTTTTGCGATGGTGTTTTAATTTTCTTGTCGTTTTCCATAAATTTTCATTGTTATTGTTACTTTGATAAATTTTATTTTAATGTAATCAGCTTTAGTTATTTTGATCAGTTCAATTAATTAATTACCTGTCATCTGTTGTCTGTCATCCCTTAATTATCAGCTATCAATTTTCTGTAATCTGTAATCCATAATCCGTAATCCTTAATCCATAATCAATTACCTGTAATTTCCAATCCATAATCCGTAATTCTTAATCCAAAATCAGTAATCTGTAATCCATATTCAGAAATCCGTAATCCATAATCTGTAATCAATAATGTCATCTGAAATCTGTTTTCAACCTATCATCTCATATTTATCATCTATCCTCAAAATTTTTGACATTTAATGTTTTTGGAGCTTCAATAAATTTAATTAAAAATTAAGATTTGTTTTTTTATCAATTAATATTAAAAAATATTACTAAGTATTTATCTTATCTGCCTTATGTGGAGGTATTTGACACCTGTCATTTATTATCTGTCACAAATAATAGATAAGGGATGACAAATTCGAAGTATTTGATTAATTCTACCATTTACTAACCTTTGTATGGTATTCGTATTTTTTTATTATCTGTCTTCCATCATCCCTTCTATTTAATCTATCAGTTTTCAATCTATGGGTTTTATTTTTAAGGCATTATCAAGAGTTACAAAAGAAACTGACAAGCTAATAAGGGATTTTTAGGTCGAGGAATCCCATATCTCCTCGTTTTAGTTGACGAGATGTGCCAGATAGGCCCTCCCTGAGATTCAAATGCCATTTGTCATTTTATATGACATTCGTTATTTTATTTTAATATATATTACTATTATTATTATTATTATTAATCTGTGTCGTCAGCCAATTGTCACTTGCCATTTGCCAAGTGTTAACTTTTATTTGTAGATTGTTATGTCATATCATCTATCATCTTTCATATGTCTTCTACAATATGACACCCGTTATATGTTATCTGTCATTTGGTCATATGTCAATGACAAAAAGGGTCAATCTAGAATTCCCGGAATAATGCTGTTAGATACTGTAAAATACTCAACTCCTCCTGAAATAGTCAATGGATTTGTTAACTATTTCAAGTCAGTCTATAGGAGCCATACAAGTAACATACCAAAATCAGAATCAAAAATAATGAGTAATATATTAATATTACAAAATATCTGAAAGGATGATATTTTTTACCGCTGTAAATAAACTGAAAAAAAACGAAATTTACGTCTGGTCCTGATAACATTCCAGCATTCTTGGTTACTAACTGTATAACCTGTTTTCTCACACCATTGCTTCATATCTTTAATCTTTCTTTATTAAACGCAACATTTCCTGAATCTGGAAATAAAAATGATATGAAAAATTATAGGCCTATATGTATTATAAACAATTTTGCAAAAAATTTTGAATCCATATTAATTACCAAGATATATGCTCAGGTTCAAAATGTAATAACTACTAGACAGCATGGTTTCATGAAGAAACGTTCAACCATATCCAATCTTTTGAACTTCTCTGAGTATATATTAAGCGAATTGGATAATAGAAAACAAGTGTATGTCATCTATACGTATTTTCAAAAGGCATTTGATTCTATGGATCAACGTTTATTAATACATAAGCTGAGTAATTTTGGCCTTGGAATTCATACGATACAATTAATTAATTCATATCTAACAACAAGACGTCAATATTTTATTATATTTTTCTGATCTAGTGACGTGCCGCAAGGTTCGAATCTTGGACCTCTTTTATTCATACTATTCATCAATGACATTGTAGACGATATAGAATCAAACATTCTCATTTATGCTGATGATGTTAAGTTAATTTATTTTCAAATTTCGATATCTCTAAAACGGTCAAGTTTAGCCTTATGATGTGCCATACCAATTTTGTATATAATTTCGAAATGAAATGAAATATGGAACAATATACGGGGTGTTCCATTAAAGAAAAAGCAAGTTTTGTTCGTCCTGACTTTTTAACTAATCCTGTATACTTAATTTGTCTTTATTCTAATAGTTTCAAAAAAACCCTAAAACTTTTGTATCTTAACATTTTTCGCTAGCTCTCTTACTTTAGGAGATATTCGACCGTGTTCATACATATCAGCAACCCTGTAGTATACTGGAGTGTTCGCTTTATCTCTCACCTATTTTTCTTACATATCATTTGTAATTACTTATTAGGCGGCTGATTACAAATGACAGATAATATTCTCTGTCGCCAATTACGTCTCACTTTCCATTCTATCCACTATCAATATTTATCTGCAAATGTCATCTGTTACCTTTTCATTTGCAATCTGTCATCTATACTCTATCATGTGTTATCTGATATGTGTCATTTATCATCAATCATCTAGCATTTGTCATCTGACAAATGATAGACCTGGGATGTCATATACTAGTCAACTGATTTATCTTTTATCTGTCTCCAATTTTTCTTATATCTCATCTGACAGTTTTTATTAGGCGACAGAAAATATTATTATTATATGTATATGTCAAATAATATTCTCTGTCGTATGTCAAATGTCACTTACCTTTTGTCAATTGTTTTGCAATCTATCATTTGTTTTTAAAATATTTTTTACTATTTTTATCGTCTGTCAGAATTATATATAATTATCATGCCACCTGTCAAATCTGTCATCTATCATTATTTTCTATTATTTCTATTATTTTCCATTTGTCATCTGTCATCAATCATCTATCTTTTTTCATCTATCA
The DNA here is from genome assembly GCA_963969525.1 of Ontholestes murinus. Taxonomy (NCBI): domain Eukaryota; kingdom Metazoa; phylum Arthropoda; class Insecta; order Coleoptera; family Staphylinidae; genus Ontholestes; species Ontholestes murinus. The sequence goes on along the minus strand of OZ018395.1, from coordinate 15,144,422 downwards.
TCTGTCATCTAACAAATGATACACATGATAGGGTAGACATACAGTAGTTTAATAATTTATCTGTTATCTGTCATATTGTTTTTTCTTATATGTCATCTGTCATTTTTTATTAGAACACAGAAAAAAAGAAGAAAATAAATGATAAATGATATTCTTTCTCGTGTATATTATGTCAAGTGACTCACTTGCTATTTGTCAACTGTCAATTTTTACTTTATTATTAAATTGTTTTGCCATCTATTATTCTATATATCCTAAATTCTATTATTTATTCTCTGTCATCTCTAAGCAATCACTGTCAATTGTCAACATTTATCTGTAAGTTGTCACCTGTCATTTGTTATCTATCAATCTGTCATCTGCAGTCCGTTTTTTTCTGCCTTTTGCCATCTGTCATTTGTTATCTATAATCTAGAAACTTTCTCGTCTAATATGTTATCTGTCATCTAGATGACAGATTAAACGGTTATTTTAATCTATTATGCCGCAATCTTATTATCCACCTATCATCTTTCAGGTGTCAACTGTCAGTTATCAATAGTCAATTCAAATCGGCAACTTATCATTTGTCATCCTAAAACTGTGAATTGATAACTGTAAATCAATTTCAATTTCAATTTCAACCGTCAACTGTAACGTAACATCTATTATTTGCCATCTTTAATTTTTAATAAGCAGTTTGTCATCTGACATCTGCTATTTGTCATCTCGCATCTATCATCTACCATGAGGCATCCTGTATTTGCCATATATCAGTTATTATGATTTTAACGTTTCATATTTTTTTGGAGCTCCAAAATCATTTAATCAATATTGAGATATATCTATTGTTAATATTCTCGTAAAAAATATTACGAACATTTTAACTTTATCTGCCATACCTACAAATATTTGATAGAGCCATCTCTCTTCTATTATCTTTAATTATCTGACAGATGATAGATGACAAAGAGCAGATGACAGACGATAGATAACAGATGACATATGACAAATGACAAATGACAAATGACAAATGACAAATGACAAATGACAAATGACAAATGACAAATGACAAATGACAAATGACAAATGACAAATGACAAATGACAAATGACAAATGACATACGATAAATAACAAATGATGACTGGCTGTTAAGAAATGTTTACTTACTTCTGATTTGTTAAGTTTAATTACTTTATTAGTCTTTAAAAAAAGAATAAATACAAAATAAAACATACCTTTATGATAAAATTAAATTTTGACACAAGACTAAAACCTATTTTGATATTTATAACAAATAATAGATGACAGATAAAAAAATTAACAATAACAAATGAAGCAGGTGAGAGGTGGCATATGGCAGATGGAAAAACGACAGTTGGAATATGAAAGATAACAGATGAAAGTTAATAAATGACAGATGGCAGATGACATTCGGTACATAGCAGATGGCTAATGACAAATGACAAATGACAGATCACAAATTATAGATAATAGATGTTTGCTAAAGATTAGTTTAATTTAATTTTAGTTTGTTAATGATTCTGGCTATTAAAACTCATATTTTCTCCCCTAAAATTTTTACTTGAATTCTTTAATGATATTTATAACAGGTAAAAAGTAACAAACAATCAACGACGGATAACAATAGACAGATGAAGGTTAAATACTAGATGTTTAATTTAGTTTAGCTACGTCCAATTGCTTCACAAAATCTATAAAAAATATATATACAAAATAATACGTTTATAATAATCTTAAAATTTAGATTATTTGCCTTTACTTTGAATCAACTCATTGTTTTCTTTTGGATATGGCGAGGATAAGTAAGTGATTGGGGACAATAAAAATATGTGCTTGCAAAGACGAAAGATGACAGATGACAGATGACAGGAAGTTCTATATGATTCGAGTCGAGCTCTACTGCGCATGACTCGGAATCCAAATCTTGAAATACAGATCACACATGTCAGATAATAGATGATAATAAATATTACAGATGGTAGATATTGGATTACAGTTGCAAGTGAAGTTAACAGAAAATAAAAAGTAGCAAATAACATTTACCTAGTATCTGTCATAACTATTTTTAATCATATTGCCGTTGAATTTCAACGAAGTTTAAAACCGACCAAAATAACAATTTTTAAAAATTCATCAATCAAAACACTAATAATACAAATCATAATAAAGTTATTAAATTCAATATATTTAATACTATTATCATAATCATAGTACCTGCACTAATCCCTCTTAATGACCTTAATGCACGTGCGTCGGTGCGCACCACCCACCGCGACTTCGACCGACCAATTACAGCGCGTAAATCACACCACCCCTAATTACTCTTACCCAATCACGTCCACCATTACAACTTTAAATACCGCATTTTTACTGTCTTCAAACCATAACCAAGCGATCTGTTCAAGTGCAAACATGAATAAGAATTCCGGAAGTAAGAAAACCGTGCGTTTCACCGACCATGTCACGTACTACGAGATTGAGCCCAGGAAGCCGAAGAGGAAGTTGTCGTGTGGACCGAGCAACATCGAGAACCGCAAGGGTAGGAAGTCGTACAGTTGTTATACCTATAAGGATGACTGCCAGCTTATGGAACACGGAGTCAAACCGCCGAAACCGGTGAAGGTGCCGAGAAATAAGGAAACCGTGCATGATGTGTCTGGTGATTTCAAGCCGCCCACGACGTCGTCTCCTGTGAAAGCTAACACTTTTCCAAAGTACCAGAAGAGGGTCTACTCATCACCTAGTAAAATTCCGATTCCGTCAAGATTCAACAATACTAGCATATGTGGAAGAATAACCAAGCTGCCTGTTCAACCTGGATTTAAGAGGAATGAGCTGGAAATTGCGAAGAATAAGAATTGCAGCGATGGGAATACGTTCAAGAACGAGGAGGCCGTGCAAAATACGACCTTCACAAAAACCTTTGATGATTCGCACCTGGAAAAATTGTTCAAGTATTTGATGAAGCCGCAATGTATCAGTTGGGCGCCTAATTTGATCCCGGTCGGATTCGTCGAGATGCACCAAGTCCAAGTGGATGATAGATTATGGTGGGATTACGAAAGTCACGGAAATATGAATAATTCCTACAGTAAGATAACCCCGACGAAGATTTTGAACAAGGAGAAGTACGATCTGAAGAAGTTACCGATGGTATGGGACAGCAGCGATTTGTTATCGATTATTCATAACGTGAAGGATGAACTGGACCACAAGGTGCTCAAAACGCAGAAGCTGCCACCTGTATATTTTCGCGACGACAAACAACAAAAGTTAAATCAACGTATTGAGATTGAAGAAAATTGTTTTGATGGAAATAACTTAACTTCGAAGAAAGTTACTATTACGAGATCAACACAAACAGAAGAGGAGGTTATCTGGAACGTGCCGTTCAATTGTGTAAGCAAATCCACGCAGACGGAATCAGAACCATCATTCCACTACATTAGCAGATTTACCCAAACAGAAACTGTCGAAATGGAACCGGTGAAGAGTTACAACTGGGATTTCAGCGATGTGTCGACTCTCCTGAATGCAGACGTACATCCAAATATACAAGCCGACGCAGATGAATCATTACCGAAGGATTTGGAGCAAATTCGAAATTCGTATACACACCAACTACAAAATCTCTCCACGGAAAGTTTTAATCATACATATTTTCAGGATGATGATGTAAGCCCGGCATCCGAACACATCGATGGAGATTACAGCTTTCTTGATGTCCAGTTGTTCGATGATGACGTGAGTGGACCTTTTGAAGAAATGGAGGTGATACTCAAGGAGATTATGGTTGATATTCGATCGTGTTTAAGAAGTGTACTTAAGTATAAATGTAAATAGAAATGATAAGTTCTTGTATATATTGTAAATAATTTGTATAAATTGATGTAATCAGATAGTGATGTAAAACAAACCACCTAAACCAAACTACTTAAATAAACTTAATTGTATTCTATATTATGATTTTTGTTTTATTATTTTCGTAAGAAAAAGAAAATATCCTTATTCAAATATAAAATTTCAATTTTATTTTTATTAATTTAATAGATTTCTAAATTGAAAATTGCGTCTAATATATAATAAAGAAGAAAAATGTGAACTTATATAACGTAACTGTTATTGCTGAAATATAAAAATTTATTAAATAAAAAATTATAATCCAATCTAAATCCATCCAAATCCAAAATGGGTAAGAGTAATTTACGAAATGTTTTGGTTTTTTTTAAATGAATATAACTGTTTATATTATTCATTATTCTGTCCAATTTTAAGATTTTTTTCAATTGTTATTGTATTACCTCTCATCTATTTAATGACATGACCTGGATAAAAGAATAATCTGTTATTTACCTATGTTTCATATGTCATCTGTCATTCTCTTTTGTTATCTGTTATTTGTCCACAATGTCATCTGTCAATTTTATCAATTCTTAAAGTCAACAGTTGCCAGTGTTTTCTGAAAGGTAATTTCTCATCTTCAAACTGTTAAATGCTAACTTTGAAAGTTAGCTTTCAAATTTTAACTGCCACGTATAATCTTTAATCTGTAATTAATAACAGATAATGGATAACAGATTTCAGATAATAAATGACTTACTCTTCTCTTAGGTGACATATATTATTCGTCATCTGTTGTCTGGCAGTTGCGATTATTATTAGGAAATAATTCATATTGAACGCAGATTTAAAACAAACATATTGTATTTTAAAGTCAGGAGTGCAATAAAGAAACATTTTACATGTGTGCCTCATAAAATTTTTATCTCCGACCGTGCAGCAATTTTCAAAGAATTTGTTCATATGATTAAAATTTTGCAAATGTCTATTTGATTGCTGCTAATTATTCTATGAATAATATTTTGTATTGACAAAAACTTTACTTAATAATTTACCTAAATTATTATTAATTGGTTAAAAATTGACATTTCCGTGCGTTATAAAGTGATACAATATTGACAGCGCAAAATGATGCAAAAAGCGTCTATTTTTTATACGATCGTAGATAATAATATTTCAATATTTCATTCATTAAAAGTAAATATTTTAAATCTTTCAGTTGTAATCAGCATTTTTCAATTGGCAATTTGTTTATTGTTCCAAGTAATAATTTCAGTAATAAAGTTTTAACTATTATCCATAATCTATAATCTTTAATCCGTAATCCTTAATCTTTAATCCATAATTTGTCATTTGACATCTGTTGTTTGTCACCCGTTATCTATTCTCAAATTAAACATCCCTTATCTAAAACATTAATTTAACATAAATTATATTTATGAAGCTTTAAGAAATGTAAATGAAAATAAAAATTTATTAAATAAATATATTACTTTAAAAAAAATATTAGTAAGTATTTTAAGATTATTACATCCACCTTCTCTGCAGATTTTTGACACCTACTATTTATCGCCTGTCCTCTTATATACCATTTAATTACCTTTATATGGTAATCGTATTTTTTTATTATCTATCTTTCATCGTTTCTTCTATTTAATCTTTCATCTGTCATCTGTCTTTCGGAAATCTATCGTTTGGTAAATTTCATTTGAAAATTGTTATTTCATCTGTCATTTAGCACCTATTACCAGTCATATATCAAAAGTCATCTATCGTCTATTATCTGCACTCTGTCATCTGTTTTCTGTGAATCGTCATCTGTTATATGTTATATATCATCTAGTAACTAAATAACACATGCATCTCTTATATGTCATCTATTAATCTGCACCTGTCATCTGCCATCCCTTATTTAATAATTTGTTATCTTTCGTTCCTCAAATTTCATTTGTATAATTTATTATTAGTCGTCCGTCATGTCATTAATTATCTGCCATTTATTATCTGCTGCCTATTATCTATTATCATTAGTCATTAGATATTCATTTTCTGTTATGTGTCATGTTAATATTATCATGACAAAATATTACTAAACATATTAACTATATCTATCATTCTTTTGCCAGTAATTTATCATCTGTCAAATGATAAACAAGGTATGATAGATACTAGTTAAAGAAATTTATTATTGGTTATCATTTATTTAGGATCTGGCATCTGTGCAACTATATCTATCATAGGCTATGTGTCATTTGTCATCTATTACCTGCTATATGATATCTGTCATCTTGGTGTTATACATTAAGTAACAGATTTATCCGCTGTATGACATGTAGGATCTCGTCATCCTCTATTTATAATTATTTATTATCTGTCATATCGACTTTCAGGTGTTAGCTATCAGTTATCACTAGTCTTTTCTAATTGGTAACTTATTATTTGTCATTCTCAAATTGGCAACTGAACTAATTTAGTAGTTAACTTACAACTGACAACTATCGTCAATCTATAATCTAATCTGTATTATAGATGACAGCTATTATTTATTATATGCAATTTGTCACCTAACATCTATTATTTCCCATCTATAATCTACTATTAATTATGCCGTATGTTAGAATGAATTGTTTTATAATTTTAGAGCTCCAAGTACTTAATAAATATTAAAATATTTTAATTGTTAATGACGGATGAAAGATAATGGCTAGAACTTGTGAGATTCAATAGATTGCAATCTGTTATTTACTATCATCTTTGGCCTGTTACTTGTCACTATTTATCAACTGCTAGCTTTTAATTATTAAATGTAATCAATAACCTAACCTGTCATCTATCATATGACACATTTGTCATGTGTTATCTAGCATCTATCATGTGATTTAATCTTTCTTTACTGACAGATGACATGATAGGTGACAGTTGAAAGTTGACAAATGGCAAAGGAAACAGATTATCCAGAGGAGACAGAAGAGACGGAGGAGACAGAGATGATAGAGGAGACAGAAAAAACAGAGGAGACAGAGAAGATAGAGGAGACAGAAAAAACAGAGGAGACAGAGAAGACAGAGGAGACAGAGGAGACAGGGGAGAAGAGGAGATAGAGCACAGACAATAGAAGACAGATGACATATGATAGATAACAGATGACAGATGAGAGGTGATAGATAGCAGGTGACAGAATACAGATAGCAGATGACACAATACAGTTAGCAGATTACAGATGACAGATTACAAATTACAGATCAGAGGAGACAAAAGAGACAGATGATACAGAGGAGACAGAAAATATAGAGAAGACAGAAAAAACAGAGGAGACAGAGAAGACATAGGAGACAGGGGAGAAGAGGAGATAGAACACAGACAACAGAAGACAGATGACATATGATAGATAACAGATGACAGATGAGAGGTGATAGATAGCAGGTGACAGAATACAGATAGCAGATGACACAATACAGATAGCAGATTACAGATGACAGATTACAAATTACAGATCAGAGGAGACAAAAGAGACAGATGATACAGAGGAGGCAGAGGAGACAGATGAGATAGAGGAGACAGATAAAACAGAGGAGACAGGGGAGAAGCGAAGATAGAGCACAGACGACAGAATACAGATGACAGATAACAGATGACAAATGACATGTAACAGATGATAGATTACAGATTACAAATTACAGATTACAGATTACAGATTACAAGTAAGAGTTGAAAGACAGAGACTAAATCTTATATAATTGATAATAATGAGTGGTAAATAATCTTTACTTAGATTCTACCATACCTTCTCTATCATTTGTAAGATATCAGGTGACAAGTAAAATATAGTGGCTGGATGACAATTAAAAAAAAACTTAATATCCATTCATTCCTTTAATGAATATTAAAATATTTTTATGACAAATAATAGATTAGAACTAGTGAGATTCAATCATAGATTGCAATCTGTTATTTACTATCGTCTTTAGTCCGATAATTGTTAATATTTGTCAACCGTCAATTATCAAATGTAATCAATTACCTAACCTGTCATCTGTCATATGCCAAATTTATCATGTGTTATCCATCATCTATCATGTAAGACAGAGGAGATATTCAAAAGTCTTGAATCATAGCAGTTGACTAATGATATAAAATGGATATTAAAGCAAGGCAGATAATAAATTATAGATTACAGATATTAGTTTTTAGATGGAAGATGACAGATTATAACTAAGGGATGACAGCTGACAAGTATGAAATAACAAATTTTACATAAAAAATAAATTTATTACATAGTAACTGTCATCTATAATTCTGATATCTTCAATTTGTCACCTGACATCTTTCATTTCCCATCTCTCATCTATAATCTAAAATTATTTATTCCGTATTTTCAACATGTCAGCTAGTATGATTTTAATGTTTTATATTTTTTGGAGTTGCAAGATCTTTGAATGAATATTAAAATATTTATATTAAAAAAAATAATTAGAACTTGTGAAATTCAATGATAGATTGCAATCTTTTTATTTACTATCGTCTTTAGTCTGATATTTGTTATTATTTGTCAACCCTCAATTATCAAAAGTAATCAATAACCTAACCTCTCGTTTATCATACGTCAATTTTGTTATGTGTTATCTATCATCTATCATGTGATTTGATATTTCATTACTGACAGATAACAGATGATAGGTGACAGTTGATAGTTGACAGATAACACAGAAGACAGAGTAAACAGAGAAGAAGCGAAGACAGAGGAGACAGGGGAGGCAGAGGAGACAGAAGAAACAGAAGAGACAGAAAAGACAAATGAGACAGATGAAACAAATGAGACAGATGAGTCAGAGGAGATAGTGGAGACAAATGAGACAGGAGAGACAGAGGAGATAGAGGTCAGACGACAGAAGGCTGATGACAAATGACAGAGGAAACAGAGAAAACAGCGGAGGCAGAGGAGACACGGGAGGCAGAGGAGGCAAAGGAGACAGATGAGACAGAGGAGGCAGAGGAGACAGATGAGACAGAGAAGACAAGGGGACAGAGGAAAGAGGGAAGACAGAGGAGACGGAGAAGATAGAGGACAGACGGCAAAAGACAGATGACAAATAACAGAAGACAGAAACAAGTAACAGTTGAAAAACAGAGACTAAATCTTAAATAATAAGTGGCAAATAATATTTACCTAGAATATATCACACATTGTGTATCATTTGTAAAATTTCAGATGACAATTAAAATGTGATAGTTAGATGACAATAAAAAAATCTTAATATTGATTCATTCAAAGGTCTCGAATCATAACAGTGGACATATGATAGAAAAGGTATGTGGCGGACAACAGATAATTGGTGACAAGTTGCAGATGATAAATGACACAAACTTGATAATAAATGACAGAAGGCAGATAATAAATTATAGATTACAGATTATAGTTTATAGATGTAAAATGACAGATAAATAAGGGATGATAGCTTATTAGTACGAAATAACAAATGGCACCTAGAAGATACGTTTATTACAGATTAACTGATATCTAGATGACAGAAAATATATAACAACTGACAGATGACTTCGGATAGATGGCAAATAACATGTGATTCAATAATTTATAGATAAATGTTAACAAATAATAGATTGGAGAAGACTGATGGCAGATGACAGGTGACGGTTGATAGATGAAATATAACAGAAGACAGAAGACAAATGACAGGTGACAGGAGACAGATGACAGATGACAGATGACAAATAACAGGTGACAGATGACAGGTGTAACAATTTGCAATTGCAAGTAACAGTTGAAAGACTAATTCATAGATAACAGATAACAAAAAAAGTGGCAAATAGCATTTACCTACTATCTGTTATACCTTGTCCTTCTTTTGATAAATGAGAAATGACGGGTAAAAGATGGTAGATGGGTGACGGATGGCACATAAAAAATACATTTATTACATAGTAACTGACGCCTAGATATAAAATCAATTTAAATTTTAAAAAACTGCAATAGAACTATGGTATAAGTAGCTAGTAAATTAATCAGCATATATATCATTGAGTACCCAATATCAAAAATATTCCCCGCCGAATATTGTGGTAGAGTCTTTAAGGAATTTTGCAGAAGAAGCCACGAGCTTTTGGTAAATCCAGGATCGTTCATCATTTCAACGCAAACGGCGTCGAATTTCGCCTTTGCTACAGTCGCCTCTTCTTTTATTTGTTCACATACGTGTGTTACAACTAATAATAGAGTCTAAAAAATATTACATTCAACTAAAACCTAGTTAGGATATTTTGTAAGCACTTTATGTAAATTAATAAATACAATACAATATACTTACTGTTTGCAGAGCAATGGGTAATAATAATGCCATAATGTCAAATTTTGAATAGACATTTCTTACTGAGAACGCAATATTTAATTTGCTCATCGTATCAAAAAATAGAATTGAAATATTTAAAAACCATCGCAGACAAAACAAATCATTTATAACATTTGTACAATCGCTTATAAATTTATTGGCCTTGGTTAAATTATTAATTTTATGAAATATTAAATGTTTGTTATTAGACTTCTGTATACATTCTAGAGCCTGATGTAATACACGTATCCGTTTCCTAATACAACGCAACATATTTATTTCAATCATGTTCTCAACAAACAGAAATAAGAAGCGTAATATCTCGAAAATAATAACTTTTGTTGGGATCTTCAATCCAAGCCACCAAATTTCGCATATAATTAAAAGCTGCGTCGCTAAACCAATAGAGAAATACTCGACTATTACGTGTTTTACAGGTTCGGCTTGAACTTTAAAAACACACACCATTATTGTATCTATTTTAGACACATTTTTGAAAAACGTAGAATATAATTTAGAGTTACTATATGATTGCTTGTAGATGTTATAGCATTGGGTTAATGTCCAGTAACTAATTTTAGCAGCGAATGTTATTTCACGTACTAGGCGCTCGCTATAATTTTCTAATACCAAATTTCCCACCAAAATTGACGCTAAAATGATCACAATCACAACTGTATACAGTTTGCGTCGATAAAATTTGTTTCCTTTCAAATACGGAATTAAACCGATATAACTGGAAACTATTATAACAAACTTTAGTTCTTTTAGTGCTGACATGATGTATGACACTGACTGATACGTTATGCACAAAATTATTGATTAGAATTCAGTTATGAATATTTATTGTTACATTTTGAATAAAAATGTACGCTCCAGATCCCAACGATAAGAGTTCTATTTTTCTTGTGGTGTATAATTAGTTCAATGGTTCAATATATACCCAGTTAAATTGCACGATTACGACAAAATTATTAAAGCTGTTTACTATAGAGAATTGTTATGCAATGCAGTATAATGCAATGTAATGTATTTATTCATCTATTCGTGAGAAAACATATAAGAGTAATACAATTTACAATATTTACGGTTTGATTTGAGTTGTGTGAAGTTATCACTATTAAATTAAATTTTTTTATCTATCATTTATCAACTGTTATATATTATTTGTCATCTAGATGTCAGATAAGTAATAAATTTTTCTTTTTTTTCAACCATTTATCATTTCGTAAATGACATTTTTTTCTAAAAGTAACTTTAGCAATTTATTTTCATTTACACCTTACAGGGTGAACCAACACTTCGAACACAACGAAAAACAACAACGAAAATTTAAAAAATCTAATAATCTTTCGAATGACAAGAGATATCAGTTTGCGGTTTTGACGAAACAATATGTAATTTCATTTTCTTTTTTGTAAGCTGCTTCGAGTTATATCATTTCATTTGATATTTCTGAGAAAAATACATAAATAGGGTTAAGTGTTACATAACGCTCTCTAGTTGCCAGCGCATAGATTAAATATGTTAATGTTATATATTTTTGTAATCAACTTCTAATACTCTTTCCATTGAGCCTAAGCTTGTGAAAATCGTTTAAGGTATACGGAAGTTACAGACCATTTTCTGTAAACAAGAGTATACTTCGCCCACCACTTAACTGTAGGTGATAGAAAAAAATGACTTAAGCAATAATTGTAAACCAAGTACGGTAGTTTCTAATTTTGATAATTTTCAATAGCCTTAATGCGGTAACATTTTGTAAAAAACGCAAATTAATTATGCGAATGATAAAATGCGCCACCTAGCGGAAAGCTACGCATTTAAAAATATTTTAACGCATCTTCTTTTGGCCGATTATGTCATTAGAATTTTTTTCCTCAAATTCTAGGATATACGGTTTCCGAGATACGGCCAGTGGCCACCCTTAATGAATCACCCTGTATAACAATTTGTTAATATTTATCTATAAATTGTTGTATCACATGTTATTTGCCATCTGTCAGAAGTCATGTACCAACTGTTATGTATTTTCCATATCTAGGTGTCAGTTACTATGTAATTAATGTATTTTTTTTGTGCCATCCGTCACCCATCTACCATTTTTTACCTGTCATTTCTCATTTGTCAAATGAAGGACAAGGTATGACAGATACTAGGTAAATGTTGTTTGCCACTTTTTTTAATATCTGTTATCTATGAATTAATCTTTCAACTATTACTTGCAATTGTAGATTGTTAGACCTGTCATCTGTCATTTGGCATTTGCATTAGTAATTTGTCATCTGCTCTCTGCCATCTGTCCTCTGTCATCTGTCTCCCGCCACCTGTCATTTGTCTTCTGTCTTTTGTTATCTTTTATCTATCAACTGTCACCTGTCATCTGCTATCAGTCTTCTGCAATCTATTATTTGTTAACATGTATCTATAAATTATTGAATCACATGTTATATGCCATCTATCCGAAGTCATCTTTCAATTGTTATATATTTTCTGGCATCTAGATACCAGTTACTCTGTAATAAATACATCTTCTAGATGCCATTTGTTATTTTGTACTAATCAGTTGTCATCCTTTATTTATTATCTGTCATCTTCCATATATAAACTTTAATCTGTAATCTATAATTTATTATCTGGCTTCTGTCATTTATTATCAATTATATTTCATTTATCATCTGCAACTTGTCACCTATTATCTGTTGTCTGCCACATACCTTTTCTGTCATATGTCAACTGTTATGATTCGAGACCTTTGAATGAATCAATATTAAGATTTTTTAAATTGTCGTCTAGCTATCATGTTTTAATTTTCATCTGACATCTTACAAATGATACACAAGCACAAGGTATGATATATTTTAGGTAAATGTTATTTGCCACTTATTATGATCTGTTTTATGTGATTTAGTCTCTGTTTTTCAACTGTTACTTGTTTCTGTCTTCTGTCATCTGTCATCTGTCTTTTGCCGTCTGTCCTCTATCTCCTCTGTCTCCCCTCTTTTCTCTGACACCTTGTCTCCTCTGTCTCATCTGTCTCCTCTGCCTCATCTGCCTCCCGTAACTCCTATTTCTCCGCTGTTTTCTCTATTTCCTTTGTCATTTGTCATCAGTCTTCTGTCCTCTATCTCCTCTGTCTCTTCTGTCTCCTCTGCCTCCTCTGTCTCCTTTGTCTCCTCTGTCTCTCCTGTCTCCCCTGTCTCTGCTTCTTGTTTGTTTCTTCTGTCTTCTCTGTCATCTGTCAACTATCAACTGTCAACTGTCACGTATAATCTTTCAGTAATGGAATATCAAATCACATGATAGATAATAGATAACACATGACAAATTTGACATGATAGATGACAGGTTAGGTTATTGATTACATTTGATAATTGACGGTTGACAAATAATAATAAATATCAGACTAAAGACGATAGTAAATAACAGATTGCAATCTATGACTGAATCTCACAAGTTCTAATCTATCACTTGTCACAAAAATATTTTAAAATTCATCAAAAGATATTGGAGCTCCAAAAATATAAAACATTAAAATCACACTAGCTGACATGTTGAAAATGCGGGATAACTAATGGTAGAATATAACGGGTGTCCAACAATTATTGCAGTCCCGGGTGGCGTTAGAATCAAAAACGTAGGTCGATTCTTACATGTGCCAAATAAATTGAACTGTCATTTCAAATATGTTTAATTAATTCTTGAATGTTGTCGGCGTTAACTTGGTGGTACATTTTAATAAGATAATTAAAACACTTTAACTTTGTTTTACCACAAAAAATATTTATTGCTGTGACTATAGTTTCAAACATTCACTGTTCATTATCAAACATAAACTTTATGTTTGATAATGAACAGTGAATGTTCGAAACTATAGTCACAGCAATAAATATTTTTTGTGGTAAAACAAAGTTAAAGTGTTTTAATTATGTTTAATTAAATAAGTTAATTTTTATGAAGTAAGAAACGACGTTTTCATGGCCACCCGGGACTGCAATAATTGTTGGACACCCGTTAGATGAACGATGCAAACTAATAGATGTCAAGTGATAAATTGCAGTTATCAGAATGATAGATGACAGTTATTATGTTATAAATGTATTTTTATGTGAAATTATTTTGGTGTCATCCCTTATTTATAATCTGTCATTTTCCATCTATAAACTAAGCAATTATGCATTTGAACACCTATTATCTGTTATCTGCTATATCCCTTTTCTGTCAATAGTCAACTGCTATGATTCAAGTTCTTTGAATGAATGAAAGTTAAGATTTATTTATTGTCATCCGGCCACCATATTTTTCTTGTCATCTGACATCGTACCAATAATAGACAACGTAAGATAGATTCTAGATAAGCGTTATTTGCCACTCATTATTATCATACGATTTAGTGTCTGTCTTTAAACTGTTACTTGTCTTCTGTCATCTATCATCAGTATTCTGTCATTTATCAACTGCCATCTGTCTTCTATTTTCGGTCATATATCATCTATCATCTGTCTTCTGTTTTCTGTCATCTGTCATCTGTCATCTATCATCTATTTTCTGTCGTCTGTGCTCTATCTGCCCTACCTCTGTTTTTCTTCTGTCTCCTCTGCCTTCCGTGTCTCATCTGTCTCTTCTGTCTCATCTGTTTCCTCTGTCTCATCTGTCTCTTCTGTCTCCTCTATTGCCTCTGTCTTAGCTGTCACCTATCATCTGTCATATGTCAGTAAAGGAATGTCAAATTGCATAATAGATGATAAATCACACATGATAATTTTAACATATGATAGATGACAGGTTATTTTATTGATTACATTTGATAATTAAAATAACAGTTGATAAATAATAACAAGTAGCAGACTAAAGACGCTAGTAAATATCAGACTGCAATCTATGATCTAATCTCACAAGTTCTAGCCATTGTCTATCATTTTTCATTGACGGGAAAAATATTTTAATATTCTTCAAAAGATCTAGGAACTCCTAAAATATAAAATACTAAAATCATTCTAACTGACATCTTGGAGATACGGGATAACTAATAGTAGATTATAGATGATAGTTGACATGTAACAACAACAGATAATAGAATTATAGATTGACAATAGTTGACAGTTGAAAGTTAACTAACAAAGTTATCAGTTGCCAATTTGGGGACGATAGATAATAAGTTACCAATTAGAAACACTAGTGATAAATTATAGTTAACAACTGAAAGTGGATATGACATATAATAAATAAATATAAATAAAGAATGATGAGACTATACATGTCAGAAAACGGACAAATCTGTTACTTAACGTGTATCACCTAGATGACAGATTACATATAGCAGGTAATAGATGACAGATGGCACATAGCATATGATAAATCATAGATTACTCGTTTAAAGTGATCAAATGATAGAGGTTGACAGTTACAAATGGAAAGCGACAGTTGACAGAGAATAAATAATAGTAACGAATGTTTAAAAGATGACGTATAGAAAATAATAGATGCAATAACAAATGAAAAATAATTGTATCAAAATTGACAGTAGATAAATGGGAGGTGATATTTAACAGATGACCGATGAAAATAGTATTTATAATTTATTTTCTGTCGTCTAATAAAAAATGTCAAATGACATATGAGGAAAATTGGAGACAGATAAAGGATAAATCAGTCGACTAGTATATGACATCCCAGATCTATCATTTGTCAGATAACAAAAGATAGATGATTGATGCCAAATGGCAAATATCAGATAACACATGATAGAGTATAGATGGCAGATTGCAAATGAAAAGGTGACAGATGACATATGACAGATGACATATGACATATGATAGATGACATATGACAGATGACAGATGACAGATGACAGATGACAGATGACAGATGACAGATGACAGATGACAGATGACAGATGACAGATGACAGATGACAGATGACAGATGACACATGACAGATATTTCAAGATTAAAATAAAGTACTTTCATTTATTAACAGTAATCCGATGTAATCTTGTCCTAATAATTATTTTACTTTACTTAGTCTAGATATATCTAGTCTTCTCAATAAAAAAATCGATTTTTTCAATATTCCTATATAGTTATTGATAAAATATAATTTTTAGTTTGGATATGTTAGTTCAAAAAAAAATATTCGAAACTACTGCTGGTGACAATACACACTCAAAGCTTTAATTTAGTGAACATCACGTGCCAAGAAAGAGGCGCACATTTTCTAAGATCAGGAAAATCCGCAGGAAAGATTGACATCAAAGGAAGTGTAACTCAAAGGATAACGATATTCAAAGAGCGTGGAAACGTGCTCGAGAATAGTGTGAGCCACTAAGCGCGAGTTTTCTTTTTTTGTTCGCGCCGCCTCCAATATTGATACACACACAGACACGTGTAACACCAAGGCGCAATTTATACACCACGCAATGCGGCTTCAGATGAATAACCGATTAACCGTTTCTTTTTTTTTTTTTCGAAAGCGGGAATTTTGAATAAATACATAATGCGAGCGTGCCAATTGGAAACATTCAAGAACGAAATTACCAATTCATCGAATCACCGGGCGAAACTCGATGGAACGAAAATCTGCCAACTTGCGAAACGAATTTCTTTGTTATGCAAATCCCACACACGTACGCGAACTTTGAATCTTGGCGTTTAAAAGTTTGAAGCGTGTGTACTTGTTCATAATTTCAAGGCAATTTCCTTCGAACTCGTTTCGCATTCATCGTCGCCCCCTGTTTCAGATCGGCTCGTTCTTCATGATCAATCTGTGCCTGGTAGTAATCGCCACCCAATTTTCCGAGACCAAGAAGCGCGAAATGGAGAGGATGCGCCTGGAACGGGCCAGGTTCCAGAGTTCCAGCACTCTGGCCAGCAGTACTAACAACAGCGAGCCAACGAGTTGTTATGCCGGTAAATATAATTTTAACTTAAAGAAAAACTAAACAAATAAATGCATTTTAAAGTAATTATTGGAAAGACATAACCTAAAAACCTTATTTACAAAATTCACTAATTCTTTTTAATCAAATGTAATTCATATTTTTTATAGTTGTAGAAAAGACGACTTAATTATATATTATTTAATTAAATTTCGTGTATACGTTGTACATCCCTTTCGTTCCGTTGAACAGAGATCGTAAAGTACATCGCACATCTGTGGAGGAGAGGCAAGCGAAGACTTTTAAAGAAAATTAGACTCCTGAGGCACGAGAGGGAGCAGAAAAGGGAGCGGAAGATCGTCGCCGGGGACACGATCCGCCTGAACTACAACAAAAGGCATCATCCCTGCTGCCCCAGGTTACGGCACATCGTAAGTTTCAGTTTTATTTTCGCGCGTTTTAAATTCACGAGGAAACGAATTTAAAAACTTTCAGACGGGTAACGAAACATTCTTGCTTTATTTATTCTCGTTGACGTGGAATATGCAAAAGTCCGCACTGAAATTCTCAATATCTTCTACGATAATACATTTTTGTCTTTATTGACAAACCTTAGTGCTATTTATAAACATTTGCTCGCCCTACACCGAAAGGTAGAAGGGCAAATGATTAAATAAATAAATATAAACATTTGTTTATAGCCACAAATTTTGCCAAACACCCACCAAGTCGTTTCAAGGGCCAGTTCCGTCTCCACCGGGGACAACAACACCTCCAGGTGTGCCGACGATCCCGAAACTAGTGTCTCCTCGAAAAGGCCAGGCCTCCTGCGTGTGGCTTCCATATCCAATCAAGATATAACTATTAATAATAACGAGGTAAGAATGTTATTCAAAATTAAAACTTATGTGTCATATCGTTATTAATTTAAAGGCTGCATCACATCTGCTCTCCCCGCCTCTTCCACACCACAACAGGAGGAGATCATCTGTGATGTTCAGCGATGTGGTCGTCCTCCACGGCGAAGACACTCCACTAACCACGAATCCTAATGCCAACCTATTGAATACCAACAGTGTCGATAAAAAGAATATTTGTTCCAGTGAGAAAATGACTCAAACAGGTATTTTAATATACGCTTTACCATAAACACATCATTATTCACACGTGGTAAGTATTCATCAAGCCATTCTAACTTTGAAGTTTGGAGATTAAACATTAAATAATTTTATTATTATAAATTTAAAGGAGATGGTAACATTTGGCAAATCAGCTCCATCCCGACACAACAGCAAATCCTCCAGTCGCAACAACAAGTCGCCCAAGAATACGTGGACCTGATCAGCGGGGAAACGATGACCTGTCAGGAACTCCTTGCGCTCGGCGGAATAAACGCAGCGCTACCAACCGGCCACGCTCTAGACACCATCTTCAGCTCATTATCCAAAGGCATGAAGCCTAAAAACGGTGAAGAACTTTACCTCCAACAACTCCCCGATGACGACTTCTCATGCTGTCAAGACATGTGGCACTGCGAATCCGAATACAAAAACGCGAAACGCTCGAGGTGTTACGTAGCCATCTGCCTCATCATCAAAGGCACGATCAAGTGTTTGAGCACGATCAGAAAATACATTAAAATCCTGGTCGAACACAAGTATTTCCAGCAAGGAATTCTCTTCGCCATCCTCATAAACACCTCATCGATGGGTATAGAGTACCACAATCAGCCAGAGGAATTGACGTACATAGTGGAGACTAGTAATATAGTATTTTCGGGCATCTTTGCCGTCGAGATGTTGCTTAAAGTGATATCCGAAGGACCGTTCGGTTACATTTCGAACGGCTTTAATGTCTTCGATGGAGTCATCGTTGTATTAAGGTTAGGAAGATGCCCAAAAAAAATTAAACAACACTAACAAAACGTGAAGATAATTTTTATAAAGGATTACTTGATCTAAATTTAAATTCCAGCGCGGTGGAGATTTTCCAAAAGTTCTACGGCGACGGCCACGGTGACTCCGGTTTGTCCGTGCTGCGCACGTTCAGGCTGCTCAGAATACTAAAACTGGTAAGGTTCATGCCCAACCTGCGCAGGCAGCTGTTCGTTATGCTGAGGACGATGGACAACGTCGCCATCTTCTTTTCCTTACTGATCCTTTTCATATTCATCTTCAGGTGAGTACCGAAAGGTCCGAGCGGCAAACGAAACACCGACACGTGCCTGTGTGTGTACGTCTTTCTCTTTTCCCGGTCGCGTCCTTCCATAACGTACCACCCGAATTGAATCAGGTTAGACCGGTGATGATCAGCTCGACGGATATTGTGATTCTTTTTTGGTAAAGAGAATCGAGAATCAAGCTGGCCATCACTTAGTTAGGCGAAATGATTGAAATGATTAAAAAGAAACTATGGATTTGAAATGTGAACTTGATATAAAACATTTCATTGTGTTTAGTTTTTAGGTTTAGCAGATTTTAATCATCCTGTGACCATAAACTCAATAATTGAAGAAATTCTAAAAATGTTTAAAGTTATTTGTTGATTTATTCTTGAATTATATTAAATATTTTATAAACGTAAGAAGGTAAAATAGTTTGAATACCAATGAACTGTTATTTTAATATAATTTTTTTGATTTCATACAAGATCTACGATAGAAATTTTCTTTTTTCATTGTGAAAAAGCTTGTAGGGGTTCGAAAATTTGTTCTTAAATATCCTAGTAATAATAAATGAATTATTTCAAAATTTGTAAATATAGCTATAGGAATTTTCTCTTTTCATTGTACAACAAAATATGGATGTGTTGCCAGGGATTCATCTTATAGAAGAAAGAAAAGTTGTTTAAAATAACACCTAAAAACTGAAATATTTACAAAACTTGGTAAATATTTTGAGTTAATTACGAAATTTTGGAAATATTTCATACAACAGCTATAGGAATTTTCTAAAGAGTCTTAAATATTTTGTAGAAATTTTTCGAAAGTATCTAAGCTAATCAATAAAATAAAACTGGTAAACATTTTGCAAATATTTCACACAGAAAGTATATATTCTTTTTATCATTGTGCAAAATAAGATTGCTTGTTTTGCCTTTAAAATTTATTATTAAATACTAGTAAAGCTTTGGGAAGAAGATTACTTCTGTTGGTTCAACTGGATGCTTTCTTTATGATTCAAAATGCAACAATTTTTACAATATTTAAACATGATGATTTGATCAAGCATTTTATTTATTTATCTTTGTTCTTCCATCTTAAATAATACACATAAAAATAAATTATTTAAAAAGCATACATAAAATTTTGTCCGAAAAAAGTACGGGCCCAATTATTAACAACGATGTTAAGGCAGCAAGGGTCCTCCTCAACATCTGGAATCTTTGATTCATATTTAGTTTTTAATTCATTCATCACCTTTTAGGGAGAGAATATTTTGGCTGTTAATGTCAGCTATTAGAATATTCTTCGGTTTGGCTAATAGCATTTATTTAAATTTCGTATATTTTCGTACCACTTAATAGCAGTAAGCATTTTTAGATTTAATTTCGGCAGTTCAAAAGATCTGTGGAACTTTAGGTTGGCCAAAATTACTTTTCTGTATATTTTGCCAATACGCTAGTATCGAAATAAAAGTATTGTTTTTTAGAATTGTTCTCTTTTCTTAATTGCAGCAAGCAATTTTAGAATTGACTTTTGCACTTTTGATATCTTCAAAATTTGATTAAAGATATTATTTGATTTGTTTGTGTTTTTTAGAATTGTTCTCTTTTCTTAATTGCAGCAAGCAATTTTAGAATTGACTTTTGCACTTTTGATATCTTCAAAATTTGATTAAAGATATTATTTGATTTGTTATGGAAACGTTGGTTTCATTTAAAATTACTTTCTTGTATATTTTCTCCAATACACTCCTATAGATGAATGCTCTTTCCAATTAACTAGAGCAATTTTAGAATTAATTTTAGCACTTTTGATATCCTCCAAGTTTGATTGAATATATTATTTTAAATGTTCTTAAATGGTTTCTGGAACTTTGTTTAGACTAAGAGTAACTGTCTAGTATATTTTCACAAGTATGTTCCTATAGTTATAGATACATTCATCATAATTTTACATTTGCAGCTTTCGTATCTTTAAAATTTGATTGAAGATATGTTTTCAATATATTTGTTTAAAAGTCTTTGGTAATTTCATGAAGGTAGAATTACTTATTATTTGTATAAAACAAACTTTTTTACTTTCGTATCTTTAAAATTTGATTGAAGATTTTGTTTCAATATCTTCGTTTAAAAGTCTTTGGTAGTTTCATGGGGCTAGAATTACTTATTATTTCTATAAAACCATCTTTGATCAACTTTTAGCAGTTTCGATATCTTCAAAATTTGACTAAATATAGTATCCTTTGGATATGCTCCCATAGTTAAGATAAATTCGTTACACAAACATGGCATTTAGTCAATTTTAGATTTACGTTTTGAAGGTTTTTGATAATATCAACTTTTGGCTTTTGTTACTTGCCTTTTTTGCGTCTTTAATATATTATCTCAAATATGTTCCCGTAGCTGTAAATAAATTACTTACCCAAGCTTAATCTTCCTTCTAAAACACAGCAAGCAATTTTAGATTTAGATTTAGATTTGGCAATTTTGATACATCTCTAAATTTCGATCTAGGATATTTTTTGATTCATATTGAAGAGTCTTTGGAAGGTTTATTGAATGTTTATATATTTTTGTAAATATGATCCTATTCAGATAGAAGAATCATTTATGCAGGCGTACTTTTTTTAATATCCTTAAAATACCAGTAGTATTTAATTTACTACTTAATAAATCTTCAAAACTTTCAAAGAATTTTTCAGGCTTTTAATTGTAGCGAATTTTTATTCGAAGATCTTTGGAACTTTAATATGCCTCTACAGATATAAATTAGTTGTCCAAGCATGATCTTTTTTTGACTGCAACAAGCAACTTTAAATATTTAATTTTGGCAGTTTTGATCATAATCAAAATTTGATTGAAGATAGTATTGTATTTGTTATTAATTTTGGGATTTTAGCTTTAATAAAAGAACCTTTTAAATATATTTTCGCAATTACGCAGCAAACAATTTTAGATCTAAATTTGGCGCTTTTGATATCTTCAAAATTTGATGAAATATTTTTTGCCCCAATCTCCTACTGAAAAAAAGCAATTTTGAGGTTGGTATTTTCAAAATACTTGTATTTTGAAAGTTGAATTAATCATTCTGTAAATACATTGTTCACTACACTCTTGATGAAATGAAAATAGAATGTTATTTTTAAACAATAATATTACAATATCTTCTTTTCTTGTAGCTATAGTTTATAATGATAAAAATAACTTCTGATTGTTTGGTTTCTTCTAGGGATTGAAGATGTTACTTTTAATATCTATACCCAATAAACTTCTACAATTATTCCTTGGTAGATTGTTTTGTTTTCCTAAATTTATTAGTCACTGATTCAAAAATAAAGCATAAACTTTTACCAAAATATTTGACATAATATTAACATTGCGTTGTTGATCTAATTTATCTTTTTCAAAATTAAATACCTCCTTCTGTTCTTTGCAATAATTGCAACAATTGGCAATATCGAAAATATCAACCCATTAATTATTTTTTTCTCATAGCTCTAATCTCTGATGATATAATTATCTTAAAATTGTTTATGTTCTTCTAGATTTCTACTTGAATTTTTTACATTAATTATATTAACTTTTAAAATTGATGTTTGAAATTCTTGGATCAATATTCTTCTCACAGTTGCTATATCTAATGATATCAATATCTTAGAATTCTTTGGGTTCTCCTAGTGTTTAAAAATACTTCTCTTATTGTATTTATCGTTTTCGAAATTAAATATTTTCCTCTGTTCTTCAAAAAAATGTGTCAATACTCAATTTAGATGTTTAAAAACCTTCTCTGATGATATTAATATTTTAGAATTCTTAGTGTTCTTCTAGTATTTTAAAATACTCATATCATATTATTAATGAATTATTCTTTTATAAATTATTCTTCAATTAAATTTGCCTGTCATCAATGTATTGCTAATTGGTGATTTTTTTCTAATTTCTTATTATTGGTGTCTACCTTCTTATGAATATAATTTTTTTGATTTCTGTGAAATTAATTTCCAATAATTCTTTAGATTCTTTTGATGTGTGTTTTTATATTTGTTGAATTTGGTTCTCATTTATCACGTGGTGAAACATTTTTAATATTAGTGATTTTCAGGCGAAGAAGCCACAGTGTGGCGAAACAATTGTTACTTTCTAAAAAAGCAATAATAAAGTGTTTTTGAAAAATTAAGTGTTTTTTACCTTAACCAGACAAATCAAGGGCTTTTAATACTTTGGTCTGATTACAAATAATAGTTAGTGTATTTTTTGTGAATATAGTCAAACACATATCAATTAATTAGTTATTCAGACATGCTCTTTCTTCTTAATTACAGAAAACAATTTTAGATTTAATTTTGGCAATTTCGATATCTTCAAAGTTTTATTAAAGATATTATTTGATCTATACATTCGTGAATAAATAGGGAAGCTCGTTCGTGCAAAAGCAATTAGATTAAACTTTCGATGGTTTTTGGTTGATAGATAAGGCGTTGAGATGTTGAAAATTCATATTCATTTGTATATTAAAATTGTAAATAACTAAAATTTAAAATATTATTCCTTTTTACTTTTTTTCCTATATTACTTTCCTTTCTTCTTAGCTGTAGAAAGCAATTTAAGATTTAATTTTGGTGGATTTGATATTCTCAAAATTTAATTAAAGAATTAAAGACTGTACGATTTGCTAATTTTATTATTCTATTAAATCATTTCCGAAACTCTTAAATTCCTTCGTTAAATGTACGCTATTATTTATTGAGATTGTTGAAGAATGTGCCGGGTTAAGATTAAATATGTTGGGGTAGGTCAAGAATACGCTATTTCAATTCATATCTCTATTATTGAGATACGGTAGTACAATGTAATTTTTATTGGCGTTGGTCAAAAGTACGTTGGTACAATAAATTAGTAATTGAGGTAGATACAGTGAAAGCTAGCTTAATATTGAATTTATTGAAATACGTCAACGGTAAACTAAATCATAAAAACAAAAACAGAAATAAAATCAGTTACTAAAAAACAGAAAGGAAAGTTACTTATATTTTCTATAAACAAAAAAACAAATAAGAACTCAAAATTCTACAGAATAAATAAAAATATGTTCAACGCTTTTATACCACTAACGGTCGCCACCACCATTTTCACAAATTCTACAAAAAAGATATTATTTTCTAAAATTAAAAAAAAAAACAACCATAAACGATATAATAAGAACATTAAAATTTGTTTAGGAGGGTTAAAACACTTACTAAAAACAATGGAGTATTTTTAAGTAAAAAATAGTTTAAATCTACGACTCATAAATACGTAAAAACATTTTTTTACTTAAAAACAAATATTTCAAAATACAATTATAAACAGTTTAAAATAACTTAATAAAATAACTAATGGCAATTACACATTTTCTAAAATACAATAGTTGAAAACATAAAAAAAGTATTAAGGGTTGTTTATAAACAACCCTTAATATTAAAAATGTTTCACCACGTGATAAACGAGAATCAAATTCAACAAATATTTATTGTTTAGTTTTAATACTCGTTGAGTTGTTGTACCAACATACAATGTATTATTTATTGACGTAGGTCAGGAATACGCTAAATAATAATAATAAAAACAAAAAATAAGTTGATTGTAAGGGTGTTGAGTTGTTAGAAATCCATAATCACTTTGTATAAATAAAAATTAAAATCACTTTCAAAAAAGTGTATTCACAACAAATTTATTACTTCTTTGGAGAGATATTATAAACCTTAAACATAAAAATTATAAGATTGTTAATGTCACTGTAAACAATTGTTGTGAAACAAAAACACCTTTTTGAAAATCAAAAAGTTTCGAATTTTATTTATACAAAGTAAACTAAAATGCTTGATTTGAAACCTTTCTATAAAAGCACGTTTTAGAATTTGCTAAAAAAGTCATTAAAATGCCATAAGCGAAAAAAAAACTTATTTGAAATTAAATTCTAGAAAAAAAAAATATTAATTAAATATTTCCTTCAAAAAAATCAATTGAAAACGATCGAATACATCTGTTTTATTTTACTTGAAACATCTGAACAATTTTAAGGATAAACAGTTCAAAACTTTGAATCATAATATCGCCAAAACCAAAACAAATGGAAACAGAAGTATTGCTAAAAAAACAAATTCTATAAAATATAATTGAATATATTCAAAACAATTAAAACTTATCTAACTTAATTCTAAAATTTGTATATTGTTATAGATATTACTAATAACTAGAGAGCGGACAAAAAAGCTTAAAAAATGTGAAAAAAGCACTTAAAAGGGTACCAAATTTAGAGAAAAAATCATTAAAAAGCATAAAAACAGGAAAAAAGCATAAAAAAACACGAAAAAAGCACGAAATAGTATATTACACTACAAGTGGAGAAAGTACGTGTTTTGCTCACGCGTGTACCAATTTGCACACGAGGCGACAGCCGAGTGTGCGAAGGTACACAAGTGAGCGAATTCGTAATTCCACGAGTGGTGTATTACGTTTTGTTCAATCCTGCCGAAAATTCATTTTAAAACGTAAGTTCAAATAAAAGAAATGTATTGCGGCTATGCGCGATGTGCCGTGCCCGGCCCGCTTTAAAATCTAGTGTACGGCGGTCGGCGTTGCTCGATGAGCCGTGCACGGCCCGCACTAAAATAATCTAGTGTCCCGCTGTGAGCGACGACAAAAAAAGACAAGCGGCAATATAACACGATCGTCTACGTCATATAAACAACACAATCGGCGACGCTAAGTAACTTGTACCACTTTTGTCTGTAATAATAGTTGATATTCAATAATATATATGTATAAAGTTTCGGCAAACATCCGTAACAAAATATAATATATTATTTTACAACGAGCGAAGTAGAATGGCTTAAGATTCACAATTTAAATATCATTACGGGTGAAGTTTTAATTGCCTATTTTAATGGCCTTTTTAATAACTTTGCCCAATATTCTATTTCGAAGTGACAATTTTCATTTACAAGTGTATAAGCAAGTAAGTAATAATAATAATAATAATAATGTGTATTTATAAAAGCGTGAGCGAAAGTGACATAAGAGTGGGCGAAAGTGACACAAGAGTGGGCGAAAGTAAATCTCCATAGCAACCATTTTGCGTGAGGTAAACTGTAACTTTCTAACAACAAAACAACGTATGAAAGTTCTATTTTCTACTGCAGGATTGAACAAACTATATTTTCTTAATATGTTACACGTTTATCAACATATTTTACATAGAAATTCTGCTTAAAACTAAAATAAACATACTTTCTTTACCCAATATATAATATTATGTAAGTATTTAAAAATTAAATTGTAATTTTGTATACATTTCAAAATAACTAAAATCTATTCATGAAAACAGTAGATCATTAAATGTTGTTCTAGGGGTTTAATTGTAAAAATGATTACATCTGACGCTCAATAAATTTTTGAAAGTGGAAAATCTTCTCTTTATTTTAAATTATAGCTGGATCCATTTGAAAATTGCCATTCAAAATCAAGATTAATTTATTTAATATTAAAAATCCTTAATTTTCACCGAATACTTCTTTCGATATTATTTTGATTTCTTGGCCAATGCGTTCAGGTATTTTCTAAATTGAATCTGCTTTTATAAAGATTTGATTGTGTTGCTCACAAAATTTAAACGCGATTTTATGTAACTAAATTGTTTTGAAGGAAACTCTTGTTTCTTAAGAACTGTTTCACAGTCATTAACTGATTTGCTTGTCGTTTCGGGAAAGTTGTATATAACCTTATTAAATTCTTCAAAATTGTTCGCATAGTACATCTAATTAATAAAATATCAATTAATTTTCAACACAATAATACACTAAAAAAATATACTTTTCCTTAATTTTAGATTTAATTTTGGCAGCTTTGGTATCCTCAGAACTTGATTGATTTAAAATATTATTTGATTTGTTATTCAAGGATCACTTTTGATATATTCAAAATTTAATTGATTTAGAACCGTGGTTTGATTAAAAGTATTTATAGTATAGTTTTGCAAATATGCTCCTATAGACAGTGGAGTACCTAGAACTTTTACCGCCCTTTCTAAGTAAACCTAAAAAAATATATTAAATTAATTTCTCCGGTGGTGAAACATTTTGATCTATAAACTATGAATTAAAACACTTGGTTCACTGATTTTTTTTTAAACCAGTGAAACAATACCATATTTTAATTAATGGTTTATAGTTCATAAATAACTCCTTTGTTTCTCTACTGTCTACCATCCGTGGTCAATTACATCCCCCGTTTGTCTTTTGATAAAGCCGCCTTTACAGACCCATTGGCGTGAAGTATGTACTTTGTCCATCCCAGACTAAAAACTAAATTACTGAAATAGTCATATTGGAATAAATAACAAACAACAATGCCTAAAACCAGAAACAACAAAAACACCAAACCCTTACAAAACCATTCCACCAGTGAAAGTGAAGAGGATATAACAAACAGGGAAATTCTCAAAACGATTAAAGAACTACAAAAAACTGTAGAATTCATGAGTGAAAAATTCGATGAAATTCAAAAAGAAAACAGGGAACTGAAAAAAATACTGAAAGACAGTAAAAAACAAAATGAACAACTAGAAGAGCGAATTCAAATACTTGAAAATACAATAGAAAAAACTGAAAAAGATAAGATAAAAAACAACATAATCATAATAGGAGTCGAAAAACAAGAAAAAAATGAAAACACCGAAGAAGTAGCAGCAAAAATAATAAAAAATCTTAATACAAAAATTGAATCAGATCAAATTATCACCGCCTACAGACGAGAGGGCAGTAAAGATAATAGTCCTATCATAGTCCAACTCAAAACAAAAGAAATAAAAGAAGCCATATTAAGTGCCCGAAAAACCATTGGATCGATAACTACTACAGAATGTGCTCTAAGAGGAAAAAGAAACGAGATATTCATCAACGAACAACTAACTTCACTTACCAATAATCTATTTCATAAAGCGAGAGAATTAAAAAAACTGCACAACTTCAAATTCTTATGGACTAGAGACGGAAATATATACATTAGAAAAACAGACACGAGCACTAAAATAAAAATTAAAACACATACTGATCTAGAAAAAATAAAGTAAACCAAGTAAAAAAAACAAGAAAACAATATAAAAAATTTAAATACAATGTATACCATATACCTACATAATATAAGAAGTTTACAAAATAAATTCCATGAAGTAGAAACTATTCCAACAACACATAACAACCCAACTATTATTGCTATCACAGAAACATGGCTAACCCCTATAAATGAACAACTGTACAAATTACAAAATTATAACGCGGAATACAATTCCCGAGATTCCAGAGGCGGAGGAATAATAATATTTATAAAAGAAGATACAGAATACAAAATATTAAACAATATAACAGTGAACAAAATACAAATCATAACAATATCCCTAATAAAAGAAAAAACAATAATCTCACTAATATACAAACCACCACAAATAAACCTTAATACACTAGGAAATACTCTAAAAAACCATTTACTAAACAGAAGAAAAACTCATATCATAATAGGAGACATAAACATAAATATACTAGAAAAAAACAACATAACAAAGGACTACAAAAATACCTTAAGAGAAAACAACTACAAAATAGTAAATAAAATAACAAAAAAATCATATACGAGACTAAATATAAATGGAAACAACTCCATATTGGACCACGTAATTACAAATAATATAAACTTAATAGAGAACATTAAAGTAGAGAAATCAAGCATATCTGACCATAATGCAATAATAACAAAAATAAAAGACCAAAATATAAAACCAGGATACAAATTCTTTGAAATTACTAAAGTAGACCAAACACAAATAACAAAAGACATAAATAACATTGACATAAATAAAATAAACAACTTTGAAGAACTCTCAAAAACGCTTCAAAATATAATAGAAAATAATCAGGAAGTAAAAAGAATTAAAAGAAACACTGAAAACCCATGGATAAATGAAAAGATTATTAAACAAATCAAATAAAGGAACAAATTACAAAAAAAACATCTAAAAAACCCTATGAATGAAATAATAAAAGAGGAATACATCAAACAGAAGAAAACAACAACAACAACAATAAAAAAAATCAAAACACAATACTACAAAAATAAACTCCAAGCGAATATAAATAATCCCAACAAATTTTGGAAACTAATAAACAACCAAATAAATGAACTAAAAAAGAGCGAAAAGACTATAAAGGAAATACGCAAAGAAAATGGAACAAATACAACCGATAATACAGAAATAGCTAATGAAATAAATCTGTACTTTACAGAAGTAGGAAAAAAATTAGCAGAAAAACAAATAAACGACAAGAAAATGATACCCAAAACAACGGTAATAAATAAACAGATCGAAAACATAAGATTCAGAAAAACAACGTATGAAGAAATAAACGACATAGTGATAAAATTAAAAGATAACAAAGCACCCGGATTCGACAAAATAACCAACACAATAATAAAACAAAATAAAACTAAATTAATACCAATACTTATAAAAATTATAAATAAAGTTTTGGAAGATGGCATATACCCCAACTACATGAAAAAGGCCATAATTATCCCTATATATAAGAAAGGAGATAAAAACTTACCAGAAAACTACAGACCGATTTCACTATTATCAACACTAAACAAAATACTCGAAAAAATAATACAAATACAAATCACGGATCATTTAGACAAATACAATATTATATACCATAACCAATATGCTTTTCAACAATATTCAGGGACAACATCAGCAACATATGAATTAATTAACAACATAAAATCCAAATTAGACCTAAAGAAACAAGTTGCAGCAATTTACATCGACATGAAGAAGGCTTTCGACACCATCTCTAAACCTAAACTTCTAGAGAAACTAGAAGCAATAGGGATAAGGGGAAAGGAACTAAAATTAATAAAAACGTACCTTATAAATAGAACCCAGTGCGTGAAAGTAAATGGCACAGAGAGTCAACTGCTGGAAGCCGAATATGGAATACCTCAAGGAGGCAACTTACCGCCTATACTGTACATCATATACACAAATGACCTCATGGAACTGAACTTGAAAGGAAATCCATACATATATGCCGACGACACCTGTATAGTCTATTCCGGAGAAAGCTACGATTATATACAAAATAATATAAATAGTGACATGAAGATATTAGAAAATTGGTATTTCAATAACTTATTGACAATAAATGAAACAAAAACAGAATATATGATATTTAATAGCAAGAACGATCAAACGGAAATTAACGTCAAAATAAAAGGAACAAAGATAAACCAGATATCAGAAGTAGAATATTTAGGACTAAGAATAAAAAGCAATCTGAAATGGGACGAACACATAAATCAATTAACCAAAAGAAACGCCAGAACAATAGCGGCAATAAAAAAAATTCAAAACAACAACAAGAAAACAAATCTACCATGCACTATTTACATCCCTAAATAATTATCTAATAAATATTTGGGGTAATACAACTAAAAAGAACCTTAATAAGTTACAAATACAACAAAACAAAATATTAAAACTATTATACAAATTAGACAAAAAAACCAACACAATTAAACTTTATGAACACACACAAGAACTAAACATCAAAAACATGATAAGCTTAAGCAACTTATTAATGATTTACAAAATAAAAAACAATCTAATCAAAACCAGCATAAAATTACAATCAAATAGAGAATTCCACAATTACCAAACAAGGAGAAGATCAGATCTAAGGACAGAAAAATTCACAACAAAAAAATACTCACAACTATTAACAACTGACAGCATAAAACGATACAATGAACTAGACGACTACATAAAAAAACTAAAATATACTCCATTCAAATTAAAACTTAAAAATAAAATCCTAAATAACCAATTGATATAAAATCATGCAACAAACAAAAAGAAAAAACCAAACTATCCCTCAATACCGTTAGCACGAGATGGGACACCACACCCGCAAATCCCGAGGCGAGGAAGGAGGGAAAAAAACACCAGGAGTGAATGCAGATACAAAAAAAGAGTACATATTTATTAAATTTGTAAACTATTTCTTTTGTAAATGTATATGTAAATAAAATCTTAATCTTTAAAAAAAAAAAATAATTGTAATAGAGACAAACTATAGATGAATTAGGCAAATACAACTTTTATAAAAATACAATATATCTTTTAAAGGCCATAAGAAACTAAACTTAAGGAGGTCGCAGGTAAAAAAAAATCACCATTAAATATTTTTATGTTATATTTATAAATGAACAGGATAAACAAACAAATTGTACAGATATGCGTATGTGAACATAATTATATATTTACGTTTCTAACTTTCATAGCAGAAAAATCGTGTAATTCCTTGTTCTATGAATAATATTGCAAAATTTTGCAGTCTCAATCACTCATTGTGGAACGAAGATAATTTTTTATCAACTATAATTTGGAGAAGCTTCATTTGCCACTAGCGACGCTAATAGCAATTGTTAAAAAAACTTCGTAGCAAAATTACAGAATTTTCCAACGTATAGTGTTGAATAAATTTGAGTAGACCAAGAGGGCCTTCGTCTTCGTCTTTCCAACGTTTTATCTCTTCATGTAGTGCAGGTACAGCCATAACAACCTGGATCCTTTTCCTTTCAATATGGAACTGTTATCAATATCAAAAAACTCATTTATTTGACATTCAAATTCTTCATATATATACATTTTTATTGACAAATATGTACATTATTTAAATAATAAATAAATGATGAATGAGGTGTTATTATGTTAATCTGTCAAAAGGCTATCGACCAGAGGTCTTTCTGCCTTGTTTTGTCTAGTCATATGGCGTCAGTCTTTAGTGAGTAGATGCATGAAGTGATGAAATGAAATCGAAAATGGTAGAATGTGGGTTTTTAAATTTAGGGATTATGTTAGGGTTTCTAGGAAGACAGTAGAGGGATAATATATGAAAGTTGAAAGGATTTTTTGAGAATTTTTCTGATAGGAATCGAAGGCGTTCTTGAATGGGGATAACTAAGGTTGTATCATAGAGGAGTTGGTTGGAAGGATTATGTAAAGGATTTAGAGGATGCCGAAGTTTTGTTAGTCAAATTCTTCATTTAGTAGGGGTCATGGTATTATACACGAGTATTTTCTTGCAAGGACATGCAACTGATCAAAGCGTTCTTTTATTTCCTGTATAATCCTAATTATAGATTCTTCGTACTTCTTGTTCTAAGGATAGCCCCAAGCCTCGTGAATTTTCCCCACTCATATTTTTTCTCCTTCTAACTCGACGTTCAGTCGTTATCTCCAACTCTTCACAAATTGTTTTGACTGCTATAACAGCGTTTTGTATTAGCGCATCTCTTTATTCCATGAAATGGATTTGCAAAGAATTTAGTTTTATATAGCATTAATGAACATTTAACTCTTTTATTTGGAGATATTTTTGAGCGTCATTAATTTCCAAAATGACGGATTCCCACAAATTGAGATAACATAGAAAATTAAAAGATTGCATTGAATTTAGCAATATTCCAGCATCTGATCTCTTTTTACTATTTTCTTCTTAAGGTCATTCAGTCAATGTAAAAAAATGTTTTTTTACTCTAGTTACTGCTTCTGCTCTAGTGCTCTAGCGAGTTTCTACGCTACGTTTAACACCTTGACCAGTGACAGAAAGTAAAACATCCCATCGACGAGTAGAAGAAGAAACAGTGAAAACAACTGCTCGATAGTTCCAAAAAATGCTATGGAATCGATAGCAGTAGAAGCAGCGTAAAAACATGCCAGGTTTAAAGAATGATTTGTATGTGGTATAAATTCTGCATTGGGATTTATTAATTTAATGCGAGTTTGAACACCGCTGTGCTTTCCAGCCATGACGGCAGCATTATCGTAAGCCTGTCTTCTGCAGTTTTTTACATCTAATCCGTCATTTTCTAATTTTGTTGTTTGATTTCCTTAGCAGTTTTTCCTTTAGTTTCTACAAAGTCAATAAACGATTCTATAGGGTGTTCAGGAAGTAAGGACGAATTTGAATTTGGCGCCATTTTGTCATATGACATTTGGCACTCGTGCTTGTTTCATGTTTGTTATTTGCGATCCTTCCCATTAACAGCCTTATAGCTTTTGTGTGGTGAGCATTGTAGTTTGATGTTTATTTTCGCTATGAAGCAGATGTTAACTAAGCAACGTATCCAAGTGATAAAAAGTCACTGTGAACGGCAACACTTACAGAAACATGCTTTCTGGTTGTTTTTCACAGTTGTGGATGAAAATGACGATTTTTCGTTTCGACAAGATGGTGCGACATGTCACACATGTCGTAAAACGATTTCTCTGCTGACTGAAAAGTCTACCCAAAATTTGAAAAAACCAGTCGCGATTCAGATTTTTTGTTTCACCTTTGGCTTTGATTGTATTACCATGACGGTTTACCCATTCACTGAAATCTGCATCTAAATTTTGAATTAAAAACTGTCCTTGACGTACCAGGAATACTCTTGTATTGTCGTCAATCCAACATCTCTCATAGAAATGGACGGACTAATTTGAGTAGCAAACTCTTCATCAGAACTTAAACTTTCTACTTCTTCGCCAGTGGGTGAGGCAGGTCTTTCTCTTCAACAACAGTGGATGAAGGTTTTTCGCCTTTGGGGGCGAACAGCCTTAATGCAAAAAAAGCAAACAAAAACAACTTACTGTCTCAAAACTGAAACAGTAGTATAAATTATAAACCCAGTAAAGAGTGCGAAAAGTTAACCGCTTAACTTATGAAAGTATATCGGATATCGCCAGTGGTTCGACTAATATTAGTGCCTGCATATGCAAAACATTCACAAGTATAGAAGAAAATACTGCCCGCGCCTCGTGCCTGTGACTAGCCTTGTTATCTCCATAGTAACGGTGTTTTTTTAATAAAAAACAACGAACTTCTACTCGACGTCGGCACCATTGATGTCTGTATCTGAGCAACATTTTTAGAGATAATATTTTCAACTCTACATTGACTTAATAATGAGGAAAAATATTCGAAATAATATCATTACAACTAAAACTAAATATAAAAAATGCCACCCCAAATTATCTGCCGCCCGGTGCGGATCGCACCCACCGCCCCCCTGGGTACGCCATTGCCTATAGATAAAGATGAATTTCTTATTCTTTCTTCTTTACTGCAGCAAGTAACTATAGATTTGTTTTTAAAATGCATTTTGAGGGTTTTAGTTTTTAATTAACTTGTCGTATGTTAAGCTTTTAGACCAATTTACTATAAATCATGAGTTGGTTCTAGAATTTCACAATTTAAGTAACTTTTGGAGTAACGTTTTCTAAATGTTCTTTGCTGTAAATACTAATATCTTTTATTTTCTTATTATAACTTCCAGTGGTGCTCATCCTTCTAAGTTGTCTAGTTTCTCCTAGATTTTCCCATTCCTACATTGCTGTCAATCTATTCCAGTGATCTACTTTTTTCTAAGCCTTCTCTTTTCTTACATTTAACCTCCATTGTTTATAATCATTTTAATTTGTCTGGTTTTTCCTGAATATTCTATTTTATTATTTTTAACCTCTACTGCTGATAATACCAATTGGTTGTCTGGTTTCTATTAGTTATTTTGTTTCTTAACTTCACCTTCAATTACTGCAAATCCATTTGAGTTGTTTGGTTTCTCAGGAGGAGAAATGAAAGATCGGGAATCTTCACTTTTCTTACTTTTAACCTCCCTTATTGCTAATCTCTTTAAGTTATTTAATCTATCTATTAACCATGTTTTGTCCCTCTAAATATTGATGTTCTAATTCTTATACTGCTAACCGTTTTTAATCATCTAGATTCTTTTGGTATTTCGCAATATCATTCACACATTTATCTAGGATCAATTTTATTCCTTAAATATTCTTTTCCTCATAAATTTGTTAGTCATTAATATTAAATTTGCTAATCGTACTTTTTTATTTCTATTCATTTATTGAAGAACTTCTGCAGTTTATATTATTACTGATGTTAACAGATTTTTGCATCCCTGATTGTTGACGTTTTTTACTTTCTTATTTTTTTTCTCTTTGCGTATCTTTTGTTTCTCATAATGTTAATATTCTGCAATTATAATATTTATTAATGATAAACAACTGTCTAATTAATTCTCTAATCATTATTCAAATTAAACAATGTCATAATCGATATAAATATCTTGTAAATCCTATTTAAGATATTATCCAGTTCACTTTCTTAAGTTAACTATTTTCAACCCTCTGAATCTTTTGATTCCTCAATTTCTTTTCATTCTAAAAAATATTTAGTGCAATAAATAAATACAAAAGTTTTTTGGTTACCAATTATGTAATTTTATTAAGAAACGGAAAATTGCATTCATGAGTTTAGATGGTTGTAAAAAAAGTAACTACAGCAGGAATTGGGTTAAAATTTTCAAAATCCATTAATAAGTAGCCTATTTATGAATTTTGTTTGAAACAATTGATATGTCATCTACAAACAAAATTTTAATCAATTAAGTTTAAACTGAAGAAATGGAAAATTGCATTCATGAGTTTTGATAATTGTAAAAAAATAACTACAGCAGGAATTGGGTTCAAATTTTCAAAATCTATTAACAAAAAGCCTATTTTTAAATTTTGTTTGAAACAATTGATATAAGTCATCTACAAACAAAATTTTAATCAATTCAGTTTAAACTGAAGAAATGGAAAATTGCATTCATGAGTTTAGATAATTGTAAAAAAAACTACAGCAGGAATTAAGTTCAAATTTTCAAAATCTATTAACAAGTAGCCTATTTATGAATTTTGTTTGAAACAATTGATATATGTCATGTACAAACAAAATATGAATCAATTAAGTTTAAACTGAAGAAATGGAAAATTGCATTCATGAGTTTAGATAATTGTAAAGAAATAACTACAGCAGTAATTGGGTTCAAATTTTCAAAATCTATTAACAAGTAGCCTATTAATGAATTTTATTTGAAACAATTGATATAAATCATCTACAAACAAAATTTTAATCAATTAAGTTTTGTTGAAGGATGACCTAAATATTGAAGGAAAAATAAAACACGTCTTGCTCGTTTCAAGGCTAAACAGGAACTATATTATATGTTAGGTTATACAAAAGTAGTACAGGGATGCTTCCGCCTAGAGGGCGCAAGCTTAGGGCGCGAAATACGAAATTACATTTTCACACTCCTCCTTAATTTCGTATTTTTAAGCCTAAACTAAAAACTAGTTTTTTATGCTTTGGTGAAGCCAAAGCCTTCGTTAATATATCCGCGATCATTTCTTTCGTAGGCATGTATTTTAAAGAAATGTCACCGCTTGCAATTTACTGCGTTTTGACCATTTGTTAGGTCTACTGCACTCCACGCACTGTTATCTTGAAAACTTTGCAACTCACTTTCCATCGCAGCTTTCCATTGGGCACTGTGCGGGCCTTCTAGCGCTTCCTCGACTGTAGTAGGGTCTTCGACGTCTCTCACTGAATTTGTAGACTCTTCTATGGCAAGATATGTTACGTAGTCATCATATGTTTTCGGTTTCCTTGCTCTCTCTGATTTTCTTATGGGTTCTTCGGGAAGTTCCATCGAATCAGCTGGAACATATTCTTCATCTGACGTATCGGTGACCTGAGACGTTGACGTAGCATCTAAAAAAGTATCATTTTCATTATTTTCAATGTCATGATTGGTTTCTTGTTCGAAAAAATATTCTTGAACATTTTTAGAACTTGGTTTTTCCATTATTCTTACGTCCCTACTGACTATAACATCATTTGTTTCAGGGTTATGCAGTCTATACCCTTTTGCCACTTCTGAAAAACCAACCAATTTAAGTTGAATGGATTTCTTGTCCCATTTTCTTCTTTTTTCTTTTGGTATATAGGTCATAGCTACGCTTCCAAATGTTCTTACGTGTTTTAAATTTGGTTTTCGTCCGTAAAACATTTCATAAGGTGTCTTTGGTAGATTTGTGACTGCAGACCTATTTCGCAAATAACAAGCTGTGTTGACAGCTTCAGCCCAAAAACTTTTTTCCATTTCCGCTTCGAATAACAAACACCTGGCCTTCTCCACTAACGATCTATTTAATCGTTCTGAACGTCCATTTTGCTCTGGAGTATACGAGGTAGATCTTTGATGCAAAATACCTTCTTTTTTCAGATAACTTTCAAACTTGGAGTTTATATACTCTTTGCCGTTGTCTGACCTTATAGATTTGATGGATTTTTCTGTTTGTTTTTCAACAAAATTCTTAAATTCTACAAACTTGTTGAACGCTTCGTCCTTGTGTTTTAAAAAATACACAAATGAGATTTTGCTGAAGTCGTCCTGGAACTCTATGTAGTATCTTGAGCCACCAATTGAAGGTGTTTCCATTGGCCCTGCCAAATCGGTGTGTATAAGTTCTAAAATTTCTGTCGCTCTGCTTTGCGACCTGCCAAATTTTATACGACACTGTTTTCCTTCACAGCATACCTTGCAGTTTGTCAAATTAATGTTTGCTGTACCCTTGTAGTTGATGCCATCCACCAGTGAATTTTTCATTAATTCTAAGGCACTAGAATTTATATGGCCTAGTCTTCGGTGCCATAACTCTGCATCACACGACGACGTTGTTTCGCTAGCAACGAAACATTTTTCGGATTTCACTAATTTGTAAACACCATCTTTTAAACATGCTTTGGCAATACATGTTCCTTTTCCATTGTAAATAAAGCAATTCAGTCCTTCGAACACAACTTTATTTCCTTTGCTTACTAGTTTGCTGACTGATAGCAAATTCGTTGTCAATCCTGGAACGTACTGTACATCTTTAACTTCCACTTCATAGTTACCATTAACTTGAGTTACGATTTTGACATCACCACCACATTCCACATGTAATTGTTCGTTGTTAGCTGCGGTAATATTATTCACAGTTGGTTTTCTTTTCTTTTCGAGCCAGTTATCATTACATGTTAGATGTATGCTGGCCCCCGAGTCCACATACCACTCGCCTTTGTTGAAAACACCACTGGAAAACACTGCACTAAATGCATTTCCATTTTGCACACTCTGACTGTTTTTTAAATTGCACTTTGAAGCAAAATGGCCCGGTTTTTTACATATAAAGCATTTGAGTTGTTTTTTTGATTTGGCGCCATCTTGAGGCTTTGCCTGACTATAACGCCCCTTCTGCCGACAATTGGTACTAAAAAATGCTCCACTAGCGCCATCTTCCGGTAGATCTTCCAACTGCATGTCGAGGAGCTTTGTCTTCACAAGATCTGTAGATATTTGTGTGTTGGAATGTTCTAAAGTCATTAACATTGGCTCGAAACGTTTCGGCAACCCCGCCAGCAACATAGAACCTGCCAACTCATCGTCGATATTTAGGCCAATTTTTTGTAGCTTTTGTAACTTCTCCATCATTGTGTTGACGTAGACCTCCATTTTGTCAAAATGCTCAAGTTTCATGATCATGACTGTTCGCAACAGCCCCAAATTTCTAGTAGATCCTTCACTGTCGAATGCCTTTTTCAGGTTTTCCCAAACCTCCTTCGCTGTAGACGCATTCTTTACGTGCACATATACACTCGGATCTATGGTTAAGACAAGCTTTGTCTTGGCTTTTCTTAATTTTTCTGGGTTTATTTCGGTGCCCTCTATGCACCCTGTCAAATCTTCATGTTCGAGAAAATTCTTGACGGCAAACGCCCAGTCTTCGTAATTTTCTCTGCCAACTAAACGGGGCAAGTTTGACAAATAATTAATTGCCATTAATTGTGTTTTCTGTTACAGCCTTTGCCACGTGGTACCACTATCACTTTTCACAATTTCGCCGGGAAACACTTTCACAATCGCGAAAATACACCTCGCGCACTACCGAACAGTCTATTCACTTCAATTCTAGGGTACTGGGCCCATAACCTGTTGAAGGATGGCCTAAATATTGAAGGAAAAATAAAACACGTCTTGCTCGTTTCAAGGCTAAACAGGAACTATATTATATGTTAGGTTATACAAAAGTAGTACAGGGATGCTTCCGCCTAGAGGGCGCAAGCTTAGGGCGCGAAATACGAAATTACATTTTCACAAGTTTAAACTGAAGAAATGGAAAACTGCATTCATGAGTTTAGATAATTATAAAAAAATAACTACAGCAGGAATTGGGTTCAAATTTTCAGAATCTATAAACAAGTAGCCTATTTATGAATTTTGTTTGAAACAATTGATATAAGTCATCTACAAACAAAATTTTAATCAATTAAGTTTAAACTGAAGAAATGCAAAATTGCATTCATGAGTTTAGATAATTGTAAAAAAATAACTACCGCAGGAAT
The DNA here is from genome assembly GCA_963969525.1 of Ontholestes murinus. Taxonomy (NCBI): domain Eukaryota; kingdom Metazoa; phylum Arthropoda; class Insecta; order Coleoptera; family Staphylinidae; genus Ontholestes; species Ontholestes murinus. The sequence continues at coordinate 15,104,828 of OZ018395.1, read as the reverse complement.
TGGGTTCAAATTTTCAAAATCTATTAACAAGTAGCCTATTTGTAAATTTTGTTTGAAACAATTGATATAAGTCATCTACAATCAATATTTTAATCAATTAAATTTAAACTGAATTCATGAGTTTAGCTAATTGTAAAAAAATAACTACAGCAGGAATTGGGTTACAATTTTCAAAATCTCTTAACAAATAGCCTATTTATGAATTTTGTTTGAAACAATTGATATAAGTCATCAACAAACAAAATTTTAATCAATTAAGCTTAAAATAAAGAAATGGAAAACTGCAATCAAAAGTTTAGATAATTATAAAAATATAACTACAGCAGAAATTGGGTTCAAACTTTCAAAATCTATTCACAAGTAGACTATTTATGAATTTTATTTTTTTTATTGGTTAGAAGCTACCAATTCACCCTGCACATACATAGTTACTTACTTTTCTATTAGGACTACAAGTTATAACCAACTTTGAACTAATGTCCCAATGTATTTTAAAGTAAAATTTAGTATCTGTAAGGCCAAACATTTGAAAATATGTGTTATATTTATAGCAGAAATGTTTTATATCAAGATTTTCCATCGAGTTTCAATTCCACAAATCGAATTAAGTAATTAATTCTGTGATCCAAAATTTTCTTTTTTTTTACAAATGGTACAGGGTGGCAACTCGTTATGAAACCAAGCGTGACTTTTATTTCTTTCGACCGAATGGTTTATCCTTTTAAAAAAAAACATGGATTCACATAATTTAATTTTTAGGTTAAAAATAAAAGTCACGCTGTAGTCTTTCTATGTCCTGGTCTCGTGTCGGCTTAACAGAACCCAAAAAAACACCACACAGAATACAATTGAGAAAAAATTCAAAAACTCCGACGAAAAAACTCAACTTTTTTTTGGCCACGACACGCCACAGTGTGCTTGTTTTTTTCGTTCGTTTCGTACGTACGTTTATTTTTGTTTGCTTCTCTCACCATACATCACTTATATATATTATATTATACTATTCTCACACACTATACTGTCTCTATATCTCTCTCAAAACATTATTATCAAATTCGATTGGACTACCCCCCACCATCCCCGACGCCGTAATCAACATGAAATTTTATTACCGCACACAAGGTGAGGTGCGTGCTCCCTCGGGTGGGGGATGGTAAGTCAATTTCTTCCTCACCTGATGACGCACGACCCTCGCGTATTTTAATGAAGGCAATTTACTCTCAAAAATAAACAACAGAATACAAATCAGGTTTCACGCAGATATATACTAACAACACCAAGTAAATATTAAGAATAAAAAAAAAAACGATCGCCCAATCATTCATTTTATTTTCGTTTACTTACGATCAAATAATAATATAATGTTTTTTGTGTTTGTTTTCTTGGATGATGGCACATAATTTTCTGACGGGTTATTTTTCTAGCATCTTGGGTATGAACCTATTCGGTTGCAAGTTTTGCGAGGTTAAAAACAGCGACGGGAAATGTCCGAATAACGAGGACGAGCTCAAAGATAGGAAAAATTTTGACTCGCTTTTGTGGGCCATAGTTACCGTTTTTCAGGTACTGAATATATAGCTACCATGCGAAACAGAAACGGACGGAAATTCCGGGGGCCGACTGTCAAAAGTCCGGGCCCTCGCAATTTCTCTCCGAACCGTGCGCTTCTCTCTCATCATTATTATATTAAAAATTAACAAGCGCACGTTGTTTTTTTTTTTGTTTTTTTTTTCGTTCTTTTGTTTTATTCAAATGAGAGGACAGCTGAAACCTGGTCGCTTGTGGTTTTACGTTTTGTTTTATTTTTTTTGTTTCGTTGTTGGATTCAAAACGCTTTAATTAACCTCCCCTATAAAGAAACGAGCGGCGAGAAGGTACGTATCTCATTTACATTTTCTCTTCTTCTGTCTTGGATTTTTTGATCTGTCTATCCTCATTGATTACCCTTCTTTAAGCATGCCCTTTTGTGTTCTATTATCTATACTTACTGTATTTTGCATCTTCACGCTTTCCCCCCAAAACCAACTCTTCACTTAATAGGCGGTATTACCTCCATGTAATCGTGTATAATTTTATCAATCCTTTATAATAATTAATAAATTAATAAAATCAAGAAAAATATAATATATACCTGTATAAAATTTAAAAGCTAAAACGCGTATTTTTCATTCTAAAGAGATACTCTATGTACAAACCAACATTCTTACAGCAATCTAAAGGGTGTCCAACAATTATTGCAGTCCCGGGTGGCGTTGGAATAAAAAACGTAGGTCGATTCTTACATGTTGCAAATAAATGAACTGACATTTTTAATGCACATTTAGGTTATGTTTGACAATTAAAATGTCAGTTCATTTATTTGGCACATGAAAGAATTGACCTACGTTTTTGATTCCAACGCCACCCGGGACTGCAATAATTGTTGGACACCCGTTATAATTTTAATAAATAATAAATTACTATAAAAAATATATATATAATTTCTATACGTAGTATATACGAGGTAATACCGTTATGGTAATGCATAACCCCTGAAGACCCAATTACGCACTCTCACTTCTCTTCACCCGACTTACCGTACGGTTGTGAAATTTAATTTTCGATAACTTGAGTGAGACGTGAAGAAATGAACAAACTTGTCACCCTTACCATTTGCTAGTAACATACGACATCAACACATACAGTAGAACTTAGTTTACACGATGATAAGCTGTAGATTATTATGGATATACAAATTGAGTAGAAGTTTTTTTGTTTTATTATTATTACTATTATCAGCTCCTGTTTTACCGTAGACTTAATTATTACTAAACGCACCATTTTGTGATTATATTAAAAAAAGTAATTAATAATGTAAAACGAAAACTATAACGCGTTTTGTTTTCTTTGTCTGTTTACCAGTAGAATAGGTTTTTTATTTTTTGTTATTAATCAGAATTAAATACCGACATATGTACATATCGAATAATATTGCCTGAACGTTCTCTATAACAAGTCTGATGTTAACAGCATTCTTGGCATGTACTTATTTGGGGGTAAGTTTTGCAAGTACACAGACACGGAGGGCGTAAGTAGAGAATGTACCTGTCAGATGATCATCACGAGAGACAAGAGGTGCGAGTGTGACAGAAAGCATTTCAACAACATCCTCTGGGCCACGGTCACCGTCTTTCAAGTAAGATCCACACATTTTTTCATATTTTTTTTTTGTTTATTTTAATTTGATTCATTGCCGCCGATGACGGGGTAGGCGATTCGGACTGACTGTGCCGTTTTTCTGGTTTAGATATTGACGCAGGAGGACTGGAACATGGTGCTGTCGAACGGTATGGCGAAGACGTCGCACTGGGCCGCGTTGTATTTCGTGGCCCTGATGACGTTCGGCAATTACGTACTGTTCAATTTGTTGGTCGCCATTTTGGTGGAGGGTTTCAGTTCCGAGAGGAACGAAAGGCGGGAAAGGGAACAGAGGGAGTTGGCCAGGAGGAAGATGTCCTGCATGCTCGAGTCCAGCTGTAAGGATAGCTCGGACGATAGCAGCAGGTCGTTGACTAGTTCCAGTGAGAGTTACACGCATGTAAGTTTGCATTAATTTATTAGTTCCATTATGTATAGTATGTTCGTTGGATCTTTCGTCGTACGTCACAAATTATCGCTTCGAGAAACGACGCAAAAACATTCAGTCTGATAAAGTAAACCAAATGCGTTAGAAAAAGAACGCACTCTAAAACTTTCGTCGTTTTTTGAAGCGATAGTTTGTGACGTACGACGAAAGATCCAACGAACAGACTATATACAAGGGTAATAAATAAAGTAATTTTAAAGTTTATTGTTTTCAACATATTCTCTATGAAGGTCAGTATACTGTAGCATAGGCTTAGAACAATTATCGACACTTTGTCCACACCGATTGATTTACATCCAAAATATCCATTTTGAACTTATCAAAAAACACGAATTTATTTTTTATTTACGGGAATAAAAAGAAGTCATTAAATGCCAATCAGGGCTTTATGGTAGATGACAAATCAGTTTTAAAAATGTCCAGTCAAAAGTATATCAAGTTTCAACTGTTACTTTTCTCTAGTTGTTGAAATTTAGTTTATTACTTTCCCTATATAGAATATATAGGGGAAGTATTGTTTTCGTGACTGAGTATGTTTGTGGGCGCTGTATCTAGAAAACGAATGATCTGTTTGAGATAAAACTGTAAACTTAAAGTTTTATCGTTAAAAACTGGAAGTGAAAAGCTTTTGGTAAACATTCATAAACTCGAAACGTTTTTTTGATTTTTCTTGATATTTTTCTAAATTTGAAAAATATTACATAACTTATCAAATAAAAATTAAAGGAAACAAGAAACTGAAAAAGTTTTATTTAAACATGTTTTTCGTAAAGTTCTTAATTTGTGAGAAAAAAATGAAAAATTAAATATTTTGATAATGTTTGCCTATTGCTAATAAACCATAGGAGTCACATGAAATTTATATAACAATTATTTGTAAAGAATCTAAAATTCAGCAAATTATTAGGAATAGCCTTTTTGTGAGAAAAATGTAAGGAAATTACTGTGATCGCCATTTTTTTTTTGCTTCTGTGCATTTTACAACTTTTAATTAAAACACTCGCTTATGATTTACTGATTGGAGGGTGGGTTAGAGGCCACCCGCCCACTTTACATATACATGATAACTTTAAATACTAAATCTTGATGATTTTGCTGCAAAAAAAAACAGTAAAACCTGCATAATCCAAATTAAAGTTTATATATAAATTCTCTTTCTATCTTTCTATAGTTAATCACATTTAGGCTTGAATTAATGCCTTTCTACGAATCGTGTATATATTTTTTATTAATTTACAATATATAATTTTTCTCAGGTGTTTGAGAATTTTCTAATTAATTATTTATAATTCATAAAAAAATTCAAAAATGTTTTACAATATTTTTGGATATTGTTTATATTAAGTTGTAAATTTTTCCAGAAATATATTTTCAACATTTCGATTTTTTTGATTTTTTTTTTCATGTCCTACAATTTTCTTCAAGGGTTTCAAAATTTTCTAATAATTTGTTTTTATATTCCTAGAATAACCAAGAATTCTTCTAACAAATTTGCAGATGTTTCTATCAGCAATTTATTTCCCAAATATTAAAAATTATTCAACAAATTTCTAGAATTTTCTATTCCAGAATTATTTCTTTATAGATTTCTAGAATTGCCATTTTTTAGATTTAGATTTATAGATTCACAAACTCTATGGTAGGTAAATATGTCTGTGGACTTTTCCAGCAACATTTCTTTCAGGCCCCACAAGCTTTCTTTACAATTATCAGAAATTCTTGAAGAAAAATTTCCAGCAGAATGTTTCAATCAGATTTCCAAACTTTGCTTTAGTCTTATAAACTATTTTGGTAATTTATTTACCAGGTTTTTAAAGTTTTCCACATTTATAGAATTTTACAGCTTCTTTTATTCCAGTCTTCACGAATTTATTTGCAAAGTTTCTAAAAAATATTTAAAAGTTTTTATCAAATTCCCTTGCAAAATTTATTTTTTAAAAAATTTGCTTCTCGACTTTTCTGACAGTTTTTTCTCTGGACTTGACAAAAACTTGCTAAAAATCTAGAAATATCTCTTCCAAATTCTTAGAATGTTCTTTAAGTATTTCAAATTATCTTCAGATTCCTAAAAATTTCCATTTTTTTATTCTTCTAGATTTTCAGAATTTAAATTTAGATTTTTAGAACTTTCTACACACTTCTTTAATTTTTATCATTGTATAATCCAATTCTGTAAAATTTTCTTGAAAATTCCAGAATTTAATTTTTAACATTCTAAACTTTTAAAATTTTATTTTTCAGATTTCCAGAATTTATGGTAAAAGTTAAAAACTTTTCAGATGTCTAAAATTGTCCAGTAAATTCTCTTACTATCTCCAATTTCTGTTACAACTTTAATTTTTGTTTTGAGAAGTTCCAATTTTTTTTTTTATTAATAATGATTTTTAATTCAAAAATGCTTTCCAATATTTTTTGAATTTGTTTCGAAGTAAGTTTTTTCTCTGGACTTGACAAAAACTTGCTAGAAATCTAGGAATATCTCTTCCAAATTCTTAGAATGTTCTTTAAGTATTTCAAATTGTCCAGCAATTTTTCTTCAGATTCCTAAAAATTTCCATTTTTTTTTCTTCTAGATTTTCAGAATTTAAATTTAGATTTTTAGAACTTTCTACACACTTCTTTAATTTTTATCATTGTATAATCCAATTCTGTAAAATTTTCTTGAAAATTCCAGAATTTAATTTTTAACATTCTAAACTTTTAAAATTTTATTTTTCAGATTTCCAGAATTTATGGTAAAAGTTAAAAACTTTTCAGATGTCTAAAATTGTCCAGTAAATTCTCTTACTATCTCCAATTTCTGTTACAACTTTAATTTTTGTTTTGAGAAGTTCCAATTTTTTTTTTTATTAATAATGATTTTTAATTCAAAAATGCTTTCCAATATTTTTTGAATTTGTTTCGAAGTAATTATAAATTTTTCATCAATTCATTTTCCATATTTCAAAAATTTTCGAATTCTAGAATTTTCTTTCTTGTGGCTCCAGAAATTTCCCTTCCAAATTTCTAGAATTTTCTTCGAGAGGCCAAAATATTTTAATATAATTTTATTTAAATTACTAAACATTTTTCTACCAAATTTCCAAATTCATTTTTGAAGGTTTTCCAGCAATTTAATTTCAAAATTTTAAGAATTTTCTAGTCACCAAATTTCTAGAATTTTCGAATAATTTTTCTTTTAAGATTCCCGAAATTACAAAATTATTTTTAGACTTAGATTTATATATTCATAGGCTCTAAGGTTTGAAAATATTTCCGTCTTTCTAAATTTGTCAGATTTTAATAATATTCCAGCAACATTTCTTCCAGTCTCAGAAAGCTCTCCTTTCTGAATTTCTTAAAGAAAATTTATAGCAGTATCTTTTTAGATTCCTAGAACCTTTCATTTTGTTTCATCAATCCCAAATTTACTTTAGGCTTATAAAACAAATGTCCATTTCATATTGAAATTCTGAAGTTACGCTTACTAGGATGTGTGTTATACTTTAAAATTATATTTTTTATGACGAGTGCAAATATTTATTTGTAAATAAGCACAGTAAACTGTTTCGGCAATTTATTTATAAAATTCCAGGATTTTACAACTACTTTTATTCAATTCTTCAGGAATTTCCTTGAAAATTTAAACGTTTCTTCGATCATTCCTAAATTTTCCAGCAATTTCTCTTTAGAATCATTTCATAAAGATTTCTAATATTTTCCTTTTTCCAGATTTTTCCAGAAATCCAAAATTTGATCAAGAGTTTTAAATTATTTTAACAATTTCTCTTACAGATCCAAAAACTTGTTAGAAATCTAAGAATATGTGTTCTAATTTCTTAGGATTTTCTTCAAGTATTTCAGATTGTCCAGCAATTTTTCATCAGATTCCTAGAAATTTCCAAATTTTTTACTTCTACGCATTCAGAATTTGCTTTATAAACTTTAATTTTTAGAACTTTCCAGTAAATTCTTTAATTTTTATCATTATAAAATCCGAATCTCTAGTTTTTTTGAAAGTTCCAGAATTTTCTATTTAAAATTCAAATTCAAAAACTTGAAAAACTTTTTCTGCAATTTCAGATGTCTCGAATTTTCCAGTAAATTCTTTACAATTTCCAATTTCCGTTTCAAATTATGATTTAAATGGTTATGATTAGTTTGTTTTTTTTAAGTTCTAGGGTTTTCTAACTGAATATTTATAAATCCTAAAAAAATTTCGTTGAATAATTTTACTTTGTCAATTTTCTTTTATTCAAAATTTGTAATTAAAGTTATAAATAAATTAAAGATCGCCTCAGTAATTAAAGTTAATATGTGTATGTAGGGTGGGCGGGTGGCCTCTATCCTACCCTTCAATCAGTAAAACATCATCAAAAATTATTTGAAAAATTTGTTTGAATAAACCTATTAAATTTTGTAATAATGTTATATTTATTTAGGTCTCACCACTTTTAATTAAAACCCTCGCTTATGTGTTACTGATTGGGGGGTGGGTTAGGAGCCACCCATCCACCATACATTAAAATATATTTTTAATAAAGTTCTTTACTTAATAATTTTGACATTTTGCTAATACACTTTAGGAGTTAAATTAAATTTATATAACAAGTAATTGGAAAGAATTCAAAATTGAGCCTCAGTCTTCGAAAAAAATATAGGGAAAGTACTATGATGGCCACATCACCATTTGTTTTGCTATCTAACAGTGAATGTAGAGCATTATATAGCAAATACCTTTGTAGTTCTATAACTACACAAAAAAATTTAAAAAACATATAGAAACTTTATATATTATACTTGTTTTGAGATTAAGAACTTTAGAAAAGGCCAAAAAAGGTCAATAGTCTTTCTTAATGATTAGATAATTGCAAAAGGTCAAAAGTGGGCTACATTAATGCTTAGCATATTGTAGACCTGAAATAACAAAAATTGTTATATCTACACATAAAATATTAAAAATACAACCCGAGGAACAAAATCAAAACTTTTATTGCTTAATAGTCTGAATATTAATTCATCAAAAACAGCTTTGAAGATGGCTTAATCCGGGAATTCCCTTAATTAACGACCAGATCGACCTCATGTACACGCCCATCTTCAAAGCTGTTTTATAATCCCTCTTTTTCGTATTTGTATATATACCTGATGTAACCGTATTTTATATTACTATGTGTTTGATAATGACAAGCTAAATTTGTCGAAACTAGTCACAATAAAAAGTTTTCAAGTTATACAAACAAAGTTATCGTGTTTTATTCAACATATAAATATTAACTAAGCATACACTCGACTTTTTCCAACAATCTAACTTACTCCTAATCTTTTCAATAGTCTTTAATTAATGTACTAATGACCTTTCCCAATAGTTTAACCTAATACACTCCTTATGCAATAATGTAGCGTACTCTTGACATTCGTTAATTAACCTAGTTACTATGATCAGGTTTTTCAAATTTACAAGGTAATTATGAATATTGTTTAACCATTATCATACTTTTGACGTTCTTTTCTCAGAATTGTCTTAACAATAACTTATAGTCAATAGATAATTGGGTAAATTAAAGCACTTGTTATGTTCCATAATTTTAAAACACGTGTAAGTTTGAATTAATTAAAAGTTTCATTCTAAATACGAGGGTTGCCTTTTATATTTCGGGAATAAAGTATATAAAATAAATAAACTAATCATTGCTGGGTTTATTGTTATTAAAAATATTCTCCAACAAAATTAATACCCTTTAACACGCAGTTAAACCAATTTTCGAAGCATTTTTTTTTGTAAGACACACGTGTAAAAAGTTTCTTTATTGCACGAACTGGCATTAAAGCCAGGAGTGTCACTTTTTACACATGTAACTTAAATAACTATTAATAAATGACAGTTGATACATAACAATTAACAGTTGACAGCATACAATAAATAAAAAAGTTGACAAGATAGAAAAACAGTTTTTTTTGATATTAAGTTTCTTAATGGCAGATATAAAAGAGTTATGAATTTTCACTCGCCTGAAGAAGCAATAAATTTGCGAAACAATTTTTAAAATAAATACACCATTTTTGAAAATATCAGGAGTTATTCATAACCCTATTAAACAAATGTGTTAGGAATTGTTTTAAAAAAATAACAAATGCTATGATGGAACGATAGATAACAAATATTAATTGACAGATGACAAATGACAGAAGACGAATCAACTTGAGAGTTGATAGATGATTATTGTCAGATAATAGATGTTATAAGATAATCTAGTTAAGTGCCAGAAGGTAGATAATAGATTAAACATTCATATCTCATCTATAAATTGTTAACATATTGTATTTTTCTTCATACAACACTTGATAATGACCTGCAATGGTCGAAACTATAGTTGTGAAAATTGATAATATATTGTAAAGTTTGTTTGTATATATTATACAATAAATAGTAATATAAAAAGTATTATTTTACTCTTCAGATAATACAAAACATATGATTGTTTACAGATTTTTGATAACAGATGTGAGTTCAAAATGCACAGTTATCAGATAAATGATAACTGACAGATGAAAGACTGAAAATAGTTAAGAATTATTTAGAAAAATACTATTTATTTAATCAATTTTTGTTAATATAAAAAAAATTGGATAACAGGTATCAAAAAAAAATTGACGATTGGCATATGAAAAATGACAAAAGAGAAATCGATACTGTCAATAGATAACAGTTAAAAGTTGACAGTTGATAGATGAAAGTGAAAAACAGTTGTTAACTGTTTGGAGAAATACTTGCAATCATTTAAAAAAAAAATTAAACGTTATAACTGACCTATAATGACAAGTGACAGTTGACATTTCTCAGACCAAAAAACCGTTGGTATATTGATACATAACAGTTAACAATTGGCATGTGACAAGATACATGACAATAGACAAATGACATGTAATTAATAGCTGTTGACAAATGATAATTACTAAACTGAAATCTTTTGGTAAGAACACGTGTTTCTTTGGTAAACAAAGTTAAAAGATGACAGAAATAGATGACAGTTGACAATTGATATATGACAGATGATAATTGATCGATGATAGTTGAAGACAACAAACGATAAATAACGGTTGACATGAAACATAACAAATGACAGTAACAAATACCAATTGTCAGATGACAGATAACATTTCCATAATTGACAAAATTCAGGAATATGAATGATTTATTATTATATGTTACTTTGTTGTTAGCTTGCGATAACCAATTGTATTTCTAAGTAGAGATTGTGATATTTTGATTAATTTCTAAAAAAAAAAGAGCTTAAAATTTTAATGGTAATTGCAATAGGACTTTCTTCTAAGCGATTCACAAAAATGTAAATAAAGATAATAGTGTTTTCTATGTCCAGTCTCAACTGTTAAATTAATTTGATTTTTTTAGATAGTGAATACCTAAAATTCGAAACATTGAAGCTAATTCCTAACAAATTTCTTAATTTTTGATTCTTTCCAATTACTTATTATATAAATTGCATGTTTATGAATGTTTACCAGTAGCTTTTCTGTTCCAGTTTTTAACGATAAAACCTTAAGTTTAAAAATGTCATCTCAAAAGGATCATTCGTTTTTTAGATACAGCGCTCACAGATATTCTCTTGCTCGAAAACAATACTTTTTCTATATAGAATCTATAGGAAAGACAGTTCTTATAATAAGAATTGTATACTTTTTATAGAAAAGCTAAAACCCAAAATCATTGACAGCAAATACAAGCGTAGCTACTTTTTACCTTTTCCAAATATTCAAACATTAATCAGCCTAATAATGACCTTAACATAGTGTAATTTTGACCTCTTAAAATTTTACTTTACGTACTTTCTCATTGGTCTATACCATAACCTAAAGTACTTCTGAACATTCTCAAATTTTTAGTACTCTAAAAATTAATCTAGCCTAACTTATCTTACTCTTTACCTTCTTCAACACTCTATGTTTTAACCTAACACATTTCTAATATTTCTTAGGCATTAACTTTTCTTAGTAATACTCCTGATTTTTCTCAATAGTATAAATATTAATCTAACATACTATGGATCTTTCCTAACTGTTCTAAAATTAATTCTTGAATTTTGGAAGCGTTTACTTCGTGATACATTTTCGATTTTTAAACAAAGAAAACACTTTACTTTTTTATACCACTTATATTTTTTATTTCTCGTGACTAGTTTCAATTACTAGGTAATCATTATCGAACTAATCATTGTTTGTTAATGATTACCTTGTAATTGAAACTAGTCGCGAGAAATATAAAATATAAGTGGTATAAAAAAGTTAAGTGTTTTCTTTATTCAAAAATGTTCTAAAATTAAATTACTATTCTGTTGAACTTCTCTAATAGTCACCTTAACCTAACTATCTCCAGACTCTCAATAATCTAACCACTCTTAACCTTTTCCAATTGTCCAAATATTAACTTAGCGTAATCAAGACCTTTCTCAATAATCTATATTTTAACCCAAAACACTCCTGACCTTTCACAATAACCTCGACATAAATCTAAAGTACTTTGAACATTTCTCAAAATTCTGATCATTGACTAGAGTACCCTTCATCTTTCCTTATATTTTACAGCTTAACCAAACGCAATCCTGACTTTTCTCATTAGTCTAAACTTTTACTTTTCACCTTTCCTAATTAAATAAATATTAACTCACCATATACTTAACCTTTTCCAACAATCTAACTTACTATTAACTTTTTTAATAGTCTCAAATTTATATAGCGTACTCTTGACCTTTCCTTATTATCTAAACAACAACTTAACTTTTTTAAATAGTCTATACTCTAACTTAACGTACTTTTGATCATTCTTAATGATTTAAATGATAATTTTGACAATGAATTAAATTCTCACTTAGCTTATAACCTTATAACCTTTCAAAAATGAAAAACACATTAATTTAGCATACACTTTATCTTCTTCAATAGTCTATACCTCAACCTTACTTACTCTTTACTTTTCTCATTAGTCTAAGTATCTAGCGTTTTCTTTCAATATTATAATAACTTGACGTAATCTTGACCTCTATACTATAACCAAATCTGATCTTTCTCAAAAGTCTTACCGTACTTCTTGGCCCTTTGTCTAAACATTAAGGGTACGCCAGCCTTGACCTTCCCAAATAATCTAACTTACTTAATTATCTTAATCTAACTTACTTAATTACTTTTTTTTAATAATGTAATCTGGTATTCTTTTGACCTTTTCTAATTTTCTAAGTAATAATTGTCTAAAAATTATCTTATTGGCCTTCTTAACTTAGCTATATTTGACCTTATCCAACAGAGTTACACGCATGTATTTTTGATTAATTAAAGGTTTCATTCTAAACACGATGGTTGTCTTTTATATTTCGGGATTATAAAATAAAAAAAATAAATAATTTAATCGTTGCTGGGTTTATTGCTATTAAAAATAAAATCAATACCCTTTAACATGCAGTTAAACTAATTTTCGAAGAATTTCTTCCACTTTGATTTAGGTAAAAACAAAGGTTAAAATTAAAAGATGACAAGTGACAGTTGACAATTGTCAGATAACAGTTAATACATGACAGTTGATATATAACAATTAACAAGAGACTGTTGACAGTAAACATACAATGGATAGTTGATAGATGACTGTTGACAGGTGGCAGTTGACATAATAGAAAATTAGAAGTTTTCTACATTTTCTTAATGAAAGGTTTAAAAGAGTTTCTTTCATTCACCTGAAGAAGCAATAAATTTGCGAAACAATTCACAGCAATTAAATAAATCAATAAACACACTTTTTTTGAAAATATCAGAGTTATTATTATTCTTAACTCTATTAAACAGATGAGTTAGGAATTGTTTTGAAAAAATAACAAATGTTTTGATGGAACGACAGGTAACAAATACTAACAACAACGCCGTTGTGGTATTTTTGCAGTATTTAATTGAATCATTGAATCTGCACGTGTTTATAATTACTATTGTTGTGAACTAGTGATGTGTCAAATCAAACTCTCAAGTTCTAATCCTTGGGATGGCCCTTTACTGCAGTAAAGGGCGCCAATAAGCCTGTTTTTACCACTTGAATAATTGTGCACCAGACTGAGTGTCAATCATATAAAACAATATTGGTATCTCTAACTGCAACTAATAATGATTTTTATTGTTCATTTAAGGTGGGTATATATGAATGTGATATCGATTATTGCTTGGAAGTCACTAAATGGCCCAAGAATATTGTAATTTAATAATCATAATCGTCGAAATTTCAACAAAAATGTTTTGGCAAAAATCCAAGCTCTCATCAGGTTTGAGTATCAATAATATCCAAGCATTACGTAATTATTTCTCTAATTTAAACATTTTTTATCAAAACATTCACGGTCTACGAAACAAGTTAAAAGATTTACGTACGTCTATTCCGTTGTCGGAGTTTGACATTTTAGTTCTAAGTGATGACATTTTCGACGCCGAGTTGGATTTCCATGGATCCAACATATATCGTTGTAATAGATTTAATTCTCACGTCATACGTAGCATATCACCATCTTATGAGGAATTATTTGTATCAATTACAGTACATAATGCGAACATTCTTCTTAGAGGAATTTATAGTGCTCCAAATGTCCCAGTAGGAAATTATGAAAATCATGTGAGACTGTTTGAAGAACTAAGTGATATGTTACTTGATCATCAAACATGTATTATGGGTGATTAAAAACTACCACAGGTAACTTGGATCAATACTGAATTAAGTGTTTTTAATAAACACCTCTCTTTTATCTGCCCAAATCATTGCGAAAATGTTTCGTCCATTAAATTCACTACAGGTTAATCTATAATCTCTAATGCAAATTCAGTTATAATAGATTTAATATTATTAGACTCTTTGTTAGTTAAAAATTACCAAATCTCAACATGTCTGCATCCCCTATTACCTCGTGATCCACATCATCTTGAAATCTCTTTAAATATTGACCTAATTGAAGCATGCGACAACACCAACTGGCAATTTCAGTTAATGAACTATAAATGTATAACTATTGAGAAGCCCAATATTCAATCTTTAATGGTTGGAATATTTCCCTCGTTTTGGAAAAATGCTCCAGTAACACCCGTATTCAATAATAAGAAAAAAACTTAGTAAAAAACTATCGACCGATCTCCATTCTTTCCTTTATTCCAAAGATATTCAAAAAAATATTAAATGAAGTCTCTCTGATTGTTTTTCGAATGTTATAACCAATAGACATCATGGTTTCAGAAGCAGTTGTGCTACTTGGAGTAATCTACTTACTGCCCATTAATCATGGACTCTCTGGAGAGGTTGACTCCGTATATTCGGACTTTTCAGAGGCCTCTGATAGAGTAGACCATGGCATTCTCCTTTAGAAGCTCAAACACTTTGGTATTGGAGGTTTGATTTTTGACTGACTTAAATCTTATTTAATTGGTAGAACTCAATCTGTTTGAATCATGTTTCCTATCATCGGAGTTTAATGTTATATTTTAAGCTGAAAATTACATTATAGAGTATTTAGGTATATATAATCTTAGGGCAATCAGCTGGCAGATGACAGATGAAAGGTTGTATATGACAAATAATGGCAGCTAAAATATATCAACAAAAAATTTCACACGAATTTGTTTCATAAATAGCTCATACATGTTACAGTTTAAAGATGACGGTTGAGAAATGATAGATGACAGTTGCCATATGATAGATGACCGAAAATAATTGATTGATGGTAGTTAGAGACAGCAATTGATAAATGTCGGTTAACAGTTGACAACAGATCATAGGTAACAAATACTAATTATCAGTTGACAGATAACATTTAGATAATTGACGAAAATTCAGGAATATGCATGATTCATTATTATATATTATTCGGTTTTGTTTACAAGAAACGATTTAAATATATTTCTGAAGCTTAGGATAAACAATTGTATTTCCAAGAAGATTAATTTCTAAAAAAAAAACTTAAATTGTTTATAGAGCTTCATTTTAAATGATTCCCAAAAAGATAAATAAAGATAATACCTTTTCTACATCAAGTCTCAACTGTTAAATTATTATATTTAGTGATTTCTTTTAGTTACCGAATACCTAAAATTCAAATGTTGAAGTTAATTTTTAATAAATTTCTTAAGTTTCTAGAAAAATATTTAAATTCAATCAAGAAATATATATTTTAATATAGTGCTCGTATCTTTTAGTGAATTGTAGAACATTTTAGAGTAATAAATACTTCTAGTATAGTTCTAAAAACAACAAACATTCTAATAAAAAAATATGTAAAAAATGTTCAAACTCAACTGTATGCAGATTAACGCTTAGACTATGGAAACACGTTTTCGTCTTGTATGCCTGAAATGGAGATAATACTAAAAAAAACCTCAAGACCTGGCATATGTCTAAGTTTTGAAGTTTCTTTCTCTGTAAAATTTTTAAGGTTAGATTCCTAGGACTATGATTTTTTATTCCTTAGATTATTTTAAAAGGTCAGCACGCCAGATTAATATTTAGATTAATTTAAAAGATTATCCTAGATAATTTTTTAATCCATTAAGAAAAGTCAGGAATAGGCTAGGTTAATATATAGACTTTGGGGTAGGTCAAGAATACGCTAAGTACATTTTTAACAATTGTGAAATATCGAGAGTGACCTAGATGAATGCTTACACTATTAAGAAATATTCCCGCTTTATTGACTGGGAACCACAAAAGTTCAAGACATAATCCAGAGAAAATTTAAAAAAACGTGCAAAATTCAGATATGTTGTTAAGGTTGAAATATTGGTAAATAATTTTATTATAGGTTAATACCTATACTATTGGACAAGGTCACGAATACCACTAGGTTAATATGTAAAGTATTGGATAAGGTTAAAAGTACTGGACATTCATATTTAATACATTTAATAGCCAGATGTACGCTAGGTTAATGTATAGACTATTGGGAAAGGTCAATATACAGACTGTTGTGGCATTTCATGAATCCGCTGGGTTAATTTTTAGACTATTAATAAACATCAATATTAGACTATAATAAAGTGTAATAAACTAATCTAAGTTAATTAAAAAGATCGAGAGTGCGCTAAAGTAAAGTTTATGTATTAAAGAAAATTCAGAAAATATTAATCTTACTATTGTTCTTCAAAAATAGATATTTTTAAAGCTTGCAATGAACTCAAAGGAAAAGTTATTAAATATATTCAGTGATATTTTAGATATTATCTTAAATCTATAAAAATAATTATACCGTTTGCGAATATAAATACAAAACAATGCTTCCAGAAGATGTTTCCAAGTTAATAATACTCGCCTCCCTTTTTATAGAAGAGATAAAACTTAAATCCATCGTCAACAAGTGTACTACTGTAACTATGTTTTACATTCCCCAAGTATAATCACTAATTTAATCTAATAAATGATCTTTGAAATTAAGAAAGCAGCCTACCGCAATTTACACTTTTTACTGTTGTAAAATTATTAACTTAGCGTACTCTTGACCTTTTCTAATAGTCTATACCTTAATCTAACGACATCAGATCTTTCTAATTAATCCAAACATAATTGTAGCTTGTTTTCGACCTAACGCAACTGTCTAAACATTAAATTAGCCTATTCTTTACATTTTATAATAATCTATAATTGTAATCATATGCGAGGGTTTCGTTGAATGCATACCTATTAATAAAAAAAATGACAGTGTAATTCACAAATTAATCTCCCGAGAATATTCTACAGGTTGGAGGGTAGGATAGAGGCCACCACCCATTTACATGTAGGATGGGTACATCCAAACTTACACTCAAACAATGTTTATGGGTTTTGACCAACACCTGCACTTAAGCTGGTATTAACTTCAAAAAACAAAAGCTCTAATAGTGACTGATGTAACAATTTATATGTAGAGTGGGTGGGTGGCCTCTATTTCACCCTCCAACTACAAAACATACGCGGGAGTTTCGATTAATGCATACCGATTAATAAAATAATTGACTGCGTTTTATTCATAAAAGAATCTCTCGCGAATATTCTACAGGTTGGAGGGTAAGATAGAAGCCACCAACCCTCCCTACAAATACATTTTAATTTACACTCAAACATTGTTTATGTTTTTTGCTAACATCTAAAATTAAACAGTTATTAAACTCAAAAACCAAAAGCTATAATACTGACTGTGTAACAATGTATACATGTATGGTGGATGGGTGGCTATCTAAACTACTCCTTGCTTATTTCTTAATAGTCTAAGCATTAATCTCGTAATTATCTATACTTAAGTTAGCATATTCTTGACTACCCTCAAGAGTTTAAAATCAATCCTATCTTACTCCTGACCTATCTCAAAAGTCCAAGTATTTATCTAGTGTACAATTATCTAAATTTTAACTTAGCATATTGACCTTTCCTAATAGTTTTTAGCCTAACATACTCATAATCTAGCTCAATTATCTAAACATTGACTTTTCCTAAGAGTCTATATCTTAACCTAACATACTTTATACATTTTTATTAATATTTAAGAATTAATCTAAAGTACTCATGATATTTATCAATAGTCTAAAGACAAATTTATTTCACTCGTTACCTACTCCAATTAAACTATATCTTAAACTAATATACTCCTGACCTTTCTTAATAGTCTAAACAATAATCTAACGTACTCTTGATTTTTCCCAATTATCCAAATATTAACGTAGCATCTTCTTGGCATTTCTTAATGCCCTGGCGTAATATTGACCTATCACAATAGTTTAAAAATTAATCTTGAGATTTCTTAATTATCTAAACAACTTAGTATACCTAATATACTCTTGACCATCTCCAATAGACGATATCATAACCTAACGTACTCCTGATCGTTCTCAATAAGTCTCTTTCTTTTGATCTTCAAAAATCTACAATTTAACCTAACGTATTCCCGACTTTTTTTACTACCTAAGAATTAATGTAGCGTACTCTTGACTTTTCTCAATTATCTAAACACTTATTCAGCGTATTTTTGGCCTTTTCCAATAGTCTATTACTTAACCTAATTACAAAAATTGTCGTGAAAATGAACATATTTTTTTAGAAATCACAGAGTTATTAATAAACTTATTAAACGAATGTGTACTTTAACCTAACATACTCCTGGCCTTAAAAGCCTACTTCACCGTACTCTTCATCTTTTTCTATTGTCATAATGTGGATTCTCTATGGTATACTCGTAACCTTCCCTAATGGTCTACATTTTAACCTAACTTACTCCTGACCTTTCTAAATATTCTAAGCGTAAATCTAACGTACTCTTAACCTTTACTAATTGTTTAAACATTATCTCAGCATATTATTGAAGTTTAAAGATGTACATTTTAAGACATATTAATGTTTTATAAATAATTTAATTTCTAGGTACCAAAAACTATTTGGCGATCAGCGGAGGAACTCCGAAAAACGAAAGACCTGAACGGACAGCGACCGTCCATCGCGTACTCCCATTGCGACTGCCGCGAGAAACTGGTGAAGGACTGCTGCGCCATCCTGGAAAACGAGCCCAAGTGCAACATCCAAAAGGAGTCCAAGATGCTCAAGCAGCCCAGTACGCAGGTACCGCACCGATTCACACACACTAATCACCAACACGCGCTTGAATCGTTCATAAAAAAACCACCCTTGTTTAGACATCGTCACCACCCATAATCACCCACACAGCGGCCACCCCGCAAGACTCCCCCAGCACCACGCTGGACGACTTCCCGGAATTCCGTTACAGCGTCACGCCCGTGTGCTGCGAGATCACTTCGCCGACTAGTGAAACAGCACCGTGTATTACCAGCACCGATTCCAACACCAATAAGACTGTAAGCTTTAATGGTTAAAACCTCGCCCGGGTTTAATCCAGTAGCGCATTTTAGAGCTCGAGCATGCCGGGATTGCTAAAACCACCCGGGCTATCACCCCCACCACTTGCCTTCAGGCAGTTCGAAAAACCGCTGGAGAAGATCATCACGAGGAACGAAAGGATAGGTTCGAAAACCACTACAGTTTCGGAGAAGGTGTGCATGCCCAGAGGCGGGGATAAGGATAAGGATAAGAGTGGGAGGTTTCACAGAAAATGCTCGTGGAAGCTAGGTTCTAGGTCCAGCCTGCGCAGGAAGAAGAACAGAAGCGGATCCGATTCCGACGCGATACCTTTGAACAACGGCAGGGATCATTCGCAGTGTAATGGAGGTGGTGTTACCCGACACGTAAGCCGCCTCTATATAATTGCTGGTGTTTCGAAATAAACTGTAATCCTTTCCAGCCTTCTTCTCGTCGTATTGCATGCGCTTTAGCTTTTTCCAATCTCTTTCTATCATCTCTGCTGTCTAAATAAAAAGAACTAATCCAACCATTTTTAGAGGTACTTTGCATAACTTTCAACCACTAATTTATAGGCCAGCTTGAGGAACGACCTTCTATTGCAGTCTTCGATTCGCATACAGAATGACACGCAGAAAGACGCTCCGAACAATAAGAGTCCGAAAGGGTTGAGTCCCCAGAATTCGATCAGGTGCCGTAGCGGCACTTATAGCTCGGTTACACAGGTAATCAAAAAAAACATTATAAAATTTACTAGGAATAATAAGAATATAAACATTCTGACTATAACAGTGCGTAATTATATCAATGATCTATTTTTTTTACATATAGTTTATATGATTAACCAAGCCCAAAAATTATAATGATACTTTTTCTGTTTCTTTTTTAATTCAACGATATAAATCCTTCTATTTCAATCTGTAATATTTATATATCTTCCCACTTCATGCTCTACTTTTTCGCGTCTTACGTGAAATACTCTATTGTTTCTTTGTACCAATCAAGATCGAATTTATAGGAACCATGCACCAAATAAAAGAATGAACCTTCAATACTATGAATACTGATCTAAGAATACCTTAGCTTCAGTGGCGACTATTGGTACTGAATAATCATATAATCATCGCAACTTTCCTAAAATTGGTTTATGATCCACCTTTTTCGTTGTCGGTCATAAAATGAAGTAAATTTATGATAGTGTCTATGTAAACAAAGACATTTAAATGTTTTTCCAGTCCAGTAATTGCGTTTAATATTAAAAAGCATCATCCTAAATTCAAATACTAATAGCAAACGTCTTCTTTCGAAGTACTAATCCAAAGGAACTTGTGAAAATGCATCAAAGCAAAAATTCAATTCTAGGTCAGAACCACTGATGAAGACCATTAAAGATATGACGATTGTATAACTTCAAATTTTACTATTTCTTCTAACTTCTTGCTCAGATGTTAAATCAAAAAAAAATATTAACTACAACGATGGTAGAAACGAAATCTGCATTTTAGATCTAATAACTACGTTACCAATTTAAAATAAAAGTTTGTTAATACAACCACAAGAAGCCTCTAGTTAAAGTATTGATTTGTTAAAGACTTTCCTTTGCTTTCGAAAATTCTTTATAAACTAATAGTAGTTGCGTACACTTGAACCCTACGAAATCCAACTTCTTAATCTTATTTCATATCTTTTCAAAATTTATGTATAGGTCGGTCAGGGTCCCACGCTAACGCGTCACAACTCGTTATCGACGTCACAGTCGAAGATCAGCCCTTGCAACGCCGAGCTCTCGAAGCTGAACAGCCCGACCGCGTCCAGGAAGGAGAGCCTCACCGACACCAAGCCTTTAAACACGCAGAGCGAAAAGGCCGAGTCCTCCGAGAAACAGCTCCCCGCCATCAGCATGGACGAGTGCGAGCAGGAGGAGACGGAACCGAAGCCGGCCCTTAATAAGCTGCGCAGACTCCTCATCTACCTCGAACCGAAAGGCTGCATGAAGGAACGCGACGAGCACTCCCTGTATATTTTCACACCAAACAATAGGTGAGTAAAGTTTTTGTGTTGGCCATTGCGGGGATTTTATTGTGTTGGTGTTTGCAGGTTTAGAAGACTGTGCCGTTGGTTGGTCGATCAGAAATGGTTCGACAACGTCGTTCTTCTCTTCATCGCCATGAACTGTATCACGTTGGCCATGGAACGGCCCAATATCCCTCCTCACAGTAAGGAACGGTTCTTCCTCTCCACCAGCAATTACGTCTTCACTGTAGTCTTCACGTTAGAAATGTTTTTAAAGGTAAGTTCAAAGATTCATAAAAATAAAACAAACTTCATTATACGATTGGTTAATTTCTCACTTAACCCCATTTTTATTTACTTGAGACATTCAATTGTTTTAATGTGTTGCCAAAGTCAACAATTTTTTCTAATGATTGAGAAATCTCTTACTTAACTCGCGATTGAACACGATTAGGATTAAAACAGTTAATAGTGAAGGCTTCTATTTTGTCATAATTCACTAATTAAACACTTTTGAACTTTGTATAACTAATACTTTATTTAGTGGCTATAGTTTCGACAACTTCAACTTGTGAATTACAAAATCAAGTCGAAGTTATCGAAACTACAGTCACTAAATAAAGTTAAAAAGTGTTTCATTAGTGAAGATTTAAACTGTCATTTGGCAATTGTTTCTTTAGTAATGTTATTTAACAATTTCAACTGTTTTAAAGGTCGGTATTCAATTGTTATGGCGATTTTGACAATTCCATCCGTTGTTTTTTTTTTTATTTCAATGGTTTCGAATGTTTTTGCTTTTATAAATTGTTAGTTACTTCTTTTTATAATTATCTAGCAAGTTCAATTATTTTGATAATTTAAATTGTTTATGAGTTTTAAATACAAATTAATTATGAAAATTTAAACTCGATTAACCAAAATCGAATTTGATCGCAGAAGTTATATGACAGATGATAGATTATAGATGGCAGGTAACAGTTGAAATATGATAAAGGATAAATGACAAATATCATGTAAGATATCATAATCTGAAATTAAAATTAAATTTTACGATTTGAAAAATTGGATATAAACATTACGTCCGAAACTTAAATAACAAACGACAAATCCAAATGACAGGTGACATTGAGAGATGCCAGAAGGCATTTAACAAATGTCAGATGGCACATGAAAAATAAAACAAAATGATTTCCATGAGATATATACTTAAGTTTTCATCACCTTTCTTTAAATTATTATTCAAAAGATGAAAAAAGACTGCAATTTTTATCTGAATTCCAAACAATGTTCAATAAATTATGCAAATTAACAGATGACAGATGACCAATGACAGGTAACAGATGATTATAGATAACAGATGACAGTTGATAGATGACTGATGATAAATGATAGATAAAAGTGACAGTTGATAGATAACAGATGGCAGATGACAAATGACAGAGGACAGATGATAGGTAACAAAGGACAGATGATAGATAACAAAGGACAGATGAAAGATGACAGAAGACAGATGAAAGAACAGATAGATAATACACATGGTATATGTTTTAAAATTAAGATTTAAGAAACCATTATTTTCCTTATTAATGATAAAGAAGGGGTTTCTGCTAACTTAAAATAACAACTGACAAATGACATACTACTGATGATTCACTTCAAATAACAGATGACAAACGACAGACGAGAAGTAACAAATAAGAGATAACAAATGACACATTTTATTAAATTTTTGACTAACGAATATATTCAGCGGTTTCCATTGATTTTAGCTTTCTGTGTGCTCAAATGCTTGTATTAAAATATTTTTTCATAAATTATCTAAATAATATTTCAAAATATTTTATTTTAGAATTCAAATATTTCAAATTTTCAAATATTGTGTTTTTTGTGTAAAATTCCTTTGATTTTTTTAACGTTTTAGTTTTTATTCATCCGCCAGCTTTAGTTGATAGATAACGTAGATAATCGACAAATAACAGTTGAGAAACAGAGAGAATAAATGATAAATAACAGAATACAATGACAGGAGTTAAGACGTTAAATGAATAATGAGGTATAAAAAATGACAGATAATAGACTAATAGATAATTTTTAACATTATTTCAAGGGTTGTTTTAATCAGTTGTTTCTTTTTGAACATTTTTAAAACCATTTTTAAATAAAAAATAACAAAATGTTTATTTTTTGTTATTATACTTTCAACTATTTTAACTTCATGTACAATACGATAGATGACATATGCCAGAAGACATATCAGAAATGACAGATGACAGAAGATAGATGAAATGTTGGACAGACAGACAGATGACAGGTTACAGATGATAGATGATAGATGATAGATGATAGATGATAGATGATAGATGATAGATGATAGATGGTAGATGATAGATGATAGATGATAGATGATAGATGATAGATGATAGATGATAGATGATAGATGATAGATGATAGATGATAGATGATAGATGATAGATGATAGATGATAGATGATAGATGATAGATGATAGATGACAGATGACAGCCGACAGATTATTGTCTTAAAATTTCTGTTTTTTCTTAAGGTTTTCAACTCTTTCCACTTGGTAAATTTTAACTGTTTTTTACTGTTTTGTGCTAATTTTTTGTTCTTTTTGTTATTTTCAACTCTTTTAACTTAAAAGGCGACAGTTGACATATGACAGATGATATATGACAGAACACATATCAGAGGTGACAAATGACAGAAGACAGATGACAAATAACGAAAGACAGAAAACATCTAATGCAGATAATAGATGACAGGTGACAGGTGACAGATAGCAGATGACAGATGGCAGATGACAGGTGACAGGTGACAGATTACAACAAATTACAAATGACAACTGATAAATGAGAGATAACAGATGACAGAGGACAAATGATAAATGAGAGATAACAGACGACAAATAACATGATATATAATAGATAGATAATAGATATATTATATTTTTCAATGTTAATAAAAACTAATTTCTCTTATTATTCATAAAGAAATTTATACTAATTTTATCATATAATAGTCGACAAAGGACACACTGTGGATGACCCACGTCAAATAAAAAATGATATACGACAGATAACAAATGAGGAGTGATAGATTATAAATGACAGATAATAGATGACACATTTCTCTTTAAATTTTTGATATAGTTTCTTTTGATCGGTTGTTTCTTCTGTTTTTAGGAAAAGCTTTTATAGTTGTTCTTTTTTCAACATTCAACTGTTTCTGTTTAAATTTAATTTTTTTTCTTAAAATTTTCCTTCTATTTCTTCTTGGTAAATTTCAACTATTTGTTTGACAAATTTTAATTCATTTTTTCTAAAATGAGAGATGGTAGATAGCAGGTGACAGAATACAGATGAGAGATGACAGATGACAGAAGACAGATGATAGAAACAAGAAAACAGATGAGATATGAGAGATTGCAGATGAGAGATTACAGATGAAAGATGACAGATAACAGATGACAGATAACAGATGTCAGATGGCAGGTGACAGATAACAAATTGCATGGTAAATGACAGATAGATTGGAGAGATGTTATATTTTTCAATATTAATAAAAACAGTTATTTCTCTCGTTATTTATAGAGAGAAATTTTGTGTTAACATATAACCGATGGCAAATGACAGACTACGGATGACCAACGTCAAATAACAGATGACAGATAGCAGATGATAAATGACGGGTAACAAATAACAGACCGATGAAAAATTTTGCGCAAATTTTATATAGTTTTTCAACTGGTTCTCTTTTAATTTTTGGATTTTTTCTAACTTTAAAATTTCCAACTATTTTTGGTAAATTTCAACTGTTTTTTTCTTGACCAATTAATTAAGTAATTAATTAATTATCTTAATTTAATTTAACTATTTATTCTAAGCTTAAATTTGTTTTGTTTTTTTGTTTGCTAATTTTAACTATTTAACTTCATATAAAAGACGACAGACGACATATAACAGAAAACCGTTGAGAGATGACAGATGGCAGATAACAAATGACAGAAGACAGATGATGGAAGATAAAAATCAGATGACATATGACAGATGACAGATGGAAGATAACATATTGCAGAAGTCAAATATATAATAAAAATTAAAGTATAAAAGTTGATAGATTAATATAATATTTTGACATAATTTCAAACCATCCTTTCTTGAAATTTGATTTTAACTAATTTTTACGCATTTCTTCAATAGTTTTTCTTTGGTCAAACATTCAACTGTTTTACATAATTTCAACCGTTATCATATAACAGATGACAAAAGACAGATAAGAGACGATAGAAGACAGAAAACAGATGACATATGACAGATTGCAAAAGAAGGATGAGAGATGACAGGTGACAGATGATAGATTACAAATGGCAGAAGTCAGATGTGAAATGAATAATCAAAATTGAAGTATAAGAGGTTATAGATTATATATTAATAGAATTTTTTAACATAATTTCTACGGTTCCTTTTAATTAATTGTTTTCCCTTCTCAAATATTCAACTGTTTCTGTTTTTTTTTTTTTATACAGTATTCTCTTACAAATGTTTACCTCTTGTCTTAGAATAGAAACCAGAAAACAGATGAGTATTTTCTGCTTTTTCTTAAGGTTTTCAACTGTTTCCTCTTGGTAAAATTGTTTTTTTCTTCCCAGATTGTAATCCCTTTTTTGTAAAAATGAAACTATTTTTTAAATGGTTTTATTGTATTTTAACTTCATATAATAGGCGACAGGCGACAGAAAGCAGAAGACAGATGACAGAAGGCATAAAATAGATGACATATGACAGATGAGAGATGACAAATGGAAGAAGTTAAATGTCAAATGAATCAAAAAAATTGAAGTATAAAATCTTTTAAAAAAAATGTATTTAATTTTAAGTGTTTTTTTACGCAATTTATTCATGGTTTTTGTTTTGTCAAACATTCTACTGTTTCTTGTATAATACAGTACTTATTCTTTTAGAAATGTTTGTAAGATTTTCAACTGTTTCCTCTTGGCAAATTTCAACTGTTTTTTCTTAATAAATACTTTTTTTGTTTCATTCTTTTAAATTGTTTTTATCACAAATTTCAACTGTTTTAACTTCACATAAAAGATGACAGACGATATATAACAGAAGATGGCAGAAGACAGAAAACAAATGGCATATGACAGATGACAAATGACAAATGACAGATGACAAATGACAGATGACAGATGAGAGATTGCAGATGACATAAAAGATGATAGATTAATAGAATATGTTTGACATTATTTCAACAGTACCTTTTAATCAATTGTTTCTTCTTTTAAAAAAATGAAACCTTATTTTAACTGTTTTTAACGCAATTTTTTTTTTTCAATTTTTTTTTTTAAACATTGAACTGTTTTTATTTCTTTTATAATACAGTGTTTATTCTTTTGTCATTTTTCATAAAGTTTCCAACTGTTTCTTCTTAATAAAATTAAACTGTATTATTTCTTGCTAAATTTTAATTGTTTTAATTTGTTGTAAAATTTAACGCATTTTTCTCTATTTAAATTTTTTTAATATGTTTTGTTGTTTAAAATTTTAACTTTTAAAAGCAATTTAAATTGTTTGTTCTTGTCGAATTGTAAGTGTTTTTTTTTTGTAGGATTGTTTTAACTTCATATAAAAGATGAGAGATAGCAGATGTCAGATGTCAAATGAATAATAACAATTGAGGTATAAAAGATGATAGATGATAGATTAATAGAAAATTTATGACATAATTTTAACCGTTTCTTTTAGTCAGTTTCTTCTAAATTTCTTTCTTAAATAATTTAAATTGATGAGAGGTGACAGATGACGGACGACAGATGACAGACGATATCAGGCGACAGATAACAAGTGACAAATGACATGTTGACAGATGACAAATATACAGGGTGTCCCGTTAATGCGGGGAAATTGCTGGACCATAGATTCCTGAGGTCAAAATATGACGATTTAACGCAACTTATTTATATCCAAAAATTTACGGTTAAGCCGGAATTTGGCTTGAGAGTTTAATTTTTTTTTATTTCTTTTGTTTATAACAATTGAACGCTTTATTTTATTTGAATGAAATTTATTTTTAATAACTATCATAATATAATACACCATTTCAGTTATTATGATTATTATTGGTTAACAAGAAGTATAAGAAACAGTAGTACCACCACTTAAAAACTAAAATATTTTTTTAATCGTGAATCTAATCAGAACTAAAAAAATACTGCTTGAAAGACTGTTTAATTTAAAAACTTTTTCATCTCTTAATAATATTTGATATCTTTTACGGTTTTCTCACAAAAAAATAAAATATATATTTTTTATCTAGTAAAAACAAAATCTAGGTTTTAATCGAATCGAAAATAAATGATTTTCGTGGCCGTCTTTGTTTAAAAAATGTAAATTATGTATAATAATAATTATTTTGTGTCTTTTAACAATTAATTTTTAACTGTATTATAGTTCATAAATATTCATATTTGGAACAAACAGATATCTTGTTTGTATTAGGATTTTGCAATGAAAATTGTTTGAAAAGTGTTAGATGTTGTTTTGATTTATTTTATTAATTGATATTATTTAATTTTTATTCAATAGAGTAAGTTTATTTACTTATTAATGGGTGCATAATGAGTATACTATATTCATATTTTATTTTTTTATGCAAAAACCGTACAAGATATCAAAAACTGGTAAGAGTCAAAAAAGTTTTTAAATCTAATGCTCTTTCAAGTGGATTTTTTTGGATTTTATTGGATGCACAAATAAAAAAATATTTTAGTTTTTATATGGTGATACTACTGTTTTTTATACTTCCTGTCAATCACTAATGCCAACAATAACTGAAATGATGTATGATATTATGGTACTTATTAACAATAAGTTTCATTCAAATCAAATAAAGCGTTCAATTGTTATAAACAAAAGAAATAAAAAATTTGAAACTTTGAAGCCAAATTCCGGCTTAACCGTAAATTTTTGGATATAGATAAGTTGCGTTAAATCGTCATATTTTGACCCCAGGAATCTATGGTCTAGCCATTTCCCCGAATTAACGGGACACCCTGTATATATATACTGGGTGTCCCATTTTAATCCGCCAGTAGCGATAATTCTGAAACATTGCATTGAATCAAAAAGTGTTCCAAATGAAAAGTTAATGGTTCTGAGGGGGACATCTGATGCCGTAGACTTTGCCCCCCCAGCCCCCCAAGGGGGGCTGGGGGGGCAAAGTCTACGGCATCAGATGTCCCCCTCAGAACCATTAACTTTTCATTTGGAACACTTTTTGATTCAATGCAATGTTTCAGAATTATCGCTACTGGCGGATTAAAATGGGACACCCAGTATACATATATTACTTAAGTTTCGACGGTTTAATGTCATTATCAAGTGACTGACAGATGACAGATGACAGATGACAGATGACATTACAAATGACAAAGGACAGATGACAGACAACAGAGAACAAATAGATAATACATATGACCTATGTTTTAAATATAGATTTAAGAAACACCTATTTCTCTCATTAATAATTAAGAAGGGGCTTCTGCTAACTTTATATAACAACTGACAAATGACACACATCAGATGACAAACGACCCACTAGAAATGATAGATGATGGATTAGAAATGACAGATAAGAGATAACAAATGACACATTTTATTCAATTTTTGACAAAGAAATATTTTCAGCGGTTGTCATTGATTTTATCTTTCTGTCGACGCAAATTTTTCAATTAAAATCATTTTTTTCATAAATTATGTAAACAATATTTCAAAATGTTTTATTTGATTAGAATTTGTTTTCAAATATACTGTTTTTTATGTAAAATTCCTTTGATTTTTTAACGTTTTAATTTTTATTCATCCGCCTGTTCTGTTGATAATGGCAGATGACAGATTAATAGATGACCTAGACAATTGAAAAATGACAGTTGAAAATAACAGAAAAGAAATGATAGTTGATGAACGACATATTACAGATGTGAGGAGTTAAATGAATAATAACAATTGTGGTATAAAAATTGACAGATGATAAAATAATAGATATTTTTTGACATTTTTTTTTGACAGTTGTTCCTCTTTTTAAAACAGTTGTAAATAAAAAATAATAAAATGTTTACTTTTTGTCTTTAAATTTCTTTATTTTTCTTATAGTTTTTAACTCTTTCCCTTGGGTATTTTAACTGTTTTTCTACTGTTTTCTACTAATTCTTTGTTTTTTTTGTTATACTTTCAACTACTTTAACTTTATGTACAAGACAACAGATGACATATGCCAGAAGACATATCAGAATGACAAATGACAGATGCCAGATGACAGATGACAGATGAAACATCAAAGATGAAAGATGAAAGATAACAGATGACAGATAACAGATAACAGATGGCAGATGACAGCCGACAGATTATTGTCTTAAAATTTCTGTTTTTTTTTTCTTAAGGTTTTCAACTCTTTCCACTTGGTAAATTTTAACTGTTTTATTACTGTTTTGTACTATTTTTGTTCTTTTTATTATTCTCAACTATTTCAACTTCATGTAAAAGATGACAGATGACAAAAGACATATCGGAAACAGAAGATGACAGAAGACAGATGACAAATAACGGAAGAAAGAAAACACGTAACAGATGACACTTGACAGATGGCAGGTAATAGGTGACAGATGGCAGATAACAGATTACAGATGATAAATGACAGATAACAGATGACAGTCTACCGCCTACATATTACAACATATTTCAGATGAAAAATTACACATGATAGATAATAGATTTTGTATTTTCAGCATTTCTCTTTAAATTGTTGATATACTTTCTTTTAATCGTTTTTTTTTTTGCAATTTGTTTAATAGTTTTTCTATTTCAACATTCAACTGTTTCTGTTTAAATTTTTTAAACTTTCAACTATGTCCTTTTGGTAAATTTCAACTGTTTTTTCAAATTTTAATACTAAATTGAGAGACAGATGGCAAAAGACAGAATACCGATGAGAGATGACGGAAGATAGATGACAGAAGACAGAAAACAGATGGCATATGACATACGATAGACTGATGTAAAATGAATAATAAATATTAAATTATAAAAGTTGACAGATTATAGTATAATAGAATTTGTTGACATAATTTCAGCCGCTTGTTTTAATCAATTTTTTATAGTTTTTCTTTTGCTAAACATTCAACTGTTTCTGTTTCTATTTTCAATACAGTTTTTATTATTTTACAAATGTTTACCGTATGCCTTAAGCCTTTTTTTCTGCTTTTCTTTGTTAAGGTTTTCAACTGTTTGGTTTTGGTAATATTAAACTTTTTTCTTGCCATTTTGTAAAATTTAATTATCTCAATATTTTTTTTAGCTTTTTTATTTCTCGTGAATTTTAACTTTTTTAAATCAATTTTAATTGTTTGCTCTTTCCGAATTGTAATTGCTTTCTTTTTAAAATTGTTTTAAAATATTTTTAAATAATTTTAATTAATGACAGATGACAGATGGTAGATGACAGATGGCAGGTTACAAATGACAAATGATATGTTATAAGACAGATAACTACGGAGGACTCACGTAAAAAACAGATTACAGATAGCAGATGACATACGACAGATGACACATTACGGGTGATTATAAATGACAGATAACAGATGACAAATGATAGATGGCAGATGAAAAATTAAACATTATAGATAATATATGTTGTAAGCATTTCTCGTTTGATATAGTTTCAGCCGTTTCTTTTAATCGATTATTTCTTGTTTGAAAATTTTTGAAACTGTTTTTCTTTTTAAATGTTGTTTTAATTTTCAGAATTTTCTGTCTTAAGATGTTCTGCCTCTTTTTCCTAAAGTTTTCAACTACTTCTTCTTGGTAAATTTTAATTAATTTTTTTTGTAAAATGAGAGATGCCATTTAGCAAGTAACATAACATAGATGAGAGATGAGAGATGGTAGATGACAGAAGACAGATGATAGAATACAGAAAATAGATAACAGAAGACAAATAATTAATAAAAAATTAAAGTATAAAAGATTACAGATTATAGATAGATAATATTTTAACATAATTTCAAACCTTCCTTTTTGAAACTTGATTTTAACTGTTTTTTATAGATTTTTTTATAGTTTTTCTTTTGTCAAACATTCAACTGTTGACAGATGACAGATGGCATGTTAGATGACTGGTGACTACGGAGGACTCACGAGAAATGACAGATTATAGATAGCAGACGACATACGGCAGATGACACATGACGAGTGATATATTATAAATGACAAATGACAGATAATAAATGATAAATTCAAATTTGTCCTTTTTAAACATGCAACTGTTTCTGTTTTAACTTTTAGAATTTTTTATTTTTTATCTTAAGGTTTTCTATTTTTTTCACAAGGTTTTCAACTATTTATTCTTTTGAATTCTTTTTTTATGTTAAATTTAAATTATGTATTACAAGTTTTATTCGTTTTTTGAAAATTTTAACTATTTTAACTTCATATAAAAGACGATAGACAACATGTGACAGACAGACAGACAGATGAGAGATGACAGATCCCAGATGACAGAAGACAAATGATAGAAGACAGAAAACAGATTACATGATAGGCGATATATGACAGATGACAGATACAGATGGCAAGTGACAGAAGTCAGATGTCAAATAAATAATAAAATTGAAGTATAAAAGAATTCATATTATAGATTAATATAATTTTTTGACGTAATTTCAATAGTTTCTTTTAAAGTTTTCAACTGTTTTTACAGTTAGTGTTTCATTTTTCAAACAGTTCACTGTTTCTGTTTCTTTTATAATACAGTATTTATTTTATGCAAGTATTTACCTTTTGTCTTAAGGTTTTTCTGCTTTGTTTTTTCTTATGGTTTTCAATTTGGTAAAATTCAATTGGTTTTAATTCCCAAGTTTTAATTCCTTTTTGTAAAAAAAATAAACTATTTATTACAAGTTTCATTTTTTATTGCAAATTTTAACTATTTCAACTTCATATAAAAGACAACAGACGACGGAAAACAGAAGACATATGACAGATGACAAAAGACAGATGAGAGATGATAGAAGACAGAAAACAAATGACAAAAGACAGATGAGGGATGACAGCTGACAGATGATAGATGACAGATGGCAGAAGCTAGATGTCAAATGAATAATAAAAATTGAAGTATAAATGATGACAGATTATAAATTAATATAATTTTTTTAACATAATTTCAATAGTTCCTTTCTTAAACATTCAACTGTTTCTGTTTTTATACAGTATTCTCTTACAAATGTTTACCTTTTGTCTTATGCTTTTTTTCTGCTTTTCATAAGGTTCTCAACTCTTTTCTCTTGGGAAACTTTTTAATTGTTTTTATTGCAAAATTCTAACTTGATATAAAAGATGACAGATTATAGATTAATAGATTTTTTGACATAATTTTAATCGATCCTTTTAATCAATTGTGTCTTTAAAAAAATTAAAACTAATTTTTTTTTTTATAGTTTTTGTTTTGACCAACATTCAACTGTTTCTGTTTCTTTTATACTACAGTATTTATTCTTTTACAAATTCTTTATTCTTTATT
The DNA here is from genome assembly GCA_963969525.1 of Ontholestes murinus. NCBI lineage: Eukaryota > Metazoa > Arthropoda > Insecta > Coleoptera > Staphylinidae > Ontholestes > Ontholestes murinus. The sequence continues at coordinate 15,071,750 of OZ018395.1, read as the reverse complement.
AGCTTCACTTCTCCTGCATACAAAATTAAGAAAAACTTACAAACAATACACGATATACGTACATTTTATATAAAAAATACAAATAATTTATTTACTGTTTCCTCTTAGTAAATTTCAACGGTTTTATCTTAACAAATATTAATTCTTTTTTTATAAAATTTAAACTTAAATTAAATAATTGTTTTTATTGCAAATTTTAACGTCTTACGACATATGACAAATGACAGATAACAGATGACAGAAAACAGATAACATATGACAGATGAGAGACAACAGAGGACGGATGACAGATGACAGATGTCAGGTGACAAATGACAGACGACAGTTGGAAGGCGACAAAGAACAGATGATAAATGGCAGATGACAGATTATAGGTGGCAGATTAAATGTAACAGATGAGAGATGACAAATGACATATTAGGCGACAGATGACAAATATATATGTTATATTTTCAATACTAATATATAAAATTACTCTCATTAGAAAAATAGCTTCTGCTAACATTATCATATAACAGATTACAAACGTCAGACTACTGTAGACGCACATAAAATATCAGATGACAGATAGTAAATAACATGCGACAGATTTCAATTACTGGTGATAGATTAGAAATGACCGCTAACAGAAAAAAAAAACAGAAGATAGGTAATAGATTTTGTATTTTTAGCATTTAAATTTTTGACAGATTATTTACGACAGTTGACAGATGCTACATAAGTTAATTCAGAATAGATTTCTCCTATTATAAATCTTTGCATAACCATTTTTCAATAGTTTTGAGTTAATTTTTGATTTGTATTGTAATGTCGTAAGATATCAAGAATTTCTAAATTGTTTTTGTTAGATTACAACTAGATTTGAAACATTTTTTGCATATGGTTTTCAGATGTTTACTAAAGCATGTAAACATCTAAAAAAATTTATATTAAAAATGGTTCAAATCGAATTGTTTTTCAACCTTAGTAAGAAACCTATTCCTTTCGCCAAACGTAAATAGAGCTTCTATCGATTTTGATTGATAACAAATACAAGATAGTTGACAAATTTCAGTTGTTTATAAAACATGGCATGACAGACTAAATAATATAAACCTAGAATATGTTTGATCTAGCGTAAATTTGACGTATCACAATAAACACTTCATTGGCCGTTCGTACTCATAACCTACCCCAATAAATTATACATTAGCTGAAGTCACGAGTACGTTACTTCAAGCGATAAAGTAAACGCATAGTGTGTGTGTTGGGGTAATTAATAACCAGATAGTATTTTTTGTACAATTTTGCTCTTATCTTTTAGGTCGTCGCATGGGGTATGTGTTACGGTCCTGATGCGTACTTCACCTCCGGCTGGAATATCATGGACGGATCGCTGGTGATAATATCCATCGTGGATTTGCTCATGTCGCTGATAAGCGAGTCCAGTCCGAAAATTTTCGGAATCCTGAGGGTAAAGCAAAAAATAAAATTCTCCTTCACTCACTGACTTATCTTCTTCGTCAATTTCAGGTATTTAGACTGCTGCGTTCTTTGCGGCCATTAAGGGTCATCAACAGAGCACCAGGGCTGAAACTGGTCGTGCAGACTCTGCTCTCTTCACTGAGACCCATCGGAAACATCGTCCTCATCTGTTGCACGTTCTTCATTATTTTTGGTATATTAGGAGTACAGGTTAGTCAAAATTATATCAAAAATATAATATTAATAAATGACTTTAAATCTGTATGGATGTAAATGCAGAGTTTAATTGAAGACATTTGATCTATTCCTTCTTATTTTGTTTATTACCTTCAATAAAGTCTGTATGGATATAAATGCACCCCATTATGCTGAAGATATTTGTAATCCTTCTTAATTTAATAACTTCAAATAAGATGTAAATTAAATATTGATTTATAGGTGTCATTTTCAAATAAGATATTATAATATTTCTTGTATTATGTTTTAGTTATTTAAGGGCTCGTTCTACTCGTGCAAAGGAGACGATGTCCGTGGGGTGCGCAACATGTCCGAGTGCTTGCAGCGGGGCAACCAATGGGTCAACCAGAAGTACAACTTCGACGACCTGGGCAAGGCCCTGATGTCGCTCTTCGTGCTCAGCTCGAGGGACGGATGGGTGAACATCATGTACACCGGTCTGGACGCCGTGGGGGTGGATCAACAGGTTGGTGGGACGCGTTTCATCGATTCCGGCGTCGGTCACTAACCCCGCGTTCGTGTTTACAGCCGCAAATCAATTACTCCGAGTGGCGGCTGCTCTACTTCATCGCCTTCATCCTCCTCGTCGGCTTCTTCGTCCTAAACATGTTCGTCGGCGTCGTCGTAGAGAATTTCCACAGGTGTCGCGAGGAACAGGAGAAGGAGGAGAGGATCAGGAGGGCGGCCAAGAGGGCGTTACAATTAGAAAAGCGACGAAGAAGTAGGTTTTCTTTTTAATAATAATAATTAAATTACTGTAAAAAAATCTTCTAAATATTACGTCTGAATAAAGTTCAGCTTTGTTCGTAATAAACATAAAATTTGGTTATTTTTTTAGAAATGAATGAACCACCATATTATATAAATTACTCACCTTGGCGACTGTTCATCCATAACGTCGTCACTTCTAAATATTTCGACCTGGCCATCGCTGCCGTCATCGGGCTGAACGTCGTCACCATGGCGACGGAGAGCTACAAAATGCCCGAAATCCTCAACTACATCCTGAAGATCTTCAACTACTTCTTCACCGCGGTCTTCATCCTCGAGAGCACCATGAAACTGATCGCTCTCGGCTTCGTCCTCTACCTGAAGGACAAGTGGAACCAGCTGGACGTCTTCATCGTCATCCTCTCCGTCGTTGGCATCGTCCTCGAGGAACTCAAGAGCAACATCATACCGATCAATCCAACCGTGTTGCGCGTGATGCGCGTCATGAGGATAGCCAGGGTCCTCAAGCTGCTCAAGATGGCCAAAGGCATCCGCGCCCTGCTCGACACCGTCATGCAGGCGCTGCCGCAGGTCGGCAACCTGGGGCTGCTTTTTTTTCTGCTGTTCTTCATTTTCGCAGCGCTGGGAGTCGAACTATTCGGTCGGCTCGAGTGTTCCGAGGAAAACCCATGTCAAGGTAAATTAAATTAAATCTTGTAAGTCTAACTAAATTTTTAAGATTGGTTTTGTTTTTTATATTTAAGGTTTGGGTGAACACGCTCATTTTTCTAATTTCGGGATGGCTTTCTTGACGTTGTTCCGCGTCGCGACGGGCGACAATTGGAACGGCATCATGAAAGACACCTTGAGAGAAGATTGTGAGAGTGACGCAGACTGCGTGAAGAACTGCTGCGTATCGCCGGTGATAGCGCCCATTTTCTTCGTCATCTTTGTGCTGATGGCGCAGTTCGTGCTGGTCAACGTCGTGGTTGCCGTAAGTGAATGACCAAAATTATTCAAGCGCTTGTGTTATTAACGGTTTTCTTAAAGGTCCTAATGAAGCACCTTGAGGAATCGCACAAACACCTCGAGGACGAGCAGGATATGGATAATCAGTTGGAGCGAGAGTTCCAAGAAAAACAGGAGATGGAGGAGAGGGAGCTGTGCTTGGCCTTGCAGATGGATTCCGAATGTATACAGCCTCATTATAAACCCCTTACCAAGGTATTAGATTTGCTTGGCTTAGTTCACAAAGAAGGTAATTTAAATTAATATTTGTTATTAGGTTCTTTCACTGCCTTCAAACTTTACCTACAATCCCCCTGGTTCGAAACGCAGCGAGTCCAGAAATCCGACAATCCAAAGGCGGCAAACGGTCCACAGTCAGCAGCCAATAATGCTCTCCAATTTGGACGATATCAAAAACATCGACGAGTCAACAACGGACATCTACAGCATCCGCGAATACAGAAACAACGACGCCAACGAAAAGAACAGGAACCTACTGGCGAACCTGGACGAGATCATCACCCTCAATCAAACGGACAACTTCCTAAAGGTGATAGAGCCGGAGGAAAAGTACCCCTTGAAAAGGATCAACGAAAACATGTTAAGCGTCCCTTGCGAGCAAAAACCGATGCAGAAGCTTTACGGAAGCACGAAGCACCTCTTCGTCAAGCAAAAGTCGATGGAGATAACCGAAGAAACTCCGTTCTTACTATCCACAAACACCCTAACAGTCCCCACTGATGAGAAACGAATGTTAAAGCACGACTCTCAAGAGAGTGTGCAGCGTATCATCACTGAACGCAGGAAATTAGATGATAACTTAAAAGAAATCAATCAATTCGATATATTCGAGGTAACCAATGGAAGCGAGGAGAATTTAGTGGAGAAAGACGATGATCCGAAAGGCGATGGTGAGGATGAGGAAAGTTGAACAACCCCCACCATCAAGAACTGTGCCAAAACCGCCGAACACACGTTTCTAAAAAAAAAACAAAATCAAAGCAATTAACTGATCATCCTCATAACAATAGTTTCCCTTAATACTTCACTAGTTTAGAATTTTTGTACAATTGTTATCAGCCAGTATTCGCATCAATGTTTTAGCCAAAGATACAACAAGGTAACTTAATTAACTGTTAAGGGTAAAAACAGTAATAAGAAATTTAAAAAAAAAATGTCAATATCGCTAGTTTATTGTTGTAAATAAATCAAAAAATAAAAGTTAGCGTAAATGTACTAGGACTTAAGGACAAAACAAAAAAGGGTACTTAAATTAAGTCTATGTGGGTTTCTAGTCGTTCCGTAAAACAAAACACAAAAAAAAAATAATTAAAAGAAGCCGTCTCGTGGGTCAAACTAGACTAGTTCATTAAAATGAAAAAGTACGCTATTATTAGATAGATTGTGAAGTAGAGTAAATTACTCTCTGTACATTTTTATGTTATTTTTTAAAAACAACACGAGCTAAAGGATTTGATTAAAAAAAAAACAAACGGAGTCACTAATTAAACAATTAAACCATGGGAAACAACATAAACTGAATTGACAATCTAAAGCTAGCCTTCCTGAATAGAAATAGTCAAGCTCATTTCTATTAGGGAACTTGAAAAATTAAAATGAACAAAAAAAAAATCGTAGATTTCGTGGGCGTATGAAATATAATAATAATAAAAAAATATATTGTATATTTTTTCCTCCGATTGAACGTTATATTTTCAAATTAAATATTCTTATATGGAAAATACAAATTTTTGTATAACTTTGGGGCAGTCTGTGATATTTTAGTCCCTGTTGTAGGTGTATTTTTAAAAAAAGATTTCTCCCCCCACCCCCCTTTCCTACTGTACGATTGCAATCTGAACATTTCCCGGCGTTCGTCCGGCAAATGTTTGTATTGCCTCACCTCACACATCCCCCCTCTCCCCCCACCCTCGCACAACATCATCCCCCATAATTGAATCCGAAAATAATCAAAAAAAAAAAAAAAGAAGGAAATTGAAAATCAACTCACTACTCGTCTCTTCTCTATCTCGGCCCTGTGGTTTACCGGGTGACGTTATTTTTATGTACCTCTAGGAGTTAAGTCTTTTTTAGAGAAGATGTCTTTTCTACCCGTGCCTTTCTGTCTATAATACTACTATTATTGTTTCACTCGTAATGAAGGAAAAATAATGTTCGTAGGTTTAGCTTATCGCTAAGTTGTAAAATATTGTAATTAGATAGTATAGTGAATAAATGAATGAACATTGATTATTTATTTGTGTGTGTTTTTATTTATTACTATATAATACTATAAGATTCGTTCAAAATGTACATTGTTAATATTTTAAAGAAGCTTGAAAAACTCGTAATCCAAGTGACATATTGTATTTAATGTTGATTTTTATTTTCTACTGAATATAATTATTATTCACGTATTAATTTTCAGCCATTATTTAGTCTGTAGTACTCGGTGGCAATATGTAATAGTTTTGCAATCAAAAAAACGAAATGACGCAGTCAGTAGGATTCCTCTGGAAAATTAAAATCGAATTTTGAAGACTTTTAGCGTAATTATGAACCTAGATAAAAATACACCATGAATGAAGAACCAAGACCAAAAGCTCTCTAAAGACAGTCCATATTAAAATAATTAGGACCAAGACCTAGCCAAACGCAATCCGTATACGAAAAATTAGGATCAAGACTTCACCAAAGGCAGTCCTAAATCTAAGAACCAGTATCGACGAAATTAACAACACGAGCAAAAACTTAGTGTTTCACTGCCAAGCAAGACTTCTGTAGCCGAAAAGTCCTTAGACATGAAGATTGTAGTAGTAGCATTTATATTTTTGCTTCCATTAATTTAAATAATCATTGTCAAGCATACAACAGATACTTTAGATTCTATCCTTACATCACTTTTTTCAGAGGAGGGAAAATTCTTTTAATGAACATCTAATATCCTACTAAGAAGTGTTATGTTGTGTGGAACTCCGGTTTTGTAGCGCCTACACACTGAAACCCCCCCCCCCCTCTTCGCAGTCATAATCTTTCAATATTCTTCTATTCTTCAGTAGCATCCTTTGTCTTAGCAAAGCCCTTTACGTTTTCTTGGTATTGCCGTCTTCTTCTCTCTTCGGCTATTACCTATATCCTTTATTCTCAGCACTTCCGCGACAAAATCCTACTCAGCGTTCCACTTTTTCTCCGTCTGAAGCATACACTTGACCAGTGAGTCCGCTATTAAGGGTTCACCGAGCACCTCTCCTAGCCACCTTCTTTCTTACACCTATCAGGGACAGTGCATCAGCATATGGCTCGCGTCGTTCGACGCCCGTTACAGTAGATGATGAAGTTACCTGCCTCCTTGATTCTGTGTAGACATGTTTCAAAAAACCCTTCCTTCTTGATTCTGTGTAGACATGTTTCAAAAAATCCGTGACTGGTCAGTATTTGTGTTAGAAAATAGGCTGTGTTCTCATGTTTTTTCTTTCCACCCATGACCTCATCTACGGTATCAGGTTCCTCTGCTTCCCATCGTTTCGTTTTCCCACTGTTCCGCGGTACTGCGTCAGGGAAATTCGGCATAAATCGGGCAACAGCCGCTTCTGTTCTTGTGGACGCCTCAAGCTGCCTCATGTATAACACCCTGATCATTTAGTGGATAGCCACACGACAACCGTCTTCTCCGATACTGCTACCAGAAGCCATTCAATTACTCTTTCCGTGACCTCCCTGGTGATTCAATATAGGGTCGCTATTCACGACCAAGGCGAGATCGTTAGCAATAGCAATAATCAGCATTGCACCTCTTGCCAGCTCTATAATAATAATAATAATAATAGACTTTATTATACAACAGACAAAATTTGTCCAATTACAGTATAATTATACAAAATAATATTAACAATAAAAAGCAACCAAAAATTTTATTCAAAAACATCAATTACTTCCGCAGTTTTACACATAATATGGACTGGCGAGCGTTGTAGAATATTTGTGCGGGATCTGGGCAAAGCAAAAGTACAAGCATGTCTGGATCCTGGACGAGTTACATGCAAACGAATTTGATCTAATAAAAAGCTGCAATCAATTTCATTATTAATTAATTTTCTTACAAAATTAGCACAGAAGAGATCTCGTCTCTTACTGATACAAACCAACTCATGCCGTAGAAGTAAATCTGCCTAACTACAACCTCTTTCAGGATATACTCCATCCAGTTTAAGAGATAAAAATTTTAAAAATCGTCTTTCAATACGCTCAATAGGCATATTATGAGAGGCATAAATAGGGTACCAGATAAGAGATGCATACTCAAGTTTACTCCTTACGAATGCACAGTAAAGTCGCTTAAGTAATGAATGGTCTTGAAAATATTTACTAGCACGAAAAACAAATCCAAGTGACTTAGACGACTTTAAACATACATCATTTATATGCAATGCAAAATTAAGGGAAGAAGAAAATAATACTCCGAGATCACGGGCACATTCTACATTCGACAAAGACTTATCATTCACATAATAAGTTTTGTAAATTACTTCACACCTTGTATAAACCATACTATTACATTTATCAACATTCAAACACAAACCATTATCACTACACCATTGTTGAATAAAGTTAATATCAGACTGTAAAACTTCCATGTCCACATCAGACACGATCTCTATCCGCAGCACACCGTTGTACAATAAGTTCCATAGCGTCAAACCCAGTATGGACCCTTAAGATACACCTTGCGTGATCAGTCTTTCCTACTCAGATCTTTCTCCTTCATATCTTAGACTCCTGCCGCTCAAGTAAACCTCAATCATCCTTATGAGGTAAGGCGGGAAGCATCGTTCCTCCATCGCACTAGTAGCTACTGACCATGGCAAAGTCGCAGTTGAGCAAGTGGCTCGTTGTACAAGTTGCTCGACAGTTTATCATAAGAGTTGCGCTAAGCATGTAAAAGGAATTAAATCTATTCTTGGTGACTTTGACTCTATCATCTGCAATACGCACTCATCAGCTCCTTTAACACCCACCCCTGATAATGTTGCGATGCGCGATGAAAATGAAAATCTTATAAAACAAGTAACTTTATTAAAAAACGAAATAACGGAATTAAAATCATACTTCTTAAGCATTGTTATGAATCAGACAGATAAACTTGAACAATTCTTTAAGTCACAAATTGCAACTATGCAATATGATATTTCAAATAAATGTAATAACCTAGAAAAAGAAATCTCTGGCTTAAACTATAAATTAAAAGTTCTTCCAACTACTTCAACGTTTCAAAATCCCATCTCAAATAGTGATTTCTGCACTCTTACCAATAAAATTGACAAAATAATTATTTCAAGTGACTCTGATAATAATATTAATACAGAGATAAATAACATAGATGATCTTGGCAATAGTGCAACACGTAATGCACCTGTGTAAATACAACCGGTAATACAACTTTTGAACAAAATAGGATACCCAACTTTAAGAAAGCTATTATTCGTGGGGTAGGAACTAACTTTCAGTTAGCTGCTGCAAATAAAACTCCAAGAAAATGGTATCATGTTAATAATTTAAAACCTGGAACTTCTATCGAAAATCTCAAGCAACATCTGTCTCACCAATAAATGAGGTCATTTGTTCCGCCTTAACATCAAATGAAAATTATTGTTCATTTAAAATTGGCATATTAGAGCATGATGAACAAAAACTCTTAAATAAAGACTCATGGCCAAATAATGTTCTGGTTAGGAAATTCCAATTTCGAAAAAATAATGCACGTATACATAATAGTGCAGGTAAACCTATTACTCAAAATAATCCAACTGAAATTGAAAATGGAAACAACACTTTTTTACCTTAGATACCCCTATACTAAATAACCGTAATACTACTAATAAATTAAATATTTTTTATCAAAATGTTCGTGGCATTCAAACCAAGTTAAATGATTTGTACACTTCTATTTTAAATACTGATTACAATGTGACTGTTTTAAGTGAAACCTGGTTATGCTCAAATATTTTTAATTCAGAATTTATCGATTCTCGTTATAATGTTTACCGGAAAGACAGAAATATTTTAACAAGTATTAAATCTCGAGGAGGTGGCGTACTAATCGCCATAAATAATAAATTCAGATCGTATGAATATGTATTTGAAAATAATAATAATGAAGAAATTTGGATTTGCGTAGAAAATATAGGTAATACTAAATGCTTTATTGGGGGCATATATCTTCCACCCGATAGCACAATAGAAAATTTAAATACTCATTGTAATCATGTTGAAACTATATCCAATATAACTGACAGCTACTCTATTATCATAGGCGATTATAATCTACCTCATCTTGAGTGGGAGCTTGATGATGACGTACCTGGGCTACTGCCCCTTTATGTGTCAGATGAAAAATCAACCATTAGTTGTGACACTTTAAGTCATTTGGGATTTGCTCAGTATAATAATATTAAAAATTTTAACAACGTAAGCCTTGATCTCTGTTTCGCAAATCTATCGGTTAACGTTGAAGCAACAACACCTCTATTATATCCAGATAAACATCACCCGGCTCTCTTAATTAATATGTCATTTTCCATTTACGAAAAAGAAAGTCAAACAATTACCGAATTTAGCTTTATAAATGCTCCTTATGAGTTAATCAACAACTACTTCAATTCTTTCAACTGGGATATTTTTAATTGCCTTACGATTGACCAGTGGGTCGATTATTTCTATTCAGTCTTATATTCCGGCATGCATACCTTTCTTAAAAAGAAAAAGACCAGGAAGTCGAGCTTTCCTGTGTGGTTCACGCCTGATATTATAAATATTATTTTAGAAAAAAAAGCTTGCGCATAAAAAATATAAAGATAGTCGCGAAACTGTTGATTATGAGGTATTTGCTGAACTTCGAAAACAGTGTAAGGAACTAATTACCTTGAAACACCAAGAATATATATATAATTCTGAAAATAATATTTTATTAAATCCAAAATCTTTTTGGAAATATGTAAAATCGCTTAAGTCAAATTCTAATGGTCTTCCAACATTTATGACTTTAGATGGAATGAATGGTTCATCTTCCTTCGAAATTGCAAATCTATTTGCAAATTATTTTACAAGGGTTTATAAAGCAGATTCGACCCCAATATTGGTTAGTACACATTCCCACATTAAAGAATATACCCATTACAGTAAACGGTGTAGATAGATGCATAAATGACTTAAACATCCATAAAAAATCCGGTCCTGACGGTGTGCCACCTGTTTTTATAAGAAATTGTAAAGATTCTCTGAGTGCACCCATTTTTAGTATTTTTAATAAATCTCTAAACTCTGGCTACTTTCCAAAAATGTGGAAGTCTAGCTTTGAACACCCAATTTTTAAAAATGGAGATAAAAATAACATAAGTAACAACAGAGCGATAAGTATACAATCGTGTATTCCGAAAATGTTGGATAAACTTGTGAGTGAATTTGTTAAATATTCTTGTAAAAATATAATATGTGAAGAACAATATGGGTTTTGTGCTTCTCGATCGACAACAACAAATCTTTTTTTATTTACCAATTATATACTAAGTTCTTTTGAATCAGGCTATCCTGTACACGCTATCTATGCAGACTTCGCAAAGGCCTTTGATCGAGTGAGCCACAAACATCTTATAAGTAAACTTAGGGCTATAGGATTTGATGGAAAACTTTTAATGTGGATTGAATCATACCTGACAAATCGGTTTCAGCAAGTTATATGCAATGGTATTGCATCCTGTTCATTTCTAGTGACTTCAGGTGCCCCACAAGGATCTCACTTGGGACCAATCCTCTTTAATTTGTTTGTTAACGATATTGGAAATAGTTTTAAGACTAAATATTTGCTATTTGCAGATGACCTCAAGATATATACCCGGATAACTTCCCCACAAGATGAAATGCTGCTTCAAGAGGATCTAGATGCGCTCACAGAATGGTGTCATAACAATTCCATGGAATTGAATATAGGAAAATGCAAGGCGATAATATTTACTCGACAAGATATACCCACATCATCTTACCGGATAAGCACTGAACGATTGGAAACGGTTAATAGAATTAATGACTTAGGAGTGTTAATGGACCACCAACTATCATTTTCGCAACACATCGATGCTATGGTTGCTAAAGCCTTGAGAATGCTTGGATTTATTAAAAGAAACACGGCCCAATTTCGAAACAATCATTGTATTATTCTTTTATATTCTTTCTATGTCAGATCCATATTGGATTACTGTTGTAAAATTTAATAAATATTTGTGCTTTAAGAATAATATTACTTTTGCTAGTAATAATTACCCTGAAATCCTGTCGTTTTTCAAATTACCAATATTAACATCTCGCAGAGAATATTTTCACTTAATGTTTGCTTTTAAAGTTCTCAATGGGTCAGTGCATAGTTCTGTTATTCTTAGTATGTTCAACTTGTACATCCCATTACGGTTTACAAGATTTGCGCCTTTGCTTAATGTTGAATTTCATAGAACAAATTATGCAATAAATAGTCCAATATCCCGCATTGTACATATGGTTAATCAGTACCATAATGAACTAGATATTTTTGGAATTTCACAATGTAATTTTGTAGCCAAAGTTAAGAGCATCATTTATGTGTATTGGATAAGAATTTAGTATTATTTATAATTAATTGATTTATAACGTAGGTTTAAGTTTTAGGAAAAACTGTGTGGTATTAATTTTGTAAAAAGGATATCCGTAAATATATTTTACTTTAATAACCGTTTTTTTCATCCGATTCCTCGATGCTCTTTAGCACTCTCTCTGTTAGCACCATCTCTAACATCTTTCTGGCGAGATCATATATTCATTGACTATGGAGGCTTCTACTTCGTTATACATTTTAATCACAAATTAAACACAATAATTACTTTGTTTTGTATAACAGTTATTTATTTAAACGGTGACCAATGGTTTCAATACATTCACGTATCATTTTCAAACCGAAAGTAACACATTCACGTATCATTTTCAAACCGAAAGTTACTTTCGGTTTGAAAATGATACGTGAATGTATTGAAACCATTGGTCACCGTTTAAATAAATAACTGTTATACAAAACAAAGTAATTATTGTGTTTAATTTGAGATCATATATTGCAGGCAAAACAACCTCCAGGCCTGCGACTTTCATGTGGTTTGTTTGTCATGCTTAGAGTTTAGGGGCCAGCTTGACCTACTTCCATCGTCTATGGAAGGCGCCTATGTGCAAGCATTTATTCAAGCACTTAACGGTCCTAGCAAGGTTTGATCCCAGGACAACTTGAATTGTCTCGCCGGGTAAACTTTCATCTTTAAAATAACGGTCAGTAATAATTATTAACAACAATTTTTGAATTTTGATTCTCAGGCGCACTTCTCGTTCATCCTGATGCCGGAATAAACCAAAGCGATAACGAGTGCGGCGGTGACGAATGCAAAAACTGCCACCGCGAACCTGACTGCGTTACGGCAGCCTCTTAATTGTCTCAAGCAGTTCCTCGGTGGTAAATGGAATTAGTTCAGCAGGCTCCACAACACATTGTTCTCTCAGTGATAATAGGTTCTTGCTTATGGGAAAAGCGCGTCGATCCAGGAATCATTACTTCCCTGGCTGGTTGGTCAGCAGCTTCTTGACCAAGATCTTGACGATCTTAACCCGATCGAGTTGTTCTCCACTTCGTCGGAGATATCTCACTAACAGCGTTCGTTGCTGCGTACTTTCTCATGTGCCTGAAGCGTAATTTGGACCATGTTGTATGCAGCCAGGAGTTCTTCCAGCAGGTTGTCTCTCTTCCCTGTGCCTGGCATTATTGGTGATTGCCCTTAGCGATTCCACATATTCGCACCACCAGTAGCTTCTTTTTGATGGTTTATTCGTCTACTCGAAATTGTGCCTTCCTAGGCTGCTTCCACACGTCTTACGTCATTAAGGCTTCCATTACCGCTTCTGCATCTTGGTAGCAGCCAGTCTTTCACTATCCATCCGCCCGACTGACCAGTACCCACATGTTGGTACTTGATATCTGTGTTGTTTGGGGATTTTTAATCACCATTGTTATATACTGGTGATTATTACACCTGTCAATCATGTGCCTCCAGCTCGAATACGCTGACGCCAAGATGTTCACGCTTGCAGAAATGTAGTAGCTGAAGTTTGCGGAGCCCGCTATAGCTACCCACACTATACATTTTGCGGGTGTGTCCAAGCCCATCGCTTGGCGTTTCTTGTTGCAACGCGTTTGTATCGCCACATCGCCCTCTTGTGCGTCCGTTAGTCAGCTCCAATCCAGCTTGCGGAATAGGACGCCCCGCTGCCCCCACCTGTCTCTTCTAGCAAATCGTGTACAGCTTTGCACCAATTTGTGTTGAGCTGAACCTGTCTTATGCCCTTCGAGTTTTTAAAGAAAAAGAGTAAAGCTTGATGGTCTCCTTCACAGTTCCAAGCTCTGTAGGAACTTCGGTATCAGTGCATCTGGCCATCCAGAAACCGAATCCTCAGCAGCGATTATCACGCCTCGAAATTCACCAATGCTCTTAATCGGGCGTCGTTTCACCCGACTAGCTTTTTTGCCAGCACAGACGTTGTAACAACAATTGTTATGTGTGCCACCGTGCGCTGTCTTAAGGTATGACCACCTCACCCTCTACATAGGTTCCCAGCTGTTCCAAAACCGTCTACTATGCACATCTATTATCTTGACACCAGGCGCATTCACCGGCACATTTACAAACTGCTTCTTCTTCCACAAATTATTAGCTAATACACCCTCAGGTGACTTTTAATATAATGAACGAATCAACATGACCAAGAATATTGTAAACCTGAACCCAAGATAAAAAACAATTTCACGGTAAAAGCTACTAACGGATTCGAAGAACTTGTACGATCCAATTAAAGGATACATTCGCACACCCGACACGTATAACAGAACATAAGATATAATTAACATCAAATAACCAAATTCGTATACCTTCAAACCTTGCCAATCCCGTTCGTAAGAAGGAAGCCGACAATCAAGTAAAGGACCTCTTAACGCAGATTATTAACAAAATTTATAGGAAATTGAACGTAAGCCCATGCCAATGCCTGTTATGCAGAAAATCCCCCGGTATTTGGGAGATATGCAGATATTTTCTAACCTATTCCCTAAAGTGGACACTGGCAGATTCCAATGGAGGAATCATCCTAGAAGTAAACAGCTTTCTAAACTCCTAACAGTGGACTGTACCAGTTTCGAGTTATGCCATTCAGACTTTAAAATTAGCTCCCAAGAAGTTAATGATCCATGAGCGGAATGGTGTACATGGACGATATCATTGTCTTTTTAAAACACCAGAGTAGCATATTGAGTATTTAGCCTTAATCTTCGACACTTGTATCAATACGACCTCCAATTAGGAATCTAAAAATATGCCTTTGGAAAAACCTCGTTATAATAGTTAAAACTGGATTCTGACCTAATCAAGCCTTAATAGAAATACCTGCAACAAATCGAAGAAAAATTAAGAAAATTCTTTAAATTCAGCAATGCATCCACAGACTCGCTGATATCGTCATTCTACTCAGCGAATTAACTGCTACGAAACAAACTGAATCCATAGCGATGGAAAAAATTAAAATCCGACAACCTCTCCAACTCCACGGACTTCTATCATACAAGGTGCAAACACATGCCTCACCGTTACGGATATACTAATTTCATCGTTTGTGATGGTTTGAAAGAGTACATCACAACCGATAGAATAGAAATAGGATAGTATTGTTCGATGCCAAAAATTTCAACAATACGCAGAAAATATTCTATATTAACTAGCAGATGTGGGATCTTCAACATAGCTATCTAAATACAAAGATCTTATGTCAAAATTAACAAAATTTTAATCACTTTGCTCAAGAGAGGGTAGGTATCAAGCTACCAGATCTATTAAATCGGAATCCCGGAAATCAACCAAAACTAAAAGAACGTTACCATCGGAACTTAATATAATCAGCTTTCCAGTGATTTATTCGGTAAAATAAGCTTAAAACCTGTATCAGGAAATAAAATCCATATTGCAGCTTTTGGCCGATGAAACTCATGATGAAGGGAATGAATTCATTCAACACTGGGAAGAGCAGGACGGATACTTTTACCGCAGAGTAGAGGAAAAGCTTGGCAGAACATTATACAATAAAGGACACGATGACTTTATTTAAAAATTAGACGTGACTATAGTTTCGGCTAACACCTAGTCATTATCAAACATAAAGATGTACCACAAAGTCAACGCCACCACAATTAGAACATTATACGTCTCAAAAAATCGCAATTCCCCTTGTACGAAACGCTTCTAACTTTTACTGGGCCACCATACCTGCAAATGCTAAGCAATATCTTTAAAGATGTCTTACCTGTATCGCTAGAAACAGGGGGAAACCCCAAATGAAATTCTCTTTAAAAGTACGAAACCGAATTACGTCATTCGGTACAGTCGCAGTGGATTTAACAAGACCATATCAAGCTACCAGCTTTAAAAAATTATACATTCTCGTGATAACAGTTCTATTTATTAAGTAGGACGTGACGCTTCCACTTGCCCAATAATACCGATAATATCTTTATGTTATAGAAAGAAAAGGTATTTCACAGATTTGGAGAATTATAATTAATGATAATGGTTCCCAGATTATAGCAAAGAAGTAGCAAGATAAAATCCAAGTTTGAGGTATTTGCGACAGAAAGAAGGAACCAAGAACTCAAGAAAGGCCTGCAGATGCAAACTCAAAACGAGCAGGGAACCAATGAATCGATCACCTGCAACCAATTTTATTTGAGCTGCGATCTCACGTGCTTTGCAAAATTACAAAATTTTAATGAAGAAGAAGACACAATTATTTTACGATTAATTAACTTCTCACGTAACCCGTGGTGAAACATTTTTATGTTAATAAAAGGATTAATTAAGCACTTGGTTATGTTTCACTATTTTTATATTTCTCCGACTAGTTTCGACCGTTGGTATCTTTGTTATGGTACGTTACTTGCGTAACATGGATGTTATCTCGGTGGTAAATAGATGCATGTGCACAGGATACGGGCAACCATTACGCTTGCGACCACGTCTTTGTATGCATATTGTTACGAGAATAAGTAGTAGTAGAGAATAAGTACAACAGTTTTCCTCTTCATTACATTCAAGATGTACCACAAAGAAAACACTACAAAAAATTTATACAAATTTGTTAATAATAAATATAATATATATGAGTAAGTCAAAACAAGTGAATTATAACTAATAACTTTACTTATTATTTAAATATACAGGGTGACTGACGAAAAACCTTTGGTGCTGTATCTCGCTTTTTTTTGATCCGATTTGAATAAATAAAACATCAAATTAAATGATTTTTAAAAGACTTTAATATGAACTGTACTGATATTTTTTCTTGTATCCGGTTTTTGACAAAAGACGATCAACTTTTTTTTTTCAAATTGCACTGTATATATATTTTGTACTGATCCGCAAGGAGATTTTTTTCTGAATCTAAATTTGTAAACGATTTTATCCATTCATCAAACCAAAGTCGAGAAATTGAGGATTCAAAAAAAATTAAAAATCAAATACCCATAGTAAACAATATACAGAGCCTATTCCAAATGTCAAAAGTGACAGTGTCAGTCATTGGTACAATACTGCAATGATTTTTAATAATTTCATAATAAAAATATTGCAAGATTTCAAAAACTGAAAAACGATTTATGTAGAAGCACAAAATTCTAGTACAGTGTTTGAAATATTGCAACATTTTAATTATGAAATAATTCAAAATCGTTGCAGTATTGTATCAATGGCTGTCACTGTCACTTTTGACATTTAAAATAGGGTCTGTATATTGTTTACAATGGATACTTGATTTTTTATTTATTTTTTTAATCCTCAATTTCTCGACTTAAGTTTGATGTATGGATAAATTGGTCTACAATTTTATATTCAGAAAAAAATCTCCTTGCGAATCAATAAAAATACATATACAGTGCAATTTAAAAAAAAAATGTTGATCGTATTTTGTCAAAAACTGGGTGCGAGAAAAAATAACAGTTCAGATCCTATTAAAGTCTTTTAAAAATGGTTTAATTTGATGTTTTATTTATTAAAATCGGATAAAAAATAAGCGAGATACCGCACCAAAGGTTTTTCGTCAGTCACCCTGTATATGAGTAAGTCAAAACAAGTGAATTATAACTAATAACTTTACTTATTATTTACATATTTAATATTATAGTCAAGCAAATCGACAATGTAATAAATCATCCAAATGTCTTGAATTTGAAAGTTATTGAAAATAATAATAATGCAAATGAATTTCTGTTTTTATTTTGAGTTCTAATTCTTACAATTCACCCTCAAATTTTGTTTGCATATTGAAAGTATTAATATTATTTAGTAAGTTGTAAACTAATTAAAACTATTTTATACTTAAAACTAAATAATATTAACTCTCGTGAATACCATTTTCTGAATTAAATTATGTAGATGTTGATGACTGAAATAAATAAATTTACCCACATTCAATAATTACGGTATTTAGTAATAGTATACTATTATAATATGCACTTAAAATATATAGTGTGTAATAAGAACATTTGACAATTCCGATTCATTAGATGTTCATATGCAGAAAATATGCAACGGAATAGATTGGGTTGCATAAATCATAGAAAAAGAAGTAAATACAGAGCGCCCCATAAATGTGAGGAAATTGTTGAATAACAAATTCCTGGGACCAAAACATGATGATTTAACACAACACATCTAGATCCAAATGTTTACGGTTAAGCCGGAAATTGTCTTCAAAGTTCCAAAAAAATTTCTTTCGTTTATAACGATTGAACGCTTTATTCGATCTGAATAAAATTTATTATTAATAACTATCATAATATAATACATCCTTTCAGTTATTATGGTCATTAGTGATTGGCAGGAAGTACAAAAACAGTAGTACCACTACTTAAAAACTGTTGTTTTTTGTAATTTGTTTTTGTATGTATTTTTTTAAGAAAGAAGACCAAAGAAATAAATCCAATAAAAACTAAAAAAATGCTACTTGAAAGACCATATATTTTTGATAAAGATAAGTTGTGTTAAATCATCATATTTTGACACCAGGAATCTATTGTCCAGCCATTTCCCCTCATTAACGGGATACCCTGTATAATATTTAGTAATAACGTTTGGTAATTCCAATTCATTACATGTTCATATGCAGAAAATATGCAACAGAATAGTTTGGGTTGCATAAATCACAGAGAATAGAGGTAAATATAAATTTGAAAAAAAAAGTTGATCGTCTTTTGTCAAAAACTGGATGCAAGAAAAAATATCAGTACAGTTCATATTAAAGTCTTTTAAAAATCATTTAATTTGATGTTTGATTTATTCAAATCGGATCAAAAATAAGCGAGATACAGCACCAAAGGTTTTTCATCAGTCACCCTATATAAAGATAATTCATTGAGCAATATTTTAAGTTGAAAAGAAAACTTATTAGACAAAATGAGAAAAATCGACAAGATGAGCGCAACGTGGTTATATTTATGTCATCGATGATTTGGTTTACAATACTCAGTTTTATTTACATGGAATCGATTTAATGAGTTGTAATAGACTTACAAGACTTAGTTGAAACAATCGATTCAGTTAACACATTTAAGTGTAATCAATTAAATGGAAAAATCGATTCAGTGAATTTTATCAATAATAAAGTTACTCACTTAGAGATGGAGAGTAAACTAATATAAAAATAATTTATTGAGAAATAATGTGTAAAAAATACTCATTTTATAGGCACTAAATAATGGTACTGCTTATTCATCATGATTAATACTCACTTTGTTTCTGAAAATATCCAGAAATAAGGAAAATGT
Source organism: Ontholestes murinus (assembly GCA_963969525.1). Classification (NCBI taxonomy): domain Eukaryota; kingdom Metazoa; phylum Arthropoda; class Insecta; order Coleoptera; family Staphylinidae; genus Ontholestes; species Ontholestes murinus. The sequence continues at coordinate 15,052,411 of OZ018395.1, read as the reverse complement.
GTTCTGTACAAACTCACAAAAATCATCAAGTGGAAGCTTGCTTCTCTACTCAATAAACAGTGTAGAAAATCTTCATTATAGAAAATCCTTATAGGCGATGAGAAATGGATACTCTATGTCAATCTGAAAGCAGAAACTCGTGGCATGATCCCGGCGAATCATCACAATCACCTGCAAAAGCAAATCGCTTCGGAAAGAAAGTTCTTCTATGCATTTGGTGGGGTATGAAGGGTGCACTTTATTATGAGTTGTTGCAAGCGGGTGAAACAGTTACTGCAGACGGCTACAAAAAAAAATATAACATTATATAAATAGAAGAAAAAAGTATATTTACAAAGTATTTAGTATTATTGTACAATATTGATCTTTTACAATCGGGGTGATTCTTAAACCGAAAACAAAAAAAAAACAAATGAAGGGAACGAATCCTCAGCGGTATTTTTTTTTTTTTTAGTACTTAAATTTACAATGTCTTAGACACTATAATATATTAAAAATATCGATTGCGTCTGATGGTGCCGCGACTGCCGGTTTACAACCTTTGTACAATCGGTAACGTAAAAACTACGTTCACATTCGAGCTTGTGTAAATCCTGATGCGTGTAAATTGAACAACCAGTCGGATACCATCGGATTACACTTTACCTTGTATTGTTATAAAAAAATATTACCTACAAAAAATGTATATTATCCGAATCAATTATGCCTACGCAGTAATTAATCATTATTTACAATATTCCTTTCTACATTAAAAAACGTAAATCAATTAAAAGGGTGTCCGTATTGTCGGATTTCTTTTTTTTTACAATTAATTAGGCAACGATGCAAATAATCAACAAACAATAAAACAAAAATGTAAACAACTGTAAAGAAATCATTCTACCGACGTTATTTTATAAGGCCTACGGACCTTCTGTTAACCCCCGCCGACGATTGGTGTATTACATCTTAGTTAGGTAGGGAAAAATGATACATCACAAAAAACACAATCCAGGGTTAATGGGAGAAACTAATGGTAAATTTTGGATACTCTGCGTAAAAATTAGCTGTACAAATTATTTATAAATAACCGTAGCATCGGAGCACGATGTACATCTCTGTATTTGAGTGCATTGTCTGAGGAAATGTCCGCGCGGTTACATGTAACGAGGTCTCTTTTGGTGCGTGGGGCTGCCCATGGTCACGTCGGACGGACTAGCCGGCCTCTTGCAGTGTCTTTGTATTTCCCCCGTGATGAAGGCACACAGATCGGAACCGAGCGGCCGGCGCGACGACGGCGACCTGGCCAGCGCCTCCCTGAATGTGTTCAGATCTGTGTGCTCCGAGTCCTGCTGGGCCGTCGCCATGCCGGGTGGAGGTGATATATTTCTAGGCCTAAAATTTACAATAATTAATATAATATCTAACATAAAAATTTTATCTAAACTAAAATCGATTTAATGAAGAGAATAATTGAAACGTGGTTTAAGTGTAGGTACACTGAATTGATGATAGTAACTATAAAACTTACAGTAACCTCAAAATTACTATTTTTTTTTTATGAAACAGTTGAAAGAAGGTGTATAGGTTATGTCTGGTCATTAAATAGGGAAATTCTGGAATTTGTTTTGGCTCTGTAAATTTTTATCCCATCCAGTAAATCCATTTTATGACCTTTATCCACTAAATAGTCATTGCGGTAACACTCAAACTTGCTTTGAAAGGAAAGAGATTTGACGATATTCCTGACATCCAAAGAAACGTGATGAATCTTTTGAACTCCATGCCAAAAGAAGCCTTCTTGAAAAGTTTCCAAGACTTGTATAGCAGATCTCAGCAGTGCATGCTTAGGGGAGGTGACTAGTTCGAAGAACAGTAAGATAACTTCCGTTAATATTTCATTTACATAAATGTTAGACTATTCACCGAAATTTATTGGCATATATGGTTTATTCCGTTAATGTATGTGTTTAAATAATTATTATCAAAACATCATTAAATAAACTACAATTTAGAAGAAATGTCAAAGATATACAGGGTGTCCCGTTAATGCGGGGAAATGGCTCTACCATAGATTCCTGAGGTCAAAATATGACGATTTAACGCAACTTATCTATATCCAAAAAATTACGGTTAAGTCGGAATTTGGCTTCAAAGTTTCAATTTTTTTTTATTTCTTTTGTTTATAACAATTGAACGCTTTATTTGATTTGAATGAAATTTATTTTTAATAACTACCATAATATAATACATCATTTCAGTTATTATGACTATTATTCGTTAACAAGAAGTATAAGAAACAGTAGTACCACCACTTAAAAACTAAAATATTTTTTTATTGGTGGATCCAATAAAAATTAAAAAAATACTACTTGAAAGACCATTTAATTTAAAAACTTTTTCATCTCTGAATAATATTTGATATCTTTTACGGTTTTCCCACAAAAAATTAAAATATATATTTTTTATCTAGTAAAAACAAAATCAAGTTTTTCATCGAATCGAAAATAAATGTTTTTCGTGGCAGTCTTTGTTTAAATAATGTAAATTATGTAAAATAATAATAATTTAGTGTCTTTTGACAATTAATTTTTTAACTTTATTATAGTTCATAAATATTCATATTTGGAACAAACAGATATCTTGTTTGTATTAGGATTTTGCAAAGAAAATTGTTTGAAAAGTGTTAGATGTTGTTTTGATTTATTTTATTAATTGATATTATTTAATTTTTATTCAATTGAGTAAGTTTATTCACTTATTAATGAGTGCATAATGAGTATACTATATTCATATTTTATTTTTTTGTGCAAAAACCGTACAAGATATCAAAAACAAGTAAGAGTCAAAAAAGTTTTTAAATCTAATGCCCTTTCAAGTAGACTTTTTTGGATTTTATTGGATGCACCAATAAAAAAATATTTTAGTTTTTAAGTGGTGGTACTACTGTTTTTTATACTTCCTGTCAATCATTAATGGCCAAAATAACTAAAATGATGTATGATTTTATGGTACTTATTACTAATAAATTTCATTAAAATCAAATAAAGCGTTCAATTGTTATAAAGAAAAGAAATAAAAAAATTTGAAACTTTGAAGCCAAATTCCGGCTTAACCTTAAATTTTTGGATATAGATAAGTTGCGTTAAATCGTCATATTTTGACCTCAGGAATCCATGGTCCAGCCATTTCCCCGCATTAACGGGACACCCTGTATATTTAAGAAAACAAATGAGAATTGACAAATAACAGATAAAAAAATACCAGTTGACATATAGAAATTTGTTGTTGAGTTACATGAAGATATGATTAAAACTTGGTTAAAACACCAAGTGTTTTAATCAGTTGACAGATAAAAAATGTTAAATCATATAACTGAGTTTTTAATGAAATTAGTTATGAATTCGAACATTAAATTCAGTTCTATGGCAATTAGAACATCAATTAACGCCTTCTGAACCTGAACGAAAATTTCAAAAACTGACATATCCTCTCCCTGTACTGTTTATGTAGAAATTCAAACCTGAACCCAAAATTCAAAAACCGCTTTATTCATAACATTTGAATTCATTTCATCACATCATTCATCATCATCAAAGATAGACTGACGAAAAACACTGAGACTGACAAATCCAGACTAACAGACCACTGGTCGCTAGCCATTTAACAGTCCGAACATACTAATTATTATTTGGCTTGTATTTTTTGTTTGTTAATAAATACACTAAACCAGTACTGCTGGGTACGTTTATATTTAATGGAATGCATGAAAAGGCGAAAAAGGTGGAAAGGCAAGAGAGACAAGGGTGTATGGAGAAGAGTAAATTCAATGAGGATTACAAGGAGTGGCAGGTGCATGAAAGGAGGCCAAGGTACCTGGAGGATAATCACTTCAGAAGGGAGGAAAGAGTGACCTTGGCAAGAGCGAGATGCGGAGCGGAAGAGAGAAGGAGGAAGAGATGGATGGGAGGAAAGATACGGAGAATGCGGGTTATGCAAGAAAGGAAAGGATACGTGGGTACATTTGGCAGAGGAATGTAAGGGAGGGGATGCGGAATGGTTGGAAGATTGTAGAAGGATAGTGGACTGGATGAGAGGGTAAAGATCCTGAGAAGGTTGGGGTGGAAAGGAAGAAGAAGAGAAGAGAGGAGGAAAAGAAGGAAAAGAAAAAGAAGGGGATGTGAAAGGTAATTTGTATTTTGATTTTTCATGCCAATAAAGGTGTTTTTTTTTTTACCTGAGTGTATGATGCCCGTGACTCGTGTGTCTTATAGGTGGAGGTTTTCCCGACAGATAGGCGAGGAGGTCCTCCCTACGTATAAGGGTGCGTTTCCGCTTCGCCCAATTCAGCAGCTCTCGATTCCTCTTTTGGTAACCGCACTGTTTCGCCATTTCACTGGACTTACGTATACTGTCACAGGATTCTGAAACCACAAATGTTAGTTTATTCTGTGATAATTGGGACTGATTACAGGAATTAAATCTAACAATGGATTCCTTAATCAGGTTAAATTGAAGTTGAGTAGCTTATTGTCTTTTATTTCAATTGCTTCCAGAAACAGAATTTTAACAATTTTGTGTTGCTGATTGTAAACTCATGACATATTTATATAAGTAGGTTTGTGATTTTTATTATGGTAGAAGTGTATGGTAGAAATTTCTTTACGTTTGTCCTATAAGTTAGCTTGAAGGAAATCGAACAATGTAAAATCTTTGCTTGAGTTACTGACCAGAGCTAGAAGTCAAGAATATTGATATATGCATTGAAAATTGGGCTGCTATGGCAAATAAATAATGACATAAAAACAAAATCATCTAGAAAACAAAATTAGTTTATTGATTTGTCTACGAAACCACTAATTTGTATAATATACACATTTTATGACATTGGTTGCAATTCATTGAATATATCAGAGTATAATCTAATTTGAAATTTGTCATCTGGCATCTACTATTTGCCGTCCCTCATCTATCGTCTACAATGGGATATCCCGTATTTACAGGGGAACAGTCGTTATGATTTTAACGTTTCATATTTTTCATAGCTCCAAGACCTTTAAGGTTGTCTTTTGTCATTGCTGTAATTATTCATTTGTCATCTGCTACGGTTCATGTTTGTCATCGATCATTGTTATTTTCCATTTCAGTCGTCTATCATTTATAACAATTATCAATTGTTATTGTCATCTGTCAACTGCTAACTGTCATCCATCATTTTTCATCTGTCATCCACTTGATATCTACAGGGTTATTCACGCTATACGGCACGGAATATTGTGGCCAAAAAATACGTGACTTTCAAAAAGTCACGTATTAAGGTAATAAAAACCTTATTAAAACACACACTTATTTTGATCGAAGGATCCAAAAATGCAATAAAATACAGGGTGTTTCATTAAAAAAAACACAACTTTGATACTTTTAGGGTTTTTGGGACACCCTGTATATTATGAAAGTAATAAAAAGTAGCCCTAATAGACCCCCATATATCCCCAAAGTGAAACTTTTTGAAAGTCACGTATTTTGGCCACAATATTCCGTGCCGTATAGCGTGAATAACCCTGTATATAATTTGCCATTTTTTAATTCTTACCTGTGTATTAATATAATAATAATTCGTATAATCTTGAGATAATTCAATTGTTAATATTATCGTTAAAAAAATATATATATTTAACATTTTTACTTTATCATATCTGCCATATCTGCAGATATTTGATAGCACCATATGTTCTTCTATTATCTGTCATTTACCACCTAATGAAATAACAGATAATGGATAGTACTTAAAAGATTCAATCATAGATTACAATCTGCTACTATCTACCATTTTAAGTCTATATCTTGTCAACTTTTAATTATCAAATGTAATCAATTTTCTGTCGTCTATAATATGTCACCTGTAATGACACGTGTCACATGTTTTCTATCATCTATTGCAATTTGACATTTCTTATCTGTCATCTGTCAGCTGATATTTATTATCTGTCATTTTTTTTATTTGTTTGCTTAAATATATAACATCTCTGACATTTCATCTAAATTGTATTTTATTTAATGATACTTTAATGATAATTATTTGAACATCTTTCATTCATAATAGTTAATATAATCCTTTTCATTTGTTTTATCTCGAACCGATGACAGTTGACAAATGTAAGATAAAAGATCACAGATAATGACAGATACTGTTAGCAAATGTTTAGTTTTGTTTTATTAAATTTTTTGTTTGATCAGTCTTGTTAAAAAAATATACATACAAAATAAAACATACCTTTATAATAAGATAAAAATTTGACACAAGACTTAAACACGGAGTTTACAGCGAAATGGTTTTTTACCACAATATTTTACAGATGACAGCTTAAATGGAAACATTTTATATTGTTTAAACATATAACTGATGACAGATACAAAAATCACAGATAACAAATCTCCGATGGCATATGACAGATAATAAAACGTTTAACTTTTTTATACTACTTTTTATATACAGGGTGACTGACGAAAAACCTTTGGTGCTGTATCTCGCTTATTTTTTATCCGATTATAATAAATAAAACATCAAATTAAACCATTTTTAAAAGACTTTAATAGGATCTGAACTGTTATTTTTTCTCGCACCCAGTTTTTGACAAAATACGATCAACATTTTTTTTTAAATTGCACTGTATATATATTTTTGTTGATTCGCAAGGAGATTTTTTTTCTGAATATAGAATTGTAGACAAATTTATCCATACATCAAACTTAAGTCGAAAAATTGAGGATTAAAAAAATAAATAAAAAGTCAAGTATCCATTGTAAACAATATACAGACCCTATTTTAAATGTCAAAAGTGACAGTGACAGCCATTGATACAATACTGCAACGATTTTTAATTATTTCATAATTAAAATGTTGCAATATTTCAAACACTGTACTAGAATTTTTGTGCTTCTACAGAAATTTTTCAGTTTTTAAAATCTTGCAACATTTTTATTATGAAATTATTAAAAATCATTGCAGTATTGTACCAATGACTGACACTGTCACTTTTGTCTTTTGTCAAAAACTGGATGCAAGAAAAAATATCAGTACAGTTCATATTAAAGTCTTTTAAGAATCATTTAATTTGATGTTTTATTTATTCAAATCGGGTCAAAAATAAGCGAGATACAGCACCAAAGGTTTTTCGTTAGTCACCCTGTATATTTTTATAAAAAGTAGTATAAAAACGTTAAACGTTTTTCTGTTATTCATTAAAAATGTACTACGAAGTGAATGCCTCCAATATTCAATAAATAAATGTTTAGTTTATTTGTTTTTTTAGTCTTAATAAGACTCGTTGTTATAGATTTACGAAATGTTTTCGTGTTTTTCTAATTTTTAGTTTATTTTTTTTTATAAGTCCTGTTAAAAATTTGTACACAGACATTATACATTTATTGTTATCATTGTTAAGCAGCTGTGTTGATAATTACCTTTGTACAAGGAAGTGACCGTCCCAGCGGCCGTTTGAAAGGAGACCCAGAGGGCGCCGGCATCGGCCGTGTAGCGATCTGAAAAACGAGAGAAAAGGAAAATGTGAGTGAGTGACAATGGACACGCAAAAATATCCGGACAATAGAGGTCGGCAGGGGGATATCGCACAGGTGGCCCATTAATCCCGGTCCTAGAGAGTGCGCAGGTAAACGCAAAGTACCTGAAACTACAATAGCGCCAATAGGAACAGCTGTAAAATAGGAAACGCACGTAGAGGAGACAGTTTATTGAGATGTAAACGGGTGTAAACTGAAGAAAAAAGAAAGGTTTAAATTTATTCGAATAATAAATTTGTTTTTAATTCCTCCATATTTCAGGTATAATATTGACAATAATACAGTTGTAACTACCTGTTTATTATTTTATGAACTATAATCCCCGTGAATATTCAGTATTCTTATTGAAAGAAGAGATAAATTGCCCTTTATTAGTACAGGTAAAATACGTATTAAGTAATAAACTAAAAAAAAAAATATTTTACAATCGTAATAACCTTCAATTCTATTATAAACCCTTTCTGCTTCTATTGAAAATAAGTGTAATAATTGAAGTAAATTTGTATTGAAACACCAACAGTTTCTTCCCAAATGTTTTTTATTTATTAGATGTACATTGCATTCGAAATGTACATCTAGTAAACAAAAACAATTTGTGAAGAAAGTGTTAGTGTTTCAATACAATTTTACTATAATAATCTTCACGTAACTTAAGAAATATATTTGTGTAATACAATTTCAAATTGTAAGCCTTAATAATTAATTTACATTATTTTTAATGTAATAGATTGATGTACAATCTATTTAAAATTCTCCGAAATAATAATAGAATAAATTTATTATCAATTATTATTTTTAAAGATTGATGCACAATCTATTTAAAATTCTCCGAAATCACCTGTTTTTTGGAAATTATTTTGTAAAACCATTTTTACATATTATAGATAAAATCACAAACTAGGAAAAATACAAATGGCAAATTTAACCTTTAATATTCATGCTCTATTGTATTACATTGATAAGATAATAAATAATAAACAATAAATCTTTTATCTCGGCAGAATGGTGCATTCATAAATCCAGATTGTGCGAAAAAATAAGTGCAAGTGTTTATCAAATTTACATAGTTTTCTCACTTAATGTGATTCATTAAACATTCAATTTAATATATTAACTGAAGAGGCTGTTATACGTTGAAAATTCATATTCAATTGTTTAATTGTTACAGTAAAAACACACTTAAATTTTCAAAACACTTTATTATTGCTTAAATACGCAGCAAGAAGTGTTTTGAAAATTTAAGTGTGTTTTTACTTATTAACAATTAGACATTCAATTTTAAAAAAATACCCAAAAACAAAAGACATCTGTTTTTTTATGTGATAAGATGATTTATTATTTTTTGCATAATTCATAACCAAAATTATATTTGTTCATAAGAATGGTTGCGACCGTTACTACGTGAACATTTATTTTAGTGTTTAATATTATATTTAATATTTCTGCGACAAAGTTAATAAATAAATGGTATATTATTATAGCTATCTTTTTTTTAACACCCGTTTACGTCGAAAACCTCAGAGGGATTGTAGTTCAGGTAGTCCAGGGAATTAGGGGGAGGTAGAAGCACCTGAAAGACCACCGGACCGTTAAGTACAGAGGGAGGAAAAGGTGCACACGTACCCGTCTTGCAACGGATTATTTTAAACTTTACAGGCAAAGAAAAGAGAAATTTAAATACAAAAAATAGGAAACTTGATTATCAACATATTAACGTAACGTATTCTTGACCTTCCTCCATACACTTGGCGCCTACCATATCACTTGAACTAGCGTACTCTTGACCTAGGCCAGTGTATTATTTATCGGAGTAGGTTATAAATACGATAGGTCATTGACGTGTTTATTGTGATAGGTCAAGAGTACGCTATATTGATAATATAATTATGAAAAACACTTTAATAATTGAATATCGATTTAATAAACAGTTCGAAATCGAGAGATGTGCGCAAAAAAATGTTCCACGCGTTAAACATACAAATTGAAATTGCTACAATTAAAACAATTGCTGATAAATAGTTAAATATTGACGAAAATTGGACGAAGAAGCTAAAAAATGAAATGCAACCATATTCTAGAAAACATGCTAAAACACTTGAATATCTCTACAGAATACTGTCTGGAGGGTGGGATAGAGGCCACCCACCCACCCTACATATACATGATAACTTTAATTGCTCATCGTTGATGTTTTTTGCAACTAAAAATAATCAAACCCTTTTTGTAATAAAAAATAAAACAAAATCAAAATTTGAGTTTAAATATAAATGATTTTCTATAGCTAATCTTATCTAATTTAGATTTAAAGTATGCCCATCCATCTTGCATCATATTTTTACTAATTTACTCACTCAAGAATTTTACCTTTTTAATTTATTTTTTATTCAAAAAGTTTTGTAATTAATTTTATTGGAAACTGCGAGACGTTAAGGAATTAAAGTTCATATGTATACGTAGGGTGGGTGGGTGGCCTCTATCACACCCTCCAATCAGTAAAACATAAGCAAGGGTTTTAATTAAAAGTTGTAAAATATAAATAAACACAAAATAATTGCAATTTTTGGGGATTTATTATTCATAAAAAAACTTTAAATAACTTTTAATGATGATTTACTGATTAAAGGGTGGGATAGAGGATATATTCTATATAGGGAAAGTAAAAAGATGACAAGTGATAAACAGTTGAATATTGACGAGAAACTTGACCAACACGCAAAAATATGCCACTACACAAGAAAACAGTTGAAATGTTTTAATCAGTTGAATAGTGATTAAAAAAAACTCAAACGAAAGTAATTAAAAATTTTTAAGACATTTTTCACCATTTTTACACTAGTAAATTTACTAAGTCGACATGGATGGGGTTTGAAGATCTGAACAGAAAGAAAATCATATGCTAGGAGAGGCACCAACAGAAGAAATTTTACAGATTAATTACTTTTTTAAAACGTACATTCTCTCTGTGTGTATAAATTTAAACAAACTATAATTATACACACATTTTATATGTATATCAATAAGTAATTTACACCAAAGAAACTATTTATAAACATAACATAATTAGCATGCAATTAAATTCTTTGGAAATGTTTAATACACGTTTGTTTTGTTTGAATGTAACGCTCAGATAATAGATGGCACCTAATGGTATTATCTTGTAAGTATTAATATTTTCTTAACTAATCATCAATGGATAACATTCAATATTAACTGTGACCTCACTTTGTAAATGATAAAATTAAATCATCAGACGTATGAAGTATGAAGTTTTAAAATTTACGTTCTGAGCGTAACAGACGAATAATGTATTAATCATCAAGACGATAAGATACAATTAAAGTTTGGCTTATTATTTAGCATACTTGTAGTAGATGTAATACCGCAATTTTCTTAGTACTCGAGTTGTTTCACAACTAATTATTCATCTTTTTATTACCAAGAAACGAGCGACTTTTGACGGCTGTGAAGTTACCAATAGATTCCGCCAATAGATCATAAAAACTTTAAAAAATAATATTTTTAATTCATTCCTTCACTAGCGTACTCAGCATAATCTCTTCTAAGTGTTGAAACCAATAAACTCATTTTTCAACCCCCTAACCACCCCTATATCGTCTATTTTTCTATATATAATTAATTTTAACTAAGTGTTCCTTCTTTCATAGAAAAAATATTTACACAGTTGAATTCCCCATACTTCAATTGTTCATTTCCAGCAAAAATATTTTTCTCACCGGACCTCCCCCACCCCGAAAAAAATTAAAGTGTGAAAAATCGCGCGTTTTTCGATAAATAATTATTTATAAAGAAATATTTACAAAATTGAATTCCCCATACTTCAATTGTTCATTTCAGCCAAAAACATTTTTCTCACCGGACCTCCCTCACCCCGTAAAAAAATAAAGTTTGAAATAATCGCATGTTTTTCGATAAATAATTAATTTTAACTAAGTGTTCCCTCTTCCATAGATAAAATATTTACACAATTGAATTCCCCATACTTCAATTGTTCATTTCAGCCAAAAACATTTTTCTCACCGGACCTCCCTCACCCCGTAAAAAAATAAAGTTTGAAATAATCGCATGTTTTTCGATAAATAATTAATTTTAACTAAGTGTTCCCTCTTCCATAGATAAAATATTTACACAATTGAATTCCCCATACTTCATTTGTTCATTTCAGTCAAAAACATTTTTCTCACCGGACCTCCCTCACCCCGTAAAAAATTAAAGTGTGAAATAATCGCATGTTTTTCGATAAATAATTAATTTTAACTAAGTGTTCCCTCTTCCATAGATAAAATATTTACACAATTGAATTCCCCATACTTCAATTGTTCATTTCAGCCAAAAACATTTTTCTCACCGGACCTCCCTCACCCCGTAAAAAAATAAAGTTTGAAATAATCGCATGTTTTTCGATAAATAATTAATTTTAACTAAGTGTTCCCTCTTCCATAGATAAAATATTTACACAATTGAATTCCCCATACTTCAATTGTTCATTTCAGCCAAAAACATTTTTCTCACCGGACCTCCCTCACCCCGTAAAAAAATAAAGTTTGAAATAATCGCATGTTTTTCGATAAATAATTAATTTTAACTAAGTGTTCCCTCTTCCATAGATAAAATATTTACACAATTGAATTCCCCATACTTCAATTGTTCATTTCCAGCAAAAATATTTTTCTCACCGGACCTCCCCCACCCCGAAAAAAATTAAAGTGTGAAAAATCGCGCGTTTTTCGATAAATAATTATTTATAAAGAAATATTTACAAAATTGAATTCCCCATACTTCAATTGTTCATTTCAGCCAAAAACATTTTTCTCACCGGACCTCCCTCACCCCGTAAAAAAATAAAGTTTGAAATAATCGCATGTTTTTCGATAAATAATTAATTTTAACTAAGTGTTCCCTCTTCCATAGATAAAATATTTACACAATTGAATTCCCCATACTTCAATTGTTCATTTCAGCCAAAAACATTTTTCTCACCGGACCTCCCTCACCCCGTAAAAAAATAAAGTTTGAAATAATCGCATGTTTTTCGATAAATAATTAATTTTAACTAAGTGTTCCCTCTTCCATAGATAAAATATTTACACAATTGAATTCCCCATACTTCATTTGTTCATTTCAGTCAAAAACATTTTTCTCACCGGACCTCCCTCACCCCGTAAAAAATTAAAGTGTGAAATAATCGCATGTTTTTCGATAAATAATTAATTTTAACTAAGTGTTCCCTCTTCCATAGATAAAATATTTACACAATTGAATTCCCCATACTTCAATTGTTCATTTCAGCCAAAAACATTTTTCTCACCGGACCTCCCTCACCCCGTAAAAAAATAAAGTTTGAAATAATCGCATGTTTTTCGATAAATAATTAATTTTAACTAAGTGTTCCCTCTTCCATAGATAAAATATTTACACAATTGAATTCCCCATACTTCAATTGTTCATTTCAGCCAAAAACATTTTTCTCACCGGACCTCCCTCACCCCGTAAAAAAATAAAGTTTGAAATAATCGCATGTTTTTCGATAAATAATTAATTTTAACTAAGTGTTCCCTCTTCCATAGATAAAATATTTACACAATTGAATTCCCCATACTTCAATTGTTCATTTCAGCCAAAAACATTTTTCTCACCGGACCTCCCTCACCCCGTAAAAAATTAAAGTGTGAAATAATCGCATGTTTTTCGATAAATAATTAATTTTAACTAAGTGTTCCCTCTTCCATAGATAAAATATTTACACAATTGAATTCCCCATACTTCAATTGTTCATTTCAGCCAAAAACATTTTTCTCACCGGACCTCCCTCACCCCGTAAAAAAATAAAGTTTGAAATAATCGCATGTTTTTCGATAAATAATTAATTTTAACTAAGTGTTCCCTCTTCCATAGATAAAATATTTACACAATTGAATTCCCCATACTTCAATTGTTCATTTCAGCCAAAAACATTTTTCTCACCGGACCTCCCTCACCCCGTAAAAAATTAAAGTGTGAAATAATCGCATCTTTTTAGATAAATAATTAATTTTAACTAAGTGTTCCCTCTTTCATAGATAAAATATTTACACAATTGAATTCCCCATACTTCATTTGTTCATTTCAGTCAAAAACATTTTTCTCACCGGACCTCCCTCACCCCGTAAAAAATTAAAGTGTGAAATAATCGCATGTTTTTCGATAAATAATTAATTTTAACTAAGTGTTCCCTCTTCCATAGATAAAATATTTACACAATTGAATTCCCCATACTTCAATTGTTCATTTCAGCCAAAAACATTTTTCTCACCGGACCTCCCTCACCCCGTAAAAAAATAAAGTTTGAAATAATCGCATGTTTTTCGATAAATAATTAATTTTAACTAAGTGTTCCCTCTTCCATAGATAAAATATTTACACAATTGAATTCCCCATACTTCAATTGTTCATTTCAGCCAAAAACATTTTTCTCACCGGACCTCCCTCACCCCGTAAAAAATTAAAGTGTGAAATAATCGCATCTTTTTAGATAAATAATTAATTTTAACTAAGTGTTCCCTCTTTCATAGATAAAATATTTACACAATTGAATTCCCCATACTTCATTTGTTCATTTCAGTCAAAAACATTTTTCTCACCGGACCTCCCTCACCCCGTAAAAAATTAAAGTGTGAAATAATCGCATGTTTTTCGATAAATAATTAATTTTAACTAAGTGTTCCCTCTTCCATAGATAAAATATTTACACAATTGAATTCCCCATACTTCAATTGTTCATTTCAGCCAAAAACATTTTTCTCACCGGACCTCCCTCACCCCGTAAAAAAATAAAGTTTGAAATAATCGCATGTTTTTCGATAAATAATTAATTTTAACTAAGTGTTCCCTCTTCCATAGATAAAATATTTACACAATTGAATTCCCCATACTTCAATTGTTCATTTCAGCCAAAAACATTTTTCTCACCGGACCTCCCTCACCCCGTAAAAAATTAAAGTGTGAAATAATCGCATCTTTTTAGATAAATAATTAATTTTAACTAAGTGTTCCCTCTTTCATAGATAAAATATTTACACAATTGAATTCCCCATACTTCATTTGTTCATTTCAGTCAAAAACATTTTTCTCACCGGACCTCCCTCACCCCGTAAAAAATTAAAGTTTGAAATAATCGCATGTTTTTCGATAAATAATTAATTTTAACTAAGTGTTCCCTCTTCCATAGATAAAATATTTACACAGTTGAATTCCCCATACTTCAATTGTTCATTTCAGCCAAAAACATTTTTCTCACCGGACCTCCCTCACCCCGTAAAAAAATAAAGTTTGAAATAATCGCATGTTTTTCGATAAATAATTAATTTTAACTAAGTGTTCCCTCTTCCATAGATAAAATATTTACACAATTGAATTCCCCATACTTCATTTGTTCATTTCAGTCAAAAACATTTTTCTCACCGGACCTCCCTCACCCCGTAAAAAATTAAAGTGTGAAATAATCGCATCTTTTTAGATAAATAATTAATTTTAACTAAGTGTTCCCTCTTTCATAGATAAAATATTTACACAATTGAATTCCCCATACTTCATTTGTTCATTTCAGTCAAAAACATTTTTCTCACCGGACCTCCCTCACCCCGTAAAAAATTAAAGTTTGAAATAATCGCATGTTTTTCGATAAATAATTAATTTTAACTAAGTGTTCCCTCTTCCATAGATAAAATATTTACACAGTTGAATTCCCCATACTTCAATTGTTCATTTCAGCCAAAAACATTTTTCTCACCGGACCTCCCTCACCCCGTAAAAAAATAAAGTTTGAAATAATCGCATGTTTTTCGATAAATAATTAATTTTAACTAAGTGTTCCCTCTTCCATAGATAAAATATTTACACAATTGAATTCCCCATACTTCATTTGTTCATTTCAGTCAAAAACATTTTTCTCACCGGACCTCCCTCACCCCGTAAAAAATTAAAGTGTGAAATAATCGCATCTTTTTAGATAAATAATTAATTTTAACTAAGTGTTCCCTCTTTCATAGATAAAATATTTACACAATTGAATTCCCCATACTTCATTTGTTCATTTCAGTCAAAAACATTTTTCTCACCGGACCTCCCTCACCCCGTAAAAAATTAAAGTGTGAAATAATCGCATGTTTTTCGATAAATAATTAATTTTAACTAAGTGTTCCCTCTTCCATAGATAAAATATTTACACAATTGAATTCCCCACACTTCAGTTGTTGATTTCAGCCGAAAACATTTTTCTCACCGGACCTCCCTCACCCCGTAAAAAAATAAAGTTTGAAATAATCGCATGTTTTTCGATAAATAATTAATTTTAACTAAGTGTTCCCTCTTCCATAGATAAAATATTTACACAATTGAATTCCCCATACTTCAATTGTTCATTTCAGCCAAAAACATTTTTCTCACCGGACCTCCCTCACCCCGTAAAAAAATAAAGTTTGAAATAATCGCATGTTTTTCGATAAATAATTAATTTTAACTAAGTGTTCCCTCTTCCATAGATAAAATATTTACACAATTGAATTCCCCATACTTCATTTGTTCATTTCAGTCAAAAACATTTTTCTCACCGGACCTCCCTCACCCCGTAAAAAATTAAAGTGTGAAATAATCGCATCTTTTTAGATAAATAATTAATTTTAACTAAGTGTTCCCTCTTTCATAGATAAAATATTTACACAATTGAATTCCCCATACTTCATTTGTTCATTTCAGTCAAAAACATTTTTCTCACCGGACCTCCCTCACCCCGTAAAAAATTAAAGTTTGAAATAATCGCATGTTTTTCGATAAATAATTAATTTTAACTAAGTGTTCCCTCTTCCATAGATAAAATATTTACACAGTTGAATTCCCCATACTTCAATTGTTCATTTCAGCCAAAAACATTTTTCTCACCGGACCTCCCTCACCCCGTAAAAAAATAAAGTTTGAAATAATCGCATGTTTTTCGATAAATAATTAATTTTAACTAAGTGTTCCCTCTTCCATAGATAAAATATTTACACAATTGAATTCCCCATACTTCATTTGTTCATTTCAGTCAAAAACATTTTTCTCACCGGACCTCCCTCACCCCGTAAAAAATTAAAGTGTGAAATAATCGCATCTTTTTAGATAAATAATTAATTTTAACTAAGTGTTCCCACTTTCATAGATAAAATATTTACACAATTGAATTCCCCATACTTCATTTGTTCATTTCAGTCAAAAACATTTTTGTCACCGGACCTCCCTCACCCCGTAAAAAATTAAAGTTTGAAATAATCGCATGTTTTTCGATAAATAATTAATTTTAACTAAGTGTTCCCTCTTCCATAGATAAAATATTTACACAATTGAATTCCCCATACTTCAATTGTTCATTTCAGCCAAAAACATTTTTCTCACCGGACCTCCCTCACCCCGTAAAAAATTAAAGTGTGAAATAATCGCATCTTTTTAGATAAATAATTAATTTTAACTAAGTGTTCCCTCTTTCATAGATAAAATATTTACACAATTGAATTCCCCATACTTCATTTGTTCATTTCAGTCAAAAACATTTTTCTCACCGGACCTCCCTCACCCCGTAAAAAATTAAAGTGTGAAATAATCGCATGTTTTTCGATAAATAATTAATTTTAACTAAGTGTTCCCTCTTCCATAGATAAAATATTTACACAATTGAATTCCCCATACTTCAATTGTTCATTTCAGCCAAAAACATTTTTCTCACCGGACCTCCCTCACCCCGTAAAAAAATAAAGTTTGAAATAATCGCATGTTTTTCGATAAATAATTAATTTTAACTAAGTGTTCCCTCTTCCATAGATAAAATATTTACACAATTGAATTCCCCATACTTCAATTGTTCATTTCAGCCAAAAACATTTTTCTCACCGGACCTCCCTCACCCCGTAAAAAAATAAAGTTTGAAATAATCGCATGTTTTTCGATAAATAATTAATTTTAACTAAGTGTTCCCTCTTCCATAGATAAAATATTTACACAATTGAATTCCCCATACTTCATTTGTTCATTTCAGTCAAAAACATTTTTCTCACCGGACCTCCCTCACCCCGTAAAAAATTAAAGTGTGAAATAATCGCATCTTTTTAGATAAATAATTAATTTTAACTAAGTGTTCCCTCTTTCATAGATAAAATATTTACACAATTGAATTCCCCATACTTCATTTGTTCATTTCAGTCAAAAACATTTTTCTCACCGGACCTCCCTCACCCCGTAAAAAATTAAAGTTTGAAATAATCGCATGTTTTTCGATAAATAATTAATTTTAACTAAGTGTTCCCTCTTCCATAGATAAAATATTTACACAATTGAATTCCCCATACTTCATTTGTTCATTTCAGTCAAAAACATTTTTCTCACCGGACCTCCCTCACCCCGTAAAAAATTAAAGTGTGAAATAATCGCATGTTTTTCGATAAATAATTAATTTTAACTAAGTGTTCCCTCTTCCATAGATAAAATATTTACACAATTGAATTCCCCATACTTCAATTGTTCATTTCAGCCAAAAACATTTTTCTCACCGGACCTCCCTCACCCCGTAAAAAAATAAAGTTTGAAATAATCGCATGTTTTTCGATAAATAATTAATTTTAACTAAGTGTTCCCTCTTCCATAGATAAAATATTTACACAGTTGAATTCCCCATACTTCAATTGTTCATTTCAGCCAAAAACATTTTTCTCACCGGACCTCCCTCACCCCGTAAAAAAATAAAGTTTGAAATAATCGCATGTTTTTCGATAAATAATTAATTTTAACAAAGTGTTCCCTCTTCCATAGATAAAATATTTACACAATTGAATTCCCCATACTTCATTTGTTCATTTCAGTCAAAAACATTTTTCTCACCGGACCTCCCTCACCCCGTAAAAAATTAAAGTGTGAAATAATCGCATGTTTTTCGATAAATAATTAATTTTAACTAAGTGTTCCCTCTTCCATAGATAAAATATTTACACAATTGAATTCCCCATACTTCAATTGTTCATTTCAGCCAAAAACATTTTTCTCACCGGACCTCCCTCACCCCGTAAAAAAATAAAGTTTGAAATAATCGCATGTTTTTCGATAAATAATTAATTTTAACTAAGTGTTCCCTCTTCCATAGATAAAATATTTACACAATTGAATTCCCCATACTTCATTTGTTCATTTCAGTCAAAAACATTTTTCTCACCGGACCTCCCTCACCCCGTAAAAAATTAAAGTGTGAAATAATCGCATGTTTTTCGATAAATAATTAATTTTAACTAAGTGTTCCCTCTTCCATAGATAAAATATTTACACAATTGAATTCCCCATACTTCAATTGTTCATTTCAGCCAAAAACATTTTTCTCACCGGACCTCCCTCACCCCGTAAAAAAATAAAGTTTGAAATAATCGCATGTTTTTCGATAAATAATTAATTTTAACTAAGTGTTCCCTCTTCCATAGATAAAATATTTACACAATTGAATTCCCCATACTTCAATTGTTCATTTCAGCCAAAAACATTTTTCTCACCGGACCTCCGTCACCCCGTAAAAAAATAAAGTTTGAAATAATCGCATGTTTTTCGATAAATAATTAATTTTAACTAAGTGTTCCCTCTTCCATAGATAAAATATTTACACAATTGAATTCCCCATACTTCAATTGTTCATTTCAGCCAAAAACATTTTTCTCACCGGACCTCCCTCACCCCGTAAAAAAATAAAGTTTGAAATAATCGCATGTTTTTCGATAAATAATTAATTTTAACTAAGTGTTCCCTCTTCCATAGATAAAATATTTACACAATTGAATTCCCCATACTTCAATTGTTCATTTCAGCCAAAAACATTTTTCTCACCGGACCTCCCTCACCCCGTAAAAAAATAAAGTTTGAAATAATCGCATGTTTTTCGATAAATAATTAATTTTAACTAAGTGTTCCCTCTTCCATAGATAAAATATTTACACAATTGAATTCCCCATACTTCAATTGTTCATTTCAGCCAAAAACATTTTTCTCACCGGACCTCCCTCACCCCGTAAAAAAATAAAGTTTGAAATAATCGCATGTTTTTCGATAAATAATTAATTTTAACTAAGTGTTCCCTCTTCCATAGATAAAATATTTACACAATTGAATTCCCCATACTTCAATTGTTCATTTCAGCCAAAAACATTTTTCTCACCGGACCTCCCTCACCCCGTAAAAAAATAAAGTTTGAAATAATCGCATGTTTTTCGATAAATAATTAATTTTAACTAAGTGTTCCCTCTTCCATAGATAAAATATTTACACAATTGAATTCCCCATACTTCAATTGTTCA
This sequence comes from Ontholestes murinus, assembly GCA_963969525.1. NCBI lineage: Eukaryota > Metazoa > Arthropoda > Insecta > Coleoptera > Staphylinidae > Ontholestes > Ontholestes murinus. Next base: position 15,032,498 of record OZ018395.1, on the reverse strand, counting down.
TTTCAGCCAAAAACATTTTTCTCACCGGACCTCCCTCACCCCGTAAAAAAATAAAGTTTGAAATAATCGCATGTTTTTCGATAAATAATTAATTTTAACTAAGTGTTCCCTCTTCCATAGATAAAATATTTACACAATTGAATTCCCCATACTTCATTTGTTCATTTCAGTCAAAAACATTTTTCTCACCGGACCTCCCTCACCCCGTAAAAAATTAAAGTGTGAAATAATCGCATCTTTTTAGATAAATAATTAATTTTAACTAAGTGTTCCCTCTTTCATAGATAAAATATTTACACAATTGAATTCCCCATACTTCATTTGTTCATTTCAGCCAAAAACATTTTTCTCACCGGACCTCCCTCACCCCGTAAAAAAATAAAGTTTGAAATAATCGCATGTTTTTCGATAAATAATTAATTTTAACTAAGTGTTCCCTCTTCCATAGATAAAATATTTACACAATTGAATTCCCCACACTTCAGTTGTTGATTTCAGCCGAAAACATTTTTCTCACCGGACCTCCCTCACCCCGTAAAAAAATAAAGTTTGAAATAATCGCATGTTTTTCGATAAATAATTAATTTTAACTAAGTGTTCCCTCTTTCATAGATAAAATATTTACACAAATCAATTGCCCATACTTCAATTGTTCATTTTAATATTAAAAAAATATGGTTAAAGAGTCCAGTATTAATACTATTATGACATAAATTATATCTTTTTAAAATTGAATTTATGGCTTTTTTAATATTCTCATGCAAATTGAATTAAATGCTTCAATAACAACTAGTTTATGATCCTCTACAGATTAAGATGATTTTTCATATATTTTGTTTTTTACATAACCCCACAGAAACAATTCTAAAACGCGCAGATCGGCAGATCTAGGTGGCCCTGGGATTGGTTTATTTCTTCCCACTTATGAGTTAGGAAAAGCATCATTTAAATAATTTGTAAAGCCAACATGTTATGAGGTGAAACACCGTCATATTGAAACCATTTCAATCTTGCGTGTAATGATAAATTTAAACAATCGAGCGTATCTTCAAATGTTTTCTGAAGAAAATGAAAGTAATCATTTCCACTTAGTGAGCTTTCAAAAACATATGGACCGAGAATTATTAATCCAAACACACTATGGATTAAACCCAAATTTAATTTGTAGTTTTCTCTGTAAAACTTTTCATGGATTCTCTTAAGATCATCTATGTTCATTGTGGCGATTAAAAATACCACAATTAGTGAATCGCGATTCATCCGTTCATAATATTTTTGCAAAAAACGTTTTACCCTCTTGACAAATGGGTTTATACCACATACAGAAGGTCATTTGATAATTACAAAAATATTATTCTTATGATGGTTTTTCATTTTTATTTAACTTTGTAGAACTAATAATTACAATATTGCTATTATTATAAACAACTGCAATTGTTTTATTTTCATATTTTTCATGGCTACCCATTTTTTATTTATAATAAAATTTAAAATGACTATAATTCACTTATTTTTAGAAATAACTGTGTCGTATGTCAGTTGTATTAAAGAGAAAATATTACCTTTTGAATGAGGCGATAGACAACTATGGTTTCCATTTAAAAAAAATGTAAGTTTCCATCATATCTCGGAAAATGGCGATAAAAATTTTCTGACTATTTTTTATTAATCTACATAAAATTATCTAAAACTTTGTCCTCTACAGTTTTTTTCTATCTGTTATAATAACCGAGATATATTTATTTGAAAAAATTGACTCTTTTTACTTTTTTCAAAATATCTAGTTACCCTTGACTTTTTTGAAAACTTTCAAATTGGAATTTTATTCGTCTCGTAAATCTACACTTCTGTCCCCATTTAACCGTTTCTCTATCTCTTATAGTTTCGGAGATCCCCATAGAACACATCGAAAAAAACTCACCCTGTATACTATGAAATATGTTAATAAAATTCTACATTAAATTGATGTATACAAACTAAAAATTTTAAATAATTTCTTATAATTTTAAATAATTTTTATGTGTGTGTGTGTGTGTGTGTGTGTGTCTGTATGTGATGGGGTTATGTCTCTGTGTGTGTGTGTGTGCAGTGAACGGCTCGGGTACGTGGGGTCGCTACTCCCAAATGGCTGTGCACGTCAACCACCCCTGCGGGAAAGCCTAAACCTAACCTAACTTAACCTAACCTAACCTTAAAATAAAGATATTATTATTGTTATTATTACAAATAACATATACATTTCACGAACTCCGCCCAGCTTCATCCAGTCAAAATTTTTGTACGTTTTGTTTTATATTTGTGTATTCATATGTATTTATTTTTTTGGAATGAAAGCTAAAGATTAATAAACATAAACATATATTCTATAAAATATATAAATACAATTCTACATTAATTTAATGTTTACAAACTAAACATTTTAATTAAATTGACATACTTTTGAGAGTTCATTTATTTGCACTACATATTTGATAATATTGTATTGTAATTCATTATAATAAGGAAGTAAAAAACGGAAATATAATTTCGATTATGTAGAAAAAGAGCACTACCCGATGCGGCCAAGGGTGCACCTCGTACCGGTTTTCGCTCGCCGACAGTTTTACGACTTAGGTATTAGGCATTTAATGGCAGCGGGCTATTAAATAAATTTGCATAAATTCGAAGAGATGTCCTACTCCTCATATTTTGCATTTATCTTGAAGAAACATTTTTGTTTTCATTTCTGTGTTTATTCGATGCGTTTGTATTTCCAAAAGTAATTGATGATACGCCATTCTTAAGTACTTGAGTGCGAGTTCGATGTCTTGTTATTTTCACTCATAAATGCCGATTCAGTTCCTCATAATTAAATTGTAATCTTTATTTTATACAATGCTTTTATTTTAAGTTGATTTTATTATAATACAAATCGAATCTAAAATACAAAATAAAATGTACGGTTTCTAATTACAATTGCTCAAAAATTTTAAGAAAAAAAAAATTATTAATAATTATAATTAAGGCAATTAAAAAAAAAGGTGAAATGTGTATAGCTTAAACTTCGCCATATGATTTGTATACCTATGTAATAAATTTAAGTTCATTAAAAAAAGAACTGAGTAATGGAGAATTCAACTGAATTTTCTATGAAAAAAGTGATACTTATTTAAAATTAATTATTTATCGAAAAACATGCGATTATTTCACACTTTAATTTTTTACGGGGTGAGGGAGGTCCGGTGAGAAAATGTTTTTGGATGAAATGAACAATTGAAGTATGGGGAATTCGATTGTGTAAATATTTTTTCTGTGAAACAGGGAACACTTAGTTATAATTAGAGAGCGGATTTCTAGCATTATGCTTATCCATAATATTAATAGCATCGAAAAAATTTCTTAATATCTATACGAATCCTGAAGAATGTGATTACTTAGCGCTATGTTTTTTTTGCTTATTTGCTTATTTTGACTTTTTGTGCTTATTTTGACTTTTTATGCTTATTTTCATGCTTTTTTTTAGATTCTGATGCTTATTTGGAGCATTTTCTTAAATATTTAAAAAACATTTAATAAAAATTTCACGCCGATATTAAATTAATGTGCTAATATAGAGAATTTTCGTAAAAATCTGTATCCCATCATTTATAGATCATATTTTCTTCGTGTCTTTTGACAACATAATTATTTAAAATCTTCACAATATGATACAATAATTATAATGAATTTTATTATTAATAAATATTAGTACAAATTACCAATTTACAATGGATTCGTTTATAAATAAGTAGATATAATAGACCGTCTCATTATTCAGATAATACAGACGAACGCTTCATAGGAATCACACCTATGATATTCCGGATGTAAACGTCGTTAAACTAGGCCCGAACAGTAAACAAATTTAAGTGATAGCTAATAATCAGGTATTCTGCAACCGTATCAATTTTCTACTCTCGGCAAAAATACGGATGGGACGACTCGCATTCAAACTCGCATTCATAAACTATTGAATTGACATTCCAAAAACTTTGCTTATTTATCAAAAATTATTATATGCGTGAATCGTATTAACCTGGGGAATCACAGATAAATTATATTATATAATTCACATGTATATTTAACCCATAATGCAAAAGGTGAAAACCACAATATAAGAATTAATTAGAGACTATCCAGAATTAACAAGTGAAAATTATACAATATTTTGTAAGGCATGTTTAAAAATAGTAAGTTTTATTTTAGTTCCCAACTGCATCCTAACTAGTCAAGACTTGTATGTAAAACATGTTATAACAACACTACGTCAAGAACGTTTGAAAAAGTTCAAAGATGAAGTAAAAAAAGCACAATTTCACAATCTTTAGCATCATCTTTAACAAACGATGGACAATTTAAATTAAATTCACATTTGTGCAAAATACTTTTACAATCGAATATCAAATTACAAAATAATGCAGTTAAATCTTTCTTACGAAAATATTGTAAAATGCGCATTCCCGAGAAAAAGTTATGTAGCTCTTGCGTACTATGAAACCATACAAAAAATTAAAGATATTATTAACAATAATTATATGTGGTTTGGTGCGGATGAAACCACAGACGCTTGTTTAACTTAATAATGGGAGTTTAACATGAAGACATCCGACCAATAGTATTTTGACATATACAAATGAATTGAAGAAAACTGATAATAACATTATAGCAAAATTCATAAATGATGGACTGACAAGCTTATTTTTGCCGTAGACAATACCAAGTTACAAAATGTTACTAATAATGCATTTTGTGCATTGTACAAGTTTAGCACATGGATAGAAATGAATTTCTGAAACTATAAGAATGAAATTTCCATTTGTAGATTTAATTAAATATGGAAACATAGTTCTTATATTCTTCTGTGAGTGCAATTATTCAAGAAGTCATTACCTGATATCTCACTGCCCCATAAACCAGTGCTAACAAAATGGGGAACTTGAGTATATGCTACGATGTACTATGCGAACAATTTTAAAGAATTTAATAAGGTTATATACAACTTTCCCGAAACGACAAGCAAATCAGTTAATGACTGTCAAACAGTTCTTAAGAAACAAGAGCTTCCTTCAAAACAATTTAGTTACATAAAATCGCGTTTAAATTTTGTGAGCAACGCAATCAAATCTTTATAAATAAAAGCAGATTCATTTTAGAAAATACCTGGACGCATTGACCAAGAAATGAAAATAATATCGAAAGAAGTATTCGGTGAAAATGAAGGATTTTTAACAATAAATAAATTAAACTTGATTTTGAATGGCAATTTTCAAATGGATCCAGCTATAATTTAAAATAAAGAGAAGCTTTTCCGATTTCAAAAATTTATTGAGCGTCATTTTTACAATTAAACCCCTAGAACAACATTTAATGATCTACTGTTTTCATAAATAGATTTTAGTTATTTTGAAATGTATAAATTACAATTTAATTTTTAAATACTTACATGGTATTATATATTGCGTAAAGAAAGTATGTTTATTTTAGTTTTAAGCAGAATTTCAATGTAAAATATGTTGATAAACGTGTAACCTATTAAGAAAGTATAGTTTTCTTTAGTGCTTTTTTCGTGTTTTTATGCTTTTTTAATGCTTCTTTTCTCTGAATATTGTGCCTTTTTAAGTGCTTCTTTTCACATTTTTAAGCTTTTTTATCCGCTCTCTAATTATAATTAATTATTTATCTAAAACATGCGATTATTTCACACTTTATTTTTTTACGGGGTGAGGGAGGTCCGGTGAGAAAAATGTTTTTGACTGAAATGAACAATTGAAGTATGGGGAATTCAATTGTGTAAATTCTTTATCTATGGAAGAGGGAACACTTAGTTAAAATTAATTATTTATCGAAAAACATGCGATTATTTCACACTTTAATTTTTTACGGGGTGAGGGAGGTCCGGTAAGAAAAATGTTTTTGACTGAAATGAACAATTGAAGTATGGGGAATTCAATTGTGTAAATATTTTATCTATGGAAGAGGGAACACTTAGTTAAAATTAATTATTTATCGAGAAACATGCGATTATTTCACACTTTAATTTTTTACGGGGTGAGGGAGGTCCGGTGAGAAAAATGTTTTTGACTGAAATGAACAATTGAAGTATGGGGAATTCAATTGTGTAAATATTTTATCTATGGAAGAGGGAACACTTAGTTAAAATTAATTATTTATCGAAAAACATGCGATTACTTCACACTTTAATTTTTTACGGGGTGAGGGAGGTCCGGTGAGAAAAATGTTTTTGGCTGAAATGAACAATTGAAGTATGGGGAATTCAATTGTGTAAATATTTTATCTATGGAAGAGGGAACACTTAGTTAAAATTAATTATTTATCGAAAAACATGCGATTACTTCACACTTTAATTTTTTACGGGGTGAGGAAGGTCCGGTGAGAAAAATGTTTTTGACTGAAATGAACAATTGAAGTATGGGGAATTCAATTGTGTAAATATTTTATCTATGGAAGAGGGAACACTTAGTTAAAATTAATTATTTATCGAGAAACATGCGATTACTTCACACTTTAATTTTTTACGGGGTGAGGAAGGTCCGGTGAGAAAAATGTTTTTGACTGAAATGAACAATTGAAGAATGGGGAATTCAATTATGTAAATATTTTATCTATGGAAGAGGGAACACTTAGTTAAAATTAATTATTTATCGAGAAACATGCGATTATTTCACACTTTAATTTTTTACGGGGTGAGGGAGGTCCGGTGAGAAAAATGTTTTTGACTGAAATGAACAATTGAAGTATGGGGAATTCAATTGTGTAAATATTTTATCTATGGAAGAGGGAACACTTAGTTAAAATTAATTATTTATCGAAAAACATGCGATTACTTCACACTTTAATTTTTTACGGGGTGAGGGAGGTCCGGTGAGAAAAATGTTTTTGGCTGAAATGAACAATTGAAGTATGGGGAATTCAATTGTGTAAATATTTTATCTATGGAAGAGGGAACACTTAGTTAAAATTAATTATTTATCGAAAAACATGCGATTATTTCACACTTTAATTTTTTACGGGGTGAGGGAGGTCCGGTGAGAAAAATGTTTTTGACTGAAACGAACAATTGAAGTATGGGGAATTCAATTGTGTAAATATTTTATCTATGGAAGAGGGAACACTTAGTTAAAATTAATTATTTATCGAGAAACATGCGATTATTTCACACTTTAATTTTTTACGGGGTGAGGGAGGTCCGGTGAGAAAAATGTTTTTGACTGAAACGAACAATTGAAGTATGGGGAATTCAATTGTGTAAATATTTTATCTATGGAAGAGGGAACACTTAGTTAAAATTAATTATTTATCGAAAAACATGCGATTATTTCACACTTTATTTTTTTACGGGGTGAGGAAGGTCCGGTGAGAAAAATGTTTTTGACTGAAATGAACAATTGAAGTATGGGGAATTCAATTGTGTAAATATTTTATCTATGGAAGAGGGAACACTTAGTTAAAATTAATTATTTATCGAAAAACATGCGATTACTTCACACTTTAATTTTTTACGGGGTGAGGGAGGTCCGGTGAGAAAAATGTTTTTGGCTGAAATGAACAATTGAAGTATGGGGAATTCAATTGTGTAAATATTTTATCTATGGAAGAGGGAACACTTAGTTAAAATTAATTATTTATCGAAAAACATGCGATTATTTCACACTTTAATTTTTTACGGGGTGAGGGAGGTCCGGTGAGAAAAATGTTTTTGACTGAAATGAACAATTGAAGTATGGGGAATTCAATTGTGTAAATATTTTATCTATGGAAGAGGGAACACTTAGTTAAAATTAATTATTTATCGAGAAACATGCGATTACTTCACACTTTAATTTTTTACGGGGTGAGGGAGGTCCGGTGAGAAAAATGTTTTTGACTGAAATGAACAATTGAAGTATGGGGAATTCAATTGTGTAAATATTTTATCTATGGAAGAGGGAACACTTAGTTAAAATTAATTATTTATCGAAAAACATGCGATTACTTCACACTTTAATTTTTTACGGGGTGAGGGAGGTCCGGTGAGAAAAATGTTTTTGGCTGAAATGAACAATTGAAGTATGGGGAATTCAATTGTGTAAATATTTTATCTATGGAAGAGGGAACACTTAGTTAAAATTAATTATTTATCGAAAAACATGCGATTACTTCACACTTTAATTTTTTACGGGGTGAGGGAGGTCCGGTGAGAAAAATGTTTTTGGCTGAAATGAACAATTGAAGTATGGGGAATTCAATTGTGTAAATATTTTATCTATGGAAGAGGGAACACTTAGTTAAAATTAATTATTTATCGAAAAACATGCGATTATTTCACACTTTAATTTTTTACGGGGTGAGGGAGGTCCGGTGAGAAAAATGTTTTTGACTGAAATGAACAATTGAAGTATGGGGAATTCAATTGTGTAAATATTTTATCTATGGAAGAGGGAACACTTAGTTAAAATTAATTATTTATCGAGAAACATGCGATTACTTCACACTTTAATTTTTTACGGGGTGAGGGAGGTCCGGTGAGAAAAATGTTTTTGACTGAAATGAACAATTGAAGTATGGGGAATTCAATTGTGTAAATATTTTATCTATGGAAGAGGGAACACTTAGTTAAAATTAATTATTTATCGAGAAACATGCGATTATTTCACACTTTAATTTTTTACGGGGTGAGGGAGGTCCGGTGAGAAAAATGTTTTTGACTGAAACGAACAATTGAAGTATGGGGAATTCAATTGTGTAAATATTTTATCTATGGAAGAGGGAACACTTAGTTAAAATTAATTATTTATCGAGAAACATGCGATTATTTCACACTTTAATTTTTTACGGGGTGAGGGAGGTCCGGTGAGAAAAATGTTTTTGACTGAAACGAACAATTGAAGTATGGGGAATTCAATTGTGTAAATATTTTATCTATGGAAGAGGGAACACTTAGTTAAAATTAATTATTTATCGAAAAACATGCGATTATTTCACACTTTATTTTTTTACGGGGTGAGGAAGGTCCGGTGAGAAAAATGTTTTTGACTGAAATGAACAATTGAAGTATGGGGAATTCAATTGTGTAAATATTTTATCTATGGAAGAGGGAACACTTAGTTAAAATTAATTATTTATCGAAAAACATGCGATTATTTCACACTTTATTTTTTTACGGGGTGAGGAAGGTCCGGTGAGAAAAATGTTTTTGACTGAAATGAACAATTGAAGTATGGGGAATTCAATTGTGTAAATATTTTATCTATGGAAGAGGGAACACTTAGTTAAAATTAATTATTTATCGAAAAACATGCGATTATTTCACACTTTATTTTTTTACGGGGTGAGGAAGGTCCGGTGAGAAAAATGTTTTTGACTGAAATGAACAATTGAAGTATGGGGAATTCAATTGTGTAAATATTTTATCTACGGAAGAGGGAACACTTAGTTAAAATTAATTATTTATCGAGAAACATGCGATTACTTCACACTTTAATTTTTTACGGGGTGAGGGAGGTCCGGTGAGAAAAATGTTTTTGACTGAAATGAACAATTGAAGTATGGGGAATTCAATTGTGTAAATATTTTATCTATGGAAGAGGGAACACTTAGTTAAAATTAATTATTTATCGAGAAACATGCGATTATTTCACACTTTAATTTTTTACGGGGTGAGGGAGGTCCGGTGAGAAAAATGTTTTTGACTGAAACGAACAATTGAAGTATGGGGAATTCAATTGTGTAAATATTTTATCTATGGAAGAGGGAACACTTAGTTAAAATTAATTATTTATCGAGAAACATGCGATTATTTCACACTTTAATTTTTTACGGGGTGAGGGAGGTCCGGTGAGAAAAATGTTTTTGACTGAAACGAACAATTGAAGTATGGGGAATTCAATTGTGTAAATATTTTATCTATGGAAGAGGGAACACTTAGTTAAAATTAATTATTTATCGAAAAACATGCGATTATTTCACACTTTATTTTTTTACGGGGTGAGGAAGGTCCGGTGAGAAAAATGTTTTTGACTGAAATGAACAATTGAAGTATGGGGAATTCAATTGTGTAAATATTTTATCTATGGAAGAGGGAACACTTAGTTAAAATTAATTATTTATCGAAAAACATGCGATTACTTCACACTTTAATTTTTTACGGGGTGAGGGAGGTCCGGTGAGAAAAATGTTTTTGGCTGAAATGAACAATTGAAGTATGGGGAATTCAATTGTGTAAATATTTTATCTATGGAAGAGGGAACACTTAGTTAAAATTAATTATTTATCGAAAAACATGCGATTATTTCACACTTTATTTTTTTACGGGGTGAGGAAGGTCCGGTGAGAAAAATGTTTTTGACTGAAATGAACAATTGAAGTATGGGGAATTCAATTGTGTAAATATTTTATCTATGGAAGAGGGAACACTTAGTTAAAATTAATTATTTATCGAAAAACATGCGATTATTTCACACTTTATTTTTTTACGGGGTGAGGGAGGTCCGGTGAGAAAAATGTTTTTGACTGAAACGAACAATTGAAGTATGGGGAATTCAATTGTGTAAATATTTTATCTATGGAAGAGGGAACACTTAGTTAAAATTAATTATTTATCGAGAAACATGCGATTACTTCACACTTTAATTTTTTACGGGGTGAGGGAGGTCCGGTGAGAAAAATGTTTTTGACTGAAATGAACAATTGAAGTATGGGGAATTCAATTGTGTAAATATTTTATCTATGGAAGAGGGAACACTTAGTTAAAATTAATTATTTATCGAGAAACATGCGATTATTTCACACTTTAATTTTTTACGGGGTGAGGGAGGTCCGGTGAGAAAAATGTTTTTGACTGAAACGAACAATTGAAGTATGGGGAATTCAATTGTGTAAATATTTTATCTATGGAAGAGGGAACACTTAGTTAAAATTAATTATTTATCGAGAAACATGCGATTATTTCACACTTTAATTTTTTACGGGGTGAGGGAGGTCCGGTGAGAAAAATGTTTTTGACTGAAACGAACAATTGAAGTATGGGGAATTCAATTGTGTAAATATTTTATCTATGGAAGAGGGAACACTTAGTTAAAATTAATTATTTATCGAAAAACATGCGATTATTTCACACTTTATTTTTTTACGGGGTGAGGAAGGTCCGGTGAGAAAAATGTTTTTGACTGAAATGAACAATTGAAGTATGGGGAATTCAATTGTGTAAATATTTTATCTATGGAAGAGGGAACACTTAGTTAAAATTAATTATTTATCGAAAAACATGCGATTACTTCACACTTTAATTTTTTACGGGGTGAGGGAGGTCCGGTGAGAAAAATGTTTTTGGCTGAAATGAACAATTGAAGTATGGGGAATTCAATTGTGTAAATATTTTATCTATGGAAGAGGGAACACTTAGTTAAAATTAATTATTTATCGAAAAACATGCGATTATTTCACACTTTAATTTTTTACGGGGTGAGGGAGGTCCGGTGAGAAAAATGTTTTTGACTGAAATGTACAATTGAAGTATGGGGAATTCAATTGTGTAAATATTTTATCTATGGAAGAGGGAACACTTAGTTAAAATTAATTATTTATCGAGAAACATGCGATTACTTCACACTTTAATTTTTTACGGGGTGAGGGAGGTCCGGTGAGAAAAATGTTTTTGACTGAAATGAACAATTGAAGTATGGGGAATTCAATTGTGTAAATATTTTATCTATGGAAGAGGGAACACTTAGTTAAAATTAATTATTTATCGAAAAACATGCGATTACTTCACACTTTAATTTTTTACGGGGTGAGGGAGGTCCGGTGAGAAAAATGTTTTTGACTGAAATGAACAATTGAAGTATGGGGAATTCAATTGTGTAAATATTTTATCTATGGAAGAGGGAACACTTAGTTAAAATTAATTATTTATCGAAAAACATGCGATTACTTCACACTTTAATTTTTTACGGGGTGAGGGAGGTCCGGTGAGAAAAATGTTTTTGACTGAAATGAACAATTGAAGTATGGGGAATTCAATTGTGTAAATATTTTATCTATGGAAGAGGGAACACTTAGTTAAAATTAATTATTTATCGAAAAACATGCGATTATTTCACACTTTATTTTTTTACGGGGTGAGGGAGGTCCGGTGAGAAAAATGTTTTTGACTGAAATGAACAATTGAAGTATGGGGAATTCAATTGTGTAAATATTTTATCTATGGAAGAGGGAACTCTTGGTTAAAATTAATTATTTATCGAAAAACATGCGATTACTTCACACTTTAATTTTTGACGGGGTGAGGGAGGTCCGGTGAGAAAAATGTTTTTGGCTGAAATGAACAATTGAAGTATGGGGAATTCAATTGTGTAAATATTTTATCTATGGAAGAGGGAACACTTAGTTAAAATTAATTATTTATCGAGAAACATGCGATTATTTCACACTTTAATTTTTTACGGGGTGAGGGAGGTCCGGTGAGAAAAATGTTTTCGGCTGAAATGAACAATTGAAGCATGGGGAATTTAATTGTGTAAATATTTTATCTATGGAAGAGGGAACACTTAGTTAAAATTAATTATTTATCGAAAAACATGCGATTACTTCACACTTTAATTTTTTACGGGGTGAGGGAGGTCCGGTGAGAAAAATGTTTTTGACTGAAATGTACAATTGAAGTATGGGGAATTCAATTGTGTAAATATTTTATCTATGGAAGAGGGAACACTTAGTTAAAATTAATTATTTATCGAGAAACATGCGATTATTTCACACTTTAATTTTTTACGGGGTGAGGGAGGTCCGGTAAGAAAAATGTTTTTGACTGAAACGAACAATTGAAGTATGGGGAATTCAATTGTGTAAATATTTTATCTATGGAAGAGGGAACACTTAGTTAAAATTAATTATTTATCGAAAAACATGCGATTACTTCACACTTTAATTTTTTACGGGGTGAGGGAGGTCCGGTGAGAAAAATGTTTTTGACTGAAATGTACAATTGAAGTATGGGGAATTCAATTGTGTAAATATTTTATCTATGGAAGAGGGAACACTTAGTTAAAATTAATTATTTATCGAAAAACATGCGATTACTTCACACTTTAATTTTTTACGGGGTGAGGGAGGTCCGGTGAGAAAAATGTTTTTGGCTGAAATGAACAATTGAAGTATGGGGAATTCAATTGTGTAAATATTTTATCTATGGAAGAGGGAACACTTAGTTAAAATTAATTATTTATCGAAAAACATGCGATTACTTCACACTTTAATTTTTTACGGGGTGAGGGAGGTCCGGTGAGAAAAATGTTTTTGACTGAAATGAACAATTGAAGTATGGGGAATTCAATTGTGTAAATATTTTATCTATGGAAGAGGGAACACTTAGTTAAAATTAATTATTTATCGAAAAACATGCGATTACTTCACACTTTATTTTTTTACGGGGTGAGGGAGGTCCGGTGAGAAAAATGTTTTTGGCTGAAATGAACAATTGAAGTATGGGGAATTCAATTGTGTAAATATTTTATCTATGGAAGAGGGAACACTTAGTTAAAATTAATTATTTATCGAGAAACATGCGATTATTTCACACTTTATTTTTTTACGGGGTGAGGGAGGTCCGGTGAGAAAAATGTTTTTGACTGAAATGAACAATTGAAGTATGGGGAATTCAATTGTGTAAATATTTTATCTATGGAAGAGGGAACTCTTAGTTAAAATTAATTATTTATCGAAAAACATGCGATTACTTCACACTTTAATTTTTTACGGGGTGAGGGAGGTCCGGTGAGAAAAATGTTTTTGGCTGAAATGAACAATTGAAGTATGGGGAATTCAATTGTGTAAATATTTTATCTATGGAAGAGGGAACACTTAGTTAAAATTAATTATTTATCGAAAAACATGCGATTATTTCACACTTTATTTTTTTACGGGGTGAGGGAGATCCGGTGAGAAAAATATTTTTACTGGAAATGAACAATTGAAGTATGGGGAATTCAATTGTGTAAATATTTCTTTATAAATAATTATTTATCGAAAAGCACGCGATTTTTCACACTTTAATTTTTTTCGGGGTGGGGGAGGTCCGGTGAGAAAAATATTTTTGCTGGAAATGAACAATTGAAGTATGGGGAATTCAACTGTGTAAATATTTTTTCTATGAAAGAAGGAACACTTAGTTAAAATTAATTATATATAGAAAAATAGAAGATATTGGGGTGGTTAGGGGGTTGAAAAATGAGTTTATTGGTTTCAACACTTAGAAGAGATTATGCTGAGTACGCTAGTGAAGGAATGAATTAAAAATATTAATTTTTAAAGTTTTTATGATCTATTGGCGGAATCTATTGGTAACTTCACAACCGTCGACTTTTGGCAATCGCATTCACAATAACAATCAATGAATTACAATTATTTATGTTGAAAACAATATATGCCTAAAGTAAACATTTTAAGATTAAGGACATTCTATTCACAAAATTTTCATAAATATGACTTTTGAGAAAATAATTTTTAAATTTTGTTTTTTTTTTAATTTGATTAAAAAGCGTTGTTTTTTTGGTTATGTTGTCCTAATTTTAATTGTATTTTTGTTTATATTAAAAAATGATATTATAAAACAATTAAAAAGTTACTCTATCAACAAAAAATATAAAAATGAAAAGGTGCTTTAAAAAGTTACTCTACCAACAAAAAATACAGTTTAAAGTTTGTTGGAAAACCAAATCCAAAAATAATTAACAGATTTTTTATTTTGTTTCAAATTAGTTTAAAGTTTTTAACTAAAAAAAAAATAAATTTGATTTAAAAAAAACCTATTAAAAATTTCCCGGCTAAAAGAATTAAAACGTTTAAGAGAGGGGTGACAGGGTGACTGACGAAAAACCTTTGGTGCTGTATCTCGCTTATTTTTGATCCGATTTGAATAAATAAAACACCAAATTAAATGATTTTTAAAAGACTTTAATATGAACTGTACTGATATTTTTTCTTGCATCCAGTTTTTGACAAAAGACGATCAACTTTTTTTTTCAAATTGCACTGTACATATATTTTGTACTGATCCGCAAGGAGATTTTTTTCTGAATCTAAATTTGTAAACGATTTTATCCATTCATCAAACCAAAGTCGAGAAATTGAGGATTAAAAAAAAAATTAAAAATCAAATACCCATAGTAAACAATATACAGAGCCTATTCCAAATGTCAAAAGTGACAGTGTCAGTTATTGGTACAATACTGCAATGATTTTTAATAATTTCATAATAAAAATGTTGCAAGATTTCAAAAACTGAAAAACGATTTCTGTAGAAGCACAAAATTCTAGTTCAGTGTTTGAAATATTGCAACATTTTAATTATGAAATAATTAAAAATCGTTGCAGTATTGTATCAATGGCTGTCACTGTCACTTTTGACATTTAAAATAGGGTCTGTATATTGTTTACAATGGATACTTGACTTTTTTTTTTTTTTTAATCCTCAATTTCTCGACTTAAGTTTGATGTATGGATAAATTTGTCTACAATTTTATATTCAGAAAAAAATCTCCTTGCGAATCAATAAAAATATATATACAGTGCAATTTAAAAAAAAATGTTGATCGTATTTTGTCAAAAACTGGGTGCGAGAAAAAATAACAGTTCAGATCCTATTAAAGTCTTTTAGCACCAACACACTTGCGGAAACGTGGTACCCGGTAACTCCTCGACGTGAATGTCTTTTAGGAACATGCTTTTGGATGTTTTCCACGGACACAAAATGTTTTCCTTTTAACTCTCCCTTCAGTCGGAAAATAAAGTCGCATGATGCCAAGTCGGGACTGTAAGGGGGCTGGGAGGAGATCACCGGAGTGTTGCTTTGGGCTAGGAAATTAATAATAATTAAGGACTTCGTTTGGCTGGGGGCATTGTCAGCCTAACCGCGTCGACAGTGCGCGCGATCATGCGTTCCAATCTCTTGAGCACCTGCAGGTAAAAGGCTCAGTTTTTCTCCCTGCGGTACGAACTCAAAATGGACGATTCCTCAGATGTCAAAAGAGCCATTGTTAAGCGTCCATAACGAGATGCGTCAGCGGCGATCTCCTCTCGGCCCTTTTCGTACGCCTTGTGTCATCTCCTAGTCTGTAACCTTGAAATGCGGGTCATCCTTGAAACATACGGAATGTTTCGGTTCCTACATTTCCAAGCCACTCAAAAAAAACTATTCAGGCGAACTCTCCATCGCTCTGTGTTACAAAGTCAAAAAACACATTTCACGCGGAGTCACGTATTTCCACTCAGACTGCTCGGAGCAAACTGGCGCCCGTCTTCATTGGGAGGGCAGACCCTTCGCCTCATTTCCTGAACCACTTTACCCTACTGCTATGGACAATCGCGTCACAATACAATCATACACATTACTTTCAAAATAGACCCTGTATATTACGTTACCAAAACCAATTGAAATTTTAGTAAACACCTATAAAAAAATAATTAAAATTGTAAAATGCAAAAAGAAGATTATAATATAATGGTTTAAAAAAAAAGTTTAAATTTGCTTTATTTTATATTTAAAAAATCAATTTATTTTAAACAATGCTAAAAACTTTTCTAAAAGAACATTTTCAATTAATAGTACAAAAAACAATTGAAAAGTTGCCTAAATTATCTTCATTTACCAAAACAAAGTTTAGTAAAAAAAAACAGTTGAACATTTAAAAAACATTTTTTTGTTCTATTTTTAATCTCTATATGATAAAAGAATGAAGGATGAAGGTTTTATATAAGTTGGTAAAGGTAAATTTTCCAAAAAATCTGATTTTAAAGTGTTGTTTCATAATTTGTTTCTTGAGTGAGAATTCTTTGTTTACACAAACTTTCAGGTTTTTTTTTAAATTAAAATTAAAATATTATTTATTTTTATTTATTTTATTATAAAAACTAATTGACATAATAAATATATTTCAATTAGTTTTTTTGGAAAAATTTTAAATATGTATTAACTTATTTAATAATGTAAATATTTTAATTTATTTGCAAACTTCCTATTATTTTTTTAACTAACCGTTTAACTATTTCCTGTCACTATTCTTAACCTTTGGACTGTTTTTTCATACATTTTGAACTTTCATTAGCCAATTTTGTAAAATTTTAAATAATTAAAAAAGTCAATTAAGTTTTTCAAAAAGCAATCTACTGTTTTCTTCTAAAAAAATTCATTTGTTTTTTTTAATTGGTAGTTTTTATTAACCATTCGTTTTTTTGGCAATATTTTTAGACGGCTTTTTATTAAAATTTCAAGAACTTTTTGGCACATATTTAACCGTTTTGTATTCTCATTTGTTTCTGTTTTAACGCATAACTGATTTTAAATAATTTCTCTAGTGAACGTGAATTGTTTTTTTTTATTATTTAGTAAAATATCAACAAGAAATTTATCACTTTCAATTATTTTTAAGCTTTTTCCACCTTTTTTCTTGGAAAATTTAAACTGTCCGCAAATTTTATTAGTTTTATTAGCTTTTCAATTGCGTTTTGTTGCTTTCAATTACTTTTCTGATTACATTTCAAATGTTTAAAGCAATTTTTATGATTCTTACATTAAAGTGTTCAACTGTTTATTATATATTTTTTGTTTGAACAGCTTTTTCTTCATTTGTTTCTTTATTTTTAGAAAAAAAAAAACTTACATATTTTATTTTTAATCACTGAAAAATCTGTTAAATAAGTTGGTAAATGTACATTTTCAAAAAATAGCAGGTTTTAAACTGTTGTTTCATAATTTGTTTCTGAAGTGAGAATTCTTTTCTTAATCTATAAATATTATTTAATTGTATTTATTTTATTATATTTATCTATATATTATTATTTATTATTTCAATTAGTTTTTTCTTTTAAAAAATTTTAAATATTTATTTTTTGGAAAATCTTAACTTATTTTATAATATAAATATTTTAATTTGTTTGCAAACTACCTATTATTTTTTAAAACTAATCGTTTAACTATTTTCTGTCACTATTCTCTCCTTTTAGGCTGTTTTCCATACTTTTTACACTTTCATTATCAAGTTTTGTAAAATTTTAATTAATTTAAAAAAGTCAATTAGTGTTTGTCTTTTGTTCTAACAATTTAATTTGTTTTTTTAAGTAAATTTTAACCATTTGTTCTTTGACAATTATTTTAAACGACTTTTTACCAAAATTTCAAGAGTTTTTTGACAGATATTTAACTGTTTTTTTTTGTTTCATTTGTTTCTTGTGCCAGAAATTTATCACTAATTGGTTTTAAAAAAGTTTTGTTTTAGCTCATTCCATTTTATAATTTATAATTTTTAACCAGTTGTTCTTTGAGAATTGTTATTGAACATTTAAACTATTTAATCAAAGTTTGACAATTTTCTTATCATTTATTTATTGTGTGACAAACTATTACTTAAAGAATTTTTATCTACGATCGTACAGAAAGTTGACGCATTTTAAAAAGCCACTTTTACAATGAAAAATGATGCAAAAAGTGTCTATTTTCTGTACGATCGTAGATAAAGTTTCTTTATTGCACTCCTGGCTTTAAAAAAACTCGCTCGTTCTTCGCTCGTGCAATAAAGTATCACTTTTTACACTTGTACCTTAAATAACTATTATTTAATTAAAATGTATCACGAAGTAAGTGACTCTAACCTCAATTAGTAACAGAAGATAATTACAGATGGCTGGTGACAGTTAACAGATGATATTTAACAAATAGCAGTTGACTCATGCCAGTTGATAGATGACAATTGACAGATGATAGATGACAGGTGACAGTTGGCCGATGACCATTGACTAATAACAGTTGACAAAAGGCAATCGATAGATGACAAATGAGAGGTGCCAGATATTAGATGATAGTTGATAGATGACACTGACAGATGGCAGATGACAGATGATAAATGACACTTGACAGTTGACAATTAAAATTTTCTAAAATAAAACAATTGCATTCAAGTAGTATAAACTCTCTTAAACTCAATATATTACCATAGGGGTGCCATCTATTGGCTAAGCGTTGCACTAAAAACCTGTCAGGGTGAAAACCACCGATAAAGTAAGGGAACTGTCAACAGCGACAATTATAGCAATAAAAATGTAAACAATAATTATTGTTCGCTACCAACAACAACCAGCCTGTTACTTCTTAATTGACGGTTTACTTAGAGAATTAAAACTCCAAAGTAAGATACTTGATTGTAGAGGCTTTCACTTTGTGATACATATTTTATAACTTTAAATAAAATAAAATAAACTTTGTTTATATCACACACTTTATTATTCTTAGTGACTATAGTTTCGACACAAATTAGCTGGTCAGTAAGGATAATAAAGTGTGTGATATAAACAAAGTTTATTTTATTTTATTTAAAGTCCAAAGTAAGACTCATTTCCCAGTCTCCAACTGCGCTATGCTGATGAGATCCAAAATAGATCGAAACAGGTCCGTGGCTGTTGTTGACAGGAAACAATAATTCTCGTTGAAAATCTAGTAAAAAATAATAACAAAAACATAACTAACTAAATTAAAACAATTACTTTTGAAAAAAATAATGAAAAGGTGCTTTAAAAAGTTACTATGTATATCAAAAAAAATTCTCATTTAACTACTGATAAGGAACACTTTGTTCGTTCGTTAACAAAAATCAAATTTGTGAAGAAAGTGCTATTTTGAATACAATTTACTATTTTAAAGATTGTTTAATTGTCTTTGGAAAACGAAATCCAAAAACAATTAAAGATTTGTTAACACATTTTTTTTATTTTTGCTAACCAAATTTAAATTTGATTTAAAAAAATCCCCAGGTGAAATAATTGAAATTAAAAAAAATGTTATAAACGTTTCGTTGAGACATTAAATTTAAAAAAATATACAGGGTCCATTATGAAAGAGATGCTGTAACTGGTACTTTCTATCTTGATGCTCTGCAATTATGGCTATTTTTCCAATTGTTAGAAGAAGAAGTTTTACATAATAAATATTACAAAGAGTTAAAATTACGATATTCATTTAAAAATTCATATAATTCAGAGTTTATATATGAACTTATTTACAATTTATTTATTTTTTTTGGAATGTTGAATGTTATTAGGTTTTTTCTTCAATATCACCTGTTCTATTTGTTTTTTTGCTTTACCAACTTCCATTGTAATTTCAACTCTTTTTTCTATTTTGTTTCCTATATGAAAATACTTAACAATTGTTTTATTGTTATTTCTTCAACTTCAATGATTTTTTATGACAGAAAAATTTAACTTTTTTAAATACAATTTCATTTGCACTCTTCCAACATTTTTTTTTTAATTAACTGTTTCTCCAATTGTTTTTAAAAAATAGTATAATTAAATTTAACTGCTCCATCAATTGTTACTTCTTTAAAAAGAAATCACTATTCATTCCGAAAGAAATAACCCTTCTATAGTAGTGTATTTTCTAGGGAAATAAGTCAATTGGTGTTTATACAATTCCGAATGATTTTAAGCAAATTTTCAGCTATTTTTTCTTATATTTTGGACTGTGATTAGTGAATTTTGATTAATTTAAAAAAATCATTTTTAAACTGCTTTTCCCGTGAAATTCGCAAATGTTTTTTAAAATAATTTTTAAACATTTTTGTTCCATGAGAGATTTTCTAAGATTTCTAAAGTTCTATGTCAAATGTTTAACTGTTTTTTATCATTTATTTCTTGTGTATAAATATACACGTTTGTTTAGTAAAAAAGTGTTTTTAAAAGAATGAAAAATAATTAAGAAACTATACTTTTCTGCATTTGGTTCTCTTGAAAAATTATCATTATAGCCTTAAAACATATTTGGAGAGTGAGATACTGGTCACCCTCCCACCATACTTATATTTTAAAATCTAAGCTAAAACATCGTGTTTCAATTCCATAACAAAGTTGTTTTTTTAGGAAATGAAAGCAGCATGAGTAACTGAAGTAAAACTGTATAAATAGGGTGGGTGGAATGACCATTATACCACCAAATAATTCTAACAACATAAACGACGAACGTACAAGACAGTATATATTAAATTAACGAATGAGTTTTCTTCCCATTCATTATTAATTAACGGCAGAACTTACTGGCGTTCTAATAATTAGTGTGTGGTATAGAGGCCGCCCACCCACCCTACATGTACATTTTTACTACAATTTTGTTTCAAAGAAAAACAACTGTGTTATTGAATTAAAACACAGTTTTAGCTTAGATTTTAATATATATGTTCACTATCTCACCCTCTAATTGCAATAGTGGATTTACTGAATAGACGTATATGTTTCAGGGCTTGGATGGTGGGTTACAGAACACCCACACACCCTACGTAAATATTTATGCTTCAGTTACGAAGACTGTCTTTGTATTCAAAAAAATAACAATATGTGTTGGTGTAGTAAAATAAAATCGACAGAGTTTCAGCTTAAATTTATATGTATATGCAGGGTGGGTGGGTGGCCACTATCACACCCTCCAATCATAATACGATAAAACAACGATTTTAGGGGAAAAAAATTGTATTGATTTAATTTAGTATTAATTTTCTTACATTCTTTTTAAAACACTTTAAATTATTGTCCAACATTTATAGAGTGACGAAATTATTTACCCACCCTACATATACTTTTTTTTATTTATTAAAAAAAGTTATTTCATCATAAACATTAAGTGTACCAAAGAGAAACAGAGTCATAACATATTTTTTTAACGAGAGGTCTAGACCACTTAACTTTGAGTGGCAGCTTGTTATGATGGATTATTACTCATAAATAATTAAAAACATATATATGCATTGTTATTTTCTCAAATAATCAAGTTATTCGTGCAAGAAGAAAGAAAAATTAGTTTCTATAAAAATTTTAAAAAAATGAGTTTTGTAGAAATAAATCTAGTCATTATAAAAAATTCCTGTCCCCATGGTAACCAAAACAAATAAATAAAGTAATAAGAAAAATAAGTTTCTATAAAAATAAATTGATTCTAAAAAAAATATGTTTTGTAGAAATAAACCTAAATATTATAAGAAATTCCTGTCTCCATGGTAACCAAAACAAATAAATTCTATTCTTTGATAAATTAAAAAATAATAAATCCCTTTATGCACTGAAAAAAAAACCGCATAAAACATGTCACACATTGTCAACGTATAAATGTATAAATCAAAAGCTTATATTTATTGTTTCAAAAAATTAATGTCGGACAGTAAATTGGAGGTTATGTTTCTCTATTATCAAATGTGTTACACATAGTTGTGCCACCAAAAGCTGTGTGTGACTCATCGCTCTATAATGGAAGGATCAGACACACGTTCTGTCTTTCTTTTCATTCTGTCCCGGTCATTCTAGGATGATAATAGACCGAGATAGATATAAATTGCTGTAGCGTTCTTAGTACAAAAATGCATGAATCACAGTCAGCTATTGTCGGCTCGACTATTAGTACTGACTTCCACAGAAAATATTAATACATGCAAGTCATGGCAGACAAGAATAAAATAATTAAAAAAATATATAAATGAGCAACTGTGCTATATTATACTGTACAGTAATATAATAAAGATAATGGATATAGTAGTAATGATTCGACTGTGTTATCCACGTGTATTTAAGTATTATCTATAAGATTGTAAATGGTTTAATTAATTATTGCGGATTCCTTAATTACCTATTTTTCATTGTACAATTTAAAATGGTAAACTTAAAAATTGAATAATTCGTTCGACTAATATTCTTTCTCATTTCATATGGTACGTCTTATAGTACTTAAATTTAAAACATCTTAATTTTTTAGATTTAAGAAACTACAATATTGTATTATTTTCATTTATTATGGCATCGGTCAAATTTATACCATTAATTTTGTATTGTATCATTACCATATTATTGCAGACATCAGCTGCTATCTTTGTCGCTCAAATTTTAGTATATTGTATTCCAATCAGCTAACGCATACAAATTCTCAACGTGCGAATGTATGTATTTATAAGTAGGTATGCATACATTAATGCTAATAATATATGGTCGATATTGACGAGTCTGTAGGAGAATTGTAAAACGTGACGTCAAATAAATACTCAGCATTCTAATAATTGTTGGCAAACCAGTGTTGTTCCATTAAACATTCTGCAATTAATGGACTGTCTGAGTACGTGAAGTTGATAATAGAATTACAACATGGGGTTAAAACACTTGCTTCATTTAATTTATTATTTATGAATAGCTAATGATAAAATGTACATCTAGAAATAACAAAATAAGCAAAAGAGGTATTTTAACTGTTGTTTTAATTCAAACTTCCTGCAATAAAATATATAGATCAAACTGATTTTAATATTAAAATTAGATTTATAAATGTATATACTTTGTATAAAAGGTGTAACCGTTAACTAAATAAATATATTTTAGCTATAAAGTTGACTATATTCAATTGTTTCCAAAATGGGATTAAATAACTGCATCTAAATAACCATGGTAACCATTATATTATTTATGTATTGAGTTTTTAATATGTTTTGCTCGATCATCATTTTTAACACCAATAATTTATACTACGATAGTTAATTGAAAACTAATTGTGATGATCCAATGGTACACCCAAAATACTTTATGGTTTTTAATGCTCATGTAAGTAAAGAATTAAATCACAAAAGTCTAATAATTCCTAGATTTGTTTTTTTTTTAATACAAACCACATTTTATTTTTTCTTTCATTCTTTTTTTCAATGTAAAACAAATGAAATGTTCAAAATAAAATAAAACGAATAACTGTTTTTTTCACTTTTTTAATAAAACTTGTTACTATAGTTTCGACAACTTCAGCTTGTCATTTTGAATCATTAAATGTATAACGAAGTAAAAGCCTCTACAATTACTTATTTAAATGAAATGTTGCAAATCACTAAACAAAAAACTAATTATATTGAGTTTTAAAAATAAACAATGCTATTGTTAAAGTTGTTGACTTCCAATAAGTATACTAAATAAATGTAACGAATGTAAACAAAGGAATTCTATTGATAGAAACCGAAGTGATCGTTTGTAGAGTGACTGCACTATTTTCAAACATCAATAGTGTTTATGCGGTTCAATAATGTGCAAGGAAACCCAGTTACACAAATGCAGTGCAAAAATCAAGGTCCCTCGGTAAATAACCTTGCACTTAAATCGCATCTACCTTTTCGGTAATGCCTGCCGCGGCCGACGTTTATTATTGTTGTGATCGGGATTTTCACGATCCCACGCAGGATTACATAATTAGTGTGTCAGTAATTCAGCACGGGATCCGTCCGTCCGCACGTATAAAAACTGCGTCCGCGTAGACAAAGCGCACAACAGCTGATAGTGACAACAAAATGTCGCGTGTGTGTTTCGGGACGGGCATGGTCCTTCGCCCCTAAACGGAACCCCAATTGTAAAGGAGACGGGCGCTCATTACCTTTGTACAGCTGGGCTATTGCGGTGGCCGAGTCTTGGAAGACGGTCCAAACCTTCCTGTGCGAATTGTCCGATTCCAATGTGAGTGTTTGCTCGAAGTCAGGCTGGCCCTCGATCGAATCGGCGCACTGCTGCTCCCAGCTCGTCAGCCACGGTTCACCGTCACCTTCGCCGTTCATCGCGGACACACTGCACGCACGTTCGCACGGTTCTTATCGCTGTTACGATGCGTTTTCTTCACGCCAGACGGACGTTTTCGAATTGATACTCTTTAACGCGACACGGCCATTATGCCGATTTCCCGTCGACTGATTGACTTGGGGGAATTCAGATGCAGCAGGCGTTACCCCGGAATACCAATACCAAATAACAAAAATTCCCTTGCCCAATTATCTATACTTCATACTTCCACTAGATGGCGCTAAGCGTACAGCAAGTAATTCCAATATTAATTTTAACTAATATTTAAATAAATAAATTAGTTTATTTATCAATATTATATTATACATAATATTATTTAGAATTATAGCTTCGATATATTTATTATTTAAACAGATCAATAACAATGACAGATTAAACATTATTTTCATATCGTTAACAATTTTTAATTACTATTGTTTTCATACAAGTTTATTTACATAAACAATTTCAATAACATTACCAATAGAAGGAAAATAAAGAGGTATTATAATTAATAATATTTTTTGTAAAGTTGGTAGATAAATAACGAAATATTTAAATATACAATTAACATAATTAATACGTTACACGCATACTGATTGAAAATTGTCAAGAACATCGACGTTTAAAATAATCAAAACAAAGTTTTATATTCAAATGAACGATCCTATATATTAATTGGTAGCACAAAACGTGGAAATGACTTTCTTCATTAAATAATTACGTAAGTACAACAAATAACAGAACTAAATAAGAATTAGATCAATTATTAATTAATAAAGCCCTAAAAACATTTCTTCGCAATTTTATTTAAATTCAAAGATATACACAAAGTGACCATTATCAATATTTTAATACAGTTTATCTTCACGTAACTCATAAAGAAATCAAACTAGATCAATTACTATTTGAGTACAATTTAACAAACTGTTAATAATTGGTTTTTAGTAATTTGGAAGATATTTACAATTTAATTCTAGATTTCTCAGAAAGAAGGGTGTATTTTTGGTTGCATACACATCTTTTTTTTTTTTCATTTGAATTATTGATTATTGTTTTCACTCTTGATATTATTATTAATGAATAAATAGTATAATTTAAACAACAAATCTTTATTTTTTATTATCAACACTTACGAAAATGTTAATATAGATACACAAATCTATGGCTAAGTGAATTAGAGTAGGCAACCCATTATTCAAGATACTAATGTAACATCATAAATTGTAATTAAATTAAAACCATATTTTGCAATCAAAACGACGGTTATTTAAAATTTAACTACATAGAAGAGTATATTAATGTTACAAAAATAAAACCTAATTCTTTTTATAATTAAATTATTTTTTTTAGAAAAAAATTTGTTTATGTTTTTCTGATTAGAGGGTAGGTTAGAGGCCACCCACCCACCCTATATATTTACACATATTTGAATCACTAACACAATTCTAATTTCCAAGAAATGACAGTAATATTAGTTTTCGCCTCATTTTTTGAAAATGTTCAATTATTTTAGATTAATTTTCAACTCCTTTTTTGTTTCGCCATTGAGAACTTTTTTACTTTGCTTTTCCTTAAGAAAAAAAAAAACGTTTTCAATTGTTTTTAACGATATTTTATCACTAACTTTTTCATGTATTTTTTTTTTTTAATGTTCAAAACAAATTTTCAATTGTTTTTTGATAATAAGAGAAGAACGAAAGCATTTTTTTATTTAGAATTTTTTTTATTTCTTTATTTTAATAACAGTTTTATTCATAGTTTGACTCAACAGGTGATAGATGACACTTGTCATATAATTTAAGGGATGACAGTTAACATATGTAAATGATAATTGGCACAATATATGACAGATTATAATTGTCACATGATTTTTAGCAATTGACATATAAAATGACATAATAGTTGACAAATGACAGTTATCATAGTATTTAATAGTTTACAGAAGATACTTGACATGTAGTACTTAACAAATAACAGTAACCTTAGCAAATGACAGTTACAACATGAAATTTGACAGACTGATTGAAATAATTCAATTGAAAATGACCATTGACATTTTTGATAAATGCTAATCAAAATATGACATTTTACACGTAACAAATGACAATTGACGTAGAATATTGGCTGATGGAAGTTTCTGTGAACTTGATAAATGATAATTTATATGAAATTTGATACATGCCAATTGATATAATATTTGACAAATAACACTTGACATATCTCACAGATGACAGTTGACATATAATATTTATTAAAGGATAATTACAATTGTATTATGTATTTTGACAACATTTAATACGTGGAAATTGACTTATGATATTTAGCAGGGAACAAATAACACTTGTCATTTAATACCTGACAAGTGGCATTTGTCATAATATTTAATAGTTGACAGATGATATTCATAATTACATATTACAGTTTTCACCGTTAACATACTACAGTTGACATAACATTTAGCAAGAGACATTTAACTTATAAAAATTGTTAGTTAATAGACAGTTGACAAATACTATTTGACAGATGACATTTGACGTAATATTTGACACATTATCACATAATATTTCCCAGAAATCAGTAAACATAACATTTACATATAATAGTTGAAATTGAAATATTTGTCAGTTAACAAATAACAGTTGACACAATGTTTGGCAAATGACTGTTATCACATGATATTTGACAGACGTCCGTTAAAATAACATTTCTCAGATGGCAGTTAACACATTATATTTTCCAGATATCAGTAAACTTAACATTTGACATGATAATTATCACTTACCAGATGACAGTTGACATAATATTTGGCATTTGACAGTTATCATATAATATTTGACAAAGGTCAGCTGATATAATATTTGACAGATTGCAGTTACCACATAATATTTAAAAGATATTAGAATTCATAACATTTGACTGATAACAGTTGATACATGATAATTCATACTTAACCGATAACAGTAATATTTAACAGATAACAGTTGGCAGAGTTTATATATAATATTTTAAAGTTGACAGATGACAGGTGATATACGATATTTGTAGTTAACAGATGACAGTTGACATCATTATTGACAAACATCAGTTGACATTCCATTATTGACAGATGACATATGATAATTGACATAATGTTTGGTAAATGACAGTTAACATGAAATTTGACAGTTAAAATATTATTTCAAAGATGACAATTGTTACATAATATTTGACACATGATGGCTGACATAATATTTGATAAACGCTAGTCAAAATATTATATTTTACAGTTATTATAACAAATGACAATTGACATAGAATATGGGCAGTTGAATTTTTATATAAAATTTGACACGTCATTTTTCCATCCTACAATTTATGAAAATTATGAAGTTGTTTGTTTATTAACTTTAAACAAAGTAAACCAAACTCTAACGAAATAATCTGATAGACAGTTAATACAAAAATAATATTTATCTGCACATAATTACATAAAAGAAATCGAAATAATAATAATGCCTTTATTAATAACTATTTTAATAAATGGATTATGGTAATAAGTTTCATAAATATTCATTTCGGCTTCTCAGAAAAGAGGTGTAATTTTGGTTGCATACCGTGCAAATTTTTTTATTGATTGTTTTTGACGGTGTTTATTAATATCAATAAATAAAACATAGTACAATATTAATAGTTGAATATTATTAAATCATTAACACTTACGTAATAAAATTATTTATTTCGGTACACAAATTTATGGTTTAGCAAATTGTAGTAGGCAACCCAATAGTGTTCTAATATTGAAATTCAAATAAAAAAGTTCTCTATTATTTTATTTACTACAGTTATAAATATAACTTTAACAATTTTAACTTGATACTATGACTAAAATAGTTATTTCAAATTTATACTTTTAAAAACGTAACATAAATTTTAACAATTACCAATTTTAACTAATACTGGCCAACATTTTTATTTTAATATTTTGTGCTTCTTTACAATAATAAAACTATTAAATAAAGTTATCAAAAAACTACCCTTTTTATCTAAATTTTTTGCCTTGGCTATCTATATTTGAACTAAACGCTAGTCTTTTTAAGAAGCGCAATTATTTATTCTTAATGGCAAATAGTTTTAGTATATATCACCTGAATATAAATCCTAATGTTATTCTTTTTTTGTACTCTCTGTATTTATTAGATTAATTTATTTAAAAAAAAAAAAAAATTTAATAATGCATGAAAAATAAAGGGCATAATTATTAACTATTATATTATTTATAAATATATGTTTTATTTAGAATGAATATTTTCTACAAAAATAAAATATATTAAAAATTATGGCCTTTTTCACATTAACACTATCGCCAACCTTCAACCCTACCAAGACATAAAATATCATTTTTTATTATTATCAATAATTAAATTACAAAACAAAAATATAGAAATATATAATTAAAAATTATTACATTTTAAGCGAAATAAATTCCTTCTGGATTTTATTTTTTACATTAAACTTTCGTTTCCTCAAGTTTGTATTAAAAGAACCAAAACATAACCACAAACTTGTCAAAGAGTCAAAGAAATTGTTAATTTAGAAATAATGTTTTTATTTTATGTGCCATAAACATTAAAGTTAATACAATCAGTGATCAATGTCAATACCCAAAATTATTACAACAAAATTTAAGTACTGACTAATCAACAAGATGAGTACGTCCAAGCAAAAAACAAAATGTGTCCCGTTTTCACTCAAGCTGAAGCAATATATTAGCAAATTGCTGTCCGAGGGCATGGAACCGAATGAAATTATTAAAGATCTGGGCCTGCCTGAGCACTCGGTGCATATCATAGTGAAGCTTAAGTCGATCAACGAGAAGCGTATGGAGTTTAAGAAAATAGCAGCGAACTGGAAGCATGCCGCGGACGCTGCTGAGAAAAAAGTGGAGGCAGCTCGGCCGCCCGTTGTGGTTAAGAAGGTGAAAAAGGTTCCAAAAGTATCTGATGATCCGAAGAAAAAGAATTCAAGTGTGGAAAAAATGATGGTGAAGAAAGTGGAGAAGGCCATGTTGGAGTGGTTGAATAATGAGAATGACGGGATAACCTTATATAATGTTTTGGAAAAGGCTGAAATGTTGTCTAATGATGTTTTTACTAACCAAAACCATAAGCGCAGGGGGTTCAAGGTGACTGAAGGGTGGTTTCGTGATTTTAGGAAACGATACGGCGTGAAGTTTAGATATGCAGAGGAAATTGAGAAGTGTGAAGCGAAGAAGTTGGCAAAGAAATTGGAGACAGTCGTCCCGGATTTCGTATGGGGTGAATGTGCAGGATGTGACGGGACAGATTGCCCTGTTCACGAGTGGATTTCTACCAAACCTAAGAAAAAAGAGGAGCAAACAAAGGCAAAGACTGTAAGTGAGACAACAGCCCCTACAGTTAAAGTTACAGTAACACAGCCTGAAACACAATCTGTATCTTCAGAAACAACAACAATACCTCAACCTGTTGTATCGATACAAAATCCAGTCCAAATGTTATCAATTGAAGGCCAACCGACAATATCAATACAAATAAAATCGAATCCAATTCAACCAACTATTTCGTCAGCACAATTTCAGTATTCACCCGTGCAACCAACAATACAAACCTTTCCTTTTTGCAATTCAATATCAACAGGACATATTCAATCCTCCCCATTTATTCAACCTGAATTGGCGATGTCATCCGTACAATGTTTCCAATCACCAATTTTTAGTGTACAAACCCAGCCAGTATCGAATATGTTGGGAATACATAATGGAGGTGCGACAGTACAATCTTTTACATCTCCAATTTTAAGTGTACAAACACCTCCGACTCTAGCAATACAGCCTACGAATACATTACAAAACGGAAATGCAATTTGTCTTAACGGTACGTACAATAAAGTGCAGACTCCTGTTCCAATGGATGTTATTGAAGTAAGTAATGATTCCACATCATCGGACAGTGATTCCTCGGCCTTAGTTATTGCCGGGGAGGAGGAAGAGGAGGAGGAAGAAGATGACGAAGTGGAAGAAATTGTTGACGAGGTGAAAGCTGAGGAGCCCACTATTTCGTTTATGAATGTAAAGATTGAGAGTGTTGTTGGTGCTGGTAGTAGTGACTTAGTGCGGCGAAAGAAGAAAATAAAGGATGCTGTTGATCTTTTCATGCGGGGAATGTCACTTCTGGAAGAGAATGATCTGTTCGTCGAAAGGAAACAGCTCTTCCGTGAAGGATTGGATAAACTTTTAGATTTATATCAGTTATCCGAAAAAAAATAGTTTACCTATGTGATTAAACAATTGTTAATAGAACTCGTGCTCATTTTAGTAGGCTTATTTTTTTTTAAATTAAATTTTAGGCTAAAAAAAATTAACTATTTGGCTTGATTTATAATTTTTTTAAAATGATAAAAGTAATGCTTAAAAATTAATACTAAACACTTGATTAAAACGGGTGCGGAGGAAAGTGGGTTGGGTAAAGTACTGTGCAGAAAAAGGCAATTTAATTAGGAACATTCATTCGATTGATTGATAGCAGTTGGATTTTTTTTTTATTGGTGAATGTTTCAGTTTGACATTTTCTAATTAGTTACTTGCAATTTATATAATTATTTATTATTTTATAGAAGTTTTTATTTGTGTGATTACGTGAATCTGTAATATATATTTGATTAAGAGAGAAAAAAATAATAAAATTTAATACTCTTATGTATCTGTACTTATTACAAAATAGTTTTTGAATCAGTTTATTTAGTTCAGACAGAACGTTACTTTCTATTGTTTATTAAAAGGTTGAAAACTTATTTGTTGTATTGGTGGTTAATAATCAAAGTTAACTTATCCTTGAAGTCAAAAATGAAACGTGAAAAGTACATGGAGATTTACATTTACCTCCATGTACTTTTCAGGTTTCATTTTTGACTTCAAGAATAAGTTAAGTTTGATTATTAATAAAAAAACATTTTAGTTTTTATGTTGTGGTACTGCTATTTTTATAATTTTTATCAAGCAATGACGGCCATAATAACTGAAATAAAATATTTCAGTCGGTTTGAATGTGTAGCGTTCAATTGTAATAAATAAAATAAATATTTTTTGTAAATATGAACTTTTGGATAATGATAAGTTGTGTTAAATCATTATAATTTGATCCTAGGAATCCATGGTGTATACCCAGTATATTAATCCAGCGTATTCTCGACATACCTCAATATATTATGCGTTTACTTTATCGCTTGAACGAGCGTACTCTTGACCTACCTCAATGCATAATTTATTGGGGTAGGTTATGAATATGTTAGGGCATTGAACTATTTATTGTGATAGGTCAAGAGTACGCTAGGTCAAGCGTAATCTAGGTTTTTAATTACCTAAAACACTTGAAAAAACAATTGAACATCCTTTTAGTAAAGTAAAGTTAAAATTGTTAGAAATTAGTTGATAATTGAGAAGTGTTTTTGGGTTAATGCAAAAATGCTTCACGCGTTAAAACAATTGAATGTCTATATGGAATACAACAATTGCTACAATTAAAAAAAAAAAACTGATAAACCATTAAAAACGAAGAACTGGACTAAGAAGCAAAAAATGGGATGCCACTACACGAGAAAACAGATGAGACTGTTAGAAATTGGTTTAAAAAAATTGACAATCGATAAAATCAATTGAATATTGATAAAAGCTAACGGAAATAATTATAAATTATTATGAACAGTTGAATTGTTAAAGGCACTAAAACAATAATTGAATGTTATTCCAGAAAACAATTAAAATTGTTATAAATTAATGATTGGGACTCGATAAAGGTCAAAAGTGCTGTAACAATTAAAACAGTTGAATTGTTAGATATTTCTTATATAATTGAAAATGATTTTTAAAAATGTTGAAATTGTAAAAAATGGTTAAAAACATGAATAGCAATCTAGAAAACAGTTAACATTATCAAACAATGATTAAACAAAATAATTTACAATTGACTGTCTAATAAATATGAAATTTTTTCATTGGAAGTGAAAAAATACAATTGAAATTGACAGAGGGATAAAATATATTTAAAAAGTTTAAATTAATAGTTGTCAAGAAACAGTTGAATAATAATTTGGAAAACGGTAGGAATTATTTGAAAAAAAAACAATTGACTGCTTTAATCTTGTTAATATAATTTTTTTATTACAGGTAAACAGCTGAAAATGAGAATTCGTTAAAATAATAGAGTGTATCAACAAGATATAATTAAAATTCCTAGAATTTATAAAAAAAGATAATTTATTTTTATAAATAATACAGTTGGTAAAACGTATTTGTAAAAACAATTGAATGCTGCTACAAAAAATGTAAAATTGCAATTATTACAAATTTATAAAAAGACAATTACAAATTGATTAAACCAGTTGATTATTGATAAACAATAATTTAAAACTATTAGAAACAATTGCAATTATTAAAAGCTTTAAAAATTTAAAGGAAACAAAAACAGAATTTAAAGAAATCATTTGAAAACTCTTTTAGAAAAATGGCTTCAAAACAGTTGAATTTCAACAAAAAATAATTGAAAATATTTAAAAACAATTGATCATATATGAGATTTTTACAAGATTAATAAAAAAAGGATAGCTGGAAAATTCCACAAAGAAAATAAAACAGTTTAAATTAAAAAAGAAATAGTTGAAATCTTGCAAAAATACTGTTGAAATTTGTAAAAAAATATTGAATTCTAAAACATTAATTAAAATAAAACAGTTCAAATTTTCCAAAGATAACATTTTAAAAATTAATTATAAAAAGGTTGATAAAAATAAATAGATTGAAAACTCTCCAAAGAAATCCTAAAAACAGATGAACTGCATGCGAAGATAAATAAAATACATATTTGAAATTTTTGCAACTGAAAGTTTAATTAAGAAACAAAACAAAATTGAAATAAAAACACAGCTTAAAAACAATTAAATTTTATCAGAAATTAATTGAAAATCTTTTGCAAACAGTTGAAAATTTGCAACGAAAACAGTCCAAAATTGATTTTAAAAACAACCGATGAAAATACTGTAAAAAATTACGTTTACCACAAAAAAAACTTAATGAATATTTGAATAGACTTGAAAACAATTGAAAATTATTTACGAAAACAACTGAAACTCTCAAAAACGCTATAACAACTTGTAAGTTATTTGAAATAATATTTCCATTCTTTTTAACATTCTTTTTTTTAATTTTAAATATTGCTTAGGTCAGATTGATTGAAAGTTATTATCTTACCATCCTTAAAAACATAACTTTACCTAACCTAGAAATTTATTTAGGTTTAATATTTAAACATTAAATTTACCTTAAACATATTTTATTTAAGAAGAAATTTTATGAAACTATAAATATGCAAACATACAAACTGATTAATTCATTGAAATAAAAAAGATTTACGTAATCATGAATTTAGCACAAGAAAACTCTTGGGTATAATGGAGTGATTAAAAGGTGGATTAGAGGTCATCCACCTGTACATATACAAAGGAACTACAATATGGTAATAATTCATTTCGTGCAACTTTCGGGTAATTTAGATTAGTGCAATTCTTGGATATAATATTGTAAATGAAAAAAAAAAACAGTGGGAAACTTTTTCTTTTAATTTGTTTAAAGTCAAGAAAAAAAACATCGATTTTAAATCATTTATTGTGATTAAGCTTTTAACACTAGAAGTTTAATTCAGAAAACAAGTTCCATCTACGTTTACAGAAGAAGAGAGACATAATAATTACAACCCTTTGCTCATTTCTAAACTAACTAGGTGTATTTAGAGGCTTTACAGAGCTGTAGAATATTTTTTTCCGTTTTTATCATTTGTGTTTTAAAAGATCACCCAATAAATCCAGGGTCTGACACATATATGGCAATAGTGTTGACAGACCCAAGTGATTTACGGGTAGTATTAACTTTCAACTAGTACGTATCAAGATTTCATAGTATTCTGAACGTTAGTTTAGAGGTTATAGTCGTTTTGGTGACAGTTTTGTAATTTTCAAGACAATGGATAGAAAGGAATTTCGTTTGTTGGTTGAATACTGTTTCTTTTATGGGTAAAATAGTGTTGGAAACAGTGGCTTGATAAGCATTTTAGGAACTTTGCATCAGGGAAATCAAATATTATCGACTGGTATGCTGAATTTAAACGATGATGCTGAACGCTCTTGTCGTCCAAAATCGTCAGTTGTTTCGGAAAACACAAAAAATGTCCACAAAATGCGCTGTTCAAACAAAATTTAAAAATTCTTGCGTCGGTATGTGACAATGGATAAAATATCAATCCACCACTACAGCCTGAATCAAAAAGATCGTCCACTGAGTGGACAGCAGCCGGTGTAAATCGTCCAAAGCGACCAAAAACTCAAAAGTCGGCTGGCTAGATTATGGCATCCGTATTTTGGGACACAGATGGAATTTTGAGAAAGTCAAAGAAAAAAATGTTGTTTCACCAGGACAATGTCCCGTGTCACAAGTCGATGAACACAATGGCTAAATTAGATGAATTACTAATAAAAGGATTAATTAAGCACTTATGTTTCACTATTTAATAGTGAAATATAACCATGTTTTAATAATGTTTTACCACGGGTTAAGTGAGAAGTTAGAAGTTAATTAATCGTGAATGAATTACGCTTTGAATTGCTTCCACACTCACTGTACTCTCTAGATTTGGCTTTCAGCGACTACTAACTTTTGTAGACATGAAAAAGATGTTCCAGGAAACAAAATTTTACCCAAATGAAGAAATCGTTTTACCTAAAGGTCATCGAAAAGTTAGAGGAGCGTTGGAATGAATGTATCACTCTTAAAGGAGAGTATGTTGATAAATAGTGGAATTTAGACAATATTTTCTCCTTTAAATCGAAGTACTTAGTTTTCCAACAAAAAGAAGCTACTAAAAGAAAACGAGAGGAAGATGATAACAAAGAGAATGCAAAATGTGGAAAATGGAGTGGCGCGACCTCTCAACTCTAGCACCCCACAACTAGCCCGAACCTTAACACATTCTTCACATCAACCAATATAAGTTAAACCCAATCCAAATATACAATTTCTAACCCTTTCACGACAATTTCTAATTATCGCAGTATTTACTATTATCTAATAGTTAAAAATTCTACGTGTGATTCAAGATTTGTTGCGGAATTGGGAAAGGATTTCAGAGACCTAAACTTCACGGACCCGAAGATACATCGACATACATTGAACGTGATAAGTAAAATGGATTTCACCTACGACATAACTCATGAGGCAGTAAAGTTACTCTTTATTAAATCAATAAACCCAGTCATAGTCGCACACGATGATTTAATAAAGCTGGCACCAAAGATCTAAGAAGTTGCTAAGCCAGGTTTATTCGTTCTTAGAAGGCTGATATTATTTCTACGATACATGGCATCAGAGAAAGACTAGCTGAAAACAGCAATACTGTGGCTTTTAGCTTGCCTACCCTTCAACCCTTTAAACCAACCAAGTTGATAAGAGTTCTAAACTAGCAAAATATTCTTTCAAACCAAGGGAGCAACATAATGATTCCTATGACTGTGTAGTTTTTGAGTTCACGTGAAGTGATTAATTACAACAAATATAAACACTGTTACTCCATTTGTAATGTTGGTTGTACATTTGGGGACACAAGGTGTTTTATTTGTTCTAATGATTCTTATGCATTGCAAAAAAGTCGGAAGATCATCACTCTGTGATAAATGTAAGAATTGATACAACCTCAGAGAAACAACCAGCACCATCATCAGGCGGAATACTTAACAACTTAGCCAGTGCCATTCACCCTTAGAAAACTGATAAATCAAGGCGTCGCATTCAAATTCGAATAGATTCCGGTGCCTCCGCCACGAAATCAGCGACGATGGTCTCTCCCGAAGGGAGGACAAACCTTAGGATGTCAACACCTTAAAATATGAAGAAAGGACAAAATTGTATGTCTTCGTAAAACGCAATCCAAGGGAAAACAAAGTTAGCGGATTAAAGGTTACTTTACGTCGAATAGAGAAATTCTCAGAAGATTTCTTCATTCTTCATGCCTATACTATGATACCAAATGGTGCTAGAAATCGCGTTCTTCATTAAACAAGATGCTGTGATAGATTGCAGCAAATGCTTTATTTATTTCCGCACTGAACTGCAACAAACCATAAAGTGCATTTAGCAACTCAGCCAGAAAGATGTTGATAAATCCTTAACAAGGAGTCGCACCAAACCAATTGGATCCAAACAACAGAACGTTACAATTCACGAGCAATTAATTAGCTAAGATTTATCCATATCGTGTGAACGCCTCTTGTAAACAAGATATCGAGAGGCAGAGAAATCTTCGAGCTGAACACGTGTCCATATTTTCTTCCTCCCCTCGCTCAGCTCAACATAGTAATCTTTGTATTAATTACAGAAAAGTTAATATCACTCTATCACGGAACCATAATACCAAGGCAAATTCCAAGGTATTTTCAAACTTTGATTTTTGATTTAAAACAATAGGTATTGGTAAGCACCTATGGAGGAGTCCTTCAAACTCTTAACTGCCATATCTATGCTAGATGGTGGGCATCATCTTTCGCCACATTCCAGTGAGTAATGTTGTAGGAGGTCCTATCATGAGTAATGTACGAATTTACAATAATGCAGCTTGATAACTTTCTTAAAAGTTCGTATCATTTCTAAGAGAGAGGGCCACTAGATCTTTTTCTATATGATTTTCACTGTAAACTAACCTTCAAACGATACGTGTTAAAATTTGACAGCGATCGGACAATTGGTTCGTGAGTTATAGCATTTTGAGGAAAGCACCTTTTTTATCCGAAAAAAAATGAATAAAAAGGAATTTCGTGTGATTAATGCAACACTGTTTTTTAATGGGAAAAAAGAGTACTGTAACAAAAAATTGGCTTAATAAGTATTATCCGGACTCTACTCCAGCGGAAGCAACCATTCGTAAGTGTTTTGCTAAATTACATACAGGACATATGGGCATCGAAGATGATGAGCGTAGCGAGTGTCGAAAGAGGCTATTACAGACGAAAACTACAAAAAATCCACAAAGTAATTTTGAATTAGCGTAAAGTGAAGTTGATATAGGTAGCTGAGACTCTGAATATTTCAAAGGAATGTGTTGGACTTATCGTGCATTAATTTTTGAGCAAA
The DNA here is from genome assembly GCA_963969525.1 of Ontholestes murinus. NCBI lineage: Eukaryota > Metazoa > Arthropoda > Insecta > Coleoptera > Staphylinidae > Ontholestes > Ontholestes murinus. Next base: position 14,994,691 of record OZ018395.1, on the reverse strand, counting down.
GTGTGTGCCTCGTAAGCTCACAGTCGATCAAAAACAATAACGTGTTGATTCAGAGAAACTGTTAAACGAAATAAACTGGACTTTTTGAATCGGTATGTGACAATGGATGATACATGGATCTATCACCACAGTCCAATCGGCAGTCAGTTGAGTGGACTGCAAGCGTAGAAACCAATTAAAAGCGAAGAAAAACACAACAGTCGGCTGGCAAGGTTATGGCGTCAGTATTTTTTTTAGTATGCGCATGGTATATTGATCATCGATTATCTTGAAAAGGGAAAAACAATCAACAGCGACTATTATATAACTTTACTGGAGCGTTTGAAGAATGAAATCGTGAAACATCGGTCTCATTTGAAGAAAAAAAGTTTTCAACCTCAATGAATTGGGCTACAAATTGCTTTCTTACCCATCGTATTCTCCAGATGTGCCCCCCAGTGACTATTTCCTAGCTGCCATAAGGCCCCTGTCACTGGTTACAGTTTGATATACGGCTAGGAGTGAACAAATGAGCTTTTAGTAAGAAATCACTGGAATATTTAGGACACATGGTGGATGACGACCGAACACTATTGCGAAAACATCTGGATCAGATAGCGAAGATACGACGTCATCTATAAAAGTTATTCTTAGGCTTAGGCAATATATATAGGATTTCGCAAACATCGTCGCTCCTTTGAACAAACTAACTGCTTCTACTCGCCCATTCAAGTGAATAAAAGTTGCAACACTTGCGCTTCCTCCCAGATCTTATACATGTAGATGGATACATCACAGCTAGTGATATTAGCTATCCTATTTCAGACCAGCGGAGCAGGAGAAATAAGTATTATATCATTTGATTCAGGAAATTAAGTGATACCAAGGAGCTTCTATTGGCCCTCAGAATATATCATCTACTCCTAAGAGGACAACATTTCAACACTACCAATAGTAAGGCTTTAGCTTGACTAGACAAACTTAAGGACTAAAAATCTAAATTAAATAAATAGATTCAAACTAATAAAACAATTAACTTTGTTTGTATCACTTATTATTTACACTTGTAACTATAATTTCGACAACTTCAGTGTAAATAAAAAGTGACACCAACAAAGTTAATTGTTTTATCAGAATAATATATTTACGAAGTAAAAGCACAATTACTTATTTAACTAAATAGGCTCTACCGTTTCGATTTTAAAATCAAACATTATTTTCAACAATCGAACGAACTACTAAACTTGTTAAGTCGCACCCTACTCAGAATGAGTATGTTAGGCGTCTCTCACATCCAAGAAGTGATTAAAAGACAGCAATAAGGTGAAAATTCGCAAAATATTCTGAAATTACTAGCCTATCTTTTCTCAACATCCAACTACCGCCCTCCTCCCACTTACATCAAAACCACCACCAACAGAATACCCTTGATACCCGAAGAACCACCCGAATTAATTCCGAAAGCGAAACGACAAGACACCTCCAGGAACGTCCAATCGGCCCAGAGCAATGTCTCCGAAGTGACCTCAAACACAGAAAGTCGAGATTTAGAGGCAGACAACGAGGAGCCAAACAGAAGCCCAAAAAGATCGGTCTCTTCGATGACCCGGGCAATCTCTTTAAAGACGACCTGTTCTCCAACGCTGAGCTTTTCTCCACGACGCATGCACAATAAGAGGTGAAGCAGAAAAATAAGTTGTAGCTGTTTGATGACGAGGACGATGATATTTTTGCTTCTGAAAACCAGAATGCAAAAGATATCTTTGCGGACGGTAAGAAGTTAACTAACGACATTTTTGCTCCGAATGTGGAAAGGGCAAATACGAAATCTTACGAAAATCTATTTGAAAATAAAGATAATGATAAAATCCTTTCCAGTAATAATAATAATAATAATATTTATTGATCGCACAAACGAAAATTCTCTGCTTATCTCGAAGGACAAACATGTTATAAATAATAAAGCCAATAAAAGCAAACTCTTTCGAAGTAGTGAAGATTTATTTGACTCCGACAACTTATTCAACTCAACAGTTCAAGATAAAAATAACTGACGGGTTATTCTCAAATAGTGAGAAATTATTCGATTCTCCAGATGCCTATTTATTTAGTAATATAAAAGGAGGGCTCTTTGATTCTCCTGCAAAAATTAATCTATTTGGTAGTCAGAAGGATTCTAAAGCAAAAGAGGAAGAAGATTCATACAAAATTAATGAAGAGAAAACATCAGATAATGTGCCTTCCACCTGTACAGACCAAGATCAAGCTATAACATCATCTGCAAAAGCCAACGTGTCAACATCTCCAAATACTAGTAAATTAGATAATGTACTCTCTTCTCCAAAAGTTGAAAATTCCATGTCCTTCAGTGGTGATGAAGTATTACCTTCTAATAAAAGCCAAAAAGATACGTCTTCCACAGCTGGCGATTTATTTGCTGGTACCGAAAATATAAGCTTGTTTGATAATGATGATGATGGCTGGGAAAAACCTCCACCTTTTAAAAATTCCAAAAAAATCTAGCTCAAAGAACTTATTTGATGAAGACAGTTCTGATGATGCCTCCATTAAGGAAATTGCTTGAAAAGAGTCATTGCATGACAATGTAAATTGAAAATAGGATAGGATAACATCACAAAATGATTTAATGTATCAGCATTAAAAACTCCAAAACTGTTATCACATGAAAATATAGAAGAACTACATGTGAAATTAAAGGACGAATCATTAAAACAAGCTGAGAAAGTAGACGAACCATTGGGGGTTGTGGAAGGAAATTAATATGTGTAACAATACAAAGATGACTCAACTTTGAAAGAGAATAAAAATGCAAGGGTACAAATTTCAGATGATGAATTTAAAAATTCTCTAATAGAGAGCAAGGAAACAAGTAAATAAGTTATCATTAAATAAACCAGTGAAAACACCTATAGTGAGTTATCATTAAGTAAACCAGTGATAAATTCTATGAAAAATATCTGTAGATATTCCAAAAGCTGATAGTTTTAAAGGTTCAACATTAAAGAAAGAAAGAGCGGCGCCAAAAAAAAAAACAAAGAATCAGTTCCACCTTTTAATGACTTCAATAATAGTCCACCGGATATTGACTGGGATACAAAATCAGAAACTAATCTTGAGGATATGTTGACATAACTGTATCTTCACAGAAAGCATTAATATTCGATAGTGAACCCCCTGTTCTTGATTATTCTGACAAAATGAAGCGTTCATTGTTCTATGATGATGATGATGGTGTTCCAAGTGCCAACAGAGTAATGCATCTTTTTAATGATGCACCTCCAGCCTTGGACTTCACGGTGAAGTCTCCTCTGAAGAATGATCTTCAAAACAAATATTTTTGACTATTCCACTCCTATTGCATGTAGCCAATGAAAATGAGGCATGTGATATTTTTTAGCCAATCACGTCAATTTATAAGTGAATAAACACCAAGTTGCTATTTATTCACCTGAATAACCTGAAGTTAGCTATTTCCCGACAAATGAATTGAATTAGCCTTGATAAAAAAGCGAAAAACGTTGTTTCTACGTATGTCAGTTGCAAGTAGGTTATAAAATCAAAAGGTTTAGTAACACTTCATCATCCATAATAAATGCGACGGTGACAAGTTCTGCACCAAAAAATCAAACTTAAACGAGATCGTGTGTTTGGAAACGATTTGAAGAAATCTGCGCCGATAAAAACTACCAGTTGTTAGCAAAACGTTAATGGAAACTCTTGCCGCGATTATGATGACTGGGCGTATAATATAAAGAAGGTAAATGCAAATGATTATAAGGGAGGTGTTATTTAATCAATGTCGAATTTTTCGACCAAAATACTGCAGAAGATATATTATAAAAAATTTTAATATAAACATTGAACCATTCACCGATATTCGTTTCAAGTCGTGGAATAGTCTTTCCAAATACCATTCGTGATGACAATTAAATCGGAATAAATTTTGTTTTTAGCGCATTCAAGTTTGTTGCTTAATCGCGATTTTTATTCGAGCAACTGATAGAAAAAATCACTCGCCTGGCGGCTCGTGATTTTTTCAAGACAGTTGCTCTCATTAAAATCGCTAAGCAACAAACTTTCATGCAAAAACAAAATTTATTCGAGTAAATTGCCATCACTTATGGTATTACTTGTGATAATCAAACGGATTATTATAAAATAATTGAATTTGAGAAGATTCAAGAAGTTAAATCAGATTTGAAGAACGGCAAGGGATTGTAGAAGATAAATTAAAAGGTACAAGTGATATTTTTGCCAAGCCAAAATCGATGGCAGAAAAACCAAAGATGAATGGGAAGAAATTTGATTTAAAAAAAAAATCGATGCTGATGCAGAGGATGTTGCAGAAAAGAAAAAAGACTCGCCTGATAAAATAAAACAAAATGGTGATGTGGCCATCATAGTACTTTCCCTATATTTTTCTCGAAAACTATGAGGTTTACGCAAAAATGTTGTTCTTAATAATTTGTGCACTTTTGAATTCGCTACAATTATTTATTATATAAATTTTATCTATCTCCAATAGTTTATTAGAAATTGGCAAAAAATGTCAAAATTTTCAATTTTTATTTATTTTCTCGAAAGTTTAAAATTTTATGAAAAACATGTTTGAATAAAACTTGTTGAGTTTTTCATTCCCTTTAACTTTTGTTTGAACCGTTTTTTAAAAATTTTCATATTTAGAAAAATATCACGAAAAAGCAAAAAAACGACTCGAGTAAACAACCACTTCCGGTTTATGAATGTTTACCAAAAGCTTTTCAGATCGAGTTTTTAACAATAAAACCTTAAGTTTAAAGTTTCATGCCATTCGGATCATTCGTTCTTGAGATACAGCGCCCACCGACAGACAAACACGAAAACATTACCACTCCAATGGTGATGTGGCCATCATAGTACTTTCCCTATATTTTTCTCGAAAACTATGAGGTTTACGCAAAAAGGCTATTCTTAATAATTTGTTCAGTTTTGAATTATTTACAATTATCTGTAATACAAGTTTCATGTAACTCTAATAGTTTATTAGCAATTGACAAAAAATGTCAAAATTTTCAATTTTGTTTTTCTCGAAAGTTAAGAATTTTATGAAAAAAATGTTTTTATAAAAGTCATTTATTTTCTCATTCTCTCTAACTATTGTTTGAAAAGTTTTGTAATATTTTTCATATTTAGAAAAATATCGACAAAAAACCTCATTTTCATGCATTTTCATGCACAATACTATTCAAATTGTGATGTGGCCATCATAGTACTTTCCATATATTTTATTCGAAAACTATGAGATTTACGCAAAAAAGTTATTCTTAATAATTTGTTCAGTTTTAAATTCTCTATGATTATTTGTTATAGAAGTTTCATGTAAGTTCAATAGTTTATTAGCAATTAGCAAAAAATATAAAAAATTTCAGTTTTTATTATTTTTCTTGAATGTTAAGAATTTTATAAAAAAAATGTTCAAATAAAACTTGTTCAGTTTATAATCCCCTTTAACTTTTGTTTGAACCGTTTTTACATTTTTTTTTTATATTTAGAAAAATATATCAAAATTTTCATTTTTATTTTTTTTCTCAAAAGTTAAAAATTTTATGAAAAGTATGTTCAGATTTTCATTTTCTTTAACTTTTGTTAGTAAAGTTTTGTAAAATTTTTCATATTAAAAAAAATATCGATAAAAAACAAAAAAATGGCTCGAGTAAACACCCACTTCCGGTTTATGAATGTTTACCAAAAGCTTTTCAGTTCCAGTTTTTAACGATAAAACCTTAAGTTTATAGTTTCATCTCAATCGGATCATTCGTTTTTGAGATACAGCACCCACCGACAGACACACACACATACACACAGACACAAAAATTTTTTTTCCAGAAATTAGTTTTTTGGGTTCAGGGAACCCCAAAACGGATATTTCCGCAAAAAAAATTTTTCAAAAAAAAATCACGAAAACAATACTCCCCCTATATATACTACGTATATAGGGAAAGTAATAACCTCAACATAAATGTTAATGCTCTTATACCCGGTGCATCACCACCACGGAAAAAAGACACTGCTTCTACTTTGAGTAAGTCTCGAAGCCTGGAAGAGAAACAGGAGTCGATTGAGGGTGAAAATGTGATTAGCATACAATATACTCAAAGCTGTAAGGATGTTCGTGCAATGCAAGTCGAACAGAACAGTCAAGATGGAGATATTGAGTCAGAACCAGAATAATATGATTAAACCTGAAACTAACATAGAAAAGAAAAAGGTGCAGATAATGAAAAGATGATGATGATCCAAAATCACCAGTGCATAAACAATTTGCTAAACCCGTTGATGTAAGCAAGAATAGCGGCCTGTTTGATGATGGTGACAGTGATTCAGATATATTTGCTGAAAAGAACAAACGGTTAAAGGGAAATCAAAACACAGTTTGTTTAATGATGTGGACGATAGTGATGATCTGTTCTCCGTAAGAGAGACGAGAAAACAAGAACATAATAGATCAGGAGGTGACCTTTTTAATAATGATGTAGATATGTTTGCTCATAAGTAGGTGACGGTAAAGAAGAGTTCTCTCTTTGAGGATTTAAGCGGGGATGAGGATATCTTCAGCAGTGGGACTACTCAGAAAAATTTTACTCCAAACCTCGAGACTATCAGTAATTGAAATTTATATGTATATGTAGGGTGGGTGGGTGGCCTCTATCCCACCCTCCAATTAGTAAAAAATAAGCGAGGGTTTTAATTAAAAATTGTAAAATATAAATCAACACAAAATAATTGCAATTTTTAGAGATTTATTTATACAGGTTTTTCAAATAATTTTTGATGTTTTACTGATTAGAGGGTGGGATAGAGGCCACCCACCCACTCTACATACTCATATAAATTTCAATTTCTGATAATCTCGAGGTTTGGAATAAATTTAATTACGAAACTTTTTGAATAAAAAAGAAATTAAAAGCTAAAATTTTTGAGTGAGTAAATTAATAAAATTTGTATGTATGATGGGTGGGCAGACTTTAAATATAAATTAAATAAAATTAGCTATAGAAAGTCATTTATATTTAGACTTAAATTTTGATTGTGTTTTATTTTTTATTTCATAAAAGGTTTGATTGTTTTTAGCAGCAAAATCAGCAACGATTAGCAATTAAAGTTATCATGTATATGTAGGGTGGGTGGGTGGCCTCTATCCCACTCTCCAATCAGTAAAACATAAGCGAGGGTTTTAATTAAAAGTTGTAAAATATAACTAAACACAAAATAATTGCAATTTTTAGAGATTTATTCATACAAATTTTTCAAATAATGTTTGATGATGTTTTACTGATTGGAGGGTGGGATAGAGGCCACCCGCCCACCCTACATATACATATAAATTTCAATTACTCATAGTCTCGCGGTTTGGAATAAATTTAATTACAAAACTGTTTGAATAAAAAAGAAATTAAAAGCTAACATTTTTGAGTGAGTAAATTAGTAAATATTGATGCATAACGGGTGGGCAGACTTTAAATCTAAATTAGCTATAGAAAGTCATTTATAATTAAACTTAAATTTTGATTTTGTTCTATTTTTTATTTCATAAAAGGTTTGATTGTTTTTAGCAGCAAAATCATCAACGATTAGCAATTAAAATTATCATGTATATGTAGGGTGGGTGGGTGGCCTCTATCCCACCCTCCAATTAGTAAAACATAAGCGAGGATTTTAATTAAAAGTTGTAAAATATAAATAATCAAAAAATAATTGGAGTTTTTAGAGATTTATTCATACAAATTTTTTCAAATAATTTTTAATGATGTTTTACTGATTAGAGGGTGGGATAGAGGCCACCCACCCACCCTACATATACATATAAACCTTAATTCCTTATCGTCTCGTGGTTTCCAATAAAATTAATTACAAAACTTTTTTAATAAAAAAGAAATTCAAAAGGTAAAATTTTTGAGTGAGTAAATTAAAAAAAAATTATGCATGATGGGTGGGCAGACATTAAACATACATTAGATAAGTTAAACTATAGACGGTCATTTATATTTAAATCTAAATTTTGATTTTGTTTTATTTTTTATTACATAAAGGTTTTGATTGTTTTCAGCAGCAAACTCATCAGCGATTAGCAATTAAAGTTATCATGTATATGTAGGGTGGGTGGCTGGCCTCTATCCCACCCTCCAATCGGCAAAACATAAGCGAGAGTTTTAATTAGATGTTGTAAAATATATATAAACACAAAATAATTGCAATTTTTAGAGATTTATTCATACAAATGTTTCAAATAATTTTTGTTGATGTTTTACTGATTGAAGGGTAGAGTAGAGGCCACCCTCCCACCCTACATATACATATAAATTGCAATTACTGATAGTCTCGCGGTTTGGAATATAATTAATTACAAAACTTTTTGATTACAAACGAAATTCAAAAGGTAAAATTTTTTGAGTGAGTAAATTTAATAAAATTTATATGCGTGATGGGTGGGCAGGTTATAAATATAAACTAGATTAGATTAGCTATAGAGGGTCATTTATATTTAAACTTATATTTGGATTATGCTTTATTTTTTTGCATACAAGGTTTTATTCTTTTGTAAGCAGCAAAATCATCAACGATTAGCAATTAGAGTTATCATGTATATGTAGGGTGGGTGGGTGGCCTCTATCCCACCCTCCAATCAGTAAAACATAAGCGAGGGTTTTAATTAAAAGTTGTAAAATATAAATAATCAAAAAATAATTGCAATTTTTAGAGATTTATTCATACAAATTTTTCAAATAATTTTTAATGATGTTTTACTGATTAGAGGGTGGGATAGAGGCCACCGACCCACCCTACATATACATATAAACTTTAATTCCTTATCGTCTCGTGGTTTCCAATCAAATTAATTACAAAACTTTTTCAATAAAAAGAAATTAAAAAGGTAAAATTTTTGAGTGAGTAAATTAAAAAAAAATTATGCATGATGGGTGGACAGACTTTAAACATACATTAGATAAGTTAAACTACTGACGGTCATTTATATTTAAATCTAAATTTTGATTTTGTTTTATTTTTTATTACAAAAAGGTTTTGATTATTTTTAGCAGCAAAATCATCAACGATTAGCAATTAAAGTTATCATGTATATGTAGGGTGGGTGGGTGACCTCTATCCCACCCTCCAATCAGTAAAACATAAGCGAGGGTTTTAATTAAAAGTTGTAAAATATAAATAATCAAAAAATAATTGCAATTTTTAGAGATTTATTCATACAAATTTTTCAAATAATTTTTGTTGATGTTTCACTGATTAAAGGGTAGAGTAGAGGCCACCCTCCCACCCTACATATACATATAAATTGTAATTACTGATAGTCTCGCGGTTTGGAATATAATTAATTACAAAACTTTTTGATTACAAACGAAATTCAAAAGGTAAAATTTTTTGAGTGAGTAAATTTAATAAAATTTATATGCGTGATGGGTGGGCAGGTTATAAATATAAATTAGATTAGATTAGCTATAGAGGGTCATTTATATTTAAACTTATATTTGGATTATGCTTTATTTTTTTGCATACAAGGTTTTATTCTTTTGTAAGCAGCAAAATCATCAACGATTAGCAATTAGAGTTATCATGTATATGTAGGGTGGGTGGGTGGCCTCTATCCCACCCTCTAATCAGTAAAACATAAGTGAGGGTTTTAATTAAAAGTTGTAAAATATAAATAAACATAAAATAATTGCAATTTTTAGAGATTTATTCATACAAATTTTTCAAATAATATTTGATGATGTTTTACTGATTGGAGGGTAGGATAGAGGCTACCCACCCATCCTATACATACATATAAATTTCAATTACTGATAGTCTCGCGGTTTGGAATATAATTAATTACAAAACTTTTTGATTACAAACGAAATTCAGAAGGTAAAATTTTTGAGTGAGTAAATTAATAAAATTTGTATAAATGATGGGTGGGCAGATTTTAAATATAAATTAGATAAGATTAGGTATAGAAAGTTATTTATATTCAAACTTAAATTTTGATTTTGTTTTATTTTTTATTTCATAAAAGGTTTGATTGTTTTTAGCAGCAAAATCATCAACGTTTAGCAATTAAAGATATCATGTATATGTAGGGTGGGTGGGTGTCCTCTATCCCAACCTCCAATCAGTAAAACATAAGCGAAGGTTTTAGTTAAAAGTTGTAAAACACATAATAATAATTGCAATTTTTAGAGATTTATTTATACAGGTTTTTCAAATGATTTTTGATGATGTTTTACTAATTGGAGGGTGGGATAGAGGCCACCCACCCACCCTACATATACATATAAACTTTAATTCCTTATCGTCTCGTGGTTTTCAATAAAATTAATTACAAAAATTTTTTAATAAAAAAGAAATTCAAAAGGTAAAATTTTTGAGTGAGTAAATTAAAATTTTTTTATGCATGATGGGTGGGCAGACTTTAAACATACATTAGATAAGTTAAACTATAGACGGTCATTTATATTTAAATCTAAATTTTGATTTTGTTTTATTTTTTATTACAAAAAGGTTTTGATTGTTTTTAGCAGCAAACTCATCAGCGATTAGCAATTAAAGTTATCATGTATATGTAGGGTGGGTGGGTGGCCTCTATCCCACCCTCCAATCAGTAAAACATAAGCAAGGGTTTTAATTAAAAGTTGTAAAATATAAATAAACATAAAATAATTGCAATTTTTAGAGATTTATTTATACACATTTTTCAAATAATTTTTGATGATGTTTTACTGATTATAGGATAGGGTAGAGGCCACCCACCCACCCTACATATACATATAAATTTCATTTTTTGGTAGTCGCGCGGTTTGGAATAAAATTAATTACAAAACTTTTTGATTAAAAAAGAAATTCAAAAGGTAAAATTTTTCAGTTAGTAAATTAATAAAAATTGTATGCATGATGGGTGGGCAGATTTTAAATATAAATTAGATAAGATTAGCTATAGAAAGTCATTTATAATTAAACTTAAATTTTGATTTTGTTTTATTTTTTATTTCATAAAAGGTTTGATTGTTTTAGCAGCAAAATCATCAACGATTAGCAATTAAAGTTATCATGTATATGTAGGGTGGGTGGGTGGCCTCTATCCCACCCTCCAATCGGTAAAACATAAGCGAGGGTTTTAATTAGAAGTTGTAAAATATATATAAACACAAAATAATTGCAATTTTTAGAGATTTATTCATACAAATTTTTCAAATAATTTTTGTTGATGTTTTACTGATTAAAGGGTAGGATAGAGGCCACCCACCCACCCTACATATACATGCAAATTGCAATTACTGATAGTCTCGCGGTTTGGAATAAAATTAATTACAAAACTTTTTGATTACAAACGAAATTCAAAAGGTAAAATTTTTGAGTGAGTAATTTAATAAAATTTGTATGCACGATGGGTGGGCAGACTTTAAATCTAAATTAGATAAGATTAGCTATAGAAAGTCATTTATAATTAAACTTAAATTTTGATTTTGTTCTATTTTTTATTTCATAAAAGGTTTGATTGTTTTTAGCAGCAAAATCATCAACGATTAGCAATTAAAATTATCATGTATATGTAGGGTGGGTGGGTGGCCTCTATCCCACCCTCCAATCGGTAAAACATAAGCGAGGGTTTTAATTAGAAGTTGTAAAATATATATAAACACAAAATAATTGCAATTTTTAGAGATTTATTCATACAAATTTTTCAAATAATTTTGAGTGAGTAAATTAATAAAATTTGTATGCATGACGGGTGGGCAGACTTTACATCTAAATTAGATAAGATTAGCTATAGAAAGTTATTTATATTTAAACTTAGATTTTGATTTTGTTTTATTTTATATTACATAAAGTGTTTGATTGTTTTTAGCAGCAAAATCATCAACGATTAGCAATTAAAGTTATCATGTATATGTAGGGTGGGTGGGTGGCCTCTATCCCACACTCCAATCAGTAAAACATAAGCAAGGGTTTTAATTAAAAGTTTTATTCATAGAAATTTTTCAAATAATTTTCAATCAGTTGCAGCTTGATAACATCATTGTCTTCTCCAAAATCACATATAGTACTTGTCACTTGTTTTCCAAGTATCTGTGAGGAAATTTTTTAACAGAAACATTTATAAAATTTGTATTACTTACCAGTTTCATTGAATCTAAATAGAAAGAATCTTCATAAACATTAGATAACAATCGTTTAATAAAAAAAAAGATCATATAATTTACGTCATTTTCTTATCAAATAGGTACATCTCTCGATACAATATTCATTTAATATATATATAAAATTTCTATAAAATAACTTAAATACGCTTAACTAACTAGATTAATTAATTGATTACAGACTAAACCAGACTAATTTAACATTGCCTATATACACACAATGGTAAACTGTTCGTTGTGTCGAAACGTACGCCTAAGTTATTGTACAAAAAAAAAAATTAAATAAATAATCGCATCGTCCGCCGTTTTGTCCCGCGCCGTTTTAGTGCGTGCGCACAATGCAAATTTGAGCAAATTGAGTCGTCAAAAATAAAATGTTTTAAAAAAAATACGTATATTTAAAATATTATGCGGGTAACTTGAAATCGATTCCAATTTGGATCCTCCAATGATCCCTCGCACTCGTAAACACCGCGCGGGAATGTTGGTTTAGATTTTTCTTTTAGTTTAGTTTAAGAGGAAACATTGGTTATTGCCCGTTGTCTGCAGTCGTGTTTTGTTCTTCTTAATAGTTGTAAGGGCCGTACGCCGAGCTCGTCGTGTAATAGGGCCCCGCGTAAGCCTGAGGTGCCGGTACTGGATATCCCGCGTAAGCGTACTGCTGTTTCTGGGGGTACACTGGAAAAAAGAGAAGAAATCACACGGAATGCGATTAATAATTATTAAAGTCGAATCATCGATATTTCACTAATTGGTGCAATTGTCAATCGTTTTAAACATCGTTAATCGTTTTAGTCCATGCTGTATTATAGGCCAATTAAGCTGTAGAGCGAGAGGAAGAGATAGAGACAGAGAAAAGAGATGGTAGAGTAGAAATAGAATGTCCATGCAAATTTCTTCATTATCATGTCTTTTGTTGTTGTTTTTTTTTTTTAATTCTGTTACGTCCAGGAATGTACTTCTACGGTATCGTTCTCAACTTTTCTTATGTAAACATGTAGAGACTTAATAATAAAATTGTATTAGTCCTTTAGGTTGTAGAAAATTAACTAATAATTAGAAATTTGATATTGATATTTCTTTTGGTAGGAGTATACTCTGTAAATTATAGATTTTATTGCAGCTAATTTATCTGGAATGACTAAGAATTAAAGTATCTGTAAATGTAACTACATTTCTAAAACGCCTCCAAAATTCAAGAAACGGTTTCTAAACGACTCCAAAATTCAAATTCAAGAAACGGTTTCTAAATGACTCCAAAATTCAAGAACATTTCTAAAAATTAAAACACTTGGTAGCTTTGTTTGTATAACTGGATTTTAATATATTATTTAACGAAAATAAAATCCAGTTATACAAACAACGTTACCAAGCGTTTATACTTCAAAATGTATGACAAAGTTGAAGTCTCAAGAATAAACGATTACTAAAAATTTCAAATTTATGTTTAGAAAGATCTAAAATTTTTAGGAGAATATTATTATTTTGATTTGATTCTCAGTAAATTTTATTTGAGGATATAGTTTTACAAATTTATTTCATTGCCTATCTGATGTTGGGAAACAATTATATCTAAAAGTACGATTCCGTTCGATTACTTGTTATTAATACCGTACGATTTTTTTGAACAGGTCTGTTATGTGTGGTGAGTGAAGGAGAGAAAGTTACCAGGCATTAGGTACTGCATATTGACAGCCTCCTCGCGTTCTCTTTCACCGCGCAGACAAATGGCAGCTCCAGAAAAGAGGATGGCGGCAACAAGAGACCATCCGACACCAACCCAGGCAAGCATGTAGCTCCAATCGTACTTGATGCGGGTGTTAACGCGCAACACCTAGACAACAGTTAAAAGAGTCAGTAAGGTCGGCTAAGCCGTGATCGTACCTGGCATTATGTATTGCATGTTGTTGAGCTGCTCCTGCTGCTTCTCGCTGCTCAGGCAGCACGAGCCGAACAGGAAGAGGAAGAACGAGAAGCAGGCGCTGAAGACGCCCAGCCAGCCCAGGACGAAGCTCCAATCGTATGAGATCATCGTATTCAATTGGAGGACCTATATACATGTATATAATTTTTTTGGGAGGTTAAAAACAATATTACTTATAAATTAAAAAAAATAATAATTCAAATAAATGAAGTTATTGGTCATTTATTTGAATTCAAGTATATAAAACTTTACGATAAATTTAATTCGTGGTGAAATATTTTTATGTCAATTAGAAGGTTAATTAATTAAACGCTTAAAATAGTGAAACAAAACCAAGTTTTTAATTAACCTTCTAAGTAATATAAAGTATTTATCTTTTTAAGAATTTATTAATGTCATACTAGAGATTATTAATTAATTAAACTTACCAAACTTACAATCATTTATTTTCAAAAAATTCTACTTTACAAACATAGTTTCAAGCATTCAATGAATAAACATTAAATATTAAAGTAATAATATTAATAAAAATCCAATTATTCACAATCAAGTGATCAACTTTTTTGAATTTTTGATTTGATAAAAGTAAGTACTTACCAAGAAAACTTTCTTTGCTACCAGTGATTGAGTGCAAGAAATTGTTTAACCATTTTTGACACAATTGGTCAAGTGATTTGATACATTTTTGTTCTCTTTTTTCAATCTTCACCAAAGATATAATTGTATAATAATTTTTTTGGAAAAGATAAGGTTTTAGGATATTTATTTCGAACAGTAAAGAGTTTGTTAACTAATTTATCACATATATTTATTTGTATATCTAATATACCTGTGAATAATTTGACCTGACAATCCCAACAAGAAGACTAGCGTAAATAATAGGATTACTATGGGTAAGTTTAAAAAAAGAAAAACTACTCAAAGAATTAAATTTCGGAATGTAACGTAACACTTTACTATGGTAAGCCATAATGGATCTTTTTGTAATAATGTGTAAATTGGCGAGACCTTCTGGATCACCTAGGTAATAGGATTACTAAATAAAAACCTTTAGAAATGAAAAGATTAAATGATAAATTTGAAACTGTACTCCTTAGGATTGTAAGATATTACCAATGTTTTTAATATAGTAGATAAAATAGAAATTTCCGGAAAAGGTAACAGTTTATGATAGCTAAAACTTGCCAGATGATTTATCAAGGATATGAAATTAGGATATTGCTATTAGCTACTAATATCGTAGGTTTTAACGAAAATCTTTTGATATAACTAGTTTGAAAAAGAAACTTTGTATGTAATATGTACACTAAGGGCAAGTTTACATGAAAATAAAACAACTAGTTGATTAGGTTAAGTTTTCGAAGATTACTTGACAATCCCGCATTGTAGTAGATGCTATTGGAATTTAATGTAAAATGTAAAGAACTTCGGATATCCATTTGGAGCTGGTTACGAATTTTATCTAAGATTTGAAGCTAAAACTTAAATTTTTTTGCAACTAATACCAAAGATGAGATTCCCACCCTTAGCATAACTATGTGCAGGGCTTGTAAGATATTGTCTCATAACTTCTGAAGGAGGTAAAATCTTAAAATGTATATCGGAAACAGTGAAGTACTTGTTAGTAAATATATCAAAGATGAAAATGTAAGATTATCCTTTTGGTAACCACACGTATGTGTGGTTTTCTTGATTTAACAATACAGACAACGCACTTACATATAATTGTAATAAGTTTATAGAGGTCTATAAAATATAGAGAGATAAACTGATAAATCAAAGATTGGACCTGACAATTTACTACTATGGCATATGTCGGTGATCAATGGGACCTTCTGATCGATGTCAAAAAAAAAAAAAACTTTCGCAGACTTCTCTTTGGGTATCCAAATGAAGAATTTCTTGGCTACTTGTGTTGATCCCAAACTAGATGATAAATTTTGTAAGTTTAGTTTTAGTTTAGGATTTGTTCCAGATATTTCATGTACTATCGTCTATATTATGGTCAAAAATTTTTGGCTAAAGTTACAGCCATATAAGTTAGCATAGAAGACGAAACCTATTCCTATCCAATCAAAGGACACGGATTGTCCTCTTAGCACTCGGGGACGACCACTGAATGAACTAGCCAAACAGCAGGTGGATGAAATTCGATGAAACCATTGAGGCTAAAGCCCATTTACGTAGTTTTTAGACCAGTTTTCCCACGACGAACTCAGCAAGGCACAACAACAATTACCAATAAATAAGATACCAACATTTGAAGATGGATACGACAAATGGACCAAGTTTCAAAGCTCATACGAACAAACTGTTCACAATAATCTCCATTTATCGAATATTGAAAATCTAGAATATCTGAATGGTTACATACGTGAAAAGGGTTCAGAATTAGTATCGCACCTATCGATTACCAGTGAGGACTACACGACAGACTGTGACATACTCAAACAGCGGTACGATAACAAACGGCTGTTGTTGGTACAGAAAATCGATACACTAACAGTTCCGCTAATATATAAGTCTAACTCTTCCGCACAGCTTAAACTATTACATGACACAACAATTGGATACAATAACGATTCCAGCAGAATTGCCATCAGAAGATGAGGAAATGACACGAATAAAATCTTCGATCTGATTTTCCCTATGAAGCTGTCCGAATTTCTAACATTTCTAGAAGTCCTTAAAACAAAATCGACCAATACTCTCCAGTAGAATGTCAGAAAACCACAAACAATGTAGAATCTGCCGGAGATACCATGATTGCCCTACCGTCCTGGCATATAGTATCCAGTAGAGAATCAGGATTATCAGAGAAAGAAGAGAGTAAACATTGCCGAAATCACCCTAGTGGACAACTCTGCTCCAGTTAGCAACAATGCCATATTTGCAATAAATATCATCACATACTACTGCATAATGATCAGCATATTGCTCAACGTCGCTCAGGATAGTATCAATCTAGGCAAATCCGCCCAGGACAACAAAAACCACCACAACCTGGCCATTCCAGCAATTCCCGTTCACTGTACGAGTCCTACCTAATAAATGTTTACAAAATTCGTTCATCACGGCACGTGCAGCACAAATACTAGGATTACCACGTCAAAAAGTCCACAACACAGTCTGGAGTAGAAAACAGTAAATACCAAATTTCCTGATGATAGAGGTAGTCCTTCATCTACATAAAGGCAATGAGTTTAATATTAATACTTCCGTTGCTCCATTATTGATAAAACACATACATCACAGGGGTGGATTTATAAATAAGAGACTTGTTTGGTTTCATAATTACTTTATCAGTTTTCTGACATGTTTCAACAATTGTTTGTAATTTTCAAAGGTAATCATAATACACCTTCAAAAATGACAAGCAATTGTCGAAACATATGTCAGGAAACTGGTAAACTAATTATGAAACCAAACAAGTCTCTTATTTATAAATACACCCCTGCTAATGACACAATTATACGTTTTAATAATGATCTCAACCAGCATATCCAATCGCATCCACCGTTACGGACTAGTTTAGAAAATCGATCTGGCCGACACATTCAAATGCTCAGGACAAGTTGAAATTTTACTCAGGACGCGACATTATAGCTAAATCCTACTGGAGGGTGTGGAAAAACATAACAGATTCCTCTTTCAGAACACCGAGTTCGCGAGATTCCAAAATATCATCCAGAAATATATAACTACACAATCTAGTGATGATCAAGATTTCTCACGAGGTAGCAGTTCCAACAAAACCAACATCCACAGACGAGTTATATAACATACATTATAACGTACAAACAATAATAAAGTCCAACAGATCCTATACGACTAAATGAAGAGAATGAGCAGTAGAGCAAGATTCCTACATCAAAAACGGCGATTGCAAAGGAATGAACATCTAAACAAAGAATACGGTAATTTTATGAAAGAGTATCTTGATCAAGGACATATAGTTATATTAAAAAGCGATCTCCAGGATATAATACATCACGCACTATGCTGATAGTACTAGCACTAAGGTGGTGTTTGATGAGTCATGTAAAACATCAAACCTCAGTTTAAATAAAGAAATGTACTGTGAATTACAACTTCAGAACAATATTACTAACATCCTTCCTTGTTGGCAGTTCCATAAAGTCGTCTTTATAGTACATGTAAAAAAAAATTATCGGAAAAATCACATAGTAGAGGAAGATCGTCGTTACCAGCGGATTTTATAGACATAGCTCATCATAGTGCTTTCTTGGATGTCACAAATAGCTAATGCTGTTAGAAAAACAGGCATCCTACCTCTCCACCTCCAGATAAGCCACGCATCTTTGAAAAGAGACAATTACCAAAAATACAACACACTCAAAGCTGCAAGGATTTTTTTCTTTCATCAATATCACGCCGTATAATCTGATGCAGCTCACAAGTATAGCATTTTTCTTTACAGGCAGTACAAGTTACCAAATTCTTGAAGCCACCAATGAAGTAATCAGAACTATTATAATCTTGAAAAATATTTTGAACTATCACAGGGTTTAGATCAGTGCAGTTGCATCACGAACCACGCCTAAGTTAGATGCCATGAAGAATTGTGTCATCGAGATTGTAATTAAAACATGTAACTAAATTCACAAAAGATCATGAGACACTAGTTGGACATTCTTATCTGAAAGGGAATAACAGTGGCCGTCATCTCCTCAGATGAGAGAACGAACATACTCCTAAACAATACTGACCAATGTTCCGTTGACACCAAGGAGCCCCAATTACTTCCAACCCAAAACATAAGATCAACGGTGCTAGGACTATCATCTAAGAAGTCACCATAACGGAAATGGACAGCAGCAATCAATCCTCTCCAGCAAGAAACGGTGTATTTGTCATCTCACTCGGATAGTCAGATCCTTGCCCAAAGACTCAGTTAGAATCCAATCAGACAACACGGTTACCACCATGAAACAAGGAACCTGATAATAACCGTTGGCCTTCTCACTGGTGAAACTTGGTATCTGAAACCCAGTGGAAGGTGCCGGTCATCAAACTTATAGCATCTTAACCCCGAGATCCCCAACATGTCCAATTCATTGAATTACACAGGCCATCAACAACACGGATGCGAGATAAGCTATACCCGTCGAGAAATTTGATCACCGCCAGGCGACTCATCATCGACAGTGCAAAGATAATACCACCATCACAAGAATGTAAATACAAATTGCATATAAATAGTATAAAATTTAAGAAATAAATCAGTTAACCAATTATCATTACGAGTTACTTGTACCTCACAAAGAGTGTAAAAATCTCCGATTACAAATAGTGTATGCAAGAATGGAAGAATGTATTTTCAATTTATTTATGTAAGCACAGATGAATAAATTCTAACCATCTATTATTTACTGAAAGTAACCCATCGTAAATATTGAAGACTAATTCCCAAAGGATCGTAGTTATGTAAAATGTGTAATGGTAGAAGTCCTCGTTAGGTTTAGTTAGTGAAATAATAATGGAGTTGGAAGATATTAAGAACATTTCAAATATGACCAAAATTAATAGTTATAGCTGAAACTGCAGAAGAAATTAAGATGATGATGTCCGAGAGCTGTTAAGAACAATACCTGAGGACTTTAATACTAAAGACAGTACTTTATAGGCCAAGCTTTCTGATAGAGAGAAAGAAAATGTCAATGGCGACATAGGTTGTGAAAACTTTTGTAGGATTAATAAATATGTGTAAAAACCACATTTGAACTAATGAAAAATTTAAAAAATATTGCATTCCGAAACAAAATTCTTAAGATATTATAGCAAGCTCATAGAGGAACTACATTATCTAATTAGTTTATAAGAAGTTAATGATGAAGTATTTTAGAATTATTAAAAAATAAGTTTGAGAAAAATTATCTTCTACAACATTTAAAAATTAAGTTCTTAGGATGTTATAGAAAGCTCACAAAGAAACAAACTTGTCTAACTAGTTTATAAGAAGTAAGAGATAACAAATTGCTAAAGTAGGCTGTAAACACTATTGTAGAACTAATAAAAAATATTGAATTGACGAGGCGGATACATGATGAAACTCCATAACACATTAAAATAAAACAACACAGTTGGAAGGGTTTAAATGTGAAACCCTCCCAACTGTGTTGTTTAATTTCAATAATAAAAAATATCTTTAAGACAAATTGATTTATGCAACATTAAAATCAAAGTTCTTTAGATATTATAGAAAGCTCATAGAAACCAACTTTTTAAAATTAATTTATAAGAAGAAAAAGATAATACATTGGCGATTCAGAATATTAAAACTATTGTAGAATATGAAATAAAAAATATATTTTAGAAATATTGACTTCGTTTGTAGAAGTTCTTTAGATTTTATAGAGAAATAATATTTTCTAAGAAATAAAAGATGATGAATTGGCACTACAAGTAAAATTATTGTAGAATTAACGAAAAATATGTTAGAGAAATTTTGATATTTACAGTAGATTTATACTTCCAATTAGGAGAAGTAAAACTCTTGTTATGTTCCATTTCTTTATTTTCAGGTAACTAATAAAGCTGTATTAACTTTGATAATGATTCATAAGGACCGAAACACGTGTCAGTTACCTGATAATAAACAAATGGAACGTAACAAGAGTTATACTTCTCCCAATTTAAACATTTGGTTCCATCAAGAGAGTATCAGAACAAGTATCGAAATATAATTGTTAAAATAATAAAACATTGATCTTTTTACTAACTAGTTTAATAATTAAATGTATTAAAGTCCTTTAGTTTGTTGGCATTTATTAATACAATATTGTAGGTTCATAGAAAAACAGAATTATCTGACTAGTTTCTAAGACTCAATTTCAATTTGAGAGTCACCAATACAGTGGAGATATTGGAGATGAAATTATATTATGATTTTATTCTTGAATTAAGTGTTAATTAACCATAAAGAGTGGTAGATGTCACTCTTTATGGTTTTTGAGCATATCACGAATTTTACTAATTGAATCGGAATGATACAACAGAGTTTTAAGTTTTAAAACTTCAGTTATAATAGATACATTATTTAAAGTGATATACAGGGTATTCAATTTAAGTGAAGGCATTGAAATATCTCGAAAACTCCACATCGAATAAAAAAAATATTATTAAAATTTGTTCGCCTCGGAGGGGGACATCTAATGATACGAAACTTGACCCACTACCCTCAACCCCCTAGGGGGTAGGGAGTGAGAAATAGAAAAGTTAAATAGGAGCTCCCATTTTTTTGTACGGATTTGAATACTCTGGGAAAAAATAAGAAAGTGTTATCTGAAAATCTTTTTTGTATTCGTGACAGACGACGCTATAATCGATCAAAATTGGCAAGAATCGTTGAAAAATGGTAATTTCCTGAGAAATATGAGGGGTTTTGTAAAATAAAGTTCCGTATGCTGATGAGAAATAATGCGACGTGCTGGGAGAAATGTAAAACACTGTCTTACACTGTCAAGTATTCAAATCCGTAGAGAAAAATGGGAGTTCCTATTTAACTTTTCTATTTCTCACCCCCTACCCCCTAGGGGGTTGAGGGTAGTGGGTCGAGTTTCGTATCATTAGACGTCCCCATCCGAGGCGAACAAATTTTAATTATATTTTTTTTATTCGATGTGTAGTTTTCGAGATATTTCAATGTCTTCACTTAAATTGAACACCCTGTATATTCTTTTGGGGTAGATTCACTAATGTTAAATTTGATTAAGACCAAATGTGGATTCTTATTGTTACCAATATTTTAGCTTGAACTTACATTACTCCATTGCTGGAAGTACTCCTCTCCCACGACCTTTTCTTTCTCGAAATATTCCACGCTATGCCACAGACCCATCGCACCGGCACTGAGAAGACCTAAAATAAAAAAGACAGATATTATTATATTATAAAATAATAAATGAAATGAAAAACTTATTCAATTAAGCACTAGAAAAATGTTAAGTATTATTATTAGGTTAATAAAATGAAGAATGTAAAATAAAGGAGATGAATGATAAGATAAATTAAATTCTCACTTAACCCGTGGTGAATTATGTTAATTAGAGGTTAATTAAACACTTGCTGTTGTTTCACAATTTTTATATTACTCTAACTAGTAAATATACGTGTTTAATTAACCTCGAATGAATGATTCGAACTGTGATGAGATTAAATCCAGGATTGGAGGGGGAACAAGAAAGGTATTTAGTTTTGTTAAATAAAGGTATGGAAGGAGGAAGATAAAATTTAATCCTAGTTAGAAGATGGATGAGATCTGATTTCATGGTCTTAAATAAAGTAACGTGAGTAGTAAGCAGATATTTGGCTCTGGTGAGAAGAAGGTCTATGAAGGGATTTACCTCCCTTAAATAAAGAAATGGGAGGAAGAAGAGACTTGCCCCTGGTGACAAAAGAGATGAGGAATGGATGTAATATTTCTTGAATAAATAAATGATATGAGGAAAAGATTAGAGCCAAACTACAAAAGGAAATGGAAAATGTTTTGCAGAAATCAGTGCTCATAACAAATGTTATTGAGTTATTGAGGAAAATTAAAATTGGCAAATTGTGTTTTTCTTTCAAAATATCTTAAAATTGAAGAAAATTAAATTTGAAATGGGATTGGTTATGAGCACGGATTTCTACTCCCCATTTAACCATTACTATATCTCTTCTAATAACAGAGATACCAATGGTGAACTAAATTAAAACACTATTTTTTTAACTAATGGATGAAATAAACTATTTAAAAAAAACTGTTATTTATAATATCATTCGGTTTTATTAGATAAGAGAAAGTAATGATCGCATTTTTTTTAAATTTTATAGTCTTACATCACCAATTCAAAAAGGAAAAAATGTGTAATACGTCATTGAAAGAAAGGATTGAACGCTTTTTTTTGAAGCATTAAATTTAACACGTATGCGATACGCTAACGTCACTCTTTTCATTTACTTAAGCCAACGAGGGAAAGTAAAAGTTGAAAAACAAAAGTTCATTACACTACTATCACTTTAACTATTATTTACCATTGTCTATTACTTTCCATACTCGATAATACTTTAGTTTCCACATATTTAAATTTAAAACAAAATAAATACTTCTTGAATAACTTTCTCGTTCAACGCTTGGTCTAAGATTTAAAGCTATTATTGATGAAGTTTAAATCAATTTAAACCTTCATCAGTAATAAAATAAATACTATTAAAGGGTCGTTTGTATTAGTTTGATTTTTGTGAGTTACGTGAAGATAAACTTGATTAATTAATAAATCACTAAAAACCTTTCTTCACAATTAAATGCAATTAAAATTGTGAAGAAAGGTTTTTAGTGCTTTATTAATTAATCACAAATACCATATTTGAGTTTACTAACCGAAAATTTTAAAATATTTACAATATCTGTGAATCTATATATTTTAAAAAGTAAATTTGTACAGCCTTAAACTATCGCTGTTATTAATGTCATTAACTTTTAACAATTTTCAATTTTTCATATGAAATAATTGTTTCGAGTATTATTTACTCATTTGAAGAAATCTGTTTAAGCATGTTCATATCATGTGATAAACTGCGTGATATACTTTTAACAATTACGCTATATGTGTATGATGGCATTTAGATTTCGCAATGGGAATGCGAACATAGCCAAAGGAGAATACGAAAGACGACGGTTTCCATGTGAACGACACATTCCATTCCTACCATACGATCAGATGTTTTGCAAATATGGTATGGCCTCTGTTTTTCATATTAACCGTGACAAAAGCAGACTTTAAAGTGTTTCTGTGTAATACAATTACAAATACTCTCTCTGTTAGGTGTGGAATAGCATATTCGAAATTAATCGGCAATTGTTGATAGAGATGTAGTAAGAGTAATTTTGGATTTTTAAAAATCTCATCCTGAAAATTGTATTTATCTTTACAGTTTTAAGCCTTTTAGAAATCAAAAATTAAAAAGTAGCATACATAATCATAATCAATAATTGCTCTGCTGAAGTTATTCTCCAAGCGTGACGCGATGCTTCTTCTTATTTGGGGTTGATAAGATGGGCCTTGACAACGTTGTCAGTCCATTTCGGTTCCTCGTTTGTTTCTATTGCAAGTGTGGAGGTCGAGGTTGGTCACCTCATTTTTATCACCAGATTTAAAGATTAAAGATTTTCAAATATCGTGCTTTAATGGAGTGATAAGAAAAAACTATACAATCTTTTATAGTGAAAGAGGGTATTTTATTTGAACGGCAAGTAAATGTAGCTTTTAAATTCGTAAAGTTCTTAATTTGTGAGAAAAAAAATTACAAATTAAATATTTTGATAATTTTTGCCTATTTAGCAAACTATAAGAGTCACATGAAATTTATATAACAATTATTTGTAAAGAATCTAAAATTAAGCAAATTATTAGAAATAGAGTTTTTGTGAGAAAAATGTAAGGAAATTACTGTCATCACCATTTTCTTTTTGCTTCTTTGCATTTTACAACTTTTAATTAAAACACTCGCTTATGATTTACTGATTGGAGGGTGGGTTAGAGGCCATCTGCCCACTTTACATATACATGATAACTTTAAATACTAAATCTTGATGATTTTGCTGCAAAAAAACAGTAAAACCTGCATAATCCAAATTAAAGTTTATATATAAATGTCTTTTTATAGTTAATCACATTTAGGCTTGATTTAATGCCTTTCCACGAATCGTGTATATATTTTTTTATTAATTTTTCTCAGGTGTTTGAGAATTTTCTAATTAATTATTTATAATTCATAAAAATTTTCAAAAATGTTTTACAATATTTTTGGATATTGTTTATATTAAATTGTAAATT
Source organism: Ontholestes murinus (assembly GCA_963969525.1). NCBI lineage: Eukaryota > Metazoa > Arthropoda > Insecta > Coleoptera > Staphylinidae > Ontholestes > Ontholestes murinus. The sequence goes on along the minus strand of OZ018395.1, from coordinate 14,969,759 downwards.
TTTCCAGAAATATATTTTCAACATTTCGATTTTTTTGAATTTTTTTCATGTCCTTCCAAATTTCTAAAATTTTCTTCAAGGGTTCCAAAATTTTCTAATAATTTGTTTTTATATTCCTAGAATTACCAAGAATTCTTCTAACAATTTTGCAGATTTTTCTATCAGCAATTTATTTCCCAAATATTAAAAATTATTCAACAAATTTCTAGAATTTTCTATTCCAAAATTTTCAAGTTATTTCTTTATAAATTTCTAGAATTACCATTTTTTTAGATTTAGATTTATAGATTCACAGACTCTAAGGTATGTAAATATGTCTGTGGACTTTTCCAGCAACATTTCTTTCAGGCCCCACAAGATTTCTTTACATTTATCAGAAATTCTTGAAGAAAAATTTCCAGCAGAATGTTTCAATCAGATTTCCAAACTTTGCTTTAGGCTTATAAACTATTTTGGTAATTTATTTTCCAGGTTTTTAAAGTTTTCCACATTTATAGAATTTTACAGCTTCTTTTATTCCAGTCTTCACGAATTTATTTGTTTCTAAAAAATATCTAAGTTTTTATCAAATTCCCTTGCAAAATTTTTTTTTTTTAAAAATTTGCTTCTCGACTTTTCTGACAATTTTTCTCTGGACTTCCAAAAACTTGCTAGAAATTTAGGAATATCTCTTCCAAATTCTTAGAATGTTCTTTAAGTATTTCAAATTGTCAAGCAATTTTTCTTCAGATTCCTAAAAATTTCCAATTTTTTTTCTTCTAGATTTTCAGAATTTAAATTTAGATTTTTAGAACTTTCTACATACTTCTTTAATTTTTATCATTATAAAATTCAATTCTGTAAAATTTTCTTGAAAATTCCAGAATTTTCTCTTTAACATTTTAAACATTTAAAATTTTATTTTTCAGATTTCCAGAATTTATGGTAAAAGTTGAAAACTTTTCAGATGTCTAAAATTGTCCAGTAATTTCTCTTACTATCTTCAATTTCTACTACAAATTTAATTTTTGTTTTGAGGAGTTCCAAAATGTTTTTATTAATAATTATTTTTAATTCAAAAATGCTTTACAATATTTTTTGAATTTGTTTCGAAGTAATTATAAATTTTTCATCAATTCATTTTCCATATTTCAAAAATTTTCGAATTCCAGAGTTTTCTTTCTTATGGCTCCAGAAATTTCCGTTCTAAATTTCTAGAATTTTCTTCGAGGGGCCAAAATATTTTAATATAATTTTATTTAGATTACTAGAATTACCAAACATTTTTCTACCAAATTTCCAAATTCGTTTTCGAAGATTTTCCAGCAATTTATTTTCAAAATTTTAAGAATTTTCTAGTCACCAAATTTCTAGAATTTTTCGAATAATTTTTTTTTAGATTCCTGAAATTACAAAATTATTTTTAGACTTAGATTTATATATTCATAGGCTCTAAGGTTTGAAAATATTTCCGTCTTTCTAAATTTGTCAGATTTTAATAATATTCCAGCAACATTTCGTACAGTCTCAGAAAGCTCTCCTTTCTGAATTTCTTAAAGAAGATTTATAGCAGTATCTTTTTAGATTCCTAGAACCTTTCATTTTGTTTCATCATTCCCAAATTTACTTTAGGCTTATAAAACAAAGGTCCATTTCATATTGAAATTCTGAAGTTACACTTACTAGGATGTGTGTTATACTTTAAAATTATATTTTTTATGACGAGTGTAAATATTTATTTGTAAATAAGTACAGTAAACTGTTTCGGCAATTTATTTCTAAAATTCCAGGATTTTACAACTACTTTTATTCAATTCTTCGGGAATTTCCTTGAAAATTTAAACATTTCTTCGATCATTCCTAATTTTTCCAGCAATTTCTCTTTAGAATAATTTCATAAAGATTTCTAATATTTTCCTTTTTTCAGATTTTTTCAGAAATCCAAAATTTGATCAAGAGTTTTAAATTATTTTAACAATTTCTCTTACAGATCCAAAAAGTTGTTAGAAATCTAAGAATATGTCTTCTAATTTCTTAGGATTTTCTTCAAGTATTTCAGATTGTCCAGCAATTTTTCATCAGATTCCTAGAAATTTTCAAATTTTTTACTTCTACGCTTTCAGAATTCGCTTTATAAACTTTAATTTTTAGAACTTTCCAGTAACTTCTTTAATTTTTATCATTATAAAATTCGAATCTCTAGATTTTTTCTGAAATTTCTTTTTAAAATTCAAATTCAAAAACTTAAAAACTTTTTCTGCAATTTCAGATGTTTCGAATTTTCCAGTAAATTCTTTTTCCAATTTCCGTTTCAAATTATGATTAGTTTTTTTAAAAGTTCTAGGGTTTTCTAATTGAATATTTATAAATCCTAAAATGTTTCGAATATTTTTTTTAGATTCTCGAAATAAGATTATTTTTAGACTTAGATTTATATATTCATAGGCTCTAAGGTTTGAAAATATTTCCGTCTTTCTAAATTTATCAGATTTTAATAATATTCCAGCAACATTTCTTGTAGTCTCAGAAAGCTCTTCTTTTTGAATTTCTTAAAGAAAATTTATAGCAGTAGCTTTTTAGATTCCTAGAACCTTTCATTTTGTTTCATCATTCCCAAAATTACTTTAAGCTTATAAAACAAATGTCCATTTCATATTGAAATTCTGAAGTTACACTTACTAGGATGTGTGTTATACTTTAAAATTATATTTTTTTATGACGAGTGTAAATATTTATTTGTAAATAAGCACAGTAAACTGTTTTGGCAATTTATTTCTAAAATTCCAGGATTTTACAACTACTTTTATTCAATTCTTCGGGAATTTCCTTGAAAATTTAAACATTTCTTCTATCATTTCTAAATTTTCCAGCAATTTCTCTTTAGAATCATTTCATAAAGATTTCTAATATTTTCCTTTTTCTAGATTTTTGCAGAAATCCAAAATTTGATCAAAAGTTTTAAATTATTTTAACAATTTCTCTTACAGATCCAAAAACTTGTTAGAAATCTAAGAATATGTCTTCTATTTTCTTAGGATTTTCTTCAAGTATTTCAAATTGTCCAGCAATTTTTCATCAGATTCCTAGAAATTTCCAAATTTTTTACTTCTACGCTTTCAGAATTTGCTTTATAAACTTTAATTTTTAGAACTAGTAACTTCTTTAATTTTTATCATTATAAAATCCGAATATCTAGATTTTTTGAAAGTTTAAAAATAATTTTCTTTTTAAAATTCAAATTCAAAAACTTGAAAACTTTTTCTGTAATTTCAGATGTCTCGAATTTTCCAGTAAATTCTTTTTCCAATTTCCATTTCAAATTATTATTAGTTTTTTTTTTTAAGTTCTAGGGTCTTCTAATTGAATATTTATAAATCCTAAAACTTTACAAAATTTTTCAATGAAAAATTTTACTTTGTCAATTTTCTTTTATTCAAAATTTGTAATTAAAGTTATAAATAAATTAAAGATCGCCTCAGTAATTAAAGTTAATATGTATATGTAGGGTGGGCGGGTGGCCTCTATCCTACCCTTTAATCAGTAAAACATCATCAAAAATTATTTAATAAATCTATTCAATTTTGTAATGTTATATTTATTTAGGTTTTACCACTTTTAACTAAAACCCTCACTTATGTGTTACTGATTGGAGGGTGGGTTAGGAGCAACCCATCCACCATACATTAAAATATATTTTTAATAAAGTTCTTTACTTAATAATTTTGACATTTTTGTTTGTTATTGCTAATACACTTTAGGAGTTAAATGAAATTTATATAACAAGTAATTGGAAAGAATTCAAAATTGAGCCTTTTTGATCAAACCTCATAGTCTTCGAAAAAAAAATATAGGGAAAGTACTATGATGGCCACGTCACCATTTTTCATTATATGTTTGATAAACATTAAAGATTTTAATTTTAATTTTGCGAAGGATAAGCAAGGCTTTCAATACGAGACCAGAGATGTCTGTATCATTGAAAATTAATTTTAATGGTATTATATTATTATAAATTAATTCGCATTGGAGTCCTTGGATTCTGGTAGAGAAGCTGCTGTTAGAGATAGTGGAAATCATTTGGTCAATACTTTTTGGATTGTGAGCAAACGACATTTATATTTCAAAAGTATCAAAATCATCATACAAATTGTTTATTTTCTCCTGCATGGACAAAATCCAGTTAAAGTATTCGTCGTTGTTTTCTATAACTTCAAGCCAACTTTTAAACAGCTAAAAAATTCAATTTTGGAAACATGTTACGTCGTTGGGCACTATAAAGTCATCAAGCCATTTCGGACCTCATGCATTGATTGCAAATGCATATCGAACGAGGTGTTATGGGAATTAGTGGTAATAGGGTGGAGCAATATGTGGTGAACATGCCGGATGCTGTAGCTAAGGGTCATTATGATGTCTTTCGTATTGGAAGCAATGTGTGACCTAGCGTTGTCAAGCAACAATTTTACTGGACGTTCTCCTTTGCTAGTATAAGGTTGTTTTCGTTCAAATTGACGTTGGTAGCAATCCGTAGTAACTTGCAATAACTCATAATATAACACGTCCTTCATATCCGACCAAAGGCAGAAAATAAACTATCTTTCTGAAGCAATTGGGTTTTGCGTTCAAATGTGATGGATTCGATGGGATCTATCTATGACTTTCCGCATTTAGAATTATCGTAGAGTATCAATTTATCATCGCTCCAAAAGATTTTCCACGAGAAAGATTTTTGACGCTGTTTATTCAGCTGGCACTCCATATGTCAACACTTGGTTTTTGTTGGTTTCACTAAGTTTATACAGAAACCATTTTTCTTCTTTATGGATCTTTCTCATCTTATGAAGGAATGTGGAAAACAATTGGCTGTGACTTTTGATCAGTTTAGCCATTGATTAATCATAGTTCCCAAGTAGACAAACTGTGATACCCTTTCTATTAGTGTGTTGTTCATCATTAGTTCGCAGCTTTCATTTGCTTCTTTACTAATTACCATGAATTTAGTTTTACTAATGTTAACTTCTATACCATGCTCGCGTCTTTTATTCTGTTTATTAGTTGTAAGCTGTTCATACTATCGGTGAATATCACAGTATCATCTACGTGCCGAATGTTGTTTAATCATTCTCCACTCCACAGCAGGATTCTTATGTTGGTATTATAAAGAGCTTCTCTGAAGATTTTCTCTGAATAAAGATTAATTATGAGCGGTGAAAAAATGCAACCTTGCCTAATCCTTTGAAGAATACTGACTGCATTGATTTGCTCCTCCGCATTCATCTTGATAGTAGCTGATTGATTCCAGCATAGGTTTTGGATGATCCTAAGATCTTTATCATCCATCCCTGTGTTTTTCAAGACTTCCAACATCTTTTCATGCTGTATTTTATCAAACGCCCTCTGATAGTTGATAAAACAAGCGAATGTCACAGTTTATATCTCTGGTTTCGGATGGTATGGTCTTCTCCAACATCTCTGGGAGACGTCTAGGTGTACAGTCGTCTGTCTGGTAGCTTATAGAAGTGTTCGTTATTACAAGGTCATGCTCGAATGCAAATATCCCCTCTTGCGTTTCTAAAACCAAGTCCGTAAGATCTAATTTATTTCCCTTGTCTTCCTTTGCCTACCTTGGCATTGAATGTTTAGGGAGTGTCTTTATAAGCTTTTTAATTTGAGAATAAAACAAATCTACTTCCTTTTCACTGTGATCACTGGTAATTGCATATTCCTGCATTATGTTGGTGCTTACTGATGACGCATTCAATTACAGGAGTACGACTCTTTCGTTCACAGGGAAAAAATGGTGACATATTTGGTAATATCTCCACTGACAATCAAATTATGAACTCTGCCTTTCCACAAGTGATCAAAACTAATTTGAACTATTAATCAAAATTTTGCACAAGATAAATAAAAATTGGCAAAGTTTACTTTTCATTCGAAACACCTAAAGCCAAATATTGATGACTCTTCAAGGCTTACGGATTGAAAAATACCAAAAGGAATAAGGCACATCTACAAAGTGAAAACAATCTACTTCGACAATTTATCACCACCATTCACGTATAACGATGATATATGGCGGAACGGAGATGTTGCGAGTCAAGTTCAAATGAGGTTTTATCCGCCATTAACGGGAAATGTATAATTGAGAAATTGCATCCACGCGGAACTCCATGTTCGGCAACAAGTTCCCAACATATGGTTTTATCGACTGTAAACACTGCTTTCAATTATAAATCGCAGTCATGACGTCCAACCTATCGCAAAATGTTTGTGCGTTCATTAATGTACATACATTCATCCATATGTTCAGGTAATACTGTAGTTCACATTTTTATTTAAACTGAAATTATGCTTGTAATTAATTCAAACAACATTTTTTAAAATATGAAGACCAAACATCGATTAATAGACAACCTGGTTAGATCTTTTGTAGTAATCAAGAAAAAATTAAATGAAGCCTAAATAAAGTATTTTTCTCTATTAAGAAATATAATTGGAATGTATGATCTTATTTATACATTCAGCCCATTCAAGGAAATGGATTTTGGACGAGTATTCCGAGTGAAATGTTAATTTTGGACAGTTTGGGCCCACCTCCACAATTGCGCAAGAAAGGATCGGCCGGCCCACGGGAGAAGGTGCGAAGTAAACAATGCGGTGCAACAGCAACAATAACAATCGTTGTGTAACGCGTGTGTGAGCGTATGTTTGTGCATCGAGCTATGAATGGAATGGAGATAGAAAATAATATAATTAGTGGAGAAATTTTCAATTCAATTAAGCTTAATAATTAGTGTTTTCTTATTTAAACAAATAACAATAATACGTACGATCACAACTGAAATATCCTAAGAGGATAACCATTAAAATTGTATCTTCTATTTTTTCCACATCTAAGGAATCAAAAATTAGATAGAAGATTAATAATGGTAAGAAGCGAGGGAAATTAAATTTATTTTGTAAGAAGATTGGATTTTTCCACACCAACCTATCTAAGAAATCAAAATTTTGAATTGAAGAAATTCATATTAGTATTGGCAAGACGAAGGGAAATTAAGGTTCTTCTTCAATATGATGATTAAATTATTTCTTAGATTTTGCTACAAAAACCTCTTTAAGAAATCAAAATTTGGATAGAAGATTGTGTTTTCCATGTTGTACTGGTCTTTTCAAACTTCGTCCATTTTTGAATGAGAGTTAGGTGATGGTGATAGTATTTATTTATGCACTGTGCTTGCATAATAAAATCAAAAATACATATCTAACAATGTTCTTCAACTCTTGACTCCTTCGATTCCAGTGCTGCCACAGAAGGTCTCTATGATGAAGGTTTCACCGTGCTCTTGCCGAATTCGGCTTATTTTTCTCTGCGGAGAGGACTTCAAATTGAATTTGTCATGTCATATTTAAGTAGCGAAAACCTCTTCTGCAGTCATCGAATCAAAATTTTTGGAAAACTCTCGTATGCACAACGCACGGTCCGCTCCAGATAGACACTCCATAGTGACTAAATTCCCAAGAAGAAGACTACCGATTGACATAAAGGTAATGTATCATATATCAGTATTTAACATCAAATCACCTTTTGATCTACAAAAACATTTTTTTTCAAAATCAAACCCAGCGTAGTATTTGTTTCTTTCATGCCATTAGTATGGGTCTCAAATTATCACCTGCATTCCGAGTGTAGCTATGTTAAAACCGTAAATTCGTGCCAATTGCAATCGGCGAAGGTTGCGAACGATTCGATCGGATCTGCATCCGCTGACGCAACGCGCTCGGCTCGCAGGCGAACAATCGAACCGTCGACAAGAAACAAATGACGGTCACGTAACGCGTCGGCGGCCATTTTGAGAAGTTTCTACTAAAAAAAAGAGAAGAAGTGCTCATTTCGAATCCCTCGAAGTTCTCACAGATACGTACGCATTGTTCTCGCACCATGGGAACGAATCCGAATCGAACGATCCGAGGATTACAGGAAGTACACCCATATCTTCGGCGAGATTTACGCCGATCAGGAAATGAAGGCGAAACGTGAAACCAATTTGATTGGCTTTTTTTTCGTGACGACGTTGATACGTTAATTACGTTTTTGGGATCGACTATGAGAAATGACAATTGCTGCTTAATTTTTATTGTTTAAGGTAAGTCTAAACGTGGAATTTAATTTCTTGTTAAATCCTTTAATACCAAATTCTATTATTATAAATATTGTATCAATTATTATATTTTTCTATTTTTTCAATATTATATTTTAACTCAGATGTGCTTAAAAAACGAGCATAATTTGAAATGTGTTGTTTTAAAAGTACAAATTTCTTCCAACTCATTCACTTGTTTTTGTTGCACCACTTTAAACAAGAAGGTCATCCCTTAGAATTACATCTTTAGATAAACTAAAAGTAGAATTTAATTATCAATGTTATCAATTAAAATATTACAAATACACATTACATATTAAAACGTTATTCACTTGTTTTTTAATAAACTACCATACAGAACGTCTTAATTAAATTATTTTTAAGGGCTATTTAAGCAATGAAGTGAAACGTTTTTTTTTTTTTGATAAAAGAGGTGTAGAAATTATAAATATATAACAACTGTGAACCACAGAGAGCAGCATAGAATATCAGAGAACAGCAGAGAGCAACATCGAACAAAAGAAAGCAGCTGAGAACATCACAGAAGAGCAGAGAAAAGCGAAGAGAAGCACAGAAAAGTAACGAACACCATAGACCAGCAGATAAAAACATTTTTAAAAAAGTAAGACTATTATTTACTTGTTTTTCTTACATTACTTTAAGTAATTTTTAACTATTGATAATGAGTACATTGTACTCGAAATGTACATCTAGTAAATAAAAATAAATTTGTGAAGAAAGTGTTAGTGTTTTCAATTCAATTTTACTATAATAATCTTCACGTAACTCGAGAAATATATTTCTATTACTATAAGTAACGATGTTCTTTAAGGAACAGCAAAGAACAGCACAGAATTGCTGAGAACCGCAGAGAGCAACACAGAACAGCAGAGAGCAATACTGAATTTCAGACAACAGCTGAGAATATCAGAGAACAGCAGTGAGCAGCGAAGAGTAGCAGAAGAAAACATCAGAGAACAAAAGAAAACATTAAAGAACGAAGAGCTTTAGTTTTATGTAACATATTAAAAATATCTTGAGATACGTAGAATTAAATTATTGATAAGATTTTATTTCTATTCAGTACCCTGTTAATTATTTATTTTTGTTAAATTACTACAAGGAACATCGTCTTACAAAATAATTTTTGAGAGCTATTTAGGCGATAAAGTGAAAAAAACACTTTAAAAAAAGTTGAATTTAATTATCCATAAGATGATATTACTTTTTTATTTGAATTATTGAAACGGTATCACAAAATCAAAGCCTCCATAATTGCGTATGTTTTATAAGTTATGCCTTTTGTGGATTTGAATCATTTAATATAATAATATTTAAAAAAAATAATAAAAAAACATCATTTCATAGAATAGAGAAACAATTTTTCTATTATTTTTTCTTTGAAAACCTGAAACATTTTAATTTACTTGACAGTTGCAATTTATTAAATGAAATAAATATTTAAGATGAAAGTGTTATAATAACAAATAATTATAATAAGAAAGCTAATTTTACAAAAAAAAATATTTGTCAATTTTAATATTTTTCATTTGGGTTTTTAAAATTATAATTTTTTCTTAAAATTTTAGAATTTGAGTCAAACACATAATTATTCAATTCGTTGGGTTTATATACATTTCACATATCTTATTTTTGTAATTTAGAAACGTGCAATTTATTGTCATTTTTAACATTTTCAAACTAATTCCATTTTTATAAAATTCGATTTATTTTTCTAGTTTCTAATTATTATAAAAATATTGAAAAACAAATTATTGCTTGATAAATTTTGTGTTTTTAAATCTCAGTGAATTTTATACTTTTCAATTCTCTTTTAAATATTCAAAAATTCAATTACAACAGACTTTTCTATTTTTTTTAATTACTTTAATCGAATAGGTCAATACATTTTTTAAATTTAGTAATTGTTATCTGTGTTTGATTTTATTATACTTTTTAATTGAAATTTTATAAGGAAAACCATTCGACATTAAACATTGAAAAACCATTAGAAAACGTAACAAAATTAAAAACTACACAAGAACATTAAAATGGTTTGCAAACTGTGGGGAAAGTAATTAAAAGTTATTTTATATTGGTAATAAGTATTAAACCAGTTAAAAATAAGTACTATATTTTTTTATATATATTTTCTCTAAAATTCCAACAGTTTTAATTTTAAAATATTTATCCTTGTTACAACTTTTTTCAAACAAATTATGAATTAGTATTATTTGGATCAAGTTAAACTATGGTTATGTTTAAACAGATTTATTAAGTGTTTGCTAAAACATAGCAAAGTTAATAGTATTTGGTAAAATTTCAATTATTTCAACCTTGTTTTATAATTTTATAATTTTAAGCTTAACTGCATATAGTATTTGCTTTAATTCCAATTATTTTTAAGCGAGTATATCTCCAAGTATTTGAAAACCCATACTTTCTTGAAACTGTTTTTTTTTCTTACTTGGCAAGCTTGAATACTCGAATAATTTTTCTTTGTCAAATTCTATTTGTTTTAAGCACTTCCGTTAATGTCAATTGTTTTTTTTTTACCAAATCCTGTGCTTTATTAACATTTTAAAATTATTTGTAATAAAATGAATCAAATTAAAATCTGTATTTTTCTCAAAATGTTTTTTTTTTTAATTTTATAAACAATACTTTTGATTTGGTATTTGCGATATTTTAAAAGCATTTTCATCTTATTATGAAGCTGTAAAACTGTAAAACACTAATAATTTGAATGGAATTGAATTTTCTTTATAAATGTCAATAGTTTTTTTCAATTTCTACATTTTAAGTAAATTTTAATCAAACATTTGTTTCAGAAAGTTGTTGTCTGATTTTAAATTATACTTTTGGTAAAATTTCAATAGTTTCAACATTCTTTAGGATAATTTTTCTTTCTTAATGAAATATTCCAACTGGTTTTTGAATATTTTTATCAGCAATCCTGCAATTGTTTTAAAGCAAATGTCCAAACAATTAATAAACAAGTAAGTAGCTTGTGAAAAAATGTATGTAATTATGTTACGACAAATGTTGCAACATGTTATTCTACAAGCCTCTAAAGTATCTGATCAATTAATTTTGAAGATTTGTTTCTCAAATATCCAAAATCTCTTCCAATTTCAGCTAAAACTTTATGCAGTTCTAGATAAAATTTACTTCCTCTGTTTCTAAACTGATTTTGCAATTGTTTGGTTTCATATTGGTATATTCAGTTTGTTGACACGTGTTTCGTCAATGACGATCATTCTCAAAGGAATTACAAAATTAACTTCCTTTGAGAATGGTCGTCATTGACCGAAACACGTGTCAGGAAACTGAATATACCATAAGAAACCAAACAAATGTCTTATTTCAAAATCAGATAATATTCCATTTTCGCTTCATTAAGAGTGCAGTGAACAAAGTGCTGCTAGTATTGCTTTGATAGCCTTGATATTTGCAAATTACTTTTGTATCATTCAATGTCTGTCGAGGTATTAGCCAGAGAAGTAGTTGTTTCAAAAGTGATTTGTTTTTGTAGTCTTAATGAGATTCGTTTGTTGTAGATTTACGAAAAGTTTTTCGTGTTTTTTCTAATTATTAGTGAACAAAATATTTACTGTATTACTATTCTACACCAAATTCTAAGTGTAGTTTTGGTAACAAACAAAATGTCAATTGAGCATAAAATAAAGAAGTGTGAAAAATGTAAAAACACTGTAATAAACTCGGAAAAACGTGAGTTCATAGAGGAATATCATCCAGGTTGCCTGAAAAGACACTCAACTGTAAACTGCAGTGGGCTTTCAAAATCCACGTCCAATATCGAAGACGACATAATTGAGGTTAGTGGTGGCTCCGAAGATATGAAACACCGAGTGCAGTTATTGCTAAGAGATAATAAACTCCTGAATAGGATTATTTATGAACAGGAGTGCGACTATAATATTCTTAAGAATCGCATTCTATTAAAGGAAAAAGTTACTTATTTAATAATAATAATCTTTATTTGTAAATCCCAAAAAATAAATACAAGTTAAATAAGGAATAATCTGTGTTAAATATAATAATTCTGGGAAGACAAACCTTAAGGTGAGATTCAGTTTTGGGCAAATACCAAACTGTTCTTCCATTTAGAAAATAAATTGAGCATTGAAAGTAGAGCCACCTATTTAAAGATGGTTGAACCAGAAATAATTTCTGTGGATCGTAATAATACCAACATGAATAAATATGAAGCATCTCAACAACTTGCTACAAAATCGAATTGAAATGAGAGGGGATGCAAATGCACCAAATATTGCCATCTCTTCGCCTGTAATGCAACCCGGCCAACTGAGGCTGGTAATAATAAACAAATCTTGGAATAAATCAATAATGCCGATACTAATTCAATGGTCATCGTAAAATAATCAACACAACGTTGTAGGTAATCTAAGTTATGCCAAAATAGTGGATAGTATGACAACACCTTCTGATAATAATAACCAACGGACAACGGTAGAAAATGAGAAAAGATTAAAGAAGAAAATCGTATGAGTAGCAGAAAACGTAGGTCTTTCCGGCATTGCGAAGAATGCCCATCTTCGTGTGTATCGACTGGTCCCAACAATTAATGTTGTAAATATTAACGATTACCTAGACAAAAATAACATCAATATAATCGACTGCATAAAACTGGAGTCTAAACATCTAAAAGAATATTTTTCATTAAACCTACAGAATCATTTCAACAATTCTAAACTAAGATGAATTTCGACCTCTGGTCTTCTGGCGTTACCATCAGCCGTTTTTTTTTATTCCATCGCCAACTACACCACCAAAGAAAAGATGTAGCGAAATAAATAAAGTTTCAAGTCTCTTATTCATAAACATCCAGTGTTGAGATGCTTGGAGCATACATCAAAGATAAACATATTAACTTTATAGCAATAAGCGAACAGTACTTATCCGAACTAGAAGACCAATACTATGCTCTTACATAATTATACAGAAGATAGTTGCTACAGCAAAACAAGTTGCAAAGAATGGTGGAGCACTTATGATGGTAAAAAAATTAATTATTCTGCTTTAAATCATCTAAATGAAAACTCCTTGTTTTATAAAAGAACTTAATATGATAATCATATGTTTATACCATTCACCCAATGGGAACTATCCCCATTTTCTTGAAATCCTAGTGTCCATGCTGGAAAAAAATTAACCTCTCACATACAGTTTATATGTGAGCAGATTTTAATATTCACTTCAACAATAAAGATAAAAAACTAAAGATCTGTGCAAAATCTTTGCCATCTTTACGGATTATGGCAGTTAAGCACCTGGCTTATAAGAAAAAATTCTTTTATCGACAATATTTTCTCTAATCACATCACGGATATAAATAAACCAACTATTGTAGATGTGGGCTAATCAGATCACATGGGCCACTATCTCGACTTAATGACTATTCGTCAAGCCATATGCAGTATCAAAGTTATTAGACCAATCATCAAGTGGAAAAATTATATTTTATAACACGCTAAGTACATATGATGTTGACTTGTTTAGATGATTGTAATATTCATGTAGCATGGGACCATCTCCAACGTATACTCACGAGTGCTTTCAATGAAGCATTTCCCGAAAATTGTCAAAAAAGTCAAACTAGTAACATTAAATGGTTCAATAGTCGTCCCAAAATAATGAGAAACAAGAAACAATCTTAATTCAATCAGAGAAATGCTTCAACATAACCATAGTCAAGAATTGAAATCTGTTTAGAAGAATTATCTATCTATTTATAAACAAGCAATAGTATTTGAACAAAAAAGGAGAATGATAATGATGATTGAAACTGCATCTAACTTCATGGAGCTTAATTAAATCGAAAAGTCCTTCGTGCCACTCAAAAAAAAACTGATATCATATCTGAGATGACGACTTCGATAACTTCTTTATTCTGTGGCTGAATCAGTGATAAAATCAATTCCAGAGCCTACTAGTGATCCCATAACAAACTAACGGCAAATTCATCTAAATGCAAAAACAATACTTGTTGGATTGTAAGAGTACGTGAAAATGTTTATAATTAAATAAAACACTTGTTTGGCACTTTTTTCACTTGGTTTATTTATCGCTAGATGTAAACCAAGTAAAAAATGCCAATGTAGTGTTTTATTTAAGCAAAAACAATACATATTTCAAATTTACTGAAGTATCCTGCTGTACAGTTAGAGAGACAGTTTTTAAACTAAAATCAACAAATTGTAAAGACATATATGGCCTAAATATTGACCTAGTAAGATATGTAATTGATTTAATTATTGTAACATATTTTATTAATGGTGTTTTTTCCAATGCTCTCAAAATAGCAAAATGCATACCTGTCTTCAAAAAATGCGATGAAACAGACTTAGATAATTATAGACCAATTGCTTTTCTTCCGGTGCTCTCAGAAGTATTGGACTCTATATTAACAGATCAAACTACCAAATATTTTCATTTAAATAATTTATTTAAATTCATCTCTATTCAGATTTTGGTCACGTAAATCAATTACAATGGCTCCAACTGAATTTGTCAATCTTGTTAATAATGCATTCGAAGGTGAAGACGTCATTGTTTGTAACTTCTTAGATTTAAGTAAAGCTTTTAACTGCTTGTCATATTCCATACCACAAACTATATTATTATAATTTTGATCCTAGTGCCTCTAAGATGATACTATCATACCTAAATGGAAGACAACAAGCAGTCGGGTCTTCTAAACTAAAAAAAATTAAACATGGTGTGCCTCAAGGGTCCATATTATGGCCAATTCTATTTCAAATTTACAGAAACGATCTCCCAAACGGTTTATCTTATTCATCAACTGTACTATATACCGACGATACACCTTTTTCTGTCAGAGATAAAGTTGTACAGGCAGCTACTGAACACCTACTTAATAACAGAACTGCAGCTGTTGAATGGTTAAATAATAATACACTAAACTAAATATGTCGAAAACTATTGAATAAAAAACTATTAAGAACAACCACCGGCATCATCCACTTTGGAATACAATTTTATAATGGACTGCCCGCTACAGTAAAAATCTTGGAAGTGAAACCTTTTAAAAGTTAGATAAAGAAATATCTCTCAACCAAAGCATTTTACACTTTTGATGAGTTTATCAGTGGTGATCATTCTGATATACTTAAACTTCTGTAAGTGAAGAAATTTTCTCCCAAAGGGTGTTACAAATTCATGCTACAAGAAATTCTGCAGTTTTTATCTACAAATCAAAAGAAAATAAAAAGTTAAATTTTTCTGTTTCATTATTAAAATTATTAAATTCTACATTTCTTAGAAAAAAAACTTATATTCAAACAATGCTTTTTTAACAAATTCTGTAGTTTTTATGTAGAAGCTTTGAAAGAAATTGATAAAAATTTAATTTTTTTCTTGAATATATGAAGAAACTTACTTTAAGTTAGTTTTTGCTGACGTTTCCTGGAGAAATTTATTTATAGTTTTAAATTACTTGAGCGGAATTTTGTCCTAAAAATTATATCTAATTTATACTACATGCAAATCTATAGCTTTTATTTATAAACCACTAAAGAATTATTTCTTTCTTAAAAGTGCGAAAAAATCACTTCTCATCTTTTCATTATGTCTCGTTTTTTTTTAATAATTAGAAAAAACTTTTGTTTCAAAAGTGATTTGTTCTTGTAGTCTTAATAAGACTCATTTGTTGTAAATTTTACGAAAATATTTTCGTGTTTTTTCTAATTATTAGTGAATTTTCTACAACGTAAAGGACTTATATATTTTTATCGTTTTTTTTCTTTAAATTTATTTCTTTTTTAAGGATAAAGACAACATTAAGCTAATATCTGTTGCCTAAACTATGCACCGATTTCCCTAATTGAGTGGACAAACCACCGACAATTATGTAACTATCAAAAAACAAAATTAACACTAACAATGTAAATATCAGCAGGAAAGTTCTTGAAAAAGTTAAACGCGCTTAATTGTTAAATTAATTTTCCTTGTCAAAACAGGGAAATTGTAAATGAATAACAAATTAAATAGAAATTTATTAAACATAATAAATTTAAAAAAAAAATAGAAACAATTAAACAAAAAAATAAATTAACACTATTACGAAGTAATAATTTTACAACGTGAAAAACAGTTGACAGTTGCTAATGAAATTTATAAATCTTAGAAATCACCATATTAGATGTTTTCAAAATCTATTTTGAAAAGAGTCTCAATATGTGACAGAAATTGTTAAAAATTATAAAATACCAATTTTAGTTAATTCGACATGCTTTATATTTCTTTTTAATTCCCAATTCTTTTACTTTTACTTTTAAAATATTTCACCCATTTTAACTAAAACATATACTAGTGTACTCTTGACCTTCGTTAATAAATAAATAATAAATAAACAGTATATTGGATTAGGTCAGGAGTACGCTACCTCAAACGGCAGTTATTGAGTAAAGTCAGAATTCATTATGCCAATAAGCGATTTATTGTGATAAGTCAGCAACGTAGAGTTTATTGGAGTGGATCTAAGGCAAGCAAGATTAATACACTATTCTAGTAGATTATTAAATTTAAAAAAAAAAGTGATTTGAGTTACTTGCAATTACTAACTTACTTGTCTGATTCGATTCTTTGTGATTATTTTTAACAGTTTTATATGTTATTTTATTGTGATGGTTACTTGACATTACTGACATTTATGAAAATATTTTTGACAAAATTATTAACACCTGTAACAAAAATAACTTATTTACTTACATGCTAGAAGCATCAAAATCGCTGTGGCGGTAATATTACCCGGCGATCTCCTCCAACATCCGGTGACACCCGTGCAGAAGGCTCCGAAGATGGCGAAGAAGGAGATGATGAAGAGGGCGATCATCGACCTGCCCATATCTGAAAAATAAGAAACATGAAAATGTTAACTGGATTCTTATTTAAATCTGCATCATTTTTAATTGCTTAAGTAAAATAATGCAAATGGTCAGTTTCGTTTGTTTGCAATAATGAAAGGCCCGAAGAAATGAAGTGTGTCTGGGCAATTGGGTCGTGGTGTGCAGCAACTCTTCTTGAAAACTGGTTTTCCAGTCATGGTGCACGTGTTTGTTTCGATCCCGCTTCGACAATAATTCTTCGCCATTACGACGTTAGACCGTGCTGTGTAATTTAGCAACTGCAACAGCTACAATAATAATAATACAAAAAAATATACAAAAATAATAAAACCAGACGACGGAGGTAATCTTCTAGGCTTTTGAAACTACTCCTACGGCACGGACTTGTAATTAATAAATGCTGTCCAGAAGAAATACACGAAGGATATTAAAATAATGATAATGAAAAGAAAAGGCGCATTTATATATTTATTAATTATTGTTTCTCTGTTAAGAAAAACCAAACTTCCTGTGCTCAAAATTAAGGATATTTTTTACGTATGTGTCTATTGATTAATTTTGTTAAAATGTAATCCAAAACATCATAATAAATAAATAAAAATAAAATTGTTGGTGGTTAGCCACTCGATTAGGGAATTTTGTTGCAACAAAAGATGTCACTTAAATGGTTTCTTTATAAAAATATATTGAGGATTTTAGGTTTCTTAATTCCGAATTTTTGAGTAATCCACACTTAATATATTATAATAACAATTTTCTTAAAGATATTGATTGAGAAACTTAATTTAACTACTTATGTGCATAGAAACGTTCCAAGAATTTTTAAACTTATCATTTCTTCCGTACTTTCGAAGTACTGACAGGACCTCAACATCTTCAATTCTTCAATCTGAATATGCTAAAACATTTTTTGTGTTTCAAAGTGTATAAAATAAATCTTCACGTAATTCAAGAACAAATTTCTATATGCTAAATCGGATTGAAGAGTTGGGCGAAGATCGTATCGGTAGTATGGAAGAAATGATATGTTTGAAAATTCTATGCAGATAAGTAGCTTACATCTCGGTTGGTAAAGAAGAAACCATTAATACATCCATTATTACTGTACTTTATTGGTACTTATCATTGTCAACACATGTTTGCCATTAAATTGAAAACGATCATCGAATACTTTTACTAACTGTAAAAAGTGCATGTTAGTCACCTGCCGATACAAACAACAGACCTAACCGTTCGTATGCAGACAGGCGACACTCTTTATTATTATTTACTATTTACGGTGGACACATCGGATATTCTCATAACGGCCCCGCCAAGAGTAACGTTACTCTTGATATGCAATTACTGTACTAACCTAGAAAGCGTTCACGTGAGGATTCCGCCGAAGATAATTTACGAGCGCACCTCATCGCAGCCAATTAATACATTAATGATCGGATTACGTGATTGCGTTATTGTTTGAGAACTGTTAAGAATGATTAGCTGCGCCGGTGGATCGGAAAAAATATCGCTGTTTTGATGGTACGATTCATAATGGTCAAAGAAATAAACAAAACTGCGTGATGGTTTATAGATTATAGATCAAGTTACGACGATTTTAAGTGTACATCTTAAGAGTTGCATAATCTTGTTTATTTTGACTTTATGATGGATAATAATTAAGGAGTATATCGTGGAACGTTACATTAGAAAAGCGAAGAACAAGAATAAGTCGGATTTCGTAATGAGCTTTCACCACCGTACAAATTTAAAAAATCCAACGTAATGCTTGTATGTTGAAGATTTTTTCGAAATACTGTATCTAAAATATATGGCAATAAATGCTTTATCTTTAAAGAATTTGAAGAATGGATTTTGTAGTTTTGTTTTCTTGAATCATTAGAAAATCATTTCTAGCTCCAGCTAAAAAATCGTAGTTTTAAATTTCCAGGAAAAAAAATGCTGTGGTTATATGTATTTTTTTTTGAATCTTTAGAAAATCATTTCTAGCTCCAGCTAAAAAATTGTAGTTTTAAATTTTTAGAAAAAAATGCTGTGGTTATATCTAAATCTTTGAAGAAATTGAAGAATCGAATTTTGAATTTTTTTTTTAATCTTTAGAAGCTAAAACCTTCTAGTTTTAAATTTCTTGTAATAAAATTCCTCTAAAATACTATACCAAATTTATTTATATTTGCAAATCTACAAATAAAATTTTTCTTAATGAATCCCAGTAGAAAATCAATTCACAACTAATTTTAAAAGTTTTCTTAGAGGAATTTATTTATAGTTTTACATTTCTTGTATAAAATGTACATCCAAACACTTTATATAAACTATGTTACAACAAATTCTGTAGTTTTTATCTAAAAGCATGCAAGGCAGATGAAGAATTTAAAAAAAATCATTTCGAGCTCCAGTTATAAGTTTTCTAGGCAAAATTTGTCTTTTTGGAAGAAATTTATTTCCAAATACTGTATTTAAACTAAGAAACAACAAATAATTAAGTTTTTGTCTAAAATTCTCGAAGGAATTTGTTTCAAAATTCGAGAAACAATGTATTTAAACCAAGCAACAAAAAATTCGGTAGCTTTTATCAAAAAAAATCTCTAAGGGAAATGCAGAATTGAATTTTGTAGTTTATTTTTTTTTAAGAAAATCACTTCGAACTTCAGCTACAAGTTTCCTAGGCAAAATAGGTTAAAATTTATCTTTTGTTTTTAAATTTTTAGAAGAAATTTACTTCCAAACATGTCACAATAAATTCTTTACTTTTTATCTAAGAACCTTCAAGTAAAATAAATAATTTAAGGTTGTGGCTACATTTCTTAAATCCCTAAAGGAAATCAATTTGAGCGTCAGCTATAAGTTTTTTTATGGAAAATTTATGTTTTGTTTCAGAATGTTTTGAAGAAATTTACTTCCAAATTCTGTATTTAAAGTAAGTCAGAAAAAACTTTTATTTTTTTTATCTAGAAACCTCCAAAGAAATTGAATCATTTAATTTTGTAACTTTATTTCTTAAATCTCCAAAGAAAATAAAACAAAGCTTTAGTTAAAACCTTCTTAGGAGTAATTTATCTTTTTTTGGAAGACGTTTACGTCCAAATACTGTATTAAATTAAAACTAAGCTACGACAAAGTCTGTAGTTTTTTATCTCAAATCTCCAAGGCAAATAAAGTATTGAATTTTGCAAAAATTTTGTTAATTTTTTAAATCTCTAAAGAAAATCATTTCGAGCTTCAGCTTAAACCTTGTAGTGTTAAATTTCTTGGGAAAAAATCCTTTAAAATACGATCTCTAATTTATTTATGTTTACAAACCTACAAATAATATTTTCTTGAATGAATCCAAGTAGAAAATCAATTCACAACAAATTTTGTAAGTTTTCTTAGAAAAATGTATTTATATTTTTACATTTTTTTTGTATGATATGAACATTCACACAATTTATATACACTATTCTACAACAAATTCTGTAGTTTTTATCTAAAAACTTGCAAGGAAGATTAAGAATTTAAAGAAATGTTATATATGTTGGAGGCTTCTACTTCGTTATACATTTTTGAAAATTGAATAAAACACGATAACTTTGTTTGTATACAAACAAAGTTATCGTGTTTTATTCAATTTAAAGAAAATCACTTCGAGCTTCAGCTTTAAGTTTCCTAGTTAAAATGTGTCTCTTATTTTCAAATGTTTGAAAGAAATTTACGTCCAAACATTGTATTTAAAATATGCCACAATCAATTCATTAGTTTTTATCTAACAACCTCCAATGAAAATAAAGAATTTAAAGTTGTGGCTGCATTTCATTAATCTTTAAAGAAAATCAATTTGAGCTTCAAGTATAAGTTTTTTTAAGGAAAATTTATGTTTTATTTCAAACATTTTGGAAGAAATTTTCTTTCAAACACTGTATTTAGTCAATCACAATGAATTTTGTAATTATTATCTAAAAATCTACAAAGAAAATAAAGATTTTAATTGTGTATCTTTATTTATTAAATCTCTGAAGAAAATCACGTTGATCTTTCGTTAAAAACTTCTTGGGAGAAATTTATCTTTTGTTTTGAAATTTTTGGAAGAATACGGTAAATACTTTGCTCACTGCATTCTTGATGAAACGAAAATAGAATATTATCTACTTTGAAACCAAACAAGTGTCTTATTTTTTTTATTTTTGGAAGAAGTTTACTTCCAAACACTGTATTTAAACTAAGCCACAACAAATTCTGTAGTTGTAAAACTCTCCAAGGAAAATAAAGAATTGAATTTTGTAGCCTCATGTTATAAATCTCTAAGGAAAATCACTTCGAACTCCTAAAAAAATTATCTTTTGTTTCTTCAACATTTTTGGAAGGAATGTATTTCTAAACTCTGTATTTAAACTAACCCATAACAAATTCTGCAATTTTTATCTAAAAATCTCCAAGAGAAATGAAGCATTTAATTTTGTAGCAGTATAGAAATACTGCTACAAAATTCTAGAAGGAATCTCTAGAGAAAATCACTTAGAGCTTCTTAAGGAGATACATTTCTTTTTCTCTAAATTTTGTACAAAATTTACTTCCAATCATTATAGTTAAACCAAGCAACAACAAATTCACTAGTTTTTATCAAAAAAATCTCTGAAGGAAATAAAGAATTGCATTTGGTAGCAATTTCTCGGGATAAATTTGTCTTAATTCCAAATGACTAATGGGAAATTTACTTTCAAACTATGCTTTTTGACAAAGTCTGTAGTTTTTTTTATCTACAAGCCTTTAAAGAAATTGATAAATTTAATTTTGTAGACTCTGAAAATACTTTTACTTTTTATTTGATATTTGCTGGAATAATTTATATGTAGTTTTAAATTTCTTAGAAGAAGTCTGCTCATAAAAAAGAGTATCTAAATTATGCTCCAAGAAATTCTGTAGTTTTTATTTACAATGGCGAATTTGTCTTAATTCCAAATTTCTGAGAAGAAATTTACGTTCAAAATAGCATTTTTAACAAATTCTGTAGTTTTTTTTATCTACAAGCCTTTAAAGAAATTGATAAATATAATTTTGTAGCCTCTGAAAAAAAAATACTTTTACTTTTATTTGATATTTGCTGGAAGCATTTATCTGTAGTTTTAAATTTCTTAAAAGGAGTCTGCTCATAAAAAGAGTATCTAAATTATGCTCCAAGAAAGTCAGTAATTTTTATTTACAACCATCCAAAAAAATCCTTTCTTACTTGAATCTCCAAAAAAACTTACTTCTTATCTTCTTATCATTCTCTCTCTCTCTCTCCTTCGTTTCGTCTTTTTTTTTAATTTATTAGAAGGAATTTTCTTCAAAATACTGTATCTTAACCATTCTACATCAAATTTATTATTTTTTATCAAAAGGTGTCATTGAAAATCACATCTAACTTCACCTAGGATCTATGAAAAAAATCACTTCTAGGTTGAGCTAAGAAATTTGTATGGGTGATCTGCAATTTTAAATTATTCTAAGTAATTTCTTCACATGAGATGTTTCTTATTAATACTACAAGAAATTCTGAGGTTTTTATCTACACACCTCCGAAGAAAATGAAGAATTGAATTTTGTGGTTTCATTCTTGAAACTCCGAAGAAGAAAATTATAACTAACATCAGTTAAATATACGATTAATTAAATTCTCACTTAACCCCTGTTGATATATCAGAAGTACTTCCAAACTAAAAAATGTCTCAGGGGAAATTTGTCTATATTCACGATTTCTTAAATAAAATTCATATAAAAAATTCTTGAATCTGAAAAAAAAATCACTTTTAGTTTTTATATGACGTTTTCTCAAAGAATTTATCAGTGGTTTTTAATTTCTTAAAGGAGTTTAATGTATTAAACCAAGCAACAACAAATTCGATAGTTTTTATCAAAAAAAATCTCTAAGGGAAGTACAGAATTGAATTTTGTAGCTTATATTTTTTAATCATTAAAGAAAATCACTTCGAGCCTCAGCCATAAGTTTCCTACAGAAAATGTATCTTTTGATTTCATTTTTTTGGGAGAAAGTTACTTCCAAACGCTGTGTTTAAACTAAGCCACAACAAATGTTATAGTTTTTGTCAAAATTTCTCGAAGGAATTTGTTACAAAATTTTTGGAAGCAATTTTCTTCCAAACGCTGTATTTAAATAAATTTGGTAGTTTTTATCAAAACAATTTCCAAGGGAAATAAAGAATTGAATTTTGTAGCTTAATTAATCTTGAAAGAAAATCATTTCGTGTTTCAGCTATAAGTTTCCTAAAAGAAATTTATCTTTAGCTTTAAAATTTTTGAAAGAAATTTCCCTCAAAAAACTGTATTTAAACTAATCTACGACAAATTCTGTACTTTTTAACTAAAAACCTCCAAGGAAAATAAAGAAATTAATTTTGTAGCTTAAAACGCAGCATTGGGTTGGAGTGGAAGAACATTCTGCCAAGTGAACTCCCCCCCCCAGATCTTTTATGTCAAAAATATAAGTACATATTTATTTCTATCTAATTTGTAATATATTTATTTATTGGGAGAAGATCAAAGTATTAAATACAAATATCGTAAATCTGTAAAGAAAATCACTTTAGGCTTCAGCAAATAGCTTTGTTTTAAACTATTTGGAAAAAATATTTCCTAAGAATATATTTAAACTATGTTACAACAAATTTTCCAACATTATTAATCTACTTAGAGACTTGTGCATTAAAATGTTACAAAACATAGTTTGGGTAAAGTATTAGGAAGTATTTTTGTAATCGAACAATTAATTTTAAAAATTGGTATCTTAAATATCCGAAAATCACTTCTAAACTTCCTACAGTTCTAGATTTCTTAGCAGAAATTTACTTCCAAATAATGTATCTGAACTATACTATATTCTATAAATTTTATCAACAGGCCTTTTTAAAAATCACATGAAGCTTCACGTAGAATTTTGTATGTAAAGAAATTCACTCCTAGTTGGAGTTTAAAATTTCCTTCGTTCCAGTAGCAGTCTTTAACAATTGATATTTTAAATATCCGAAAATCACTTCTAAACTTCCTATAGTTCTAGATTTCTTACAGGTCTCTTTGAAAATCACAACTAGCTTCACCTAGAATTTTGAATCTCTAAAAAAATTCACTTATCGTTAGAGTTAAAAATTTCCTAACGTGCAATTTTAAATTATTGAAAGAATTATCCTTTTAGTAGCTGTTTGTAATTCTGTAGTTTTTATCTAAAAACAACCTCCAAAGAAAATAAAGAATCGAATTTTCTGGTTTCATTCTAGAATTTGCAAAGAAAAAAAATCAAATCTAAATTCAGTTAAAAATATCTTAAGTAATTTATTTCTAAACAAAAAAATATTTATATTGTATTAATTTCTTAGAAGATATTTACTTTTAAACTAAGATTATCTACAAACTCTATATACAAGCCTATAAAGAAGTTGATGAATTTAATTTTAAAGCCCTATTTGTTGAACAAAATTACTATTAGTTTTTATTTGATGTTTCCTAGAGGAAATTATTTGTAATTTTAAATATGACATTTCCTCCCAGGACTTATTTTTAATTTAAGCTACAAGAAATTCTGTCGTTTTTTTTTATATACAAAGTTCCTAAGAACATATGAAATTAAATTAAGTAGTTCCATTTTGAATTTCCGAAGGAGAAAATCACATATAGTTTCATTCAATGCTTAAATTCTAGATTTCTAAGAACTTATGTTCTTAATATAATCGATACTTGTTCTGCTACTCTCTTGATGGAACCAAATTTTCAAATTAGAAGAAGTA
Source organism: Ontholestes murinus (assembly GCA_963969525.1). Lineage (NCBI taxonomy): Eukaryota > Metazoa > Arthropoda > Insecta > Coleoptera > Staphylinidae > Ontholestes > Ontholestes murinus. Next base: position 14,944,967 of record OZ018395.1, on the reverse strand, counting down.
AAACTCTTATTATGTTCCATTTCTTTATTTTCAGATAACTGACACGTGTTTCGGATAACGATCCGCAAGGACCGAAACACGTGTCAGTTATCTGAAAATAAAGAAATAGAACATAACAAGAGTTTTACTTCTCCTAATTCTAAGAAGAAATTTATTTTCACACTATGCTTTTCAGCAAATTCTGTAGTTTTTATATACAAACCTTCAAAGAAATTGTTTAATTTAATGTCGTAGCTATAGTTCATGGATCTATGAAGAACTATAAGACATTCTGCAGTTTTTATTTACAAATCTACAAACAATTCATTTTTCCTTTAATTTCCGAAAATTAGAACTTTGCTCCGAGAAGCTGCTTCTAATTTAAGTTTAAAAAAAAATTGTAGTTTTTTTTTGATCTACAAATCTCCAAAGAAAATAAAGACTTGACTTTTATTTAAGGTTTTATTATTGATTTTTCGAATTTTTCGAATCATTGCAAGCTTCGATTTAATATTTTCCAAACAAAAAAATTTCTTGGGAGGAATTTGTCTTAATTACAAATTTCTTTTATTATCTATAAGTATTTCAAGAAATTGGTGAATTTAATTTTGTAGCCTTATTTCTTGAATCTCTGAAGAAAATTACTTTATGTTGCTTGATGTTTCCTGGAGGAATTTACCCGTAGTTTTAAATTTCTTGGAAAGAGTTTTCTCCTAAAATCTGTATCTAATTTTTGCTAGGTTTGTAAATTCGTTCTTTCTTGAATCTTCGATAAAAATTACTTATCACCTACCGATTTTCTGTCTCTCGTTATCTCTTTTTTAATTTATTTAAAGAAACTTTCAATTACTGGATCTAAAGTATGCTACAACAAATTCTATAATTTTTATCAACAAACCTAATATTTTGAATCTCTAAAGAAAATCACTTCTAGGTTAGCTAAAAGTTTCCCATGGGTGATTTTAAATTATACTACAAAAATCCCCCAGGGACTGTTTCTAATTTATGCTACAAGAATTTTGGTAGTTTTATTTTTACAAACCTCCAAAGAAAATAAATAATTGAATTTTGTGATTTCATACTCGACTTTCCGAAGAAGAAAATCACTACTAGCTTTAGTTATAATATATCTGGAGTAAATTTACTTCTGAACAAAAAATTTCTCGAGGGGAATTTGTCTAAATTCTAGATTTCTAATAAGAAATGTACTTTTAAACTATACTTTTTAACAAAATCCATAGTTTTTTTTATATAAAAAAGAAATTAACTAATTTAATTTTGAAGCCTTGTTTTTTGAAGCTCTGAAGAAAATTACTGCTTGTTATTTCGGAGAAGAATTTATCTGTAGTTTGAAATTTCTTGGAAGGAATTTTCTCCTAAAAATTGTATCCAATTTATACTATAAAAAATGTGTAGTTTTTTTGTTTGTACAACTCCAAAAATTCTTTCTTTACCATTCGGAACCGATACGCAGAAAACATAGCGGAAATGAAAGACATCCTGATTCTACGTAAAGTATTGAATCTGGCAAGGACATCTAGCTATTATATATGGGTTTGCAGATGCAAGCGAGTATTCTTATGGTGTATTTATCTAGATGGACAATAAATCGCGCATAGTACCTGTTCCATCAACCAACACACTAGATTCGAACTTTGAACTTTGTGTGACGTTACTCCTTGCAGAACTTTCTGAACGCGTTTGCACTGCATTAGACACATCTATTACTTAATCTGATTTTGTACTAGCACTTTCGTTGACCAAATTAGAGTCATGTTCAAAACCTTCGTTGCTAATCGCAAATATGGCTTTCATAAAATAACCGATCTAGCTGACTGACATCACGATGCTTCAAAGGAGAATCCAGCTGCCATCATTACCCATAGATTAATGCTCAAGCAAAAAACAGATTTAGTTGAAGATCGCCAATTTGTGGAAAAAATGGAAGGTGCAATTTCCGACGCACCACTCCCGGATGGTGAGTAGGTGAAAAAGAGAAGAACGAGTGTTTCCAGAGATGAACTAACCAAAACGAACAAATTGTTTGGGTAAAATTGTGCCTTATTTGCACCTACAAGTTGAAAAGAAAGATATAAAAAACCGCATCTCGAAATCAAGAGAAAAATTAGCATGTAAACGCTAAATAAAATAAGTATCCAGTGTTTAATCGTTTGGAACAGCGGAGGAAATGAGATATGGGTTTGAATGGAAGAACATTTAATGCAAATGAATTTTGTCCTTCAGCATGGTGACAAAATTTTAATTTTTTTATGTATGTACTTTTTCGTGCCATTTTTTGTAAATAATAATAAAGACACATATAATAATAATAATGACACGAATAAAAGCCAAAAAACATAGGAATCAACACTAAGGATTTGAACAGTGTAAGGCATTTTTTGACAAATAATTCACCAGAAAACTAAAGGAACTAAATTCCGTGATACCACAATTGACGAAATGTTGTCAGTACACAAAAATACGTTGCTATTGGCAACCTCGTTTTGTAGTTTTCTTAATTGGGAAGAACATCCTGCTAAACAGATGCATTTTATTGACACCTCCACTCATCCAGCAGTTAAAAATAGATTTTGGAAAATTGGACCCCTATTCGATATCCTACGTGGAGCTTCTTTTTCTACGGCTCGAAACATATTCATGTATTAACGAACAGATGATCTCCTTCGAAACTAGTCTCAATATGAAGCGGTAGGCATATCAAGAATAAACCAACGGAAGAGAGAATTAAACTTAACTCTTTGTGGTAAATTCGCAAAAATGCTCATTTTTCTCCAGCAGGACAGTTGAGTTCTACAACATCCAGAGAGGTTCAATCGAAGAAATGATGTCCGATTTGATCAGATTTGATTTCCCTTCGGTCGAAGGATAAAAGTAGTGACTGAAAGACTGAAGACTTGGATGAATTGGAATTAAGGGGGAATTGACGCAATTCATTCTTCAAGATAAAACAACCTTTACTTTTATGGTAATTCCTGACGTATCTAAAATCAAGTCCATGATTCTAGTAACATACCAGATGATGTATTGATACCCTCGTATTCGTCAGCGCTAATTGATGGTAACTACAGTCTAGCGCCCAAGGAATTTACGCCTTAGTGCGTAGAACTTTTTGTCGTTCAATGGAAGATACATAGACTAATGGAGCACTCTCTTTTTACAGCATTCAACAATTATTTCCCTTCTTAAAAGGTAGAGTGGATCACTGCATTCTCTTCATCACCAACGATACTATCAAAAAGTATGTTTCTATTCTTATGTGCTTCGCTACCAAGGCTGTGCCCGACAAAATGGTATTTGACCTCACCACCGAAGGTTTTCTTCTAATTCTTTTTGTTTTATCTTTTGGTGCTGAAATTTGTTCGGAAAATGTCATCAATTTTCGTTGGTATTGCTCAATGACATAAACAAGAGGAATATCATCGAGTTCACTCTTTCTTCTTAGAACGAAAAAATTTTATACCACAGCGAATATCTCACTTCGTTTAAAAAGAGTTAATACTATTACATCGAAATAGAAATGCTTTACTAACCGACGCCGAATTTCATATCATCCTCATGCAGGCAGAGACAGAGTCAAATGGTAGCAAAATGGAAATATTTGATGAATTTGGTTGTTGATTTTGTTATAGTAAAAGAAATGAATTCGTTCTTTGCTATATTCAAAGCCGAAATGACGTTATTCACTCTTTTCATAGGAGTGGCGATACATTCCAGCATCGGATATTCAATTCCGACAGATCACACAATTGTTCCTCAATTATAAATTAAATTCTTGATATTCAATGGCGAGCGAAATGTTAATCGCAATTTAATATTGGTAGTTTTCTTTATTTAACACATCTTCTCTTCTTTTAATTCCACATTCTATTTTATAAGCAATCATATTTGCGCAACTAAGTCAAATCCATCACACGTCTTATAAACAGTCCCTAACCATAGCGGCGAGGCTGAAAGCGTTACTCTCAAAAGGCCCAAAGCAACAGGTTAGAATAATGAAAGAAACAACACTGCCAACCTCAGCTTACAGAATCAAATACAACCTCGGACATTCAATCTCCCGTAATGGATAGGATCTCAAATCTCAAATGAAATAAAGGTTCAGATAGTGGACAAACATATCTATTGAATTTATCAACCGAATAAAATGTATTTTTACCGTACAAAATCTATAGCTATATCAATTTCTATCTCGACACTTGAAGGTAACCCTTGTATTTATGCTATCCTAGAAGTTCCGTGTCGTAGGATGAACAAAAACATTGCACATTGTGACTTTGTTGGACTAACTCATTAGAGATTGTGAAACAGTGAACAGGAGGCAATTGATTTTATCCTTTCCATTGCGTAAACATAATCAAACGTATCCTTAATTGGAATATGTTGGCCAATATTTTATCACTATCAGACTATTATTATTATTACCTAGATAAGAAACTTCTTGAAAAAGCATTTAGAAATTCAAGAAAAAACAATAAGGAGTTTAAAAGTGGCAACCTATGATGTAGGTAGCTCGAGATTCATGATGGAGTAAGAAACTCAACTAAATGAGGAAATCAAATTGCAACACTTCAAACAGGAAACTTAATAGACTTGCTGTAAAGTGGTTCACTGGCTGTATATAAAAAAAAGATCAACTATAGAGGAAATTCGGGAGTTCACAACCACACATGGAAGGCCAAAATGGATACTCTTCAAAAACCTAAAGGACAGGTTAGAAAAATAAGAGCAGAGAATGGCAGCTATACTGCCAATCTCGAGAAGATTATGGAAGGACTCCTAGAAACTCATTTTCCGAACAGAATCAAAGACATCAGCTCATTTTTATTTTTTAAATCTTACGGAATTGATGAAATACATCCAGCTCTACTTATTGGAGAACTCAATTATATTCATCAAAACCAGGCGATTGATATCGAGGTGGTAGTTATAAGCAAAATGTCGACACTACTCAAAGCATAAGACGAGTCCTAGCAAAACTCGTCACAACAGTCGCACTAAGTTTAGGAAATATAGCAAAAGTTTCTTGAGATCACCTACAGGGAAGAGTAGAATATTGTAACAGATAACTTGTTAAGGATATTAAATGTTAGTGTTCCCAATCTTAATTTTTAGAGTTACATATCTTTGTGAAGTATAAAATACTCCACTCATACATAAAAAAAACATTTAGATGAATACTGAGCGATACATTTTAGAACCTAGCAAGGAGATCCTAAATTGGACTTTAAATTGTTTCGAACGATATACCTTCATTGAATTTTATAAATTCACCTTGTGCAATTTATTTATATTAAGAAATAGAAAATTACAAGTTGAACCATGTAAGGCCTTATAAAATTTTCACCAGAAAAGCAGATTTTTATGAGAAAAAGAAAATAAGAAGAGATCAAAACAACTACACAGCAAAATCTCCAAAACCTTATCCTGTGGAACACTCAAAGTCGTGTTAAAAATGTAGAAAACAAAAACAATAGAATAAAGTTTCCTTAATATAAATAATTAGCAAAACCTTTAATAAAACTGTACGGAATGAAAAATTAAATGTTACAATCTTCTATATTTTATTTGTACCTGGTTAGCTCACGACTATCTAAGGCTTTCACAAATATAATATTTTCCGCCAAAGATTTAGAAATGAATAAAAGCTAAGTAGAAGTCAGAATAAATCCATAATAAAACTCTTTCTCCAAAACCTTATTTAACTGTATGTAAAAAGCGAATGAAAAGAGGCGAAAGAAAACAAAACATTTAATCAATTGGAAAATGTAATTTTCCTTGAAAAAAAAAGGTTCTGCAAAGATAGTTATTAGAATATAAACATAAAATATTCATCTAGCCCACTCTGCGCACGCTTATGACCGTCATGTAAATTTCAAATGCTGGTATGTTGATAAGTGCATCACTTACAATCCGGTTAGAATAGCGGAAAACTAAAGTGCGTACAAGCGCAAAACAAATGAAGAGCGGAATCGGTAATTGCAGTAGGTGGGGCAGAGCGCGTCGTCGTTCCAGATTCCCGGAGAGGAGAACGAGAGAAAGTTCTCACGGAGGAAATTTCAAAATTTCGCGTGGGAATTTCGAAAAATCCGCGAAGACGTCACGTTCGTGCCATTAGTGCCGACGGTTTTTGCACGGTGGAATTATTAGTATTCGTTCCAATAGTGCATAAAAAAACTATATTACAATGAAGTTGTATTGAATATATTACAATGATTACTATAATTAAACTACTTTAGAAGTTTATACCCTTAAGATAGGTACAATTGGTTTACGAGTATATAGGTTTTGATATTAAATTTGGTAGAATAAATATTGGAAATATTGAATTGATGAGGCTGTTACTTTTGATTTGGTTGATTGAGTTACTTGAAGATAATAATAACTTTGATTAAAACACTTACAACCTTTTTTCAATATTTTAAATTTTAAAATATTAAGTAAAGGTTCTAAGGCTGAAACACCATATCACTTAAGTGAAATACTGACAAGGTATATGGTTTCAAAAATATTTTTATTATTCTACAACAATGTTTCACCACACTGGCTTCGTCAAGTTGATGAGAAATTTTTTCATTAGTATTTTATTAAGATATATATATATATATATATATATATATATATATATATTAGGTCTTCCAATTATTTGAGAAAGAAAAAATATTGGCTTAAAATTGTTCAAATTTGAATACTATTGATGGATGGAAGTTTTACTTCTTCAGTCCTATCAATTATAGGTATGCAAATGTTTTATATGCAGATTTTCCACTAATTAAGTATTCTATCTAACCTCGTGAATACGCGTCTCAAAGGTTGACGACGATTAGGAGTAAGTAGGAGCAAAATTTTACGTGATGAAAGCAATTGGAGTTAACTAGCGAAAATGATCACGTAAGTAATTAATTCCGATATTTTTTTATTTGAGGTGCGAACGTTCTGTTCCGGTGACACGGTTTCTTTCGTGGGCCTATGGAAGTGCAATTGGACTTCCGGTCCGTCCAGTTTTCGTTTGCGCGGCCTTATTAGGAGCGGCCAGACTCGGACGAGCGTCTGGTTCCGTTAATATTGTTAATAGGATTTGCTTCGGGAGACATAACTGGACATTCGGCTCGGTGTTAAACTTTAATGGGCCCTCGTTACGCCGGCGTACCTAGTCAGGTGTGTGATTGCGAGGATGAAAAATAAACGTTTTCACAACTCAACTTTGTAAAAAAAAATAGTTTTAGTTTGTAAAATGAAGTACCAAACAAAGATAAATAATTTTGATTGGAACTAGTTTAATTCTAATCAAAATAGTTCAAATATGTTATACTACGTGTTAAGTAAGCAATTAATTAAAGATATAAAATATAAGCAAAATTGGAAGTGAAAAGTTTGCAAAAATGATAGCTCTAACTTGATGAAGTATTTTTCCAACTTCAAGACTACAGCATTGATGAGTTAGTCAAACAAATAATCAAACTTAAACAATGCTTGACTTGCGTTTTCGTTTTGAGGGTCAATGTTTTTCATCATCTACTGATCAACGGAGTAATCTACTTTTCCAACGTAGTAGATGTTTGAGAAGACGGTTATTCCGCGGAAATCACTCTTCTTGAATTTCGGATGAGCCGTATGCGACGTTAACAATTTGCCAGCAAAAAAGTTATCAGTGGCTTTAGGGAGATCGCATTCTTCATCTAACAATGACATAAAGGTTTATCAATTAGGTCGAGTGTTAGTTGTCAATCTAGGCTGAAATCTAAGAACTTCCATTCGATGTCATTTTTTGTGGTATTCCTCCTGCTCTAGTTAATAACTGTATCGCATCTTCGTAATCATCTGAATCTTCTGTCTCAGGAGCGCAATTGTCTCTCCTTTGATCCGACCGGCTCTCCTTCACAATCAATGTCTATGAAGACCAGCAATTCTGCTACCTTTGCTACCGCCGCACTGGCCTCGACCTTGACGTCCCCCATCTTCCGTCTCCTAACCAATATGATGAGATCGTCTGTTGAACCTATCAGGTCGATCCTCTCCGGCAGTGGTAGGCGAAAGACATCGTCGTATGCGACTTTTCACAGCGGATATATAATGACCCCTCATATAGTGGCAGAGATCAACCTCCCTCATTTTGGTCACGTCCCAGAACACTGGCTTGATGTTAGGCAGGGCGAGTAACTAATACGACGGTGATCGCAAAAACTTTCTTTCTGGCAATGCAGCTTTCCAATGTCCCAAGCTAATTACCAAATTCGGGACGTAACAGAAGCCTTTTTATATACTTATTTCAATATATTAAGGTTTCCCTTTTGCAAATCTCTTGTTTCTTAGTTTTTAGTTGTGGAATTGAATTAGAACTTTCGATCCTATTTACTGTTATCTGACCAAGTTTACACTCAATACATTACAATATTTTGAATTCATTTAATTGTATGTGTTCAGAAAGAAGTCATTTTAAGTTGATTTTTTTTGGTTTTGCTTACGTGAATACAGTTTTCCCTCGGCTTACACTAATATTATAGTGATGTTACACCTTTTTCATTTTTTAATCTTGATATCTGCTTGTAGATTTATACATATGAAGTCCATTAGATTCGGGATTAAGGAAAAATACCCACTTGGAGCATAATTGAATAACAAAATGTATTAAAATCCTTTAGTTCGTTGTACAAAATGTATTAAAATCCTTTAGTTCGTTGTACAACGAACTAAAGGATTTTAATACATTTTGTCCATTAGATTATTGATATTATGGTGTAAAATATTATTTTACCTAAGTTATCTCCTCTAGGCCCCTCTCGTTGTTCATCAGTCTCGCCACCGCCTTTTCTACTTTGGCTACGCCGCCACCGACTTATGTGCCGCCTCCTAAATATCTATAGAGTCCAGCAATTTTGCTACCTTTGCTGCCGCCTCCTTGGCCGTGACCCTGACGTCCCCAGTATTCAGTCTCCTCACCAATATAAAGAAGTCGTCTGCAAAACCTATTAGGTCGGCCTCCACTAGCAGTGGTAGGCAGAAGACATCGTCGTACGGGATATTTCACAGCGGATCTATAACGAACCCTCATATAGTAGCAGAGGTCCACCTCCTTCATCTTGACTACGTCCCACCACATTGCATTGATGTTCGGCAAGGCCAGTATGTAAAACTTTCTTCTTCATCAGCCAAGCGTTTCTAGGGGAACCAGAACTATGATCAACTCCGCGATTCGCCTCACCATCATTGACAACCTCTCAATCGAAGACTGCTTTAACCTCTAGTAGCATTCCCCTCTCTCATCGACTCAGGTCTCCCCCACTGGTGTGCCTTGGCATTGAAGTCGCCGGCCACGATTACCTTACATCCTAGGGTGAAACGTAGCCATCCAATGTTCCAAGCTAATTGCTAAATTCGGACTCCAACCTATTGGAAGGGACGTAACAGAACAAGAACGCTATCTCTGCCATCTTGACCCATGCTACCCTCCGACCCGGAGTATCTATATCGCAAAGCCCCTCTCTGCATCGTCCTTAATTCTTTCTCTATCTCTTATCTCTTACTCGTATCTAATAATTTAGGCAAATTACAATAAACACAAGCCTGTATCATGATGTGCCCTCGAGCCAACCGCATCGAGAAAGAGCGCGACCCGCGCATATGCTTCGGGAATGGCGCGAGATAAAGCAGGTTAAAGGGTAAAGTAACTCCAGGACTATATCCACCGCTTGCTCCCGAACTCTCGACTCTAGCCTAGCTAAAGATTAAAATGCACCACTTTAAACGTAGTTACCTCATGCTTCTTTTTACAGCCCTCGGCCTGCCTCGCACCCCATTATGCTGGCTATCTACCCTTAATCTGCAATTCTTTAGGGCCAACATTGTATTTGTTGCCTCCCTGTAGCTGAAACAGCCCGATACGCTCGTAATGTGGTCTGCGTCATCACAAGGATCGCATTTGAGTTCTGCCTCGCACCCCTTCTGCATCTTCTGCATAGCTTTATACTATCAGGTACATCAGCTTCCATTGACTGGGCAACTACGTGTCTACGCCCTGCATCTCCTATAGAGTTCTGGTTTTCTTTAAGGTTTCACCCCAACCCTACAGCGTGACCAGACAATCCTGATCCTGATCTTTAATGAGCCGTTTAATTCCATTCGATTAATATATTTTTTATAATACACATAGATAGATTTTATGATATTTCACTGAACTTTTTGGTTTAAAAAAAGTGTAAATTTTGTGAGTAATTGCATAATAATAAAGTGGTATAAAACATTGACTATGTCTTCTTGGAAGGGACGTAATAGAATAGAAATGGTATCCATGCTGTTCTGATTCATGCTATCCCCCGATCGCAACGTCCCCTTGTCCTTAAGTCATTCCGACCCGATCCTTGATTCATTTATCTCGCTGATCAGGACTATATTCATCGCTTGCTCCTGGACTTTCGCCTCTATTAGGTTTTCTGCTGTATGGTATTTTTGAAATTCTCGACCTTCATCGCGCCCCATCATGCTGGCTCCCCATCCTTCGCTTGTACCTCTTTAGGCGCCCTTATTTAATGTGTCTCTTTCGCTTGTACCATTTTAGGCGCCCTTATTTTATTTGTTGCCTCCCTCTAGCCAAAACAGCCCACTCCTCACGTCATGTGGTCTGTAGGATTTCTCACGTCCTCGCAAGTGTTAAACGGTTAAATCGTTTATTGTATTCATCCTTAATCTCCTATACACATTGCTAAACCCAGTTAATCAATTTGTATTCTTCAAAATATTTTTGTGTTGATGTCATTTGAGCAAACTTTTAAACAAACAATTTAAAGGTCAGGCCTCTTGAAGTAGTTTAGTATTATTTATACGAGCCTGTAGCAGCTGGTTATCATTACTGTGCTACTCTCTTGATGAAACAAAATGTTTAAATTGGGAGAAGTAATACATTTGTTGCATTTGATTTCTGCCTCGCACCCCTTTGCTACATGATGTACGTCCCCGCATCTTCTGCATAGCTTGCTCCAATCAGGCTCAACAGGTTGTTTTTTAATTGAACAGTTGGGTATCCGAACGCCCTGCATCATCTACAGTATTCTGGTCTCATCCCGATCCTGTAGCCCCCCATGAAACCCTCAATCACTACATATACTTTATAATGCACATAGATAGATCTTATGATAATCAGTGATAATTTTGAATTTGGAACTTTTTGGGTTAAAAGAAGTATAAATATTGGCGGTACAATACTGTGGTATATTTCACAATAAAGGGTGGTAAAAAAAATTGAATAGTAATTTGTCTTTATATTATTTCCATGCCATAACTGCTTTGATGTTTTTTTTTTTCGGATCAACATCCAAATAATAGATGTAACTTTAATGGTACCTCTATCCTAATGGAGGACTGAAGTTTTATACCTCCGCAGTAATATTTTGTTTTCTTATGTTCGACTGAGATTCGATGATGAGACGTAATAGTTCGAAACTGATTCACAGCTGAAATTGATCATTCAATGTGTAAATTATTACTGGAAATGCTTGAATTGTGGGTGGTTTATTCACTCAATTAAGAATATCAGTGCAGCATCCGGAGATGACCTTGATGGTACCTCCATCTTCAAATATGTTTAATCGCAAAAATTGTTTAATTAATGTACACATTAAAATAATTGGTGAACTTAAACGTTGGTTTGTATTACCTTTTTGAATGTAAAAAGTATTGCCCAGTCTACAATTCAATCGTGGGACAAATAAGTTTAATTTACCCAGCAGATCAGCTTGCAGACTTTCACCGAACATTAATTTAAAAACAAAGATAATTTGTTCAATTTTACAACGCTTCGATTGAGAAGAGATGTTAAATTCAGTTAATAAATACCAAAGTACCATGTTTACGAAAATACATTGCTCTCAAAAATTTCTGTTGTACTCTTTCTACTTCTTCGCAATAGCGGTAATAATAAAGGTTCTAAATAATAGATGCATATTCTTATATATACTTTATAGAAAGTCATAAGGCAATCATTATTAATAAATGGTTTAGTATTTTGAAGAATATATACCAATGTTTTGTAACACTCCTTAGTTATTGTGGTTACATGATCATTAAATGTTAGTTTTTTTATCAAACATGCTTCCCAAATCACGATATGAGTTTACTTTTTCAAGTGATGCATTATTAATAATATATAATTAAAATTGACATTGCTATACAACCGCGTAAAGTCATGACTTTGCATTTACCGATATTTAAATGCAATTGATTTAGGGTACACCAAGAAATAAATTGTGAAGAGCGATGCAATCTTGTTCAGATGTAATAACTTTATACATTTTTAATTAATCTGCATATAATAAACAATTACTATGTAAAGTGGCAGGTAGGTCATTAATAAACAGAATGAAAAATAATGGTCCCAGCACAGATCCTTGTGGTACACAGCTTAAAGAAATGAACTTCCTAGAACTTACTCCCTGATACTACACATAATTTTTCCTACTATACAAATACGAGTTAATTAGCGAGATCAGCTCAGAGACTAAACCAAACGCATACAACTTTTTTAATAATGTATTGTGATGAACTTTCCTAAGTTCGGTATATACAACGTAAATCTGTTTCCCATTATCTAGTGCATGATAAACTACATCTTTAAAGTTGCACAGATTTGTTATAGTTGACCGATAAGATATAAAACCGTGCTGATGTGGTAAAATTATATTGCTAACATGTTTGCAAATAGTGTTTAATAACATTTTCTTAAATATCTTTGCGAAGTTACTTATAATTGATAATGAATGGTAATTACAAATGTCACTTTTATCGGCACTATTTAACACAGGAGTAATACGTGATTGTTTCGAACAGTTGGGGAAGGAACTATGTTTCATGATCAAGTTATATATGTGCAAAAATGGTTTTAACAGTAAACTACTACAGTCTTAAATACTGGAATATTATCAAGTCCAATAGTGAGGTTACATTTTAATGACTTGGATGTTACTACATATTCAGCTTCTACAAAAAACAGGCTGGATTAAATATTTCATATGTATGCTTTTGATTAGAGAAACACTAGAAAAATAAGTAGCAAAGGCTTTAGTAAATGATGTTTCTAACAGAGAATCATTAAATTTCTAGACATGTTTTTCTTATTTTGTATGTATGCCCCCATAGTTGTTTTGAGTCATCTTTAATATTGTGTTCAATATTCATAATATAATTCCTCAAATCATTATTAATAGACTACGTAACAATTTTTCTATAAGTACTAAAACGTAATTTATAGAACAGGAATTTTCTAGATTTAAACATGTTTCTATAGTGATTCTACCTCTTGATGTTGTTTATTGTCTCCGATATAAACCATTCTGGATAATGTAAGGATTTTCTTCTACTTCTTGGAACTGTTGTATTGAAATAAGCAGTCAGTGTTGAAGTTAGGATGTCACAAGCAATAGTTGGGTCATCCGTAGACAGAACTTCACACCAGTCTGTTTTAAGAATAAGGTCGTACAGTTGATTAAGGTTTGCTTTCTTGAAATTAAATGTATAAATAGGCTTCGATTAAACTTCGGTACCCATGGAACAAGTAATTGATAATGTGAGATGGTAAGTATATTCTGCCACTAGTGGCATATCATGGCGTTCAACTTTTCCAACAAGATTGCTTGAGTAAATAACGAAATCCAGAAGTGATCATGATTCCTGTTTCTGTATCATGTATTTCTACAGCGGAATTATATTCAATAAAATTTAGCAAAGCACTGGATTTGTTACAAGAATGCAGTGGAAAAGTAAGAACATTAAAGTCGCCCACTAGACAAAAAGAATTCCTTAATAACATAATAACTAGGATATATGTTTCAACACCAGTGTTTGGGGGGGGGAGTTTCCTTAATATTAAATATTAGTTTTATCAACATTCATTTCTGTTCCTGGAAGATTTCTTAGTACATGTGGGACATTATGGGGAGAATACTAAAGAACTTAAAACATCGTCCACAGACGTTGCAAGTGGATAGAATACCTCAACAGATCACCTGTTAGAATCAACGACACGAACAGTAGGGCAGTGTGTATCCAATTGGGATCTCCTGATCTTTCGCCCTTTGAGTATACATGGGACTTTATGGGGAGAAGACTAAAGAACTTACAGCATCATCCACACATGCTGCAAGTTCTTCAGCACGAATTACAAATTGCTTGCGATAGATTAACTCAAGACACCACCTGTTGGAATCGATGCCACGAAAAGTAGGGCAGTGTGTAACCAATTGCGGCGGGCCAACACATTAATAATAGAAAATATATTATTATTTATTGTTTCTGTTTCAAATTTTAATAAATTGCTATCTTTTATTAATCAAACGATTGTCCAAAACTTGGTCAAAAAATTCATACCCTTTCTTAATATCTTGACTTCCATGACATTGATTAAAAATTCTATATTTAGCTCGATAATTTCCTTTTCTGATCATCATGAGTTGTGTATTTGAATGCAACAATCAGAAGTGACATGGAATCTAGGACTCGTCCAAGAAAAAATTCTTGTTACTAGTTTTCTACAATTGTTTGCTCCCGGCGCTAATTGCGTAATTGCAAAAATTGAATCAGAGACGCGCGCGCCGCACTTTCCTCCATGGGAATGAGAGGAGAAAAAAAGGCAAGGAGGAATTTAATTGAGGAAAACACAGAGGTGGCGCTTTGTGCCTGATTGGCGGGAACTGGCTAAAGTAAATCACGTCTTTACACATTTTTTGTATTGTTTCTGGAAAACGAAGACATCAATGGTTGGTCTTTGCTTATAAATAGAACCAAAAAATAATAAAGATATAATATTTTTTGGTTTAGATTGTTATTTGCAGTCCCTTAATTAATTAAGATATTACCACAAAGCGTTGCATTAGGACCCTGTTTGAGTGATAACCACCGACAAAATATGGGAACTCTTAGCAGCGACAATTATAATAATAATTGTTATTACCTTTATGATAATATCTTGACTGACGGTTTACCAGGAGAGTAATGCGCAAAGCTGATGAGATCCAAAATAGATCAAAATTGGGCTTTAGATGTTGCTGACAGGACAATAATTAAAGTTCTCTTATTGTCAATGGTTTATCCATTCAATTAGGAAAATACATACAATTGTAATTGGGTATAAAAGCTGACTGTGTTAAGGAATTTCCTAAGTAATTTTAGTCTAAATAATTTTAGCTGTTGGTTTAGGTTTACACATCATCTTCTAAAATTTCAGTACAACTTTTAGACAATAGATGTCAACTTATTAATCTCTCTGTCTTTAAGGGATTACTAGAGTAAAAATATATATAAGTCCTTTACGTTGTAGAAAATTAACTAATAATTAGAAAAACCACGAAAATATTTCGTAAAATCTACAACAAATTAGTCTTATGAGTTCTTACATGAACAAACCACTTTTGAAACAACTACTTCTCTAGCTAATACTTCGACAGACATTGAATAATACAAAAGTAATTTGCATGTTACAAAATAGCAAGGCTATCAAAGCAACTAGAGGTTTATAAATCATATAGTAACATTCGGCTTCCCTATCTTGAACTGATCCGAGCTCATAAGATCCCAATAGGTCTAAACTGATCCGTAGCTATTGTTGGCAAGGAAAGAATAATTTACATAATCTATCTAACTTTAAGGGAGAACTGGAGGTTTATAAATTCCATAGTAACATTTGGTTTACTTATCTTCAACTGATCTAAGCTCATAAGACTCGAATAAGTCAAAACTGATCCGTAGCTATTTCTGGCAGGGAAACAATTTTTTTTTCTTGCTTAATTGATTATTAAATTTTTCTGGCTTAATCATTAAAATAAAAACTTACGCAATTTGGTCCAGGCATCATCGGTGAAGTCCCTGGTTTCGTTGTTCTCGTCCGGAATGTAGTAGTTGATGTTGTTGCAGTGAGTTTCGACGGGGCTCAAGTACGTCTTGACTGCGGAGAAAAAAGAAAAAGTGCAAATCAATTACGGCACGCTAATTAGTGACGTTATTATTATTAAATTACACGGTTGTGCAACTCGCTGGTATTTTCATTGTCACCGGCGTAAATAGGTGGTGCGCGTATAATACGTAAACAAGCAGGTAATAATGTGTGGCCAGGAGGAATTCGTTTGCAGGAGAGGAAAAACTGACTCGCCGAGGTCGAGTTTACGTAACCCGCACGCGGATTGATTGTGTCATTGAGTGATTTTACCAGGAAATAATATGCATTTACAAAGGCGAATATTTAATGACCTGAGAACTTTTTTTTAAAAAGCTATCGAAATAAAAGTGATAACATTGAATAAAACTATTTTTAATATTAAGATACGGACAATTTGTCGTTATTTTAATATTGGAAATGGATTTTCAACGCCTAAGTGCCTCAACAATCAATCAAAACAATTTGTCTATACTGTAGACATACCTTAATTAATTATTGTTTGCATCAAGAAGTTGTTAACTGCTAACTACAGCATTGGAAAAGAGCTACTCTGTCAAAATAAAGGAATCTATGGAAGTACCCCTGAAAACTCATTTTATAAACTACAAGAAGTTCTAGATGAAAAACATACTACATCTTCTAAAGTTTTAAAATGACTGGAATTAAGATTCTTATATTGTAACAACAATCAAAATAAAATTGTTTATTTTAGTGATATTGGTGAGAATTATGTTGAAGGCCACAAGACGTAAAAATAAATGATAATACTTAAGTCAATTAAAAGGTTTTGTTTCACTATTTTTTTACATTTCTCTGACCAAGTGTTTAATTAATCTTGTCACTAACATCAAAATGTTTAATGCTTGAAGCCATTTTCATTTAAAGTTCCTGATAAAAATGTTTCACCACGGGTTAAGTGAGAATTTAATTCATCTAATACTTAAGTCACCTATTCAAAGTGTTTATTAAACATCGAGAAAAATTTAAAGGGTTATTCCCTGGACTATTCTAAGAATATTTTGTCCTTTGATGATTTTTGAAAACCCGCTTTGTTTCGAAGATACGGCGAACAAAAATTTCGACAAAGCTGATATTTCTACAATTATTAATGTGGGATTAGTAATCTGGCGTACTACACTCAATTTGTACAGTATATTTTTTTGCATTGGATAAATCTATTTCTTAAAATAACTTCTTCGATCTAATTAAATCCATATTTTGAATGTGGACAAGGTGAGAACGTTCACGTTTTGTGGGTGACTTTCCAGATCCTACATGTGAATCAAATTATTATTCCTCCATTATCCGAATGTGGGATTTATACGCCCAGTGGGTCTCTGAATGGGTGATGCATCTTATTGATTCATTTAAAGACGAGAAAGAACTGAATTGGAGCATCTGTTTGAAAATTTTTTGGGCAGATGAAAGTGCAGACAATAGCTGTGAATATATTTAAAATGGAGATAATGAAGGAATATTAAATCAAGTAATTTTTTTGATAGACATCACCAGAATAAAAATCGTCAATATAAATAAGTACATGATATTTTTTATATATAAATAATAAAAATTAGGTCGAAAGATCTACGGTTGATAGTCGTGAAGAAGACGAAAAAGTTGTTAAGTATTAAAGTAAAATCACTTATTTAAATTTTCAAAAACTTTTATTTGTTGGAATTACACGCAACAATTGTTTCGCCACACTGTGGCTTCTTCAGGCGAAGAAATGGTAGCGGTACAGAGTTGTGTATGATTTAAATACTAATTAGGGTGGTGGAAAGGGGGTTGGAGGATTTTTAGTTTTATTTTTAAAATTGAACATATTAAGTAACGGTGATCTATTAATATCCGTTTGGTCGTTTAGGAGGAGGCCGGTGTCTTTCCTCTTGTTTATTTCTAAATTTTCCAAGTAATTTAGTTTCCTTCCCTTTTGCTGTTGGTGGAGTATTTTAAATTCGTCATTGAACGAGTGTATGTCTTCTAGTAGGTGGTTTGCAAATGTGGAAGTCTTCTTGTGGTTAATGTATGCGGCTCTATGTTCTTTAATTCTCTCAGAGAAAGCACGCCCTGTTTAACCCACGTATGTTTTTGCGCATAACAGCAATTGTTGCGTGTAATTCCAACAAATAAAAGTTTTTGAAAATTTAAATAAGTGATTTTACTTTAATACTTAACAAGTGATATGAATTTTTAACAAATAACGGCCTCATCAATTAATATGTTAAAGACGAAAAAGCACAATGATTATTGTTATAAGTATATACTGTATATACTAGCTTCAATAAGGTTGTTTTATCTCTCTCTAAAAAAATCCAGGAGTCTGAGTACTTTTACACCTAAGAAAACTTTTTTTCAAAGATCTTCGTAAAGGATAGGAAAAACTGGAGGTTAATAAATTCAATAGTAACATTTGATGAATTAAATTCTCACTTAACCCGTGGTGAAACAACACTAGCAACCGTACTAATATTCAGAGATTAATTCTCGGATTGTAGAATTCTAGATTCATTGTCAGATTTAGTAACTTTGTTAGTAACATTTGAATATCACTGGTCTTACGTTGGTGTCACGGAACATCTGACGTGATTGTCAGTAAAGAAAAACGTGAAATGTTTGTTTGCAAAGTTAGTTTGTGTGATAAGGGACAAGTAATAAGCATTGTTTTTATTTAATCAAGGTTAAAGTAAGTACAGTCGATAATTATTTTCAATGAAAATTGTAGAATTATTTTCATTTAATGTTTTTGCCAACAAACTTTGCACATGCTCCTCAACTGACAATCACGGGTTATATTGACAATACCATCAGCTGTTCCGTGATACCAACATAAAACCAGTGATATTTAAATGTAACTAAAAAAATACGACAATTAATCTAGGATTCTACAATCCGAGAATTAATCTCGGTCTATTAGTACGGCTGTAGGAGTTATTAATTATCCTCTAATTAGTAACTTTCGGTTTCCCGAATTTAACAACATGTGTCACAAATTCTTAAACAACAATATATTAATACACTTTTTGTTGAATATCAAGTTTATGGTCGTATTTTTTTAAATATACAGTAGTTTAATTTAGTATTTTTCTCAAATTATAATTGTATTTGTTGTACAAATAATTTAATAATTAAGTAGTAATGATTTCTAATTAATTAATGATTGTATATATGTCATTCCTAACCACAAATACGTCTTGTTTGTTAACCTCAAAATAGTCCGTGATTCAGGTTATGGTCGCCATATGCAGATAAACAATCGATGCCCAAAATGGTCGCCAGTTACCAGTTTTTAGCGCGGTGTGCAGAGGTCGCGCACGCCGCGCGCATACATAATAATCCCGATGATGATGATGTTGATGAATTGATGATGATAATGGCTCGAAGCTGGTACGCACAAATACTGTCGGTACCGTTAAACTTAAAACCGGAGCAATTCGTAATTTAAACGAAAAAAGATATATGTGCGAGTAATGTGAGCTGATAACTATAACCTTTAATTGATTTTAACATTATTATTTATTTACTTAAATACTATAGGATGAGTTTTTATTTTATTTACTATTAGTGTACTTTTTCAAATTGTAATATAAGGTAGTTCAGTTTAATAAAGTGTGTCCCAAAAGAAAGTTTATACTTAGTGAACCAAAAAAAGTAAGCCGTCTATCGAAAATATCTTTATTATTTATTAAACTATACAATTTGGGAATTTATTTCTTAAAAATAATATCGTCCAAATGTAAACTCTAATTCAATTTCTTCTATCGGTTCAGCAGGTAGACTTCGTGATGGTTGTCATTTCGTGATGGATATTTTTTCTCAAATGCGTCTGAGAATTTGAACTTTAGATTTGAGAAACCCCACAGAAAAAGAAATATGCATAGAGATTAAATCAGGATTGTGTGGAGCATAAATTTATGTCACCTCTTCTGCACATCAATTCACAAGGAAAATTTTCACTTTAATCGGCATCCAAGGACTTTAATTCTTGTACCATTTTTATTTTATAGAGGTGCAGCTTTCGAATCGTGACGAACAGGCTACTTAACACTATCCACGTTCTTTTCCGTTCTTGGTGATAATGGTTGATACGTTTTTGGTTTTTCTAATTGTACCGGTCTCTTCAAACTTCTATGACCGGTTTAAAATGAGAAGTCCGGTCCCCTTCCGAGAAACGATTGACATCCCATCGCGCCTCTAGGATTCGTTGTGTTTACACAGGAAGCGGAAGAAATGTATACTTTCTTTTATGACCCTGTATATTGGTTTTTAACGAAAAACGAGTTAGCGTTGGATATCTCAAGTTATAAACAAAAAGCTTCAATCTTTCTAATTTGAAACATTTAACTACCTTTTAGAACTAACTGCTCGATTAGTATTAGGTGTACAAATGCATAATCCAAATTTATCAGCTACATTCAAAGTTTATTTTAAAAGAAACAAATTGAATTGTTCAATCAAACTATTGGCCGTTGCTTTCTATAACTCTAAGCCATCTTTCAGGCAGCTAATGAATTCCATCTTGGAAAAATGATCCGTCTTTGGGCACGATAAAGTCGTCAGGGCATTTTGGGATTTCATCCACTGACTAGAAATGCTTATTGAACAAGGCGTGTTGTAACGTACAAAATAAGTGGTAATCGGATGGTGCAATGTCTAGAGAATAAGCCCGGTGCTGCAATTTTACTAGACGTCTTTCATTTTATAGAGGTGCAGCTTTCGAATCGTGACGAACAGGCTACTTAACACTATCCACGTTCTTTTCCGTTCTTGGTGATAATGGTTGATACGTTTTTGGTTTTTCTAATTGTACCGGTCTCTTCAAACTTCTATGACCGGTTTAAAATGAGAAGTCCGGTCCCCTTCCGAGAAACGATTGACATCCCATCGCGCCTCTAGGATTCGTTGTGTTTACACAGGAAGCGGAAGAAATGTATACTTTCTTTTATGACCCTGTATATTGGTTTTTAACGAAAAACGAGTTAGCGTTGGATATCTCAAGTTATAAACAAAAAGCTTCAATCTTATTAATTAATCCCAATTGCAAAATGTATCTATTGATTGCTGACTAAACTTTTTGAAAATTTCTTGTGTAATTTTTACCACTGATTTTTCTAGTAATATTAGAATTTATTTAAATTAAAAATTCCATAGGACTGTTTATACATTTGATTCTTTGATTGGTCTGTTTGAATAGATGATACTATTATTTAAAACTGTTAAGAGTTAATTTTCTTCATTATAAAAAAACTTTTTGGAATTAAGCCACATCATCAATTAACAAAATCAATTATTTTCTAAAGGATAACAAACCACATATAATTATCAAAGTTGGCGTTGGATTTCTCAAGTCTCACCAACTCCTATACATAACAATTCTCTTTTAAGACCATTTGAATGCAACTACTAAATTTAATAGATGACATTCAATTTGAATCCTACTTTTTAGAACATGTATGTTATAAACACAGTCTTTCAATTAGATAAGGCAAGAGAAAAAAAATCTAAAGATCTTATTTTTGGAAATACTTGGTTCATGTAACCTGTTACAATGCTGGTATTTCGCAATGAGACTCCGTCTTGTTGGAAGATCATGTTAGGTATTATATTCAACAATTTTTTCTAAATAATAATAATAATTTATTTATTTCGCTTTAAATGTACATTTAACAATTTATATAAATATGATATTCAAACTATTTAACAATATAGAGCAGAAGCTGAAGTTCACGTAATGTTCTTCCACTCAGATTTATAAAACTAGATAATGGTATCCTCACCAGCAGTAGACTTTAGCCATTAAGGCAATATTTTGACCATTCCTGGCTTATTTATGCCAATTTTGTATGAGACTATTTACGGTGACGTTTTATGTCAATATAACAATCATTTTGCAGTTGCAGTTGCTAAGTTGCTTGAAAGTATAGAAAACTAGTGAAGCCCTAGATAGATGTGTAGACAGTTTTACAATTTTTAAATTGATAAGGCGAGTGCGTTTCTTTTTTAATTTTATGTTACTTTTTTCTTAAATTTATCAACATCCTAGTAACATCTTCAACAAACCTACCCACACACACAAAACTATCCACATGAAATCCCCCAACAAATTTACAGCTTATTCCATGATTCCATGTTTAATCACTGTTCCATGATCTTTAAAACTCCAATTCGATATAGTTAGTATAATTTCAAACAATAATGGATTGAATACTGAAACAATTTTAAATATCTATTCTATAAAAAGCAGAAAGAAAGAAACCATTGCTCTTAATCATCCTTTTATAAAGGCAAAACCATCGGATAAAATCTTTTCATCTTTAGCACACTAATAAATTTATAGAAGAAAGCTATGGAAGTGATGATATTAACAACTAGTATTTCTAATTTGAAACATTTAACTACCTTTTAGAACTAACTGCTCGATTAGTATTAGGTGTACAAATGCATAATCCAAATTTATCAGCTACATTCAAAGTTTATTTTAAAAGAAACAAATTGAATTGTTCAATCAAACTATTGGCCGTTGCTTTCTATAACTCTAAGCCATCTTTCAGGCAGCTAATGAATTCCATCTTGGAAAAATGATCCGTCTTTGGGCACGATAAAGTCGTCAGGGCATTTTGGGATTTCATCCACTGACTAGAAATGCTTATTGAACAAGGCGTGTTGTAACGTACAAAATAAGTGGTAATCGGATGGTGCAATGTCTAGAGAATAAGCCCGGTGCTGCAATTTTACTAGACGTCTTTCTTTGTCAGTATACGGCTTTTTTCCTTCCAATTATTAACTTAGGCAGATTAATTGATGTTGGTAGCAGTCCGCAGTAATTGTTTTAACCGCTTCCAACAACTCATAATAAAGCATGCCCTTCATACCCCATCAAATGCAGTAAAGGAACCTCCTTTCCGAAGCTATTGTGATTCGTCGGGATTTATTCATGACTTTCTTCGTTTAGGATTTTCATTTCTCATCGCCCGTAAAGAATTTCCACAACAAAGACTTTCGATGCTGTTTATTTACCAGAGAAATACACGTTGCAACGCTTTGATTTTTTGTTGGTTTCAGTGAGTTTATGCAAAATCCATTTTCCTGTTTTCTTGATCCTACATGAAATGGTGTAGGTGTTAAAAAATCAATTGCTGGGTTACTCTCAGCTGTTCTGCAAGCTCTTTCTACGTTTGTGCCGAATTTTCAGCAAGCATCTTGTCCAACTCATCGTTGTCGCACTTTCTAGAGCCTGAAGTGAACAAATTAATCCGTACGCTCTTGCAATATCTTTTGCTCGTTGGAATTCGTAAATAATGCAATGTCTAATATGAACCCTATCGGTTGCTATTATTGATTGTACTGAACTGAATACTTTTAAGGGTTATGTTAGAGTTCCTAGCATAAAACCTATTATTTTAATTTCTATATATCAATATACTATAACCGCAAAAGAACGGGAAACATGATTTTTAAATTAATTTCTTGTCTGCTTAAAATAATTTGGATTATTCATTTGTATATCTAATACGATTAGTAAATTTTTCTACAAAGCACAAGATGCAATGTAAAGATTTTAAAGACAGTAAAACCAGTCTCAATGTTCTAAAACAACTTAACAAACAACTTAACGAATGTATATTAGTATTGGAGGAGCATATTTTAAACATCAGGGTTGTCCTATTCTAAGTTACACTCAAACACAAGCTATTATTCAGCACATAAAGCAAGATGAAAAAATTTTTTCACTCTTACTAACTACAAAAATTTCTAAGTGTGCATAATACTACTTTAATCTTTTGAAGATAAATCTAAAAACTCTGACTGGCATCCTGACACTATCCTACTAGCTAAATAAACATATAATAATAATAATAATAATAATATATTTACAGTATAGATTGTAACAAATATTTTACAAAACATAATATATAATATAAGTATACATGTATGTAAATATATATAAAAAACTCACAGAAGTATTTAAAATACTTGTACGTGAGATCATATATTAATTTACTTATGAACTAACATATCTTAACTTAACTAAGGACGCACTTACACGTTATCTCAGACTAAATATGAGGCTTTATTAAATTGTTTATAAAGTTGGTAGGGGTTGAATGTAACCACCGCTTTAGATACTTTTTAAACGTCTTAATTGATTTTATGTTTTTTATAAAATTAGGGACTTTATCAAATAATTTAGGACCCAGGTAAGAATAATGTCTTTTTCCTATATTTTATTTAATAGCTGGTTTGTGTGTAATATTATATTTGTGTCTCGTGTTATGATTGTGTTGTCTATATTGGATGCTACCTTCATTCTTTTTCAATTGGACTAATACAGTAATCGCGTATAACTTTCTTATTGTGAATACACCTAGTTCCGAAAACAATAATTCTGATGCATATAAAATATCTTTATTATAAATAACCTTTAAAATCCATTTTTGTATTACTTCAAGTCGTTTAATGTATGTGTCTGCTGCACTTCCCCAGGCGATGATTCCATATGAGAGTTGTGATTGATATGTATGTACTTATTAGAAGTCTCTTCAAATTCACTTGCAAATGATGCAAAGAAGAAGCGAAATTTGTGGAACACATTCTGTGCAATTGCATAGGGTCCTGGTAGGAAGTAATGGCCAAGACCGGCCGATCTTAGTAGCCTATACTCCAGCAAAATTCTAATATTTATCAAAAGGGTGGGAGAACTACTTCTTCTAATACTTTTGGATGAGTAAAATGGACCCAAGTTTTACATACAAGTTCGCAGAATAATTTATCATAACGAAAACAGTAGTCTATGAACTATTGTTGATCAAGCAACTCATTTCGGAAGAAATTGTGAAGTATGGAGAAAACAGAGTTATAAAATTTCTTACCAAGCAAGGAAAAAGTGTCCAAACCATTTTGAAAGAGATTTTATCTGTTTACTAGAAAAACCCATGGTATACAAGTGAAACAACCTCTTTAAGCAAGGCAGGGAATCAATTGAAGGCGAATCCCGATCTGGGCGGTATGTTGAGGGCACCACTTCAGACCTCATCGAAAAAATCAAAAAATTAATATTAGAGGATGCACATTTGAAGAAAAACAACTGCCAGAAATGGCTGGAGTATTTGAAACAATCATTTTTAAGGTTCTCCATAATTATCTCGGTATGTCAAAAGTCATTGCAAGATTGATGCCTAGATTGCTCACACCCTCACAAAAATAGCAGCACGTTGAATGTTTTTAAACCAGTGTAATGAAGACAGGGATGTTTTTTGGAACGAATTGTTACTGGATATGAAACTTGGGTTCGTCACTGTGAACCTAAGCCTAAGCAAGATTCCATGCATAAAAAGGGTACACTACCGCCTAAGAAATTCAAGGTGTCGCAGTCGACGGGAAAGCTCATGGCGACTGTTTTCTGGGGCATGAAGGAATTTTGTTGATTGATTATAAGGAAAACGGAATTTCTATAACTGGAGAATACTACGCTTCAATTTTAGAGCAGTTAAAAGAGGCTATCAGAGAGAAATGAAGAGGAAAATTAACCAAAGCTGACCTACTCTTGCCCGACAATGCCCCTGTTCACAAAGTTAAGTGACGTTGGCTGCTTTGCATAAAGTGGGCTTCGATATCATTAATCACCTACCTGAAAGCCCAGATTTGGCTCCCAGCCACTATTATCTCTTTTCAAATATGAAGAAAGAGCTTCGAGGAAAGAAATTTTCTACCCATGAAGAAGTGAAGGATGAAGTTTCAGCGTATTTTTCAGAGAAGGGTAAATCATTTATTTGTGAAGGCATTCACAAGTTAATTCATAGATCTGAGAAATCTGTTATGGTTGGTTTTAGTGGTAGTTTTAATTTAATGTTTCTTTTTCTTTGAGCTATCGTATGTTGTATTACAATTTCTCGCGATATTTTTTCCATTATTTTTGAGTAAAATATCTTCTTGTACACGATGTAATTAAAAAAATTTTTCGGCAATATTGTGAAATGGTTGCATGTAGAAGAACCCTTGTAAATAACGCACACCCAGTTCTAGTGTGATCTAAATTTGTACGCAATTATATATACATATCAAATTTGGAATCTATTTTTATCACTTGAAATAAAATAATGACCTAACTATCTAATTAAAGATGTTCCAATCTTTCTTTCATGCCCATCTTCCCTAATTTCAAAATTATCTATCCGCTATAATTAAATCTCTCGTTTTCTCATTTTTATTACAGATACTCTAATTTTATTCAATTTTATATCGTTTTTATATAGATTTTTAACTGCGTAAATATGTTGGTTGTGGATAAAAGCGGCAAATCACGTTATTGTAATTAAAATTGAGGTAGTAAATTTCATTAATCTCATCCATTATTGACATGTTTACGACTTTTAAATGTATTGTTAAAATCACGCCCTCTAACACCCCAAACGCACTCATAAAATTAACATAAGAAGGAGAAGGACCTTTGTAAGGGTCACGTATTACAACCGGACGTAGGATACACAGTAACTGTCACTTTGCATAATTTATAGCTACCTACGGTGTCCAGTGCGCATACTAAAATACCAACAAAGGACTGAAATGCATTTTATGAAGAATAGGAAATATTAAAATGCTAATCTGAGAGCGTGGTGCATCTTTAACGTAAAAATTTCCGGATCGAAAATTTGCAAACCAGTTTTTGCACTGGTATTCTGTCAATACCATATCATTTTTGCCTTATCAATAATAAAAAAAGTAAAATATGCCCAAAAAAACTATAAACAACATAGGGAAATGGCGGAAAATACTAGAATTTACGATAGCCACGAAGAAAAAAAAAAGACGAAGAATTACAAAAAAATTATAATTATATGTAACTATATATTAATTGATGAGGCTGTTATTAGTTGAAAATTCATATTCACTTTTTAGACGTTAAAGTAAAAAACACTTTATAAATTTTCAAAAAACACTTTACTGCATTAAACTCGCAACAATTGTTTCGCCACACTGGGGCAAACAATAGTTGCGAGTTTAATGCTATAAAGTGTTTTTTGAAAATTTATAAAGCGTTTTTTACTTTAACGTCAAAAAAGTGTATATGTAACTACTATCTTCAATAAAGATGTTTTCTCTCTGCCAGAATTTATGAAGAGAATCCTATAAAACTAGAGCAAGAAATTGTAGAAAATTGGAAGCTAAATTAATTGAAATCTCGCTTGAAGAAAACTATCACAGTTTCGAAACTTCCGCTTAAAAAAGGCAAGAAATGTTGGAAAATTGCGTTATTTAGAATAGGAAATGTTTGGAACCCTCGAGAGCAACTAATGTAAGTTAAAAGATTGATTTATAAAAGTCTTGTGAATTACAGTTGATGTGCAAAAGATTTCGACTGTAGGATTAGACCAAGAGATTTACATCACCTTTGAAGCCTTTTGAATAAATTTTCAATATCATCTAAAAATTTATAAGTTTCAGTTGAAAGAAATGCTTAAGAAGTCTTACTAAAAAAAGTAGTAGAAAAAAGAAAGAAAACACTCACTGCACCTTCAACATAACACAATTTATGAATTTTAATAACGGTTCATCAGTCCAAATAATAAGATCAGTTTTCTAATCTTTTAAAGTTTAGCACAAACTCTGGACCACTTAGAATGTATCACAATGCGACATTTTAGGTATTGTTTCTTCCTCTTCCTCGGTTTATGCGAACAATACACAAAATTATAGTATATACACTCCTTACATTTCTGCAAATTGTTACAGCTTGGTGAACTTCTCTTTCTTTCTTTTTTCTTCTTTTAACTGCCATTTATAGAGGCTGCAGGTTATCTCCATTGATTTCTGAACTATTGGTGCACTGTAAGAAAATCCAAAGCTATCTGGAAATCAATTTTTCTTATTTCGTGGTGATACTTCTTCAAGCAATCTTTAATTGTTTGATCTCATTCTGCGGTATGTGAATATTACTCTTCATCATTATCTCTGCTATAATTTGTAATAGGGCTCCAGAAGATTTCAAATCATCAGCTAGTAGATATTAGTCGTCTGTAAATAAACTGTGGAAGCATGGAATGCAGTCTCTGCAATTCTCACAAAAGCTACTCCCCCCTTTTACAAGCAAAGAAACGTTTCCTAAGAGAAATTAAAAATTCTAATTCCAAGGGCTGTAAACGGTAGATGGCCTAACCAGGCAGATTAAGTAAGACGATTCCTCTCTTCTTGGCTAGCAATTTTTTTCTGTTTGTTATGTGGCCGTAAAGCATTAAAAGAACTTTATTATCTACTGAGGTTGACATGCTTTTAAAAATATTTCAGCCACTCAATAAAGAGATTAATGTATTCCGTATCCGAAGCCTGTGGGAGGTCAAGGTGAAAATTCTCTTGAAAATGATTGATACCAGGTTCACCACTTCGCCTTTTTACTTGGTGTTTTACTTTACAAGCAACTTTTTTTACTCTTTTGCACAGTAGTTAACCCAGCTTCGTCCATGCTAAATAATGCGTGGCTGTAAAATATTTTCATCTACGATCCGTTCTAAGAGATGACATTAATTCAATTAAATTCCTCATTATTGAGGTTCCATCTTATTTCCGAAACGAAATATGGGGTTTTCGTTTAAAAAAATGATGTAACATTTTTTTTTAATCTACAATATCAAAAGCCAGTTTACTGACTCTCCTGAACCAAAAAACAATTTTCAAGGTGAAGCAACTGCTGTAGAAAATATCGGGGTTACCCAAAGATTATTGTGAAAGTTCTTTCCATCCGTATGTCTCTTGATAGAAAATGTAGACGACTGCATTAATTCCAACCAGAATCACCATCTTTATATGCAACAGTAGCTAATAACAAATTATTTTTAGAGTATGATGCCGAAATTGGACAAATCTAATTTTATCATTTAAAATCGCACAAACTTCAGAATTCTGGATATCATAGACTTGTAGCCTACCTCCTACAAACGCACCAGTTATTCGTTGGTAGTTGAAAAATTAATTTTAGGTATCGATGTAAGTAGTGTTGCAATTTTAGCTTTCTTCTTATAAATACAGAATTACCTACTTTAGTAAGACCTTGTGAAAACCAGAGCGGAATGACTCCCTGGACAAATCGCTAAATAATTGGAAAGGCTTCGGGAATTTGTCATTGATAGTGAACACGGACCTGAGGCAATTCATAGAAAAGCAGATGTTTTATCTCACAGTACATACTTAGAACATTATAAGCACTGTAACAATGCAGCATCAAAGAAAGTAAAGAACGGCAAACAATGGTAAAAACGACTGAAAAATAGAAGAGTTTATGATCAATAATCACTCTTCTGATCCTAAATCTCTTTATAAGCTTTAACATTCAACAAAATAGTGATCGAATGAAGAAGAATTACGATATGACAGCGGTTACCAATATGAAGATATGGTGTTGTTTATTTGATCCAAAAAGAGGAGTTGCAAACATTTCTCATTTCTTTCTCAAATTCAAAAACCCTAAAGCAAACGAAGAGTCCTTATCCCGTATGCTGCAGTTCATGCCATTCTGAAGCAGAACGATTCAGATGAGTTTGAAGAATTCAAGGCTCAGCACACCCATAGACACAAAAGTCAATATTGTGTTACTCAAGAAGAACAAGCGACCTGTTCCAAGTACCTCTCATGTATTCTAGAGCGCTCTTATAGAATCTATACAGTTTATTTTTCTATAACATAAAACAAGAATTGTAGAAAAATTCTCTATAAATGGAAGAGATGATGATGATAGTATTTAGAAGAGAAATTGTTTGGTAAATTCTAGTACTCTCGCCGATAATTTAGGCATTTGTAAATTTACAAACAAATTAAAGCAAATTGCTTGAAAATAATAGAATTTTTGAAAAGAAGTCTAATATAAAATTTTTGAAATCTGAAAATTAAGTCTAATAGAAATCTCTAGATACCTTGAAAAAAATATTCGCAGCAAACTGTTGGAATCTTCTAATTAAACAAATCAAGAAATGTTGGAAATTTGACGTAATTTAGAAGATAAATTTTTTGGAAAATTCTAGAAACCCCTAAGACAATTCACGTAATTTGGAAGAGATAAAAGGTGTTAAAAAGTTGAAGATAAATGCTAGAAAATGATACAATTCATCGAGAATCCGATAATATAAAGCAGGAGATACTGGAAAATTATAGAAATCTGAAAAAGAAATTGCTGGATATTTCCAACAATAAAGCAGGAAATCTTACCCTACAATTATTCCTAAATTCTCTTCGATTACACCGAATTTTAACTTAATCATAAGAAATATTTTATCGCGCTGATATAAACTGCCAAAAACGTTTTTTTTTTTTTTTTTTAAAGAGAGAAATTAACTAATATAAAAAAATCTCCGTGAGTCTTCTCAAAATTATGGTACAAAAAGTGTTGGAGTAGAAGAACTTATTTAAATGGAAATTTTGGCTTCAATTACATTTTCAACATTTTAAATTAGTTCTAATTTGGTAATTTGTTTTTATATTTTTTTTAAGAAAGGTTACTAAAGATCCAAATAAATATTTTTGTGGCCGCTTCAGCGGAAAATAAATGTAATGTAGAATAAAAGTTATTCACATTTACTATAAGAAATTATGAACAAGAAATGAATTTACGCTGATTTCATTAAAATTTTTTGAAATCAGCGTAAATTCATTTCTTGTAGAAGATAAGATTCACTCTAGAACTACATGTGGATGCAAGACAAATGTTTCCTAGTGAAGTGAACTATAATATTTTAGAAACTCAACCCAAGAAAATATTTGAGATTGCTGCATCAGTAAATCGATGTAATGCAGAAAGAAAAGTTTACTACATTAACTAACAAACCTACATGAGGATGCAATACGAATATTTTTCAGAAAATATCCAAAAGTATAGTGAACTATGATAATTCAGAAAGTCAAGCCCAAGAAAGATCTTTTTTTTGAAGGAAGTGCAGTACCTAGAACACATCGTCTCGAGTATTGCAATCGATGTGCGATAGATTTGAACGGTTCAAATTCAGTTTTTCGGATTGGATTATGCCGGATTTTCCAATATCACTAAACTACCAACCAAAGGAAAACAAAAGTTAAATGGTGATGTTAAAAATTGAAAGAGTTTTAGTTTACTATATTAAGAGAACTACGTGAGGATGCAATACAAATATTTTTCAGAAAATATTCCTAAGTATAGTGAACTATAATAATTCAGAAAGTCAAGCCCACGAAAGGTCATTTTGAAAAGAAGTGCAGTACCTAGAACTATGATAATTCAGAAAGTCAAGCCCAAGAAAGATCTTTTTTGAAGGAAGTGCAGTACCTAGAATATATCGTCTCGGGTATTGCAATTGATGAGCGACACATTTGAATGGTTCAATTTCAAGGTTTTCTCGGATTTGGTTATACCGGATTTTCCAATATCACTAAATTACCAATCAAAGAAAAACAAAAGTTAAATGGTGATGTTCAAAAATTGCAAAATTCACTTACAACCGCACAAGTTTGAAGTCATTCATTTTGAATATTGATGCAAGTTGGATTTGAAAAATATCTAGAATAAACAACACAAGATATTCAGCTAATTTTGTAAGACCTTATTTAAATCATAGCTTGACGAGGAAAAAAATAATTGTTTTAGTAGTGAAGTTGGTAGGGAATTTTATTAAATATATCTGTGGAACAAAATTCTTATGATCTGAATGAACAAGGTTTTAAGTAAATTTACTTTTTACAATCAGTCACATTTTATCATTGCAACGAACAACTTGTTATTATCACTCAAATTCGTACATAGTTAAGTTAAAGTCAATTTCATCTTCTATTTTATTAACATCGCACCTAATAAAAAACGAACAAGGTAATCTGCTAGGTCAAAACCAGAAAGTGATAAAAAAGAATTACCTGCAGTACTGAATACAGTGCAAATTTGTTATGAATATATCTGTAGATCAAAATTTGCATTAGAAACTGGCCAAACTACTCTTTAAGTGGTTTACGTGGTTCAAGAACGTCACCAGATAACTTGAAAACTTCAGAAATTTGAATTAGGTACTGAATACTGAGCTAAAGTGATTCCCAGAAATGTAGATGCTTTATCTCGGAGACAATGTCTAGAATATTAAAAGCACTGTAATAACGTAGAATCGAAAGAGAGTTAAGTACAATGAAAAACAGTAGAAAGCAAATGGAATGCAGAAGAGATTCTAAAGGATCAGGTTAGTGATTATATCCTAAAATTCCTGATACAATGTAAAAAAGGGAGCAACACGGGAAGAATGAATATGAATTGATAAATATTTCTCTAGAAATATAATCATACTGAGTTTCTACAGTGTCCTTAAATTTCTGCAAAGAAGAAGAAGTTTGTCTTTGATACTGAACACTGAGCTAGGGCGACTTGAAGGACCAGACGTGTTCTTTCTACAGACCATGCCTAGAACATTATAAGTGATCCAAAATGTCAAATCGAAAAAAAGCATGATACAAAGAACGATGGTAAAAATGCACTGAAATATAGAAAAGGTTTACGATTCATCCATCTTAAAATTCGCGCCAAAATATAAGAAAGACGATTCCAAACTTACACGGGAAGAAATTGTAAAGTATTCTCCTTAATTGTAACCATACAGGGCTCTTAGAGTTCAAGAATCCAAAAGTTCAAATCGCCAGATGGCTGAAAAATCTTCAGGAGTTTAATTTTGATACTGAATATAGAGAAATTGGGGAAATTCACAAGAACGCAAATGTTTTATTTCGGAATCCATACCTAGAATATTATAAAGACTGTAACAACGTCGAATGGAAAGATATTTAAGTACGGAGAACGATGGTAGTATTTTACTTAAATATAGAAAATCTTTAAAAGAATTATTGGAGCGATCCCATTTTGAAATTCCTAATAAAAGACAACCTACTAGATTGCTTCGAACTATCATCCACTGAATTATTTGTATGCTTTTTTTCCATCCATTTTCTAAATATCTATATTGTAACCATGTTTTGATAAAGCTTAAATAAAGATAAAGATAAAGTAAGGATTTCCATGTTGATCAGCAACCTTCGAGGGAGACGTTGAATAGAAGAAGAAGAAGAAAATGTAAGACAGACAGCGAGAGAGAGAGAGAGAGAGAGAGAGATAATTCCAATCCAACATGGGAAGAAATTGCATAATATTCTTCAGAATTGTAACCCCACTGAGCTTTCACAGTTCAAAAATCCAGAAGAACAAATTGTATGATGGGTAGAAATACTTAAGGCATTGATTTTGGCACTGAACACAAAGCTAGGCGACCAGACATCTATCTTGCAGACCAAGTCCAAAACATAAACACTTTAACATCGTAGAACAGTGAAGAACCTTAGAAAGTAACTGAAATATAGAGGAGATTTAGAAAGATCGCAAGAGTGATTCCATCCTAAAATTTGTGATAAAATATAAGAGATGCAATTCCAAATCAAAATGGTAAACATTTCAAAATATTCTTTAGAATTCAAAATGTGCTAGATATTTGTAAACAGACTACTGAAGCGTAACTTTAAACATTTAAAGAGCCAAGAATATTTGCAACAATAAGAGGAGAATATCAAAGGTGATTCGTCCCTAGGAATTCGATTCGGACCATGGAAAACATTTTGAATCTAATCATTCTCAAAAAGTATAAGACGAAGAAAACAACTTCACATCTCCAATGGAACTATTGCGATGACCAGCTTCGTTATGAGTGGTTATCTACGACTTACTTGTTGTTGAAGTGACAATGGAAGATTATGTAAATGATCTGATACACAGAATTCATGAATTTCAGGACGAAGTACGTTCCAACAACATATTAATAGATGAGGCCGTTATTTGTTTCTTCACCTCAAGAAGCCACAGTGTGGCGAAACAATTGTTGCGTGTAATTCCAACAAATAAAAGTTTTAGAAAATTAAAAAAGTGATTTTACTTTAATACTTAACAAGTACGTTCCAACATTCAAAGTGATCGAACAAAGCTGAATTACGACGTGAAGGCAGACAAGTGGTTGATAAGAGGCAATGATATGGTTATTTAGTCCAAAACGACGTTGATGCCTTTTACCGTAGTTGCAAACTATGGGATGAGTCCTACAAAATTGTAGAAAGGACCAACGACGTGCTAAATTAAAAGTTGTTCACAAATTAAACACAATAATCACTTTGTTTTGAAAGTTTCGGTTTGAAAAAGATACGCTAAAGTATTGAAACCATTGGTCACCATATAAATCAATAACGGCTATACAAAACAAAGTGATTGTTGTGTATAATTTGTGGTTAAATATGTATAACGAAGTAGAAGCCTCCATCGTCAATGAGTTAAAAGTTGTTCATTTTAATCTAATTTCCATGTATGCTGATAAACAATGCAACAGCTCCTGCTGGTCTAAAGCAGAACGATGCAGAAGAATTTGAAGAATTCATAGGTCAACACTCCCATATATAGATAAATGATATAATAATATATAAATCGATATTATGTGTTACTCGAGAAGTACCTTCCAATTATTGAATGGCATATTGTTTAACAACAGACTTGAATTTGCCTAGAGGAATTTCAAAAAGAAGACAGAAGACAGGAAATTTATTTATTCAAGATTCTTCTATAGGAAGTGTAATTTAACTGGATGTTAGAGTTTAACTAAAGAAGATCGTCTTCCATCTACTAATACAGAAGTACTCATACATAAGACGAACCTATAGAAATTAATGGCTCAATAAAAACGCTGAAGAATTTACTTCTAGAGAATGAAATCAAATATATATTATTGATTTGTATAGCTTTTTGTTAATTATATTTTAAATTAAATTATATAGATACTAGTATTATTAATGTTATTTATTTCGTACCTTCAGCTGAAATTGCAAAAAAAAACACCTAGTTTCAAGCTGCCAACCAATAAAGGTTGTTTTTAGTTAAAGCGATTTGATAAGTTGACGTTCGTATATTTAAAATAAAACTTTTATATTTATCTCTTTTTTATTTCTTCCTGTTTACGTTACAAATAAAATCCTTCAGAAAAGGGATTTTCAACTATTAAATATAAACACAAATCAGAATATAGTTCTGTTGTTTTTATGTATCCGAGATCTAAGAAACTAATTTTATTGTTGTATTCTTTTTATCTACTGTATAGTGATTTTCTTCATGAAACCTATTAATTAAATTTAGAAATTGATCATTGAAATTTTTGGACCAGAATTATTCCAATTAATCTATACTAATAAATAATGCATTGCTCTAGCGTACTCTTGACCTATCCCAATAAATTATTCATTATACTAGCGTATTATTGACCTAGGCCAATATATTATGCATTGCTCCAGCGTACTCTTGACCTATGCTAATAATTCATTGCTCTAGCGTAACGACGACCTTGAGATAGGTCCAAATAAACATTTTTTATCTACGATCGTACAGAAAGTAGGCGCTTTCTGCATCATTTTTCATTGTAAAAGTGGCTTTTTAAAGCACTAGTGCTTTTTTACGTTTTTATTGCACGGTAATGTCAAACTGTTTTTATTGCACAGAATTGTCAAATTTGACAGATGAATATATTTCGACGAAAAAATTAATTTTTTATTAATTGATACAAATAACTAATAAACTATAAATAAATTATATAATACAAACCAAATGGCAGATTTAAAAACTCTGAAGATTTCATTTAATGCAAGTCGAAGCGATTACAATAAAGCGAACAATTTTTCCATAAATAATAATGGCGGCCGACATTTGTGCAACTTGTTTACTAGTTGCTAAGTAACGCTTTCATTAGTGCACTGCGGGTAAAATATGTTTTCATTAATTGAATTATTGAAATGACATTAACATATTACTCATAAGAATATATTCTTTGAAATCCTTTACGATCGAAGATAAAATTTTGTAAGGCACACGTGTAAAAAGTTTCTTTATTGCACGAACTGGCGTTTAAAAACACGAGCGAGGAACGAGCGAGTTTTTTTAAAGCCAGGAGCATCACTTTTTACACTTGTACCTTAAATTACTATTAAAGGTTAGGATTTAAAAAAATGTTCAAAACAAATTTACATTTGCTTGAAAATAAATTCGTTACCAAACTCGACATAAATAATACTTCCAAACTTGTTTAAAAACAATTGAAACTTTTAAAATGAATTTTGTTTAAAGTCGCTAAAAATCATTATTGAATTTAAGAAGCAGTTAAAAAATTACAAAACAAGTTAATATGCGGACTTTAAAAATGATTGTTTATTAAAAGTTGAATAATAATAATAATAATATTTATTAACAGATAATCCAATTTACAGAAAATAATAATAATAATACAGTTAAACAAATGAAATTATAATATATATAAGGGAAACTAAAGCTAAAAATAATTTTAAAAACCAAAACGTAAACACTAGCTTAAACCTATAAGTGCATATATAAATAGTTGAATTAAACAAAAAAAGTTATTAAACATAGATACTATTAAAAAATGTAAACAATTGAAATATTCTTATAAAAAATTCTAGAAAAATATTCTTAACGAATAAATAATGGATTAACCAAACAAACAAGTCGGCAGAGAAACTAAGAAGAAAAAACACTAATTTTATAAAATTGAAACTGATATAAAAACTAATCAATAATAAAAATATTCTAAGAAAAAATAGTTGAGAACATCAAAGTATAATTAGAATTATAAAAAATAATTGAAAATTCTTTACTTGAAAACAGTCATATCTTACCAAAACAAGTTGATAATTTTAAGAAAGAATGAAACAGATCAACATTTGTTTAAAATAGATTACCAAAAATCAAATGAAAATTTGCTTAAAAAATAAAAGAAAACGTTATCCGAAAAAACAGTTTAATTTGACGTTACATATAAAAATAATTGTAATTCACTAGACAAGACAAAATGTAAAAAAAAATTGTAAATTTCTTTAAAATCTTAACAAAAACCTTCTAAACAACCACCTTTAATTTTAACTACCTTAAAAACAGTGACAATTATCGAAGAAAACCTTTTTTTAAGAAAAACTAGTTGAAAAATCAGTAGAACACATTATAAAAAAACAATTAAATTTGCTTAAAAGGGTTGAAATTGAAACCTGAAAAATCTTTTAAGTAATTAGAATTTAATAAAATCAAAATTAAAAATTTCTTAAAAATAACAAACCTTCATAGATTATCTTAAACTCGGTTCAAAAGTTTTCCAAATAGAATTCAAGTTTCCTAAATAAAAACGTACAGCATTTATTCAAAAATAATATTTCAAAACAATTGAAATATGCTAACTTTGCAAAATTTAAACTCATAAGCAAATTTTCAATTGTTTTTAAGTTCTAACTACCTTACTTAGCAATTTAAAATTATTTTTTGTAACGTCAAGCTTAACTTCATAAAATACTGACACAGTATATGGTTTCAAAAATGATTTTATTATTCTACGACAATGTTTCACCTCACAATTCGTCACTTTTTTGAAACTATATACTGTGTCAGTATTTTATGAAGTCATATGGAGTTTCAACAAGTAACAGCGTCATCAATACAGTATTTCAAATTTAACTGTTTTCTATTGTATTTTTTGTTTTTTTAGCCAATTAGCCAATTTTTCAATTGTTTTTTTAATAAATTATTCTAAGCAAACTTCAATTGTTGTTTAAGAAAAGGTACGACTATTTTTAAGTTAATTAGAAATTATTTTTAAAGATATTTTTAGATATTATTAAGAGGTAGCGAGCCTACCTTTGTGAATGCAATCAGGCATCAATCTAGCTGATGCCTTCACAGCAATCACAATCCAAAATTGGCATGATGTGGAAGAACCCTCTTTGTCGGACCATCAGCAGATTGAGTTCGACATAGAGGCCATAAAAGAAGACGCAGAGGAACGCAGACTGAAACCTCTATAGAGAGTGCTTAAGTGTGGGACCCGAAGATCTCTACCTTAACATCTAGAACAGAACAGAAGGCTTAGAAACAGCAGCGGCTCTGTTCAGTAATAGCATCCTAATGGGATATGAATCCAGTTGTTTACTAAAGAGGAGATCTCCCTCCAGAGGCGTGACCTGATGAAACAAGGTTTTATATCGCCTCTAGAAAACGTTTTGTCTGGGAATTACTGATGCAATCTCAACAGCCAGACTCCAAAGAACACTCCAACAGCATCGCATGTTGTGGACGAACCCTCTTTGTCGGATCATCAGCAGATTAAGTTCAACGTAGAGGCCATAAAAGAAGACGCAATGGAATGTAGATCCGAGGAACGCGGACTAAAACCTCTATAGCGAGTGCTTAAGTGTGGAAACCTCAACATCTAGACCACAGGAGAACTAGAAACACCAGCGACTCCGTTCAGAAATAGCATCCTAAAGGCGTATGAATCCAGTTGTTCGCTAAAGAGGAGATCTTCCTCCAGAGACGTGCCCTGATGAAACAAGGATTTAGGTCGCCTTTAGATGGAAGTCAAAAAAACTTTCAACAGTGCAAAGAGAACGGGCAACTGGGATTCCTACAGATAGACACTGTCGGAAATATAATAGGGTGTTGAGAAAATCGAGAAGGAAAGCATAGAGAACGGAGTTACGGATACAATCCCAACAGCCAAACTCTAAAGACCACTCCCAACATCATCGGGTTAATAAAAAAAAACCTTTGATGGGAGTTATGCTGAGGAGCTCAAGGAAATTTTCAGTGTGCTGTTTAAGATGCACTTATAAGGCTCAACATCAGCCAGGCTGCTCTTAAGAACCCTCAAAGCATACAGCTTCAATTCCAAAACTACTTGGTACTGTAAACAAGCTCTGAATCAATTGGTCAAGGGCAACAAGCTCACTCTAATGTAGGCACACAAGTATAACAGCCAAAGAACATGACAGCGTACTTGCCAGAGAAAGAGCTGCGACTACCATGATCGGGCCAAAGCCTTCATATAGGAAGGAAGTGGTCCAAGAGTGGGAAAAAAGTGCATTGAATAAATACACCTGGTCAAAGACAATCCAAAATGTTTATTGGCCTCTCGCCAAGCAGATCTAAACAGCTCTTGTGCTTCACTAAAAGCGAGGTAAGATTGTTCACGGGTCTTCTTACATCACATTACCCAGTGAAGAACTCTCTTCATAAAATAGGTAAAGAGGGCAACACCACTTGTAGACTAGGTATGTGGATTGGCAGAGGAAACGGCCGATCACATCCTATGAATGTGTGTAGCACTGGCTACCATAGGCTAACCCTAACAGAATAAATGATGATAACACGTGATCAGGGCATGGCTTCCTAGGAAGATAATTGATCTCACCAAGAAAATTAAATAGAAATGAAAATTTGTTTAAAAACTAATTAGATTAAACTAGATTAGATCTTTAATTCTAATAATAGTATGTTCGTATTAGTATTAAATATCTAACCAGATCTATAGCCAAACGACCCCGCATAATCTAAACTAGTTTAATCTAATATATTTTTAAACAAATTTTCATTTTTTTAAATTTCTAATTCTATTTTGATGTTCTTAACTGTTTCTTTTTTAGTTTTCAAATTTCAAAAGTTATTCTTACAATTCTCCCATTTTTAAGTTAAATTGACTGTTTATTTAAAATATTTTCCATTCCTAAGCAAGTTTATAAATATAATTAAAAAAAAAATTGCAAATATATAGCATTTGTTCAATTTTTCAAAACAATTGAAATATGTTTAAAAATACAAATAATCTTAAAATAGTTGAATTTTTTTTAAATTATAAATTTGTAAAAAATATAAGCTTTCTAACAACTTAAAAAAATTCTTCATTTTAACAGTTGAAATTTTAACAAAAACCAATTGCACATTGCTTAAAAAGAAAAAATGTTAACAATAGTTTAACATTCTCTTAAAGAAGAGTTGGAATTTTAGCAATAAAAACAATTTAAATATTGAGAAATCTTAAAAGAAATATTTTGTTACAAATATTAAAAAATATGTGCTAAAAAAACTGCTATAAAAAGTTGAATTTTACAACAAATGTAAAGTATGCATTTTGTTTTAATTTTTACAAAAAAGTTAATTTTCTTTGAAAAAACAGTTGAAGTGAGAAATAAGGTTAAATTTGATGTTAATGTTCTTAAAAAAATATTCGTTACTTTGTATTATTTACTTTAGTCATAAATATTTGGAAATTTGCAAGAAATAAATATTTAAAAATTAGAAAATTCAATTTGCTTTGAAATAAAACAATTTTTATGAAAAAAATAGTTGAAAATTACGAAACTAATAGGTTGAATTTTTCTGACAACAGTTTACAAAAAATAATGCATTAAAAAATGTTAACAATATACAAAAAAACAAATGAAATTTAAAAAAAACATTGTTAAATTTATAAATAAAAAAGGAATCATAAGAATAGTTGCGATCGTTACTTCGTGGTAATTCATCACAACGATATATTTTTAGTGACTATAATTTCGATCAAAACCTGATCATTATCAAACTAGAAAAACTACAGTCAGTAAAAATAAATCGTAAACATAAGAACAGTATTTTTACTTAATTTATAAAAAATAATGTTTTTTAACATCAATTATTTTTGGGCAAACTAAACGTGTTTTTAAAGTTTTTAACTCATTTAATGCATATATTATATTATTTTCAAGAAATGCAATCAATTTTTTTCTTTTTCTTTTTCTAAACATTTTTTTGTAGAATTTGATCTTTTATAAGCAAATCGTCTTTTTTATTCTAACTTTTATACTTAGCAAATTACAATTATTTTCATATAGCGACAATTTGAACTGTCTTTTATAACCTTTTTAAGTAAATTTGCAATTAATAATTAGAAAAAACACGAAAATATTTCGTAAAATCTACAACAAATGAGTCTTATTAAGACTACAAGAATAAACCACTTTTAAAACAATTTTTGTATCATTCAATGTCTGTCGAAGTATTAGAGTCATTTGTTGTAGATTTTACGAAATATTGTCGTGTTTTTTCTAAATTTGCAATTGTTTCTTGTAATCTCTTTTAAGTAAATTATTAGTGATTTTTTAAGAACTTTCATTGAACATATTTTCAATTATGTTGTTAAATTCCAAATACTACTGTTTAACTGTTTTTTGTCAAATTTTATTTGTTATTCTTAAAATATAAATTTAACAGTTTAACTGTTTATTTAGAATGTTTTGTCTTATTTGGTTTTTGAACAAATTGAAATTGTCTTTAGAAAGTTTACAACTTACTTAGTGCAGGTTTTTGATTAGTTCTTACAACAATAAATATAAGATTTCTGGTTTCTGAAGTATTTTCGTTAAAATGATTAATTTTACAAAATTCATTCATTTGTTTAATAATTACCATCATTTTTTCCTGGTTTAATGTTCATTTATTATCTTCTCTTTTTCGACTTTATATAGTTAATTTTATTATTTTAACGATTTGAACAAGATTAATAAAACCTATGTAGATCGAATGCTTCAAACTACCCAAGATTATTTGCTGGTATTTATGGATGATGATTTCATAAAAAAAATTACCTGTTGGTGGCCTTTCCTTTGGGTAACATATCCTGAACAGGCCCTTCGTCCTCGTGTAATAGTAATATTTTGAATTAACACTTTCTAGCAGCGCTTGGCTCTGCGCGTCTGTATGTTTACTAAGGTATTCCTGAAACAAAAAAAATTAAAATGAAATTATTTGGAATTACTATAGCAACAAAAAGTTATTGATAAGAAAAATTTGTCATGTTTTGTTTCATATCTATAAACTGAGTTTTTATAATCTTTTATTAAGAAACTGAAAATAAAATCGTGGATAATTTCTAGCCCATAAAAAATGCCATCTTGTTCGTATGGACTTCCAAGACCAAAATAATGTAGCCCAATAAAATCAACCATATTTTAAAGGAATTCAAAAATATTTTACAATACAAATCTGTATTTGGTTCAATAATTTGTCAACCGTTTCCTTTACTCATATAATTTTTAAAATTGCCAAATATTCAAGATGCATGACCTTGAAATAGATTTTCTAAACACGGACAATGATGAAATTCGGGCGTGCACGTCCGAAAGTGGCAGAGCACCCGAATATAACTCATATCCTCCACAACTGGGAGAAATTCGGAATTATGCAAAGAAGTGGGCCTTTCGAAACGCTCAATGGAGGTAAGGTGTGCTTTCTCACGCCTCGTCGTCATTCTAATTGCCAGAAAGGAACTCGTTTGATACCATAATTAACAGTTTTCATATTTAGATATTCGATATATTAACAATATGGTGTTAAAATATCTCGACAATTTCTAATTTACCTAAAAATAAGTATATAAAAGTTGTCAATCTGTGAATACGATATTTTAATCTTAAGAAGATAATTAATTACATCATTACAATTGTTTTGTACTAAGTAAGAATGAAGAGGAAGGAATATTTATAACTTGATTACCTTAATACGAAGATAATAATTGATGAGGAAGATTTAATTTTTAACCATTCGAATTGTTTTGCGCTATGTAATAACAATTAAGGAGGAAGATTTACGACTTGATTACTACTATATTAATATAACCATGTGGCCATGATGATTAAGTCACGGTGTGAGGAAGTTCATCTAGTATACTCAGCATAATGAGATTTCCAACGCCAACTTCATTTTTTTTTCCTTTGTTCTTTGTTGAACTCTCGTTATTTTAGATTAAACAAAAAAAATATGAAAGGATATAGATAATATTATAAGAAAACCATTTTTCATATCCCTTCATTATTTTTTGTTGTGTTTAATCTTCAAGTACTTAAAATAAAGAGTTTGATAATGATTACTGTGTAGTCGAAACTAGTCACTGAAAATAAAGTTTAAAATAGTATAAAAAAGTAAAAGTGTTTTCTTTATTCTTAAAATAAAGAGAGTTCAACAAAAATCTGATAAAATGAAGTTGGCGTTGGAAATCTCATCCTGAGCATACTAGATGAACGTCTTCAAACCGCGACTTAATCATCGTGGCCTCCAAATAGGTA
Organism: Ontholestes murinus; assembly: GCA_963969525.1. Taxonomy (NCBI): domain Eukaryota; kingdom Metazoa; phylum Arthropoda; class Insecta; order Coleoptera; family Staphylinidae; genus Ontholestes; species Ontholestes murinus. Next base: position 14,902,114 of record OZ018395.1, on the reverse strand, counting down.
CATTAATGTAGCAGTCGTAAATCTAAAAACATGAAGTTGGTTGATTAATGGTTGAGGCGTTAACTTCGTGATACATCTTGGAAAATTAAACAAAAACGCTTACTTTGTTGATAGTACATGAAGTTGGCGTTGGAAATCTAAACATGTTGAGCTTGTACACTACCTAAGGCGAAAGACTAAAGGATATACCTGGAGAGTGATGGTGGGTATTTTCAACACTTACTTCAACTATCTTTCTTTAAAATGAATTTAGTTTCGACACCTATTGGCCTAAATTAAAATTTGTCATTTCAACATCTACACGATTTAATTGATCTTACAATGGACATGTTTGGACTTAGTCGTCGATTTTGATTGAACGCTCCTTATATATTTTTAGAATACAATTTGGAACATAAATATATTTGTACAACATTTTGATATTCCTATATGCTTAATAACTTAACACTTTTCCTTTTTCATTTTTATTTGATAATCTAGATTTCAATCATTACTAAACCAAAAACTTTCGGAATTTTGAACATGGAGAAAATCACGAATCCATGTCAACTATAAACACTTCCTGTAGACACAGGTGTCTTCGAGAAATACGATTTGTAAGCAAAAGGGCGGAAATCCTTGACAAGGGCACGCACATGTAAATAAAGAGGACGCACCTGCGGGCAGGTAGAGCGAGACGGAGGAGAGGTTTTACGACGACCCACTTATCGCCTGGGAGACGAAGCGGCAAGTGCCCAAATTACTTTATCGCCTTCCCATTTGTGACCATTTTCCACCTAAGCTAACAGTCAAAAATGTAAACACGAAATTATGCACGAGTTATTTTAATATTAAAGATTCACAAAGTTTTAGTTACTTATTTCATTCATTTTGCACTTAAGAAATACCGCCGTAAATAAATCAAACGTCAGAATTCCAGATGAGGCCATTAACACCTCCTTAATCCAAACCGAATGACCGGCTCGTTAAGCAGGCATTCCGATTATGCAGAAAACCATAAAACCCGAAACTTTCCAATTTGCGACTAGGTTTCCGTTTTACCCGACGACCCCAAGACCTTTTGATCCCAGCCACGATGTCAAGGTGGACCGAATGGAGATCGTTGTAACGATCAAGCACAGTTTTATTACTGGGCATGGACTCATATGTGAAGTAGAACGGAATGCAATAAAACCACATAGATGTTATTTCATGCCTAATTGATTACAAAAAATAATCAAATATTGCAGTAGATCATGAATTTTTTTTTCATATAATTAACTTGAGTTAACTATAGAAAAATATTTTTTTTTTGACATTCATTATTTCATGGGTATTGTTTGTTGGTGAATCCCACATAATTTAACAATCGCTCAAAACAAAAATCTTGACGATTGGTCGAAAGAGATGCTGTAGAAATACGATTGCGGTACTTCAAAACACGTATCTAATATCGTAACAGGTGACTAATCATAGATATATGTGTATGATCCGGAAGTATACACTGTACTGTAAAGGTTGGTAAAAGTTCTTCGTAAACACTTCGAAGCAATTTTTTTCGGAAACTGGGCCAGTGACAACTATACAATTAGTGCAATGTTGGACGGTCGATCCTAAATGTTACACAATCATTTGTTTGTCAGAAATCTTTGGAAAAATAAGGAAAACCAACCGCGGAAGGCGCATCATTTTCCAGCAGTACAATGCGAGCTCATCATATATCGAACTCCAACAAGAGACTTTTTTAGGATTGAAAAAGTCAAGTTGATCAGTTGTTCACTGTGAAGTCCTGATTAGAAATCCAATTACTTCTTTTTATTGCTGCAAATCAAAAATAAATTATGAGTTCAACGTTTTTCTACAGCTGAAGAAAATTGATGCCGACAAAGTGCATGCTTTGGAAGTACCTCAATCGGAGTGGAAAAAGTCGAAAATTGATCCTGCGGCATGTAAAAATGTATTGATCTTCATAGAGAATATTTGAAGAATAATAAAACAATGTACGATGATTTTTTTAACTTTTATTTCCGAAATATAAACACCAGACAGTAGAGATTTTAATACATTTAGATCTGTACATCCGTGATAAACAAAATTCCACGTTTTAAAGATTTATTACAAATAATAGTGATGTGAGACTCAAATGATAGCTTCGTTAACTCTTATTAAATTGTGGCCATCTAACGAATACGTTAAACAATTTCAATTGTGCCTCTGCACCTAATAGATTACATTAATTTGGCAAATTATTTTTTAGTCTACTACTATCAGAAATAACTTAAATTATCGCTATCTATCAATACTTCACATTGCGAAAAATCTGGCAATTATCATTAGCAGATGAAATTTAAAAATTATGGGACTACAATGAGATCCTTGAAGAACTGAGATTTAGACAAGAAGTTTCCTTTAGAAAGGACTCTGGCATATGAACAATTATATCATTGAAGCAATTTTAATAGCAAAGTATCATAACAGACAGAATTAGTGCATATAACATAAATCTGTTTGTTATTCTTCAAGCCACTTGGAAAAACTACCTGTACTCCAGTTATATTATAATAAATAGGTGGAATATCATAATTTTCCAGCGTTTTACGTAGTGAAAATATTAAGAATAAGTGTATATAGCATTAAGATAACTTGTATCTTATTAATATTTAAAAATATACAATTTTTTCCAACACCCTGAGATGAAGATATCGAATGAAGTCTCTCTAATGAAATAAAACTGCTATTGTTTGAAAACCTTCCAGTGGAATTTACATGCGCACATCCTGTGTAATGACACTTAACAGTTACTTGGGAATGCAATGGGCATACGTAGGTATGCACGAGGCACCTCCGAGTAACAGTAAAGTGACGCGGTCGGAATTAAAAATCGAGACGTGGTGGAAATTTCGCCTCGGATTTGCAGAGTAGTAGGTAGAAGAAGAATGCGGCCGTTCGATCCAAGGCTTTCGACTACAGACATACACACAACACATACGGTTTGCCTTGGGTGCAACGAAAATTTCTTCGCTCATCAAAATTCCGATAATTATTTGGGCCATTAGCGACCGCCAAAAATCCATCTAATTGCGTTTAGTCATATTTCTTGGTAATTAGAAACATTCCATTTGGTAATTTCTAATATTGGCGTTTTATTACATGCTAAAAAAATATGGAGAGAAAAAGTTATTCCATAAATTTATTTTCTAACTAGAAGAAGATTTTAGAATTAGTTTTAGATGAAATTTTAATAAATTAAGGAATCTCTAGACCATATTTTAGTTTTAATAACAAAAAATGATTTAGAACTTCATCCAGGTTACTATTTTCTTGTCAAAGATATTTTTGCAGTTTATTAGATCATATTAAAAGAAGACTAATTTTGGTTCTAATAATAAAGAACTTCCTGTATATTTCTGCATATCTTCATTTGTATTGACAAACATCGCCTAACCCTACAATAGCAGATCTATGAAGTAATGGGTTAACTTATTGATTATATGTAGCTTAATCAATAATCCATTACTTCATAGGCATGTTATTGTAGGGTTAGACGATGTTATTCAAAGGTGTCGAAATTTTTAGATTTTAAATAACTATTTACATCAACAACTTTCGTTTACCTTTTTATTGTAACTTCTACTTTAATCGCTAATATGTCATTCAAGCATCAAAGACGATTAAAGTGTTGTTAATTATTATTGATAATGTAAGCATTTTTATTTTCATCATAACGTTCTCTCTTCCTAAGTTGAAATTACGACACCAGCACCAAATTAATCCATAAAATGTTCTTTATACACATCACATGATAATGAATATTGCAAAGTGACACATATATATTGCATTGAGACATCTAATCTCAGTCTTAACTTCACAACTGGGGGCGTTCTTCATTTTCTTGAACACTATAAACACTCGCGTAAACAGCACAGTTCTGATATTGATCCTGACGAGACGCAACTGCACACACACACAAAGACAGTTGAAATACAACATGTTAGCATACATTCAGCGGCTACTCTATTCGCCAAAGCTCCGCACGGTGCATCCTCTTCTAATATCCATCGTACAATTATATTTTCTTATAAAAAATATAATAAAATTGTAAAAGAATGTTGCAATAATAAATAATAGAATTTATAAACAATGGCGATGCAATCTGATAAATAAGGAAACCATATCCTCAATGTACTTTTTTTATTACCTCGTTAAAACATAAGCAATCATACATTGTCAAATTGTCAAAATTGATTATATCTACATTGTTTTTAAGTAAATTGGTCTTTGATTCATTTAAAGTATCAAAAGTTCGTGTGTAAATTTCCTACAATCAAACCTGCTTTCAATATTTCTAAACTTTCTAGCGTTTCTCATTCGGCGAATTTGGACGAGGCCAACGGGACCGCCACTTGACCAAGCGTCCAACAATCGCCGAAATGAGTTATTGTATTGGTTACTCGTTCGGTAATCGAGTGATACAATCACCATAATATTCGAGCTCCGTTGTGAGGTGTAGCTCCGAATCAAGGACGCAAAATGCGCATTCCACCGAAGAAACTCGCCTCTCCGCAAATAATCATACGGAATTTACGTACGTGTCCCGCATGAATCAACAATGTAGATGGATGAAAAAATGTTAGTGACTGGTTTGATGATTCAATAAAATTCATGAAATTTTCTTAAAAAAAATAAATAATTACTAAGTTAGAAAGAATATTATAGATTCATGATTTAAAATAAAGATTTAAAACATTACCACCTGAAAAAATAATTTAATCCCAATACATCAAGATGACCAATTATTAACATGCTGTATATCTGGCTGTGTGAAACCATATTGCTTATTCGCAAAAAAGCTCTTCTTATTTTTTATGGGTTTCTTCTTAACCAAACAGTAAATTGAAAATATGTTTTATTAAGAATCTTCAATATTAATTTCTTTTAAGAAAGGTCTGATGCATTATAAACACATCATCATAGTGTTTTCTGTTGACTTATCATATTTGTCAACAAACATCAATTGATATATCATATTTGGCAGATGATAGTTAACATAATATTTCACCGATGAGAGTTATTACATGATATTTTCCAGATATCAGTAAACATAATATTTGGCAGATAACAATTGATATTAATGTTTGCCAGTTGATATATTATTTGGCAATGACAGTTATCACATGATATTTGATAAAGGTCACTTGACATAATATTTTTGACAGATGACAGTTGATATATAATACTTGACAGATAAGAGTTGTTACAGTTTATAAATTATTTTTTATTTGAGAAATGACAGTTGACATGAAATTTTGGACCAATAACAGATGATATAATATTTTACAGATAAGAATTGATATATAATTTCTAAAAAAACATATTTTGATAAATTAAAGTTAATATAACATTTGACAGTATGATGTATAATATTTGACGCATGACATGTGACACATTGAATAAATGCTAGTTAAAATATGATATTTTACATTTTACAGTTAACAGATGACAGTTAACATATAATATTTGATAAATCATAATTTATATGAAATTTGATACATGTCAATTGATATAATATTTGACAAATCAAATTTGACATTATAATTTACAGATACCAGCTGACATATAATATTTGTTAAATGATACCTGATATAATATTCGACAGATTAAAGTTCTGATATGAGTTTTGACATATTATTTGGCAGATAACAGCTATCACATGATATTTGATAAACGACAGTTGACATAATATTTGACAGATGTCAGTTGATATATAATACTTGACAAATAAGAGTTGTTACAGATTATATATAATTTTAAATTTGACAAATGACAGTTGTCATATAAATTTGGACAAATATTAGATGATATAATATTTGACAGATAAGAGCTTATATAAAATTTCTTAAAAAAAATAATTAACATAATTTGGCAAATTAAAGTTAATATAACATATTTAACAAATAATGTATAATATCTGACACATGACAATTGACATGTTTTATATCAAAATGTGATTTTATTACATTTTACAGTTAACAGATGACAGTTAACATAGAATATATGACAAATCATAATCTATATGAAATAATAAAATGTAATAACAGAAATAATTTCATTCAAATTAGTGTTGCTTTAATAGTTGTACTATTTGTAACACGCAAATTAATTTGTATTATTCAATGTCTGTCGAAGTATTAGCTAGAGAAGTAGTTGTTTCAAATTAATTTGTTTTGTAGTCTTAGTAAGACTCATTGTTGTAGATTCACGAAATGTTTTCGTATTTTTAAATTTATTATCTATATGAAACTTGATACATGCCAATTTTTATAATATTTGGCAAATAACACTCGACATTATAATTTACAGATGATAGGTGACATATATATTTTTTGACAATTGACATACACCATTTGAGAGACGGAAATTGACAGGGAACAAATAACCCCTGATATACAATAGTTGACAAGTAACAACTGTCATAATATTTACAATTTGACAGATGATACTTCACGTGTAATATTTGGCAAAGAACAGTAGACATATTGAAGAATACAGCTTCCACATTATTTTAAACAGTTAGCAGACTATAGTTGACATAATATTTGTCAAGTGACAGTTGACTTATGATATTTGTTAATTAATAGATGGCGGTTGGCATATAATATTTGATGGATGGCACTTGACATTATGTAGTTACTTGAGTACGTGAAGGGTGAAGGTTAATATCACTTAATTGAAAACGCAGTTATATTCCTTTCTTCAAGTGCCTGAAATGTACATTTAGCAGTGAAAAAATAAAAAGTGAAGAAAGTAATATAACTGTATTTTCAATTAACTTGACATTATATTAGACAGGCGATATTTATCATTTAAAATTTTACAGAAATCAATAGCCACAATATTTACATGTAACAATTGACATGACATTTATCAGTTAACAGATAACAGTTGACAAATATTAGTTGACAGATTACAGTTGACATAATATATATGTTTACAGTTAATTGATGACACTGGACATAACATTTGTTAAATTATTGTTGACTTATGATACCTGTTAGTAAACAAACATCAGTTGATATTTAATATTTGACAGATGACAATTGACATAATACTTGACCGGTGACAGTTATTACATGATATTTTCCAGATATCAGTAAATATAATTTTTGACAGATAAAAGTTGATATTGATATTTGTCAGTTAACAGATGACAGTTGACATATTATTTGGCAGATGACAGTTATCACATGATATTTGATAGACGTCTGTTAACATAATATTTGAAAGCTGTCAGTTGATTTATAATATTCGACAGTTGTCATAAAAATTTAGACAAGTAAAATTTCACACAAAAAAAACAATTAACATATTTTGACAAATAAAAGTTAATATAACATTTAACAGAATTTAACAAATAATGTATAATATTTGACACGCGACGATTGGCTATCAAAATATTCAAAATATGTTATTTTTCATTTTACTGTTTGGAATGATACATGTCAATAATATTTGGCAAATTACACTTGATATTATAATTTACAGATGATAGTTGACCTATAATATTTGTTAAATGATTATATACATATGACAGATAGAATTGTGATATGATTTTTGATAATTGACATATAACATTTGATAGATGGAAGTTGACCTACAATACTTGACAAGTAATAGTTGTCATATTTGATAATTTAATATATTACAGTTTGACATAACTTTTGACAAATGAGAGTTGACTTATGATATTTCTTAATTAATAGATGGAGTTTGACATTTAATATTTGACAGATGACACTTGACGTACTAATTGACATATGACATTTATCACTTAATATTTTCCAGAAATCAGTAAACACAACATTTACATATGATATTTTTCAGTTAACAGATAACAATTGACGTGTAATAGTTGACAGATTACATTTGACATAATATTCAACTAATGGCAGTAATCACATGATATTTGTTAGACGTCAGTTGTCATAATATTTAACTGATGATAGTTATTAAATAACAGATTACCGTTTTTATATATTTTTTTACAGTTAACAGATGACATTTTATATAATATTAGTTAAATGACACATGACTTATGAAATTTGTTAGTGAACAAACATCAGTTGATATATAATAATTGGTAGACAATAGTTATCACATGATATTTGACAGACGTCAGTTGACATAATATTTGATACATCTGTCGATATATAATATAGAGTTGACAGTATATATGATAAATGAAAGTAACTCGTAACATTTGACTAATATAAGTTGACACAATTTATATAAATTCTAAATTTGACAGATGGCAGTTGACATATGAATTTAAACAAATCACAATTTATATAATATTTGACAGATTACAGTTGACACATATTTGACAGATATCAGTTGAAAAAATATTTTAAAAATAACAATTAACATAATTTGGCAAATTAAAAGTAATATATAATTTGACAGTATTTATTAGATGATGAATAATAATTGGCACATGAAACTTGACACATTTTATAAATGCTAGTCAAAAATGATATTTTATATTTTACAGTTAACAAATGACAGTTGATATAGAATATTTGACAAATCATAATTTATATGAAATTTGTTACATGTCAATTGATATAATATTTGACAAATAACACTTATAATTTAAAGATGACAGTTGTCACAATATTTGTTAAATTATAATAGACATAATATTTGACAATTTACAATTGTGACAATAGACATGTTCTATTTGATATATTAATTTGATTGACAGAAAAACAAACATGGCAGTTGACAAGTAACAGTTGTCATAATATTTTTTAGTTAACAGATGATACTTCACATGTAATATTTGATAAAGAACAGCAAGCATAATGCAGATTACAGTTTTCATGGGATTATTAATTATAGTTGACAATTTACATAATAATTGACAGATGAAAGTAATTAGATGATATTTTCCACAGATTAGTTAACATATTATTATTTGTCAGTTAACAGATGACAGTTGACCTAATATTTGACAGCTAACAGCTATCACATAATATTTGATAGATGTCAGTTGGCATAATAATTAACGTATGACTGTTTGAATTTAATATTTGGATGATGACACAGTTTATATATTTAAAATATTTTAAAATTGACGGATGACAGTGGACATTTGAATTTTGATTTATTTAACAGATTACAGATTTGTCAAATGACAGTTGACTTATGATATTTGTTGGTTGATATCTAATATTTGACAGATGACATTTTCCAGAAATATGTAAACACATTTACATATAACAGTTGACATATGATATGTGTCAGTTAACAGGTTGTAATGTAATCCGTTCGGAGTCTTCATTCAATAACCGATCCCGGCATATCACAAGGTAACATTTGACATATAATAGTTGACCAATTACAGTTAATACGTAAGATAACAGTTGACAAAACATTTAGCAGATGGCAGTTATCACAAGACATTTGACAGAAGTCAATTGATATAATATTTGACAGATGACAGTTATTACATGACATTTGTCAGACGTCAATTCAAAATTATTTGACAAATTACAGTTAGATGCGTGGCATCTAATTCCTACATTCGATATTTTTGGTTTTAGCTGTAATTATACTTAGTAAGAATAAAAATTGTATTTAAAATTAGCTTAGTTTTATGACGATTCAATTGCAAAAAGAAACAATTATTCAGGCTTTTGCGCGAAATTAATAAATCCACTTTTTGATTGCAACAAACTAACTAACCCACCTACATAACGTAGAGAGCAAAAATCCTTGCGCGAATATTCGGAATTATAGTCAATTACACGCAAATTACAGTAAAACGTTGGCTGAATCGAGTTTCGTCGGTGGCGATGGCGTAAAGCCCAAGGAAACGACGTTCACTTGGAGGATTCACACCAAGACGAATTTCACTTTTTTTTTGCTGTTGAACGGTGCATTAGCATCGGTCGCGAGTTAGAAACTGTGCAGATAATTTCTAATCTGCATAATTGAAACCCAACAGCCGAAAACTAGCTCACCGAGTTATTCAATAAAAAAAATGAATGAATGAATGAATGAATGATTAAAATTATGCACGCACACTGTAATAAATGTTTTTATAATATATTTATATCTTATATTAATAATTAAAGTCATAGGTGTGTAGATGTACAGATTTAACGAATTGTGTTAGTTCTTTGTGATTTACACAAACAAAATTAAGACGAGTCTTCATAACCAGAAGGAAATTAAATTACTCGCCTCAACAGTATTAATTTGGACAAGGACTGAAAGATGAAAATAATAATAAGTTTAGTACTATTTTTAAACTGGTACATACAACATACTTTTATTCTGTTTTCTGTATCCATTTTTACATGAGACACATTTTTGGGCAATATTAAATTTCGTTTTCTTAACCATTGTGATGTTATTTTGGCATATTTTGAAAATTATAAGTTGTGTATTTGATTTTAGTATATCCAGAGTTTATTTGTATACATCATGTGTCCTTTCTTGCTTGATAAACATTTTTAGACAATTAAATTTCGTTTTCTTCATGGTAGCGATATTATTTTGACATACTTAGTTTGTAGATATTGTAGAAAGGATAGATAGAATTGAAAGAAATAATAAGTTGTGTTTTTGATTCTGGTAGAGCCAAACTACTACTTGTTTGATATAATTTGTGTCACTTCTTAAGTGAGAAATATTTTTGGGCAATATTGAATTTCGTTTGTTTTGAATAATCGGAAATATTTACAGTTGCCAACAAACAAGAGTTTAGATTGAATTTTTAGCTTTAAATTATTTTGATCGTCACGTTTATACTTTTAATATATACATCTCTAGTTATTGGAAGGATGTTTACAGTTGCTGATAAACAAGAATTTAGATTGACTTTTTAGCTTTAAATTATTTTGATGGTCAAAATACTTTCAGTATATAAATCTCTAGTTATTGGAAGGATTTGTAAAATATCTATAATCTTTGTTTCTAAACATCCATACTTTCACTTAATTACGGTATTAAAATCCAATCTGAAAGATTCATCATAATAAGGAAATAAAGACAAATTTCCCTAATCCCCATTACGGTTTTCACTATTGATAAAAAATTTTGCCAGCAGGAAAATCAGAAAGCGTTCTAAACCTAGTTTAATATTTAACATCCAACACTATTATTATTATTATTGCGATTAAGATTATTAACGCTGCAAACGTGGGTGTGTCACTTTCTTTTAAAGCGGCACTCTGGACAGTTTGCACAGTTTTCCAAACGTCCGCTTCCGTTGCGATCACCAGGCGACACATAAACCAGCTACTGCCGATGGTCTACCGATTGACTTTCTACATAATAAAGTGTCATTATGTGGAAACGGCGGCGGGAAATGCGTTAGGTAAAAGAAATAATGATAAAAAAAAAACGTTGCAAAGAGAAAGGGGACACACACAGGAAGGCCTCGACGTACGATTTCCCCCCTCATTTTACTCATTGTTTATGGATAATTGCCGGAGCAAACTGTTCATTAATTAAGACCTTTATGGTATTACCGATGAAAGTTGCGCAAGAAATTGTTAATAGGCGAAGGTCGGCGCTGTATGGGTTTTCTAGTTCTGTACGTGGGATACATGAAGACTAATTCAGACAGAAAAGAGTTGCTTACTTTTTTAAAGGAATTGCGATATATCATATATACTTATTCCATATTTTAAAAAAAAAACGACGTATCTTTAGAACGTAGATTAGCCGTTTTAGCTTCAACCTTGATCTTCTCGTTGCCACCGCGCAGAGTTTAATTACAGATTTCTGTAAATCGCAAGTTAATTAAGTGGTACGTGCGTTCAACTGCGCGCGTTACTTAATGCACCTACCTGGTGATGAAACCGAGGATTACCGCATCCGCGCCTTTAATTATTGCCAACCGTCGAGTTTTTACGATTCAAGTGCAGTTTCCCTCATCCATATGCGTATTTCAATGCAATCCCGGTGAAAATAAAAGTTGTTGAAAAGAAAACTTAAGTAGACATGTGAGTACGATGTGGCTTCCATTATTCAAGAATTATATAAGTTATAGAAAAGAAAATCTAAGTGTAAGTGTGTGATGAGGCGTTTAATTTTCAAGAATTATATAAATTTTATACAATAACTTTAATTACATTTTTTGCATTTCAAAAGATTTTTTAAAGCAGGAAAACAATTATGGTGTCCAACAGAAATCGTAATAATTAAGAGGAAGCAAGAACGCCACGAGGAAACTATTATTATATCATTTTGGGATCGTCTAAAAAAAAACTTTTAACGCAACGACCTTTAATGACATGCTTACTTATCATTACGACCACATTTCGTCTTTCACGGGTTAGATGGTGCGTGTTTGCATGTCAAAACGAGACCTTCTGGTCCCGTCCTCGTTTCGATCCAATTATTCCATTCAGCAGGCGTAACACGCGCGCGCTCCTCAATTCTTCTTCTCAAAAATGTTGTATATATTATCCCCATAAAGCATCATCAAGATGGATTCTGAAAAACTTAACCTAACTTATTTATATAATCAGATTTAGTTCGGCACGCCATCTGTATATTCGCTAGAAGACCTTTCAAGTCTTTCAGAAAGGTAGAAAGGAGGAGAACAATGCTGTCATCTTCCTAAAAGATTATATTTTTTAATAACTTCTCCCAGAATTGCTCAGGCTTTTTCAAATCCGCCTTAAGGTAGCACAATCTAATATCTCTTACTCTGGACGCAGAAATTAGAGTCGCCTACTATATTTGAATCTTTTAAATCTTCCAAAAAGGTAAGTACAGTGCTTACATCTTCCTTTAAGACCATTTTTTCTAATAACTTCTCCCAGAATTGCTAAAGTTTCGTCAAATCCGCCATAGGGTAACACAATCCAATATATCTTGTCTCAACGCAATACTTGGAGTCACTTTCAGTATTTGAACCTTTCACGTCTTCCAAAAAATGTAGAAAGGAGCTAACATCTTCCTAGAAGATTATTTCATCCAAAAATTTCTAATAAAATTGCTAAAGCTTTTTCAAATCCGCCTTACGGTAGCACAATCCAATATCTCTTAATCTGAGCGCAGTACTTACAGTCACCTACTTTAATTTAACCTTTCAAGTGTTCCAAAAAAGTAGAAAGGAGTAGTAAAGTGCTAACATCTTCCTAGAAGATTATTTCTTCTAAAAACTTCTCCTAAAATTGCTCAAGTTTTGTCTAATCCGTCTTAAAGTACTACAAAACAATATTTCTTAAACTGAGCTACTGTGCGTATCCAAAGGAGTAATCCCATTTATGGCTGTAGTCAAGGTGAGTGTGCTGAAGCTTAATTATAATTAAAATCGACATTTTATTAAAGAATATAAAAAGATAGTATTTATATATCCAATGTGCTTCCGTAATAAAATCGATCATTGATTACAATAATTTATTGTTTGCTTTGTTTCTCTTCTTAAATTAATCTAAAATACATACTATTACTATAATTTAAATTGAAGAGAGTTCATTTCTTCGAAATGTTCTTCCACTCATTCAACCTATTCTCGTGAAGAATGTTACAAATTTTCTATTGCACATTGAAAGGCTAAAGTTCTAAATAAAATTATCATCCACTGCTGTTCCAATGATACTTGTAACCCAGAAAGTCTATTTGATGGAGATGTCACCATTACCTTTCCAAATTTGCCTAATTTTTCTCTAAAGGTAAACTGGTTAGGTCATATATGATTAAATCCATTCCATAAACTTGATTTAAAAGACTTTATAAATACAATAATTTATTAATTATTCCTTTCTGTGCGTTTAAATATTTGTGGTGTCCTAAATGTTTCCGGCCGTGCCACTTTCTTCTTCTCGACGCCTCGGGCCTCGCAAAAAGCCGCCGAGACGTCTCAGAGGCTCGTTCGGATGAATGAACACGCCGACTTCTCACAATTGATGGTGAGAAAACGTCGATGCTAATTCGATTAGACGGTGAATGGAGGAGGGGGCGCAGTGTGTTTGAGAAGCTCAAACTCGTGCCTAATTACTTCCACAATCACGAATCCGAGAAAAAGGCGTTCCCTGATTGGTTTCTTCGAGATTGTCATTACCTAGAAAGTGTTGTTTGCGTTGATTGCGATGCGTTTTTGTTTTTACCGCGCGTTCAGATTTAGGTTAGGTCTTTTTTGGCTTATTGTTGACACTAATGTAAGGATATTTACTAAAGAAAAAATCTCGCATTAAGGCCTGAAGCCTTAATTCTACGAAGTGAAGCAAAATTTTATTTTCCTATTTTCAACTGCCCCATTCAACTGATGATATCCAAAAGGATTCAAAACAGGGTAACTAATAAAATGTTGTTGATTGATGAGTTACGTAAAGGTGATGCAATATAAATAACTTGTAATCACTTTCTTCGCATTTTATTTTTATTATTATAAAATATTATCATATTATTTGTCAGTTTTTTGTTAAGTGAAGTTTTCTATCTCTCTTATGTTTCTTTCCTTTCTTCACTACTTCATTTTTCTTTCTTACTTTTTCTTCAGTATACCTCGATAATAAACATAATTTGAAAAGCAACTCATTTGTTAATATGATTGAAATAGGTCAAGAGTACTCTAGTGCAAAAAATAATGTATTGGCTTAGGTCAAGAATACGGAAGGATAATAAATGTTGGGATAGGTCAAGAGTGCGCTAAAGTAATGAATAATTTGTTGGGGTAGGTCAAGCGTATGCTAGAGTAAGGAATACGTTATTGGGATGGATAAAATGAACGATAGGATAAGATAGGATATAAACTGTTGAAAAATTTCTCAAAGCAAATTATATGGGGAAGAGATTTAAAAGAAACTTTATCAAACGATAAATAAAACTTACTTTGTTAATATCACACACGAATTTATTTCGTAACTATAGTTTCACCTTACAAGGCCATTATCAAACGTACAGTACAGATAAAGTTCCTGAATCAATATGTATCACAAAGTTATGGCTTCAAGCATCCGACAGATTAAAAAGGGTTGAAAATTTTTACAAACGACAGCAAGAATATTTCAAGAACATTTTTAAAAGGATTTTAAATTTATCTATAAAAAAAACAACAACAACAATTGCGATTTAAAAAAAAAGAAACATCTCGGAGGAAAAATCCTTGAAATTTTCTTCTAGTGTAATGTTAGTTAAAATAACACTTTAATACAATTTACAAAAAAATGATAAAAAATTGTTTGTAAAAATTTATCAAAAAATCAATTGAAATTAAAAAAATATATATAAAATTTTCTAAATAAATCACATTAAAATTAAATTAAACAATCGAATTCTCTATTTTAGTAAGAAACAATTAGAAATTTATTAAAAAGAGAGGGATTTTTCAAAAAAGAAATATTTAATTAAGAAAAACACAAAATAAAATTTTTAAAACTGTTTTTTTTTATTTGAATGATAAAAAACAATAGAAATTTTGTTAATAAAAAAAATTGAAACGTAAAAAATCATTAAAATTTGAACTTGAAAAACAGTTGCAAATTTTAAAAGAGACAACAATAAGAATCAAACAAAAAAATCTTGAAACTTTTCGAAATAAAAACACGTTTAAATTCGCTTCATTCGATTTTAAGAAAAACAATTGAAGTTTCCTAAGAAGAAAGAGTTAAAATGTTCAAAAAACCTATTTTACTATAAAATAATTGTAATTTTCCTTAAATTTTTGAATTATTTAAAAAAATTCTTAACATTGAAAGATTAAAATCGGTAAAAATTGTTTTTAGAAAACTCTAAAACTCTAAAACAATTGCGATTAAAAAACTTTAAGAAAAAAAATGTTTATGTAAATCTTATCAAAAGGTTGAAAAATCTACGATATATAGCTATGAACAAAAAGAAAAAGAAGTAGAAGAATCACAAAAATTGTTATAATTACATGTAACTATCTTCAATAAAGATGTTTTATCTCTCTTATCAAGAAATCAATAGAAAATTTAAAATGAGTATTTTTTTCTAAATAATAACAAATTTAAAAATTGAAAACCAATCGAAGAAGTCTCCTAAGAAGAAAGAGTTGAAACTCCTTTTTTACTAATAAATAATTCTAAATTTCTTAAAATTTGAAATAGAAATATTTAAGCCAACACAGATTTAGTTTGTTAAGCATTTTTGGAATTGTACAAAAAAACTTTTTAATGTTTTTAAATAAAAATTAATAATAAATTAATAAGATAATTTTGTAAATAAAAAATAAAATTTTCCTTAAAAAACCATGATAAAAAATCCTATTTTAGTATTTTTAATAGAAATACGTCAAAAAATTAAGAATAAAAAACCATTGAAAACTTTCTTTATGGGCAATATTTGATGGAGAAATTAAATAAAAAACAGCAAATTAAAAAAAAACTTCTATTAGTACCGGTGTAACGAGAACAAGCGCTGAAAACCGGTCTATAATTTGTAATCAATAATTGTAGTTAATTATGTTTTAAAGTAGTAAAAGTAGTCAAAAATAAGTTTTGAAATAAATAAAATCCTGGCGTTACATTACTTGTCGAAAAAAGTAATTTTATAAAAAAAATTGTTTAAAACTGGCAGTAGAAAAACAAAAAATACACTAGATGATTAATTAAATGTCAAGTGGAACCAAAAGAAAGTTATTCCTTGGTGTATTTTTTTTTTATGAATATAGGGGTTTCAACAATTTATAATATTTATTACGTAAAACTTAAAATCATAATTATTACATGAAATGAAAGAGCAAACAGTTACAAGTGTTCTATGGGTGTTACACAGCATATAACAAGTGAATAGCTAGTAATAAACTTTCTCACTCACTCAATACTCTCTTTAGAAACATTTGATCGTCCTCTGCAAATGCAGTCGATATTTTCAAACTAATGATACCTTCTGCGGATGTATTTATCACTTGCTGGATCTGAACTTAATCCGGAACGCAAGATGCACAGTAAATACAGATTCGGTTATTGCAAACTGTTGAGCACAAAAAGCTTTCTGTTCACCAGTCGCCATTTTTGCTACTAGCATCCTCTAGCACATGCTCGTACCAACAAACAGAACTATTTGAGTTGCTCTTTCATTTCATGTATTAATTATGATTTTAAGTTTTACGTAATAAGTGCTACAAAGCGTTAAAACACCGATATTCATTTAGAAACACCCAGTAAATAAAATTAATAACATTATAACCTTTATGACATTTCACATGCTCAAAATTGTCTACTTTCGTCTTTTGAGTGTAAAAATGTAATCAAAATTAACCCACTAAAAATTGAAGCGAACCAACTCGCTAAAACGAGAAATTAGTTCTTCCAAAAACTATAAAATATATTTTAACATCAATTTTCTCAATTTATTGTAGGTGGTGGTACATTAGATCGGTTACAATCCTTTGTAAATGCTTTATCATCAGAAACGCTGATCATTTTACAAAGCTGTTACTTTACAAATGACTTTCCATGAATATAAATTAAATTCCCTCAAATTAAATTTTCTAAGAACATAATTGATTTACAATATATCCTCAAAAATAAATATATTATACCTTAGATATATTAAAGAGAATGCAAATGATTAAAAATAGACCAAAAATGGTTCAAAAGAAACCAAAAATGATCAAACATAGACAAAAAGAGAAACAAAATCGAACCAAATTGGGTAAAAAAAGAGAAAAACCAAATAGGCTAAAATTGATCACAATTAGACCAATAATAATTAAAAATGGTCAATAATAGACCAAAAAGTGATCAAAAGAGACAAAAAATGACCAAAATCGGACCAAAAAATGATTAAAATAAACCAAAAATCTTAAAATCTAAAATCTAGAAGAAAGTGAAAATTATAGAGAATAGACAAAAAATGTTAAAAAGTAACCAATGATCAAAAATGAACAAAACCAAGAGAACCAAAATCGGGCCAGAATGGTAAAAAAGATGCCAAAACGGACCAAAGATGATCAAAATGAGAACAAACATAATTAAAATGATCAATAATGGACCCAATAATGATCAGAAAAGGCCAATCACGAACAAAACGGCGCCAAATATCTTAAATCTTTAAGGGAGTGAAATGATCAAGAATAGACCAAAAATGGTTAAGAAGAAACCAAAGAAGGGTCAAAAACGAAAAAAAAAGAGAATCAATAATAGTCCAAAAATGCGTAAATCGGACAAAAATGGTCAAAACAAAAGGCCAAAACCAACGAAAAATGATCAAAATGAGAACAAAATTAATTAAAGATTGTCAATAAAGGACCACAAATGATTAAAAACGAACAATAAAAGACAATAAAGGAGTCATATGGACCAAAATTCCTAAAAATGAGCCTAAAAATGATCCAAAAATAAATAATAATGTAAAAATACAAATACATTTCGTAAAACTACTAATAAGAATATTAAAGAAAACTTTTAAAACTAACATTTTAAAATTTGTCTTAAAAAAACTTTTGGTAAAAATTGATTACAATTTACTTGAAAATTTTTGGAAAAAAGAAAAACAATTGAAATTTTGTTTATTAAAAAATGCAAATTATCTAAATAAAAACACGTTAAAATTTATTTACATTAAAAATAAAAAACAAAATTAAAGTTTGCTAAAAATAAAGAGATGAATCCTATTTTACGAAGTGAAAATATATTAAAATCTAAAAGGCTCGTTCACGCCTTTCCGATTTTCGGAAATTTTCGAAGATAAACACACTCGCTTGCTAGTCTTTGCTCCGTGCAGACGTACGCTCCAGAGTTTTACAAATCGTTTTAACAAAGTGTGTTACAACAAACCAATATATTAATAATAGTGCTATTCAGTGATAATGGCACCCACCTCTGATTCCGAAGAGGAATTCAAGACCCCGAAAAAGAGAGGAAGAGGACGGCCCCGGAAACACTCAGAGACATCCGACACATCCGCATTTGAGGTAACTCAAACCAGACTAACCAAAGACGCACAAACACCCAGGGACACTGACACAGCCACTTACACTAAAACACAAAATTACAAACACACAATGCACTTCACAACCGCAAAAGAAATTAGCCGCATCCAAATGGTGCAAATATGGTTTACGCACAACTTCGATAAGAATGTACTACTAATAAAAACAAAACACGGCTTTATTATAAAAGCCAACTACGAGAAACAAAGGTTAATTAACGACCTCAACACACTACAGGCCGAAAAGATAATAACAAAACACGCGGTCGACTCTCCGGCCGCAAATGCACAAAAACGCGACCACGCGGCGGCCCCGTCCTATAGCTGCATCATAAAATCGGTCGAATTAGAAATTAAAGATACAATGATCAGTGACTATTTAAATGACACAGGATTTTCGCACAGATATTGTAAACGCATTATCTCAAAGAAAACAAACGAACCAACCACGCTAATAAGGATTATCACTGCCTCCCACGAATCTTACAGCCGATTGTTACATAATAAATTCCCGTACATGTGCAAGGTATATCCCGTGGTGGAGAGCTCAGCACCCGAACCGATTCCATCCCCATGCGGTAAATGTAGCGAATTTACACACAAAACGGCGGATTGCACAAACACAATAAAATGCACAAAATGCGGAGGAGCCCACTCGACATCTACATGCAAGACAACACTCCCAGAAAAATGCACCACTTGCAAGGAAGAGGGACACGCAGCATGGTCCCAGAAATGCAAACAACGACCAACAAAGCCTATCGAGGGAATCCCCAACGTTAGGATCCAGCTCACTAACAAAAAAACTAAAGACATGGACAGGTCAGTAACAAAACACAACCGCGTTCATAAGCCATTTTCACTTCATGATTACATACTTGACACTTACGCCACCGAAATAAACAGGCCCTCAGCCATCGACCGCAACGAATTGTTAAAAAAACTTAGAAGAAGGTTCATTGAATCATTTGAAATCGATACTCATGCATCATTCTCGGGCAACCGTATGTTCATTGTGATGTTCGACCTTAAATTCCCTGACATCATCCCCATCGTTCTTCCCACCACCGGTGTACACACCGGTAATGTGCAGGTAATTAATGGCTAATATTCGTTTCCTTTATTCCAACATCAATTCCCTCCGTAACAAATCCCATTTACTTGCCCATTTCCTATCCAATAATCCAATCCATATAAACCTCCTCGTTGAAACTAAAACAACTGACAATTTTAACTTCAATAACTGGAAGTGTATTCAAATACCTTCCACTATTGCAAACGAAAATCAACGAGGAGGTTCTATAGCTTCCTTTCACCCATCCTTAACATATGGAAAAGCCAACCCTCCCTGCATTAATAACCAACTGAATGAATGTCTCCATTTCACCCTTCCAATAACCAACTTTACCCTTCATGTCTTTTTAGTTTACATCCATCCACATTCTTCTATTGACGATACAATCTTCACAAAGGCGTCGCTTTACGACCACGCAATAATAATTGGTGATTTTAACGTCAATAGAAGAAAATCCCGTCAAATCCAATTCTTCCTCTCTAATTCCAATTTTATAAAAATCCCAACTCCGCCAACATTTATCATGAGTGAAAGTCAATCATCAACTCCCGATTTAATCCTTTGTACATCCAACATTCGACACCTAATCCACTCCATAAAATTAATCCCAGACCTATGTTCCGATCACCTATCCATACAGTTCGATTTTAATACCCAATCCCAACCTACCCCATCCCCTCCTGAATATATCCATCATTACCAGAGCTGCAATATAGAAAAGGTTATAAACGACATATCTTCGACATTTGATTTTACTCAAGACATTAATCCTAACATTATTTCCCATTTTTGCCAATCCCTATCAGAATCAATTTTATTACATACCCCAACACTTAAAAAACAATACTATAAATATCCCCTACCCAAATATATCCTTAGACTGCTAAAATACAAGAGACAATTGTACAGAGACAGTAAATTCTACGAGGACAGTTCAATTAAAAACAAATTCAACAGACTAAACAAAGAAATTAAATTATTAATAACCGAATACAAAAAACATACTTGGCTGGAAGCTTGCCAAAGAATAAACAACAGCCAGGGCAAAACCTACTGGAATGAAATAAAAAAGCTTTGTAAATATAAAAAATCAGACAACATTGTAAATATTAAAGACCCAACTGACGGTTCAATACTTACGGACGATCAATCAATAGCGAATGCATTTGCAGGACAGTTAGAAAAGACGTTTCAAAAATCAGACAGCCACGAATATGACAACAACTTTTATAATACAGTTACGGACTGGTTCAATTCATTTGATAAAATACCCTTACCCCCTCCAACCGACGATTCATTAGACGAAACAGACTATTATATACAATTGCACTCTGGTAAAAATTCCTCCCCCGGTCACGACAAAATTCCTCGTCTACTCCTTAAAAAACTCCCCCACGAAATCCATATGTTTATACTAAAAATATTCAACTACTGCTATTCCAATCAATTTTTCCCTACAGAATGGAAGCAAGGTATCGCTATCTGTATTCCCAAACCTGACACCGATCCTACTTCAGTATCCAGTTACCGCCCCATTACTCTCCTCCCAGTAATAGGAAAACTATACGAATCCCTTATTAAACAAAAACTCCTCCAATCCTCTAACAACCACATACCCGAGTACCAGTTTGGTTTCCTGCCCAAAAGATCAACCACTCATCCTCTATCCATTCTAACCTCCAATATCCAAACCAATCACCTCGAAGGACAAAAAACAACAATCCTTTTTCTAGACATTCAAAAGGCATTTGATTCGGTTTGGCATATTGGCCTCATTTATAAGTGTTTCCTTCTAAATATTCCACGTCATTTAATAATCCTTATCCATAACTTCCTCTCTAACAGAACCTGTAAAGTAAGATTCAAACAAACCTATTCCGACCCTTTTCCTATCCACCAAGGTGTACCACAAGGATCTCCCCTCTCTCCCCTCTTATATAATATCTTTTGTCACGACATATACAACCCCAATCCAACATACTTTCATCCCTCCAAATACGCCCTCCTCTTTGCTGACGACACTGCCCTGGTTACCCACGCCCCGACTCTCCAAGCTGCCCAACTATCCCTTCAATCATCATTTGACGCAATCCAATCCTGGTGTTCCAAATGGCGAATGAAAGTAAACCCTTCAAAATCCAAACTTTTTATTCCCCACCATAAAATCACACCGCATTCCCCTTCTATTAATATTAACAATACCTACATCCACCCCTCCAACACCTGTAAATACCTAGGCGTCCTTTTCGATTCCAAACTTTCCTTTACAGCCCACGCACAATCAATTAAAACCAAAATCAAAACAAGAGCTCGACATTTCCGTGTATTAACCTACAAAAATCAGGGCATATCCACAAAAACAGCCGTCAAAATATATGCATCGATTTGTCGACCTCTTATTGATTACAGTGCGATCCTATTTAACCAAATCCGTCCTTCCACTCTCCATCACTTCAATGTCGCCGAAAGGTCAGCCCTACGTACCCTCACCAAATTAAGACACCCTGCTAACCCCCTACACAATCCTTCTAATGTTCTCCTTTACGAAACCACTCAAGTCACCCCCATATCCCAACGAATAATAAGCCTTAGTATAAAATTTGCCAAAAATCCCTTTAATGTAACCCTCCTCAATAAATTCTGTACCCCCCGAAACCCCAATATCCCCCCTAAACATAAACACCCATCAATCACGCTACATCAATTCATTAGTTCGAATCATCCAGACGGTTAAGCTAGCTAGCAAAGATATTTATTTTTTAAACATAACTTAGAGTCAAGACAGGGCAGAAAGACCGATGGTCGATAGCCCAAACGGACAGACTAACCATTATATTCCATTTGTCAATGTTTTTAATTGTATATATAGTTGTCTGAATAAAGATGTTATTCTCTCTCTCGAAGATAAAGAAAATGCATAAGAACAAAATGTGCTTAAAAATAGAAAAGATAGAAAGATTTCTGTAGACAAAAATAAAACAAAATAAAAGTAATAATTCAATAAAACAAAACTTATCAACTCTAATTCTAACCTAAAAACCGTTAACAATTATTAAAAGACAGCTGAAATTATATTTAAAAAATTAAAATTTGTTGTAAATAAACTAAAAAAATGATTGAAGTAATTATTATTACAAAAAAATCAAATGAAAATGAACAGTTAAAAATCTCTCTAAATAAAAACTTTAGTTTTCTTTAGATTCAAGTTTTTTAGAAAGAACACCTTTAAATATTCGAAAGATAAACTGAAATTAAACTATATTTTCGACACAAATTTGGAGATTTAAGAAATTTTGATTGCTAAACTCAACATTTACATAATTAATTTATGAAAAATCTTTAGATTTTGTCGAGATAACTCAAATCTCTTTTTCTAAAAATTTGAAGAGAAACCGTTGCAAAAAGTCAGAAAATATTCTCAAAAATGGAGGAGAAATTGTTGAAAAAATCTAACCTTTGAAAGTGCTTTAAGAAAATTGTTGCGATTTCATGAATTGAAAAAAAAATCTTAAGAAAAACCATTGAAAAAAATTAAAAATCGATTTTTAGATTAATTTGAAAGATATGCTATAAAAATTTAAACATTCCGAAGGGAAATTGCTGGAAAATTGTAGCCTAATTTAAAAAAATTCTCAAAATTTAGAAGAGAAAATTGGAAAAAGAGTTGTTAATAAGATTTTTAAACCTGAAGAAAAATTGTTGGATATAAAGATAAAAAAAAAATCTTGAAATTTGAAATATAAATTCCTAAAAAAGGCAAGAAATTATTTTAAAAAAATCTTAAAAAAATAAGAACAAAATGGCTGTAAGTTATAGAAATCTACAAAAAAAGTAATGCAATATATTTTTAAACTATTAAAACCTGGAGAAGAAACTGTTGAATTTGAAAATAAAAAATTTTAAAGTGAAATTACTAAAAAAACCCTATTTTAGTAAAAATTATTTTTTTATAGAAAAAAATGCTTCAAAAAATTAAAAGACAAACGATTAAAAAACTTTCTCAAAGGGATAATATTTGAAGAAAGAATTATAAAACAGTTGTAAGTTTTTAGAAAAACAGCAATAAGAATTTTATTGGAAAACATTTCTAAAAAATCATTTTAAAATTTGTTAATTGTAATCTAAAAACTTTAGAAATAAATTGATTACAGTTTACTTGAAAATTTTATATAAATATATTAAAAAAACAATTGAAATTGTGTTTATTAAAACATGCAAATTTTCTAAATAAAAACACGTTAAAATTTGTTTACTACATATATAAAAAAACAGGTGAAGTTTGCTAAAAACAAAGATAACCAAAAACTAAATAAAAGTGTTCTAAAAAAACATAATAATTTATTTAAAATTGTTTCGAATTCTATCAAATTTAGTTAACTTAAAAATAAATGAAAATTTTTCAATATACAGTAATTCCAATATAAAGAAGTTTCAATATAAAGAAATACTCAAAAAACTTATTTTACCATCAAATAATTGTAATTTTACTGGAAAAGGTTGAATAATTTCTTAAAGAAAAATATCTAAAAATAAAATAAAGACGGATGCAAATTTTTACCAAAGATAGCAAGAAGATTTTAAGAAAACTCTAGAACATTTTTAAATTTTTCAAAAATAATTGCTTAAAAATTTATTTATAAAAATATATCAAAAACTCAATTGAAATTTAAAAAAATCTAAATCTAAATAATAACACATTTAAATTGAAAAACAAAAGTTTTCTGAGAAAAAATAGTTGAAACTCCAATATTACCAAGAAATAATTATAAATTTCTTAAAAACTGTTATTTTTCAAACAGAAATATGTAAGAAAACACAGATTAAAAGTTTTAAAGCATTTTTGGAATTATATTAAAAAAAAACAGTTGAAATTTCGTCAAATTTTATAAATTCAAAACACTTTTTTTTACTAAGAAATATTTACTTTAATATAACCACTTTAAAAATTGTTTAAAATATAAAAAAACAAAAACTATTCAAAGAAAAAATATTTGAAGAACAAAAAGCTATTTTATTGAAGAAGAGAATAAAAATGTTTGCAAATGTTTGTAAAAGACAGCAAGAATGTTTTACGAACAATCTAGAAACATTTTTAAATTTGTCAAAAACAATTGCAATTTAAAGTTTAAAAATTTGTTAATAAAAATTTATTAAAAACTCAATTGGTGTTAAAAAATCTAAATAATATATAAATATATATAATAATAATATACTGACACAACACATTCGCATCAAATTATATATAAATAAATTTATTGTATAGTTTGTATATTGTGGCATATGTGAAATAAATGAAATGAAATAACACATTTAAAACAATCGATGTTTCCTAAGAAGAAAGAGTTGAAACTCCTATTTTACCAAGAAATGATTAACATTTCTTAAAAACAGTTATTTTTTAAATAAAAAGATTTGAGAAAACACAGATTAAAATTTTTAAAGCAGTTTTGGAATTATATAAAAAAACAATTGAAATTTCGTCAGTAAAAAATGGAGAGGGAGTTTTTAAGTTTTTTAAATTTATAAAAACTCTTTAAAAAGTCCTTTTTTTACTAAGAAATATTTACTTTAATAGAACCACTTTAAAAATTGTTTAAAATATAAACAAACAAAAACAATTGAGAATTTTCTCAATGAAAAAATATTTGAAGAACAAATTGAAAAAGTAGCTGCAAGTTTCAAAAGGGACAACAATAAGAATTTACTAAGAAAACTTTTCAAAATGACATTTTAAAGTTAGTCTAAAAGAAACAAAAAATGCGTTTTGAAAAACAAATTACAATTAACTTGAGAATTTGTGGAAATATTTAAAAAAATCAATTGAAATTTTGATTACTAAAAAAATAAACACTTACTAAGTTTTAACGTTCTTTAGTGGGTGTTTTATTTAAGTGTTTATCATGAATTACACGTAGAAGCGGTCGTAACTATACTTATGATCCAAAAATGCAAATTTCCTAAATAAAGAGACGTTAACATTTATTACGATATGCCATCTATGGTACCTTTATGGTAATATCGTAATCGATGGTTAACCCGAAGAGTTAAATACTCCTAAGTGAATCTCGATTCCCTGTCTCAAACTGCGCTACGCTGATGAGATCCAAAATAGATCGAAACCGGTCCGTGGCTGTTGTTGACAGGGAACAATAATGAATGTTTAATATTTGTTTCTTCAGATATTTAAAATAAAAAAACAACTGAAGTTTGCTAAAAACAAAGAGATTAATCCCAGTTTCCAAGAGAAAATATATTTTTTTGTTAACTTTTTTTGTTAACACCTTTCAAATTTTCAGAAATTTTCGAAGACAATACCCTAAGGAAATGTATAAAAACAAAATACACTTAAAAATAGCATATTCTTATGTAATTTTTTTATCTTAAATATTATAGAAAGTCCTAGAGAGAGAGAGAAGTAAGAAAATAATATTTCTGCAGAAACAGATAAAACAAAACTTAAAAACTCATGAGAATTTATCTAAAATTGTAAAAATCGTTACCAATTATAAAAAAAACAGTTGAAATTATATGAAAAAATTAAAATTTGATGTATATGTATACTAAAAAACTGATGGAAATAATTATTATTACAAAAAATTCAATTGAAAATGAAGAGTTAAAAATCTCTAAAATAGAAACATTCGTTTTTTTAACGATTCAAGTTTTCTAGAAAGAACACCTTTAAATTTTCGAAACATAAACTGAAATTAAAATATATTTACGACACAAATTTGGAAATTTAAGAATTTTTTTTATTGCTAAACTCAAGGTTTAAATAAACAATTTCCAAAAACTTTAGATTTTGTTTTTTGAAATCTGTTTTCTAAAAGAGAAATGGTTGAAATAGGACAAGAAATATCATAAAATTCTAAAAAATTGAGGAGAAATTGTTGAACAATTCTATCCGTTGAAAGTGCTTTAAGAAATTTGTTGCAATTGATAAAATATCAAGAAAATAAAAAAAAACTATTAAAAATTATATCTTAAAAAAATCTAGAAATTTGGAAGATATGCTAGAATTTTCGGGAATTTCTCTTCTGAATATTTAGTTTGTTATATTCGGAAGAGAAAATTCTAGCCTTCTTGAAAAAATGTCTCAACGTTTAGAAGAGAATGGAAAATTTGTAAAAACAAGTTAAATTTTAAAATCTAAAGAAAAATTAATTTGTATTTAAAGTTAAAAAATCTTGAAATTTGAAATATGCATTCTTAAAAAAAAAACAAGAAATGATGGAAAAATTCTAAAAAGAGAACAAAACGGCTAGAAATTCTAGAAATCTAGAAAAAAAGTAATGCAACATGCTTTTAAGCTATTAAAACCTTCCAGAATTTGAAAGAAAAATTACTAAAAAAACTTGAATAAGATAGGCAGAACTGATAGGAAAATTCTCAAAGAATTTAAAAAATCTTGATAATTCTAACTCTAAAAAAAGGTGCTGGAAAATTTTAAAACCTCTAAAACATGGAAGAGAAATTGCAGCAAAGTTCTTTTCCATTAATATTTGCCTTATTATATGCGTATTTTCCATCTTGAGACGGAGATTTGACTTTGTCAAAAATGACATATGTGTGATCAAAAAATGCAAATTTCCTAAATAAAAACATGTTAACATTTAAAGTTAATACTTGTTGCGTTGATGGAAACAGATATTAATATTAGGTGAAGAGTCATACTTGTTTTCTTCCATAATGTTTTTATTCAAACTTCAATTGTTTTTTTTTATTTTAAATATCTGAAGAAGCAAATGTTGACGTATTAGGTGAAGAGTAACACATCTTTTTTACCATAATGTTTTTATTTTCAGTTACCTGACACGTGTTTCGGTCTTAGCAGACCATTTTCAAAGTTTTCAAAGATTTTTAACTTTGAAAATGACCTGCGAAGACCGAAACACGTGTCAGGCAACTGAAAATAAAAACATTATGATAAAAAAGAAGTGTTACTCTTCACCTAATTCGTCAACATTTGCTTCTTCAGATATTTAAAATAAAAAACAATTGAAGTTTGTTGAAAACAAAGAGATGAATCCTATTTTCCAAGAGAAAATATATTAAAATCTGAAAGGCTTGTTAACGCCTTTCAAATTTTCAGAAATTTTCGAAGACACAAAAAATTAGCTAAGAAAATGCATTAGAACAAAAAATGTGCTTAAAAATAGAAAATCTTGAATATTATAGAAAATCCTAGAGATAGAAAGATAGAAAATAATATTTCTACAGAAACAAATAAAATTAAACTTAACAACCCATGAGAATTTATCTAAAAATGTAAAAAAACGTTAACAATTATTATTAAAAATGAGTAGAAAATATATGAAAAAAAATAATAAAACCTGATGTAAATATATTAAACAAATTCATTGAAATAATTATTATTATAAACAATCAAATTAAAATGAAGACTTAAAAATCTCTCTAAATAGAAACTTTAGTTTTAGTAATAATAATAAAAATAATGATAATGTTTCTTTATTTTCAAAGTGTCAAAAATTTGTACAAAGTGAAAATTAATTACAAAGTAGAAATTAGATTCAAGTTTTCTACAAAGAACACCTTTAAATTTCCAAAAGATAAACTGAAATTAAAATATATTTACGACATAAATTTGGAGATTTAAGAAATTTTGATTGCTCAACGTTTAGATAATTAATTTTCAAAAAAATTGAAAATCTTTAAATTTTTCCAACATCACTAAACTTTGTTTTTCTAAAAATTTGAAGAGAAACCTTAAAAAAAAAACAGAAAATATTAGACAATCCTCTAAAAGAGAGGAGAAATTGTTGGAAAGTTCTAGCCTTTGAAAGTGCTTTAAGAAATTTGTTGCAATTACGAGAATTGAAAAAAAATCTCAAGAAAATAAGAAGAAAAACTAAAAATTAAATCTTAGAAAAATCTAAACATCTGGAAGGCATACTACAAAAACCTAAATATTACGAAGGGAAATTGCTGGAAAATTGTAGTCTACTTAAAAAATTTCTCAAAATTTAGAAGAGAATGGAAAAATTGGAAAAAAGGTGGTTAATAAGATTTTAAAATCTGTACAAAAATGGTTGGATTTAAAGGTTAAAAATTTGAAATATACATTCCGAAAAAAACGGAAGAAATGATGGAAAAATCTAAAAAATAAGAATAAAATGGCTGTAAATTCTAGAAATCTGAAAGAAATGGTAATGAAATATTTTTGAACTATTAAAACCTGTTTAATTTGGAAATAAGTATTAAATATTTATTTGTCCACTGTGCTTACATAATTAAATCGAAAATACATATCTAAAAATAAATTATTACAAAAATTGCACATGGAAAGGCTTGAGTTCATAATATGTACAACGTTCTTCCACTCTTGTCTGCTTCAATACCAGTGCTGCCACAGAAGATCTCTTTGATGAAGATTTCATCATTATCTTGCCGAATTTGGCTTATTTTCTTCTACGGAGAGGACTTCAAATTAAACGTGCTATGTCACATTTGACAGTTTTATTCTCAGAATTTGATAGAGAAATTACTAAAAAAAACTTGAATAAGATAAAACAAGAAGTGATGATTTGTACCTATGCTAGCTTTTGGAAGAAACTTTTTACAATTGGGACGACCTGTAAAATTCAGGAAAAAGAAATGTTGTTGAAATGCAAAACAATTAATTTAACAAAGTCAAAAAATATCTAAAATGTATATAAGCCTTAAGTATCTTAAATATCATATATGTAATTATGATTAATTAATTTCTCACTTAACCCATGGGGAAACATTTTTGTATTATTTCAACAATCAAATCATATGATTATACTTGTCTTTATCATAGATGCTTTTATGAAAGAATATTGACAAAAAAATGGCACAAAAAATTATACAGGTTGACTGACGAAAAACCTTTGGTGTTGTATCTCACTTATTTTTTATCCGATTATAATAAATAAAACATTAAATTAAACCATTTTTAAAAGACTTTAATATGAACTGTACTGATATTTTTTCTTGCATCCAGTTTTTGACAAAAGACGATCAACTTTTTTTTTTCAAATTGCACTGTATATATATTTTGTACTGATCCGCAAGGAGATTTTTTTCTGAATCTAAATTTGTAAACGATTTTATCCATTCATCAAACCAAAGTCGAGAAATTGAGGATTAAAAAAAAATTAAAAATCAAATACCCATAGTAAACAATATACAGAGCCTATTCCAAATGTCAAAAGTGACAGTGTCAGTCATTGGTACAATACTGCAATAATTTTTAATAATTTCATAATAAAAATGTTGCAAGATTTCAAAAACTGAAAAACGATTTCTGTAGAAGCACAAAATTCTAGTACAGTGTTTGAAATATTACAACATTTTAATTATGAAATAATTAAAAATCGTTGCAGTATTGTATCAATGGCTGTCACTGTCACTTTTGACATTTAAAATAGGGTCTGTATATTGTTTACAATGGATACTTGACTTTTTATTTATTTTTTTAATCCTCAATTTCTCGACTAAGTTTGATGTATGGATAAATTTGTCTACATTTTTATATTCAGAAAAAAAATCTCCTTGCGAATCAATAAAAATATATATACAGTGCAATTTAAAAAAAAATGTTGATCGTATTTTGTCAAAAACTGGGTGCGAGAAAAAATAACAGTTCAGATCCTATTAAAGTCTTTTAAAAATGGTTTAATTTAATGTTTTATTTATTAAAATCGGATAAAAAATAAGTGAGATACAACACCAAAGGTTTTTCGTCAGTCACCCTGTATATATCCCAAAGAAATAAAGTTATTATTATTATTATTATTACTATTATTATGTAACAGAATAAATCTATCATCTATGTCATGTGTAATATATCATTTACAATCTGTCATCTATCATCTGTAACCTGTAATAGGCCTATAATATATTATCTGTCGTTACTACTACTATGTAACAGAATAGATTCTCCTATAAATTGTTATCTATTAATTTGATATCTGTCTTAACGGCAAAAAATTGTCATCTATCATCTATCTACCATCTTTTACCTGTAATCTGTCATCTGAGAAATGATTGACAAGGTATGACAGATACTAGATAAATGTCATTTGCCACATTTTATGCAACTTTAAACCTATCATCTATCATATGTCATGTGTAATCTATCATCTGCAATTTGTCATCTATTATCTGCTATTTGTCATCTATCATCTGTAACCTGCAACGGGCCTATTATATGTTACTTGTCATTACCACTACTATTATGTAAAAGAATAAATCTATCATCTATAATCTGTCACGTGTAATATCATCACCTATCATCCGTAACCTGCTAAAGGCCTATAATGTGTTACCTGTCATTACTGCTACTATGTAACAGAATATATTTACCTATCACTTGTCATCTATTATATTTTAATATCTGTCTTAACGGAAGAAATTTGCCATCTATCATTTATCTACCATATTTTACCTGTAATCCGTCATCTGAGAAATGATAGATAAAGTATGACAGATACTAAGTAAATGTCATTTGCCACATTTTATGCAACTATAAATCTATCATCTATCATCAGCCATGTGTAATCTATCATCTGCAATTTGTCATCTATAATCTTCAATCTGTTATCTATCATCTGTAACCTGCAAAAGGCCTATTATATGTTACTTGTCATTGTCTGTCCCGTGTAATATATGATCTCTAATTTGTCATCTATCATCTGTAATCTGCAATAGGCCCCTAATTTGTTATCTGTCATTACTATTATCTATCATCTATTAATCATCTTTCACCTGTAATCTGTTATCTGAGAAATAATAGACAAGGTATTACAGATACTAGGTAAAATAAATGTCATTTGCCACATTTTATGCAACTCTAAACCTATCATCTATGATCTGACATGTGTAATCTATCATCTGCAATTTGTCATCTATGATCTACAATCTGTCATCTATTATCTATAACCTGCAATATGCCTATTATATATTACTTGTCATTACTACTATTATTATGTAACAGAATAAATCTATCTCTATCATCTGTCACGTGTAATATATCATTTGCAATCTATCATCTATTATCTGTAACCTGCAATAGGCCTGTAATATGTTATCTGTTATTACTACTACTATGTAACAGAATAGATTCAACTATGACTTGTTATCTATTATTTTGGTATCTGTCTTAACGGAAGAAATTTGTCATCTATCATCCATCTACCATCTTTTACCTGTAATCTGTCATCTGAGAAATTATAGACAAGTTATAACAGATACTAAGTAAATGTCATTTGCCATATTTTATGCAACTATAAATCTCTCATCTATCATCTGCAATTTTTCACATCAACAGGCCTATTATATATTATTCGTTATTACTACTACTATTATGTAACATAATAAATCTATCATCTATCTAGAAATTTGTCATCTATCATAAATCTACCATTTTTTTACCGGTAATCTGTCATCTGAGAAATCATAGACAAGATAGTAGATTCTAGATAAATGTCATTTGCCACATTTTATGCTATCATCTATTATCTGCCTTGTGCAATCTATCATCTACAATTTGTCATTTATTATCTGCAATCTGTCATCTATCATTTGTAACTTGCAACAGGCCTATTATATGTTACTTGTTATTACCACTACTATTATGTAACAAAATAAATCTATCATCTTTCACGTGTAATATATGATCTGCAATTTGTCATCTATCATCTGTAACCTCCAATAAGCCTATAATATGTTTTCTGTCATTACTACTATTATGTAACAGAATAGATTCACCTATAACTTGTTATCTATTGTTTTAATATCAGTCTTAACGGAAAAAAATTGTCATCTGCCATCCATCTACCATCTCTTACCTGTAATCTGTCATCTGTGAAATGATAGACAAGATATGACAGATTCTAGGTAAATATTATTTGCTACATTTTATGCAACTATAAATCTATCATCTATCATCTAGCATGTGTAATCTATCATTTGCAATCTGTCATCTATCATCTGTAACCTGCAATAGGCCTATTATATGTTACTTGTCATTACCACTACTAATATGTAACAGAATAAATCTATCATCTGTCACGTGTAATATATCATTTGCAATCTGTCATCTATTATCTGTAACCTGCAATAAGTCTATAATATGTTATTTGTCATTACTACTACTATGTAACAGGATAGATTTACCTATCACTTGTTATCTATTATTTTGATATCTGTCTAAGCGGAAGAAATTTGTCATCTATCATCAGATTCTAGGTAAATGTTATTTGCTACATTTTATGCAACTATAAATCTATCATCTGTCATGTGTAATCTATCATCTGCAATTTGTCATCTATGATCTGCAATTTGTCATCTAGCATCTTTAACCTACAATAGGCATATTATATGTTACTTGTCATTACCACTACTATTATGTAAAAGAATAAATCTATCATCTATCATCTGTCACGTGTAATATATAATTTGCAATCTGTCATCTATCATCTGTAACTTGCAATAGGCCTATAATATGTGATCTGTCATTACTACTACTATGTAACAGAATGTATTCACCTATCATTTTATCATCTATTAGTTTGATATCTGTCTTAATGGAAGAAATTTGTCATCTATCATCCCTCTACCATCTTTTACCTGTAATCTGTCATTTGGGAAATGATAGACAAAGTACGACAGATACTAGGTAAATGTAATTTGCTACATTTTGTACAATCTATCATTTGTCATGTGTAAGCTATCATCTGCAATTTGCCATCTATTATCTGCAATCTGTCATCTATCATCTGTAACCTGCAATAAGTCTGTAATATGTTATCTGACATTACTACTACTATGTAACAGAATAGATTCACCTATAACTTGTCATCCACTATTTTGAATCTGTCATCTGCCACCTCCTATTTATAATATGTCATCTCTTAAATAATAACTGCAATCTATAGTCTGCTATCTGCCATTGGTCATTAAAAATCTATATCACCTGTCATTTATCATCTTAAATTTGTCATTAGTTATCTGGCATCTACCAAAATCGATGATTACTTTTCTACCATATGTCAACTGTTATAATTTTATCATTTAACACTTTTGAGGATTTAATAAGTATTAAGCTATTTTTATTATTAATATTATCGTAGAAAATATTATTAAAAGAGTTTAAAAAAACATTTGAAATTTTATAAGAAAACGCAATTGAAAACTTTTTAAGAAATTCTTTCAAATTTGCCAAAAAATTATAAATGAAAATTGTGGAAAAAATAAAATTGATTTTTAGTTGTAAAAGAAGTAAAATATTGTTTCTTAATATCAACTGACAGTTAGTAATTTATTTATCTAAAAATCTAACATACAACAAACTAAATTGATTGTCAAGAAATTTAAATTAATTTATAGAAGCCTTAATTACTGAGAAATATAAAATCTTAAATATAATAGAAAATCCTGAAAATTAAAAACCAGGGAGAGCGTTTTAAAAATGCTGAGAATTAAATAGCAGGGAGAGAGTTTTAAAAGTGCTCCAAAACATATGAAAAATTCAAATGGAAAATACAAAACACCATGAATCCAAAAATGTTTACAACCTAATGAAATTTTTCAATTATTTAAAATATTGTAAAGAATTCTTAACGTTTCCTTTAAAATATTATTAATAACTTCAGAATTTCAATAGGTTTTCTTGGTATGTGCTTAAAAACATTTAAGAAATTCGTAACATAAAATATACTATCAAAAATTCTTTATCTGTGGCTTGAACATTCACCATCATTTAAAATTACCATTACTTTTAATAAACCTGTACTAACCCGTAAATCATAAACACTTCCGAAAAGTGTGTAATAATTCCGGACTCCGCGCCATTGTCTTAATTCCCGAAACTTAACAACAACAACAACCATTGTGTACCCTTGTTGTTAATGTTTCTTGTGTTGGCCAACTGTCGAGCACAGGCCCGTTACGAAAACAAGTCGCCGGCATTTAAAAAAGAAAAGAAAAGAAAAGAAACCGTGATCGTTTATATAATCGAGAAGAACCACATTAGAACCTGTTTATTATTAAAACTTTACCGTAATTCGAGCGCGTCGCAGAAGAATTCTGTGGTTTTTGCGAATACCACCATAATACACCCCCCGTTCACTGGAAACGCACGTTTGAACTCGTCGGAAACTTAAGAAGCTTCCCTTTGTCGAACAGGTATAGAAAAAGAGTACCTGCGTGGGATAGCTTCAACAAAAGAAATAAAATAAAAACGTATTCCACCTGGACGTGACTCAGAAATTTTTTTATTTTGCGTGATGAAAGAATTAAACTTTACTTTAAAGATGATTAATACTAGTAGTACCAAAGGTACTAATCACCTTCAAAGTTTGATTCAATTTTTTTGAAAGGTGTACAAAATAGTTATAGAAATTAATAATTTCAAATAATATATTCTCCTTTACGGTATTAGAAAAGAATTCTTCAGAAACGATTTATACTTTCCCTATATAGGGAAGTATAGTTTTCATGAAAATTTTTTTGTATGATTTCTGTTGATTAAAATTGACTCTAGTTGCTCTCAAACATGAAAATTTTGATCTACAAATTTATTGAATGCTGATTAACTTATTTACAAATTCGCTCGTTAATTATCTGAAACGTTCCCTCATCCGCAGAAGAATTCTGCGTTGCTCGCTTGGCTAATGAACTAAATTGGCCGCGCTGGGTTTTTTTTAATTAAAATTCAAATGATTAACGGTTTGGCCGACACACAAACGCACCAAGAAAATTCGTCGAAACAAGTCCAAAGGAGAAGGTGTAATAAACGGGCGATTAAACAAATTTAGCTGGATTTAATGATGTGATATAATAAATATGTACACATTAAATTTAATCAACAATAATTTGGATTCAGATTTGGTATTTATTATTATTCTTTCAATCTTGTTTTTCAAATTCTATTTACTCAAATAGTAGTTTAATGTATGCTTAATTAATATTTCTCATCGGTTTTAAAATTCGAGTTGGAGAACATTGAAATATTTCACGAACTAATTGTTTTTTATTTGAATTTGGAAGTACTTTCAAATTTCGATTTTTTTGTGTTGGTTCAACTGTTAAATTCAAGTTTTGATCCAGTACCGCTACGTAATGTATAAAAATTTCATAATTTCGTGGAGAATGCGCAACGGATCGCATGCAACAGGAGGTTTTGGCGCAACAGTCGAATGACGAAAATAATTGAACTTCGCCGTTAATTCGCGAAATTAACATAACACGACGTGTAAAACGGATTCGATTAGAGCCAGAAGGCGAATTCCACGAGATTCGACCCGAGGCGAAACGACGTGGGCAGCGCGACCTCACTCGGATCACTCGGATCACTCGAATCATCGCGGAATATTAAGAGTCGAGACTCGAAACTTACCTGTATAGCCGTCCTCTTAACTTCAATATAAAGCCAATTATCCGTGGCGAAGGCGATGGTGAGGAGCGCCACCGCCAGAATCGAGGTGATGGTGGCCAGGCTGAGGGTAACCGCGGAGCAGGGCATCTTCTTCTCGCACTGTTTCCGTAATTTCGCGACAAATCAAAAACGGTCGAACAACAACAACTAAGAGATGGTAGAGGAAAACAACAACACTCAACCGGAAGTCGACTTGTGCATGTTGTTCCCAGGAAAACAGCGGAGCCACACAACGAACAACACGATACGAAACGAACGGGAGACGCGCGCTCGAAACTCAAGAACCTGTCGGAATGGTCTTCGGGCAAAGGTGGTTCTCTCACCTGAGTACGAGGGGGGGGGCGGCGGTGCGGCGCGCGCAAATATTCCGTGAAAGTCGGAGAGGAAGGCGCGCTCTGCTCTTGCTCAAGAAACCGACCCGCCGCATTCCACGCCGCCGAACAGTTTCTAATGGAAAATAGAAAACGCCGAGTTTTCCCGATCGCATTCCAGCACAGGAAAAACGACAAACACACTTTTGCGAAGGAAATTGACTGATTAATACTTTTGCAATGATTAAAACAACTAAAAAAAAACAACATTAAACAGTTTCTTCAGTTTTTTTTCATATCTTAAACATAACCTTTTTTCAAGTTTCAATTTCAACAGGAGGTCTATGCATTTTGTCTAAATTTTTTAAGGGTGTTTTATCAAGCCATTATAATTTATATCAAAACCACTTCTACGAGACATGTTTTCCATCCATCTATCAATTGGCCTTTACAAGAAAACATGCCAAAAATCTTGTTAGTAATTTCACTCCCAAATACTCAAAAATTCCCTTGAATTATCCCAGAAACTTAAGTCTATCACTACAACTAAACTTAAACTCGAACACATATGTAAGGTAGAAGTTCTAAGAAGAGATCCAATAAATATTATAAACCATTTCAACTTAGACATAAAACAAGGCTATGTTCCAAATTACCGTAGTATAGTCACTCACAAACTATTTTAACGTGCATTCAATCATTTTTAGTTCATTTTACAGAAAGAAATACGTTCAAACTAGTGTTGCTTTGATAGCCTTGCTATTTTGTAACACGCAAATTAGTTTTGTATCATTCAATGTATGTCGAAGTATTAGCTAGAGAAGTAGTTGTTTCAAAAGTGATTTGTTCTTGTAGTCTTAATAAGACTCATTTGTTGTAGATTTTACGAAAATATTTTCGTGTTTTTTTCTATTTATAAGGCTAAAGGCTTTATCTTGTAGAGTCATTAGAGTTACCGTTAAAATAAGAATAAAAATAGTGATGTGGCCATCATAGTACTTTCCTTACATTTATATTCATGTATTAATTGTATCATTTGTCATTTGTATTCTTGTTATTGTATTTTAATTATTAATTTAAGTTTATATGGTAATTGGAGTTTTGGCTAAAAATCAATAAATAAATAAATATATAAATATAAAAACCAAATTGCGTCATGAAGAAAGTGTGGGATAGTGGCCCACCCTACATATTTTTTTTTACTTCAATCACAGTCAGTCGTTTGATTTTAAGAATAATATAGCATTATTACGATTAAAGTTATTGACAACCAAGGATAATTTAGCGATTAAATTTTCAATAAATACGTAGGGTGGGTGGGTGTCCGCTAAAACACCCTCCAAAAGTGTTTTAATGAATGCATTCTTTATTTAAGAAATATTTCTAATAATATTCATTGCACTACACAATTTACTAAGTTTCTAGAATCATTAAAATCTCTATAATCTTTGAACTTGTATAATTTTTAAAATTTAATCATCTAAAGAATCATCATAATTATTTGAAACTCTATAGTTTTTTCTAAAAGCTTTAAATTCTCCAGAACGATCAAAATTTTTAATACCTTTAGAATTCGTAAAATTTCTGGAATATTTAAATTTTATACAAATTTAAGACACATTAAAATTAATAGAATCTTTTTAATTTTCAGAATTTTCAGTCTTTAAAACTTTTTGAATGTTTAGAATGTTTTGAGTTTGTTATAGAATCTTTAAAATCTTTAGAATTATCAAAATCTGTATAATATTTCGAAATCCTTACATTCCATTTAATAATTCCTTAGAATCTATAGTATTTATTTGTATATTAAAGTTGTAAATATTTTCATAAACTTTGCATTGTTTTGAATATTGAGTATTCATAGAATATTTCTTAAGACTTAATTTTTTTATATTTTTTTAAAGAATTTTTTAAATTTTTAGCATCATTATAACACTCACGTTTTTTTGAGTTAAAATATTGAATCTTGGATTTTTTTTGTAAATCTTTAGGACCTTTAGAAATTTTAGAAGAAATTTTGAAATATTTAGTTAATTAGAATATTGGGATTTTGATTGCTAAAACTATAAGAAACTTAAGAATCTCTAAACTCTAAATTCTATAGGAAATAAATATTTGATTTTCTAACGATTTAATATTCAAAATCAAAAATATCAAATATTTATTTCCTATAGAATTTAGAGCCTAAAGATTCTAAAGTTTCTTATAGTTTTAGAATTTTAACTCATTAAATTCTAAACATTTTTTTAGAATTTTTAGCGTTTTAAATATCTCTAGAATAATTCGAATTTTTAGAGCTTAGAAAATCTTTTATTTGTATAATCTTCGGAATCCTGAATTTCTTTTATGTTTTTATTATTTAATTATCTACTACCTTTAATATTTGTAGAAATTTTGTTAGAATCTTCAAATTCTTTTATATTTTCATAGAATTTTTAGAATTAGAAAATTTTAAAATGTTCTAACGATTCAATATAGCTAAAAAAGTCTGAGGATTATAAGGATTTTAATTATACTCCACAGATTTTTTTAACTATATTGAAACGACAGAACTTTTTAAAATTTTTGAATTTATTTTATCGTTTAGACTAGTTAGAAAATTTAGAATCCTAACGGCACTAAATTCTTTAAAATCTTTATATTCTTTCGAATATTTAGTACCTTAAGAATAATATACTACTAATAGATATAATATATAGATTATGAATATTCAGACTCTTTAGATTTTGCGGAAACTTTAGAATTTCTATTTTTTTTAATTTAAAGAATCTTTAGAATTATTAAAATAATATTTGTGCAATCCTTGGAATATTCAGACACTTTATACAATTTTAAGAATTGTTAGAATCTTGAGAGTTTTTAGAATTTACAGAATCTTTACAATCAATTAAATCCATTACCAAACTATCAAGTTGTTGGATGCTCGAAGCCATAACTTTGTGATATATCTTGAATCAGGAACTTTATCATTTTTTTTTACCAAAACAATAGATTGTGTGACCCTATATGGTGATCAAGTTTCTTCAAAAGGATCTCTAACAGGAAGGTATTTCAACACATCCAGGTCCAGACTAGAAATGCAGAAAACAAGAACTCATGGAACAGATAAAACAGGGCGATGAAGAGCTACAAGTTTTAAGGGAGTAAGAGTAAGAAGTAAAACTGAAAACCGAATTAATAGTGAGGTTTCTGAGATGCAAAAGACAGGGACAAAAATAGCAAGGCAAAGGCAATTGGGAGATCTGAGGTAAATAAAAGAAGAGCTTGCAAGCATTGAGAGGTTTAGGATTCTTAAAGAGCGTTCTTTAGCTCAGTGTAAGTCTAATTTGGAAGCAATGCAAACTATTTAAGATTCAGAATCAGAATTACATCAGGAATTACTTACACAATTATCTGTTGCTGATCAAGCCGAGGTGGATTCCTTAATTGACGACATCTAAAGTCTGAATAATTGAGGCTGTTAGTTGTTGAAAGTTCATTTCTAATCACTTGTGTGTCGAAACAATTGTCGCGAACGGCAAAATAAATATTTGAAAGTTTTATAGTATTTCATTTACGAAAATTTACCAAAGTGATTACATCTAAAGTCTTTAGAAAGAGAATAAAGAGGCATTCTCCATGCGTATAAAATTAGAAGCAAAAAAACCTTTTTAACCAATAATTTAATACGTTGCCGTGATGAGGTACTCCATGCCCTGCAAAGATAGAAAATGACAGCTGGTGAACTGCAAGTCAGAGGTGGATAAAATTGACAAGAAGGTGAATAAAGTGAATAAAGACATAAACAATATGGACACAAAAATAAAGGATATTACAAAGAAATTAAAAAATAAGCAGTTAGAATTAGAAAAATGGAAAAAAGTTGAAAAAGAAGCCCAAGATAAAATAGATGAAGATGCAAAACACCTGGAAAAGTTTGCTAGCAAATAAAATCTGTTGAAACAGAAAGTACAGGAGTCTGTATAGAAAATCAATCAGCTGGGAGCTTTGCCATCTGATGGTCTATACACACAATATAGATAGGTAGATAGATAGATGTTATATGGGTGGCACCAGAGCCTATTCCACCGCAACCTTTTCAGATCTATCTCAAGTGACCAGCTCTAGCTTTGCCTCTTTGATTAGTCCTATTAGCCCTACCAGAGGGGCTTGGGTATAGATCTCCGCGCTTGGGTTTGTAGTGCCCAGCTTTTGATATCTAACCCTTGCTAGAACCTCGTAGTGGCATAGGATGTGGAACGAGTCCTCTTCTTCCTCTAGGCAGAATCTGCATGGTGCTTCTTCCACCAGGCCTATTTTGCTCATATGTTTGTTGAGCTTGCAGTGTCCTGTTATCAGGCCTACAATTGTTTCGACCATTTTTCTGTCTTGTTTCAGAAGTTCGGTCGTGAATTTTGGCGATTGTTTCTTAAGGAACTGTTTCGCCTGTCTCTGTCCTGGTGAGTTCATCCACCAGGTATGGGCCTGTGCCTCCACCCATTTTTTTATGGATCGTTTGACTGTGGTTTTGGAGATTCCGCAGGAGGGTTCCGGGCAAATTACTGCTTTTGACGAGCCTTGTTTGGCCAGTTCGTCTGCTTTGTCATTCCCCGGATGTGCTCCGTATCCTGGGACCCATGTGATTGTACACACAATATAACAAAATGTCATCAACAAATAATCAATTGAAAAGGTTCAGTCATGTCAACAATAAAGCTTTAGAGATTCATGAGCTTCTCTGATCAGAAGGAAAAATTGCAGAAACGAAAGGAAGAATTTATACGAGGTGATGAAAAATCAAAGAAAGATGGAAGCCATACAATTTACTTTCAAACAAAATTCAAAATATTTCTCTGAAGTTTTCAAAAAACTAGTCCCAGCAGGGTGAGAAAAACTCGTGATGGAAACAGTGGAAAATGATGAAGGACGAGAAATTGGACCTGAATATACAAATACCGACGTCTTCACTGGGATTGAAATAAAAGTCTCTTTCGCTGAATCTGATGCTGAAATGAGAGAAATGAAAACTATCTGACGGTCGAATATCATTAGTAGCTCTAGCTTTAATTTTTGCAATTCAAAAATGTGATCCGGCTCCTTTTTACTTGTTCGATGAAATCAATCAGGCTTTGGACACACAGCATAGAAAATCTGTGGCGAATATGATTTATGAGTTGACTGATGAGGCACAGTTTATCACCACCACTTTCAGGCCCGAATTACTTGAACATGCTGAAAAATACTATGGTGTTAAATTTAGGAACAAGGTTAGTCACGTGGAATGTGTAACAAAAGAGGAAGCCAAAGATTTCGTTGAAGATGATTATTACCAGTAGTATGGGATAAGTAAGGAAGGAATAGAATTTTTAGAAAAATTTTAAATCATGATAATAAGATTTTGAGAATTTATTTTATTTTGTCAAAATTTTCTAGAAATTATTCTCTCATTTAATTTTTTTTTGAAATTTTTTTAGAGATCTTGTATAAA
The DNA here is from genome assembly GCA_963969525.1 of Ontholestes murinus. Taxonomy (NCBI): domain Eukaryota; kingdom Metazoa; phylum Arthropoda; class Insecta; order Coleoptera; family Staphylinidae; genus Ontholestes; species Ontholestes murinus. Next base: position 14,859,941 of record OZ018395.1, on the reverse strand, counting down.
CCCTAATTTCATTGTTAAATTGCGAACTTTAGAATTCCTTTCTTTACCATTTGTTAAAATAAAGGAATTCTAATGTGTATGATTTAATTAAAATTGTTTTCACATAACTAACTAGAAGTAATAAATATAAGAAGGGTGGGTGGTTATTCATTTCTCAATTATCACTGGTTATCTGTCAACTATAACTTGTCATCATCAATTCTTTCTGATTTGCTATCATCTGTTTTTAACCGACGGTCAACTGTTACTTATCATCGATCACCTATTTTTAGTTAATTGTCACCTGCCAATTTCATTTGTTTTTAGCACACTATCATCTGCCATGTGTTGTTGGCCGACCATCATTTGTCAATTATCACTCGTTTTCTGCAGATTGTTATCTTGTATTTTCATCTCTAAATTATTTTTGATTTACTATGATTATCAACTGTTATTGACCAAATGACATGTGTCAACTATCATTTATTTTCGGTCAATTGTCATTTTTTTAAATTTTATTTATTTCAAGATTTTTGAGATTTTTTTGGCCTACTATCATCGGTCAATTATCACTCATTTTCTGTAAATTGTCAACTTGCCACTTATCAAGTTTCAACTCTTTTTGGTCTACTGTCACCTGTCAACTACCACTTGTACAACTGTTTTATCATTAAACATCTGTAACATTTGTTTCTGGCCAATTGTCAACTGTTACTTATCATCTGCCATCTGCCAAATATTATGATCCATCATTGTCGATCTCGCATTTGTACATTATAATTTGTTCTCTATCATCTGTTAACTGTTATATGTCATCTGTTTACTTTCATAACTTTTAGCAAATTGTTAACAAACTATCTTCTATTTTTAAAATACTGTCAACTGTTATTTATCATATTTGTCATATGACTATAATCTACCAATTATCTACGTTTTCGACAGCACCTCAACTGTCATTTCTCAATTGTCACATTGGAGTATAATTTCAATTTCCCAATTTGTCATTTCTCAATTGTCACATTGGAGTATAATTTCAATTTCCCAATTTGTCCTAATTCGAAAGAAAAAAAATCTGAAACTTTTCTTCCAGTATCCTAAATGTTTCCAAAATTTGTCTGGAAGATTTTAACAAATTTAAGTATGACTGGAAAATAATATTTTGATTCTTTTAAATTGTAAGAATACTTTTCCTTCAAGATATCTAAGACTTTTTAAAAATGTCCATCACATATTCTTGACAGACGGTCAACTGTTACTTGTCATATGTAAATTCTTAAATATTTCTAATTGCTCCCTATAAATTATAGGTTTTTTTAGCTGACTGTCAACTGTCATATATAATTTGTCAAACAGGTGTTAATGGCCGACTGTCATCTGTCAATTATCACTATATATATATATATATATACACGTTGTCCCCTGAAATTTTGAATACGGGCATTTAAATTCGTTATTTGTTTCTTAGTTACCACGCTCGTGACGTATTTTAATGGACTAACCAACGGGAAATAATCAGTAATTTCTAATTTGCAATAAAATAGGGAATTGAAATGAAACATATTTACACAATTCTGGCATAACGAATAACAAATAACTACAATGTTTATCTTATTCAATGTTCGAAAACATCTCTTTATTGAGCCAAACAATATCCCAGACGATCATAAAATTTCTGTTAACGTTTTGAAACTATGTAAGTCTAATTGACATGCATATTGCAGCAACAACCATGACAACCAATAATAATAATCGAGATACAATACACACATTACATTACTCATATTCAAAATTTCAGGGGACAACGTGTATATATATATCGGGAATCTCTTCCTGTAGGATCCAAAAATTATCCAAATCTAAACGTTTTAACACATTTTACCTCATTACAAATATAAGATAAATAAGTTAGACAGGAAATTGTTAGGAAAATTTAATTATTTTTGAGTTTTTCCTTAATTTCTTATCTATCATCTATTCTTGGACAACGGTCAACACTTACTTGTCATTTCTCAACTATCAACTATTATTGGTTAATTGTAACCTATCAATTATGATTTTGTTTTAGCCGACTGTCAAATGTTATTTATCATCTGTCAGCAGAAAACGAGTGAGAATTGTCAGGTGTTGTTAGACAACTATCATCTGTCAACTCATTTTCCGCAGATTCTCAACTTGTCACTGTCAACTCCTATTTTACTGGCACTTGTGCAACTGTTTTTATTATTATTCATTAGTTCTTGACTAACTAGCATGTGTCAACTATCATTTGTTTTAAGCCAATTGTCAACTGTCACTTATTTTCTGCCAGCCATTGTTATATGTTGTTGGCGAATTCGCTTTTATCTATTATAATTCGTTATCTACTAAGAATTTACTGTTAATTGTCATATGTTAACTATCGTCTATTTTTAGCTAATTGTTAACAAACAATCATCGGTCTTTAGACGAATGTCAGCTATTTGTCATTTGTCATATGACTAAAATCTATAGGATATCACTTGTTATCGAAAGTATGTCAACTGTCACCTCTCAATTGTCACATTTGATTATAGAATTTAATTTAATATATTAACCTCAAAATTTAAAAAAAGTATCTGAAATTTCTTGTTCCTTCAGGATTCTAAAATTATCTAAATCTTGCTTAGAAGTTTTTAAAACATTTTACCTCATTATAAATAAGATGGGAAAATAATTTTTGGAATTTAAAAAAAATAATAATTTCCCTTCAACAATTTTGAGTTTCTTCTTCATTTCTATCACCCTTTCTAGACAATTGTTTAAAAGGACAATTGTTACTTGTCATCCATCTGCTATCAACTATTTTTGGTTAATTGTCACCAGTCAATTATTATTTTATTTTTAGCCGACTGTAAACTGCTATTCATTATCTATCATGTGTTATTGACCGACTATCGTCTGTCAATTATCACTCGTTTTCTGCAGGTCTTCAACTTGCCGTTTATCATCTGTCAAGTTTTTTTGTTTTACTGTCACTTGTGCAACTGTTTTCATTACTATTCATCTGTTCTTGACCAATTACCATTTCTTTTCGGCCATTTGTCAACTGTACTTGTGCTCTGTCATCTGCCAAATAATATTATCTATTGTTGACGAACTCCCATCTGTATATTACAATTTTTAGACTGTTACTTGTCATCTATTAACCTTGATCTACTTTTTGTTGTCACCTGTCAATTATCAAATGCCTTTAGACGACTGTCAGTTGTTATTTATCATCTATCATATGACTATAGTCTACCAATTATCGTTCATTTTTAACAACTTGTCACCTGTCATCTCTTAATTACCACACTTGAGTATAATTTAAATTTTTCTAGAATCTCTTAATATATTAACCTCAAAATTTGAAAAAAATATTTCAAACTCTTCTTCCAAGATACTAAAATTATCAAGAATTTACCTAGAAGTTTTTAACACCTTTTGCATCATTGCCAGTAAGATAAGATAAAAAAGTAAGACAGAAAAAGAATTTTAAATATTTTTTTGAAATTCTTAGAATAACTTAACTTCGAGATTATTTTCATTTCAATCACCTATTTTTGGATGATCTGTCAATTATCGTTTGTTTTTTTTTCCGTCTGTCAACTGTTATTGATCACCTCTCGTATTTTCTTGGCTGACTATGATATGTTATTACCTGTCCATTTTTTTTACTGTCACGTGTGCAATTGTTTTCAGTATTAATCATCTGTAGCCTACACCGAAAGGTAAATGGCACTTTTGATAATATATTAATCATCTGTTCTTGACCAACGCGTTTGTAACAACTATCTTTTATTTCATCAAATGTCAACTGTTACTTATCATCTGCCAACTATTATTATTTATTGTTGGCGAACTCGTATCTGTCTATTAATTGTTAACTATTTTTGTCAATTGTCAACTATTATCTGTTTTTAGACGACTATTTTTATTTATTGCCTGTAAACTGCCTAAAATCTACAAATTATCGTACGTTATTGACCGCATGTCAAGTGCCATCTCTTAATGGTCACTAAAGTTAAAGTATAATTTCAATAATTCTAGAATTTCCCTATATATTAACCTCAAATTATCCAAAACTTGCCTTGTGTTTCGCAAATTTTACCTCATTAACAGTTAGTCAAATTGTAATTTTAAAATTTGTGTAAACTTCTTTCGGTTTGTCAAAATTCTTTTAGAGATCTTGTATGAAACTTGTTTAGGAAATTTTTCAAATTGAGAGGATACTTTTTAATTTCCCTTCAAGATTTTTGAGATTTCTTTTCCCAAATTTCCAATTTTTTTATGAGAATCACTTCTATAAATCTTGTATACTTGATGCTCTTTCACCTAGCATTAAACAAATTATGGCTTGAATTTTTAACCTATTTAGTTATTAAACATGCTAATAGCTAATGCCATTAACCATGCAAAAATGAAGAAGAGATTTAATATGTAGGTGTTGATAATGATCTTTGTTATAAAGTCAAAGGTTCAATTGAAATAAAACAATTATTGAACCATTCTAATCGTATAAATCACTATAATAAATATAAAGAAACAAGTAGTGTCAAAGATATAACAATTAATACATTAAAAACATTCGTTCTCAATTAAGTAAAAATATTATTATTTATTTTAAAAATTACTGTCAAATTTATATGAATGACGATCTAAATTAATAATTAGTTTTTTTCTAATATTTTGTTGCACATAATTTGTTATTTCATGTCATGTTAAGTATTTACAAATTATTTTATTTGTAATTACTTAGAGACCCAACGCGATGTCGTGGTAAAATTTTATGACTATTAAATATCACAAAGGTGTAAAATCTGTAAACATTTAAAAAATCAATTAATTATAACTGCGTTCGGATCGTACGGCCCGGAAAACGGCGACCCCTCCAAATTCCAAGCCTTTTTCAAATTGTTTTCGATGTCGATTTGATCGGAAGTCGGCAGCCCTAGCCTTTTTCGTTCCTGGTTCCACGTCATCTCCTCAATCTTCGCCTGCGCCTCCTCTGAAAGATCCTCGAACGGACGCGAACAGTCGATTTTCGAAATATCCAATTTTGGTTCGGATTTGATCAAACAATCCCACCACACGTCTCCAATTTTCTCCAAATGTATTTCCAATTTTGTTTTATCCAACGACCAGATTGCATCGCTGTGCTTGACTTTGTAGTTGAGTTCGCCATTGATGAGGAGTTCGTTTGTGGTGTTTAGTCTTACGGATATGTGTTGGGGTTGGATGGAGACGTCCAGTTGTTTGGGTGTTGTGTTAGGGGGGATTTTTACTAGAACATCGACTTCGTTTATAGATTGTGACCAAGAATAGTTTTCGTACGTTGCGCCATTGTAGCTGTCATAAGTGGTAAAATTTTCAGGGGGGTTTTCTCTCGATATCAGGGGCTGCTTTTTCGGACTCGCTGGTTTATTTTCAACTTTGTCCACCTGCCATTTATAAAACATGTGTTTTACTATACTCTCTGCCACGCCGGGTGGTAAACCAACTGGAGAATTTTTGTCATTTGCTAATATGTAAAAATCCGTCCTGAAATGAAATGATTAATTAAAATTAAATATAGGCATATAAAGAAAATATCAAGTAAATTGTGCAAAAGTACAAATTGAGTACAGAGGCAAAAGAGGTAATGAGAGAAGGGTGTGGAAAGCGAACAAAGGTTACGATGAGGTGTGCGAGAAGAATAGAAAGTAGAAAAGAAGATGGAGGAACTAGGAACGTGTAAAAACGAAGCGGAAATGTGGAGTATAGTAAAGAGCGAGGGAAGGAAGAGCTGGAAAAGTAGGCTAGGAAATTTAAGAGTTGGAATCCGGAAGGGATAGGGAGAAGGGAAGGAAGGAGAGAGGTGGTAGTCTTTACAGAGAAGGAAATATGGAGAGCTTTTGAGGAGTTAAAAAGAGGGAAAACGTTGAGGCCTGATGGTTTGAAAGTCGAGATGTGGAAGGAAATTGGACGTGAGGGGAAGAGAGTAGAGGAATTTTAAACCAGATATGGAGAGGGGACGAGGAAATTTCGGGATCATGTGGAGTGAAACGATAAGGAGAGTGACCGGGTACAAAATAAAACTATGTGGATTAGATAGGCAAATCGGTGAAGGACGTACGGGCGGGAAGCATGGGTAGATGAAGAGTGGAAAGAAGGAGAATTTATGAGAGGGTGGGTTTGTCAAAAGGATCGTGAAGTAGTGGCTAAAGCGAGGTGTGAATGTAGCGGGATGGGTGCATGAGAAGGCGAAGAGGTTGAAGAGGCAAGAAAGACAAGGATGTATGATACAGAGTGGATATGAGGGAGTTAAATGAGAGGAAGTCAAGGTACTTGGAGGATAACTGCTTAAGAGGAGACGAGAGGGTGACTTAGGCAAGAGCGTGATGCGGGACGAAGGTGAGAGCGAGGAAGAAAAGGGATGGGCAAGGAATACGGAGAATGTGTGATGTGTGAGGACGTGGAGTCATCTGACAGAGGAATCCAATGGAATAAAAGAGGGTTATTAAGTGGATGAATGTAGAAGCGTGAGAGATTAAAGATAGAAAATTCTATTATTTATTTTCTGTGTTTTGTTGTATATAAAAAATTTAATCTAATGAAAATGTATAAAAAAAGATTAAAAAAAACTAATAAAAATTTCTATAAAAACGGCTAAAACCTTTGTTAAACAATTTAACTAACAATTGAAATTGCAAAGAAAAAAATCACCTGCTAAAAAACAATTGAAATTTCATTAAAAAAATAAATTATTGTAGTAATTGTAAAAAAAGCTTTTGAAAATCGAAATTAATCAATTTAAACAGTACAAATAAAATATGGAAATTTATAATTCAAAATTGTTGAAATTAAAAAATATATTAAATGAAACATTTGAAGAGATACATTTTTTTAAACAACAGTTATAATTTCAAAACCGGTGAAAACTAAAAAAACAGATAAAAAATTTATTGGAAATTTTATTCAAAAGTTCTTAATAAGAACAGATAAAAAGTTAAAAAACCCTACAAAAAAAATTTCTACTCAAATTTTGTTTCAATTAAAAATGTAAACACATAAATAAACAGATAAAACAAAAATAAAAACAGTTTCATCAAAAATAGTACAAAAACACTATTATTTTCTGAAACAGTAAATAATTTTGAATGAGAAAAATTCACAAGAAAAAAAACAATTGAAAATTTACTTTTAAAAAGTTGAAACCTTTAAAAAAAAAAAAGAGTTGGAATTTAAAATAAGATTTACTTTCAAAGTTTGAAACTTTCTTAAATGCAAAAAAATAGAAGTTTTCTAAAAAAAAAAAATAACAAAAGATAATCTTTTTTGACAGGCGTGTATATTTATATTTTTAATAAACAAAAAATAATTATAAATTTACTTTGAAATTCCATAAATTAAAAAAAACAGCTGAAAAAGTTTGAAACTTTCGTCAATAAAAAACAGCTTAAAAAAATAATTATTTGCTCAAAAAAGCATTTTAAAAATGAAAAACAGTTCATATAATAATACTAAAACAAATGAAAAATTGTAATTTTCGCAAACTTATTAAAAGATACAATTAACTTGAAAATTGTTGAAAAAACTTGAACTTTTTTTATATATAAAACAGTTGCAGTTTTAAAATTAAAAAAAAAAAACAGATGAATGCAACAAAAATTATTAACAACAGTAAACTGTACAAAAAAACATATACATTTTTTTTTTTTTATTCAAAAGAATTTTTCATTAGGAATAGTTAAAAATATAAAAATAAATGACAATTTACTTAAAAAATGAAAGACGCTTTTCACAATTCAAAAATTAAAATTAATTAAAAATTTCTCAAAAACAGTTTTTAAATTAAATCTAAACATACATACATAACAAATGAAGTTATAATTAAAAATAGTTAAAGATAAAAAACCTATCTCAGATTTATTAAAAGAAACAACTAAATTGAAAAAAAAATTGTTAAAAAAAACAGTTGAAAATTTAAAATAAAAACAATAAAAAACAGATAATACTCAAAAAAAGGATTGATCAAAAATAGTGAATTGTACAAAAAAAAACTTTTGAAAAGATATTTTTAAATAAGAAACAGTTTAAAATTCAAAAAAACACAATTAAAATTTACTCTGAAAAAATGTAACTTTCTATATTAAAAAATTAAAATTAAAATTTTCAAAAAATTAATATTTGCTCAAAAAAGTTTAAAAATTTTAATTAAAACAATTCACATAATACAAATGAAACAAATGTAAATTTAAAAAAAACAATTAAAAATTTACTCTAAAATGTTGAAATATACAGGGTGGGTCTTTTTAGATGTTCTCTATGGGGATCTCGAACACTATAAGAGATAGAGAAACGGTTAAATGGGGAAAGAAGTGTAGATTTACGAGACGAATAAAATTCCACTTTCAGAGTTTTCAAAAAAGTCAAGGGTAACTAGATATTTTAAAAAAAGTAAAAAGTGTCAATTCTTTCAAATCAATATATCTCGGTTATTCTATAAGATATAAAAAAAACAGACAAAATTTTAGATAATGTTATGCAGATTAATAAAAAATAATCAGAAAATTTTTATCGCCATTATTTTCCAAGATATGACACAAACTTACATTTTTAAATGAAAACCATAGTTGGCTATGGCCTCATTCAAAAGATATTTTTTTTATCTTTAATCCAATATGACATATGATATAGTTATTTCTAAAAATAAGTGAGTTATAGTCATTTTAAGTTTTATTATAAATAAAAAATAGGTAGCCATGAAAAGGACCTTGACTTTTTTGAAAAGAACATCTAAAAAACTCACCCTGTATATACAACACAAAATTCAATTTTTTTTTATAAAAATAATGGAAAATGAAATAAAAACAATCGCAAACTTATTAAAAGAAAAAACTGAATTAATAAAAAAACAATTAATAAAAGAAGTGAAATTGAACTTAAAAAAATAAAACAATTAAAATAAATTTAAAAAAAAAATGATAATTTAAAATAAAAACAAATGAAATAACAGATAAATAAAAACATATCAAAAATAGTAAACTATACAAAAAACAAACTATTAATCTGTAATCTGTTATTTTATTATGATTTGTCATTTATCATCTGTCATTTGACATTTGCCATCTGTCATCTAGTATTCATTATATAATTTGTCATTTGTAATCGTCATCTGTCATTTCATATTTGCCATCTGTATATTTATTATACGATTTGTCATTTGTCATCAAAAAGAAAAGAATTTCTTAATAAGAACAGTTAAAAATTAAAAAAAAAAAACAAATATTTTATAAAGGTAACATTCCATAATTAAAAAATACAGTTTTTCCCGAACGAAATATTTGTTCAAATAACGATTAGAAAATGTTTTTAAAACACTTCAAACAAAACAAATGAACATTTTAAAATATAAATAGTAAAAAAATAAAAAACAAACGCAAATTAAATTTTGTTAAATAAAATTTCAAATAAATAACGAACAGATGAAAACGAAAAAAAATCAGTACAAACTGTACAAAAAACTATTGCAAATATTCTTCAAAAGTAAACAATTTCGTGGTATTAAGATACAGTTAGAAAAAAATGAATATATACGTTTAAAAATTTGGAAACTTTCTTAAATTAAAATAAAATACAGTTGAAATTTTCGAAATTAATAAAAAAACAAGTTTTAAAATAGAAAACAAAACAGTTTATAGAAAAAAGTAAACAAGTAAAAATGAAAGTTTATTGATAAAAAAAATAAATTTGACAAAAACTTTGTTTAAAAACAGTTGAAAATTTTCTTTAAAAACACTTTTAAATTGAAATTCTGAAAGGAAACTCTTAATAAATGTAAAATAGTTAAAAACTTTGTAAGAATACAATTTAAAAAAGTTAAAATCCTAAAAATTTACAAAAAAATAAATAATCGCATATTTGTAAAAAAAAAAAACAGTTGAAAACAAAAAAAAAACAAAAAATAAACAATTGAAATTTGAAATAAATGCAATTAAAAACATTTTTAAAAAAAGGCTTTCAAATTAAATATAGAAACAGTTCAAATTAATGTTTGAAATAATTGAAAAACAGTTGAAACCTCACTTTCAAATATTAATTAAAATTTGCTTAATTACAGCTCAAATTTAAGCACAAGAAACAATTTAAAAATTACGTTAAATCAACGATGATCGATACGTTTAAAAACTAAAACTATAACAGTTTAAATCATGAAAATTTTGAAATTTGCAACAAAAAAAAACAGCTGAAAACAAAAAATAGAATTAAAAAAAACAAATATTTACAAAACGTACAAAATTAAAAAAAAACTTAATACAAAGTTAAAATTTCAAAATTAAAAACAAATAATAATTTGAACAGTTTGATCAGAAATAGTAACTATAGAAAGTCACTGAAATCACTAAAAACGAATTAAAGTTAATATCTTTATTCAAAAAACTAAACTTTCCTAAAAAAACTACCTTGGAAACTTGTTGAAAACCAGTTGAAAACTTAATTTAAACTTATTTTAAATAAATTTAAATATTTAAGTTGAGTTATATAAAGATATGATTAAAACTTGATTAAAACACTAACAATTTCTTCACAAATAATTTTCGCACTAATTAGATTAATCTTGGTTTTGATTTGAAAAAAATTTTGATATCAGTTAAGCCATGCTTTTATTGAGTTATGTGAAGATTTGATTAAAACTTGATTAAAATATTAACACTTTCTTCACAATTAATTGCGCAGAAAGTGTTCGTGTTTTAATCAAGTTTTATACAATTAAACAAAAACGTTTATTTTGTTAATATCACACTTTATTTTTAAGTGACTCGATTTTCGATCATTAACTGATGATCAGTTAATGATCGAAACTCGAGTCACTTAAAAATAAAGTGTGATATTAACAAAGTAAACGTTTTTGTTTAATTTTCCAAAGTGTATCACGAAGTTAACGCCTCAGCCATTAATCAATTAAGTTTTATACATTTTTAATTTGAATTATATTGCTGAGACTATAGTTTTTGCAAATTTAACTTGCTATTATCGAACATTAATTAATTTAAAACGGTCATAACAGGTGTATATATACAACAGAGGATTAGCCAAGTTATCAATATTATTTAAGTTATATAATAATGATCTATTTATTATATAAAATGTATAAAAAAGTAGAAGCCTTTAACATAAACTATATAACATATAGAAAATATACAAATTAAATATTGAAATTTGAGTGCAGTGTTAATAATAATAATTAATTAATTATTATTATATACAAAATACTTTTATACAATAATTATTTTAAAAAATGCAAAGGGAATAAAATTGATAAATAAAATGCTTAGTTTTGTTTCACTTATTTTTGTTTTTCTCTGAGTAGTTTAACCACGAGGTGAGAAATTAATTCATCGTACATTAGAATGTATTATGACTTAAATTTTCTAACATTATAGGTTATATGTCTGTCACACTATATAAATTTATTGCTATTAATAAACTGATAAATGAAAGTGAATAAATTTACGCCTTTAAACGTATAACAAAAGAAATAATTGTTGATTTCATTAAATTCTAAACATAAACTATTTGTAATCAGTTTTAAATGTTGTTTCTGATGAATGTTGAATGTGTGATGGTAATGTTACTACAGAATGCCGTTTACCTTCGTTTCAGGAATCCGAAAATAACGTCGAAAAACGCGGGCAGCACCTTGCAGTCTTTTAAAATTTCGAATAAAGTGTCATCGAATTTGTGCCCGGCCGACATGTTTATTTTGTTTGTTTACACAGGCCTACCAACATATTTTGATTAATATTTAAAAAAAAGGACAACTAGTGCCATCTATTAGTGTTGATTGAAAACTTATTTGATTTATATTCCCGTGTGCCAAAATTACAAATGTTAAATAAGCAGGAAGAAATAAAAGTTTATAGTCTCTATTTATTAAATTCTCTCCAAAGATTTTCGTTAAAATATCAGTTTAAATAATATAATAATTACTTTAGTTGATGTTTTAAAAGTGTGATTGCATATTATATGAGTAAGTATTTCAATTTCTTTTTTTGTTTTTTTTTTAATTGAATAAGTGGTGATTTTTTTTGTATACTTACATATATAAATGAAATATGAATATATTTATTATTTCGTATTATTATACATTTATCTGTTGTAATAAAATGGCAATTGTGTTAAAATATATATTTTCAAATTCTTAACTACAATATCGTTAACCCTAGATGGGAATAAACGCCCCACAAACCTCGAGGTGAGGACGAAGGGAAGAAGACAACAATATATTTATATATGTATATGTTTGTACACTATCTAGCCTTTTATAAATAAAGTATTGCTTTCTAATGTAAAAATAAAAACAAAAGGGGTTTTCAATTAAAATTCATTTGGTGTGTTTCACAAGTTTTATAATTGATGATGGATGGTAATTATCTTAGGAAAACCAATGAATTTTAATTATAAACCAGTTTATTAACATAATGTTTCACCAAGTGATCAATGAGAAACAAATACATGACAATTGAATAAAACACGATAACTTTGTATAACATGAAAAGTAGAACTCTTTAACATATATAACATAAATACATGACAAATTTTGATTTTGAGTTTTTGTACAACTATTAAAGTAATATTCGAGTAAATATATTTAAGAAGTAAAATGTTCTACTGAAGTACATCATTTAATCCTACTATACTTAATTTCAAAGTGTTAAGAGACAGAACTAAACAATTATACATATTTGTGAATATTATGTTTAACCGTTGTATACAATACATATTTCAATCAACGGTTCAACCCATTTCTAATGTTATCTAGATTATTTATAAAACTTCAATCGTTGATTAAAATATTTTAATTACCGCTTCAATATATTTAGTTGTTAGGATGAATCATTTTTAAAACGACTCATGGGTCTTTTGTTTTTTTTTCAGAAGTTTTGTTTTTATTTTATTTCTTTTCTTTTCTGACAGAAAGAAGAATATCTGAACGTTTTAAAACAGTTGGATACAAATGTTTTCTTTAACATGCAAGACCAGAAGAAATTTATACATTAAAAATTGTTCGGTACAAGGGAGATCATTTTTATTATGACTAATGAGTCTTTTGTTTATTTCAGTAGTTTTGTTTTTATTTTACTTCTTTTCTTTTTTGACAGTTAGATGAACATATGAACGTTTTTAAAACAGTTGAATACAAATGTTTTCTTTAACATGTAAGAGCAGAAGAAATTTCTACATTGAAAGTGGTGTTCGGTATAAGGGAGTAAGCATTAGAAGTCTTGCATGAGCACGACAGATGTCATCTTTTAAAATATTAATAATTCCAGCATTATGAGCGCGTGCTTCTGATGATGATTATCAATTCGTAATGTAACTATATAATAAAAGGTGGCAATACTGAAAAAACAATATTCGTTTGATTCAGAACGTCAAAGTGACGTACAAATGTACGTAATTTAATGGCAAACCGGATTATGAAATTTTTAAATCTCGATTTCGGGTGAGTAGAAAGTTTTGGAAAATGTATCGATTGGATTTTTTTAATTAAATCGCGATGAAATGTTACGAGGCCATTAGTTGAACCCCCGGTGTACAGATGGCGGGGGCCTGTCAAAAATGATGAAAACCCGGTCCGCCATTGTTCGTGTCGGCCGCTATAGCAGCCCTGTCTGGTGATAAATTCGCCCGTTTTTTTTGCACTGCCGGCGTCGGGACGTCAGGCGGCCACCCGAGACACCCGCGCGACCCCACCGTGCACCAGATGACCCCAGGTCCCTGTCCAAGGACGCGCCTCATTACTGACAACCGAGCGAATGGTGTCGTCGTTCACCGTCCCCGAGTGCGTGTGTATGTGTGAGTTCCGTTTTTTCGGAGGGTTGTTTCGACGTAAATATTGTGCCCGCGAATGAAAAACACCGGCCCGGCGGCGGTACCCCGTTCGGCGGCGCGTCGCAAATCCGCGGAGTGTTGTTCATTCGCACCACCACGTCACGGATGGCCGTTATATATGTGCGTTTGTTTTTTTTAAGGGAAGCCTCCGCGGATTTTCGTGTTTTACGCCGGGCCCCCGTGTTTCTATTCGCACGCAGTTCGCTGGTTGACTGCGCCGCCTCTCTTAACATTTTAAAAACCAGCTTTTCAATATAATCATTACACTCACAATCTATTTGTGTTTACATTTCAAACAAGGATATAACAACTTTTGTTCTATCTGCAAGGATATTAAAATTACACTCTTGGCAATAATATAACAGGTCTGAGAAATATGTTTTTATCAAACTAATTAAACATATAACACAATTTACTATTACTGATAATAAATAATTGCATTCCATATAATTGCTGTTTGTTGAAAGTAATTCTTTCAATTTATTATAACTGCAATATTTGTTAAAACATTTGACTAGTATTTTTTGTTGTTTTTTTATATAAGAATTATAACATTTCAGACACTATACACACACCAATTTATTTATTTATTTAATCTTTAACCTTTCCACTATTCATTAATGTGCCAAGTAAGGCACATTTCAATTTAATTACTCATAATCATAAAACACCTCGGATACTAGGATATACTTTCTCAACCTTAAAGGTGATTTATTTATTACAATCGGTTTATATAACCTATGAATTGTCAAAAAAGTATGATGACAAATGAATTGTGACGGCCATTACACATGCAAATTAATTATTTGGTGTATTTTTTAAATATTGGATCGATTTGGCTGTTAGTTATTTGTTGAAAGTCCATATTATCACTTAATAAAACATTTATTTAATGTAAAGTTTCACATTATTTTAAAAAGTCAGTGTTTTATTAAATTATAATTTTTTTATTAATAGTAGGTGTAGTAAACTTGTTAACTAGTAAATTGTGTATCGTTTATCCACAGCCATCATTTATAAGTGCAAACAGTGAAGTTTAATACAAATAAAGGTTTGTTTGTAAATAAAACATCGACCCATTGCCTTTTTTATTTTATAATGAATTGCGATTATTGTTACATACAATTATGCAAGGGTTGGCAAAAGTATGTTAATGTAGCATATTCATCCACAAAAGGAAAGGAAAAGCATAAAATGATATTATTCTGTATATCGTACATATACAGGGTGTGTTTTTTTTAGATGTTCTCTATGGGGATCTCGGAAACTGTAAGAGATAGAGAAACGGTTAAATGGGGAAAGAAGTATAGATTTACGAGACGAATAAAATTCCACTTTCAAAGTTTTCAAAAAAGTCAAGGGTAACTAGATATGTATTTTGAAAAAAGTAAAAACTGTCAATTTTTTCAAATCAATATATCTTAGTTATTATAACAGATAGAAAAAAACTGTAAAAGACAAAGTTTTAGATAATTTTATGCAGATTAATAAAAAATATTCAGAAAATTTTGATCGCCATTATTTTCCGAGATATGATGCAAACTTACATTTTTTTAAATGGAAACCATAGTTGGCTATGGCCTCATTCATTCAAAAGTTAATTTTTTTCTCTTTAATCCAATATCACATATGACATAGTTATTTGTAAGAATAAGTGAGTTATAGTCATTTTAAGTTTTATTAAAAATAAAAAATGGAAAGCCACGAAAAAGATGAAAGTAAAACAATTGCAGTTGCTTATAATAATGGCAATATTGTAATTGTATAAACAATTTGTTTGAAGTAAGTTGTTACTATTAATATAGATAATAGCAATTGAATAAAGTTAGAAATTTTAAGTTAATAAAATAATGCATTTTTAGTGTTATTAATTGTGCAGCTAGGTGTGTCTACTTAGGGAGAAGGTTTAAAAAAACTTTCCATTTGCGTAAATATAAGAAAAAGAGTTTATCATATAAAACGTTATAAATAAGTCATTTGAATTATTTCTTTTGATTCAATAATAATACAGGAAATTCGATCAAATTACAGGTAAAAAATAAATAAATACATTTTAGAGGCACACCGACAAAAAGTAATACAAAATATTTGAATCTATATCAATTATTTAATGGAATTTAACATTTTATATTAAATTTAAAACTTGTCACAGAAGAATTTAATAAATCGAACCATGGAATAATGTTCAAGGTTGGTATACCACATAAAACGATTTACACGTGTTTCAGTACTAAAATTTGTTGTATGTATGCAAATATTAAAAATATACTTCAATTTTAACTGTTCCGCTAAATAGCAGTTACTCTCAATAATACCACTAATTAATTTATGATAGAAAAAAGGTCCTCCACAAGTTTTTTCTGATTTCTTAAGAATATAAAAGAATGTATTTTATCTATTTATTTATTTAATCTTTAAAAATATATGATTATAATAACAATTTAGTTAACAGTCCATGTTGAAAATAATGTTCTACAAGAAAACCCTAGTTTCAGACCTAGCATAGCCCTTGGAGTTTTTTTTTTGTATAACGAATGTCTTATTGATGTGGACTGCATAAAATTATTTACAACTTTATGCTTTACAGTTTTTTTCTATCTGTCATAATAAACAAGATATATTGATTTGAAACAATTGACACTTTTTACTTTTTTCAAAATGTCTAGTTACCCTTGAAATTTTTAAAACCTTTGAAAGTGGAATTTTATTTGTGTCACAAAACTATATGTCTTTCCCCATTTAACTGTTTTTCTATCTATTGTAGTTTCTAAGATCCCTATAAAGAACATCTTAAAAAACTTAAATCATGGTACTTCCATAAACTGCCCAAGAGAAGTTCAATTTAGAATTAATTAAAAACCTCTAATGAATACGATCCAATGTGGATATTTTAGTAAAAATTCGTGTATTGTGCTTGCTTTAAATTTTAAGAAAACTCAAGAAATAATTGTTTTGCTTCAAGCTGAAGTCGTCTTCAAAATAAATCCAATAATTTATTAATTGATTAAATTAGAATACTATATGCACTATATGAAATACAAAAAAAAAATTTAAACTTGAGAGTTAATGTTTTTGCTTCACCTGAAGTCATCTTGAACTCTACTGAGACTATATTTTACAATGGCCTCCATGAATTAATTCATTAATTTAGAAAACAACACATACTACTCAAAATACATAACAGATATTGTAGATTTTGATGAAAACCACTCTTTAAAAAATGTTTTATATTAAAATTTAAAAGGTATAACCTCAAAGATCTAATTGTCATTAGAAAAAAAATAGGTTAGGTAATGAAAAATTGTTGAGGTTATGATGTCATTCTGCTGTTGGTGAATGTTTTGTTTATTATCAATAAAGCCAGTATGTTTATTGTAATCATCGAGCATTGTATTATGTTCTTTTTTTGGCAGAATTTAAATCACCAAATATTTATGTTTAATAAAATCGATTACAATAGTTAAAACACAATAACAATTTTAATATTTATTTGGGGTCGACCAGATTTAACAAATATTTTATTATCGGTTTTGTGCAATTGAAAAATATTCATTCATTCATTCATAAACATCCCTTTTGGCCTTGGCCAGCAGTGTAGACGTCGATTAATCAATTTTCTCTTATTATTAAGAATAAAGAAAACACTTTTACTTTAATTTAAAGTGGTATAAAAACGTAAAAGTGTTTTCTTTATTCTTAATATCGAAATGTTCCACGAAGTGAACGCTGTTAAGAATTCTCTTATTATGTTCTTCCATGTCTCTCTTGTCAATTCTTTTGCTTTGTTCCAATTCATTTTTTTTCCTCTTAGGTGTTCCTGTATGATGTCGTTCCACTTTTTTCTTCTTGTCTTTACCCATTTCTCATACTTTTTTTGCTAATCTCGAGTTCTCCAGTCTTGTCATATGCTCAAACCATCTCAGCGCATTTTCTTTGATTATTATTGTCGCTGCCTTTACTCCAAGTTGTTCTCTTATTACCTCGTTTCTTATCTTATCTATTAGTCTTACTCCTGATGTTTTTCTTAGTGTCTTTATTTCACTGGTTTGTATTCTGTTCATTTGGTTTTTGTTTTTGCATCACGTCTCTGATCCATAGGTTAGTGTAGGCATAAATACGGCATTGTGTATTCTTACTTTTGTGTCTTTTTTCAGTTCTTTTTTACTTATTGTTGTTTTATTTAGTGCAAAATAAAGCTTCGTATTTGCTTTTATTCTTTCTTCTATTTCCTTTTCTATTATTCCATCTTCAGATATCACTGTTCCTAAATATTTATATTTTTTTTTTTAGAATAGGTTTATTTATTGCAAAAAAAGAAAATACAAATATATATGTAATCATTTTTTTTTTGCTCCTTCTTGTTTTCTTCCCCCTGTCTTCACCTTGGGATTTGCGGGCGTTGTTCCCATCCCAGGCTAATGGTATCGTGGGATCTCTTGGTTTTCTTCTATTCTTTTTTTTCTGTTAATTAGATTTTGTTGTTTAATATTGGGTTTTTAATTTGAAGGTAGTGTATTTTAAAGTTTTTACGTGGTTTTGCAGTTTATTGTACTGTGTTATTGCTTTGGTTGTCAAGGCTGCAGAGTATTTTGTTGTTTTATATTTTTCTGTTCACAGTTCCGATTTTCTTCTTGTTGAGTATTCATGAATTTCCTTATTGTAATGCTATGTTCTTCTTTATAAGGTTATTTTTTATTTTGTAGATCATTAGTATGTTATTTAGTGTTACCATATTTGTTATGTTAAGTTCTTGAGTTTGCTTATATAGTTCTAAAGTATGTGTTCTTTCTTCTTTTTTATCTTAATTTTAGTTTTTGTTGGTTTTTTAGCTATCACTGCTTTTGTTTTTCCATTTTTTCATTTCTTCATTCTAGACATTTAAATTGTATTGTAGATCTTTTTCATATTTAAGGTCATCAGCAAACGCTAAATGCCCAATTATTATCCTTTTCAGTTGATGGAATCCCCAAGTTGTTTTCCTCATCTTTGGATTACAATTCTTTATTATTGGTCCATTAATATGATAAACAAATAGGCACTCATTGTACCCCCTTGTCTTAAACCTTGTTTTGTCACAAACTCTGCTGATATTCTATTGTTTGTTCTTACATAGTTCTTCGTTGTTTTGTATAGAGTTTTGATATTATTTATTGTGCTTCTTTGTATATTTTTCTTATTCAGCACTTTCCATATATCCTCTCGTGTTATAGAATCAAATGCTTTTTTGTTGTCTATAAAGCACATATATATATTTTTTCATCCGACTCTGTTGACCTTTCTATAAGTTGTTTTATTATGAAAACTGCATATGTTGTGTTTCTTCCGGCTCTGAATCCATTCTGTGTATCATCTAATGTTTTTTCTGTTTCATCTTTTAACCTCTTCGTCATTATAGATTCGTATATTTTTCTTGGTGTGATCATTAGCAATATTCCTCTATAATTATCAGACACTTTACTGTCGCCTTTTTTATGTATAGGTATGATTATGGCCCTTTGCCAATCTTCTGGTATTTTGTTTTCTTCAATTACCTCATTCATTAATCGTAATAACATCTTCTTTCGTGTTTTTCCCATATATTTTATCATCTCTGTGTAATTTCATCATATCTTGGTGCTTTTCCTAGTTTCATTTTCTTTATTGCATTCTCTAGTTCCTCTTCAGACATTATAGTTATTGTCTCCTGCTCTTTTTCCTGTTTGCTTTCACCTTTATTTTCATTTAATAATTCTTTGAAGTATTCTTTCCATCTTCCCATTATTTCCTCAATATCTTTTTGTATTTGCTTCTTCTTATCTTTTATCCAGTTTATTTCTTTCCTATTTTTATTTTTCTCTTCTCCTACTACCCTGTAGAATTGCGATTGGGTAAATGTGTAATTAATTAATTTCACTTGGTTTTAGTTCTTTCACAATTTTTATTTATTTCACTTCCCTTCTCAAAGGGTTTTACAAGGATTACTAACCCTTTGAGAAATAAATAAAAATTGTGAAAGAAATAAAACCAAGTGAAATTAATTAATTACACAATTTACCCAATCGCTACAATATGTTTCACCAAGTGATAGATGAATCAAAAGTTCGTAGTTTACTGTAGAATTGCATTTGCTTTTCTCTGTAGTTATTTTCCATATTTTGCCAAAAAATTTTCCAAGATTTCATTTTTGTCTCTATTATCTTTTTCTTTACAATTTTCTGCTGTCTTTGTAATTTGAATAGCTTTTCTCTGTTTGCTCTTGAAGGTATTCTTTCCAAGCTTTTTTCTTCTTTCTTACTTCCTGCTTTATCTCTTCTGTCTACCAATCAGTTCTCTGCCCATGTCTCACCCTTGTAGTTCCACATGTGTTTCTTGCTCCTTCTATTATGTTTATTTTCAATATATTCCATATTTCTTCAATATTAAAGCCATTTATGTTTTCATCGTAGTGTCTTAACCTTTCTTCCATCCAGTTCTCATATTACTTTTATGTCTCCTCTTCTCTTAATCTGTGTGATTTGATTTTATATTTGCTTTTTTTTGTTTTTTCTTCTTTTATTTTAATCTTTGAGATTACCATTGGATGATCACTTCCTATCTCACACCCTCTTCTTACCCTTATGTCTGTTATTCTGTAGCTCAGATTCTTTGAGACTATTATAATGTCTTCTATTCACTATTTGTTTCGAGTTAGGTGAAGTAATAATCACTAATAGAAAACACGATTTGATTTCCTTTCTTCACTAATTTATTTATAATAAATTATTGAAATTTTATAATAAATTAGTGAAGAAAGGAAATCAAATTGTGTTTTATTAGTGATTATAATGTCTATTATTGACTTTTCATTTCTATTATTCTGTACCCTGGTATATTTGTGGATTTTCTTATGTTTAAATATTGTATTTGTGATTATGAGATTTTTCTCCATGCAGAATTCAAAGGGTTTCTTCCTGTTTCTGTTCAATGTATCTTCTCCATTCTTCCCCTGATTATTGGTGCGAATCTTTCTGCTTGTTTTCCCACTCTTGCATTCATATCTCCCAATATTATTACTTCTTTATTTGTGTTCTCAAGTGCATCTGTGAGTTTTTCATAAAATTGTTCTACCTCTTCTGTTTTATCCCCTTCGTTCCATATATTATAATGAAATCTCTTTCTTCTTTCTTGTCAATTTTTATTCTTACTTTTAGTATTCTTGATCCAATTTGTTCCCAGTCCACTAAGACAAGAGTCTTCCCATTTTTTATGTATAATTATTGCTACTACTTGAAAAATATATATTTTTTAAATAATTTATCTAATTGTAACTTTTTTTTAGGTTAGAGAAAAGGTTATGATGCAATTCTATTAATATTACATGTTTTCTTTGCTATTGGCATAACACCACTTACTTTTCCAGTCTATAACTAAGATAAGTTTAAAGTATAACCTCGTAGATCTAATTGTTTCATTTTAAAATATTTTTTTAGGTTATATTTCCTTTTCTCAATAATTGTCATAACCTCACTTATTTTTGGATTTATAACCTAAAAAAAATTAATTAGCTGTTAGAAGTAATAAATTAATAATTAAATGATCTATTTATCAAATTAATTTTATACGAAATGATCTGGGATTCGTGTAAAAACTTTGATATCATGTTCAGGAATTATTACCTCATAGATTCACCTAAATTTCTCATTTTAACAGAAAGTTTTTAGGTTAAGGAAAAGGAATTGGTTAGGTTATGGTACCATTCTACCAATATTGTATTTTTCTTTAATTTGCAATTTCATAACAAAATTTTCAATTTGCAGTCTTAAAACACAAATTAAGCAGAAAATGAGTAACAAACGCTTTTTTAACGTAATGATGTATTATGCAGACTTTATGTTTTAGTTAGTTAGCTATTAATAACAACTACTTAAAATGTACATCTAGCGATTAAAAAGAAACTGTTAACTATGTGAATTAAAACCAGTGTTTGATTTATTTAATTAAAATTCATAACGTTACTCAATATTTTCATCATGTGCTCAGGAGTTACATTTAAAAAAACAATAGAAGATATAAACTGCCCATTTGTAATTTTCAAACTAGAACTCTTCTAGTTTCAGTCTCAGTTATAGTTGTCAAAACTTTAGTCACATTAAAAGTGTTCAATTCGTGAATATAGTCCAGCTGCCGAGAGCTGACTGTCACTCATCGCTCTGTATTGGAGGAATCAGACATACGTTCCATCTTTCATTTATTTATTTATTTATTTATTATGCTTTACACGTCTACTTAAAAAAATGTTCTAATAATTTATATAAATTTATAATATAAACACTTAGCAATTTCGAGCAGAACCATAATACCAGTAGTATATTTTGTCTATTTAGACAATATTTTAGCCATTGCCGGCTTCTTTATGCTCATATTATATGAGAATATTTATGTGACGTCATGATAGAACGAGATAGATAATAATTTCTATACGCTTCTTAGGACGAAAATGAATGAGTCACAATCGGCTATCGGCAGCCCCACTATACAAGATATAGATTCTCTTCATTATCTTTATTACTAGTAACAATAATAAAACACTATTATTATTGTTCCAGTAACGATTATTACATCCATGGGTTGGTTAAGTTTTTAAATTTACACAAATATAATTTACTTAACCCATCCAACGAACTGGATGCGTATACCACACAGATGACTCCCATTACATAGCTTGGTCAATAAATTCTGTATCCCTCGAAATTCCTCCAAAATACAAACATCCCACAAGCACATTTCACGAATTCATTAGAAGCATTTAATTTTTATCTTTTAATATCTTTCACCTGACAGGGCAGAAAGACCAAAGGTCGATAATAGCCCAGATAGTGACGTACTAACCGAAATTAGCTAGAACAAAATGTATCAACAAAATTTTATGTATAAATTACTGAAATAAAAATGTATATCAAGTAAATCAAACTTCACTCAGTTAAATGTTTACTAATAAATTATCAGGCACGCTTTTATTGCTTTGAGTTTATTTTTTAAACAAAAGGGAGCATAGTAAACTATTAAAAATATTTGAATATGCAGATTACTAATATTATGTTTTAATTTTAGGTACACTAACACTCACCGCCAACTGAAATAAAGATTCCTACAGACCGACCGGATCACAGGGTATGTTCCTGCCTGGCCGCTTCAGTTTGTGTCCATTAACAATGTGCTTGCCTGTGAGGTCAAATTAACAACAACGGACACGGTCGCCACCGCTTTGAGATATAAAATGCCGAGTGCCGGGGTAACCGTACCGTTTTTTAACCGGTCAGACTAACCACCCATCGTTATCACCCACCACCCCCCCCAATATACCGCGGTGTCGTCCAGCGCATTCACGTGGAAGGCCGCGATGTGCCTGTGAGGGGGGCCCGTTTCCATTCGTTCGCGCCCAGTCTCATTTTGTTTTACACCATTAAACGTGCATAGCGCCAGGATGTCGGGAGGACCGCCGCACCATCCTCACAACAGGCAGGTACCCACGGCGAACACCGCGTGGAATCATCTGCAGGTAATTACGTCTCTAACGATACTCATTCTTGTTCACACTTAGAGGGTAGGATGTATTACTATTTGAAAATATATTACGCATGGGTTAAACTTTTGGTTCTATTTAAAATAGGTGTAAATATTTTTGGAATAATATTTTATAATATATTATCGAAAAGAGTAAAAGGTATGTTTTATAAATTAATTTTAGGTTATGTTTAATCTAAATTAAAAGTTCACTTTTAAAGAAATAAAGCCGGATATGTACTAAAATTAATCTATTTGGTTACTAAAAAATCTTCTAGAAGCTTGTAATAATAAAAATTCAAATCAAATAATCTACAATAATTAATCTAGTTACAAACTAAAAAACCTTCTCCAAGCTTCACAGTAATACTAAAAATTTAAATCATATTATCCAAACATGTAGAATTCAACATCTGCTTTATTTTCTATTTTGACGGGTTTATATTACTATTAAATTAACTTGTTAATTTTACACGTAAGTATGCAACCAAATATGCATGCCAGCTGAATTTTCTTGTCAGATTTAAGACTTGCGAGTTAATATAGCTCTATATTGATGAGATGAAGAGATAGAAACGAGTCTATAGAGCGTTATTTTACTCTGTTTTCTAAATAATTTGTAAAAATATACTTTTACGTCTTTGTACATTGGCAAACAATTTAAAACCATGTATAAGTAATGTTCAAGTTGCTTTATATATTTAAGCTTTGAGGATTGTTGAGCTGCGAACTACTACACATTCTTCCCTCTGTGTGAATGACTTTTTAAGCATGTCGGTTTCATTTAAAAAAATCATGTATTAACCTATGTTTAATTTTGAGGTGAATTTTGTTATTATTTACTTTTTTATTATTTAGGTAACAAAATTTACTTTTTAGTAGTAGTAGTGTTTTGGTCCTTCCGCCATGTGTCATTTGTGTGGGTCATATATAATTTACTTTTTTTTATCTAAAGTAAAATATATATGTATCATAGTTCAACGTTTTTCTGTTATTTATTAAAAATGTACTACGAAGTGAACGCCTCCAAAATTCAAGATTTTATGCATCGTAGTGTTTATAAAATAATATTTATGCTACATTCCAAAAAATTTTTAATGCTTATGGTTTCACTATATAAATTGTTTTAATCTGTCGCATATAGAAATATAATATTTATAATTTCATGTTGATTATTTTTTGTTTTAGGTGCCAAATTTTTTCCCGAGACCCCAACACGCCCACATGTCCAACGAGCACCCGCTGTTGCACCAGCCGACCTGGCACACGCCGACGACGGAGCCCCTGAAGAATCCCATCCAGCACTCGCACCTCTTCAACCTGGAGCAGATGCTGTCCGACAGGCAGTACCCAAGACATTCCCCGGGCGTCGACCTGAGCGTCACCCGGAACGGAAACCAAAACGGCGACCTGCCCGCACCGATAAGTCTGAGCGTAAGAGACACGAACAAGATCAACAGCCTCGCCGCTAGCGCCCTGGACATCCAGGGCACCGAACTGAAATCTCTGAGTCCCGGATTGAAGTCCCACAGTCCCGGCCTGAAGTCCTCCAGTCCCGGACTGAAGTCGGCCAGTCCGGGACTGAAGACGGCCAGCCCCGGACTGAAATCGACGAGTCCGGTGTTGAAACCGACGAGTCCCAGCATTAAAATCACAACAAATACAATAACCACCACCACGACGATGTCGGAAATGAAACAGGCTAGCCCCAAGTCGGCGAAAAAGGCGAAACGCGTGGACTCCATTTTGGAAAGATTGAATCCACAAAACCACGAAGAGAAGCCAATTACAGAACCGGAAAGGCCCTCTCAGAGTGTCATAGTTCAACCTACTAATTCACATGACGAAAACAGTAATTCCAGTAGCTTAAATGTACCGACGCCTAGTACGGTTAGAGATGAAGAGGTCGTCTCTCCTTATAGTAACGAGGATAGCCTAGATTCGAACAAAAGCCGTAGGAAAAGAAAACCTAGCAAAACTATCAGGGTAACGACGAAAGAGACGGAGATTGAGCAACCAAAGGTATTAACAGCTATAACTGAAATCAAAGAAGACCCACTGGAAGTACCAAACGAAAACAAAATCCCGGAAAGGCGGAAATCCGTCAGTCCGGAACCGGCAGCTAGGAAAACGCGGAGGAAAACATCATCGGAATCCGAGACAATAGATAAAATCGCGGCGATGGTTCAGGAGACGGCTAAAAAATCTGAGGAACCTGTAATCCCGAAAGTCGAAGAGTCGGAACAGAGGATGGACATCAGTTCCGGGACGACGACGGTCATTACTTTAGCGCAGAAGAAGGATTTTGTGGCTGTAGAGGATAAATTGGAGGAGATGTTCGCCGGATTAGACGATCCGAAGACGCCACCGCAGATCGACGATTCGAAACCCGCCTTCAACGACGCTGCCGAACTTCTAAAACTGGAGAGCACACCTTCGACGAGCCACGACAACGTCACGTCCACGTCGAGTGACCTTGTGGTGAAGAAGGGCAGCCAGAAGAAGAAGAGGAGCGCGATCGCCAGGAGAAGCAGCGAGGGGAACAAGAAGAAGGTGCAGAAGAAGGGAAAAATAGAGGCGTTGAAGAAAAGTGCTACACCTAAAAAGGTATAGCACAACCTATCAAAAATAATTAATTTATTTTGCACTGTCCATGAATTCTTCTTAGCACTTAATAATATATATGATTCTGTTTTCAATTTGTCTGTTAGAACATGTTCTCCTGAGTTTTAAATGAAGATTAGGTATTGGCTTTTATAGAGAGGATTAAGACATAAATTTTTCTGTTATTAACTTATATCAGACATAATAGAATAGTTTAATACTTTATTTCATTAAATGTACTTACAAAATATACCAAGTTGATTGAAGCGAATAGTAAAAACAACATTTTTATTTGTTTCTGGTGATGTTTATAAAGTGTGTTGTACATGAGTATAAGCAATGATTACATAATTAATTAGATTAAAAATATATACAATAATAACTTCATAATTTTGTATGTGCAGGTGAATGGAAAAGCAAAGATAGACGTGATTAAAGATGTCTACGCTTACGACTCTGGCAGCAACGCGTCGAGCAGCAAGTCCCGAGGTCCGTTCGTGCAGATACGTGGACCAAGAGATTCCCCGTTGAGTGTGTGCGTGGTGAACACCCCGATCACCGACGAGGACTCCGAAAAGAAACCAAATAAAGCTAAAAAGTTCCACGACGACTCGGAGTACAGGCACAAGGTGCGCTCGAAAGGACTCCACTGCAGCACGCTGAGCAATAAGTACGACGCGCAAACCAAGGACGCGTCGTGGATCTGTGTGTTTTGTAAAAGGGGACCGTACTCGCCCGAGTTCTCTAGGACGGACGCTTTTTACACCCCCGGTGACCTGTTTGGGCCGTATGTTATAACGAACGGTTGCGCCGAGTACGATATGCGTTTGGACGATCCGTACGACGTTCAGTTTAAGAGTAAAAAGGTTTGTAGGACTTTAGAGGCGTTGCACTCTGCGAAACCAAAGAAGGCCAAGCGGAAGAATTCGGAAAATGTCGACGACGTCTCTAAGGATTACAATTTGGGAATAACCACCATGGACGAGCGGAGTTTCGAAATTTGGGCGCACGAGGACTGCATCGTGTGGTCACCCGGCGTTTACTTAGTAGGACCAAAGATAGTTGGACTGGAAGAAGCCGTCTGGACTAGTTCCAACGTGAACTGTTCACGGTGTCAACTGAAGGGCGCGAATATCTGTTGCATAAAACGGGGGTGTCCCAGTGTAGTGCATCTGGGGTGTGCTTACAGTGCAAGCTGGCAACTGGACGAAAACAACTATAAAGCTTACTGTGTCGAGCATCAGATCGTGTGAGAGCCTAAAACTTGTGTATAAATCATAACAACTACATGTGATTCGAATTGTTTATTTGGTACATAAAACTACCAAAATAATACGCTTAATACTTCATTTTACTGTATATAATGAAAAATACTCTGATTGGGAAGCCGGACCATCACACAACAGTTCTCCGGCTGTCCCCCCTATCAAGCTCACCCCCCTCCCCACACACACACACACATATACACACCCTACATCAAATCTGTACTATTTTTTGAATGAGTGCTCTGTTTACGTGTAAATATAGAGTTTTGTAAGTGTATAAAGATGAGAGCGAGTGGGATTTGTGTTTGTTTTAAAAAAAAAATTCAATCCACACAAACGTGTTTGTACATACGACGATGTGGTGAGCTGACCATACTTAACGTGATGCGTTTTTCTATTTGATTTCTACGTGCCGCTCTTTATTTGTGACGGTTTTTTCCCCCCATTTATAATTTTGTTAGTGATTACAGGAAATTTGTAATAATTACCATTATTGTATTTATTAGTATTATCATTTTAGAAAAAGATTAATTAATATAAAACTAAGTGTAAATATATTACCGAAAAAAAAATTCATTACTTCATTTTACACTCGTACCTTGAATGTACAATCATCCTTAAGTGTTGAATTCGGCGGAATGTACTGTAGATACACGACCTTTTATGTTTCTCTTCCGGCAGTCAATTTAATTATTATTATTATAAATGGTGATGTAATTTAAATCCAATTTTATTTGTACAAAACTGTGGAGATTGTGAAATTATAATTTTTCGGCCTATATCGATTAACTTTCTTCTTTATTAAATTTTTTTATTGAAGATAATTGTATTTTGGTGTAGGTAGATTATGTTTGTTTTTTTTTAGCTGATTTAGCAGAAGGGATGAGTTCTTTAATGCCCTCCAGAATTGAATTGAAAATGTAATCTCCCTTCACCTGAATTCATCGATGTCGAATCTGAATGTCATCAAAATTAGTAAAGAAATTGATAGACGCTTGAGTTTTAAAACTACACCAAAAGAATCTCGATTATTTTAAGTCAAAATTGTTTACAGTAGATGATTTTTGTATTATCACACTGATTAATATCTGCAAAAGTAATTTCACCTATCTATTTTTTTTTGTTTTTAATAAATAAAAAGTTTAAATTCCTTATTTTCTTCTTTATCTCTTTAATGGATTATTAATTAGGTGATTGTTTTTTCAGTCCTGATGATTCCCTGCTCACGTTAAGATAATTGACAATTAGAGGTGATGGAGTGTGATTAAACCTGCAGAAAAATATCATTTGGGTACGAGGATTATGGCTTAGTAGTTATAAAAAACCAACCGAATGAAGTAGCAAAGGTATATATAAATCTACTTATTCATTACAGAATTTGTCTCAATAAGTCCATCTATATATTTGAGATAGATGGACTTATGTAGTCTTTGATTTATGCACCGAATTTAAAAATTCTACTCTGATCTAAAATATTTGTGCCTAAATGGCCCAGTTGATAAGAGCATTGGATGAGAAATACACTAGATACAGTTTTAAATCTTGCTTATATTCAATTTGTTTAAATGATCATGTATATACAAAATTTGGATACTAAATTCGCAGTAGGGTTTTGACGCTAATAACAGTTCCCTCTCAGAAAAATCCTAAGAATTTGAACCGTAAAAAAATCACTTAATAAAAAAACAGTGTTTTTTTTATTAAGGTTTCAAAAAAATTGCTTTTAAGAACACTTACTCTCTATCAGTGTTTTATTAAGTAATACCATGGAGTTAACAGCCACATCGTTTCAATATGTAAAAAAATCATTTAGAGTTTAAATGATTTTAAATTTTAAACATACATTTGAAAAAAAAAATGTTTAAGTTCTCTTAAAAAAATTGAGACAATCAGAAAAATAAATGCTTAAAAACAATTAGAAATGTATATATATATATATATATATATATATATAAACAATTACAACTTTTCAAAATTAAAAAAATTGAACCGATTCATCAAATATTCTTTATGATTTGTGATTTTTAATCTTTAAACCTAAGAAGAATAGTTGATGATGGGTCTGCTCAGTTGTTTCGATACTGCTTATTGGTCTCAGTCTCTTTGATCGTCCGAAACTCTTTTTGACAAATAGCGATTGATAGTTTTATTCATTGGTTCCACCATACTATCGAATTGCAGATGTTAAGCTGTCATCTTCATGATGATGATTAATAAAGTCTTAACAAGAGCAGATGATAAATAAGGATGGTTAACAGATGACCAGATAAAAAAAATAGATAATAGAGGACAAAAAATATTGAGCAAACAAAAATTTATATGAATGACGTCAACATATATGTTTTTGTTTGGATATGATTAATGATAAAAGTCATATGATTAGTGATATATATTTGATTACATTGTAAATTTAATTATACAGGAATTTAATAGACTTTTAAATACTTCAAAAATTTGAATCATGAAGATAAAGAATTTAAAAAAATCCTTACGGACGTCAGTCGTTGATCAATGATTGTTTATACTTATAGTTCTGATTAACTCTACTGTCAAAAAGTCGAACTTTATGTTAAGGACGTTAGTCAGATGGCAGCACCTGGATCGTCCATTCTCGAAATGTAAGAGCTACACCTCGTATAAACCATTAATTTGCTAGCTCGAAGCAACACCCCCAGCCTCCTTACATTCCCCTCTTTCTGTGCGACTTTTCCCCCGACTACAGAGAGAGCTGAAAGGAAAGCATTGGATGTCCGTGGAAAACATCCAAAAGCATGTTAACATGTTCCTAATAGACATACCCGTCGTGGAGTTTCAGGGTGCCTTCCAGGCATTACAGACATGTTTCCGGAAGTGAATTGATGCTGAAGAAGAGTATTTTGTAGAATTTTAAGCATTTGTTCCGGTACGATCAATAAATATACTTTTAATCATTGTTATAATTGTTCCCTGTCTATAACAGCCATGGACCGGTTTCGATTTATTTTGGATCTCACCAGCGTAGCGCAGTTAGAGACTGGGAAAAATCTCGAGATTTACTTTTTAACTCTTTGGGATACCCATCTCAAATATACTTTTCCCAAAAAATGCGCATTATGATTATTTATTCTTTATCATACTTGCTTAAAAAAACTGTAGTTATTACAAAATACATAAAAAATATTGAAAAAATACAAATAAAATTTTGACAGCAAGTTGAAGGGCGGAGTTCATCTTGTAAAATGTTCTTCCACTCAAACCCATGGATGTCCATTCCTCCACTAATTCATAAAACTGGGAATTCGTTTCGAAGGTACTTTAAAATGTTTGTATTTCCCATATTTTGGGATATGTTTACGAATATATGTCACTTTGACAAATGTATCATTACTTTTGTAATGGACCCTGTATACCCCATTTCGTGATTAAAAAGCGTTTCTAACCTCAACCCTCTATTCCCCTCCGCTCTTCTTTTTCCAACTCTAAAATTGTTGATTTATTTGTCTTCTTATATCTGTTATTTGTGATCTATCATTTATTATCCGGCATTTATCGTATATAATCTGCCTTTTTCTAGCTGTTCGCTGCCATCTGTCATGTTTTGTTTATTATTTGCCATTAATCATCTGTCATCTGCAAAATATTAATTATGTATCAACTGCCACCTGTCAAATGTAATATGTTCAGTGATTCATTAATCTATTCTCACGTGTCGTATAAATTATAAATTTACTCACAAGTTCACAGTATTTAGAGCAACTTAGATAATTACTGTGATTATTAGATTTAATTGTCATTTGATATCCTTTAACTACTGTCTGTCATTTAGCATTTGTTTTTTATTATCTGCCATATATCATATAACATATAATCTGTCTCTTGTCATTTGATATGCTATTGATAATATATTATTTGCTATTTACTGTCATTTGTTTTCTGATTTCATCATCATCTGTCATGGTGGAGCCTGACTCGGCGTTTCAATCTCTTGAGCATTTGCAGGTAAAAGGCTGCTAGACAGATTCTCCCTGCGGCACAAACTTAAAATGGATGATTCTTCTGACTTCAAAAAAGATAAGCACGGATGGATGATTTTGTGTCACTCGCTGTTCTGCCCTTTCGATTCTGGGGCGTACTCGAACATTTAGAATTCGTCTCCGCTTAAGACAGAGTTAATATCTCATTTTGAATCAAATACAACCATTTTTAATAGCGCGAAACTCGCAATTCTTTCTGGTCTTCCGTCAACACATTCGGCACAAGCCTAGCGTAGATCTTGTGCATTTGCAGATCCTCGGTCACTATCCGCAAATGTGAACATATTAGGGTGTCAATGATTTTAATAAACGGTCGGAACGCAAATCTTCCCGCACAAGATTCACGTTTTCGTCGGTTCTGGCTGTTGTTGGGCGTCCAGAATGGGGTTCAACTGCTATCTCCACCTTGAAAGATTTGTACCATCTCCCGCACTGTGACCTTGAAATGCAGTAATTCATGAAGGTATCTTGAAACATCTGGAATGTTTCCGATATATTCTTTCCAAACCCCACACAAAACTTGATTGCGTATCTCTGTTAAAGTGAACGCTACCTCGCGTTGTGTTACAATGTCGAAGAACACGAAAACTTCACGCGGAGGCACGTCTTATCACTCAGACTTCTCGGAGAGAACTGGCTAGCGGCTGCATTAGAAGGGCAGACCCTTTGCCACATTTACCAACTCGTTTTATCCCGCTACGATGGAAAACCGCGCCACAATAAAATTATGTGCATTACTTTCATAATAGACTCTGTATAAGCAGGAATTACTTAGATTTGAATCTGTGAACTGGTATCTGTTATTTACCCTTATATCATCTGTCATATATCATATACAATTTGCTTTCTAGCTGATGTCCAGTGTCTTGTGTTATTTGTCATTTATTATTTGCCATTAGTCATTTGTACTCTGATTTCTGTCATTTGCAAACTATTAATTGTAATCGATCAACTATTTAGAGTGACGGGGGCGATCCTTTAAAGTAACAAGCTCATTTATATACACAAATCACACGGCGGAAGAACCACGTGGTCGATAGCCAAACATGACTACTTTTACTACTACTCGATCAACTGTCATCTGTTCTGTCATTCGTATATCTATAAACTATGATAGTATGTAATTTATTTAAAT
The DNA here is from genome assembly GCA_963969525.1 of Ontholestes murinus. NCBI lineage: Eukaryota > Metazoa > Arthropoda > Insecta > Coleoptera > Staphylinidae > Ontholestes > Ontholestes murinus. The sequence continues at coordinate 14,827,548 of OZ018395.1, read as the reverse complement.
TTACTTGTCCTTTCTTAAATATTATACATCATCTGCCTATTATCCGCTGTTACTTCTCATTTTTCATATGACATCTCTTCCGTGCTTTTTGTCATTAAATGTTATCTATCAACTGTCATCTGTAATATGATTTGTTATTTATTTAGAGCAGCACAGATAATAACTTAGTTTATTAGATTTACTTGTCATTTGATATCTATTTAAACTACTTTCTGTCATATAATCGATACTTGTTCTGCTACTCTCTTGATGGAACCAAATTTTCAAATTAGGAGAAGTAAAACTCTTGTTATGTTCCATTTCTTTATTTTCAGATAACTGACACGTGTCAGTTTAGTTTTAACTTTGATAATGATCCGTAAGGACCGAAACACGTGTCAGTTATCTGAAAATAAAGAAATGGAACATAACAATTACTTCTCTTAATTTACTTTCTGTCATTTGTCATTTACCATTTGTAATTTATTATCTGTTATCTGTCATCTATCATGCGCCATCTGTCTTTTATCCACTTTATCTTGTCATTTGCTTTTATCTCTTTGTTTTTCTTGTCATTTGTTAATTATTATTTTTAATCAAAATGATGGTTGCGACCGTTACTACATGGCAATTCATAATGAACACTGAATAAACCACTTATTATAGTGGTTCAAAACATAGTAAGTGTTTTATTCAGTGTTTACTAATTTTTATCTAACAATCTTTAATCTGTTGTGTTATTCTTTAATCTATAAACATGGTTCATATATAATTTATAAATTTACCCACAAGTTACAGATTTTAGATCAACATGGATAATAAGATAATACATTATTAGATTTTACTTGTTATCTGATATCTGTTAACTGCTTTTTGTAATTGTTCATCTTTCATTTATCATTTGTTATTTATTATTTGTTATCTATAATATATAATCTGTCTTTTGTCTCTTTTCGTTCGCTGTCATCTATAATTGATCCTATATTTTTGTTGCCATTAGTAGTTTTGTTTTCTGTTATCCAAAAACTATTAATTATTATCAATCAAGTGTCATTCATTATCTGCTATTCTGTTTAGACATTAGTAAATTAATGCTGTTTCTATCCTTCATATATTTTTTATTGGCTTAGTTTGAATCTCTCTCTGTTAAGAAAATCCTACCGACTGCGCCAATATTATTTCCAATGCTGATGCCTCGTACTTCAAGATATTGATAAATCTTGGGCTATTTATTAATTCTTTTTGTGGGGATCTCTATTCCTTTTTAAATTATTCACAAAAACGGTTTAAAAAATACATAATATTTAAAACAGATCATATTACTCAAATGGTTAAAAACCATAGGTATATAATAATAATAATAATAGTTTATTGGTGCTAATGATAAAAATCTTACACAGGTCAATACAAAAATTTAAACATATTTGGAGCAATAGCAAGACGAATAATTAATTTAAATATTGAACGCAAAATTGAATAACATGCAATAATATATAATAACAACAACAAAATATATATATAAATTAAAAAAAACTGTATAAATTAAAATTTAAAACAATAAATATACCAAATAATTAGAATAATAAATAATATTAGTTGATAAAAATTGTATAGCACATAATAAAAAAAATATATTAATATATGTAAAAATAAGTAAAATACATTAATATAACAATACATTAGTTAATTAAAATAAATAAATAGATAAAATTGAAATACATGCTAAATATAAAATATGACATACACATACACATAATTAAAAGAATAAATAAATAAACCGATAAAATTTGTTGTATAAATAAAAATGAATTAGAAATTAATAATATATTAGGTAGGACATACATTTTTGACAATTGAAGTCTGTAAGCAAGGTTTTATATTATATTTCGCTACGGCTTAATTTTGAATTGGGATGTGAAAACTTGTTCGTTCAGACCGTTTTATTAGAATAACTATTGATGTGCTTGTATCGTTTTAAAATGAATATATTATAAAATTACGTTCGTAAAGGTAATAATCTACAACTTAGGGGTTAGACTTGAACAGTTTCAAAAACTCACGATTGCATAAAAGTTTTTCACAGCTTAAACAAATTACGATAATAAAAGGATTTAATCCTTGAACAGCTTGAATATTGGATGGTTACAAACTATAAAATGTACTCCTTAGTCAGTAGGGGTTGTCCATGAGGTTTAGAGACATAAGAACTTGATAGCCTAGAAGCCAATACCATTAAGCTCGCACCACAATAGCAAACACATTAACAATTTTAAAAACTTAAGACTAAAGTAAAGATAAAGAGTAATTGATTGATGAGGCTGATAAATGTTGAAAGTTCATTTTCACTTTTATATAAATAAAACTATTTAATCACTTTAATCACACAAATATATTGTAAAACGCTACAATTGTTTACCATTTTTTCGCCTGAAGAAGCCACAGTGTGGCGAAACAATTGTAGCGTTTTACAATATATTTGAAAGTGATTAAATAGTTTTATTTATATAAAAGTGAAAGATAAAGAGATTAGATTTCAACAGCTTGAACCAGATACAATAAAAGAGAGATAAAACTTAAACAATGAATGATCGATGACTACACATCTGAGCCAAAAGGGTTGTATAAAAGGAATACATGAAGCTGGAAGGCCTACTAGCCAAGGCCATTAAGATCGTAGCATAATAACAACACGGTGGTAAAGAGTTTAGAGTTTAACAGTTTCCAAAACCTAAGAAGTTAGAATTGAACAGATTGAATATTCAATAGCTACAAGTTATAAACTGTACTCCTCGGGCAAAAGGGTTAAATAAAGGTTATTCATGAGGTTTAAAAGCATGAAAACTTAATGACCTAGTAGCCAAGGCCGTTAAGCTCACAGCACAATAAAAATACGTTGACATAAAGGATATAGTTGAACGGTTTCATAAAAATGAGATAATATATAAACAGCTTAAACAAGTTACAATGACAAAGAGATTCAATTGAATATTATACACCTACTAACCAAAGCCATTTAAACTCATGGCATAATAACAACATTTTAGTAAAGAGATTAGACTTAAACAGTTTCAAAACAAGACTGCAAAGAGGTTAGCCTTTAATAGTTTAAATATCCAATGTCTACAAACTTGGAAAAAAGGTTATATAAAGGTTATTTATGAGGCTGAGAGCCATAATAGCTTACAATTGTAAAAATATTAGACTTCAATATCTTGAAAAACGTATGATTACAGAAATATTAAAATTAAACAGCTAGTTAGATTTCCTTATCATCTGATATCTGTCAACTGCTACCTGTCATTTGTCTTCTGACACTTCCCATCTGTTATCTGTCAACAATTATTATATACAGGGTGAGTTTTTTCGATGTTCTCTATGGGGATCTCAGAAACTATAAGAGATAGAAAAACGGTTAAATGGGGAAAGAAGTGTAGATTTATGAAACGAATAAAATTCCACTTTCAAAGTTTTCAAAAAACTCAAGGGTAACTAGATATTTTGAAAAAAGTAAAAAGTGACAATTTTTTCAAATCAATATATCTCGGTTATTATAACAGATAGAAAAAACTGTAAAGGACACAGATTTAGATAATTTTATGCAGATTAATAAAAAATAATCAGAAAATTTTTATCGCCATTATTTTCCGAGATATGACGCAAACTTACATTTTTTTTAAATGGAAACCTTAGTTGGCTGAGCCCTCATTCAAAAGGTATTTTTTTTCTCTTTAATCCAATATGGCATATGACATAGTTATTTCTAAAAATAAGTGAGATAGAGTCATTTTAAATTTTATTATAAATAAATAATGGGTAGCCATGAAAAAGATGAAAGTAAAACAATTGCAGTTGTTTATAATAATAGCAATATTGTAATTATTACTTCTACAAAGTTAAACAAAACTGAAAAACCGGCATAAGAATAATAATTTTGTAATTATTCGTCTCGTAAATCTACACTTCTTTCCCCATTTAACCGTTTCTCTATCTCTTATAGTTTCCGAAATCCCCACAGAGAACATCGAAAAAAATTCACCCTGTAGATTTACATATTTACCCACAAGTTACAGATTTTAGAGCAGCACGTATAATTAGATAATAAGATAATAGATTATTAGATTTACTTATCATCTCATATCTGCTTTCTGTCATATATCATTTGATATTTATGTTATCTATCTTATATAATATGCCTTTTGTCTTTCAAGGCAAACGATTTACCCGGAGAGTTAAATACTCCAAAGTAAAACTTGTTTCCCTGTCTCCAACTGCGCTACGTCGATGAGAACCAAAATACATCGAAACCGATTCGTGACTGTTGTTCACAGGGAGCAATAATTAATCTTTTATTTTTTTCGCTGACATATGTCATTTGTCATACATTAGTTGCCATTTCTAATCTGTTTTCTATTATCTTGTTATCAATCAAATGTCGTTTATTATCTGCTATTCCGTTTTGTCATTAGTAGATTAATAAACTTAATAAACGGGGATAATTTGTCTAAATGTATTCTTAAGCTTTAGATTTTACTACAGCACAGATAATTTCGTCTTTTTTTTTATTATTTATTATCATCTGAAATCAATCATTTATCAACAATCCGTCTTTATCGTTTTCACGATGCCATCTTTTATTTGCTATTTGTATATGCTATTTAGTAACTTTCTTCTGTTTATTTTTCTTTTATTTGTAAAATATGAATGCCATATGACAGATGACAGTATTAATTATTATCTGGCATCTATATTCTATTCTGTCATTTGTGTATGTATACGCAGGGATAAAATAAAATACTTAAAAGTTGGATTTATTTAACATCTGACTTTCTTCAACTGCTACATCTTACTTGTCATCTGTCACCTGTTATCTGTCAATAATCATTATATATAATCTGCCTTCTGTCCGCTCTCAACTGTCAACTGTTATCTGTTCTACTAAATATTATTGTTTCTAAACTCTGTTTGAGAGTTGGTAAATTTTTTTATAAGAATTTTTTTAATAAATTTCTACTACTACTTCTACTAATTATTTTTAGCACAAACTATTTTTTAAGTTATTTTCAGATAGTAAAAAACACGTTTTCTAGAACAAGTAAATAAAAGTAATTTGAAATGGATTTTTAATCATCCTAATTATTGGCAAAAATTACTAAAAATATCTTTATTTAAATTTACAAAGAAAAAAAAAAGAGAAGATTACAAATAAATTGTCAATTTTGTTTTTTTGTAACTTGTTTTTGGACAATTAATAAATTGTTTTGGGTAAACTTTCATATGTTCTTAACCCTAGGACGATTAACAAAGTCGATTGGCCTAGGTAAGAAGTGCGACAGGGAAATAATTCATTGGCATAGGTCAAGAGTACGCTAGGCTAATGAATAATATATTGGGATAGGTTAAGAACACGCCAGGATAATGAATAATTTATTAGCATGGGCAAAGGTATTTTAGTGCATTGACGATTTTATTTAAATAGATTAAGAGAAGAAGAGATTAATATTTTGTGATAGTTCGATGTATTCTGGGGCAAATAATAACTTACTTGTCAAGGTCATGGAAACGCAAGGGCAATGAATAATTTATTGAGATACGCTAAGACAAGAATAGTGAATAAAATATTTATCAGAATAGGTGAAAAGGTAGATAAGATGTTGAGGTGCAAAGAACTAAAATATTGTGGTTTTTGAGTGTAAAAAATTGTTTTTTGTAATTTCCAAATTTCGTTTCGATTTCTTTTCTAAACACATTTCTTTCTTTCTTTCATTTTAATTTTGTTGTGGTTTTCCAGGAATTTCTCTTAAACATTTCTTATATTTTTCAGCTTCTATTCTCTTCCAGATAGGAAACATTTTCTTCGATGACTCTATAATTGCTAGCAATATTTCTCACAGATTTTTAGGTTTGTCAATTATTTCTTACTAAATAAAGAACGCCGCCAGTTAGGGCTGTGATTAGACTTCTCATTCTCAATACAAGACATCTCTTGTATTGAGAATGAGAAGTCTAATCACAGCCCTAACTAACGACCTTGCAATATTTATCGCTAATTAAAGAAAATGTTATGGATGAGTCGTCGTGCGATGGTGTCATAATTTCAACTTAGGAAGAGAGAATACCAATAATGACGAGCGTTAGATACGGACGAACTTTTAACAATACATACTATAGTCTAAACTTAAGTCCTTCAGCAGAACAGCTGTATTGTATGGAAATATAAGATAAGTTAAATACTCTAGTTAAATAGTCAGTGATAACAAACTTACCCAGCATCGATGTCAAGGTATGATTGAACACTATGTTAGATCATCACACCTAAGATGGTTAGTGACAGAATCAGCTTTACTGTCACGCAAAGCTGTCGTCTCCACATAGCATAATCAGTATGTACAACGACTATTACCTATCCTTTCTTACTCCTGGCAAATGGTCACAAAAGATCAATTCCGACACGATCAAATGACAGGCCTACTGGGATATATGCAGAAGGCCTGTTGCACTTACGTGCCTGACAAAACTCAAGCAATTTTTGGTGGAAAAGAAATATTACGTACTTCAATACATTGTAGGAATATGAAACTAGGATAGATATACAGGGTGATTTATTTATTTATTTATTTATTTATTTATTAATATCTTTGTACTCCTTTCTTACAAAATAATACAAAATTTATAATATAAAACATGTAAATATACTTCAAATTTTAGTCGGAAGGAGGACGGGCGGAGTTCTCTTCATTGAAAGTTCTTCCACTCAAACCCATGATTATTTAATCAACCATTCTGCTCCAGAATATCTTCTGCAGTATCTTTTTATATATTATTGCTTGAATAAAGCATATTTTAGTCTCTCAATAGACATATTTTAATGACATGTGTTGTCATTGTCAAATTACAAATTAATTACCAAAATCGCTGGAGCATAAATGTGTGGTGTGGTATTTTAAATAGGAAGATAATAGGACCTTTTTTCTTAGATTTTTTAACTAACGATTTGCCCATCCTCCTAAAAGACGTTCGAATTCGTAACAGATTAGACATGCGGTATCAACAAGATGGTTGCTCAGCACATTTTGCCGCAGGTGTCTGAAATTATTTAGATATTGTATTTTCAAATAAATGGATTGGAAGGGGAAGTATTTTTCCATGGCCAGCAAGGTCACCAGATCTTACAGTTTTAAATTTCTTTTTATGGGATAGAATTAAAGATTTGGTTTTTAAAATACGTCCAACTACACGTGAGGATATGAAAGAAAGGATTCGGCAAGCAGTAAGAGGTATTTCTGGTGCTGAAATTGAGGCCAGTGTCAATTCCACTTTAGAATTTGTGCATAGCAAATGATGGGAAACATTTTGAGTACCTAAAATAACTAAGTAATAGGTGCAGTTATCAATTTTAGTTTTTTGTATTTTTTTTTTCATTAATTATGTTAATAATTATTGTGCCATTCGATTTAAATTGATATTTTTTTGAAATGTAACTGTAGCAGTATGTTTTCACTTACAACTTACAGGGTGAACCAACCAAAATTTAAAAAATCTAAATATCTTTGGAATGACAAGAGATATCAGTTTTCGGTTTTGACGAAACAATATGCAATTTCATTTTCTTTTTTGTAAGCTGCTTCGAGTTATATCATTCCATTTGATATTTCTGAGAAAAATACATAAATAGGGTTAAGTGTTACATAACGCCCTCTAGTTGCCAGCGCATAGAATAAATGTGTTAATGTTATTTATTTTTGTAATCAACTTCTAATACTCTTTCCATTGAGCCTAAGCTTGTGAAAATCGGTTAAGGTATACGGAAGTTACAGACCATTTTCTGTAAACAAAAGTATACTTCCCCCACCACTTAACTGTAGGTGATAGAAAAAAAAATGACTTAAGCAAAAATTGTAAACCAAGTACAGTAGTTTCTAATTTTGATAATTTCCAATAGCCTTAATGCGGTAATATTTTGTAAAAAACGCAAATTAATTATGCAAATGATAAAATGCGCCACCTAGCGGAAAGCGACGCATTTAAAAATATTTTAACGCATCTTCTTTTGGCCGATTATGTCATTAGATTTTTTTCCCAAATTCTAGGATATTCGGTTTCCGAGATACGGCCAGTGGCCACCCTTAATGAATCACCCTGTATATTTCAAGAGAATCTCACTTATGCGCTTAAATCGGAGCTACGGATTGGCAATCTCAGTGAAGAGAGAGTTTTACCTGAACCACACTTCCTTGAAGCTGATATACAAAAACTCGTCACACGTCACTACAAATACTTAAATTTGCGAGGTGAATATGTAAAAAAGTAGTTTAAGGTATGTTCTTTGCAAATAAATATATAGTAGTACTATTTTTTTAATATACTTAAACGTGTACTACTTTTCGGGAAGCCCTCGTATTATAAACGAAACTAGCCCTATTCCTTACCTTGCTTGCATCATCCATAATAATCATAATGTCTATCACTTCTTTGTTATATTATTCCTCATTTAAGTCCTACCCTTTACTATACAATTACCTCGTTAAAAATAATATTTAATTCTTTATCGTTCTTTATATTCACTTAAATGTTAGTCTAACAATTTCTACAAGACCTATATCAGTGCTGATGTGCCTGGTCAACAGGGCTATATAGCCAAGGCCGTTAATAAAGCAAAAGCAGAAGAAGAAGAAGAATTCGAGACATTGATTTGGTAAAGAATGTAGACAACAATGTGAATTAATCCCACCCCCGTACACGATAAATTCGTCTTAATTGGTGTTAATAAGGTGACCGTTGGGCTTTTAATTGGTTTCTGGACAACGTGAGCGCAACAGGTTCCCCGCCACGCTCACGTGGTTCGGTTTGTTGTGATCACGTGGGGCCGCGCGGACTCCGTCTCTCTTTACCGACGTACCGCCGACAGAGACGGCGGGCCCCCGCAGTGACTCAACTCTGCCGGGGCGGTCGGACATCTCGCGCGCGCGGTCAGTCCGTTTCGAAACGCCGTGCGGTTCGGTGTGTTTGTGTGTGTCTGTGCGCGCTCAACACTGTGCGTTACTCGAGTGTCTCATAGTGCCCTCAGTTTGGCGGATAAACACCCCATGGGTCCACGATGCCGCCGAACTACGAGCGCGCCCTGCTGCCCCTACTTCTGCTCATGAACCTAGGAGGAACGCTCGCCGCAGAAGGTTTAACATTTTTACGTTTACATTAAAAACCGCACCAAAAACAAATGCACCGTTAGAAATTGCACAATTGGACGCGCGTTTCGTAATTCGACTTTCTTCGCGGTGCCGTGGGTGTCGTAGGTTTTAAACACCTCCGCGTGTTGTTGCCGCCCTTTCGCTTTATCAAACTAATAAAATAATCACGCCTTTTACGACCTGCGAACGGTTGGGGTTTTTCTCCGAACGGAGGGTACTTAGCAGGTACAAAAATAACATTCTTTTCGGGTAAAATTTTATTTACTACACCACGTTTCTACTATTCTATTTCTTGGCCTCCTTCAGTTTCCGCTTTTTCAACGCCGCCCTTCGTTTCCTGTCCACTTCCGTCTCCTCCTCCAGGACCAAATAGTTGAGATACGGGTAGATCGGCGAGTCGTTCAACCAGAGGTCGTCCATTGTGTCCGGCATGTAGTTGGCCACGTAGAATGCGCCTCCAAGAGCCAATAACAGGGTTAACGATAACAACGGTAGGAATATCCTGCGTTCCTTTCGCGGCGGGCAAATGTACTTCTGCGTCGGTTTGCACGAGCTTAACGTTTCGATCCTGTCCAGGTCTTCAAATTTTTTCGGTGGTGCTAGTATCACTTTGGAGACGACGCCATGGCGAAAGCATCGCGACGCCAGGAACGCGAATTTGCTCATTGAACTTTAGAATTTTAAATACTGAAGTGTGGTAATGTCATCTCTGACAGCAGTGGGTTATGTACGAGTGATTCGAGAAGTCTAGATCATCTCGATTAAAATATACAGGGCGTTTCTGTGACTCGGGGAATAAAATTAACCACATATACTAGAGTGATAATGATGGTGATTATAAAAGTCTTCAAATTACCAAGATACAGTTCATCAAAGTTAAGAAATTTGAACACATTTTTCTAAATATATTTAATACCGTTTGTGGTAGAGTGCTGAAATTTGGTACAGCCTTAACAAACATCAAGTAAATTCCTTAGGTAATTTGTCACTTCGATCGGACCGTGGGAACCATGCTATACAGGGTGTTCCTAAAATTTGTTTGCTCAGAACTTTTTTGTTTGCTCGCAAATCTACATTTATCCATCCACATTTTAATAGAAAATTTATTTTAGAAACTTTTTTTGAAAAAACAGTGGCCGTTTTTGAGTTAAAAGCAAAAGTGTTAGTGTCTGATTTCAATAATCGTCACAAATAAAAAAACTAAAAATCCTCGGATAAATCTTAGTCGGCGATGACAATGGAAAAACGAATTGTAATTGCCTATGTCGTTTAAACAAAGTTTTTTTAAACTGAAAATAGTGTTTGTAATAAAAATAATGACCCACCCACCCTACGTATTTATTAAGATTATTTTACAAACAGTGTTTTCAGTTCGAAATAATTAAAAACATGCACAGATTGGTAATATTTATGTTTTTCATAATACAATTGAGAGTTATAAGTGAAGTTTAATGAAATATGTAGGGTGGGTGGGTGGCCATTATCCTACCCTCCAATTTCTATAATACAGGGTGACTAACGAAAAACCTTTGGTGCTGTATCTCGCTTATTTTTTATCCGATTTTAATAAATAAAACATCAAATTAAACCATTTTTAAAAGACTTTAATAGGATCTGAACTGTTATTTTTTCTCGCACCCAGTTTTTGACAAAATACGATTAACATTTTTTTTTAAAATTGCACTGTATATATATTTTTATTGATTCGCAAGGAGATTTTTTTTCTGAATATAAAATTGTAGACAAATTTATCCATACATCAAACTTAAGTCGAGAAATTGAGGATTAAAAAAATAAATAAAAAGTCAAGTATCCATTGTAAACAATAAACAGACCCTATTTTAAATGTCAAAAGTGACAGTGACAGCCATTGATACAATACTGCAACGATTTTCAATTATTTCATAATTAAAATGTTGCAATATTTCAAACACTGTACTAGAATTTTGTGCTTCTACAGAAATCGTTTTTCAGTTTTTGAAATCTTGCAACATTTTTATTATGAAATTATTAAAAATCATTGCAGTATTGTACCAATGACTGACACTGTCACTTTTGACATTTGGAATAGGCTCTATATATTGTTTACTATGGGTATTTGATTTTTTATTTTTTTTTAATCCTCAATTTCTCGACTTTGGTTTGATGAATGGATACAATCGTTTACAAATTTAGATTCAGAAAAAAATCTCCTTGCGGATCAGTACAAAATGTATATACAGTTGCAATTTGAAAAAAAAAAAGTTGATCGTCTTTTGTCAAAAACTGGATGCAAGAAAAAATATCAGTACAGTTCATACATATTTGTTTAATTTAAATTACAAACAGTTTTACAGTTTGGAAAATTTTTAAATCGCACAGATTGGTAATTGTTTTTTTTAAATAATCTAAAGCAGTGTTGTAATTGAAGTTAAATGAAATATGTAGGGTGGGTATCAACTATCCTATACATTTTTAGAATATAAAACAAAGTTTTTAACTATAAAACGCTAAATAAACGCAAGAATCTTTATTAAAAATTTGAATTCATCGCAGTTTTTTTAGGGTAAGTTTATTGTTAATGTTAAAGTAATTGGAAAGTGGGCTATTGAACATCCACCCACCCTACATATTCATTCAATTTAAATTACAAATAATGCTTTCAGTTTGAAAAATTGAAAATTACAAAATTTAATATTTTGTATTTTTTTTTAAAATAAATAAAACAGTGTTGTAATTGTAGTTAAATGTAATATGTATAATGGGTGGGTGGCTACTATCCTACCTTCCAATTCCTTAAACATAAATAATGAACTCTTTAAAAAAATGCGATGAATTTAGTTTTTTTATATAAGGAATCTTGCTTTTATTTAGCTATTTCTAATTAAAATTTTTTGTTTATATTATAGAAATTGAAGGGTGGGATAGTGGCCACCCACCCACCCTACATAATCCATTTAACTTTAATAATAACACTGTCGTGTGTTTTGAAACAAAAAAATGCAAATTGCACAGATTGATAATTTGTATTTTTTTATAATAGAAGACGGTGTTGTAATTGAAGTTACAATAGATATGTAGGGTGGGTGGGTGCTTACAACCTCACCTTCCAATTTCTATATTATAAAACAAAAAATTTCAATATAAAAAGCTAAATCATACCAAGATTATTTATTGAAAAAAATGTGTGGAATTCATCATTTTTTCTCCAGTTAACAAAATGATATATAAACAATTGCGACTAGCTTGTACAACCTATATTGATACACTATTGACAGTTATATGATAATCTATTAAAAACTCGCCATCACACTCTTTTTTTATAAAAGAAAATTTCGAAAAATCGTGGAAATATCAGCTGTATAATTAATCATTTCTTTTGCAGTTGAAATAATATATAAAAACAATTGCCACTAACTTGAACCGACCAATATTGACACACTGTTAATTGCTCTATGATAATCTATTAAAAATCGACACCAGTTTTGTTAAAATAGAAGAAAATTACGAAAAATAGAACGTCAACTGTGGAATTCATCATTCCTTCTCCAGTTAAAAATTGATATAAAAACAATTGCCACTAGCTTATAATGGCCTTCATTGACACATTGTGGCTAGTTCTATGATAATCTATTAAAACCTTGCCATCACACTATTTTTTATAGAAGAAAACTTCGAGAAATCGAGCAAACGTTAACTGTAGAATTCATAATTTTCTCTTCAGTTGAAAATTATATAAAAACAATTGCCACTAGCTTGAACCGACCTATATTGACACATAGTTAACAGTTCTATGATAATCTATTAAAAAATTGACAACACTTTTGTTAATATGGAGGAAAATTACGAAATTTAGAGCAAACGTCAGCTGTGGAATTCATCATTCCTCCTCAACTTATTAAATTATATAAAAACAATTGTCGTTAGCTTGTGATGACCTATATTGACACAATGTTAACAGTTTTATGATAATCTATTAAAAACTCGCCATCACACTCTTTATTATAGAAGAAAATTTCAAAAAATCGAGCAAACGTCAACTATTGAATTCATAATTTTGTCTCTAGTTAAAAAATTATATAAAAACAATTGCCACTAGCTTGAACCGACCTATATTGACACAATGTTGACAGTTCTATGATAATTTATTAAAAAATTGACACCACTTTTGTTAATATAGAAGAAAAAAAAACGAAAAATAGAGCAAACGCCAATTGTGGAATTCATCATTCCTTCTCCAATTAAAAATTGATATAAAAACAATTTCCACTGGCTTGTATCAACCTACATTGACACATCATTGACAATTCTGTGATAATCTATTAAAAACTCGCCATCACACTCTTTTTTATAGAAGAAAATTTCAAAAAATCAAGCAAATGTCAACTCTAAAATTCATCATTCCTTCTCCAGTTAAAAATTGATATAAAAACAATTACCACTAGCTTTTTATGACCTACATTGACACCCTGTTGATAGTTTAATAATAATCTATTGAAAAATCGCCATCACACCTTTTTTTATAGAAGAAAACTTCGAAAAATCAAGCAAATGTCAACTCTAGATTTTATCATTTCCTCCCCAGTTAAAACATTATATAAAAACAATTGCCACTAGCTTATATCGACATACATTGACACACTATTGTCAGTTCTATGATAATTAATTAAAAACATGCCATCACACTCTTTTTTTATAGAAGAAAATTTCTAATAATCGAGCAAACGTCAACTGTAGAATTCAACATTCCCTCTTCAGTTAAAAAATATATAAAAACAATTGCCACCATCTTGAACCGACCTATATTGACACATTGTTAACAGTTCTATGATAATCTATTAAAAAATTGATAACACTTTTGTTAATATAGAAGAAAATTACGAAAAATAGAGCAAATGTCAACTGTAATATTCATCATTCCTTCTTCAGTTAAAAATTGATATAAAAACAATTACTACTAGCTTGTGATGACCTATATTGACACCCTGTTGATTATTTAATGATAACCTATTAAAAAATCGTCATCACACCTTTCTTATTGAAGAAAATTTCGAACAATCAAGCAAATGTCAATTGTATAATTCATAATTTTCTCTCCAGTTAAAAAATATATATAAAAATAATTGCCACTAGTTTGTAGCCACTTATTTTGATACAGTGTTAAAAGTTCTATGATAATCTATTAAAAAACTGACACCAATTTCGTTAATATAGAAGAAAAATACGAAAAATAAAGCAATCAACAGATGTGGAATTCTGCATTCCTTCTCCAGTTAAAAATTGATATAAAAACAATTGCCACTAGTTTGTAATGGCCTGCATTGATACATTATTGATAGTTCTATGATAATCTATTAAAAACTCGCCATCACACTCTTTTTTATTGAAGAAAATTTCGAATAATCAAGCAAACGTCAACTCTAGAATTCATCATTTCCTCTCCAGTTAAAAAATATATAAAAACAATTGCCACCAACTTGAACCGACCAATATTGACACAATGTTAACAGTTTTATGATAATCTATTAAAAAATTAACAACACTTTCGTTAATATAGAAGAAAATTACGAAAAGTAGAGTAAACACCAGCTGCGGAATTCATCATTCTTTCTCCAGTTAAAAAAATGATATAAAAACAATTGCCACTAGTTTGTAATGATCTACATTGACACATTATTGATAGTTCTATGATAATCTATTAAAAACTCGCCATTACACTCTTTTTTGTAGAAGAAAACTTCGAAAAATCGAGTAAACGTCAACTGTAGAATTAATAATTTCTTCTCCAGTTAAAAAAATATATAAAAACAATTGCCACTAGCTTGTATCGACCTATATTGACACAACATTAACAGTTCTATGATAATCTATTAAAAAATTGACACCAATTTCGAAGAAAAATACGAAAAATAAAGCAATCATCAGCTATGGAATTCATTAAAATTCCAGTTTAAAATGATATAAAAACAATTGACACTAGCTTGCAATGACCTATATTGAGACATTATTGACAGTTCAATGATAATCTATTAAAAACTCGCGATTTTACTCCTTTTTATAGGAGAAAATTTTGAAAAATCGAGCAAATGTCAACTGTAGAATTTATCATTTCCTCTTTAGTTAAAAAATATATAAAAACAATTGCCACTCGCTTTCACCGACCTATATTAAGACAGTGTTAACACTTCTATGATAATCTAGTAAAAAATTGACAAAAATCTCTTTAAAATGGTGATGTGGCCATCATAATACTTTCCCTATATTTTTCTCTAAAACTACGAGGTTTACACAAAAAGATTGTTCTTGATAATTTGCTCAAATTTGGATTCTTTACAACAACTTCTTAAAATTATAAATTTCACCTAACTCCTATAGTTTATTAGAAATAGG
The DNA here is from genome assembly GCA_963969525.1 of Ontholestes murinus. Classification (NCBI taxonomy): domain Eukaryota; kingdom Metazoa; phylum Arthropoda; class Insecta; order Coleoptera; family Staphylinidae; genus Ontholestes; species Ontholestes murinus. The sequence continues at coordinate 14,812,015 of OZ018395.1, read as the reverse complement.
CAAAATTTGTTAAAATTATTAATTTTTAACCTTTTTCTCGCAAGTTAGTTTTTCAATTTTTAAAAATATCGAGAAATATCAAAAAAACGCCTGGTTTATGTTCATCAAAAGCTTTTCAGCTTGTAGAGAGTGAGCGAATAAAATTAATGAAATGTATGTAGAGTGGGTGGGTGGCCTCTATTCTACCCTCCAATTTTTATATCACGCCCGATTATTTACTGAATCATTATTGTTTAATAAGAAAGTGAGCGCTGAATTAATTCTTAAGACATTTTCCTCTGCAAAAATTTTAATAAGAAAACTCCGTCCGTGTTGCAATATTTGGAGGGTGGGTTAGTGGCCACCCACCCACCCTACATATACATTTAGAATAACACTAGAACACTGCTTCAAAGTTCTTTAAAACATCAACGCAAATTCGGTATTTTAATTTTGGAAATCAATGTAGACTGTCATAGTAAAGTAAACAAATACATGAAGGGCGGGTGAGTGGTCCCTTTCCCACCCTCCAATTAATATTACACACTCGATATTTTATAGAATAATCGCTTCAAAGCTCTTGAAAACATCAACGCAAATTCGGCACTTTTTGATTTTGCAAATCAATGTAGAGTATCATATTAAAGTAAGAAAATACATGTAGGGCGGGTGAGTGGTCTCTATCCCACCCTTCAATTAATAATTCACACTCGATACTTTAAAGAACAATAACTGATTGATAAAAAAGTGTTTGCTCAATTAATTACCTAATAATTATTCCCTTAATCATCTCCTATCGAGAAAACAATGGTTTGTAATATAGCAAATTGGAAGTTGGGATAGTGGCCACCCACCCACCCTACATACATATTTAAACTTTAGGTAAAACCCCGCTTTAAAATTCTTTTAAACTATCAAAACAAATTCTACAGTTTTTTTTAGAAACAAATAAAGTGTGAGTAATTGAAACCAAAAAAAAATATATTTGTAGGGTGGTTTGGTGTCCACTATCCTACCCTCCAATCGAGAAAATAATGGTTTGTAATATAGTAATTTGAAGGTGGGATAGTGGCCACCCACCCATCCTACTTATACATTTAAACTTTAGGTAGAATTAAAATTCTTTAAAACTATCAGAACAAATTCTACAGATTTTCTTAGAAAATGGTAGCAATCGAAATTTAAGAAAATATATTTGTAGGGTGGATGGGTGGCCACTATCCTACCCTCTAACCTATATAACACCCCTAATACTTTATTGAATATCCAGTGATTTATAAAAGAAAGTGTTTGTTTAATTAGTTACTAATTATTCTCTCCTTAACAAATTTTTATTGAGAAAATAATTGTTTGTGATATTGTAATTGGAGAGTGGGATAGTGGCCACCCACCCACCCTGCATATACATTTAAACATTAGGTACACCGCTGCTTTAAAATGTTTTAAAACCATCAACACAAAGTCTGCAGTTTTTCTTGGAAATAAATAGAGAGGGAGTGACTAATGTTAAAAAAAATATATGTAGGGTGGGCGGGTGGCCTTTATCCCATCATCCAATTTATATAACACACCCAATTCTTTATAGAAATAACCAGTAATTGATAACAAAATGTCTAATTATTCTGTATTTACAAATTTTCTATTAAAAACATATAGTTTATGATATTGTAATTGAAGGGTGAAATAGTGGCCACCCACCCATCCTACATATACATTAAAACTGCGAATACAACACTGTTTTAAAATTCGTTAAAACCTTCAATCTGCAAATTTTCTTGAAATCGAATTGAGAGGTAGTTAAAAAATAAATGTAGCGTATTCTACAGTGTTTCTTAGAAACAAATAAAGTGTGAGCGATTGAAATATAAAAAAATATATATTTGTAGGGTGGGTGGGTGGTGTCTATCCCACCCTCTAATCTATATAACACACCCAATACTTTATTGAATATCCAGTGATTTATAAAAGAAAGTGTTTGTTTAATTAATTACCTAATTGTTCTCTCCTTAACAATTATCCATTGCTTGTAATATAGTAATAAGAGGGTGGAATAGTGGCCACCCACCTACCCTGTATATACATTAAAACTACAGATATAACACTGTTTTAAAATTCCTAAAAATCATCAACACACACTCTGCAGTTTTTCTCGGAAACAAATAGGCAGTGAGCGATTAAAATTAAAGAAATATATACAGGGTGGGCGGGTAGCGCGTACCCCACCCTCCAATTTATATAACACACCCAATCCTTTATTGAATATCCAGTGATTTATAAAAAAAAGTGTTTAATTAATTAATTACCTAATTTCGTATTGAGAAATCATTGTTTGTAATATAGTAACTGGAGGGTGGGATAGTGGACACCCACCCATCTTACATATACACTCAAACTATGACCACAACACTATTAAAATTTTTAAAAAACACAATAAACAAACCTCTGTGGAATTTCTTGGAAACGAATAGAGAGTCAGTAATTGAAATTAACGAAATATATGTAGGGTGGTTGGGTGGCCTCTATCCCACCCTCTAATTTATGCAAGACACCAAATAATTAATGTAATAACGATTGATTGATAAGAGAGTGTTTAATTAACTACCTAATTATACGTTCCTTAACAATTTCCTATTGGGACAACAATTGTTTATAATATAGTAATTTAAGGGCGAGATAGTCGCCACCCACCCACCCTACATATCCTTTAAAAATACAAGTATAACACTGGTTTACAATTCCTGGACATCTTTTTTATAGAAGAAAATTTCGAAAAATCGAGCAAACGTCAACTGTAAAATTCATCATTTATTCTCCAGTTAAAAAAAATATATAAAAACAATTACCACTAGTTTGTATCGACCTATATTGACACAATATTAATAGTTCAATGATAAACTATTAAAAAATTGACACCACCTTTGTTAATATAGAAGAAAATTATGAAAAGTAGAGTAAACGCCAACTGTGGAATTCATCATTCCTTCTCCAGTTAAAAAAAATGATATAAAAACAATTGCCACTAGTTTCTAATGACCTACATTGACACATTATTGATAGTTCTATGATAATATATTAAAAAAATTGACACCACTTTCGTTAATATAGAAGAAAATTACGGAAACAGAGTAAGAGCTAGCTGTTGGATTAATTATTCTTTTTCCAGTTAAAAAATGACATAAAAACAATTTCCACTAGCTTATATCGACCTATATTGACACACCATTGACAATTCTATGATAATCTATTAAAAACTCGCCATCACAATCTTTTTTATAGAAGAAAAATTCGAAAAATCGAGCAAACGTCAACTGTAGAATTCATCATTTCCTCCCTAGTTAAAAAATATATAAAAACAATTGCCACTAGTTTTCTAATGACCTATATTGACACATTATTGATAGTTCCATAATAATCTATTAAACAATTGACATCACTTTCGTTAATATAAAAGAAAATTACGGAAAATAGAGCAAACGCCAGCTGTGGAATTCACCATTCGTTCCCCAGTTAAAAAATGACATAAAAACAATCGCCACTAGCTTGTATCGACCTATATTGACACACTATTGACCATTCTATGATAATCTATTGAAAACTCGCCATCACACTCTTTTTTATAGAACAAAATTTCGAAAAATCGAGCAAACATCAACTGTATAATTCATCATTTCCTCTCCAGTTGAAAATTATATAGAAACAAATGCCACTACCTTGAACTGACATATATTGACACAATATTGACAGTTTTATGATAATCTATTAAAAAATTAACACCACTTTCGTTAATACAGAAGAAATTATGGAAAATAGAGCAAACGTCAGCTGTTGAATTTATCATTCTTTCTCCAGTTAAAAACGGACATAAAAACAATTGCCACTCGACCTACATTGACACACTATTGACAATTCTATGATAATCTATTAAAAACTCGCCATCACACTCTCTTTTATAGAAGAATATTTCGAAAAATCAAGCAAACGTCAACTATTGAATTCATCACTTCATCTACACTTAAAACTCATTGTTTTTTTTAATAAGAAGACGATTTCTTAAATTAAATTATTGAATAATTCGTCCACATCAGTATTGCATTTCATTTTGAAACGGAATCGAATGCAACAACCGTCTACAATTGCATAACAACAATTACGGGCGCACCGGTATAACAACAAGGTCGCGCCTGTAATTATTTAATCTAATCGCATTTTTTTCTCTCTTCGAAGCGCAGATGTACCCGGAATGCATACTTAATAATCACCGCGAGTGACGAATGTTGTAAAACTAGGTGACACAGGTGGATTCAACTTAATTACAAGCTTTTGTAATCAAATTGCTTGTATCGAATCTAATAATCAAGGTTTCTAAAAGTATTTATATTTTTCACACATACTTACATCCTCTGATGGTAATCATCAATATCACTATTGGTATTATTTCTGATGAAGATAATGGTGGCGACCGTTACTACGTGGTGTAGGTATTATTTCTAGCGTTCCGAAATTGCTGTGAAGGTAGATGGAGATCCCTAAAAGGAATTTCATTTACCTGCCACGAACAAAGGCCACCGAATGGCACAGGTGTGCATACTTTCTTGAAATTCTAAGAATTCTTCAATTAGTTTCTAAAGGAATGTAATTTTTTGACTAAAATTCGTTCCCACATCTACGAATTAAGGTTAACATCAAATCACAAATAAGCTTTTTAATCATCTAATGTTGATTTTTATACCTTATAACCTATGGAAAATATTTTTGAATTATCTTGATTGATTATAACAATTTGGTTGATTGAGTTACTTGAAGATATTAATAACTTTGATTAAAACACTTAGAACCTTTATTCAATATTTTATTTTTATCCAGATGCACATTTTGGAAAACGTATCAAAAGATTGATAATGGACATTTTGTGTCCGAAATGTGTATCTGGATAAAAAATAAAATATTGAAGAAAGGTTCTAAGTGTTTTAATCAAAGTGATTATAATCTAATTTTAGATTTTTGGAAATAAAACCAATCATAGTTGATTTTAATCAATTCATCTTTCAATTTTAACCTTGCGTTTTTTTCCTTTCTGTAAGTCTTCATGGAATAATTTAGTTCGCCTTTACGAGCGTTTGAAATTTAACCTTGCGCCTCTTAATTAAGTCTGGCGTAAAATTTCGTAATTTATCTTCATGTTTCTTTATTTAAGTCTCACTACTTAGAGGAAGACGTGGCACCGTTTTTCACAGCCTGCTTTAATTAAAGGGAACGCAAAGTGTCTGAAAGGTCGTCGCGAACTGAACTTTTGTCTTTTACAGCTGTCCTTGTATGTGTGTGTGTGCGCGTACGTATGTGTGTGTGAGCTAGTGCGTGATTTATCGTGCGAAACGTGCGTTCCGGTTTCTTAGCGAACTGGGCCGAAGAATGCGGCTCGTCGTCGCCGAAATCTGGTTCACGATGGACGAGGGCAGGAAGTCCGTAACGGAACCGCAGCTTCCTACCCCAACGTGTATTGCGGTGGCCGGGATCCACCGACGTTTCCGTCATTTTATAATCGTTTCCGCTGATATTGTCTAGGAAATAAAAATATTCTTTAGTCATTGTTGTATAGAAGATTTTCATTCTCCACTCAATGGTTTACGCAAACTTAAAAATGTTTCAACTGTTTTAACAAAATACACTGTTATATTTTAGGTTATATATAAAAAAAAAACAATGAGACAAAATTAATTAAGAAAATAAAATTATTATTTTTAAGAGTGTAAATTAAATATTAATTTACAGGTGCAGTATGCATTATTATTTTTATCTCAGTAAATATACATTGTTTTTTTATTTAAAACACAAAATGTACTTTTACTTTTCATTTTTTATCATTTTACAGAATTTTATTTGTTTTTTGAGGAATTTTCATTTGTCTTTTTTTCTTCAACCTCAGTTGTTTTCATTAAGAAGTTTTTTTTTGATTACAAAATTCCTACTTTTTCCCGTGAATGTTGAACTGTTTTACCACATTTAATCTTTTATTGCTATATTTATTTTGATATTTTTTAATTGTCAATAGTTTTATTTTGTGTAGAAGAGAAAGAAAATAAATAAACATCTTTTTGAAGATAATAATTACAGTATATAATTATAACAACAATTATTGTGATTCTTCGTCTTCTTCTTCTTCATGACTATCGACTGTAGGTCTTTCAGCTTGTGTAAAATATTTAAGCCAATTTTAAGTAATTTGTTTTTCGCTAGCAAATTTTCTCTCTAAAAATTCAACTGTTTTAATACTGTTTGCTATATTTACATTTATTTTGTTCTTTTGTTAATTATTATTAATTGTTTTTTTTAGGAATTTTTACCTTTGTTTTTATATTTAATATTGTTCCTTTGTTAACTATTTTTGCTAACTATTTCAGATGTTTTTTTAACAGATTTTCAATTGTTTCTAGAAGAATTTTATTATCCGTTTTGTTTTTGTTCTTCTTAAAGAAATGTTCGTTTGAACAAAAGAATAAAAATAATGAAATCATAAAATTTAAAAAATTTCAACTCTTTTTTTATTAAATTCCATCTATTTTGTTTTTTGGTTTCTTAAAATTGTTATTTGGATTTTCTCAACAAATGCCAATTGTTTTTTTTTGTGGAATTTCAACTGGTTGTTTTGGAGCAATTTTGTTATCGTTTTTTTTTTTTAATAATTTGTTTCTTGCGAAAATTTTCATTATTCTTAGGTAGTAGGGAATTTTATTTTTTTGGAAACCAATTTTCTATGTTTTTTGTAAACCATGGTTTCATTCTTTCTTTTAATTTTACATATACAAAATACATTTCATTCGTTAAAAAACAGATATTAAAAAAGCTATTGATAAATTGCAGCATTTTACTTAGTTTTTATTATTTGTTTTTTTAGCGAATGACAAATTATATAAGAAATTCAAACTTATTTCATACAATTTTAGAGATAATTTTTAATATTTTAGCTTTCACCTGTTTCGTAACAATTATCAATTATTTTTTTAAATTCTTATCTACTTTTTCTAAAATAAAATCACGGTTTTTTGTTCCTTGTTTTGTTATTTTTTTAATGAATACATTAAAAGAGTAAATATTGTTATTTTCTCCAAAAATATTAACAGAACAAGTTGCAAAAAGACAGTGAAATTTTTCTTAGAAAAAAATAGATGAAAAAAAATAAAGAAAAAAATAGTTTATTTTTCATACACAATTATTTTATTTTTTGCTAAAATTCTATAAATTTTGTTTTTATTTTCTTCATCTTATTATTTTTTCCCTAGTAAATGTAAATCACTTTTTATATAAATAATTCAACTGTTTTACGCGAATTTTATAATATATGTTACTCTTCAGCTTTTTTAATACTGTAGCAGATTTGCAATTGTCTTTTTTTAAGTTTTTTATCTGTTTTTCTAAACTATTTATTTTTCTTCAAGAAAATTTTCACTATTTTTGTTTTTATTAAATTCCGAATGTTTTATTTATTTTTTTACCTTAAAATTGTTATTTTCTTTTTCTTAATAATTAACAATGTTAAGTAGAAGCTCAACTGTATTAATTGATTTTTTTATGGTTTATTGTTTTAAGCTAAAATTGAACTTTTTTAATCGTTTTTTCTAAATATTTTTTTTCTTTTTTATTTTGTTCTCTTAAGAAATTTTCCACATTCTTAAGTGGTAAGATTTTTTTTGTAAAACCAATTCCGTATGATTTTATACCATCCGTTTCTTTTTTTGTAAACAATTTTATTATCATTATTATTATTACATCCCTTATAAAGTTTCTATTATTTGTTTCTTGACAAATGCTATTTTTTTTTGTGTAAAGTCAAATTATTTTTCTAAATCATTTATTCTTCTTTGGAATTTTGCAATTTCCTTTGTTCTTATGTAAGACATTCTCATGTTTTTAATGGAATGGAACAGACTTCCAATTGTTTTTTTTTTAATTTTTTCATCTGATTTTTGTTTTTTTTTACAGAACAGATTTTCAATTGTTTCATTCTTAATTTTTTCATCTGTTTTTCTAAACTATTTGTTTTTCTTTAAGAAAATTGTCATTGTTTTTTACTTTGGGACAGAACAGATTTTCAATTGTTTGTTTATATTTTGATCTCTTTTTCTTCAAGAAAATTTTCACTACTTTTTTGGAGGAGAGCAGATTTTCAATTGTTTTTGTTTTTTTTTAAATTTTTTCAATTGTTTTTCTAAATTATTTGTTTTTTGATATTTTGTAATTTGACGTTCTCATCCACTTCAAAAATTGTATTTTTGTATATGGTGGATTGATTTATTGTTATTCAAACAAATTGTCACTGTTTTTTGTAACAAAATAGATTTTAAATTGGTTTTTTTTTCAAGATAATTTTCAGTTTTTTTTTTGGAAGAGAAAAGATTTTCAATTGTTTTTTTTAATTTTTCCTGTTTTTTTTCATGAAAAATTTCATTCAAGAGAACGGAATTTTAATTGATAATAAAAACGTGGTTAAATTCCTTTCATCACTGATTTTCAATTGTTTTTGTTTTTTAAGGTTTTTTCAATTTTTTCTAAGCCATGTTGTTTTTTTTTTTCAAGAAAATTGTGATTTTTTTACAGATTTTCAATTGGTTTTTTAAATTTTTTCGTCTATTTGTATTTCTTTAAGAATATTCTCAATGTTTTTTTAGCAGAACAGATTTTTAATTATCATTTTTACTGTGTTTTTGGAAGACGACATAGTTTTAATTGATTTTTTTCTTGATTTTTTTATCTATTTTTCTAAACTATTTGTTTTTTTTTCAAGACAATTGTCACTGTTTTTTTTTTTGGAAGAGAACAATTCTTCAATTGTTTTTTAAAATTTTTTCATCTATTTTTCTTCAAGAAACTTTTTACAGTTTCTTTTTGGAAGGGAACAGATTCTCAATTGTTTTTTTTTTAAATTTTTTCATCTGTTTTTCAAAACTTTCAAGAAACTTGTTAGTTTTTTTTGGAAAAGAAAAGATTTTTAATTATTTTTTTTTTTATTTTACGCACTTTTTATTATTTTATTACAAATATTCTACCTTATCTTTTACTATTTATTTGTGTTCTGTTGTATTTTACCCTGTTATTGGATTTATTCTGTTGGGTAATAAACTATTATTATTATTATTATTTTAATTTTTCATCTGTTTTTCTTCAAGAAAATTTTCACTGTCTTCGGAAGAGAGCAGAATGGTTTTTGTTATTTATTATTTTCAATTGATTTTCTAAACTATTTGATGTTCTTCAAGAAAATTGTCATTGTTTGTTTTTGGAACAGAACAGATTTTCAATTGTTTAAAAAAAAAATTTCATGTTTTCCTTCAAGAATCTTTTCACCTTTTTTTTTCAAAAAGAACAAATCTTCAATTGTATTTTTAAAAAATATTTCGTCTGTTTTTCTAAACTATTTGTTTTTCTCAAGAAAATGTTCAGTTTATTGATCAGAACAAATTTTTTTCATTTGTTTTTTTTTTAAAGAAAATTTTCACTGTTTTTTTCTTGGTAACGGAACAGATTTTCAATAGTTTTTTTTAAATTTTTCATCTATTTATTTTTTTTAAGAAAATTCTCAATGTTTTTTTTTAATAGAATAGATTTTCAATTGTTTATTTTTAACTTTTTCATCTGTTTTTCTAAATTATTTGTTTTTGTACAAGAAAATTGTCACTGTTTTTTTTTAACAGAACATTTTCACTGCTTTTCTTTAGAAGAAAACAGATTTTTAATTGTTTTTGTTTTTTTATTTTTTCAATTGTTTATCTAAACTATTTGTTTATCTTCAAGAAAATTGTCAATGCATTTTTTATAACAAAACAGATTTTTTTCATCTAGAGATATTCAATTGGTATTTAAAAAAAATTAATCTGCTTTTCTTCAAGAAAATGTTCAGTTTTTTATTGATCAGAACAAATTTTTACTTTTTTTAAATAATTTCGTCTGTATTTCTTCAAGAAAATTTTCATTTTTCTTCTGAACAGAACAGGTTATCAATTGTTTTTGTATAATGTTTTCATCTGTTTTTCTTCAAGAAACTTTTTACAGTTTTTTTTTTTTTGGAAGAGAACAGATTCTCAATTGTTTTTTTTTAATTTTTTCATCTGTTTTTCAAAACTATTTGTTTTTCTTCATCAAAATTGTTACTGAATTTTTTTAAGAGAACAGATTTTCAATTGTTTTTTTTTTAAATTAATTCATCTGCTTTTCGGAACTAATTTTGTTTTTCTTCAAAAAATTGTTAGTTTAAAAAAAATATATTTTATAATAATCGAAACATTAGCTGGATTTTAGAAATTTCTAAAACCCTTAAAGGAAACTTTTCGTAATCTAGAATGGAAATCTCTAGAAGAATTTATACAACTAAAAAATTGGAAACTATAAGAAATTTCCAGAAAATCTTATAAAGTAAGTCATTAATTGATAAGATAAGAGAACGGAGTTTTCAAATCCTTTAAAATTTGTGTTATTATCAACCCCATTTTAAGCAAAAATAATCTGGCCTGACTCAAATGTTTTCTTATTTATTATTTTAAAAAAAACATAATGAAAGTAATAGTTATAATTAATTATTTCGAGTGTTTCTGTACTTAAACTTTTTTTAAAATTGTTTATTTATAAATTCAAGAAGAATACGTTTTGTTTTTATTATATTTAAATCAGTGATTTTACATTTCAAGCACAGTTTCTCCTAGCCCCAACGAGTTTCCACCTACGTAGAAAAAAAACCGGTTGGTAAACGCGAAACGTTTCAATTTTCTAAAGGGATGCAGACTGCCTACGTAATGCGGGGCTCGGTAATTTGTCACCCCTTTTACCCGGCCCCGAGAGAGAATAAATCATGCGGAGACGTGAAAAATGCATTCGCGAAGTGATTTGCCGCATAGAAGGAATATTTATCACCTCAACTATTCAAAACCATTAATTGCTAGGCAAACAAACTTTTGAAATTTCGCACGAACTTTGTTGAGTAGAATAAATTGTAAATCAAACATAATTAGGAATTGTTAATTGTATGAGGGAACAAATGAAAATTGTCGTTCTATTAATGTCATCATCAGAATATTGTATATATAGTATATGTTATACAGGTTGTTCCTAAATAAATATCGGGGTTTTAATGCTTTGTAGTACTTATTAGGTAAAATTTAAAATCATAATTATTACATGAAATGAAAGAGTAACTCGAACAGTTCTGTTTGTTGGTATGCTCATGCGCTAGAGGGCGCTAGTAGCAAAAGGGCAACTAGTGAACAGAGAGGTTTTTATGTTCTACAGTTTGCACAAACCGAATCTGTAGTTGCTATGCAACGTGCGTTATGGATTAAGTTCAGATGTGATCCGACAAGTGATAATAACTTCTGTAGATGGTATCATCCGTTTGAAAATATTGGCTGCTTTTGCAAAAGGAAGAGTACGGGATGACCAAATATTTCTGAATAGGGTGAGAGAGTCTATTACGCGTAGCCCGACGAAATCTTGTTCGGAAGACTAGTCGAACTGTTTGGAAAATTTTACGGAAACCTAAGACCGAAGATTAAGGAAGCTGTTTTAACAATTACATCATAAACACTAAACAAAATTTGGGAAGAACTGACCTATCGACTTGATATGTGCTGTATGACGAAAGGTGCTCATTGTAACTGTTTGAGTTGCTCTTTCATTTCATGCATTAATTATGATTTTAAGTTTTACGCAATAAATATTACAAAACGTTAAAACCCCGAAAGTCAATTAGAAAAACATGTTATATCTGTAAATGTTAAAGTAAGGAATAATCAGTGAAAATAGGCTATATTTCAAGTTTTAATATCAAGTCTCCTTCCAAGAAATATCACAACTATTAATTAATTTATTGTTTTCACATAAAAAAAACATTCAGTTTACTATTTTCATATAAAAAAAATAGTTTCTACATTTTATATTACAGCTGTGGAAGTTTTTCCATAAAGTCCTTTCCCGGCATTTGCGTCCTGTCGCCTTAAGACGTTGGGCGTGACGTACGTTAGGACGCACCCAAAAATTAACAAGATTGTCATGCTGGTCAGCGCCCAGAAGGGACCGATGGCGTTGAATATGCTGTCCATCATCAGGGTGAAGATGACGCCGAAGATTTGCGAACTGGACATGACCAGTCCTGAACTGGTGCTCTCCGGTTCGGGAAATGTCAATTCCGTCGCCAGTTCGTAGCCTACTGGTAAATAAGCGTTCTGGAAGAATCTGAAAATGTATTAATGGTCCAAATGCTGAAGTAACCAAATTTTAAAGTATTTGAAATGTAATATAACTTAGATATCCCTTTCTTCACAGTTACTAACTTATATTATTAATTCTCTTCAAGTAACTTACAAATACCAATAGAAATATTTTAACTGTGTTGTTTTATACATTTTTATAATTTAAATATTTTGTAGCTAACCAAATGTTTTTTAGTTAAATCCTAATCAGTTCAGTTGAAATGAGCTGTTCATTGAATATATTAATATAACCATACCCTAAAATGACAGCTGAAATGTACACAAGCACCATTTTTCTGGCTTCTAGTGCGAACATGAAGCACGCCAGTCCAACTGCTACCATTACGTAAATGAATAGCGTGGTCTCTCTGTAAATAAAAAATTATAATAACTGATGCGTGTAAAATTATTATTCTTACTTGTATTTCCTCGTTCTGTCTAAAATATATCCGAAGATTATGGATCCGGCCATTCCAATCACTACTATTAAGAGTCCGATTCGTCCTGGATCGTCATCATTTTCCTAAGAATAAAGCGTTCAATTTTTACTCTCTTTTTTATGAATGAAATATATTTTAAGAGTTAAAAGCATGTATTTTTACATTTTACTTGATTTTATATTATAATAATTTGTTAAGAAAGTTTTTCAATTACAATTTTAGTTTGTACACCCAAAGATGTAATGTTGAAGAAAAACGGCCGCTCTAATTATAAATTCAGACACAGTTGTAACAAAACTTTTTTACATGCCTTCCATACAATTCACTCTAGCTGAGGAACAATTGGAACTACCCCACACATGTAAATCGGTCATACTAGTGATACTCTCGTTTCCAGAGAAGATCAGGAATACAGTTATACAGGGTGACTGACGAAAAACCTTTGGTGCTGTATCTCGCTTATTTTTTATCCGATTTTAATAAATAAAACATCAAATTAAACCATTTTTAAAAGACTTTAATAGGATCTGAACTGTTACTTTTTCTCGCACCCACCAGTTTTTGACAAAATACGATCAACATTTTTTTTTAAATTGCACTGTATATATATTTTTATTGATTCGCAAGGAGATTTTTTTTCTGAAAATAAAATTGTAGACAAATTTATCCATACATCAAACTTAAGTCGAGAAATTGAGGAAGTTTTTCACTATTTCTTGCTTCAATCAGCCGAATTTTCCAATATTTTCACTTCTCCAAGAATTTCTTTTCTAGTTTATGAACATTTTCTTTTCTTCAGATATGTCTCCTCCACTTTACAAGCGTTTTCTTTGAAGTGTTTAGAAAAAAAATTCAATAATTTCTTTTCGGTTTTTTTTCATTAAAAAAAATTAAATTATAATTTCTTTCAACAGTAAAGTTTTTTAACATTTTTTACCAGTTTAAGAATTTTCCAGTATTTTCTCGAAAGTTTTTCACTATTTCTTGCTTAAATCAGCCGAATTTTCCAATATTTTCACTTCTCCAGGAATTTCTTTTCTTGTTGATGAATATTTTCTTTTCTTCAGATACTTCTCCTCTAATTTGCAAGCGTTTTCTGTGTTTAGAAAAAAATTTCAATAATTTCTTCTAGGTTTTTCTTTTATTTAAAAAAATTAAATTATAATTTATTTCAGCAGTAAAGCTTTTTAATATTTTTTTTACCAGTTTAAGAATTTTCCAGTATTTTCTTGAAAGTTTTTGACTATTTCTTGCTTTAATCAGCAGAAACTTTCAATATTTTCACTTCTCCCGGAATTTATTTTCTTGTTTATGAAAATTTTGTTTTCTTCAAATATTTCTCCTCCAATTTACGTGTTTTTTTTTCAGTGTTTAAACAAATCCAATATTTTTTTTAGGTTTTTCTTTCATTTTTAAGAAAATTTTAAAATATAATTTGTTTCAGCAGTAAAATTTTTTGATTGTTTTACTAGTTTAAGAATTTTCCAATATTTTCTCTAAAGTATTTCACTACTTTTTGCTTTAATCAGCAAAATTTTTCCAGGAATTTCTAGTTCCTTTCATATATATATATTTCTCCTCCAATTTACAAGTGTTTTTAAAAAATTTCCAATCATTTTTTTTAGGTTTTTTTGATATTTTTCTAGAAAATTTTAAATTAATTTCTCTTTCAGAAACAATATTCTTTACAGGGTTCTAGAATTTGAAGAAAATGCTTTCAGAATTTTAATATCCTTTTGCCAGTTTAAGAGTTTCAGCAATTTTTTTCTGAATTCCTTGCTTTATGTTAGAGAAAATTTCCAGATATTTTCTAGTAATCCCCTTTTTCAGTTTTTTTTTTAATATTGGTTCTCTGATGAAAATCTCTTCCAATTTTTTTAAGATTCATAATTTTTGGGCAATAATAATTTTTAAGAATTACCAATTTAAAGGTTTTTTTTGTCTCAAAAGATTTCTCTAATTTCTTGTTTTTTTTTAAAGCATTTTTTCTTTCTCAATTTGTGGAAATATTTTTCAATAGTCCTAATATTTTTTTAATAATTTGCAAGAGTAGTTATTTCAATAACTAATAATAATATCAAGTTATTATAATTTGTTTCAGCAGTAAAGTTTTTTAATATTTTTTTACCAGTTTAAGAATTTTCCAGTATTTTCTCGAAAGGTTTTCACTATTTCTTGCTTCAATCAGCCGAATTTTTCAATATTTTCACTTCTCCAGAAATTTCTTTTTTTGTTTATGAACATTTTCTTTTCTTCAGATATTTCTCCTCCAATTTACAAGCGTTTTCTTTGAAGTGTTTAGAAAAAAATTTCAATAATATCTTTTAGGTTTTTTTTTTTCATTTAAAAAAAATTAAATTATAATTTGTTTCAGCAGTAAAGCTTTTTAATATTTTTTTACCAGTTTAAGAATTTTCCAGTATTTTTTCGAAAGGTTTTCACTATTTCTTGCTTCAATCAGCCGAATTTTCCAATATTTTAACTTCTCCAGCAATTTCTTTTCTAGTTTATGAACATTTTCTTTCCTTCAGATATTTCTCCTCCAATTTACAAGCGTTTTCTTTGAAGTGTTTAGAAAAGAATTTCAATAATTTCTTTTAGGTGTTTCTTTCATTTAAACAATTTAAATTATATTTTGTTTTAGCAGTCAAGTTTTTAAAAAAATTTTACCAGTTTAAGAATTTACCAGTGTTTTCTTGAAAGTTTTTGACTATTTCTTGCTTTAATCAGTAGAAAATTTCAATATTTTCACTTCTCCAGGAATTTCTTTTCTAGTTTATAAACATTTTCTTTTTTTCAGATATTTCTCCTCCAATTTACAAGCGTTTTCTTTGAAGTGTTTAGAAAAAAAATTTAATAATTTCTTTTAGGTTTTTTTTTTCATTTAAAAAAATTAAATTATAATTTGTTTCAACAGTAAAGTTTTTAAAAAAATTTACCAGTTTAAGAATTTTTCAGTATTTTCTCGAAAGGTTTCCACAATTTCTTGCTTTAATCAGTAGAAACTTTCAATATATTCACTTTTCCAGGAATTTCTTCTCTTGTTTATGAAAATTTTGTTTTCTTCAGATATTTCTCCTCCAATTTACGTGTTTTTTTTTCAGTGTTTAAACAAATCCAATATTTTTTTAGGGTTTTCTTTCATTTTTAAGAAAATTTTAAAATATAATTTGTTTCAGCAGTAAAGTTTTTTAATTGTTTTACTAGTTTAAGAATTTTCCAATATTTTCTCTAAAGTATTTCACTATTTTTTGCTTTAATCAGCAAAAATTTTCCAGGAATTTCTAGTTCCTTTCATATATATATTTCTCCTCCAAATTACAAGTGTTTAAAAAAAAGATCCAATAATTTTTTTAAGGTTTTTCTTATATTTTTTTAGAAAATTTTAAATTATTTTCTCTTTCAGAAACAATATTTCTTCCAAGGTTCTAGAATTTGAAGAAAATGCTTTCAGATTTTTAAAATCCTTTTGCCAGTTTAAGAGTTTCAGCAATTTTTTTTCTGAATTCCTTGCTTTATGTTAGAGAAAATTTCCAGATATTTTCTAGTAAACCCCTTTTTCAGTTTTTTTTTTTTAAATATTGGTTCTCTGATGAAAATCTCTTCCAATTTTTTTAAGATTCATAATTTTTGGGCAATAATAATTTTTAAGAATTACCAATTTAAAGGTTTTTTTTGTCTCAAAAGATTTCTCTAATTTCTTGTTTTTTTAAAGCATTTTTTCTTTCTCAATTTGTGGAAATATTTTTCAATAGTCTTAATATTTTTTAAATAATTTACAAGAGTAGTTATTTCAATAACTAATAATAATATCAAGTTATTATAATTTGTTTCAGCAGTAAAGTTTTTTAATATTTTTTTACCAGTTTAAGAATTTTCCAGTGTTTTCTCGAAAGTTTTCCACTATTTCTTGCTTTAATCAGCAGAAACTTTCAATATTTTCACTTATCCAGGAATTTCTTTTCTAGTTTATTAACATTTTATTTTCTTCAGATATTTCTTCTCCAATTTACAAGCATTTTCTTTGAAGTGTTTAGAAAAAAATTTCAATAATTTCTTTTAGGTTTTTCTTTCATTTAAAACAAAATAAATTATAATTTGTTTTAGCAGTAAAGTTTTTTAATATTTTTTACCAGTTTAAGAATTTTCCAGTATTTTCTCGAAAGGTTTCAACAATTTCTTGCTTTAATCAGTAGAAATTTTCAATATTTTCACTTCTCCAGGAATTTCTTTTCTTGTTGATGAAAATTTTCTTTTCTTCTCCTCTAATTTACAAGCGTTTTCTGTGTTTAGAAAAAAATTTCAATAATTTCTTCTAGGTTTTTCTTTTATTTAAAAAAATTAAATTATAATTTATTTCAGCAGTAAAGCTTTTTAATATTTTTTTTACCAGTTTAAGAATTTACCAGTATTTTCTAGAAAGTTTTTGACTATTTCTTGCTTTAATCAGCAGAAACTTTCAATATTTTCACTTCTCCGGGAATTTCTTCTCTTGTTTATGAAAATGTTGTTTTCTTCAGATATTTTTCCTCCAATTTACGTGTTTTTTTTTCAGTGTTTAAACAAATCCAATATTCTTTTAGGTTTTTCTTTGATTTTTAAGAAAATTTTAAAACATAATTTGTTTCAGCAGTAAAGTTTTTTAATTGTTTTACTAGTTTAAGAATTTCCCAATATTTTCTCTAAAGTATTTCACTATTTTTTGCTTTAATCACCAAAATTTTTCCAGGAATTTCTAGTTCCTTTCATATATATATATTTCTCCTCCAAATTACAAGTGTTTTAAAAAAAAGATCCAATAATTTTTTTAAGGTTTTTCTTATATTTTTTTAGAAAATTTTAAATTATTTTCTCTTTCAGAAACAATATTCCTTCCAAGGTTCTAGAATTTGAAGAAAATGCTTTCAGATTTTTAAAGTCCTTTTGCCAGTTTAAAAGTTTCAGCAATTTTTTTCTGTATTCCTTGCTTTATGTTAGAGAAAATTTCCAGATATTTTCTAGTAATCCCCTTTTTCAGTTTTTTTTTAAATATTGGTTCTCTGATGAAAATCTTTTCCAATTTTTTTAAGATTCATAATTTTTGGAAAATAATAATTTTTAAGAATTACCAATTTAAAGGTTTTTTTTTTGTCTCAAAAGATTTCTCTAATTTCTTGTTTTTTTAAAGCATTTTTTCTTTCTCAATTTGTGAAAATATTTTTTAATAGTCTTAATATTTTTTAAATAATTTGCAAGAGTAGTTATTTCAATAACTAATAATAATATCAAGTTATTATAATTTGTTTCAACAGTAAAGTTTTTTAATATTTTTTACTAGTTTAAGAATTTTCCAGTATTTTCTTGAAAGTTTTTCACTATTTCTTGCTTTAATCAGTAGATAATTTCAATATTTTCACTTCTCCAGAAATTTCTTTTTTGTTGATGAAAATTTTCTTTTCTTCAGATATTTCTCCTCCAATTTACAAGCGTTTTCTTTGAAGTGTTTAGAAAAAAATTTCAATAATTTCTTTTAGGTTTTTCTTTCATTTGAAAAAATTAAATTATATTTTGTTTTAGCAGTAAAGTTTTTAAAAAAATTTTACCAGTTTAAGAATTTTCCAGTGTTTTCTTGAAAGTTTTTGACTATTTCTTGCTTTAATCAGTAGAAAATTTCAATATTTTCACTTCTCCAGAAATTTCTTTTTTGTTTATGAATATTTTCTTTTCTTCAGATATTTCTCCTCCAATTTACAGGCATTTTTTTTGAAGTGTTTAGAAAAAAAATTCAATAATTTCTTTTAGGGTTTTCTTTCATTAAAAAAAAAAAATATAATTTGTTTCAGCAGTTTCAAGTTTTTTAATATTTTTTTATCAGTTTAAGAATTTTCCAGTATTTTCTCGAAAGTTTTTCACTATTTCTTGATTTAATCTACCGAATTTTTCAATATTTTCACTTAAAAAAAAATAAATTATAATTTGTTTCAGCAGTAAAGTTTTTTAATATTTTTTTACCAGTTTAAGATTTTCCAGTATTTTCTTGAAAGGTTTTAACAATTTCTTGCTTTAATCAGAAGAAATTTTCAATATTTTCACTTCTACAGAAATTTATTTTCTTGTTTATGAAAATTTTGTTTTCTTCAGATATTTCTCCTCCAATTTACGTGTTTTTTTTTCAGTGTTTAAACAAATCCAATATTTTTTTTAGGTTTTTCTTTCATTTTTAAGAAAATTTTAAAATATAATTTGTTTCAGCAGTAAAATTTTTTGATTGTTTTACTAGTTTAAGAATTTTCCAATATTTTCTCTAAAGTATTTCACTACTTTTTGCTTTAATCAGCAAAATTTTTCCAGGAATTTCTAGTTCCTTTCATATATATATATTTCTCCTCCAATTTACAAGTGTTTTTAAAAAATTTCCAATAATTTTTTTTAGTTTTTTTTGATATTTTTCTAGAAAATTTTCTAGTTCCTTTCATATATATATATATATATATATATATATATATATTTCTCCTCCAATTTAAAAGTGTTTTTAAAAAAAGATCCAATATTTTTTTTAGGTTTTTCTTATATTTTTTTAGAAAATTTTAAATTAATTTCTCTTTTAGAAACAATATTCTTTTCAGGATTCTAAAATTTGAAGAAAATGCTTTCAGATTTTTAAAATCCTTTTGCCAGTTTAAGAGTTTCAGCAATTTTTTTTCTGAATTCCTTGCTTTATGTTAGAGAAAATTTCCAGATATTTTCTAGTAATCCCCTTTTTCAGTTTTTTTTTTAATATTGCCGTTTTTTTAAGATTCATAATTTTTGGGCAATAATAATTTTTAAGAATTACCAATTTAAAAGTTTTTTTTGTCTCAAAAGATTTCTCTAATTTCTTGTTTTTTTTTAAAAAGCATTTTTTCTTTCTCAATTTGTGGAAATATTTTTCAATAGTCTTAATATTTTTTTAATAATTTGCAAGAGTAGTTATTTCAATAACTAATAATAATATCAAGTTATTTATTTTATATATAAATAAAAATAAGTCTTTTTTTGATTTTCAAAATGTTTCCATATTTTTAAATTATTAGATAATTTCCTACGTCTTCTCCTTTTGTTTATTTTCTTGTAATTTTTCAATTTTGCCACACATTTCTCTTTCAGGCAGCGATTTTTCTTTACAGTTTCTAGATTTTTAAAAATTTGCTTTCAGAATTTTTTTAAATTGTACACTCATTCCCGAGTTTTAGATTTTTCCAAATAATTCTCAAAAAAATCCCTAATTTATTGCTTTTTATTAGTTTATTAATTAATTTTAGGGAATCTTTGTTTGAATTTGCAAATATTTTCTAATATTTTCTATTCATTCTTCCGGTATTTTATATTCCAGTTTTTTCTTCCTCTTTACAAATTGGTTGCAATTTTATTAGCAATTCAGATTATTATATTTTTTTACAATTCGAAAAGCTTTAGAGAGAGAGAATAACATCTTTATTCGAACATATATACAAAGTTAAAAACATTTACAAATGGTATCTAATGTGTTAGTCTGTCCGTTTGGGCTATCGACCATCGGTCTTTCTGCCCTGTCTTGACTCTAATTTAGTGTAAAAAAATAAATAACTTTGCTAGCTAGCTTAACTGTCTGGATGATTCGCACTAATGAATTGATGTAGGGTGACTGAAGGGTGTTTATATTTAGATGGGATATTGGGATTTCGGGGAATGCAAAATTTGTTGAGAAGGGATACATTAAAAGGATTGTTGGCAAATTTAAGACTTAGACTATGTATACGTTGGGAGATAGGAGTAACTTGGGTGTATTCATAAAGGAGCTCGTTTGAGGGATTATGGAGCGGGTTAATTGGGTGTCTGAGTTTGGTGAGGGTTCGTAGGGCTGACCTTTCGGCGACGTTAAAGTGGTGGAGAGTGGAAGGACGGATTTGGTTGAAAAGGATTGCACCGTAGTCTATAAGAGGTCGACAAATGGCTTTATATATTGTCACAGCGGTTTTGGTAGAAATACCCTCATTTTTGTAAGTTAAAGCTCGAAAATGTCGGGCTCTAGTTTTAATCTTTACCTTTATAGCTTGTGCATGGGCTTTGAAGGAGAGATGGGAATCAAACAGGATGCCTAGGTATTTACAGGAGTAGGTAGGGTATATTATGGTATTGTTTATGATAATGGAGGGGGAGTGAGGCGTAATTTTGTGATGCGGGATTAGGAGTTTGGATTTGGAGGGGTTGACTTTTATACGCCATTTGGAGCACCAGGATTGGATCGCATTGAATGATTTTTGAAGGGATTGTTGGGCAACCTGGATAGATGGAGCATGGGCGATAAGGGTGGTATCATCGGCAAAGAGAAGGGCGTAGTTTAAAGGATCAAAATATGTAGGGTTGGGATTATACAGGTCGTGACAAAAAATGTTGTAAAGGAGGGGTGATAAGGGAGAGCCCTGGGGCACTCCCTGGAGGATTGGGAATGGATCGGATAATGTTTGTTTGATTCGTACTTGGCTGGATCTGTTAGAAAGGAATTTGTATATAAGGATTATTAAGTGGCGTGGGATGTTTAAGAGGAAGCATTTGTAAAGGAGGCCAATATGCCAAACCGAATCGAAAGCTTTTTGAAAGTCTAAAAAGAGAATTATTGATTTATTTCCTTCAAGATGATTGGTTTGTATATTGGAGGTAAGAATGGATAGAGGGAGAGTGGTTGATTTTTGCGGTAGGAAGCCAAACTGGTAATCTGGGATATGGATTTTGGATGATTGAAGGAGTTTTTGTTTGAGGAGGGATTCGAAAAGTTTGCCAATTACCGGGAGTAGTGTAATGGGACGATGGCTTGATACTAGTGTGGGATCGGTGTCGGGTTTGGGGATGCATATGGTGATGCCTTGTTTCCATTCAGTGGGAAAGTGTTGATGGGAATAACAATAATTGAAAATTTTTAAAATGAACATGTGGATATCATGGGAGAGTTTTTTGAGGAGTAGACGAGGAATTTTGTCACGGCCAGGGGAGGAATTTTTACCAGAGTGCAACTGTGTGTAGTAATCTGTCTCGTCGATTGAATCGTCAATTGGAGGGGGTAGGGGGGTTTTGTCGAAAGAATTGAACCAGTCAGTTACTGTCCTATAAAAGTCGTTGTCATATTCGTTGCTGTGAGAGATATGAAACGTCTGTTCTAACTGTTCTGCAAATGCTTTCGCTATTGATGTTTCGTCTGTCAGCGTTGATCCGTCAGTTGGGTCTTTTATATTGGCAACATGGTCATATTTTTTATATTTCGTAAGTTTTTTAATTTCGGTCCAGTACGTTTTTCCCTTCTGTTCATTAATGTTTTGGCAAGCCTCAAGCCATTTGTGTTTTTTGTAGTCTAAAATTAAAATTTTGATATCTTTATTTAATTTGTTAAATTTATTTTTGATTGAACTGTCCTCGTAGAATTTACTGTCTCTGTATAATTGTCTTTTATATTTTAAAAGTCGTAGGATATATTTTGGTAGGGGATATTTGTAATATTGTTTTTTTAGTTTAGGTGTATGGGACGTGATAGATTCTGATAGGGATGTGCAAAAGTGAGAAATTGTATTAGGATTTATGTCTTGTGTAAAATCAAACGTCGATGTTATGTCGTTGATAACCTTGTTAATATTGCAACTCTGGTAATGGAAAATATATTCCGGGGGAGGTAGGGTAGGTTGAGATTGGATATTAAAATCAAATTGAATGGATAGGTGGTCGGAACAGAGGTCTGGGATCAGTTTTATGGAGTGAATTAGGTGGCGGATGTTGGATGTGCATAGAATTACATCGGGGGTTGTTGATTGTCTTTCACTCATGATAAAAGTTGGAGAGGTTGGAATTTTAATGAAGTTCGAATTGGAGATAAAGGATTGGATTTGACGGGATTTCCTACTATTGACGTTAAAATCGCCAATTACGATTGCATGGTCATATAGAGATGCTTTTGTGAATATTGTGTCGTCAATAGAGGAATATGGATGGATATATACTAGGAAAACGTGAAGGGTGAAATGTGTGAGGGGAAGAGTAAAATGAAGGCATTCATTCAGGTTGTTATTTATGCGGGGTGGGTTGGCTTTACCGTATGATAAGGAAGGATGAAAGGAGGCAATGGAACCTCCTCGTTGATTTTCATTAGCTATTGAGGAAGGTATTTGCATACTCTTCCAGTTGTTGAAATTGAAGTTCTCTCTAGTTTTAGTTTCAACGAGGAGGTTTATATGAATTGGGTTGTTGGATAGGTAATGGGCGAGTAAATGGAATTTATTACGAAGGGAATTAATGTTAGAGTAAAGGAAACGTATACTAGTCATTATTTACCTGCACATTACCTGTGTGTACACCGGCGGTTGGGAGTACGGGAGGGATGTCTTCGGGGAATTTCAGGTCGAACATTACAATGAACATGCGGTTGCCTGAAAATGATGCGTGTACCTCAATATCGAAAGATTCAATGAATCTTCTTCTAAGTTTTTTTAGAAGTTCGTTTCGGTCAACGGCTGAGGGCCTGTTTATTTCTGTAGCGTACGTATCAAGAATATAGTCATGCAATGAAAATGGTTTATGAACGCGTACGTGTTTAGTTACTGACCTGTCCATGTCGGCGGTTTTTTGATTAGTAAGGTGTATCTTGACGTTCGGGATTCCTTCGATGGGTTTAGTGGGCCTCTTTTTACACTTCTGTGACCAGGGTGCGTGTCCTTCTTCTTTGCATGCCGAACATTTCTCCGGGAGCGTTGTGCTGCACGAGGATGTATTGTGTGTTCCTCCACATTTGGCGCATTTAACTGCATTTGTGCAGTCCGCGGTTTTATGCGTGAATTGGCTGCATTTTCCGCATGGTGTCGGTATTGGTTCGGGTGCTGTACTTTCGACAACGGGGTATATTTTGCATAAATACGGAAATTTGTGCAACAGTAGGCGGCTATATGATTCGTGGGATGCGGTGATTATACGAATTAGTGACGTTTTCTCGTTTGTTTGTCTTGAAATTATTCTCTTGCAATAGCGATGAGTAATTCCCATTTCGTTTAAATGTTCGCTTATCATGGTGTCGTTTATTTCAAGTTCGACGGATTTGATAATGCAGCTGAACGATGGAGCCGCGTGGTCGCGTTTTTCTGCGTTCGCGTTCGGTGCTGTGGCCTCGTGTTTCGTTATAATTCTTTTGGTCTTTAGTGTGTTTAAATCATTTATGATGCTTTGTTTCTCGTAGTTTGCTTTGAGAATAAAACCGTGTTTCGTTTTGATGATTAAAACGTTTTTGTTAAAATCGTGTTTTAACCAATGTTGTACCATCTGGATGCGGCTAATATCTTCAGCGGTTGTGAGGTGGAAGGTGTGTTTATATTGTTTGTTTGTGTTAGATGTTTGTGGTTCGTCATTTTTGGGTCTGGCTGTGCGTTTTGTGGGTTGTGTTACCTCTACACATGACGAGTCGGAGTACGACGGTTTGCGGGGCCTTCCTCTGCCTCTCTTCTTGGGGGTTTTAAATTCCTCCTCCGAGTCGGAGGCTGAACCCATGGTGGAGAGCACTTAGTTGGTTTGGTGGAATTACCACTATTAATAAAATATAATTGATTGCACGGTTTAAACACGTTTATAAGGAACTCTGGAGCGAACGTCTACACTGTACGGCGACTAGCAAGCGAGTGGGGAAAAGCTTTAGATTTTTTCGGCAATTTCTCAATATTTTTTTTTAATTCGTTGCTTTGTTTTAGCGGAATTTATTCGCTTTTTTTCTTCGGAAGGAATCACTCAAAAAAACTCATCTATTCGTAATTCTTGGATTTTTGCAGTCTTCTATTCATTTTATTTTTAATTTTTCACCATTTTCTTCCACTTTTAAAAAATTTTCTTTCAAGTTGAATGATTTTTTTTTCAAAGTTATTACATTTTTCAGAAACTTTATAGTTTATAGTAAACTTTTTTATTTATTTATTTATCGACGCTATCTCCCTTAATATAATAATACAAATACAATAAACAAACCAAATTAATTGACTAACACTAAATATTTACAACGTTAAATTTATATTTTCTATTGATTCGAGAATTTAGATTTTTTGTTTGTTTGTAAGTTCACATTTATTGTTGAACATTTTTATTTCAATGTTTCACTATTTTAGTTTGAGTTTTGTGAGTTACGTGAAGGTAAACTTGATTAATTAAAAAGCACTAAAAACCTTTCTTCACAATTTTATTTAAATTCACAGATATATATTTCGGACACAAAGTATTACAACATTGATAATGGTCACTTTGTGCCCGAAATATATATCTGTGAATTTAAATAAAATTGTGAAGAAAGGTTTTTAGTGCTTTTTAATTAATCAAGTTTCACTATTTTTTCATTACAGTATTTTTTTCTTTTCACAAAAATCTATCTTCTAATTTGCATACATTTTCTTCGACTGTTTTCCAAGAAAATTATAGTTTAGTTTTTGCTTAGAATCATCCAATATTTTCTTTCTAATTTTACAAAAAATTATATCCTGTTACTTTGTTTTTCAAGGGTTTTGCAATTTTTTTTATAACAATGAATTTTTGTTACCAATTGACAAAAAAAACGATTCTCCCAAATGTTTTCCACTATATAATGTGATTTGAATTCTTAAAATTATTAGTAGACACTGAAAGCAAGCTTAAGTAAAGATATATACATCAGAGAAAGCAAAACTGAAGTCCACTTGATTTATTTCAATTTGGAATTTGATTAAGAAATTTATTTTAATTTTGTTCATAGTAAGAACATCAAAATTTTGCAATTGAGTTGTTCCAGTTGTTAGTAGATAATTGTGATAGCCAATTTATAGTAAAGAAGTGGACCAGAGGAAGGAAAATGGATAAAGTATTCAAGAGATAATTCAAAGCATTCTTCCACCAATTATGAATTAAGGATGATTTTCTTATATGAACAAAATAATTATAAATTTTATAATTGAAGAATTGAAATTGTGCTTCTAAAAATTTCGAGATGTTTGAATATACTTCTTATAAAGATTATTCTAAATACTAAAAGAAAAACATATTTTTTCTGTAATTAGAAACACAATAATTACTGATAACGGTAATTACCACGCGTGAAAACCATGACAATACCGCGATTATTTAAAAAAGTTTCCATTCCGAAAACCAGCCCGTGACCGGCCCGCACTGATTCAATTGTTTCGCGCAATTCTAATGATAATTTCATTTGTTTCACTCGCGTAGCCGTGAAAGTTTTTGTTTGTTAGTCTTTTTGTGATTGGCGTTATTTTTTGAATTCATCATCATACCGACCGGAAAATACGCCAGGACGAATTGATTCAGGACGGTGCAGATGCCCGCGAACACGCCTATGTTTATCCCGAAGGCCAGCATCAGCATGAGGAACGGTTTATTGGTCAGCAGGGACCTGTAGGAGCCGTAGAATTCCTGCAGGGTGTACTCGGTGCGGGAACGGCGTAATTCCGCCTGAGTGGTGCTGGGTGGATGTTTCGGCTCCGATTGGAAGACTGCAAATTAAAAACAACAAGAAAAACTTGACTCTTTAATTAGAGTTGGTTGTAAGAGGGTGTAAGTTTATAAAGTTTTCTTATAGATCTGAAGGAATACTAACAGTAAAATTTAACTGGAAATTGTTTAAAGTATCTATTATCTTAGAAAGTAATTACACCTTGCAGAAATTTTTATTTCAACTTGAAGCATCGTGTGATTTAATGCTCCACCTACTGTGTGATATAACTGCTCTCGAACTATTGTCTTTGTGCACATTTTTTTTCCTTCACGGTAACGTTATTTTCTTAACAAGAGAACACTTCTTAATAATAAAAATTACACTTTTTACTCCTTTGTTCTTACAAAGTCATAATAATTTCTAATATTTTCTTAATAATCGTACTTACAAATAATTACCAATATGGCTACGATTGTCGTGTAAACGGCGACCCCATAAAACATATATGAAATCTCCGTTCCGATGTCATCTAGGTTCTCGTGATTTTTGACGATCATTCTAGGAACTATAAAACCGACAGCTGTTCCAAATTGAGTTCCGAACACTCCGAGCGAACAAGCCGTAGAAACCTGTAGATAATGTGAATACAAGTACTTTCCGTTATAATTACGTCTAGTCGATTAAAAGAAAATAAGGACATTTAGGTCAATAGTTTTATTTGCTTAATTACTTTCGATTTTTTTTGTCTTCATTAAAAAATGCATATTTAAATGAATTAGCTATAAAGAACGACAAAACACGTATACTGTGAGAAATTTCTCTCCCACTCAACTGTGGTGGTGATAATTGTACCTATTGATTTATCTACTGGGTAACAACTTACCTCATCTTGTCCGAACCACACCGCAGCAAGTCTCGGCGGTAAACTGAGGATGAAGATTTGAGAGACGAAGACTACTGTCTGGCCAATAAAACCTACCCAGAATAGGTCAGGCCTTACCGAAAAAACTTTTATCCACGTTCCAACTGTCGTTCCAATGACACCCAATAAAGCACATGTCCGCAAACCCTGAAAGCAATCGAACAATAAATGTGAACTTGACAAAATTGAAATATAAAACTGTGATTAAACAAAATATCCTTAAGTTCTATACATTTTTGTACAACTATTGTTATAAATTCTAAAAATTATTAGTTAGGAAATTCATATTACCCGATGATAATTTGATAAATAAAAAAATGAATGAAAATGAGAGATGACAATTTATAATAGATCACAGGTGACGACATAAGAAGGATGGCAAATTCCAGATGATAGAAATATGAAAGAAAAAACTTCAAACACTTAAATCAAAAAAACGAAAGGATATATAACAATATAATAAGACTTATCCTTAATACTACTATATAAATACATTTAATTTGAATTTGTAGACAGCTAACAGTTTGGACAATTGACAAAAGTCAGATTGAGTTGATAAATGACAATGACTCATCTGTCGTCAAGTAAGTAAGTTAACAATTATAGTTCTTGATGACATAAGATAGATTACAGTTTAATTAATAGTTGACAATTAAAACAAACATTTGATAATTAACAGATAACAGTATAGCAAACCTACAGCTGAAAGGTGACAATGACAATTGATAGTTAACAATTGACAGTTAAAAATAACAAATGATAGTTCATAGTTGACACATTCGGTGATATTTGATAAGTAAACAATGAACATCTGATTATTTCATAATTCAGTTAACATTTGATAACTGACAGATGATTGAATTACAGATGAACAATTAATATTCAATAATTAACAGTTGAAGATGTTAAGTTGGTAAAAGATTTATAACAATTGTCGATTTTTCGAGAGTTCATAGTTGAAAGTGATATTTAATAGTTAAGAACTGTTAATTGTTATTTGTTAATTTCAGGTACTATTTACCAATTCGAAGATGACAGTTTGACAAATTAGTAATTGATAGTTGACAATAACAGTTGATAGTTAACACTTAACAGTTTCAGATAACATCGCAGTTGACATATGACATATAATTGTTGACAATTGATATTAGGAGTTTACAGCCGACAGTAACATTTAATAGATAATTTAAAATAATATTTTTATTTAACGTTTTATTAACTGACACTTGGCAGTTTGACATATCAATACTTGGCACATGGTACATTGATAATTTGATGGCGACAGTTTACATTTGATTAATTAATAGTTCATAGTTTTTAATTTTCAGTTAACATTTGATAATTGACAGATCACATTTGGCGCTTAGTTTAAATTTGACAGTGACTTTATTTCGTTAAAAATTCATAGTTGATAGCTTACAATCTTTGTGGTAAAATTTGATTATTGTCAGATGACAGATTAGCAGTTAATAGTTGTTGGTATTTGATAGCTAACAAGACATTTGCAAATAACATATGACAATTTACATTTGAAATATAACATATAACAGCTGAGAGTTGATGACAGTAGCATTTGATGGTTAACAATTGACAGTTAATAGATAACAACTTTAAGTTGACAGATGTCAGATTAACTGTTGATAATTGACAACTATGGATGATAGTTAACAATAGTGGTTGATAGCAAATGATAGGTCACAGTTCAATTAATAGTTGACAATTTTCCAATAACATTTGATAATTAACAGAAGACAATACGGTAAACTAACAGTTGAAAGGTGGTAATGACAATTGATAGTTAACAGTTGACACATAGTTGACGGTGATATTTGATAGTTAATAATGAAAAGTCGATAATTCAGTTAATATTTTATTAATTCTTGAATTTTCTCGGCGTTAACTTCGTAGAACATTTTCAATTTTTTTAAATAAAGAAAACTTATAACTTATATTTGTTTGATAATAATTACCGTGTAATCGAAACTAGACGCAAAAAGTGAAATAAAAAGTGGTATAAAAAAGTTATAAGTTTTCTTTATTTTAAATAATATTTTATTATTGACAAATGACAGTATGACAGATGGACAATTCATATCTAATACTTAACAATTGAAAATTACTTATAACAATTGTCGATTTATAGTGAGAGTTCATAGTTGAGAGTGATATTTAATAGTTAACAATTGACAGTTTAGATAATTTTTAGGTAACATTTAATAACTGACAAATGACAGATCAGCAATTTATAGTTCACAATGACAGTTGCTAACAACATATCACAGTTGGCATATTGTATTTAACAGTTGACAACTGATGACAGTTTACAGTTTTAAGTAACATTTGATAAATAATTATAATTAATAGTTGACAGTTTAGTTTATGTTTTAATAATTGACAGATGGCAGTTTGACAGATCAATTGTTGACACATGACACTTAAAATTTATTGACGACAATTTATAGTAGACAGTTACATTTGTTAGTTGATAGTTTTCAATCTTTAGTTATCATTTGATAATTGACATATCTCAGTTGGGGCATAGTTTAAGTGACATTTGTTTATTAAAAGTTGATAACTTACAATATTTTTTTAAAATTTGATAATTATCAGGTGACATTTTGACAGATTTGCAGTTTATAGTTGATATTGATATTCGATAGTTAACAATTAACATGTTCAGTTATTATATGACATATTACAGTTGGAATATGACATATAATAGCTGACAATTGATGACAGTGACATTTGATGGTTGCCAATTGACAGTTAATAGATAACAATCTAAAGTTGGATAGTTGACATATGACAGATTAACAACTAATAATTGACAATGACAGGTGATATTTAACAATTAATAGTTGTGATAACAGATGATAGATTACAGTTCAATTAATAAACAGTTGACATTTTATAATTGACACAAGACAGCATGGCAAGTTAATAATAGATAGTAACAATTGATATTTGACTTTTTGCATTGGGTATTTAACATTTAACATATAATATTTGACATTTAACTCAAGATATTTTACATATATATTTTACAGTGACATACACCATTTGATATGAGTGTCGACAGTGACGAATTGTCCTTGACATTTAATATTTGACATGGTTTCCGTTAAATAAATAATTTTACATTTGACAGTTGACATTTAACATTCAACGTTTATCATTTGACATTTACATTTCTCATTTGTCGTATGTTATCTATAATAATATTATCATTACCAAATGTTAATGTTATTTGTCATATGTCAACTCCTATTTATAATCAGCTATCTGTAATTGTCAACTAACAATTGTAATCTTTCATGTCACATCTGTAGCTGCGAAATGTAAACTATATAAACTATCAACTCTCATTGTCAACTGTCAACTGTTAATCTCTCAAAATGACATCTGATAATTATCAAATTTTAACTAAAAATATAAACTATCAACTATTAGTTGGCATATTCCACTGTCAAGTTGAACTTTGTTATCTGTCAAATTGTCAGTTGTCAATTATAAATTATTAGATGTTACTGTCTACTATTAACTGTAACTAGTAATTGTCAACTGTTATATATCAGGTGCCAAGTGTATCTGCCACTTATCATCTGCAACTACTATTGTCAACTGTGAACTCTTAAGCCATATAAGTTTACCTGTAAATTATCAGATGTTAAGTGAAAAATATAAACTATAAGCTATAAATTGTTAACTAATAAATCTGTCGACTGTGAGTTGTCATTATTAATTATCAGCTGTTATCTGTCATAAGACAAATTTGATCTGTCAGTTGATGATGACACTAGATCGTAAATAATTGACAGTTCATAGGTAATAATTTTCAGTTAACGTTTTATAATTGACAGGTGATACTTTGGCATGTTAACAATTGCCAGTTGCAGGTGGCAGATGTCTCATCACCATTGACATATGGCATATGACAGGTGACATATAAAAGTTATCAAATGACAGTTAATCTGTCAAACTCTTATCTGTTAATCTGTTTTAACAATCTAATCACTATTAATTGTCAACTGTCATATGTTATCTACAAATTTTAATCTGTCATCTATCATTGCTAATTATCAACTGTTAATGTGACAAAATGTCATCTGCTAATTATCAAATTTTAAGTAAAAACTATTGACTATTAATTATCAACACCGTCAACTATAAACTTGGCACATAGTCAGCTGTCAATTATCAAATGTTAACTAAAATTTGGCAACTATAAATTAAAAATTATTACATGTTACTGTCTACTATGAAGTGTTAGTTGTCATATGCCAACTGGGATCGGTCATTTGTTATCTGTAACTATCATCATAATTGTCACTTCTAGATCCATCAAGATGTCATCTGTCAATTATTAACTAAATTACAAACCATAAACTATCAATTATTAACTAATTAACCTGTCCACTGTGAACCCTCACTATTCAACTCAACGCAACTCATAAGTTAACCATGATCTGTCATCTGACTGACAGTATATAACATATAACAGTTGATATTTGATAGAAATAATACATAGTTGACAGTTGAATTAAATAAATAAAATTTGATAATTTTTATTTATTATTTAATAATTCACAGATAATATTTTGACAGATCAACAATGGTAGTTGCAGATGAAAGGTCACAGTTGGCATATGATATTTAACAATTGAAAATTTGAGCGTTGACATTAGATAATAGATAATTGATAGTTAAGTAACAATTTTTAGTTATTATTAATTAACAGATGACAGTGTTGCATATCAAAAACTGATAGTTAACAATTGACAGTTGCAGATGTCTGTGTAAGGTTGGCACATGACACACAACAGGTAACAATTGATATTGACAATTGATATTTGACACTGGCATATAAATTGATCTATCAAACTGTCATCTCTTAATTAGCAAATATTAATTGAAACAATTTTCAGCAATTATTAATTAATAAGTGATAGTGTGGCATATCAAACATTGATAGTTAACAATTGACAGTTACAGATGTCTGAATAGGTAACAATTGATATTAACATTTGATATTTGACATTGACATATAAGTTGATCTATCAAACTCTCATCTGTTAATTAGCAAATGTTACTTGAAAAACTTAACTGTTATCTGTCAGTTGGATAACTATCAAATGTCATTGTCAAATATAAACTGTCAATATCAATTTTCAACTGTTATATACCATGTGTCAACTGCAATTTGTTATTTATCATCAGCAACTATCTTATTATTATTAGCTATCAGAAAATATTGTCAGTATGACCTATCATTATCAAATGTTATTTGTTATATGTTACATGTCAACCTTATTATCATCAACTATATGTAATTGTCAATTGTTGGCTGTCAATTGTCACTGTCAACTATTAACTATTAAACTGTCATCTATTGATTATCAAACATTAATTAAAAATTGTTAGCCATTAACTGTCAATTTTTTACTATCAAATTACTATTAATTGTCAATTGTCATATGTTATCTACCAACTTTAATATTTCATGTTACTTTTGCAACTGTTATTAACTACAAACTGTCATAGTCAACTATCGACAATGTAAATTTTTTTAAATGTCATCTGATAATTATCAAATTTTAACTACAAATGTAAGCTATCAACTCTTAGTTATTATATGTCAGATAGTATTTATTTATCCATTGTACTAAAATAAAATTCAAAATACATATATAAAAATACTGTCTTACAAACACTTTGATTGCACATGGAAAGGCTCGAGTTCATAAAAATATGATCTTCCACAGTTTACTTCATGTCACTGTCAACTATGAAATTGGCACATAACGATCTGTTATATGTCATCTGTCAGTTATCAAATGTTCACTGAAAGTTGACAACAATCAAATAAAAAAAATATTAGATGTTACTATCTACTATGAACTGTCACTATTCATTGTCAAGTATTATATGCCATGTGCTAACTTGTCATCTGTGACTATTATTGTCAGCTGTCAACTTTTGATCCATAAAACTTTTATTTGTCAATAATCAAATGTTAACTGAAAATTATAAACTATAAAGAATTAATTCAAAACTAATAAACCTTTCTACTTTAAACTGTCACTAGAAATTGACAACTGTTATGTGTCAGCAGTCAACTTTTATTTGTCATCTGAATGACAGTAAATAACATAAAACCGTTAACAATTGATAATAACAATACATAGTTGACACTTACATTAAATAGATAACATTTGACTTTTGTGAGTTGACAATTTTTATTTATTATTTCATAATTCACAGATGACATTTTGACCGATCGGTAATTATAGTTGAAGATTACAGATCACAGTTGGCATATGACATACAACAATTGATAATTGACAATGTTAGCCCATAATTTACGGTGACAGTAAACAGTAAATAATTGACAATTAATAGGTATTAATTTTCAGTTAACGTTTTTTAATTAAAAGATGTCAGATTGACATATCAAAAATTGATAGTTGACAATTGAAAGTTGCAGGTGACTGATCACTATTGCACATGACACATAACAGATGACAAATGATATTTGACAGTGACATAGAAAAGTTATTTACCAAACTGTCATCTATTAATTAGCAAACGTTAATTGAAAGAGAAAATAAGAAAAATGACAGTTTGGCATATCACAAATTGATAGTTAACAATTGACAGTTGCAAATGGCAGACGACTGATCACTTTTGCACTACATGGCATATAACAGGTGATTGATATTTGACAGTAACATATAAAAGTTATTTAATGACAATTGATCTGTCAAACATGACATATAACAGGTGACAATTGATAGTGACAGTGACATAGAGACTCATCAAATGACAGTTGATCTACCAAACTGTCATCTGTTAATTAACAAATGTTAAGAAGAATAACGACAGTTTGGCATATCAAAAATTGATAGTTAACAATTGACAGTTGCAGATGGCAGATGAAAGATCACTCTTGGCACAAGACATATAACAGATGACAAATGATATTTGACAGTGACATAGAAAAGTCATTTACCAAACTGTCATCTATTGATTAGCAAATGTTAATTGAAAGAGAAAATAAGAAAAATGGCAGTTTGGCAAATCACAAATTGATAGTTAACAATTGACAGTTGCAAATGGCAGATGACTGATCACTATTGCATATGGCATATAATTGGTGATTGATATTTGACAGTAACATATAAAAGTTATCAAATGACAATTGATCTGTTAAACTGCCATCTGTTAATTAGCAAATGTTAACTGAAAATTGTTAAGTATTATCTGTCGATTTATAACTGTCAAATGCCACTATCGAATATAAACTGTCACCTGTTATATGGCATGTACCAACTATAAACTGTCATTTGGCATCTGCAAATATCATTTGTTAATTATCAACTGATTTTGAACTGTCACCATCAATCGACAACTGTTATATGTCATGTGCTAACTGTGACCATTATCTGCCATCAGCTATCATTGTCAATTATCAACTCTTCATCTTTTAAACTATTAAATATTACTTGGAATTAGCTATTCATTATCAAGTATGAATTGTTATTAATTATGAAATGTTAGATGTCATGTCAAGTGTGGCTTATCATTAGCCATCTGAAATGTTTAATTGATAACTATCAATTGTCATCGTTGTCAAGCTGTCATACTTCAATTAATAACTGAAAATTGTTAACTATTAACATTATATATAAATAATAATAAAATAAAATTATAGCAATGTCTATACTATAAACTGTCACGTGTTATATTATTGTAATCTGCCACGTGTCATCTACAACAGAGAATTGTTAACAGTCAATTATCAACTCTTAATCTATTAAAACAGTAATCAACTATGAATTTTTAATTGTCAAGTGTCATTGTCAATTGTGAACTATGTGCTAACTAAAATCTGTCATCTGTCAAATTGGTTTTTTCAATTATCGTATGTTAACCAAAAATTGATAACTATAAACTGCTTCATTTATTTGTCAATATGCTATATGTCAACTGTAATATATCATTTGCAATTATTAATTGTTAATTATTAATTGTTATTATTAATTATCAACCTTTGATCTGTTAAACTGCGATATGTCAATTAACGAACGTTAACTGAAAATTGTAAGCAATTAACTGTTAATTTTTAATCAAATATCACTATCATCTATGAACTATCAATATCAATCTGCAACTGAAAATATATATATATATATATATATATATATATATATATTCTAATTGTGATCTATCAACTATGAACTATGTGCCAACTGTCATCTGTTAAATTGTCTAAGTATCTAATATTAACTAAACATGTTCAATTATCAGTTGTCAATTATCAGCGTCACTACTGTCAACTGTTATATGTCATAAGTCAATTGTGATCTCTCGTCTACATCAGGCCATTATTAAATATAAGTTATAATTATCAACTCTCAACTTATAAACCCTGACAATATAATTAAATATATAAATTTGACAGCTGATCATTTTCAATTATTATTTGATAATTGACGAATTTGACAGATTACTACTTGATATGTGACAGTTGATTGACAGCTAATAGTTTACAGTAAAATTGGATAGTTAATCATTGAGAGTTGACAATGAGAACTGACAATTAACCAATTTTATTATATAAATTTAAGAAAAAACATTTAATAATTATTTTTAATAATTAGATGACAGATGTACTTTAGATAGTTCTTAGCTCACTGCAATTAAGATACAATAGTAATATTAAAGATCTGAAAACATTGAATGGGTAGTAGAACGGATTAATAGAATGGTGGAGTTTGGTTGGAGTTCTAATTTTGGATGTTTTAAATGCTGGATTTACAGGAATTGGTTTATATAATACAAGCATTGCCAAATAGAGGGCAGTAGTTATTTTTATAGATTCTTGTGTAGTTTTTGTGGATATTCCGTTAATTTTTTGCTCTCGCTATAATTTTAGTTTTGATTTCTGCGATGCATATTTTAAACCAGGTAATTAATAGAGAATTAATTAAAACTTTATGAAAGTATTTATTATTGCGATTATAAAGAATTAGGAGTTGTAATTTATAGGGATTGATTTTGATGTGCCATTTAGAGTTAATGAATTCTTGTAAGAATTAACAGTCTTTTGGTGGCGCAAGTAATTAAGGACAAGGTAATAATTAGGGCAAATTTTAACAGGCAAATGAAAAAATTATTGCCAAAATATAAATATCGAAACAAAGGATTATAGAGTAGAGGTAAGATATGTGAGCCTTGAGGTATTCCTTGATTTGGAGTTAATGGATAAAAGGTAGAGTTCTTAAATTAACTAATAGATCCCTGCTATTAATTATGTATTCATATCATACAAGTAGTAATTCTCGTTAGTTTAATTTTTATAGCTTAATTTAATTATTTCTTGATTTGATTATAATCATTTTGAAAGTGGCCTAAATCCATTTTTTAACTTTTTGTAGACGTAAAAAGAAATTTTGCAAGCTATAATATTTTTTTACAATTAGATATTTGCTCCTATTTTAATAGGTGAAAATTTAGTCCAGTTATAAACAGAAATATCAACTGTAAGTTATAAGGCAATAATCGTAATTGTAATTAACTCCTGATAAAAAATACTAAAAATGCAGAATGCTAATATTAATGTATATTTCATTACTTACATCAAAAAAATGCAATCTTTACCTACCATTTTTTTTAATTATTATTTTAGGTAGTGACGTGATAATATTTTTTAATTGATTAATGGTTGAGGCGATAACTTCGTGATACATGTGATAAAGTGTGATATTAACAAAGTAAACGTTTTTGTTTAATAATATTTTTTATTAGAGCTTTTTATTTAAAAACGTAATTATTACATACCTCCAGCAAAACTGTTACATTATCAAAATTTAAAAAAAAAAGTGCGATTATGAAGTGATTATCAAATAATGAATAATTTTCCGCTGAACATAAACATTTCTATGGGATTACGTAGTAAGCACGATTACATTTGAAAAAAAAATGCGTCAGAGGATTGCTCACACACCAACACCGTCGTTCCAATCAAACAATTGAGTAACCGTGTACTATCGCAAAATTTTTTTCCAATGTCAAATTGCGAATTACGCGATTGCGGCCAACAATTGTCGCACGTACGAAAATAAAGGCGCCCAGATAATTTTAGACGTTCGGAAATAAAATTGGGCGATGACTAACTAACGAAGCGACTATATTTTATTTTTCTCTTCGACATCATTTATAGATTGTCGCACTTGCGAAGCTCCTTTGCGATGGTCGCCCGATCTAAAATTACACAACACTATGATTGAAATAAGTTGGATAGGAAGTGATGATTCCAACATTTATTATTATATTAAATATTGAGTCTACTTTCTTCACTCAATATTTAATTTAATAGTGTAACTCAACAATCATTAAACTAAAATTTACGAAAACATTTCTTGAGTCTACAACAATGAGTCTTACAAAGACTCATTATTATTTAATTTTCTACAACGAACTGAAGGATTTTAATACATTTTATTATAAAATTTATTTATTAATTGTGAAGAAATTGTTAGTGTTTTAATCAAGTATTAATCGTATCTTCACGTAAATCAACAATAAATTTCTATATAAAATTTATTGTTGTTAAAATCTTTCAAAAAAAAAATAAAGGAAGCATTTCGTCTTTACAAAATCACCACTTAATATTCATAACATCAATAAAAGCCATCCCCCTTTTTTTTTCGCGAAATGGGGACGGTGATAAAAATGTACGTTCGGGAATGATTCGGCATAGGGACATCTGTTCCAAATTTGGAAATATGGATAACGCCGCAATAAAACAAATACCCTCGGAAATGTAGCGTTAATAGGGGGTGGGACGATGTTATTGTCAGAGATACGAACGGTCCGAGCGGCCATAAATTTCGCAAATGGATTATCGCCGAATCCGAACAACTATAACCGCTAGGGGTAATAAGATTTGAAAGGTCGATGGTCCAGATAGTCCAGGTGCGCAACACCCAATAAGTTACTGTTTAGAAAAGCGAATTTACAAAAGTGTTTATTAATGAAATATATTTTTCAAATTGCTACGATTGGTCATACTACTAGTAAATAATAAATAATATTTCAGTAAGCAAGTTTGAATAATCAAATACTTGCATATATTTAGAAGTTATGGAGTATTACATTAGTTTTATTACTTCCATATATATTATATATATGGAGAGTATTGTTTTCGTGATTTTTTTTTGATTTTTTTTTTTGCGGAAATATCCTTTTTGGGGTCTCACGAGTCCAAAAGATCCTTTTGAGCTGAAACTTTAAACTTAAGGTTTTATCGTTAAAAACTGGAACTGAAAAACTTTTGGTAAACATTCATAAACCGGAAGTGGGTGTTTACTTGAGGCGTTTTTGTTTTTTTTTTTCGATTATTTTATAATGAAAAATATTACAAAACTTGAATGATTTGTAAATAAGACACAATAACTACACAAGTTATTGTGTCACATTTACAAAAAGTTGAAGAAACTGAATAAGTTTTATTAAAACATATTTTTCGTAAAGTTTTTGACTTGCGAGAAAAATAATAAAAATTAATAATTTTGACATTTTTTGCCTATTGCTAATAAACTATAGGAGTTACATAAAATTTTTATAATAAGTAATTGTAGAGAATCGAAAATTGAGCAAATTATTACCTTCAAGATGTATGAGTTTATTTTTTATTTTAAAAATTAGAGGGTGGGATAGTGGCCACCCATCCACCCTACATATTCATTTAAACTTAAACTAAAACCTTATTTAATGTCATTTCAAAAATTATTCACAATTCTGTTTGTATTTAATTTATTTGCACATTAAAACAGTGTTTTTGTAATTTATGTTTTTTTTTTATTCGAAAAGTTTTGTAATTAATTTTATTCGAAACCGCGAGACAATTAGGAATTAAAGTTCATATGTAAATATACGATGGGTGGCCTCTATCACACCCTTCAATCAGTAAAACATCATCAAAAATTATTTGAAAAATTTGTTTGAATAAATCTCTAAAAATTGCAATTATTTTGTGTTTACATTTTACAACTTTAATTAAAACCTTAGCTTATGTTTTAGTGGTTGGAGGGTGAGCTAGAGGCCACCCACCCACCCTACATATACACGATAACTTTAATTGCTAAACGTTGATGATTTTGCTGCTAAAAACAATCAAACCGTTTATGTATTAAAAAACAAAACAAAATCAAATTTTAAGTTTAAATATTAATCACTTTCTATAGCGAATATTATCTAATTTATATTTAAAAACTGCCCTCCTATGGTACATCAAATTTACTCAAAAATTTTACATTTTAATTTATTTTTTATTCAAAAAGTTTTATAATTAATTTTATTGGAAACCGCGCGACGATGAGGAATTAAAATTTATATGTATATAGTAAATCATGTGAGAGTTGTATTAAACTAATTTTTTATTATGATAGAAAAAAAATAAAATTTCTTTCAAAATTCTCTCCTAAAAAATATATTTCTCTAACAAACGCTCGTTTATTTAAAAGAAAGCTGGAGGGTGGAATAGTGACCCCCACGCACCCTACATATACCAATAAATTGAATAAACTGTAATGCAGAATATACGTTTTTTAAATGTTATATATGTTGGAGGCTTCTACTTCGTTATACATTTTTGTAAATTAAATAAAACACAAAACTAGTCACAATAAAAAAGTTATACAAACAAAGTTATCGTGTTTTATTCAGTTTTTTTAAACATTAGTGGTAATTCCTCGACTGTTTCAAGGAAACAAAACGAGTGACAGTGGCTTATGTAAATATGTATATGTAGGGTGGGTGGGTGGCCTCTGTCCAATCTTCCAATCAATACAACATATGTGAGTGTTGTATTAAACTAATATTAAATATTAATGGAATGAAATAAAATTATTTCTTTGGATATTCTCTCCTAAAAAAATAAATTTCTTTAATAGAAACCAGAGGGTGGTATAGTGGCCATCCATCCACCCTACGTATACATATAATTTTAAACTATAACACAGCTTTGAAGTTTTTTTAACATTAGCAGTAACTTTTTGATCGTTTTAACAAGACAAAATAAATGTGGCTAGTGAGTTTGTTTTACTGTTTTTTCATAATGAAAATCAACAAATGCAATTTTTGAAATATAAAATATAAATATAAACTGCTATCAACTGTTTCTTGATTGAAAATATTTTTTTGTTTCTTTCGTATTTTG
The DNA here is from genome assembly GCA_963969525.1 of Ontholestes murinus. Taxonomy (NCBI): domain Eukaryota; kingdom Metazoa; phylum Arthropoda; class Insecta; order Coleoptera; family Staphylinidae; genus Ontholestes; species Ontholestes murinus. Next base: position 14,771,787 of record OZ018395.1, on the reverse strand, counting down.
ACTTGTACAGTTTTAATTTGTAATCACAATTGGTCTGTGCAAGATTTTTTTTGCGATGGATTATCGCAAAAACAATGCGAAACAAGTCCGAATTTGTAAATAATACGCCGGAGCAATCAATTGGTAAATAATCTTTTCAATTTTCATCATCATATCAAGAGTAAACAAAGTGAATAAATTAAAAAATAATTCCAATTATTTTTAATATTTTCAACTCATTTATTTATTGAGTTAATTGAGGAATTAAATTAATTGCTAAAAAGATATGACAAAAGCATTATAAAACAAATTTTTGAATTTTTACCCGATTCATTTGTTTTTAGCATTTTGCAATTTTCTTTATTCAAAGAAAAGTTATCGTAAAACATTTCCAAATTTTATTTTGCTCTATAACAGTTTTAATTGGTGAAGAATTTTTAAAATCCGATTTTTCGCTGATAAAAACAATGTAAAACAATTGAAGTTAGAAAATTTTATTTATGGGGGCTATAAATAAAATTTTCTAACTTCAATTGTACACAGATTTTTCAATAGAGAAATTTATTAGTGATTTTTTTTAATCAATTTTCATCATTCATTTGAATTAACTGAAAAATATTTGATTGATCTAAAATTTACCAGCATTTTTTTTTAATTTTTCGATAATACTAAACTTTGTCAGCCTTTTTTATTTTAAGATTTGATGAATTTTCTTTAATGGCTTTGTTTTAAAGATGTATTCAATTCAAGAAACTTTTTGGATTTTTCGGGATTTTCCAAATTTTGAAAGTTTAAATTTTCTAACATTTTTTTTTCTAAAATTTTCTGTTATTATTTTTTTCTTTTTTACATTTCTAAATGTTTTTGTTTGAAAATTGAAAGTAATTTTAGAATATTTCACTAATTTATTTTCCAGATTTTATAAGTTCTAAGAGTTTCAGCCATTTTACTTTTAGATTTTGTGGATTTTTACGAGAGTTGTAGAATTTTTCAGTATTTTCTTTCTATAATACTAAATTTTTTTCGGATTTCATAATTTTTTTTTCAGATGGTTTTAGAATTTTCTAGTAATTGTTTTAGGCTTAAATTGAAAAAGAAAAAACTGGGAATTTCCCAAGATTTTTTTTCATATTTCAAAAGTTCTAAAATTTTTCAGCTCGATTTCTTGTTGAAATTTTCGTTATTGTTTTTTCTAGATATCTAGAATTTTTCTTTTTTAAATGAGTTGGTTTGATAACATATTTCTGTGTCAGTATTTTATTAAGTGATTTGATATTTCTACAATTAACCAACAAATTCTTTTTAAGATTTTAAAATTTTACAGCAATGTTTCATTCAGGTTTCATGAATTTTTTTCGAGGGCTTTAGAGTTTTTGTCGATTTTTTTGATTTTTTTTCCAGATTTCGTTTCTAAACAATTTTAGCATTTTGCTTCCTGAATTTTTTAATTTTTAGAGTTAAGAATTAGTTTAGTATTTAATCAAATTTATTAAAGTTTTTTAGATAGATTTAAAGAATTATCTTTATGCATTAATCTAGCCTATGCGATTTTACGTATAAAATCATCGAACAAACCAGCATACTCTTGACCTACCACAACAAATGGTTTATTAAGAAAGGTCAGGAGTACGCTATGTTAATGTATAGTGTATTGAGGTAAGTCAAGAGTACGCTGAGGTCGCTGCATTAGAATTTATTGTGCTAAAAAAAATCAATAGTTTAATGTGATCGAATTAAGTTATTATTTATTAAGCGTGGATTATATTTTTACTTTCCCTATATAGTATATATAGGGGAAGTATTGTTTTCGTGCATGAAAATGTCTGTGGGCGCTGTATCTCAAAAATGAATGATATATTGAGATGAATCTTTAAACTTAAGCTTTTGGTGAACATTCATAAACTGGAAATGGATTTACTTGAGGGCATTTTTTGTTTTTTCCAATATATTTTTTTAATATAAAGAATATTACAAAATTTTTCAAATAGAAATTAAAGGAAATGAAAAACTGAACAAGTTTTATTAAAACATATTTTTCATAAAATTCTTAACTTTTGAGAAAAAAATAGAAAATTTTGATATTTTTTGCCAATTGCTAATAAACTATTAGAGTTATATGATATATATATATATATATATTTATATATATATATATATATATATATATATATATATATATAACAAATTGTAGATAATTCAAAAGTGAGCAAATTGTTAAGAATAGTCTTATTGCGCAAACCTCATAAAAATATAGGGAAAGTCCTATGATGGCCACATCACCATTTTTATTTATTATTTTTAAGTCTTTAATTTTCTAATGCAATTGGTAATTGGACAATGGATGCTAGTACTGTCAGTATTTAAGTTTGACGGTGTAAATATTATTTTTGAATAACGTTACTCATGCTTATTCAGCTGTCGGTGTGGGGTCAAACGTCTATGGATTCTAACAATAACAAACGAACAGGCCGCCAAGTTTATGTTTAATTTTTAGCGACGCTTCTGTTTACGTTGGACCATGTGTTGCATATTAAAACCGCAAACTCCTTCAGCAACACATCACTACATCGATTTCATTAATGAAGACGTCTAGAATGTTTACGTTACAATGTACACTAAAAGTTGGCATTAGGAAAACATACTGCTTAATCTAAGCTTGATTACTTTTTAAAGTTACAAAATCCAAATGTCGATATTTTGACGAAGTACTGAAAAGAATTGTGATCGTAAATTATTTTTTCATCCCTACATCATCGCTAAAGATTTTGAATTGAAACTTTATACTTAAGGTCTTATTCTTTATCAGAAGATCTGAAATGCTTTTAGGAAAAATTCGTGAAGTGGGTGGTTATTTGAGGTTTGTTTTAGAAAGGCATAAATGGATAACTTTTATTTACAAATTAAACACACTTTTTACTTTTCTATAAGAGATTTTATTTATTTGGTAACCAATGGTTTGGATACATTAACATATCATTTTCAAACCGTAAGTAAGAAAATGGTACGTTAATGTATCGAAACCATTGGTTACCAAATAAATAAAATCTGTTATACAAAACAAAGTAGAAAGTTTCATTTGTGATTAATTAATCGTCAACGAATTTTTCATAAATATTTGTTAATTTTGTTGAATTTTATCAAAAGTTACATGAAAACTATTTAATAAATAATTCTAGAGAATAGTAAAAAATAGCTTTCCAAATATATTATATATTGTAAAATTTTAACTGCATTTAAAAAAATATCAATTTATATTTTATATATCCTTTTTCAGCCTACACCGAAAGGTAAATGGCATTTTTGATAATATAATATATCCTTTTCTTCACTGTGAAGACATGGATATTTAACTTATATAATAAGTTTCCTTTCACGTAACTCAAACATACTAAGAGAAAAAAATCAATTGTTATTTGGGAAAACATTATTTTTTAAAATTTTTAACAGCTTTCTGTTAGATTGTTATTTAATTGTTTTTTGTCATTATTTTAATAAATTATTTTTTTTACAGAATTATTTCGCTTATTTTTTCTACGTGTTCTTTAAATTTTTAATTCTTTCTTTTTAACAGTTTTTTTAAGAAAATTTGATTATTGTTTGCAATTTTTGAACTACTATTGTTGTTAACGTTTAGGAAAATTGCAATAAATATTTGGCAAATTTTCTAGTGTTAATAAATTTTCTTTTTGAGAAAAATTTTGCCTTTTGTTAGGAATTGATTAATTCAAAATTCCACCTATATTAAAAGCAAGTTTTAAGTTATCAATTCTTTTTGTTTTTGGTATAGTTTAAAATATTTTAAGCAAATTATTTTTTTTTCAATTTTCAATTCTTTCATACCAATTTTTATTTTTTTTGTAAAATTTCAAAGAAAATATTAATGTTTCTTTGGTCAAATTTAAAATTTTTTATTTTGTTTTTAATTTCAACTATTCTAAGCAAATTAAAAATATGTTTAGAAAGTTTACAAATGTTTTTAAAATAAATTTCAAATTAATAACTAAGTGTGGATGAAATTTTGAAAATTTAATTAACTTTTTTTGAAAAAAAAAAAGTATTTAATTTAACTGTTTTTTAAGTAAATGTTAATTGTTTTACCACTTGTTTGTTAATAGACTTTTCTATTGTTTTTTCTTCTTCCAAATATTTGAATGCAATTATTTTCTTTTCCTTAAGAAAATATTTTCGTTTGTTAATAATATTTCAGTTGTTTTTTCTTTTCTTGAAAATTTTGTTTTTTTTTAAATAACTGAAGTTATTTATTTTTTTGTAAAGGATTTTTATGATAAAATATCAACTATTTTCCCATAGCAAAATTTAATTGTTTTGCTTTTGTAAATTTTTAACTAATTTGAAACAAATTACAAACAAAAACGTATTTAAAAATTTCAAAATGTTTTTATAAAAATTACAATTGTTTTATTGGTAAAATTTGTGAATTTTTATAAAAAAAATATTTATTTAGGAAAAAATATTTTTTAACAAACTTTAATGTGTATTTTTAGAAAATGTTCATCGGTTTGAAAGAAAATTCAATTATTTTTTTAAAACTTCTTTCTTGTTATATTTTATTTTTGCTCTTATTAAAAAAATAATATTATTTTGGTAAGATTTCAACTGGTTTTAAACAAATTAACTCTGAAATAGCGTGCTCTTGACCTAGTTTATGCGTAGTATATTGAGATAGGTCAGAAATACGACAGGCAATTGTATTAATTATTGTGGTATTATTGTGGTAGGTCAAGAGTACGCTAAAATAAATAATATATTAAAGTTTTCTAAGCTATTCTAAGACTATATTAATCATACTGATAGTTGCGACTGTTACTATGTGATAATAAATAATTAGTGCCTATAAAGACTATTTTTGAATTGTTTTAGGTTTATTTTAGTTTAAGGCAACGAATAATACAACATCAAAAGTAACGGGAACGCAGCTGAAATTGATAAAACGACAAAACAATGTATCAGCGGAAAATAATTGAAAATATTCGAATTATAAACTGACAATCGATACAAGCTTGACAATTCAAAAGAAACAAAAATTATTTACAAATATAGGGTGGAATTAAACACTAATTTCTATGTTTTTTACCACAGTATATTAATTATTTTACAACATAAATATACAGTGGTAAAAAAACATAGAAAATCCTATTTTAAAATCTAAAAATTAGGTAATATACTTTTTTTTTCTATTTTTCAATAAATTTAAAATGATGAAGAAGGAGACACGATCGCTTTGTTTCACCACTTTATTTAATTATTACATTTAAGATGTACCACAAAGTAAAATTGTTTTGTTTTGTTTTTCTTACAAAGATTATTTCACTATGTTTTAACCACAAATAATTTAGAGGTGGTTAAAACATAGTGAATTTTTCAATTCAGTGTAAGTATGGATTACCACGTAGTAACGGTCGCAACCATTCTCTTTATTAAAGATTATTTTGTTTTTTTTTTGTCAAATTTATTTGTCATAATTGTTCCTTGGGCAAAATTTAAAAATGGTTTTATTTGTTAAACGTTTTGTCTATAAATATTTTTGAAAACAATCAAACTTAAACCATTTTTAGTGATACTTGAAGGAACGAAAATTAAAATAATGGTAATGTGACTATTATAGTATTTTTCAGTAATATAAGATAAGAAATATTACTAAAACAATAACATAATAACAATATTTTCAACCGTAATAAATTAATAATAGGCTTGAACTAGCGTACTCTTGACCTAGATTAATGCGTAGTTTATTAAGGTAGGTCAGAAATACGAGAGATCATTGTATTGATTATTGTGGTAGGTCAAGAGTACGCTAAAATAAATAATAAATTTATAAGATTATAGTAGTATTAAATTAATATTCGGTTTATTATAGTTTAAAGTAACGGGAGCGCAATTTGACAAATTGAAAATGCCAAAACAATTGAACGTCTCAATAGAAAACAATTGAAAATTAACGAACAAAAAGAAATGAAAATTAAATTATTTTTAAATATATTGTTAAAACAAGTCAACGTGGGCAAAAAATGTTAAAATTATTAATTTATAATTTATCTCTCGCAAGTTAAGAACTTTTTAATAAAACTTGTCCAGATTACCATTCTCTCTAAATTTTGTTTAAAAAGTTATGTAATACTTTTTCTAACCCACCCTCCAATCCATAAAACATAAACGAGGATTTTAATTAAATGTTGCAAAACGTAAATAAACATAACAATTTCGAAATGTAATAGATTTATTGAATCAAATTTTTCAAATAATTTTTGATGAGTTTTACTGATTGGAGGGTGGGATAGAGGACACCCACCCACCCTACATATACATATAAACTTTAAGTCCTTATCGTCTCGCTGTATAAATAAAATTAATTACAAAAATAAATTAAAAAGATCAAATTTTTGAGTGAGTAAATTAGTAAAAATTTGATGCATGATGGGTGGGCAGACTTTAAATCTAAATTAGATAAGATTAGCTATAGAAAGTCATTTATATTTAAACTTAAATTTGTTATTTTTTAATACATACAGGGTTTGATTGTTTTTAGCAACAAAATCATCAACGATTGGCAATTAAGATTGTCATGTATATGTAGGGTGGGTGGGTGGCTTCTATCCTACCCTCCAATCAGTAAAACATAAGCGAGGGTTTTAGTTAAAAATTGTAAAATATAAACAAACAAAATAATTGCATTTTTAATTGATGTATTCATACAAATATTTTCAAATAATTTTTGATGATGTTTTACTGGCTAGAGGGTGGGATAGAGGCCACCCACCCACCCTACATATACATATTAACTTTAAATACTGATCGCCTTGCGGTTTGCGGTAACTTTAATTACAAAATTTGAATAAAAGAAAATTGACAACGTAAAATTTTTGAGTCTGTAAATTAATAAAAATTATATACATGAGACGTGGAAATGCTTTACATCAAGCTTAAATAAGATTAACTATAGAAGGTCATTTATATTTACAAGGTGTTTTTGTTTTGTAAGCAGCAAAATCACCAACAATTAGTATTTAAAGTTAACATGTGTATGTAGGGTGGGTGGGTGGCCTCTATCCCACCCTCCATTCAGTAAATCATAAGCGAGGGTTTTAATTAAAAAAGTTAAAGAAATTTCGGTCACACACGTAAAGGCATGAGTTCACTTCTTACGTTCTTCCACTTGCACCCATTTTTAAACAGACTTGGGATGGTCACCTTAAGCTCCTTTATTTAGAAATACTTTAAAAGAAGTCGAATATAAAGAAATAATATTAATTGTGAAAATTAAAATTAAGATTAAATGCATTTTAGAAAATTTATTATGAACATTTTTACCTCCTCTGTTTTGCTGTTTTTTTAATCAATGATTGAAAATAGGTAAAACCATTAAAATAAAACAATATTTATTTTCTATAATAGATTTAGAACGAACGCCATTCCCTGCCTTATCTCAGGGCCTATAATGTTAATCTAGAACTGTCGTTGTATAATATTTTCGAAAAAATGTTCACAATCAATAAATCCTACGTATTTCGCTAACCAGAAGAGTTATAATTAATTAATTTAAAATTATGTAGCTGCTCTTATCTAAATTTTTAATCCATTAGAAAATTATAAAAATTCATACAAAGAAAATAATGTAATTAAGTAACCGATCATCTATAATCACATTTCGATTGTATCTCTTTTCATCATCACTTAAACTCGATTATTATCCGTTTTTACCATTTTTTCTATGATGTACGATCCCGGTATGAGGAGCGGCGGGTACGTGATCATTGATATCAGCGACGTCCAATCGACGGCCAGTGCGGAAACATTGTAATACCGCATGATGGTATCACTGATGATGCAGTATTGGATCCATTGCATCGCACTGGACGCTGCGTACATGGCGAACAACGTCACGATCACCCATCGCAGTTTGTACAGACGGACACCGTCTTCACACTTGACCGACTCTGTTTCGGACATTCTCGAAGCACAGACTGTGGTTTTGAGATGATCAGTCCCCTCGGGCTGATTATGCTAATCCTCGGACAATGCAGGTCGAATCCATTTGTTTGCTAAACGACTGCCGCACGCGTTTATCTGATTACCAAGTGATTATCTGCGTGTTGATGTTGAACATTAGTGACGGAAAGGTTGATTAACAAGATTATGAGAGGTTATTTATTACCGTGAGAGGGATTTATAAACTGTTTATTCTTATCAAATAGTTTTCTTTGAATTTTAATATTTGTAGAATGAAAATAGTACAAAATACTTAAAAAGTATATATCTAAAGCTTAAGTAATAACCAAATTAAAACACTTGGAACACTAAATTATGTTAACGTGGTATATTTTATAGCATTTTGTAGAAAAGCGAGAAATAATTCCAAATGATCGTTTCGAACCAGAAAAAAAATCAATACAGAAATAAAAATCGAGAAATAATAGAGAAGGCAACACAATGGCATTCCAATAAGCAACAGATTAACTATTTTAAAAAGAGTTGAAATAAACTGAAGATAATGGAAGAAATCGCATTCAAAACCTTTCAAGAATTGAAATTAGGTATTATTTATTTTATCCAAAACACTACAAAAAGATTCTAATATATATAATAATCTACAAAAATTTTGATCGTATTTGGAAACTATTGAATTCACAAAATATGTGTTCTTCCATTCTCACCCTCTATTCTTCTGACATCAGTTGCTCCACGAAGATTTTCTTAATGTCGATTCGACAAATGGTTTGCCAAATATAGCCTAAAGGGATATTTATTTAACACTACGTGTCATTAATTTGGTTAATGTTGTAATAAACTATAGTCAATTAAGTTAATCCAGGAAAGACCGGTTTACAGAAATTGCAGAAAAAAAAATCTGAAACAGAAACGATCCAGAAGAAATAGATAATAAACAAAGGAGATTTGAAATAAGAAAAATACCAATTTACTAAACAACTAGAAACAAAATGCAAAATAATCTTTGTAAAAAAGCTACTTTACAGGGAGATTGGAAATAAACTTAGCGAAAAAATAGAACAAATCTATGAAGAGTTTAAATTCAACCCAATTGAATTTACAAAATTGAAACTAATGGCAAAACTATAAGTTATAATTAACAAAATAATTATACTACGAAGGGTTTCAAAATATATAGAGAAAAATCGTATTCAAAAACTGAAAACTGGGGAGGTGTATAACAACAAAATTCAAGGATATACAAAATCAATTTTACTGCATTCATTTTGCATTAATTTGTTGTTTTATACCTGCCCCATCTAACTACGTTTTATTTGTTTTTTCTATTTTATTTTACTTAGAAGCTTTTCTTTTGGATTCTTTGAACTTTTTCGTGTTGAATTTCTTAAATATTTACGATCCTACGATGAATTTACAAATGAAAAAATGAATCCACAAAATAACAGAAGATTTTGAACATTTCAATAAAACAAATGAGCAACAAAAAACGAACATGTATAAAAAAAAACTAAGCAAACAAATTATCCATACGCCAAAAGAAAAAGTACGTTCATCTTAAAACTATTAGCAACAAAAATTATAAACCAATTATAGAGAAAATAAATAGAAATAATCCGAAAAAAATGTCTTTTAAGAAATGAGAATGTGATTAGAAAGATAACATCTAGAAATAAAGGTAGAATACAGGGTCTGTTATGAAAACAATGCACATGATTTTATTGTGACGAGACTATCCATCGCAGCGGGTCGGTCATGATAAATAAAGAAAATCATTTATAATAATAAAAATATCACAAATTCAAAGTTTATTTATTTATTTATTTATTTATTTATGGTCTTCTTTCTCCTTACATAAATAACAAATCAATTTTAAAAGAACATACGTCAAATTTTGAATGATTGAAATGAGAATGTGATTAGAAAGATAGAATATAAAAATAAATGTAAAATACAGGGTCTATTATGAAAGTAATGCACATGATTTTATTGTGACGCCATTGTCCATCGCAGCGGGGTAAAACGGGTCGGGAAATGTGGTGAACCTTCCCTCCCCGGTTACATTGGAAGGGTAGACCCTTCACCCTTCACCCTTCGCAAGTTTGCTCCGAGCAGTCTGAGTGGAATGACCTGCATCTGCGTCAAGTGTAGTTTTCGACTTTGCAACACGGCGTGATGGAGAAGGGAGAAACTGCCCTTTACCTAAGGGTGCTCAAAGTCACGGTTAGGCTCTACCACGACAATGTCTCCAACCACACGCCCTTCATCTCTACCAATTTCCTGGCCCTGAACAACACCCCAATGGTCCTTCAGCTCCTTAAAATCCCGACTTGGCTCCGTGTGACTATTTTTTGTTTCCTCGACTGTAGGAGGCATGGCAGACACGGTTCCGAAAGTGTATTGATGTTGAGGGGTGAGTAATTTGAAGAATTTTAAGCATTTGTACCGATCAATAAATCAATTTTTCCCAAAAAATGCGCATTACTTTTACAATGGACCCTATATAGTCAAACAAACTAAGACGAAAAAAATTAAGTCAAATCAAATTAAACAATAATTATAAATCAAAAATAAAAATTAAGGCGAGTCTAATAAATTAAGAAAAAAAGAATCTAAACATTGATAATTTAGAGCTCTCAAAGAAAAATTCCGAAAAATAATGAAAGAAATTGTGAAAATATCCTGAAGGCTGGAAAATTATGGAGTTATGGTAAAATTGCTGGAAAATTCTAGAATTTTTAAGAGAGATCCCACATAATAATACAAATAATTCTAGAGAATTCTTGAAATCTTAAGAAAACTGCTTAGAAAAACTTATATGGCTACGAAGAATTGCTAGAGAATTCTAAAACCTCAAAAAAAATCCTAACAATTAAAAAAAAAAAGTGTATCAAAAGTGAAAGGAAAATAGCAAGAATTAAAACTTACAAAAATGAGATAAGTTTTAAAAAATAAAACAGAATTAATGTAGTAGCAATTTTGTGGCATTAATTTTTCACCTTCATTTTTTTGTTACTGTTTTATATCTATCTTTAGGAAGCTTTCTTCTGAATTCATTGAAATTTTCCGTTTTGATTTATTTATTTTTCCTCGAGTTGCGTAATTGTCTATAAGACAACAAATAGAATTAAAAGATTGAAAGCATAAATAAAAAAATTAATGTCAATAGATATAAGGCGACAGGTGACAAATGGTAGATTTTAGATGACAAATGACAAGTGACAGATGAAAAAAAAAACAGAAAACTAAAATCAAGAAACAGATTCAAATAAATGTTAACAGATAGCAGTCATATGTGACAGAAGACAGAAGGGATAGCGACAAATAAAGTTTTCAGTTATTGGCAGATGACAATTTGCTGATATCTAATCACAGATTTCAGATGATGTATGATGTAAAACATCAAATAAAATTAAAAGATTGAAAGCAAAAACAAAAAACTAAAAGACGATCAATATCAGAAGATGACAGGTGACAAATGACAGATGACAGATTTTAGATGATAAATGACAGGTGACAGATGAAGAAAAACAAAAATCTAAAAGCAAGAAGCAGATTCAAATAAATGTTAATAGTTGGTAGGTAATATGTGACAGAAGACAGAAGGGATAGATGACAAATGAAGTTGTCGGTTAGTTCCTTAGACAGATGACAATCTGTAGATATCTAATCGCAAATTTCAGATGATATAGATGACAAATGTCAGGTGACAGATGAAAAGGAAAGCAGAAATCTAAAAACAAGAAGCATATTCAAATAAATGTTAACAGATAGCAGTTAATATGTGACAGAAGAAATAAGGGATAGATGACCAATTGAGTTTGCAGTTAGCTCCCTCGACAGATGACAATTTGTAGGTATCTAATAGCAAATTTCAGATGATATACCATGTAAGACATAAAATAAAATTAATATATTGTAAGCAAAAACAAAAAAATACTAAAAGGCAATAGATATAAGAAGGTGACAGATGACAGATTTTAGATAGCAAATGACAGATGGCAGATGAAAAAAAAAACAGAAATCTAAAAAGAAGAAGGAGATTCAAATAAATGTTAATAGATAGGAGTTAATATGTGATAGATGACAAATTAAGTTTTCAGTTAGTTCCTTCGACAGACGACAATTTGTATATATCTAAGGACATATTTCAGATGATACATGATGCAAGACTTTAAATACAATTAAAAGATTGTAAGCAAAAACAAATAAGCTAAAAGGCTATCGATATAAGAAGGTGATGGTGACAGATGACAGATTTTAGATGATAAATGACAGGTGACAGATGAAAGAAGTTAATATGTGACAGAACACAGAGGAGATAGATGCCAAACGAATTTTTCAGTTACTTCCTTCGACAGATGACAATTTGTAGATATCGAATCACAGATTTCAGATGATGTACGATGTGAGACATCAAATGAAATTGAAGGATTGGAAGCGAAAATAAAAAACTAAATAACAATAGATATACCAAGGTGATCGGTGGCAAATGACAGATTTTAGATGACAAACGACAGGTGGGAGTTGAAAAAAATAAATAGACATCGAAAAACAAGAAGCAGATTTAAATAAATGTTAAAAGATAGCTGTTAATATGTGACAGAAAACAGAAGGGATAGACGAAAATGAAGTTCCTTCGACAGATGAGAATTTGCAGATATCTAATAACAGATTTCAGATGATATATGATGTAAGACATCAATTAAAATTAAAAGATTGAAAGCAAAAACAAAAAAAAAAACTAAAAGGCGATCGATATAAGAAGGTGACAGGGGACAGATGACAGATGATGAGGTTTATTTGCAAAAACTTTTTCCTTCAGGTATCCTCACAAAAAAATCAGGAGACGTGAGGTCTGGAGATCGCGGTGGATAATCCACGGCACATCTTCTCGAGATTATTTAGTCCTTACAACTTCCAATGTGGCTTCAGCTGTATTACAGGTCTTGCTGAAACCACTTTCCTGGTCTACGTTCCACACGTCTCACATTCACAATTCTGAAGCACGGCCCTATATCGTCCTCCATTTACGGTCACTGCTTTACCATTGTCATTTCGTATATGTCAAGTATAGACATACTTGAAAGACTAAAGTATTTATTAAAGCTACCAATGATACCAAATTATGCACAAAGTGCTAAAAATGTCTAAAAAATAACCATTAATCTTTTCGCAACAGCTCAGAATACAGAATTCGCTTTAGGACAAAATAGTCGAAGAGAAAATAATAAATATCTGTGAAACAAATTAAAACCGAGATATCTCTTAAATTTAAAAATACTTCGCTAATAAAGTTTCCTTTTTCCTGGTGGATGTAATAGAAGAGCTTTTATCAGTGTGCGAATAGATACTGGAAAGTTCTCTAACTATTGTTGATGTTCATCGCGATTGTTTCATTCCTAACAATTTCCTGACTGTGTAAATTCAAGGAGTTCTCTCTGAATGCTGATTTAATACCACCTACTACAATATTTAGTTTCCACTTAAAATTAATTAAAATGAGAATTCGTAATGGTGATAATTTTAGAAACGAAAATAGATGTGATGTCGTGCAAATATTGATTATTTGAAAACTGAATAGTTACTAAGTTTAATTGATTATTTTGGTGTATACTATGTACTTAATGTATTTAATGTAACTAGACCTATTAAAATATGTGAATCTATAAAGATTTCATTTGATTAATGAAATTTATAGTTTTATCATTTTCTTATAAACAATTTTAATGAATGATTTTGTTGTTAAATATAATATAATATGATTGTATCAAAATTAAAAGCTTAATGATGTAGTGAGTGTGCGTGGGTGGTGTAGTTACGTAAACGATTATTAACCGTGAGCGTAATTAAATTGAATTACAACGAGGAAACAATTAAGTTAATTGAAAACAGTATTTCGGGTCAAATTTTAAAGAACCAACTCAAGGTAACAATCGCTAATTGATTTTTTTCGGTCGCACAATCTGGGAGAAATCTACTTTACGAGGGAATTTCACTGCAATTTATCGCAGATCGGTGAAGGAGATCTGTTCCGCTCTGAAAGCCGCCAACATCCGCATAACCGATAACGGGCCGAAAACTGTTGATCCGACAACCTTGACACTCCAGTTTTCGTCGCCTTCTCTCATTACTTCATTACTTCCACCGCTGACCCATTGTAATAATCTCAACAATGCCGATAGGAATTAAGGCGGCGGATAGAAACAGGTTTGCCGCCTGATGTGGGTCGGCGGCGCGTTGTTCGCACCTCGGAAAATTCGAGGGAAATGAAAAGGAAAAGCGGGCTTATCATTCGGATATCGGCAATTAGAGGCTTTCACTCCGGCCGGAGTGAATTGTTCACATTGTGTTCGACGTTAGAAGGTAGAGAAACTTCCAGCTGCGCACTCCGGTGCATTAAACTCTAGTCCGGGGGGGCCCCATGAGAACCGCTTTATCTCCGCTACAATTCGACGAATGAAATTGTAATGGCTGCAATTTGTCCCTAATCATCCTGGGTAATTAGCGCCGAGCATGACAATGGACGGAAAAACGTTTCTCCTATTTTATTAATTACAAGAAACGTCTAGAGAAATCGTGTTGCGCAATAGGAAACTCACTGCATTTATCTCTATTATAATCTGACGTTGTTAAACTAATTTCATTTGTTGTGACGTTAATGGATGAAAGTTTTGAAGAAATTATTAACTTTTCGCCCTAGTTATTCAATATGACCTACTCAAATATTTTATAAATTACAATATCCATTTGATGCCTTAAGCATGAATATATTCCGTTTTTCCAATTATAAAAGATTTATCATGTAGCTTGTACTGTTTTTTTTTTTCATTTCAAGGTCTAAAGCAATGGTGTTTTACGGCAAAACAAGGAAATTGTTCTTAGATTCCATGTATTTGCATAATTCCGATCGAATGATCTCAACGTATGTTTACGACTTACACCCAAAATATATTAACTTTCAACAAAATCCTTCATAATTGACGTTAACGATTTTTATGGTTTATTATGATTTTTATGTTTATTTTTATCCGCACTGTTTTATGTATTTGTTTGCTCTATTCGTGATTTTACCATAACCAAAGACTAAACTGATAAATAGAAGTGTAATTCTTCACCTAATATTAACAGATTCACAACTTATTTTTATTTTAAAAGGTTTAAATATGAAATATATTTCCGATGTTCTTCAAGGATCTAATTTTGCCAGAGAGAGAGAGAATAACATCTTTATTCGAACATAGATATTTAGAAAATTAAAACATTTACAAATGATATATAATGTGTTAAGGTCCGTTTGGGCTATCGACCATCGGTCTTTCTGCCCTATTTTGCCAGAATTTCCAAAGATTTTGTATTTTTGTACAACTTCAAGATTTCTCAAAATTTCGGATCGAAATAACGTTCACGAACATAGCAGATATAATAAGGAACTAAGATTTGCCACATGGAACGTGTAAAGTCTAAACAGGGCAGCGAAGTTCAAAGTTTGATCAAGATGCTAGCAATAGAGAAGACCTGAGAGAAAATGAAGCTGAATTTATGACACAAAGAACGACACGGTTTTACGAAGTGGAAATGATAATAAAAATCAACTAGGAGTAGCCTCTGTCGTCTATAGAATAATACAAGAAAATATACTGGGCTTCAAACCGGTAAATAATAGAATTTGCCCACGCGGAGATAAATGACA
Organism: Ontholestes murinus; assembly: GCA_963969525.1. Classification (NCBI taxonomy): domain Eukaryota; kingdom Metazoa; phylum Arthropoda; class Insecta; order Coleoptera; family Staphylinidae; genus Ontholestes; species Ontholestes murinus. Next base: position 14,756,150 of record OZ018395.1, on the reverse strand, counting down.
AAGACGAGAGGACAAAAGACACTTTCTATCAAAAGTTACAGACCTACGACATGATCCAAGAAAATGACATCAAGCTAATCGTCTAAAATAGCGACAGGCTAGCATACCTAGAAAGGACGACCAGAAGATGGAATTCGTGAAATCCAGGAGGTAAGCCAAGAAAATAGTAAGAGAACATAAGAAAGCGTATTTGAACACATGAAAAACATCAACTTCTTCAAAAAGGGGCCAAGGATAAAGCTTTGCACATCAACAAACAGGACCTTACTATCAGGAAAACAACAAATTCTAGGCAGATGGAAACACTTTCAAGGTCTCATTAATCCCACTAGGACACCCTCAGAAAGCGACCCACGTCTGGAAGTAACTACTAATGAGAAAACTGACGAGCCACCCACCTATGAATAAATATTAAAAGCAATCAATTAAGCAACAATAAAGCACCCAGTGGGAATTTCTGAAATATGGCGTAGAACCACTAGTAGATATAGTGAATAAATTAATAACTAAAATCTGCCGCAAAAAAATCGCTATTTAGCGCTATTTATCTTTTATATTCTATCAAATATTCAATTAAAATTTAGTTAACTTAAAAATAAATGAAAATGTTCAACATAAAAACTCGTGAAAATTTTCTTTTTAAAAAAATACTGAAAAAACCTATTTTACCATGAAATACTCGTTATTGTAATTTTACTAAAAAAGTTGAAAAATCTCTTAAAGCAAAAAATCTAAAAAAAAAGAGAATAAAGACGGATGCAAATTTTTACAGCAAGAAGATTTTAAGAACACTCTAGAAACATTTTTAAATTTCCCAAAAATTATTGCTTAAAAATTTGTTTATAAAAATTTATCAAAAATTGAAATTAAAAAAATATAACACATTTAAATTGAAAAACAATTGAAGTTTCCTGAGAAGAAGGAGTTGAAACTCCAATTTTACCAAGAAATAATTATAAATTTCTTAAAAACTATTATTTTTTTAAATAGAAATATTTAAGAAAACACAGATTACGTCAATAAAAAAATTCAAAACACTTTTAAAAAATCCTTTTTTACTAAGAAATAGCCACTTTAAAAATTGCTTAAAATAAAAAATAAAAAAACAATTGAGAATTTTCTCAAAGAAACAATTATTGATGAACAAAAAAAAAACATTTTACCATGAAATAATTGTAATTTTGAAAACTTTCTTAAAGCAAAATAACTGAAGAAGAGAATAAATAAGTTTGCAAATTTTTACAACAGACGGCAAGAAAGTTTTAAGAACACTCTCGAAACATTTTTAAATTTGTCAAAAACAATTGCAATTTAAAGCTTACAAATTTGTCAATTTATCAAAAACTGAATTGAATTTTATAAAAATATAAATAATAAGACATTTAGATGGAAAAACAATCGAAGAAGGAGTTGAGACTCGTATTTTACCAATAAATAATTATACATTTCTTAAACACCGTTATTTTTTAAAATATCCCACAAAAGGGTTAATATGAAGCATATTTGCTTATAAATTAATTAAAAGAATCTCCAAAAATGGCAAAAGTGTATCACTTGTCCATGGAAGAACTTGGGTTTGAGTGGAAGACCATTGGCTAACAGTGAACTCCGCCTGTGACTCCTGTGTCCAAAATTATTAGTATTTTTTATATGAAATGTACGTATTGTAATTAAAGTTTTGTTTTTTCAATTTGTGAGCAGGATAAGCGAAGACAATAAAGAAAGAAAGAAAGAAAGCACAGCTTAAAATTTTTGAAGCAGTTTTGGAATTAAATTTAAAAAAACAATTGAAATTTCGTTAGTAAAAAATAGAGAGAGAGTTTTTAAGTTTTTTAAATTTATAAAATCTCTTAAAAAGTCCGATTTTAATAAGAAATATTTACTTTAATAGAACTACTTTAAAAATTGCTTAAAATATAAACAAACAAAAACAATTAATTAATTTATGTTAATATTGACATTGACACAAAACGTCACGTCACATAAATATTCTCATATAATATGAGCATAAAGAAGCCAGCAATGGCTAAAATATTGTCTGAATAGACAAAATATACTACTGGTGAGGATGCCTTCATCTAGTATTATGGGTCTGAGTGGAAGAACACCCCGTGAACTCCGCCCGCATGTCTTCTGCTCCAAATTGCTAAGTGTTTATATTATAAATTTATATAAATTATTAGAACATTTTTTTTTAAGTAGACATGTAAAGCAAAATAAATAAATAAATAAATAAATAAATAAAATTAAGAATTTTCTCAATGAAAAAATATTTGAAGAACAAATTTAAAAAGTACATAGCTGCAAGTTTCAAAGGGACAACAATAAGAATTTACTAAGAAAACTTTTCAAAAATTCGTCGAAAGTTAGTCTAAAACAAAGAAAAAATGCGTTTTGAAAAATAAATTACAATTAACTTGAGAATTTGTGGAAATATTTAAAAAAATCAATTAAAATTTTGATTACTAAAAAAATAAACACTTACTAAGTTTTAACGTTCTTTTGTAGGTGTTTTAGTTAAGTGTTTATTATGAATTACACGTAGAAGCGGTCGCAACTACACTTATGATCCAAAAATGTAAATTTCCTAAATAAAAACTCGTTAACATTTATTACGATATGCCATCTATGGTACCTTTATGTTAATTTCGTAATCTATAGTTAACCCGAAGAGTTAAATACTCCTAAGTGAATGTCGATTCCCTGTCTCCAACTGCGCTACGCTGATGAGATCCAAAATATATCGAAACCGGTCCGTGGCTGTTGTTGACTGGGAACAATAATTAATGTTTACGTTTATATTTGTTTCTTCAGATATTTAAAATAAAAAACAACTGAAGTTTGCTAAAAACAAAGATATGAATCCCATTTTCCAAGAGAAAATATATTAAAATCTAAAATCCTCGTTAACACCTTTCAAATTTTCAGAAATTTTCGAAGACAAAAAAATTACATAAGAAAATGTATAAAAACAAAATGCACTTAAAAATAGCATATTCTTATCTTAAATATTATAGAAAGTCCTTGAGAGAGAAAAGTAAGAAAATAATATTTTTGCAGAAACAAATAAAACAAAACTTAAAAACTCATGAGAATTTATCTAAAATTGTAAAAATCGTTACCAATTATAAAAAAAACAGTTGAAATTATATGAAAAAATTAAAATTTGATGTATATGTATACTAAAAAACTGATGGAAGTAATTATTATTACAAAAAATTCAATTGAAAATGAAGAGTTAAAAATCTCTCTAAATAGAAACATTCGTTTTTTTAACGGTTCAAGTTTTCTAGAAAGAACACCTTTAAATTTTCGAAACATAAACTAAAATTAAAATATATTTGCTACACAAATTTGGAGATTTAAGAAATTTTCATTGCTAAACTCAACGTTTAAATGAATAATTTCCAAAAAATTAAAAAAAAATAGATTTTGTTTTTTTGAAATCTATTTTCTAAAAGAGAAATGGTTGAAAAAGGACAATAAATATGAGAAAATTCTCAAAAATTGAGGAGAGATAGTTGAACAATTCTATCCTTTGAAAGTCCTTTAAGAAATTTGTTGCAATTAAAAAATATTAAGAAAATAAGAAAACTATTGAAAACTATATCTTAAAAAAATCTAGAAATCTGGAAGATATGCTATTATAACAAACTAAAAATTCCCGAAAATTCTAGCCTTCTTAAAAAAATGTCTCAACATTTAGAAGAGAATGGAAAATTTATAAAAACAAGTTAAATTTTAAAATCTAAAGAAAAATTCATTTGTATTTAAAGTTAAAAAAAATGTTGTAATTTGAAATATGCATTCTTAAAACAAAGCAAGAAATGAAGGAAATATTCTAAAAAAAGAAGGACAAAATGGCTAGAAATTCTACAAATCTGGAATATTTTTAATCTTTTAAAACCTGGAGAAGAAATTGTTGAATTTGAAAATAAAAATATTCTCTCAGAATTTGAAAGAGAAATTACTAAAAAAGAACTTGAATAAGATAGACAGAATAGGAAAATTCTCAAAGAATTAAAAAAAAATCTTGATAATTCTAATAACTCTAAAATATGTTGCTGGAAAATTTTAAAAAAGAAGAGAGATTTCAGCAAAGTTCTAGCCATTTGAAAGTAATTTCCCATCACTGGGACAACATGGTAATTCAGGGAAAAAAAGTTGTTAAAATGCAAAGAAAAAATCTATTAAAAAAAAAACAATGAATTTAAAAAGGTCATGAAATATATAAAATAATTTATATAAGCCTCTTAAGTACTGAGAAATATGAAATCTTAAATATCGTATTATATCATATTATATTCGTCTTTATCATACATGCTTTTATAAAAGAATATTAACAAAAAATGGTACAAAAATTATATACATATAAAAAAATACAAATTTTGTCAACATGTTGAAGGGCGAAGTTCATTTGCCTTGAATGTTCTTCCATTCAAACCCATATCTCCTTTCCTCCGCTGTTCCAAACGATTAAGCATTAGATACCTATTTCGTTTAACATTCAGATGCTTAGTTTCCCCTTTTAATTTCGGGAATATTATAAAAATTAAAATGCAGAGACAAAGTTTTGAGAGTGCAAAAAACATCAACAAGAAATTCAATTGAAGTTTATTTATTTATTAATTTATTTATCTTTGTCCTTCTATCTTAAATAATACACATAAAAATAAATTATTTAAAAAGCATACATAAAATTTGGTCCGACAGAAGTACGGGCAGAGTTCAGAACTAAATATGTTCTTCCACTCAAACCCAATTATTAACCATGATGCTAAGGTAGCAAGGGTCCTCCTCGACATCTGGGATCTTTGATTTATATTTAGTTTATAATTCTTTCATCACCTTTTAGGGAGAGAATATTTTGGATGTTAATGTCAGCATGACAGATATTAAAGACTTTCCGTACAATCAAAATTTTTTGTAAGAACTTATTGTTATATATGTATTTTCGATTTTATTATGTAAGCACAGTGGATAAATAAATACTATCAACTATTGTAAAGGATTCTAAACATCTCATTTATGATATTTTTAATAACGTCAGAATATTATTATTTTTTCTTGATAAGTGCTATATAGATACATCGACCATCAAGGACAAACTTGAACAATACGCCGAAAACACCACTAGGCAGGATTCAAACTTCGGAGGTCTACGATATACGAAAAATTCTGGGAGTTTGACATCGATATTCACCGCCTCCACATAAATTTTAAAAAGGCGTATGACAGTAAAGATTCTGCTCGATTTCAACCTTTTAAGCTAGTGAGACTAGCGAGAACCACGATCACGAACACCAAATCCAGAGTACGATTAGAAGGAGAACTCACAGGCGAATTTGACTTACACGCAAGACTAAAACAGGGACGGATTATCTCCGATGCTCTTCAACATGGCTCTCAAACACGTAATGGAAACGAAAGGAATTAATCTAAACGACACTACTATGAATAAGCCCGTCTAAATATTAGCGGGGGATGATCTTAACATCCTAGGCAGAACTGCGACAGCAATAGGCAAAAAATGTTAAAATTATTAAGATTTACTTTTTTTCTCGGAACTTTATGAAAAATATGTTTGAATAAAACTTGTTCAGTGCTTCATTTCCTATAACTTTTGTTTGAAAAGTTGTGTAATATTTTTCAAATTTAGAAAACCAACTCCAACTAATTTTTGACGGGGTACTATTTAGTAGGATGTGATGATACTCAATCGTCTTCAAAATTTAAAACAATGACAATGACTCATATCAAATTCAATTGTTTTTTAGAAATGTTTAAAAATTTGGAAAATTGATTTTCGTTTGTTTCTCAGTTTTAACCAACACAATTATTTAGAAATGTTTAAAAATACTTTTAAATGTCAAAAATTTGGAAAATTGATTTTCGTTTGTTTCTCAGTTTTAACCAACACAATTATCAAACCAAGCGTTCGATTTCTTCGAGTTTCCAAAATCTTTTCAAATATTTAAAAATTAGAGAATCAAAACCTTTTCAAATATTTAAAAATGGAAAAATTAAGTTCCGTTTGTTTTTCTGTTTTGTCGACATAAATTTAAAAACAAAGATTTGATTTAAAAAAATTCTAGATTCTTACTCTCTCAAAAATCTTCAAATACTTAAAAGTTGAAAAATATCAATTTTTTGCAATTTTTAGTATCTCGTAATAATGTGCAATTGTTTTTAAAATATAATATAAAAATACACCAACTTCAATTATTTTTTTACGTTTTTTATTTGTTATAGGGGTGTAATTTCCACTATTTTTTTGAATTTTTTATTTGGTACTCCAAAACCTTTCTAGATTTTTAAAAATTAAAAAATCGATTTTCTTTTGTTTCTCGATTTTGTGAACGTATTATCAAACTAAGCGTTGGATTTCAAAAAAAATTTCTCTTTGAAATTCCAAAATATTTTAAATATTTAAACTGAGAATTTTAATTGCCGTTTTTTCTGTTAAAATTATTAGAATGTCGCGTTAATACGCAATTGTGTTCAAAATCTAAAATTAACTGTTTTTTGTGGGGTAATTGTTATTACTCCATTATCTTCAAAATCTAAAAAACACTGACATCAATTTAAAAAAAAAAATCTAGAAAATTCTAGAACCTTTAAAAACATTTTTGCAATTAAGATGAAATATTTAAGGAAACTGTCGCCGAGTAAAGAAATTTCAAAAATGTTTGAATGTATTTGCTGGAAATTAAAAAAAAGAGCAATTCCAGGTACATTAAAAAAAATATCTCATTTAGAACAAGAAACTTTCTTTTGTAATTTGTCATATTTTTTAGATAAAAAATAAGGGAAGAAAAAAAAAAATCAGAAATTAGTAGAATGGTAAAAAAATCATGAAAACAATACTTTCGGTATATTCTATTCCAACCCACCCTTCAATCAGTACAATATAAGCGAGGGTTTTAATTAATAGTTGTAAAATGTAAATAAACATAATTTTGATGCATAATGGGTGGGCAGACTTAAAATCTAAATTAGATAAGATTAGCTATAGAAAGTCATTTATATTTAAACCTTAATTTTGATTTGATTTTTTTATTACGTAAAGGGTTTGATTGTTTTTAGCAGCAAAATCATCAACGATTAGCAATTAAAGTTATCATGTATATGTAGGGTGGGTGGGTGGCCCCTATCCCACTCTCCAATCAGTAAAACATAAGCGAGGGTTTTAGTTTGAAGTTGAGAAATATATATAAACACAAAATAATTGCAATTTTTAGAGATTTATTCATACAAATTTTTCAATCTATTTTTGATGATGTTTTACTGATAGGAGGGTGGACTAGATGCAACCCACCCACCCAACATTCACTAAAATTCATATGTGTATTTTAGTTACTGATAGTCTCGCGGTTTGGAAGAAAAATAAATTACAAAACTTTTTGAATAAAAAAGAAATTTAAAAGGTAAAATTTTTGAATGAATAAAATTTTTATGCATGATGGGTGGACAAACTTTAAATCTAAATTTTATAAGATTAGCTAGAAGGTAAAAATGAAAACAGGTACAAAACAGAAAGAAACAGAAATGGTTTTTCTTACATTTGATGTCTTTTGTTGATCATTTTTTCACCTTTGACTTTTTTATTTTTCATTTCTGCTTCCTTATATTAAGAGTTTTCTAAACTTTTTTTCTTAAAATTCTAAAATTGTCTAAATACTCAGACGTCAAAGTATTATCCAAAGTTTTTAGAATTAGTAATAAAATCCAAAATATTTACTAAATTAATAGACTTTGAATTATATTTAACACTAAACGAACTTGCTGGTTTTTTTTAAATTATTTAATAAAAATTACGTGTAAAGTTTACTGTTCTAGACATTAAATAACGCTTTAGTAAATATTAAAAGCTAGCTAATTCCTTACCTCTATTTAAAAGACAAATGAAACGGAAAACAAGTGAAGTAATGTGATATTTAGGATTAGTTTTCTCTATAAGTTAGTTAGAAAGGTTATCTAGTCTTATTTACAATAAAATATATGTATATAAATTTGTTATTATCATGTATTTTCAATACTATTACTAGAAAATAAATCCACAGTTCCAGTATTGATTTTTAGCAACTAAGTTGGAATATTCAACTATAACTTTAAATTAGATATCTAAAAATTTTAAATGTTTTACCTTTCTCATTTAGAGCACCTGCAACTCTCGGTAACTTTATTACAACTAAATTTTATAGTCGGAATTTTAAATACCCTAAAATTAAATAACGACTAAGTTGCAGTTTTTAAATTTTACTTAAATTTTAAAATTGCATACAAATTTTACAGATATTAACCCTAAAACGAGCGCTAGTAAATATTGGAAAATAATTTCGCTAATAGTAGACTACAGTTAAAGACTCTCATGCTAAAATTTTGAAATAGCCTTGAAATTTTAAATTTTGAAATATTTAGGCCTGGGTCTGTACAAATCAGTGAAAAGAAACTTTGAATTACTTTTGAAAATAATTTTCAGCTATCTCAAATATCTCTCTATAACTCGATTTATTCTCTACGTTTAGTTGACTTACATGACAAAGCTGAGTATAAAGCGTTTGCATCTAGAAATTCTGGTAATGAATAAATAAGTGGCGATGATTCTGGTTCTTTTTTTATATAACCTGCTCCTAAAAGAAGTTTTTCTGTGTCTTGTGGAGGGTGGCCTGTACTTACTACAGCCTGAAAAGTGAAAGGTGCGTTGTGAAATGTGATTGTTTTTAGAAAAGTAGTTTTGTGGTCGACTTGTGCTTCGGGAGTTTATGACACTGCGATGATCTTCCACTCTAATCCTTGTTTTTGGTAGGTAGTGGAAGTTCATTTTTCTTTCTATTCACCATTAATATTTGCCTTAATTTAGGCTTATTTTCCATCTTTTTGGAGATGGTATTATGATCGTCAAAAATGACATTTTATGTTTAATATTATTCTTTATTAACTCAACAAATCGTAGATATTAGAGATCAAGTGACAATTGATACGGTTTCTATTGGATAGGAGTTCACTTTCCAGTCAGTATAAGTTATTCAACTTATGGTCCATCCTTAATAAATACATCCTTGAACGTTGTTTATTCGAAGAGGTTCGTCGTTTTGCAATTTAGGACTTTCATCCTCTTTAAAATTATCCCGAACTATTCAAATACTATCATAAATGAAAGCGACCATCGTTTATAGGACAGTATTCAGCGTAAATTGTCTGTATTGCTGGCATCCAAAAAAGCAATTTTTATCCATTTTGACGATTCTGTGAATACATAGTTTCCTAGTTTGTTCTGAAGCTCACTTCTCTTCGTAAGAGTGTGGTTTATATTCTTTGGGATAGGATGGTAAGACTTGAATAATGCACTGTGATAATTGCATTGAAAGATATCTATCTAGTTATGCGATATCGAGCTGCCCCAATTAACTTTTTGCAGTATTATAAAAAGGAATTTTCCTGAAGTACATTCGTATAGGTAATTTACGATCCAGTGTGCATTTCCAATTTTCTCTAAATTCCCGTTACAGATAAACACTGTTGGTGCATCGATCATTCTTTTTTGCTACGACAATCTTGAAAAAGATTTTATATGGATTTAGAATTATCTATAAAGTTCTTGTAAGGCATTGTTCCAAGTTTGAACTTTGCTTCTCGCTCTACTACTATACTACAGCTTATATTAGTAGGTTAAAGGAAAAATATTTCTTTGCTCCTTCATTCGTTGTTTTGTCTTAGATTATAGATAGTTCCCAGTTGCTAAATTAATAAGGACATAAAGAAAACCCGCTTTTTATATTCCGTTCTAATGTTTTGAGAAACATTTAAACATTTTCTAAAATTTTGTATGACTTGATTGATACTGTGGGTTTTTCTTTTGCTTGTGAGATCTCCTTGGATTAAGACCTAATAATCCTCTTTGGTGTCTCCCTTCTGATTAAGGCTCCAAAGCGATACAGGTATATTCTTCGACGTTTTTTTTTCTAGCCGAGCCCCACGTTGGGCGCCAATGCAATGTAGGTATTTATATAGTATTGCTTCTAATTGATTTAATTAATTAATTAAGAATAAAAAATATATCGTCAAGTATTAAAAAAAATTGTGATGAAATTCTCAGTAAAATGTTAATAATTAACAATAAAAATATATAAGTCCTTTACGTTGTAGAAAATTTACTAATAATTAAAAAAAACACAAAAATATTTTCGTAAAATAAAATGAGTCTTATTAAGACTACAAGAACAAATAATAAATAGTTGTTTCAAAAGTGATTTGTTTTTGTAGTCTTAGTAAGGCTCATTTGTTGTAGATTTTACGAAAATATTTTCGAATTTTTTCTAATTATTAATAATTAACTGTCAAAAGTCCTTTGAAGTTTAAGATATTTGTATAATTCTTTGAACTTTAAATTTTAACCCTTGGATCCAGATTAATTTGAATATTTTTAACATGTAGAATGTATTTAGTTTTCCTGTAATTTCAAGATGAATACATTTATTTTGTTTAGACAACTAAGATAAAATTTTATTCGTAAACCAAATAAATGAGTAACATATTAACTAAAACAAACAAACTAAAGTTAAATATTAATATTTTTTGACAGTGTTTGCATTGCCAAGTAGTTTACTTTATGGTGATAGCAAATACGACATCTTCTTATAGGATGCTGATCTCTAATTTTTTGCCTGTTATCGAATTGCTAATTGAGGGACGTTCACGGCGATTGCAATTCGGCAAGAACACTTGCTTCAATAATTGCTTAACAATTGCTAAACGATATGGCACAATCCCTGTTTGGGATTGATTGATTGATTTTCTTAAAGAAAACGTACGCATTGAAAATTGCCATGTCCAATAGATAAAAGGCCATTTTCTTATATACCTCTAGACATTTTCTTATAGCAGGGAAGGGCTTCTTATAAATTCCACCCATACCGGAATATTATCAAAATGGGCATTTTGCTGTTTGGTTGATAGATAAGACGTTGAGGTGTTGAAAATCCGTATTCATTTGTATATTAAAGTTGTAAATAATTAAGATTTTCAAAATGTGTGTTTATTTTCACTACAATTGTTTCGCAAATGTATTGAAATAAATTTGCGAAACAATTGTAGTCAAAATAAACACACATTTTGAAAATCTTAGTTATTTACAACATTAATATACAAATTTTGCTGTTTTCTCGTCGGGCCCCACGTTGGGCGCCAATGTGATGCAGGTATTTATATAAGATTGCTTCTAATTAATTAATTAATTAACAGTGTTTGGAAAGTATTCAAAAAAATGGTGTCGAAATTCTGAGTAAAATTTCAATGTAGACAGCTGTCAAAAGTCCTTTGATCCAGATTTATTTGAAAATTTTTTAACACATAGAATGTATTGCGTTTTACCCGAATTTCATGATGAATACATTTATTTTATAAAGATAAATAACTAAGATATAATTTTTTTCGTAAACCAAATAAATGAGTAAAGGATTAATTAAAATAAATAAACAAAAGTTTAATTTTAATATTAGTTTACAGTGTAAAAAAAAAGATACAAAGGTACTTTGTATTATTTGTATTGTCAGGTAGTTACTTTTTTTATGTTATGGTGATAGCAAACGCGACATCTTTTTGTAGGATGCTGTTTTGAGTCGGCTGAAGGACGTTTGCGGCAGTTACTATTCGGCAAGGACACTTGCTCCAATAAATACTCAGCAACTGCAAAACAATGTGGCACAATCCCCGTTCTATTAAATTGCTATGACCGATGGATAAAAAGTCATTTTCTTATATCCTTTCAGACATTTTCTCATAACAGGGAAAGAGACCAGCATTTGATCGTGCTTATCCATCTCGGTATTAGACTGTACGATACATGATAATATTTTCAAAATTAGCATTTTTCTGTTTTCGCTTCCCTGTATCTACTAATTCAATTTCTGAACATTTTGTACCAATCTTTTTTATCTTTCCATTTTAGGGCCAATAAACCACGAGATGATAACTCCTTCATTTTCCCTTTTTTTGTTTGGTCAAACCAAGCTCTTTTGGCATATGTTTTCTGTTCTTGCAAACAGTTCCAATTACGTTTGTGTTTTGTTGCAATAAATTTAGATATAACCGTGGTGATGATTCCAAGGTATAATCTTTGATTTTGAAATAAGACACTAGTTTGGTTTCATATTGGTATATTCAGTTTCCTGACACGTGTTTCGGTCAATGACGATCATTCTCAAAGGAATTACAAAATTAACTAACCGAAACACGTGTCAGGAAACTGAATATATGTACCAATATGAAACCAAACAAGTGTCTTATTTCAAAATCAGATAATATTCTATTTTCTTTTCATCAAGAGTGCAGTGAGCAAAGTATTTACCGTATAACCTTTGTTTAGAACTGGTTAAGCCACTTCAATGACAGCACTTTCTGAAGCAGGTGTATCAGTTCCTTGGGCTTCAACCTCGCTAACATAAATTTTGACACAATTGCAATATCCTGAAGACGATTCAGAGAGTTTGTAGAACTTCATGCCAAATCGTGCTCGTTTGGAAGAATTGAACTGAACGTAATTCAATTGTCCTTTGAACATCAGAGTAGCATCGATTTACTCACTGGGGCGTGAAGATAACTAAATTTTTCATTGTTTTCAAAATCTTCAAATATCAAAAAACCTATTACACCTATGGCATATTATTCGCAAACACTGGAGTATTTATAATATTTCTTTTTAACCAATATATGTATTAATAAAACACATTTTAAAATTTCTATTCACGAAGCTCAAAAACGAATAATATAAATACATATGTAGTTTTGATTTTTTTACTTGTAACATTATAATGCAATAAATGCTTTTATTTTAAGTTACGGAAAATCTTAATTCACCAAGAGATAAGTGAGAAAATTATTCAAGAAATCTAAAATGGTATCTTAGATTTCTTCAGTTTGTCGTGCCTTCTTTTTCTATTATTTGCCTGGCATAGATATTTGTCTCTTCTACTACAATACTCTAAAAGTCTTCAGTAAAAACTTGTTGTAACACTTTCAAAGGTGTAGAATTGTCGTTCAATTTCTCTAGGCATAATGGGTTGATTCCACTTACTTCAAAAAAAACCCTTTTATATCAGGTATATTTTCTTTTCTCTCCCAAATCTAGTCTTCTTGGATTTCTTGATTAGAAGATTCGTCACCACTGCTGAATATCGGTCTCCAACATGTAAGACTAATAAGTAATATGTGTCTGCAACTATCACTACTACATTTACTCTTCAATTCATCGTAATTACTAATAAATTCTACATCCTTATCTCTATCATAAATTGAATTTTTCATTTCCCAGTCATTTTAAGGTAGTATAACATACTAAGAAATAATGAAAATGTAAACACACTGAAACAAATTACATTATTGCAAGAAAAACACCACGCATAATTGTAAATATGGAGTAAGAAGAATTTAACATCGGTTATAATTTTAGATTCAAGTATTAATTAAGACTAATTGTGGATTTCACTCCCCTCGACTTATATCTAGACAGACGCCTGATGATTTAATCCAACGATGAACCGACCAGACGGTCTCTGCGTTCTAAAGTGCATCCTGCTATCCGAACAAAGGTAATCTGCTTCCTCCCCGGGTTCGGTTTATTAATAACACCGAGGTAACATGATGTGGTAGAAAGGAAGCCAAACACCCAACACCACCCGCCCGGTACGGCTTCCTGTGTTTATAAATATAATAAACTCTACCGTTCATCCCGAGCACCTTTATCTCCGAACGACAGATGCTTCCCCCACAATTTAACAACCGTCACAGATTTATCTCTCGTAAATGAGCGCCTAACATCTCATTTTTTTACAGTTAAAATATTTATCAAGCATTAGTAGTCTGTTTTATATCAGAATATTAAGTAATGAAATTTGTACAAACATAAATCAAAGTTTGAATTGTTGACGCGAAAAATTCCTACTTACCAGGTGTTACTTTAGGTGTATAGTTTAATCATCAGAACTTTACTTGCACGCCAAAGTCGATTTTCTGACTAAACTATCTAGAACATACATACAAAGGTCAGATAATTAATAATTGTATGATCATAGTAGGTGAGTGGAAAAATATAGTGGAAAAATATAGTCTGAGTCAACTTCGCCAAATCTTCTTAATGTGACTTTAAACTACATGTGAATGTCAATCAAATCGATGGCTAATGTCTATTCCGACTTTTTCCTAAAAAAAAATTAGTGAACAACTTATTTGTCTTTTACCAATAGAGTATATTTATTGTTAAAACTTTAACAGTTTGAAGATTGTCAATAAAATGATCGATGGCCAATGTCTATTCCTACTTTTTCGAAAAAAAATTAGTGAACAACTTATTTATCTTTTAGCAATAGAGCATGTTTTATTGTTAAAACTTCGACAGTTTAATTTTTACGTCGACCTTGAAATCTGAATCACCCGAAACGAAACGTCACGTTTGTGGCCGTCCGTTCCGACGTTTCGATGCGATGGGTTTCGCGTGCCGCAGGCAGAGCGTGGAGAATCCGCAATTCACGTTTTACTGTTAGCTCCTCGGAGGCGCATCGCCCTGGACGAAGACGGGGGAACAACGGCAGAAGGATAAGTGAAGTACTGGGGAAAAAAAGCGTGTAATCGCTCTCCCGGTGGCTGACCCCGCGATCTACTGGATCTACTGTTCCTCCGTCGACGGCCGTTGCGTCATTACGAGTAATCACCGCGCGGATGTCACAGATTATCCAACTGGCGTATTTAGGATTTGTTGTCATACAACAAACGCCTGACACGAACGTGACCACAATTTCTATATGATGGTTAGTTTACAAACTCATATCCAATACGATACTTATTGTTTAGCCATTATAAAAATTGTAACATACACTCAGTTACATGGAAATCACAACACCAAAGAGTAAGAATTTTATTATCAAATACAGCACAAAGATAGCAATTGATTAATTTCATTCATATTCAGATGAAGATTTGCGGAACGTGAAATTTTCTGTTGAGAGGCTTATGCAAAAAACTGTGGAGATTATGGTATAGGGTGCGATAACTTATGGAAGTAGATCTTGTAAGGTATTCATCCGAGGCAATATGAACGCCCATCGAGATGTTGATGAGGTGAGCATTTGCGGATGATAATGTCACTATCTTGGCACGTTCATCTCGATCTCCTAATCTTTTGCCTATTGAGCACGTAAGGAACATTCTGGGGAGAAAACTGAAGAAATTCCAGCTGCAAGCTCTTCAACACGAATATCAGGTTGCTTGGCATACAATACCTCCAGAGATTTGTCATCTGTATACTGTCAACAGTCACTTAACTATCCTTAAGTAATGAATTAAAATAATTGTCATCTGTCATTTATTAACTGTCAATTGACTACCAAGAGAAAAGCAAAGTAAGCTCTTCAACGCAAATTTTGGGTTGCTTGGAATACAAAACATCCAGAGATTATCGACCACCCGCTAATGCCATGAGAAGTAAGAAAAATCAGTGTGTAGCCAAAGGTGACGGACCACCCCATTAATAATTAGCTTCTGATCGTTCTCCAATTAAACATCTATGAAAGATTATGAAGAGAAGACTGAAGAACTTACAACACCCTTTACACGCGACAAGCTCTTCAATCGATGTGACGAAGAATAGGGAAGTGGGTGACCAATAGGGGCGGAAATTTTAATCAATTATTTAATAGATCAACGTTTATGACAAGTTTGGTCAAAAAACTCCTACCTTTTCTTTATGTTACGATGTTCATGCCATTAATATAAATGAAACAAATATTTTTCTATCGACCACGCAATCCTTCAACTGTGTTATTTATGTAAATAAGTTTGTTACTAATTATTGCTTCTACTGCTCTTAATTATATTTCAGTGGTGATTTATTTGAGATGTAAAATTAACTTCTTTCTATATTGATAACTTTTATATAATGGTGGAAAATATTAATTCGATCATATTAAAAAAGGCAACAACCGACCTTTGAGTGAAAGTCAAGGATCTTGACGAAAGAGGAGAGCATCCGCCGTAATGGAGTGTCTTCCATTGTGCGTCTTCCGTTGCACAATTACGGTTTTCACTGGTTTCACAAAAGACAAAACGGCTCTGGCGCAACGGCGTCGTCGTGGACGCGCTCGCGTTACTAATTTCTAATTTCTCCCATAAAAGAAGGCACGTACACACACGCATGTAGGTATCTATTTTTCCATAAAATAATCTCCATGTTAAATCATCACGTTTAAATAATAAATTGATTATTTTTTGGCCTTATTCTTCTACATATACTGCTAAAATTGTTTCACCTCAAAATTAAAAAAAAAAAAAACAATTGATATTTATCAAAGGTAGTATAAATTTTTGAAAACATAACATTTGAAAATTCCTCAACAATAATTCATTACAAAAATATGTCTATCTTCCATCTGTCCAACTGTCGTCCATCCATCTGTTAACTATCAACTATCGGTTGTCATAAAAATATATTTTTTCATCATCTATCAACTGCCACATATAATTAAAAAAAATAATTTTTGTCAAAGTTATCTGACATCTATTAAATGATATGAAGAAGTGATCAAAAAAATGTAGTCTGTTATATGTAAACTGTAAGTTAACGTCTGTCCATTGTTGTGAAATTAAGAAAAGAAATATATAGCCTGTTCGTTGGATCTTTCGTCGTACGTCACAAACTATCGCTTCAAAAAACGACGAAAGTTTTACAGTGCGTTCTTTTTCTAACGCATTTGGTTTACTTTATCAGACTGAATGTTTTTGCGTCGTTTCTCGAAGCGATAATTTGTGACGTACGACGAAAGATCCAACGAACAGACTATATTTACTGTCATGTCAACTATCAACTAACTTACCATAACTACCTTCTATCGACTATTCTGAAGTAAACAAATCATCATGTCATTCATGCCTTAATTGTTCTTTGTAAACTGTTTTAAAGTAAAGAGAAAAAATAAATCTGACATGTTAACTATCCTAAGGTCAAAAGCTTCAAAAAGTGTCACCTGACGGCTATAGTTTGCCAATTGTTCTCAAATAAAATAAATAAATAATATTTTTTGTTATCTACCAACTGTTAACTATCTTGTGTTAACTGTTCTAAAATAAAGAACATGCTAAATAATATTTGTGATCTATAATTTGTCAATTGTCATTTGCCAATTAATATTAAGCCAAGAACATAATTTTTTTTTTATGTCAGTTGTATTAACAATAATTTGATGTAAGAAACTATTTTTTTTTTTGCCAACTGTCAACGGTCTTCTGTCATTTGTCAACTGTCAACTGTTTTGAAATAAGAATCATTGAAACATAATTGTCGTCAGCCATCTGTCAACTACCGTAAAAACATAAATTTATTCTTATGTCATCTGTCATCTGTCATAAAAAATAATTGTCAACTATATTATATCATATGTGAATTGCATTGAATGAGCGTAAAAATTGTCATCTGTCACATTTGCTATATAAACTGGCATCTATTAATTATTCTAAAGTAAAAACCAATAATAATTTTTATATCAATTTTCAGCTGTCAACTATTTTTTGTCAACAAATTATACACAAATATGTGATCCAACTATCATTAATCAAATATTTAAAAAAAGTTAAAAACGTAATAAACATCTTCATTTTATCTGTCAAATCTTAAATATATTCTGTCAAATAACTTCTATCAACTGCTTTAGAGTAAAAAAATATATCTTTTGTCGTCTTGTAGCTGCCAACTATAATTTGTCATAACAATAGTTTTTGTTTTCTGTCACCTTTCGATAGTTCTGGATTAAGAAAAAAAAAACATAAAAACATTGTCATCTGTCAACTGTCAATTGACATCTACCGTACAAAATAATCTTTGTCATCTGTCAGGTGTCTATCAAAACAATTTGGTCAACTATATTCTATTATCTATCAAATACTCTGTTGTAATAATAATAATAATTGTAATAAAACATTATCGTTTGTCATCTGTAAACCCTAAACTGTCACTTAACTATTCTTAGGTAATAAACAATTAAAAAAATATCATCTATCATTTGTTAACTGTCAACTGACAACCAAGAAGAGAAATAATATTATCTGCCAACTGTATTATGTCATATGTCAACTACTGTGACGTATTGCACATTAAGAGATGTCATCTGTTATCCATGAACTGTCAGCTGTCAACTACTGGGATTGTAGATAGGTGTTGTATTGTACATTAAAAAAATATCATCTGTCATCTGTGAACTGTCAGCTGTTGTTTACCACATATTATCTGTCAAATGTTCTAAAGTAAAGAACATCAAAAACGCATTGTCATTTACTGTTTGTCAACTGTCAACTGACATCTACCAATTTAATTTAACATAAAAATATATCAACTGTATTCTGTCATCTGTCAGCTACTGTAACGTCTTTCACATTAAAAGATGTCATCTCTCATCCACGAACTGCCAGCTGTCAGTTACTGGGATATATTGCACATTTAAAAAATGTCATCTGGCATCTGTGAACTGTCAGCTGTTGTCTACCACATATTATCTGTCAACAATTCTTAAGTAAAGAACATCAAAAACGAATTGTCATTTCCTAATTATCTCAACTGTCAACTGACATATATTACAAAACATATTATCTTCTCAATTTAATTAACCATAAAAATCTGTCATCTGTCAATTACTGTGACGTATTGCTCATTAAAACATGTCATCTGTTATCCATGAACTGTCAGTTGTCAAATACTGGGATGTATTGCAGATTAAAAAAATGTCATCTGTCATCTGTGAACTGTCAGCGGTTGTCTACCACATATTATATGTCAAATGTTCCAAAGTAAAGAACATCAAAAATGAATTGTCATTTACTAATTATCTTAACTGTCAACTAACATCTATTGAAAAAACATATTTTCTGCCCAATTTAATTTAACGTAAAAATATATCAACTCTATTCTGTCATCTGTCAACTACTGCGACGTATTGCACATTAAAAAATGTCATCTGTCATCTGTAAACTGTCATTTGTTGTCTTATCACATATTATCTGTCAACAGTTCTAAAGTAAAAAACAATAAAAAACGAATTGTCATTTACTATTTGTTAACTGTCAATTGATATCTACCAAAAAAAATATTATCTGCCCAATTTAATACAACATAAAATTATGTCAACTGTATTCTGTCAGCTATTGTGACGTATTGCACATTAAAATATGTCATCTGTCATTTGTGAACTGTCATTTGTAGTCTATCACATATTATCTGTCAACAGTTCTAAAGTAAAGAACATTAAAAACGAATTTTCATTCACTATTTGTTAACTGTCAACTGATATCTACCAAAAAAAAATATCTGCCCAATTTAATTCAACATAAAATTATGTCAACTGTATTCTGTCAACTACTGTGACGTATTGCACATTAAAAGATGTCATCTGTCATCCATGAACTGTCAGCTGTCAACTACTGGGATGTATTGCACATTAAAAAAAATGTCATCTGTGAACTGTCAGCTATTGTCTACCACATATTATCTGTCAACAATTCTAAAGTAAAGAACATCAAAAACGAATTTGCATTTACTATTTGTCAATTATTAACTGACATCTGCAAAAAAAATATCTGCCCAATTTAATTTAACATAAAATTATGTCAACTGTATTCTGTCATCTCTCAGCTTCTGTGACGTATTGCACATTAAAAGATATCATTTGTCATCCATAAACTGTCAGCTGTCAACTACTTGGATGTATTGCAAATTTAAAAAATGTCATCTGTCAACTGTGAACTGTCAGCTGTTGTCTACCACATATTATCTGTCAACAATTCTAAAGTAAAGAACATCAAATAGTAATTTAATTTACTAATTGTCAATTGTCAACTGTCAAGTGACATCTACTAAAAAGATATTATCTGCCCAATTTAACATAAAAATAAGACAACTGTAATCTGTCATCTCTCAACTGCTGTGCCTATTGCAGATTAAAAGATGTCATCTGTGAACTGTCAGCTGTTGTCTACCACATATTACCTGTCATCAGTTCTAAAGTAAAGAATATCAAAAAGGAATTGCCATTTACCATTTGTCAATTGTCAACTGACATCTACCAAAAAAGATATTAATTGTCCAATTTATTTAACATAAAAATAAGTCAACTGTATTCTGTCAACTACTGTGACGTATTTCACATTAAAAGATGTCATCTCTCATTCATGAACTGTCAGCTGTCAGTCATATATTGTACATTAAAAAAATGTCATCTGTCATCTGTGAACTGCCAGCTGTTGTCTACCAGATTTTATCTGTCAACAGTTCTAAAGTAAAGAACATTAAACAACGAATTGTCATTTATTATTTGTCAACTGTCAACTGACATCTACCAAAAAATATTAGCTGTCCAAGTTAATTTAACATGAAAAATATTTTCTGTATTCTGTCATCTGTTAGCTATTGTGCAACTACTGTGAAGTATTGCACATTAAAAAATGTCATCTGTCATCTGTGAACTGTCAGCTGTTGTCTACCACCTGTTATCTGTCAACAATTCTAAAGTAAAGAACATCAAAAACGAATTTACATTTACTATTTGTCAACTGTCAACTGACATCTACCAAAAAAATATTGTAAGCCCAATTTAATTTAACATAAAAATATGCAAACTGTATTCTATCATCTGTCAGATACTGTGATCTATTACACATTAAAAGTTGTCATCTGCCATCCATGAACTGTCAGCTGTCAACTACTGGGATGTATTGCACATTAAAAAATGTAATCTGTCATCTATGAACTGTCAGCTGTCAACTGATCTAAAGTATAGATCATCAAAAACGAATTGTCATTTACTAATTATCTTAACTGTCAACTGACATCTATTGAAAAAACATATTTTCTGTCCAATTTAATTTAACGTAAAAATATAACAACTCTGTCATCTGTCAACTACTGCGACGTATTGCACATTAAAAAATGTCATCTGCCTTCTGTCATTTGTTGTCTTATCACATACTATCTGTCAACAGTTATAAAGTAAAGAACATTAAAAACGAATTTTCATTTACTATTCGTCAATTATCAACTGACATCTACCAAAATTGCACATTAAAAGATATCGTTTGTCATCCATAAACTGTCAGCTGTCAACTACTTGGATGTATTGCAAATTTAAAAAATGTCATCTGTCAACTGTGAACTGTTGTCTACCACATATTATCTGTCAACAATTCTAAAGTAAAGAACATCAAATAGTAATTTAATTTACTAATTGTCAATTGTCAACTGTCAAGTGACATCTACTAAAAAGATATTATCTGCCCAATTTAATTTAACATAAAAATAAGTCAACTGTATACTGTCATCTCTCAACTACTGTGCCTATTGCAAATTAAAAGATGTCATCTGTCATCCATGAACCGTCAGCTGTCAATGTATTGCACATTTATAAAATGTAATCTATGAACTGTCAGCTGTTGTCTACCACATATTACCTGTCATCAGTTCTAAAGTAAAGTACATCAAGAAACGAATTGTCTCTATCATTTGTCAACTGTCAACTGACACCTGCAAAAATAAATTATCTGTCCAATTTAATTTAATATAAAAAAATGTCAACTGTGATGTATTGTACATTAAAACATGTCATCTGTCATTTGTGATCTGTCAGCTGTTCTCTACGACTTATTATCTGTCAGCAATTCTAAAGTGAAGAACATCAAAAGCGAATTATTATTTGTGATTTATCAACTGACATCAACAAAAAAATAATCTGCACAATTTAATTTAACATAAAAATATGTCAAGTGTATTCTGTCATCTGTCAACTACTGTATTGGAAATTAAAGAAAAAATGTCATCTGTCATATGTGAACTGTCAGTTGTTGTCTACCACGTATTCCCTGTCAACTGTTCTAAGGTGTCAACTGTCAACTGACATCTATCAAACAATATTACATGCCCAATTTAATTTAACATTAAAAAAATGTCAACTATATTCTATCATCTGTCAACAATTGTGACGTATTCCACATTAAAAGATGTCATCTGTAATCCATGAACTGACAGCTAAAGAAGATCAAAAAGAAATTGTCATCTATCAATTGAAACTGTCAACTGACATCTATCGAAAAAATATTATCTGCCCAATTGAATTTAACATAAAAAATGTCAACTATATTCTGTCATCTGCAACTACTGTGATTTAATGTACATTATAAAATGTCATATGTCATTTGTGATCTGTCAGCTGTCGTCTATCACTGCCAACAGTTCAAAAGTAAAGAACATCAAAAACGAATTATTATTTATCATTTGTCAACTGTCAACTGACATCAACAAAAAAATATCTGGCCAGTTTAATTTAACATAAAAATATGTCAACTAAATTCTTGTCATCTGTCAATTACTGTGATCTATTGCATATTAAAAAATGTCATCTTTGATCTTATTCTATATCAGAAGTTCCAAAATAAGTGAACATCAAAATCGAATTAATATTTATCATTTGTCAACTGTCAACTGACATCAACAAAACAATATCGGGCCAATTTAATTTAACATAAAAATATGTCAATTGAATTCTTGTCATCTGTCAACTACTGTGATGTATTGCATTTAAAAAAGTTGTCATCTGTGAACTGCCAGCTGTTATCTACCACGTATTATCTGTCAATAGTTCTAAAGTAAAGAACATCAAAAATGAATTGTCTATCATCAATCATTTGTCAAGTGTCAAATGACATCTACCAAAAAAATTATTATCTGTCCAATATAATTTAACATCTGTCAGTTGTCGTCTACCACGTATTATCTGTCAATAGTTTTAAAGTAAAGAACATCAAAAACAAATTGTTATTTATCATTTGTCAAATGTCAACTGACATCAACAAAAGGAATATCTGTCAAATTTAATTTAACATAAAAAAATGTCAACTGAATTCTGTCATCTGTTAACTACTGTGATCTATTGCACATTAAACAAATGTCATCTGTCATTTATGAACTGTCAGCTGTCGTCTACCACTTGTTACCTGTCAACAGTTCTAAAGTAAATAACATCAAGAAGGAATGGTCTATCATTTGTCAAGTGTCAACTAACATAGAGTTATTATCTGTTTAATATAATTTTAAATCGAATCTGTCAGCAGTTCTAAAGTAAAAAATATCAAAAACAATTTATTATTTATCATTTGTCAACTGTCAACTGACATCAACAAAAAAAATTGTCAACTTTATTCCGTCATCTGTCAACTACTGTGACGTATTGCACATTAAAAGATGCATATTTGTCAATTGTCAACTGACATCTACCAAAAAATTACTATCTGTCTAATATAATTTAATATAAAATCTGTCAACTGCCTTCTACCACTTATTATCTGTCAGTAGTTCTGAAGTAAAGACTGACATCAACAAACAAAAAATATCTGTCAAATTTAATTTAACATAAAAATGTCAACTGTATTCCGTTATCTGAGAACTACTATGAAGTTAAGTTAGAACTGTTGACAGATAAAAAGTGGTAGGCGACAGTTGACTATTCATGAATGACAGAACTGTCAACTGTCGCCTACCACTTATTATCTGTGAACAGTTTTAAAGTAAAGAACATCAAAAAGGAATTGTCCATCATTTGTCAAGTGTCAACTAACATCGACGAAAAAGTTATTATCTATCTAATATAATTTTAAATCGAATCTGTCAGCTGTCGTCTATCATTTATTATCTCTCAGCAGTTCTAAAGTCAAAAATTTCAAAAAAATTTATTATTTATCATTTGTCAACTGTCAACTGACATCAACAAACCAAAATTGTCAACTGTATACCGGCATCTGTCAACTACTGTGACGTATTGCACATTAAAAGATGACATATGTCATCCATGAACTGTCAGCTGTCGTCTACCACTTATTATCTGTCAACAGTAAAGATAATCAAAAAAGAATTGACATCTATCATTTGTCATCAACAGTCATCTGACTTCTACCAAAAAGTATTATCTGTTCAATTTAATTTAACACTAAAAATGTCAACTGTATTTTGTCATTTGTCTGTGATGTATTGCACATTAAAATATGCTATCTGTGAACTGTCAGTTGTCGTCAACTATTTATTATCTACCAACAGCTCTATTGTAAGGAACATTAAAAAACAAATTGTAATCTATTATTTGTCAATTGACATTTGCCAAAATATTTTCTGTCACCTGTCAAATACTTTGATGTAATAAACATAAAAATAGCGGCTATCACCTGTGACTTATCAACTGTCGCCTGTCACTTTTTATCAGTCATCTATTTACTGATATCTACAAAAAATCATCTGTTCAACTTCATTTACTATAAGAAACAAAAATTTATCAACTGTATTCGTCATTTCTCAACTTCTCAACTTCTTTGATATATATTGAACATAACTATTATGTTTTCTATTTGTAAAATGTTAACTATCATTTGTCAATTGTTCGGAAGTAATTAACATTAAGACACAAATGTCATCAATTATTTGTCAACTGTTAATTGACATCTATCAATTTTTTTTATTATCCAAGTTTTCTTTGTCAACTATATTCTGTCATCTGTTGTAATAAGCATACAAAGGGTATCTGTCGTCTCAATTATCATATGTTAACTGTCATATGTCATTTGTTCTGTCATATTGTAAACAATCTTCGGTCAACTGTTAAATTCTCTGGTCTAACGAGCATATAAAAATGTCATCTGTTATCTCAATTATCGCCAATTAAATGTCAAATATCAATTGTTTTGTCAACTGTCAACTATTTCCTGTTAACTGTTCTAAAGTAAAGTTCCTTTTTTGTATTTTATTATGTATTAACATTATATCATCTGACGCCTGTCCCCCTATTTTGAAGTAAATTACAATAACAAATCATTTGTGTCATCTGTCAATTATCAATTGCCATTTGTCAATTATTTTTCAGTACAGAATATTGAAAAATATTATGAATCGTCTTTTATCTATCAACTGTTAACAAACATTATTTTTTCACTTCACACGTATTATCTATCATCTCTTTTTTATCAAATCTGTCATCTGTCAACTGCTAAAAAATTGAAAAAAACAAATTATATTTGACATTCAACTATCTTTTATCATCAAAAAAATGACAACTGTTTTCTATCATCTGTTATAAACCAAAATATATAATAAATCATTTTGTCATCTGTTTTGTATGTAAATAGTATTGAAAAGCCATTTATCGTCTTTCATCTGTCAATTGTCATTTATCATTTGTCCAAATAATAATTTTTATCATATGACAAATATCATCTATCATCTGATAAATGATTTTTCGTATCATATGTATGAAAGATGTCCTTGAGAACCTTCAAAAAACATAAATCACGTGATTTCTAGTCACCGTTCGACCAGTCGTGATAGCACTGGAAACATTTGAAATTTACCAATAAATTTACTATTGTTAACAAAAACATTAAATAAAAAATAATTGATAATTGTCAGAGAAACATATTAATTAAAAAACATTTGTTAATATCTGGAAATTATATAATAGAAGTTTATTATCAGAAAAATTAAGAAACTAATTTTTCATTTGTTTTCAGGTAATAGCAGTAATAACTGACGTTACAAATATTTGAAACGCCCAAAAATGATTAGGTTTTACTTGATTAATAATGAACATTCAAATTAATTATTTATCCATTCTATAATTATTTGTAAAACCGCCGCCCGTACATTTTTCAATGCTGTAATTACTGCGGTCAACTAAAAAACCTCGTTACGTAATTACAATAATCAAACACTTAACCCAAATCCACGACCAGTGATTACCACTCTCTATCCGTATCATCCTCTAAACACTTCTTCCCGTGCCGTTTCCGCGAGTGGATTTAATGGCCGACCGCGCGGTATTTACGTATAATTCCTATAAATAAAAATGACGCGCCGATTTTTCGACGTCGAGAAGAAGGTACGGCAAAAAATTAATTGCGATGCCGCGATTCGTACTCTCGAAGATATAAAAGTGACTTAAGTGGGTCGGTAGTTCTCGGACGATTAAAAACGCATTAATCCCACGGCCGGGCCTCTAACGGACAGTTAGTTGATTATTCTTGAAGTAGCCTTTTTCTATGATGTTTAACTAGATTATAGAATGTTTTCTTACCTGCTATTGTTAGTTTATTTTTTGTTTGTTTAAAGTATCCACTTGATTTCAACTACTTTTCTAGTACCTACACAAAAAATTGTTTGTTGAACGAGTTAAAGTAACTAATAATATACTAAACATTATTTATTATTATCCACTCATAGGGATCTAGTGCAACGTTTGGATAATAGATGGCACCTTTGTGGTAATATCTTAATAATATACTAAATTGTGTTCTAAATGCTTTTCATCAAACGATATGTAAAACAGTCACGTACAAAATAATTTTCTATGCAAAACGTGTATTCATTCTAAATCCTTTACAAGTTTTTTCTTTTAAATGTAAAAATACATATTAACTTTTCGGTATTTACGAATCATAATTAGCGCAGTCGATAGGATAGTCAAGTAAAAACGTATTTAATTAAAAATACCTTATTAAATATGTATAGTAACATTACAAAACTTAATACTATAACAATTTCCGCACTGTATTTGTTATTAAATTTGTAATTCTAATAATTTTTGTCCTTTGTTTCAGATTGTAGCGCCGAAGCAGACTGCCTGAAATGCTCAAGCGTTGGGTGCGTGAAGTGCACGGATTTTATAACATATCCAACGAGAAAATGCGTCTCTACCTGTCCTTATGGTTACCGTCCACAATGGAGCACAATGTCCGACTACATGGGCAAAATGTGTGTGAACCGTGGAACATTCCTCGGCCTCTCCAACGAAGCACTAACAGTATTAACAGGGATCCTCAGCGGAACCCTCCTCTGCGTAGTCATCATCTCATTCGCCGTATTCTACATACAGTATAAGAAAAAAGCCGCACTACAAGCCAGCGAGACAGGAAGCGATTTAGACGATAGCCCCGAACGCAAGGAGTTCTTGAAGCAAGTGGAGGTATTGCGACCGTACGCGCATAACTTTCTGGATATTTTGAATGATACCAGAAGGCAGTTGAGAGAGAGTCACCAGGAAGGGGATAATTCCGCCGCTTCCGTTTACAGACCGATCGTTCGGGATCTGGCGAAAATTTTGATCCTCCTAAACCGCCCCAGTGATAAAATGGGCGTGCCTGAGGAATGGGAGCACCTGTTTAACTGGGCGGAGAAAACCCTCAAGCGGTGCAAACGCATGAGCGAAATCTCGCAGCCGCAAGTCGCTCAGCTCATCAGCTTCCTCCAAAGCCCCATCGAACCGGAGAACGCGCGCTCCAGCACCACCATGTCTACGTTCAAACCGGACCAACCGTTCGGCGGCTCCACCACGAGCCTGCAGGACCACGCCATCAAGGGCTTCAACGAAAACTACGACACCAACCTGAACCCCCAGTGGAAATTCGATTACACCCTCATCAACAGCCTGCCCGGCTCCCAGTTCAACCCGATGCTGTGGTCCAACAGCAAGGAAAACCTGAACCACTCGTACTTCCTCGACGACGACTTCTACCAACTGGGATTCCGGCCTCAGGATGAGATCACGACGGAACTGTGATGGATATTCGAGGCTGTAGTTTCGTGCTAGTCATACCCCCACCCCCTCACCGTATTCACGTATTAGTATTAATATCTTTAATTGGACTAATTGTTTAAGTGTAATTTTTGTATATACATAGATATTTATACGAACTAGATTAATTGGAATGGAGCACAAACGAATGGAATTATCATCAAGTGTTGAATTTGTATGAGTGAAATTGTGTACCTCTTATTATAGATTTTTTTAAATACAAATCATTCGTTCTTTAAAATTTGATTCGTTTTTATTTTCCTTAATTTCAGATACGTATGCGGATTGAATGACAAAAATTTCTCATTATTATGAATTGACCAAAATGATCAATTATTTTAAGTAGTATGATTTTAAACTATAGAATTTCGATCCTCCACAAGAACCATCACAGAATTTTCTTCTAACCGGTAACCAACAGTAAGTCGGAATTCCGATATCCTGCTGATATCAGAAATTGTTTGATCTATATCATTAGTAAATAATTATGATTTTTAGGAGAAAAATTTGGCGACTTTCATAAAATTCTAACTCATATAGAATCTTGAGCTAATGGAAAATAGTTTTGTTAAGAAATAATTTCTCAAGAAAGTAGTTTTCAATGATGTGTATTTGTGTTGTAGTTTAGAAAAATTAATTAGAAAATTATAACAGCGAACAAAATCCAAACTATATTAGAATAATCTGAAAAATTAAGAAAACCACTGTAAACACAAGAAATAATAAATATAACTTTAAAGTTGCAGAAAATTGTTCAATTATAATGGATTTTAAAGAATGCAAATTTGAATATAACGAAGAACCAATAAAAAATAATATAGTGTTAAATATGCAGATGAATCAAGAATAAACACAAAAAAGGAAAATATAAGAAACTTAAGATTATGTTGCAAAAAATCTTAATTTCCTAAGATATTAGTTTTTTATAGTAACAGTTTTAAAAGAAAAAATTGAAAATTATAATAGAAACAAACATTAGAAATAACGTAGTAACAGATAACATTTGGCAATAGTCTAAAAATTCAATGAATCAATTATTTAATGACAAAAAAGATATGACAAATGATAGATGGTTGATAATAAATAATAAATGGCATATGTCAAATAAGAGACAATATTTGACAAATGAGAGATGATATATGACACATGATAAATAACAAGTGACAATTCATAAAGTTCTAAAAAAATAATTTTTCACATGTCAAATGACAAGTAACAGATGATAGATGTCCAATAATCAATGACAGATGTCAAATGACAAGTGACAGATGACATATATCCGATGATCATTGACAGATGCCAAATGACAAGTAACATATAACCGATGATTAATGACAGCTCGCAGATAACAGAAGACAGATGTCACATGAAAGATGACAGTTAATAAACTCTTAAAGCTTTGATTTTAATTAAATTATTAATAACACAGATCTTAGATGGCAGATGACAAATGACAAGTGATGGATGGCAATTGGCAATATCCTAGAAAAATTATTTAATTTATTATTTAATGCTAGAACAAATGATCATAGATGATAAATTACAAATGACAGATCAGAGATGATAGATAATACATGGCAGATGACAGATGGCATTTGATATATGTACCTTCAATGTTGATTTTAAATTTTAAAGCAATTTATTAACGAAAACAAATAGCATGCGTTAGATGATGACATATGACAATTAACATATGACAAATAATAAATAGCTAATGATAAATGACAGATGTTAGAGGACAGACATCACTTAACAGACAGATAATAAATATATGACACATAATAAATAATATGTGTCATTTGATAATATTCTAAAAATTTTATTTTAATTCAGGTAATGATATGACAACTGATAGGTGGTTGATAATAAATGACAAATGACAGATGTCTGATAACAGACAATATTTGACAGATGATATATGACACATGATAAATAACAAGTGACGATTTACAAGTTCTAAAAAAATTAATTATATAAGTAAAAATAATAATTATCACACGACAGATGACAAGTAACAAATGACAGATGACCGATGATCAATGAGAGATGTCAAATGACACATAACAGGAGACAGATTTCATATGACAGATGACATTTAATGCTAAAAATTACTAAAAGTTTCATGAATTAAGTTTGATAATCATGTTTGGCAGATGAAGAACAAACGATAAGTAATAGATGTCATTTGATAATATCTTAAAAAAATGACAGATTATAAATGACAAATGACAAATATCAGTTGAGATGACAGTTGACAGATGATAGATCACAGATGGCAAATGACTTAAATGTTGATTTTAATTATTTAATTACCAGAGAACAGTTGGCATGCATAAATGGCTTATAATAAGTAAAATATGACAATTGATATATGTCTAAAAAATTATTAATTACAGATAAAATATGCCAGATGATATTAAATAATAAATAACAAGTATCAGATGTCAGACAGATGATATATGACACACTTTAAATGATAGTGTTCTAAAAATCTGATTTAAATTATTTAATTACAAATAATAATTATCACATGACAGACAGAGACAGATGAGCGATGATCAATGACAGATATCAAATGGCAGAATGCAGATAAAAGAAGATAATGTTATATGACAGATGACATTTAATGAAATCCTAAAACTTAAACTTTAAAATTAATGACACAGAAGATTTCATAGATGGCAGATTACAAAAGATAAGTTATAGATGACAATTGATAATATCTTAAAAAATAATTTTAATTAATTAATGATGAAACAGGTGATTCAGATTATAGATATAAAATGATAATAAAATGTCAGATAAAAGATAACAGGTAACACATGATAGATGACATCTGAGAATGACTTAAATGTCAATTTTAATTTATTAATGGCAGAGAGTAGATGTCAAGTGACAAATGACATTTGATAATAGATAAAGAGTTTAATTAATTATTTAATGGCAGATGGTAGATGGTTTATAACAAATCATAAATGGCAAATAACAATTGATTAATTATAGTTGTCGGATGATAGATGATATTTGACAGGCAGGTAATATAAGACACATGATAAATGACAGATGACATTTCATTTTGTTCTGAAAAATTAATTTTAATTAGTTAATTACAGATAATAATTATCATATGGCATATGCCAAGTAATAGATGACAGATGACTGGTTGTCAATGACAGATAACAAATGACAATTGGTAGATAACAGAAGACAGATTTATATGACAGATGATATTTAATAACGTCCGAAAATTTCAATTTTAATTGAATAATTAATGACACAGAAGAGATTGTGGATGGCAGATGACAAATGATAAGTGACAGATGACAGTTGATAATATTTTAGAAATTTAATTTGATTAAATAATGATAGAATGGATGATAGAAAACAGATTATAGATGACAAATGTCAGATAAAATATGACAGATAACAGATGATAGATCATAGATGGCAGAAGACAGATGACATCTGAGGTTATCTTAAATGATGATTTTAATTAATTAATGACAGCGAGCGAATTCCATATGACAGAGGACCTATGGTAAGTGACAGATGACATTTGATAACAGTTTAATTGATTAATTAAATCATTATTGAATGACAGATAAGATATGAAAAATCTTATCTTAGATGGCTGATAATAAATAATAAAAAGCAAATGACAAATGTTAGATGACAAGCAGATAATATATGACACATGATAAATGACAGGTGACATTTGATAACGTTCTAAAAATTAAATTTTAATTAGTTAATTACATTTTACAATTATAATATGGCAGATAAAAAGTAAGAAATGACAGATGACCGATGATCAATGGCAGATGTCAAATGACAGATGGCAGATGACATTTAATGAAGTTCGAAAAATTTGATTTTAATTAAATAATTAGTGACAGAAGAGATCGTGGAGGGCAGATGACAAATAATAAGTGGTAGATGTCAACTGACTATATCCTAAAAATTAATCAATAAATGATACACTAACAAATTACAGATAACAAATGACAAATGTCAGATAAGGGATGACAGATGATAGATCTTACATGGCGGACGACAGATGACATCTGATAATGTCTTGAATGTTGATTTAAATAATTAATGGCTGAAAACAGATGGCATGCGTCAGATGACATATAACAAGTGACAGATGGCATTTGATATTTGTCTCACAGATTGTAAATGGTTATGAGATGACAGATAATATTTGAGAGACAGATAGTATAGGACACATGATAAATAACTTTTAATAATGTTCTAAATATTCAATTTTAATTAGTTAATTACATATAATAATTATCATATGGTAGGTGCCAAGTAATAAACGACAGATAACAGATGTCAAATAAATGACATGTGGCAGATAACAGAAGACAGATTTCATACGACAGATGACACTTAATAAAGTCCTAATTTTTAATTTTAATTAAATAATTAATGACACTGCCAGGATGGCAGATGATAAATGATGAGTGATAGATGACAATTGATAGTATGCTAGAAATTCAATTTTATTTAATTAATTAATGACATAATAGATGATAGATAACAGATTATAGATGTTAAATGACAAATGTCAGATAAGAGATGAAAGATGATAGATCATAGATGATAGAAGATAGATGATCAGAGATTGTTTTAAATGTTGATTTTAATTAATTAGTGATAGAGAGCAGATGGCATATGACATTAGTCCTATGATAAATGACAGATGACATTTGATAATAGTTTAAATTAATTAATTACTTAATGGCAGATAAGATATGACAAATTATATACGGCTTAAAAATAATAAAAGGCAAATGACAAGTATCTGATGACTGCCAATAGATATATGTCACATAACAAATGACAGGTGACATTTAATAATGTTTTAAAAATTAGATTTTAATTAGTTAATTACATATGACAATTACCATATAGCAAATAACAAACAACAGATGACATATGACCATGATCAATAATAAATGTCAAATGACAGAAAGCATATAAGAGAAGATATGTCATATAATAGATGGCAATTTAATAATTAATCACACAGAAGAGATATCGTAGATGCCAGATGACAGAAGATAAATTAAAGATGACAATTGGTAATCTTAAAAATTAAAAAAAAAATTAAATTGTAATTAATTAATGACGAAACAGATGATTCAAATGTTAAGAGATGACAGGTGACACATGATAGATGATAGATGGCAGAAGATAATAAAATCTAAGAATGTGTTAAATGTTAATTTTAATTTATTAATAGCAGAGAGTAAATGGCGTATGACAAATGGCATATGATATATGACATTTGGTAATAGTTTAAGAGTTTAATTAATTTTTAATGACAGATTGTAGATCTTTCATAACAAATAATAAATGACAACTGACAAATGATTAATGACAGTTATATGACAGATAATATTTAATAGGCAGATAATATAGGACCCATGATAAATGACAGGTGATATTTGATAATGTCGTAAAAATTAAATTTTAATTAGTTAATTACAGATAATAATTATCATATGCTAAATAATAAATGACAGATGACCGATTATCAATGACACATGTCAAATGATATATGGCAGATAACACAGATTACATATGACAATTGGCATTTAATAAAGGCCTAAAATTTTATTTTGAATTAGTTAATTAATGACACAGAAGACAACGTGAATTTCAGATGACAAATGATAAGGCCATCTATCCCTATAATTGCCTAAACATTGATTTAAATAATTGATGATAGAAGAGGTGAAAAATAAAGATAACAGATTATAGATGACAGATGACAAATAGTAGATAAGAGATGATTGCAGAAAA
This sequence comes from Ontholestes murinus, assembly GCA_963969525.1. Taxonomy (NCBI): domain Eukaryota; kingdom Metazoa; phylum Arthropoda; class Insecta; order Coleoptera; family Staphylinidae; genus Ontholestes; species Ontholestes murinus. The sequence goes on along the minus strand of OZ018395.1, from coordinate 14,722,701 downwards.
CAGATGGCATCTCAGAATGTCTTAAATGTTGATTTTAATAAATTAATTGCTTAATGGTAGATAACAAGCAAGAGGTGACATTTAACCGATAATCAATAACAGATGGCATATGTCTATTGACATTTAATTAAGTCCTAAAACTTTGATTTCAATTAAATCGTGGGTGGTAGATGACAAATAAAAAATTCAATTAACAAATGATAGAACAGATGATAGATTACAGATAAAACATGTCGGGATAGCCGATAACAGATGACATCTGATGACATCTGATATCTTGAAAGAAATCATTAATTACTTAATGACAGATAAGATATGATGGCAGATTGCTGATGACTAATAATTAATATTAATAGGTAAATGACAAATAATAAATAAAAATATCAGGTCATAGACAGATGATATATGACACATTTTATATGACATGTGAAAACGTGATAATGATCAAAAAGTTTGATTTTAATTATTTAATCATAGATAATAATTAACACATGACAGGCAATAAGTAATAGATGACAGTAATTTCAAATGACAAGATGACCTATTAATTAGGTCACACAGATGATCGATTACAGATGATTATTATTAACAAATGATAAATGTCAGATAAGAAATAACGGATGACACATGGTAAATAATAGTTGGCAGAAGACAAATGACATCTGTTAATGTCTTAAATAATTAATTTCAGTTTATTAAGAGTAGATGGCGTATAACAAATGACATATGTCAGATAGCCTTTAGTAATAAAGTTTAGTTAATTGCAGATAAAATATGCCATGTGGTATTAGATGATTGGTAACAAACAATAAATGGCAAATGACAAATGATTTATGACAGATGTTAGATGACAGATGATATTTAATAGGCAGATAATATAGGATAGCTTGTAAGAAAGATGTTTTGTTTAATGGATTATGATATGCCAATAAAGGTCTTTTTTTATAGGATACACGATAAATGACATTAAACACAGACAATAATTATTATATGATAAGTCTCAAGTAATTAATACCAGATGACCTAAAATTAACGGAAGATGTCAAATAAGACAGATTTCATCTAACAGATGATATTAAAATTTTAATTTTCAAAAATAATTAATCACAAACAAATGTCGGATAAGAGATGACCTATGATAGATCATAGATGGCAGAAGACAGATGATATCTGATAATGACTTAAATATTGATTTTAATCAAACGATGACAAGAGTAAATTACATGTGACAGACCTATGATAAGTGACAGATGGCATTTAATAATAGTTTAAAGGATTAAATAATTAATTATTTAATGATAGTTAAATTTTACAAATAATAAATGGCTGATAACAAATAATAAAAGGCAAATGACAATTGTGTCAGATGACAGACAGATGATATATGACATGATAAATGACAGGTGACATTTGATTATGTAATGTAAATTAGATTTTAATTATTTAATTACAGATAACAACCACAGATGACCGATGATCAATGGCAGATGACAAATGGCAGATGTCATATGTCAGATGACATTAATGAAGTCCTAAAACATTGATTTTAATTAAATAATTAACGATATAGATAGCAGATGATAAATTATAAGTAGTAGATGACAACTGATTATGACCCAAAAAAATAATTACAAATGATAAAATAGATGATAGATGAGAGATTACAGATGGCAATTGACAAATGTCAAAGACGGCCGAAGACGATGATAGTTGACATCTGATAATGTCCTAAATGTTGTTTTAAATTAATTAATGGCAGAAAATAGATGGCATATGTGAGATGACATACAACAAGTGACAGATGATATTTAATTTTTGCTCAAAAATGATTAATTAATTAATTGTTGGTGGCTGATAACAAATTGATAAACTAGTTCCATAAGCCTAGGTTTAGCTGTGAGCAAACAGACATACAGGCAACGACGTATTGTATCACGTGGGTAAACTTCTCCATTGTCAATATCCTCGGCTAAACCATCAGGCATTGGTGTGGCCTTCATTAACAATCTGTTGTGCTTGTTGAGTGATTTTGACAGGCACATTCATGATCAGATTCCTCACTTACAGTTTTACGGTTTGATACAACTGGGCCAGATTTCTTGATAGGAATGCAAGCAAGGTCCTCCTCAAGATCCTTTAAGCAGATTTCCAAGTGCAACTCACCACCAGCATGGGCAATGATGTGCTCACCAGATTCTTCAATGATTCATTGCACCATAAGACCTTCAACAAGTTTGGGCAAATTAGCTGGGTTCTTGGGTTACAATACAAATAATAAATGACAATTGATTAATGACATGTGGCATAACGTGATAACCGTTTGATTTTAATTAAATTATTAATAACCTAAGGAATTACCTAAAATATCTACAGGTAAACTAATCTACATTCTTCTACAGATTTAGAAGGAAACTACGAAAAAATCGTTAATATTAGAAACTGAAGCAGACAAAATTCTACAAATTTCTTAACTAAAACTTCTTTAAAAATTTGCAGAACTAGAAAAAAATAAATATTACTTAAGAAAAATTATCATATTACAACGGAAAAAAGTTTTAATGATTTAAATTAAGAATATTTCATTACGTAAATGGCGCAATCGGTAGGATAAAAAACTCACTGCGATATATTAATTCTTCGAGTATTGATAGAAACAAATCGATCTTAAGAAATATTTAAGTACTTAGCTTGAACATTTAAATTAATAACCTCATATAAACAAACATAACAATCACGCCATGCAGACCCGAACGAATACAATCACCATAATTTTGTTTAACGGTCCTTCACACGTTTATTATTTTCACGCTTCACCTATATAACATTTATACACATTTTTTTTTCTAGGCTGCATTTGAATAACATTTAGCACATTTTAGCAGACGTCGTCAACTCGTGTGAAATCGTAAACAAAAGAATCTTCGAATCCAAAACATCGCAATTACCGGGTGTGAAATAGTGTGACCCAAATGATTCGCACAGAGAAATTGGGGCATAATCGCCACGACTAAAGGCGACAGCTGTGAAACTCATCGGATTGTTAAATTGCCCAACCGAAACTGTGGAATTATATGGTCGGTGCGTTTATATTTTAATGAGTGGATAAATTCATTGCACGCATAACGTTAAAATTGTCATGTGAATAGATTATTAGGTTTTGTAAAATTTGAATTGTTGATACAGGTGTGTGATTGATGATGCTGGCGTGTTGTATGTACTCTGACCTTTAATTTTATGGGATAACCTTGAAAGATTATTGCGGAATTTTTTCGAGGAAAACTATTATCGTGAAAAAATAGTGATTAAAATTTTATAATGATTCAAAAATTAAGAACCTTTTAAATTATTGTAATTAAATAATTATTGTGAGGAGCAAAATAGTGTATTTTACTGATTGGAGGTTGTGATAGAGGTCATCCAACCGAGAGTGTTAATAGCAGAAGTAAGATTATTAAATAAAGAAAACACTTAACTCTTTTATACCACTTATATAATTTAATAATCGAAAATGTACCACGAAGTAAACGCCTCCAAAATTCAAGAATTAAGAAGTAAGATTGTCTAAAATTTTAGATTTTTCAAAATATGAGTGTTGGTTTAGATATAAGGGAATGTAAATTATAGTAATGTATGTGTTAACGTTTGTTCTTTTCCGCGCTCCTTTGATGACTTAATTGGTTAGTTCCCTTCAATTTCTTACCTTCTTAGCATCTTCATTTTCTCTAATTGGTGTTCATTGAGTTTTGCACGCTCGTGAGCATATTCTTTTTGCTTCCTGTGAAATGGTTGTCTCAACATAATCTGTCGTAGTATTGCCAAGTAAAGTAGTTATAGATTTTTGAATAAATATTTGTTAGTAAAAAATAATGTTATATAGCGGCGGTGACGCATTTAATTTAAATAATGTTATCACAAAATACATGTATGTATGTTACGTTTACAAAAAATGCATACGATTTCGAAATGATTCATAGCTAAATGATATTTCTTTTACACATTATAAATTCAATACAATATATGTTACACGATTTCTTAAAATAACTCACCTTGCATAGAATAATATGCAATTACCTAATCTACCTTTCAACAGAGTCACTGCACACATTAAAAATATTTATTGTAACGCGATATGTAGTTTTTCAATATCACGACACGCTAAATACATGCCTTGGTTCATGTGCCACGTTTTAACCTCGACTTTCACCTCTGTTGTTGATGAAAAGTCAATATTGATTTTTGCATTTCGGAGACATATATAATACGCAAGAAAAAATGACCTGGAGGCGTTCAAAAATTTTAGAAAATTGTACCACCAAGTAAACGTTGACAACATTTACCACAAATTTTGCTTTTTAGGAAATTTTGGTTAAGAATTTCAAACAATTACACAGGCCAACAAATTTGACTTTTGACAAACTTTGACTTTTTGAAAGTTGATTTCGATCTGACATCTGATTTTGTATAATTTTGATCGTCTGAATTCAAATCCGAGTGTCATTTTGCCCTTTCACGTAAGGTTCTTTATAAATGTTGAAATAAAATTAATAAAAAAATTGGTCAAAATAAACATCATTTTTATTGAAACAAATATAAAGTACAAATAGTAAATAAAAGTCTTAAACAATCTTTAATTTCTTTTCTTTCCAAAAGATCTTTCCCTTTTGGATGAAAAACTTCGTTTAGTGGATTTTCTTCTGTATTACAGGGCCTCTTGGTCCCTTTTTATTGGCCAGCAGTAATCAGCCATAATTGAAACATTTCACCATACCTGCGTTCCATTTCTTTCATGTCTTGGTGGAACCTCTCACCTTGCTCCTCACTCATATTATCAAGATTTTCGGGGAAGTAATCAAGATGCGAGTGTAAAAAGTGAACTTTTAAGCTCATATTACATCCCAATTCCATAAATTTCTATAGCATGTTTTTCACAATTTCTTTGGAGTTTCCCAAAAAGCCCTCAATAATATTAACAAATGAAATCCATGCATCTTTCCCAGTTTCGGTCATGGTATTAACAAATTTTTGATATTTCGTTAATCTCGTTATTTGAGGACCGACAAAAATTCCTTCCTTTAATTTTGCATCTGAGATGGAATTTTCCACGAAGGTATTTGTAACAGTCTCAATCTTTATTTAAAGCTTTAACGTATTGTTTCATTAATCTTAGTTTAATTTACAATGGAGGTAACAAATTTTTTTGTGGATCAACAATATTTTCGTGCAGAACATTTTTTGATTCGGGGATTAAATTATCTCTTCTTATCAAGTTCTTTTTCTTCCAATGTTGATGTCTACTTCCACTGTCCCACTCATACAAAAAAATTGATTTTTGGTATACCCTGACTGCTGTCCTAGTAGGAGTGCCACAATTTTTAAATCCCCACAAATTTTCCAACTATGGTCATTGTATTTGATTTTTTCAAGCAGTACTTTAAGATTTTCATAGCTTTTCATCATTTGCACAGAATAGGCAACCGATATTGATGAAAAAACATTCCCATTGTGCAAGAGAACAGCTTTAAGGCTTCTTTTCGAAGAATCAATAAAAAAACCTCCAATAATCGGGATTGTATTGTTTATTGGACTGGAAATGTCGATGCAATAAATTAGAAAACCACTTTCTTCAAAATAACCTGAATACTCAGACTCGCGTTTCCTAAAATACAAGATTTTAACGTCTTCTGTCAATACTTGGAAAATAAATGCGGTTGCTTAGAAACTGACATCGCTAAAGTTGTTTTCATCAACTTCAGGCTAAGAACTGCATGTAACATCTTCTAAATTTGTTGGTTGGTTGTCTGGAGTATGTGGTATTGGCCTAATTGCAGACTAGAGGTTCGGATAAATGATGTTTTTTTTAAATTTATTTTTGTGTTATATCCACGTACATTGCACATACAGAAATAATGGTGATTTGTTAGCTCTCGCCAAATCATTGGTATTCCAAAGGGTAGGGATTACCTTGTTCCATTACTCCAATGCCTTAAACCCTCTTCACATAACTTACATACAACATGTGGTGTCCAATGTTTGTCTTGATCGCCAATCTTTACTTTAAAATACGCGTAGTATTGGTGTTTCAACAGTGATGTAATTTTACGTCTAAATTTCTTGACCACAAAACAACCACATAACACAAAGTATCTCGCTAATTTTGAGAGAGAAAAACGCCTCCAACTTTTGTAACTGGTAGGATTTATAAGTATACGCTTTAACTTCTGTAACTGCTATAATAGATTCTGTTGCTCCAGTTACAACAAAAACCTCGACAAATACCTTTAGAAAACATATTACAAGGTGTTTAATAAACATTTGGCAATGAGTTGAATATTGGATTATTACATTCTAGCCAAAGTAGAAGTAGTCATTTTTAACAGCTTTTGTAGATTAAGAGTTTTTATATGTAAATTTTGGTAATATAATCTTACTTGAGAAAAAATTTATTCACACTATACTTCGAAACGAAGCGGGTTTCTCAAAAATCATTAATGCACAGAATATTTTTAGAATAGCCCAGAGAGTTATCTTGATTTTTGCCATATGTATAACAAATACCCCGTATATTGATTATCCTGTAGAAATATCTAAAAGGTAGTAGTACGTACTACTGACCAAGAAGATTGCTTCCATTTTCTGAAGCAATCTCCCAGAGTACATGGCAAGTAGTACTACTGTGGGATGGATGAAAAAGTGCTTATATTATCGATCATTTCAATTATGATGTTAATGTTAATGATGAGGGTCGATACACTAAGATTGTTGCTTCAACTTAATCACCAATTATTGTGGGAGACATAAAGATGTTATAACAAGGAGCAGCGTTGCTGGCTGATCCTGAGCCTACGTTGCTTTTACCTTTACTTCCTTCTGAGAATACAGCTTAAAGTTATTCCTGATCAACCAATTAAAGAGTATCTCATGCTACTGGTAAAAACACTGTATTGATTGTTGGTCTCCAAGCTAGGAATAACGGTAAAGATATCTGTAGAGGATCATTGTCTTTCTTCACTGATGAATTTATTGGATCCTCTGTATGAAATGCTTAGGCTTATAATATAGTATGTTTCAGCCCCTGGGTCTTCAAACAGCAAGGCCAGTTCTGTTAAACACCATATCGAAGGAAACCACCATCAGCTTATACAATCATAAATAATGTTGTTTATACAATTGAAGATGAAATCTTTGATCTGAAATGGAAACCATTTCAAGATAATGATGTTGAGATGGAATTTATTAGATTCGATCCATTTGTACGTTCCACTCTTCAACGAAAGTCTAACAGTATCTATGAAACCAAGTTTAAAATTCCTGATATGTATGGTGTCTAATTCAAAGTGGATTATAACAAAATTGGATATTATCACCTCTACACTCAATATGAAGGATTCGTTCCAAGCAGATATCCTTACTATGTTTCCCAAATGCAGTTTAAAATTACCAGCCTGGAATACTTTCACGAACGCCCTGCCTCGACTACACATCCCAGCTATACTGCAGAATGATAGACCGCCCGAAATTATGTATTGTATTGTTGAAAATATGCTTCAAGAAATCAATACTGTATCAAACCACTACGGATTGAAGTTAAATCTAAAGAAAACTAAATATATGATTGTGACAAAGACGCATAGCAATAATATCCCAGATCTGATTATAGAAACCAACAGAATCGAAAGAGTAAAAGGATACCAATATTTGGGCACCTGGTTTGAAGATAACAATGATCAAACTACAGAAGTAATTAAACGAATTAAGATCGCGAGAACGGCTTTCGTTAATATGAAAGAACTCCTTGTTAATCGTAACCTAAATCTACAGCTAAGAATACGCACGGTTAGATGCTATATTTTTTCAATTTTGTTATGTGGAATGGAGGCGTGGACGCTTAAGAACAATAACACCATAAAGATTGAACTGTGGGTCTATCGGCGCATGCTAAAAATATCATGGACAGACCATACAACAAATAAGGAAGTTATGGACCTAGTCCATAAAGAAAAAGAGCTTGTTCAGACCATCAAGAAACGAAAATTAGAATATTTTGGATATATCATGCGAGTGGAAAGATACTCTATTCTACAATTGATCATGCAAGGAAAAATAGACGGTAAAAGATCAAGTGGGCGACGAAGAACTTCCTGGCTCAAAAACATACGAGAGAGGTATGGACAGGCATATACCGAACTATTTAGAGCTGCTGCATCTAAAGTGAAAATTGCCATAATGATAGCTAACCTCCGTTAGGAGACATCACCCTAAGAAGAAGATTGTTTAAAATACTGGAAGAACGTCACTTCAAGCCATTACGCTTTCTCAACCCATAAATCCAAAAGATAAGTTGGATGCAAAATTTGCAGAAGTTGTTGAAGAGTTTGACCTAACCGCACGAAATAAAGCTGCCATGCTTAGTTTACCATCTCAAAAAAGGCAAATCTACTATTCCAGAAAAGGCGGCGAGGATACAGTCGATCTAGCTCATGCTCCAGAATATTTGCAGACAACACAATAATATCTAGACACGAACATTGAGAAAGAAGTCAAGGCAAGAACTAAACAAATTGACGTATTCAAAACTGCCTTACGGACATCCCATAGTTTTATGATACAATTTACAGAATTAGAAGAACTACCTACCTTATACTAAGCTGTGTCAAAGCTCTTATAAATTATTCCACTGGAAAAGCTCATGTCTTGGCCCATCCCCTTAATATAAACACCACATAGCTCAATCGATAAGCATCGAAAATATAAAAACCAAAGTTGCCGTACTAGAAATCCTCGGTGCCGTCTGCCTAGTGGACACAAAAAAGTCCTCAATGCCATGCTGCACTATCAGAAGTACGAGTTCGAGAAAACGCGTTTTCAGGTCATGATTAATGACCTTAACAGATCAACGGGTATACACAGGAATGAAGTGTAAACTGTAATTATGCCGTTTATAAACTAATGCATTGGCTAAGAAAATCTCAAATTCCGATTGCACTTAAGATACGAATTCTTAATGTTCGGCATACAGCCTGTTATAAATAATTTGCGAAGGCACGAAAACGAGACTCTGGACAGGTGGCCAAGAGGTCGATCAAGAGCACATCGATACTGGTCCATGTTTGATCTGATGAGGCGTAACTTAAGTTATACCCGCTTATTCGCACCTACTTCCCCTCCTGTTCCACTGTTTAATGTTACCAACTACGTGTGATTCATATCCCCAGTATTGGCTGTTATTCGATAGGATCGTCCAACAAATCGTACTCCCGCAAACGAATCAAGCACAACGAAGACTGTGAGAGATCCAGATGTTTCGCCGAATAATATTAATGTAGAAATTATTGTACACTTACCCGCTAAGGAAGAAGAAAAACTGATGAACTAGAAAAGGAAAATACTGACATGTCTAATAGATTAGCTAAAAAGAAACAACAACTCGACCAGGGAACCCAAGAAAAGGAGAATATTGAATCTAGCCTAATCCGTATTAAAGAACGTTTCGAAAAGGACGAATTGGAATACTAAACAGCCGAATTGGATCGGAAGGTTAATTGCGAAAAAGGAGAACGCCACCACTTGGAAATATTGTTCAGTTCCGGAAACATCGCCAATGATGCTAAAGTCATCGGATGAAAGTCAACTCATGAAGTACTCACAGCACAGCCACCTCCTCCACCTAACGCGCCCCCACCTCCTGCAGCACCAGGACCACCTCCACCACCCTGTGCCCCGATGGCACCACTGGAGCCATTACGAATGGAGCTAAAGAGCCAAAGAAAAATGTGACTCAACCATTCAACTGATCCAAACTGCCGGTTACCGAAGTCAATGGAACTATTTGGGGTGAACTCAAAGCTCGTAACATTACAATGCCATGGAATTGGATAACATTGATAAACCCTTCTATGCTTATCAAAATAATGGTATAACGAATGAAGGATCGATTGAAGACTGAAAACAAATGGGAAAAACAAAAATTAAAGTCCTTTCAGTAACAGATGGAAAGCGAGCTCAAAATTGTACAATCTTGCTTTCGAAACTGAAGATGTCTAACGAAGATATAACCAAAGCTATTTTAAAGATGGACAGTAAGAAAGAGTTATCAATAGATATGGTCGAACAGTTGCTGAAAATACAACCAGTTCAGAAAAATGCGTTTTTTTTTGAAGAGCGCAATGACGAAATAGATTCTTTAGCACGATTCGATCGTTTCTTATACGAAATATCCAAGATGCCTCAAAAAACGTCTCAAGATAATTTAGATACTTGGGCTTCATATTTAAATGTAAAAGTGGGTACAGTAAGCACGCCAACAAGCCAAAAAAGCGTAGGTCATGGCGAAGAAAAAGTTGGGAAGCTGTGGAATGCCTGAGGCGAGCTAGATGCGATTCAGAAGAGAGAGGAAGGAAGGTTTGGATGGGGGAAACGTATGGTTGGTGTGCACTGTGTTGGAAGAAGAGTTTCCGTGAGGAATGGTTGGGGGAAAACAGATAGATAATAAAATGGGTAAGAGAGGATGGAGCTGGTATAAAGGTATTATCAAGACTGGGGTGGGACAAAAAGATAAAAAGAAAAGTATATTAGAAGCTTCAAGGGAAGTTTCCCGATCTCGAAGGTTGAGAAGGCTGCTTGAAATTGTACTCGCTCTCGGCAATTATATGAACCGTGTAGCCAGAGGCAACCCTTCCGGTTTTCGGTTGGTATCGCTTTTTTTTAAATTATTCTTTATTCGTATACTATATATATATATACAGTAATTTACAGAGTATGTGCATTGCATTCTTCCCCCTATCCTCGCCTCGGGAATTTTGGGAATTTAGTCCCATCTCGGGCTACCGGTATCCAGGAATCCAGGTTGTTTCTTTAGCTGAAGGTTTAATTATAGTTTATTTTTTAGTAGAAGGTTTTTAATTTAAAATCAGGGTATTTCAGTGTCCGTATGTGTTCCTTGAGAGGAGAAATATTTTACGCACGTCTCTTCTATTCAAACAGAGGTGCGTGGGACTTTTCCTATTCCTTCTGAATAGGCCCTACCCACTAAACCTCCTCCCACTTTTGCTACCGGGTACCAGTGGTTCGCTCGCTCATTTCACACCTGGTATCCGGTCTTTGCGTTACTGGTGTCGTCAAACTTCTGACGTCGCTCTCGTCGCCTTGCGTCTCGAGATGGTGTTCTTATGGCGAAGCACTACGTTGGCGAACGACTCCATCGCAGCGCACTTTTCTTCACTCTCCAGCATTAAGCCTAGCACTGTTTCAGCGTTAACTAGGGCGTCGAGTGCTACCTCCAGAGCCTCCCTGTGAGCCGACCACGCACTGCACTCCACAAGAGTGTATTTGGGAGAGTCCACGTCCGCGCCGCAGTGATCGAACTTAGGGCATGGTTGCTTACCCATCCTGGCTAGATACGACCCGATACAACCGTAGCCTGAGAGAAGATAGGCCAAGAAATGATCAAGTTGGGCTGCCAGTTACCCAACGTTATGTCTCTTTGCTCCTTCCCGACCCGAGACTTATCCGCACTAGCGGAGGACCTGGCAACGATCTCCAGATTCGGAGGTGTTGTAGCTGCCAGCACCTCAGCCGCGTCTGTCGATACCGTCCTGTAGGCTCTAATCACTCACAATACGCCAGGTCTAAGAGCGCTCCGAATTTCATCATAAGCCTGACCACAGCCCTGCTAGATTTTGCAGCGCTTCGGTTGCCCTAATAACTGGAGCTAGAATGTCGGTTTGAGTCGACCACAACGCCGAGGTAACTTTAAGTTCTGGGAGAGTAACCTAAGAATCGGATCTTCTCGCCCTTGAGTCGTCTGATCTTCTGGTTAACAGCCAGACCAGCCCCGCGCTACTGAGCCAGGTGGCCACTTTCGTGGTAGCTTCCTTGGCCGTTGCCTTGAGGGCATCAATGTCGCGCTTCCTAGTAATGAGGAGCAGGTCTTCCGCGAAACCTATAAGATGGGACTGTTGCGGCAACTCCAGCCGAAAAACGTCATCGTATGCGATGTTCCACATAAGTTGTTCGGGGACCTCGCGCCTAGTCGGTGTTTCTAGAATTGTAGTAAAGTATTGAAGGCATTTTTGTCCAGCGCTAACCCCAGAAAATGCCTCCTCTGGCGTAGAGATCCAGTGTTTGCAAGCCTCCCCAGCTCCATAAGAGCGTCTACAGTGGAGCGGACCTTCCTAAAATCATATTAGTTACTCACCAGCCATCAGTGCCTCTCCAGGTGCTTGATTAGGCGATTTGCTAGCAGCTTCTCGAGTACTTTTCCTTCTGCGTCGAGGAGGAGCTATACGCCCCTGACTCCGAGGAATCCCTGCCATCCTTAGGGATGAACACAAGTCTGGTCCTCTTATATCTCATAATTTTGCTGACTGCAACACATGTGAATGTGCTCTGTTTATTTTCCTTTATATCTCGGGAAGTTCTTAGTGTTTAATTTTGAAATTTCGTGATATAATTGCTCTCGGCATGGACAAAGTGTTGTGAAAATTGCATGTAATTTTATGGACGAATTGTGGAGATAAGTGGACATCATTATTGTGTGTGTACTATCCTTCATTTATACCTGTTGTCTGCTGAACTTTTTTGCCCCCCGCTAGACGAGCCCGCTTATCAACGCTTATCTGGGATCATTGTCCGCGCAAATCGATCGATGATTTTATTTTACATCTGTGATTTTTCTTCTGATCGGCAATAATGGTTAATAATTGCTTTAAATGCAAGGAGAATATAAGCATTGGATCTGAATCACTTAAATGTAAAGGAAAATGTGGCAAATGGTTTCATTGCGAGTGAATCGATGCAACTATTGATATTATCTCGTATTATTATGATCAAGCGAAAAAGCTTAATGGCGAGCCTTGGACATGCTGTAGTTTCTCAGCTGATAATAACTCCAATAAAAAAAGTATTTTGTCAGCTAGCTATATAATAGATACTATTAAAACCGTTTTAAGAGAAAAATTTCCCGGTTTAATACAAGCGGAATTTCAAAATGCAATGAAGGAAATTAATAATGAAATTAATGAAATAAAAAATCGACTACAGAAGATTGAGAACTCTTATACGGATTTTTCTACACATTCAAGCAACCAAGTGAACATTATTAATGAAATAGAAGATCGTCAGCGTAGAGCCTCAAATATTATGTTCAATCTTCCGGAGTCCAAAAGAACCGCAGAGGAGAAAACCAAAAGAGACATTGCTGCCATTAAGAATATTGTTGAACCTGTGGTAACATTTGAAGCTAAGTCATTAATTCGATTAGGAAAGTGTCTAATGTGCCAAGACCGATTAAAGTTTGTTTTCCTGATCGTCAAACTGCGATTGAATTTTTAAAATCAGTGCGTACTTTAAATACTGGCTCTGTTAAATTTTATGCGGATCGCACTGAAAACCAACGTAAACAGTTGAAGATTTTGAATGAAGAACTCTCACTGCGTAAGGAACAAGGCGAACCAAACCTTACAATAAAATATTTAAATGGTACACCAACTAGTGTTACTTCTAACATTACTCGTAATTTAAAAAACTGACTATATACTTTCAAAATGTTGGCGGCCTTATGTCTAAAATTAGTAATTTTCATAAAAATGTCAACTGTAGTATTTATGATATTATCGTACTAATAGAAACTTGGTTAGACGACACGGTTAAAGATTCGGAATTAAATCTAACCAATTTTAATATATGCAGGTTGGATAGATCTATTTTAACCAGTGTTAAGAGTAGATGCGGTGGCGTCCTCATTGCAGTCAAATCTCATCTGAATTGTGTTAAATTGGAATCGCTAGTAAATTCTGTGGAACATTTATTTTTATTATTGATAAAATTGTGCTTGGTTCTACTTACATACCACCCGCATCATCATTAATATTATATGAACAGCATGCAGAAGCAATTGAACAAATATGCGCTGATCATCCAGGATTGGAATATGCCATTTGTCCTGATTATAATTTACCAACTGCTGCGTGGTATACAGTTAACTATAACCTATTGTTAAATACTAATAATTCTGTAAATGCGCAAGCCCTTTCTGATTGTTTCATTTTTAATCATTTGCGTCAGGTAAATCGTATACCGAATGAACGTGAGGTATTTTTAGATTTTATTTTTTCTAACTCGTATAATATTGTTTTGATAATAGTTTTCATCACATCTCTTACGATATCACAATTAAGGTGCCTGAATTAAATAGATCTTTGAATACTGATTCCTACTATTATGATTTTAAATCTGCCAATTATGTAGATATTAATGCTTACCTCTCTCAAATAGATTGGAAATTTATTTTTACAGAAACCAATATTGATAAAATTGTTGACAATTTTTACCAAATTATAAATTCAGCCATTATATTGTATATACCAATGAAACGTCATAAGTTATCCAGTTATCCGAAATGGTTTAATTACGAGCTTATTCGATTAGTAAAAGCAAAAAAGAAGGCTCATATTAATTTTAAAATTACGCTCATTATGTTATAATTTAAGTCAATCCCTCTATCGTGGTTATATTATCAAGACTGAAAATTGTATCAAACATAATTCAAAACATTTCTGGTCATTTGTAAGCGAATGTAAAAATATTAAGGGATTTCCTAATCAAATGCATTATAACGACAAACAACTATTTTAGTAATGTTTACAGTAATGTACATACTAATGTTCCAAAATTTAATTATGACAGTAAAATTTCTCTTTTGGCATTTGTGCTCAATACTATTTTAATTTTTAATTCCTTGAAAGAATTATCTTATTCTCTTAATTGTGAGCCTGACGGTTTACCACCGTACTTTTTGAAAAGATGCATTTTCTCACTTACGACACCACTGCAGTCTCTAAAAACTGGTATATTTCCAACATACTGGAAAAATTAATCAATCCTGTATTCAAAGATGGCCTGAGAAGTAATATTAAAAATCACAGAGGAATTGCAATTCAATCTACAATCCCTAAAATGTCTAAACAGCTAATTTGGAAATGCAAACATCTTATTTGTGACGAGCAACATGGATTTACTGAGGGCAGGTCAACAGCATCTAATTTACTATCTTACCAACTATACTTGTTGGATGCATTTGAAAAGGGACTTCAAGTTAGCTCCATTTATACTGATTTCTCCAAGGCCTTCGATCGGGTTAATCACGCTGTTCTTTTAAGTAAACTAGAAGGTCTTGGATTTAGTCACTTAATAATAAACTGGTTTGCTAGCTTTTTGCGTGAACGGAAACAATTTGTCAAGATCGGAAATTTTGTTTCTAGAGAAATTACAGTCACGTCAGGGGTACCACAGGGATCGCATTGTGGGCCGATCCTTTCCCTGCTTTTTATCAATGATTTAGGAAGTTTTATTAAATACAGCAAGTTTTTAATGTTTGCTGACGACGTTAAAATATTCTCAGTCATCAAAAACCCTAGTGATCACAATCTATTACAATCTGACTTAAATAATCTATCTGAGTGGTGTTCACTGAATCATCTTAACCTTAATTTAAATAAATGTTTGTCTATTTCATTTAGCCGAGGCAGATTAAATACTTACGAATATTCAATTGGTGATTATAAATTAATCTCTGTTAATACAGTCCATGACTTAGGTGTATTATTCGATAGTCGCCTGTTATTTATTCCGCATATAAATTACATTACCAGCAAAGCTCTTTATACCTTGGGCTTCATTGACAGATTCTCTAAACAATTTGG
This sequence comes from Ontholestes murinus, assembly GCA_963969525.1. Lineage (NCBI taxonomy): Eukaryota > Metazoa > Arthropoda > Insecta > Coleoptera > Staphylinidae > Ontholestes > Ontholestes murinus. Next base: position 14,707,003 of record OZ018395.1, on the reverse strand, counting down.
TTTGAATACTTATGTGACCTTATATTTATCTTTGGTAAGACCACAATTGGAATACTGTACAGTCATATGGTCTCCGTATTATAATAGTAGTAGTGGTCTAGTAGAAAAAATGCAGTGTACATTTTTGAGGCATGTTTCATATAGGATGGGTATAGCAAGGTTAAATTATAGCCACTCGCGGATGTTGGAATGTCTTAATTTAAAAACTTTACGTTATAGAAGAGTTATTTTTGATGTGTGTTATGGATTTAAAATTATAAGTGGTATTATCAATTGTAGTAGTCTATTAGCCACATTAGATTCTAACTTTTCTGTAGCGCTGAATATGCGCAAAAGACCATTATTTCGTTCAAAGTCTCACTTAACTAATTATCGTGCACATAATCCAGCATCACGTATCATGCAGTTCTGTAATATGCTAATGAATTCCTACCATTTTTTTATATTTTGTAACTCATATAGTCTATTCAAGCGCCACTTATCTTATATTGACTTATCTTTTTTATGTTAATATATCTATGTGTTGTTATCAGTATTAGTGTAAGAAGCAATTCGTTTTTTTATTCACTTCTTTTGAAATTTTGTTTTGTATTTAATTGCTTTGATTCTTTGAATATATTTTGTTAATTTGTAAATTTTTATGTAAAATGGAGATTTCCGTAAGATAAATAAATAAATCTCGCTGGGAAGCACTTCTGACTCAGGCACTGGTTGAAGCACTCTGTAAACCTATTAGGGTACTCCCGAATCAGGTGCTTCATTCCCTCGCTGGGAATGTCTCGTGGGCCTGGTGCCTTGCCGCTGGGTAGGTCCTCGGCCGCCCTGATGACCTCCTTAACCGTGAAGGGGGCCACACAATCGCAATCCGGTATACTTGACAGCGCACGGCTGCTTGATAAGGTAACAGGGCCCGAACGATAACTCTGACGCCTCCTATGATTGATGATATGATTCGGTACGTCTGCCTCGAAATGTCGCTCTCGATTTCCTCAATGAGGAGTTTACACTTTCGGTCTTTAGATTTGGCAATTTCAACCCTTAGTTCTTTTTTTGCCCTGGAACACTCCGCCTCAAGCGTGGCCCTCGCCTCCTCATTTAGGCTCCCGGTCCTGGTCCTACTTGCCCTTCTGCTCGCCATATTTGCGGAGATCCCCAGACAGCTCATCGCAGGATCCTTGGGCATTATCTCTGAGCGCCCTTATCCCCCTCATGTGGTGTACCAGTACCCTGAGTTCTAGCAGTTTTGTCTTGTACATCCTGGCCTTAAAAGTGATGTAGCGGTGATCTCCAGTTCCGCCACCATTCTCCACCCACTAATGTCGTGAAGGGCCTGCGAGGTAGCTAGGGTAAGGTCCAGCATGAATTCCGAATTGGTCCCCGTTGACACCTCGCGCCAATGTTCACCACCTTGATATCGCTTAACCGTCTTGCTGGTACTAAGCCAAGTGCAGCTAAAGCAACATCCTTATTTATAATTCTTTAATATCTGGTACAAATATTAGAAAAGAAGTTCAAAGATATCTTAAGGATGGATGAAGATTTACTTCATGCCAGGGAAACAGCTAAGGCGAATTGAACAAAGATTTGGGACAACTTAGAGCAGGACTCAAGGATGTTGTTAAAGAAACTGAATTCAATTCCATCGTACTTAAAGTCCAGTGGCGAATGACAAGTTTTTGTAATGAGGGATTTACAAAAAATTGCTACTTATAGATTACCAGATCAATAACAAAACTTGAAAACAAGATTTGAACGAGCCGTGCGGAGTTTTGGAGAAGACCCGAATTCAACCCAACCTGACGACTTCTTCGGCATTTTCGATACCTTCCTAAATACATTCATGGAAGCCAAGCAAGATAACGAGAACATGCAAGCGCCAAGAAGAGGAGGAAACTAGAACAAAACAGGAGGAAGCATTGAAGAAACTAACGCTCGAAAGGAAGCGTAGCAGGGAAGGAATACTATCCAGCATAAGAACTACAGCCTGATAAAAGGCGGGACGAACGCCAAAGGTGAATTTGATGATGATGCAATTTTACTATAATAATTCGAATAATTACTATGAAAATATTTTGATTTGCTATGCACTGAACTCATATCTACAATTATATGTAATTAATTATAATTATATCGTTGTTAATTTTAAATAAATTAAAAAAAAAACAGCTGAAAACTCTCATTGTCGACGAGCATTCATTAAAACTGCAACTTTAAAGTAGCAGCTGCATGAATATATAATGATGTACTTACTCCATTACAAGTACTGCGAATATTATTAGACGAACAATCAATGAAAGAAACTTTTAATAACCATTACGATCCCGGGAAAAGTCTAAAGTATTATTTAGTATCATAATACATATAAACGTACTAAAGTGTATACTATTTTAATTACTTGCATTCATATTATAATACATATAAACGCACTAGAACATTTAATGAAAGTGTATACTACTTTAATTACTGCATTAATATTATTTCCACAAATTACGATTCATAACATTACCTTAAAAGTTGCATATATTAACGTAACTACTGCCAACGCTGCGAATCCTTTAAATTGCACGACAGTAAACACATTAAGGACAATGTATGGGGAACGTGTTGTGTATAAAATACTTGGTGCAATCATGAAATGGCCGAAGTTTTCAGAGTATGTTACTAACAAGGTGCGAGTGGAGAATTACAAAGAGTCGAAAACTAGTTTAGAACTTTTCGGAAAAACCACATTGTACCATAAAAAATTGCTTTATTCCCTTTAAAAATAAAAACGTGTTCAAACGTATTAGCTATAGTAATGGTAATAATAAAACGATTAAAGTAAAACAAAATCATTTTTTTCAAATAATTAAAAACACTTTATAAGTCTTGTCATTATTTATTTTAATAAATACCTCTCTAGCTAATACCATGACAGATATTGAATTAAACGAAAGTAATTTACCTGTTAATAAAAAAAAATAAAGCAGTACTGATGAGATCAAGAGATCGAAACACGTGTCTGCAGATGTTTGTTTGTGATTTATCCTAATTAATTGAAACACTTGATTGTATTTCATTGTTTATTTATTTATATTATTAAAATTAATGGTCTAAGAAGTGCATCGTAATGAATTATTTTCTTAAGTAATTAAAATTCTAAATAATTAATTATCCATCCAGCGCGTTTACAGTTGGGAAAATGTGCACTTAATTATAACAACACAACAATCGACCTGTAAACTGATCTAACAGTACATTATTCGAATGGATATTCGTTTTATTCCAGATCATGCAAATGATGGCCGGCGATAATTGAGCGGCGAAGAACGATTGTGAACTTGCTCCGAATGCGCAACGTTACTACTTCCCTTGTTGGTAAATTGCTCGCGCTATTTAGGTATCAATTAAAAATTGTATAAGGCCAATTGTTGCTAAACGACGAAGGTCGGCAGATGGATTAAATTAAATGTATTTATTAATAATGGCGTGTGGTTGGGAAATAGCAATTACCCAATATGGGGCTTTGAGGTAACAAGGACAATCGTAACAAATGCCATCGGTAATTATAATGTAATAATCAACAGTGATTGTGATTTTTACCTTTAATTATTAGCATCAGGATCACGTTACGAGTTATATACAGGAAATCAATTAGCCAAACTGAAAGTTGACTTAAATTCGATAAAAATATATTCCTTTATATTTGTAACTCAATTTTTATTATGTTACTAATTACTAAGATATGAGTATTAAAAAAATAATACAATCTGAAAGGTCCAACGATTAATGAGAATTTGTAATAATATATACAGCGTTGCTAGACAATGACATAAATAATTGCCGCGACGTTTATGAACCCAGCGTATATATCATGTAATCCGGATTTCATTAGTACATGTCATGAACGTGGTGCTAATTCACTGGTTAATAGTGAGGTCAACTGTTGGGATAATTCTAGTAGTTAACGTGTGTTCTAATTATTTATATAGTACAATGGATATTGCGAGCTAAGTGGTTGTAATATTTTAAGAACCAGAAAAATAAGGTTTTATAAAGTTGTGTAACTGCGGTGCGCTGATGAGATCCAAATACATGGAAACAGGTCTGTGTCTGTATCAAGTTAACAATAAATGTAATTTTTATTATTTTATAATAGTTTTTAAATATAATTTATTATATCTTTTATACTAATAACCTACTACTAATATGTTCTCAGGAAGTCAATTTCTTTAGCAAGGCAACTTCGTAGGAGGCCATATCATGATCCGTTCTGGCATTATCAAGATTTCTCCTGTTCTCCTGTCTTAGAAGGCTATTGTTTCAACCTTAGCACATTGAAACTTTTCTCTGTGTGACTTTTTTATTGGCGAAAAAAAGCTTGCTACTTGTTATACATTACTAACTTATTATTAGACAGAAGTATTTGTAAAAACAACTATTTTTAATTTATTAGACTGTACAATTCAATGCAATCAAAGTGAGACAACATACATTGAGCCATATGAATCGACAATGAGTAACATAGCTATCAGGGACTTTAAAAGGAAACAAGTGAGAAGAATAGAAGTGAAAGAAATCATAAGATCACACCATTTACCACTGAAAGTAGAGATGCAGATGGGCAAAGATAAGAAAGCAAAGCAAAAACAAATATGTAAGAAAATGGAGAATGGTATATACGCTATTAGGGATGCGAGGAACGGATTAGATTAGGTTCAGTGGGATTGGGTAACATCAGCTAGAGGCATTGTATGGTTGATGGTAGGAGGCATCGCAATATATATATCTCCTAACTGTGGAGCAGCGGTATATACAGACTGGATGGCGGTGCTGGAGGCCAGTCTACGAGGTCAGTGGGGTAGGATCTTACTCACGGGGGACCTGAACGCAAAAGCTGTGCTATGGACCCAAAAGGAGAGGAAGTTCTGGAGATGGGAGCGGCTCTAGACTTGCAGATATGTAATGGGGGAAGTGTGCCTACGTTCCAGAGGGGCAGATCGGTGTCTCACCTTGACATTACATTAGCGGATAGCAGATTGGAGAGGAAAATTAATGGCTAGAGGGTGCTCGAGGAGGAGTCATTAAGTTCACGATAGGGGGACTAGGGACAGTGAGGTCAAGGAGGGATCAAGAACAGACCAGGGTAAAATGGGCACTCAACCGAATGAGTGAGGCAAGGTTGAGGAAGGCAGCACTTATCACCCACGGCCCCGCCCCCACCCCCCAGCGACGAGAAGAAAAACGCAGCAGAGAGGGCGGCATCGCAACTAATGTCTAGAGTGCATATGGCATGTGAGCGAGCGGTGCCAAAGAGGAAACCAGGGGGCAGAAAGCCGGCATACTGGTGGACTCCGGAGATAGGGGTCCTCCATGGGTGGCAACGGCTGCCAGAAGGAAAATTACAAGGGCAAAAGGGAGAAATATACTCACAGAGGGGCTGGTAGAGGAAGATCGTCAGGTCAGAAAGGAGTTGAGAAGATCCATCGTTATAGTTGTCCCAAAGATATAAGGCGTTTATGACCGTTTACGGTATTTAACTTTCACTAATTTTTATGAAGGACTGACCGTAAACTCTCATCCCCAACCCCCAATAGGTGGTCCGCAGCGGATTATCCTATCGCTGTGCCAGGCCCGGTTTTGGTATTTTTTTTATTAAGGGGCCGTTTTAACTTTAAATTCGCGTTTCGTTTTCATAATCTCTAGTAACTGCTTCTTTGTATAGGATTCTTCAAAAAAGAGATCATTTGCATGCAGAAATAAGCCTCTGCAGCGCACACATTTGTATAGAGAAAATTATAAAATGCGGTCCTGACCAGCACGAGAATATTTATTGGTTTGGTTTTACGATATGATGGCCCTAAACTCATTAAGGCAGTCAAACGGTAAAAGGCCATAAACGCCTTATATCTTTGGGACAACTATACCAGCAAACAATTGCTGGAAAAAAATTGTGTGAGGAAGTCGAGATAAACCCATGGGGGCTTCCCTACCAGCTGGTATCAAAAAAAATTGGGGTGAGGACGCCGGGCCCGGTGGTTATGGTACCTGGGGGATTAATGGCGGTCATAGAAGAACTATTCCAGACCAGTCAAATGGAGGAGGTGTGGGTAGAAAGAGAAAACGAGGAAGTAGTTGTTTAGGCTGTTCCGATTTGGACAGAGGAGGAGATAGCTGATGCGGTAAGGAGACTTCCCAATAAAAAAGCGCCTGGGCCGGACGGGCTACCTAACGAGCTGATAAGAGCACCGACGGGGCACATCATGACGGAGATCACAGAGGTCATTAACCAGCGTTTGAAGGAGGGGGTCTTCCCGAGTGTTTGGAAGAAGGCAAGGCTCGTCCTTCTCCACAAGATAGGAAAGCCACAGGATAGTCCCAGAGCCTACAGGCCAGTATGCTTGGAGGACGGGATGGCCAAGGTACTAGAAAGGCTAACAGCAGAAAGGCTGGAGGAGACAGTGAGCAATGCCGGAGGGCACTCCCCTCACCGATTTGGATTTAGAAGGGGCAGATCGATGTTAGATGCCATAAGAACGGTGCAGGATATCGCCAGAAGCGCTAACACAGGGACTTGGAAAAAGAGAAAGTATTGCCTCATGCTAACTCTAGATGTACAGAATGCATTTAACTCTATTCCCCGGGAGTCTATCATGACGGCATTGAGAGAGAGAGGAACATCCCGGTGTACCTAACGAACCTCATCCCGAGGGAGGTAAACTACATGGCTGAGGGTAAATCTGGAAGATTTACCATGTATGGTGGGGTACCGCAGGGGTCAATGCTGGGCCCCCTATTATGGAATATAGCTTTCGACAACGTCCTGCGGCTGAAGTTGCCTCAGGGGGTCAGCATGGTGGCATTCGCCGATGACCTGGCATTGGTCAACTAGAGGGAGCCAAGACGTCGTCGGCACTGGCTTTGGCGGCGCAAAAGACAGAAGCCGTATGGCTCTCCACCAAGAGGGCAGGCCATAGGGCGGACAGCAGCATCAGCATACAGGGGGTGGAAGTGGGATATAAGAAGGCCGTGAAATATCTGGGGATATGGATGGAGTCAAACCCCAACCATACGGCGCACATCCAAGAAGCAGGAAGGACGCGGCGGTGGCCAGGATATTGCCCAACGTAGCAGGGCCAGGGGAAATGAAGATGAATTTACTGGCGGAGGTGGCTAGGGCGAAACTCCTATACGCGGCTCCGGAATGGGCAGAAGGGACACGCACAGCTCACAACTGCGAGATAATGCGAAAGGCGACTCGGACTGGTAACATCCGGGTGACATCAGCGTACTGGACCATCTCGACGGACTCAGTGGAGGTTTTGTCTAGCATGACGGCCGTAGACCTACTGCCTAGAGAATGGGAGGAGTACGTGGACCGAAGCAGGATGCCAGGAGGAATGCCAAAAGAAGGACGTTGGGAGATTGGCAGACGAGGTGGGGGCCAGTAATAAGGGGGAATGGACCAGGCGACTGATCCCACACCTGAGGCGTAGAGTACGGAGAAGATAGGGAAGAATGGACCACTGGCTCACGCAGCTACTGTCAGGACATGGCTGTTTCCAAGAGTACGCAGTATCTATATGGGAATGAGGAATGAGTAGTAATCTAACACGTAGATAAATAAACCAGGTGAATTGTGTAATTTTTTTTTTAATTGCAGTAATTGTAAATAATTAATGTATAATTGTGTAATTTGTAAATTGTAAATATCAATAAAGTCGTCGATAGAAGTGTACAACTGGACTGAAGGGGCGCCGGATAAAGAATGCTACGACGATACCACCGGTGTTCCCGCTTCACAGGGGCCACTGCTGCACCGCTTGCGGACAGCACGTCCCAAAAAAAAAAGATTCCATGGGATGAAGTTGAGTCAATGGAAGGATTAAAAAAAGTCGTAGTGGAATGCAGAAAAAAATTAAAAGTAAAACGTGGTAAAATGTGTACTTGGTTCAATGAAGAGAGAAATGAGAAAGCGATCGAAGAATTAAGAATGTGAAGTGAAGTGGAAAGAAGAACCACTCTGACTGTCTCATCATTCAATTAAGTCTGCTAAAAAACGGGTTCTCTAATTTTAAATCCAAAGAAAGGGAAAGAAAGAGACGAAAGAAAGAAAGAGAAGAAAGAATATAGAATTGTAATAGTGTGATGTTTTTAAATAAGCAGAGTCGTGTAAATGTATGATTTATTGAACGAACAAGTTGAACAAACAGAAAGAACAAAACATGGTTGGCGGACGCGCGTTGCTGGTTAGACGTTCGGTTGACTACACTTGTCATTCCGTTTTACGCAGCGTTGCCACACTCTTAGAACTAAATCTAGTTACTTTAAACAGCTGTGATTGGCAGTACATTCAAATTCAAAACTTAACACCCTCCCTCAATCACGACTGTTTTCTTTTCAATAGAAATACAACATTTCAAACTTATCCACTAACTAATAACTACATATAAGTAACAAGCATTTCACAACAATAGGTGCTTCCTTATTGTCTTAAAAGGAACATTATTCAAAGGTTTTGTCAGTATATCCGCCAATTGGTCGGTTGTTTTAACATACACAATATCAAAAAGCCCTGATTTTACCTTTTCTTTTACGAAGTGGTATTTAATTTCAATATGCTTAATTCTTTTAAGCTGCTCATTACTCTTACAAAGCTTAATTGCACTTTGATTATCCTCAAATATTGTTATTTTTGAAACCTTTGGAAACAATTTTAATTCATCAATTAAATTCTTAAGCCAACATGCTTCAGTTATTGACAGACTTAATGCAACATACTCTGCTTCAGTAGAGGAAATTGTTACCGTGGGTTGCTTTTTCGAGGTCCAACATACCAGACCGCCGAGTACAAAAAACATAAAGCCACTTGTGGATTTGCGATCTAGTGTATCGCCCCCCCAATCAGCATCAGCAAAGCCTGTTATTATTTCTTTGGTATTCTTTCTATAAACCAATTCCAAATTCAAAGTACCTTTGATGTATCGAAGGACTCGTTTTAGACTTGTGAGCAGGTTTTGGCTTGCACAATTCTGGTACCGCGAAAGCAAACTAATGCTCGAACACAGATCCGGACGTGTGCCTAACATGGCATACATAATCGATCCTATTATCTGCCTGCATTCATTTTCAATTTCAACTGATTCTGACTGATTATACTTCAAGTTTTCTGCTATAAAATTGCTTTCCATAGGAGTGTTTACCGACGAACACTCACTCATACCAAATTTCAGCAATAAGTCTTTCAAGTACTGTTTTTGATTAACATGAATTGTACCATTATCAATGTCTTGTTTAATGTTCATACCTAGATAATAATTCAGTAACCCAAGATCCTTAATTTTAAACGCTTTTGACATTTCTAATTTTAGTATGCTTATTTGATTTTCATCTGATCCGGTTATAACAATGTCATCGACATAAACACATACATAAAAATGATTTTTACCATTAGTTTTAATGTATAAACAAACATCTGACACAGCTTTTTGAAAACCTTTTCCTTTCATAAATTTATCAAATTCGGTGTACCAGTATAACGGTGCCTTTTTTAGGCCATAAATAGCCTTTTTCAACTTACATACTTTTCCTTTTGGCATTTTGCATCCTTCCGGCAAATACATAAATATTTCCTCTTTAAGTTTTCCATGCAGGAAAGCATTACAAACATCTAGTTGGTGCAACAGCCAACCCTGATTTACCGCTACTGAGAAAAGTACACGAATGGTGCTTAATTTTACAACGGGTGAATAAATGTCTTCTAGAACACTTTTCTGTTGAAATCCTCTTGCGACCAACCGACACTTAAATTGCGCCACTTTACCGTGCTGGTCACGTTTGACCTTGAACACAAATTTACTGTCGATCACTTCATTCTCACGCGGTTTATCGACGATTTCCCACGTACCGTTTTCGGTTAACGCACTTAACTCTCGGTCGATAGCGCACTTCCACTCGCTGCCATGCCTACCCGCCACTGCTTTTGCGTATGATGTTGGTTCATCGATGTCTAACGCAAAGAAGCTGGTGTCGTAGTCCTCAAGGTGAGCAGGACGCTTTATGTTGCGTCTGGGACGTAGACCTCTGATGTCTTCTGGTGCATCTTCGTCGACAACCTGCTGTTCAGGTTCTTCATCGTTGTACTTCTGTTGCTCCGGGTCTTGCTCATCGGTTTCCTGTTCAGGTTCATCGATTTCTTCGTCGGCCTCGTCTTCTTCACTGACTTCTTCGTCCTCGGATTCCTCGACAAACATTTCCACCCTTTCTTTGACTTTTTCAGTGATCATGGGTTTGTCAGTCTCTGGCACAAAAACCACATCTCGAGCGAACACGGTGGAATTATCTTCTGGAAGGTATACTTTTAACCCCTTTACTTCTTCGCTATTCCCGATGAATATGCCCTTTTTAGCCTTCGGATCAAGTTTTGTTCGTTTTTCCTTCGGAACATGGATGAAAACCTCTGAGCCAAAGATCTTCAGTTGACTCGGATCGAATGACTTCTTATGCCATAACTCATACGGGGTGCTACCTTTGACTGGACTATTTCCTGACCGATTGATTGTAAACACTGATGCATTAACGGCTTCTGCCCAAAAAGGTTTTTCCAGATTTTTTCCTAACATCATAGTCCTTGCTTCCTCCATTATGGTGCGCATCTCTCTTTCCGCGCGACCATTTTGTTGGGGCGTGTAAGGAACTGTCTTCTGGTGCGTAATCCCCTTTGATTCAGCCAATTGTTCCAATTCATTATTGATGAATTCACCACCATTATCAGAGCGCAAAAACTTCACCTTATTTCCAGTGATTACCTCAACTTTTTGCAGAAAAGCTGATAATTTTGTCGAAACTTCCGACTTTGCTCTGAGAAAGTATATGGTTCGGTATTGACTGTAATCGTCTTTTAATAGTAAGAAATAGCTGGAACCCCCCAGTGATTTGACCATGGGCCCGCACAAGTCCGCATGTATGAGCTCACCTGGTATTGAACTTCTGCTTTCACTTCTTGGAAACGGACTTCGTTTGAATTTTCCCATCTGACAGGCTTCACAAAATTCCGTGTCACCTTCGTATTCGATGTTTTCTCGCTTAAGGAAGAGTTTGACGTGCTCGAAATTTTGGTGTGCTAATCTTTCATGCCACACCCTGAGACTCTCCTTTTTGGCAACTGTGAGCAGTCCCGTTGCTGGATATTCCTCAAACGCCATCTTGTAGAGATTTCCATTTCTTTTGGCAATAGCGCAAACATCGCCTTCTGCATTAAAAATTTTACTCACATTTTTGTCTGAGAACATTGTATATCCCTTATCCAGTGCGGCTCCTTTAGAAAACAAATTGCATACCAATCGCGGCACATATAGTACGTTTGACATCGTAGTCTCAATTACTGCTGAGTCGACGATTGCCTGGACTTTAACTTGACCACTTCCTTTTGATTTTAAGAACGAACCGTCACCAATTTTTACCGATCTTCCACTTTTCTATTCAGTATACGTGTGAAACTTTTCGATTTCCGATTACCAAGATCCAGGATCCGCTTCTTTATTTAGTAGCGCCCAACTCACGAACGCGTTTGCATTAACTACAGCTGTACTCGCAGAACTTTCTTTGTTTGATTGTTTAAGATCCCGACAATCTTTAACAAGGTGTCCCCACCTTTGACAGTTAGTACACTTTAAGTTATTTTTAGCTTTACGCTTTTCCGGACACTTGTTTCTAAAATGACCCGAACGGCCGCAACCGTACCATTTATATTGTTTGTCACTTTGCACGTTTAATGCTGCCACTGGAGCCTCTCGTGTTTGCACCCTGCTTTCTTCCACTTGTAGCCTCGCCATCAATTCATTAATTCCTTGATTTGGCTCAGGCGTAGATTCCCAGGCTGACACGAAGTAGCACAATTCACTTGGCAATGACATGAGGATTTTTGAAATAATCATTTTTTCCGATATTTCTTCCTTCATGTTTTTAAGCTGACATGCAACATCCTGTACTTTTGAAATGAAACTAGCCATTCCCTCACCTTCGTATTTAATATTATAAAACTTCTGCTGCAACAGATATACGGTGGTTTGCGATTTCATTTCATAAACACTTAACAGTTTAGACCACATTTCCGCTGCTGTCGTGCAATTCAACAGGTGCGATGTGGGGCCATCTTCCAGCCGCGAAACAATCGCCTCTTGGGCTCTCAAATTTTTCATGTCCCACTCTTTGAACTGTTGGTCAGTTGTCAATGTGGCATCCGTTCTTTTCTCCATTCCGTTCGCCAATGTAAATAGCGACTTGGACTTTAGGTATATTTGCGTCTGGAATTTCCACAGACTCCAGTTTTCCACGCCTTTTAGCCTTGTCACGGGATGAGAACTTTTTTCCGCCATCTTGAACACTTTTGCAACTCACTCCACTTGTGTATATTGTCTTTCGTCTTTTCGTGTTTCAACGTACAAGAATACACGCGCTCACTCACACAAGTAGCCGCTGAATTCCACGAGCCACGAGTTGCTATACTGCGGCGAGCACACACGCACACTCTAACACGATACACGAACACGATGCAGTCACGACGAAAAAACTTGCAAATAAACCTTGCTTCCACAATTTACACGTTTTGGCTTAAAAACGATTACTGTGCCCATAACCTGTGATGTTTTTAAATAAGCAGAGTCGTGTAAATGTATGATTTATTGAACGAACAAGTTGAACAAACAGAAAGAACAAAACGCAATTGGCGGACGCTGGTTAGACGTTCGGTTGACTACTTCTGTCATTCCGTTTTACGCAGCGTTGCCACGTCTCTTAGAACTAAATCTAGTTACTTTAAACAGCTGTGATTGGCAGTACATTCAAATTCAAAACTTAACACGGCTATGGACCCAAGAGGGGAGGAAGTTCTGGAAATGGGAGCGCCTCTAGACTTGCAAATATGTAATAGGGGAAGTGTGCCTACGTTCCAGAGGGGCAGATCGGTGTCTCACATTGAAATTACATTAGCGGATAGCAGATTGGAGAGGAAAATTAATCGCTAGAGGGTGCTAGAGGAGGAGTTATTAACTGACCATACATATATTGAGCGAGCGGTGCCAAAGAGAAAACTCGGGGGCAGAAAGTCGGCATTCTGGTGGACGCCGGAGATAGGGATCCTCCATGGGCTGGCAACGGCTGCCAGGAGGAAAATGACAAGGGCAAAAGGGAGAAATATACTCACAGAGGGGCTGGTAGAGGAACATCGTCAGGTCTGGGAGGAGTTGAGAAGAGCCATCGTTACCAGCAAAAACAATTGCTGGAAAAAGTTGTTTGAGGAAGTCGAGGTAAATCCATGGGGGCTTCCCTACTAGCTGGTATCAAAAAAATTGGGACGAGGACGCCGGGCTGGGTGGTTATGGTACCTGGGGGATTAATGGCGGTCATAGAAGAACTATTCCAGACCAGTCAAGTGGAGGAGCTGTGGGTAGAAAGAGAAAGCGAGGAAATAATTGTTTAGGCTATTCAGATTTGGACAGAGGAGGAGATAGCTAATGCGGTAAGGAGACTTCCCAATAAAAAGCGCCTGGGCCGAACGGGCTACCTAACGAGCTGATAAGAGCAGCGGCGGGGCACATCATGACGGAGATCACAGAGGTCATTAACCAGTGTTTGAAGGAGGGGGTCTTCCCGAGTGTTTGCAAGAAGGCGAGGCTAACAGCAGAAAGTCTGGAGGAGACAGTGAGCAACGCCTTACCGATTTGGATTTAGAAGGGGCAGATTGACGGTAGATGCCATAAGAACTGTGCAGGATATCGCCAGAAGCGCTAACACGGGGACTTGGAGAAAGAGAAAGTACTGCCTCATGCTAACTCTAGATGTACAGAATGCATTTAACTCTATTCTATCATGAGGGCATTGAGAGAGAGTGGAACATCCCGGTGTACCTAATGAACCTCATCCGAAGCATCCTCGCCGGAAGGGAGGTAAATTACGAGGCTGAGGGTAAATCTGGAAGATTTACCATGTACGGTGGGGGTACCGCAGGGGTCAGTGCTGGGCCCCCTATTATGGAATATAGCTTTCAACAACGTCCTGCGGTTGAAGTTGCCTCAGGGGGTCAACACGGTGGTGTTCGCCGATGACCTGGAATCGGTCCGTTGCTCGACTACACTGGAGGGAGCCAAGACGTCGGCGGCACTGGCGGTCTCAGAGATCACTCGATGGTTGGAGGATGTGGGGCTGGCTTTGGCGGCGCAAAAGACAGAAGCCGTATGGCTCTCCACCAAGAGGGCAGGCCATAGGGCGGACAGCAGCATCAGCATACAGGGGGTGGAAGTGGGATATAAGAAGGCCGTGAAATAACTGGGGGTATGGATGGAGTCAAACCCCAACCATACGGCGCACATCCAATAGGCAGAAAGGACGCGGCGGTGGCCATGATATTGCCCAACGTAGCAGGGCCAGGGGAAATGAAGAGGAAGTTACTGGCGGAGGTGGCTAGGGCGAAACTCCTATACGCGGCTCCGGAATGGGCAGAAGGGACACGCACAGCTCGCAACTGCGAGAGAATGCGAAAGGCGACTCGGACTGGTAACATCCGGTACGTGAGTACGTGGACCGAAGTAGGATGCCAGAAGGAATGCCAAAAGAAGGACGTTGGGAAATTGGCAGACGAGGTGGGGGGCAATAATAAGGGGGAATGGACCAGGCGATTGATTCCACACCTGGGGCGTAGGGTACGGAGAAGGCAGGGAAGAATGGACCACTGGCTCACCCAGCTACTGCCATTACATGGCTGTTTCTAAGAGTACGCAGTGTCTATACTGCGGGCACCCAAAAGATGATGCCGAGCACACATTAATGGAGTGTCCAGAATGAGAGCCGCAGAGGGAAGATCTGAGGGAAGTCATAGGAGAAAGGGGGGTTGCACGGGCAGTGATGGGGAAGAAGCTGAAGTACAGCCTGAAGAGGAATGAGTAGTAATCTAACACGTAGATAAATAAACCAGGTGAATTGTGTAATTTTTTTTAATTGCTGTAATTGTAAATAATTAATGTATAATTGTGTAATTTGTAAATTGTAAATATCAATAAAGTCGTCGATAGAGGTGTACAACTGGACTGAAGGGGCGCCGGATAAAGAATGCTACGATGATACCACCGGCGTTCCCGCTTCACGAGGGCCACTGCTGCACCGCTTGCGGACAGCACGTCCCAAAAAAAAAAGATTCCGTGGGATGAAGTTGGGTCAATGGAAGGATTAAAAAAAGTCGTAGTGGAATGAAGAAAAAAATTAAAAGTAAAACGTGGTAAAATGTGTACTTGGTTCAATGAAGAGAGAAATGAGAAAGCGATCGAAGAATTAAGAATGTGTAGAAGTAAAGTGGAAATGTGGAAAGGGAAAGAAAGAGACGAATAGAAGTGATATTAAAAGAATGGACAAATAATTGTAGAGAAAACATTGAGCCTCTAAGAAAGAAAGAAAGAAAGAATATAGTAATATGAGTGATAAAAGATTTCATAGAAGCAGTGGAGTAAAAAGCTAACTAAAGGCTGAAATATGGAAGTAGATAGGAAAGAGAGATAAGAAAAGATGTATGGTGCTGTTAAATCAGATATGGAGAAGTGAAGCTAAAATACCAAAATCATGAAGAGTTAAATTTTTAAGTTTTTCTAGATTTACCATTATCTTATTGTAACATATTGGCATTTATGATGCGTCTGCGACCACATATTAATGCGCATGCGTGGATATCACGCACATAGTTATTGTTAACTTACCATAATTAAAAGTGTGTTGTATGTTGATGAAATTAGACAATAAAGGCTTGTTTATGTGAAGTAGCTATTCCATAGAGTAAAATTTGAATTTGAATTTTAAATACAATGATTTAAGTATTTGTAAATGTGCAAATTTAACACTTTTAATTGAAAACAATAGAGTATAACGATAAGATGCTAAGATTAATTAAATTTTCATAATCTTCTAGAAGATGTCGTTTTGGTTTGACGTTGGCATAGAGAAGAAAGTTTCTTAAGAGGAAGGCGAGATTCCACAGGGATGAGGAAGACTGAATCGTCGACAAAAGAGGACGCCGAGATAAAGAAAAGAAGCAGGACGTAGACGCTGAGGGGGCCAAGGAGAGTAGAGGGGGGAGATTTAGGCTAATAAGACACAAGGGTGGCTGTTATCTTCATCAATAGCGAGCTTCTTCTACAGCCGCAAATGGAGATGATTCCGTGGTGAAGATGATATTACTGAGGAAGCTGAAAATGAAACTCTACCGAAAAACTGAAAAAAAGAGCACACCGGATTCCAACTAGCGTGGCAAATACAAGAACCCGAAATTAATCCAAAGCACAGAAGTGATGAGGGCAAGAAGAACCACTCTGATTGTCTCATCATTCAATTAAGTCTGCTGAAAAACGGGATATCTAATTTTAAATCCAGCTTTGAAATTTAAAAAAAAAATCTACCTTTACCGTATATATAAGTACATAACAAGACTCACCGAATCCTACTACAATCTGGAGATGGCTCTGGAAATGAGGTCAGCAAAAACTACCAGAAGATACAGGAAATTCTGAAAGGAAGAGAGTAAGGCTGAAGGAGCCCGAAATTTCCAAAAACGAAGTTATTAAATAAATTAAAGAATTGATCTCAGAAATGGGAGAATATTTGAAGATTTAGGAATAAGCCGGTAAGAAAGTGCGAAGAGAACAGCCGTTCTTAAATTCACCAGAGAAGAAAGTGAAAAACATCTGAAAAAGTGGCTTCGTAAATTGTATACTTGTGAATAATTTAACACCGTTAAATACAAAATTTTCGTTTAGTTATAAAAGTCGTCAGTTTTATTATTTCAAAATGTTAATGTGTTAATGTATTAATCTGTCAAAAGGCTATCGACCAGAGGTATTTCTGCCTTGTCTTGTCCAATTATATGGCGTCAGTCGTTAGTGAGTAGATGCATGAAATGATGAAATGAAATCAAAAATGGTAGAATGTGGGTTTTTATATTTAGGGATTATGTTTGGGTTTCTAGGAAGACAGTATAGGGATAATATGTGAAAGTTAAAAGGATTTTTGGCGAATTTTTCTGAAAGGAACCGAAGACGTTCTAGGATGGGGATAACTAAAGTAGTATCATAGAGGAGCTGATTGGAGGGATTATGTAGAGGATTAAGAGGATGACGGAGTTTTGTTAGGGTACGCAGGGATGCTCGCTCGCTAACTTCAATATTACGGGATGTTGGATTGCTGGGGTTGGGGCAGAGGGCACAACCATAGTCAAGTAGTGGGCGGCAGATCATCTTATAAATTTTTACGGCGGTTCTGGTATTAATACCATTGTTTTTGTAAGTTAAACTTCTAAAGCATTTTGCCCTAGAAGTAATTTTGCTTTTTGTTATGCCTGTATGTTTTTTAAAATTAATTTTTTGATCTATGGTTATGCCCAAGTACTTAATGGAAACTGAGGGAAATTTTTTTTTTGCTCATTTTTATTTATCTTTAAACCAACTATTATGCACCTTTAAATGTTAAAAATAAAAATTTTACACATCCCTGTAAAAAAAAATTTAAAAATACAGCCATGTTCAATAAAACAGCGATAGAAAACAAAAAAGTTTAAAAATGTATATTTTTGTCAGTTGTTGTGGCATTATAAAATTGTATGATTTGTTACCTTTCAAAGGTATAATTATAAAAAAATACCCTCAACGTTTACTTACATACACGGTAGATAAATGAATATTCACTTGGGATTGCTCAAGGGTACCTTAGGGCAATGCAAAACGTTAGCAAAGGTCAAGAATACAATGGGGCAATGAATTGTTTATTAGCCTGGGTCAAGAGTACGACGAGGTAATCAATAATTAATATAACTAACACTCGCCTGTCCTTTCTTCACACATTATTTTTTATGCTTAGATAAAATGTGAAAAAAGGATACAACTGTGTTGTTTATATGGATAAACTCTTCACGAAAACCAAAAAAACAAACATAAATCAATAATTAATTGAAGTAGGTTAAAAGTACGGAGGAATATTAAATAATTTATTGAGATAGGCTAAGAAAATGCTAAGATAATGATTAATTTCTTAGTAATAATTAAATATACTCGTAGATAAAGGATACTATTACTTACTTTATGGTATAAGATTTTTAAACACGTAATAAATATATTTACTTAAGCTTCAGAAATAATACCTATGCAACTCTCATTACATGCGTATAATGGGTTGCATATAATAATAGTAGTTATAACATTATTTATTGTTTATTTATCCAATACTTTCTAAATAAAATATAATTCAATATTCAGAACAATTTTGAACGCACATGGAGAGTTCACATTTGGATGATCTTCCACATTTGCTCAATATAATTTCGTTGAGGATGTTACCACTGAAGCTCTGTTTAATGATTTTAATCATTTAATTTGCCAAATATGGATTTTATACCTCCAAAAGGGGAACTTTATTGTACTCAATGAGTTATGTCAAAAATATGGACATTAGTATCATTTAACACGCCAGTATTGGATGCATATGAATGCAACCGAATTAGATTGCGGTCTGCAGTGTAAAGGTGATCTTATACTGTTCGCCACTATGATAAAATTAATGGCCGTTAAAGTTTCAGGCGCAATCATGTAACATGTTCATTTACACATACATAAATAATAAAGCGAAAGGTCCACATGATCGATAGCCAATCAGTACTATAACAACAACTACTACTTAGTTCCAATCATCATACAGTATAACTTCACAATCAATTCAATTTGCATTAAGCATAATTATTTGTGCACTTTTAATATAGGCGTATATTGAGTTGCATAGATTAAATTGCTAAATTAATACATATGTTTTATTCAAAATAAAAATTACATTCAAAAACTAATTATGCAATTAGTAATTTGGTATTAAAATATGTTTAACTTCTTATTATAATTTGAAATTTAATTCTGTATAAAATATTTATTAAAATTGATTAATGAAAAATTTATTTATCTATCATTTCTATATGTTTCAAAGAGAAATGAGTTAGTTTAGATAATAATTCAATTATTATAGTAAAAATAAGAAAATGGAAGAAAGATATATCATCAGAATGGTGACAACCGTCACTTCGTAGTAATCTATACTTTCACGCAGAATAATTAAAACTGGCTAAAAAAAATAGAAAGTGTTTTATTCTGTGAGAAAGATTAATTGATACAATTTATCAATTAATCTTTAACTAAACGTTAACTTTGTGACACATCTTGGAAATTACACGAGAATACTTTCGAACTTCGAAATGTGAGCGACACTTTTCAGAACTAATGGATCGATGTAAGTTGGGAATAGAATCAATGAGATTATTGGTGTACCCGGACACCAGATATATTATCAGGCTTCATAGAGGAACTCTTAAATAATTTACCAAAATTTTTCCAGAAACTGGAACAGTAGATTGCAAGAAGTTACATTTTTGAAAGCATTAGTTAAATATTTAGATATCATTAATAATCAAATATTAAAGGATTGAGAAGATGGAAAACATGAGACGGTTGCTGAGTATGATATAGGCCTGCATTTGATACGGGAAACTTATAAGATTTTACGAGCGTGGCTAAACAATTAAGCAATCTTCCTGAACCCTGAGACTGCCACAGCACCGAATGCTTTCTGATAGTACTAAAAACATCCTAGCAAGCGAAACTAAATTAGCTCTAAGTTCTAAAGATCTATACAACTCATGCACCATAACTACCCCTATGGTATTAATTAATTAATGCAGGGGAGAGGAAAAAGTTACTCCAGACGTCTTCTCACCAAAACCGGGATGAAATATAACATGGATCAAAGGTTCAAAAGATGTATAGAAGATAGCCTCACAGTTGTACTTACGGATTACCGCTCTCTTCAATAGACGTCAATGGACGTCTCACCTGATGGATAGTTTAGTTATAGCCATTCACCGTTAACAAAAGCAAACGTCATTATGGATTTTTTTATTCAGGCCACTCGAAGAGGAGCTCCAGGTAGTTCTTACCAGAATCAACTTATCTGCTAAGACTATAGCTGAGTTAGGAGAGGAGCAGACGAAAATGAATAAATCAAAAAATTCTGCATCTGACGCTGAAAAGAAAGGACGACCCAATTGCAAGTTACTATAGAACAGAAGAAGATTAAAATAGGCTTTAAAGCAAACATTATTGGTCAGGAATACGCTACGCCTCATCGAATATGCCAGGCAGTATTATGTGTGAGAGAATTGAACCAGTTTTCGGTTTAGCGTATGCACCTTCGGCACCACCTGTGATACGTTTTCTACAAAGAGAGGTGTAATTTACGTTATAAGTAAACAAGAAACTTGGTAAGTTTATGAAGAAATGTGTACTAAATGCAGTGAAAGTATTGGTTTATCCCTAACACTTTCAGCTTACATGATATAGTCGTTCAAATTTGACATAACCTAAAATACTGTGCTGAACATGTGCATTTCATGAAAATTTAATGCCCTCTCCCTTTATAGTGCGATAATGGATATGCATTGACTAACCTGGAATCTATGGACCACGAAAGTTGTTACGATCTTATAGATAGTATAACTGATGAGCAAGCTTTAGATTCTAGTATTGGGATGATGATCTTCCTATTCGCGAGCCATTAACTAGCTCCACGCCCAAGCGTGCAAGGCGTACTGGTGATGTGCTTGATTTCGAAGGCTTTGATGGCGACTCAGTCATCGATCCTAATTTTGTACCAAATGACCAACTTTAACAGGAATCCAGTGAAGACGACGAGGAAAACATTACTCTAATAAATTTCATACAGACCAAGAATAATTATACCTACAACTGAACAAAAATTCCATTCGCAGATAAATTTGAAACGAGGATTTTGGACCGAAACTTGCTGCTGATACTGATTCACTTCTAGATATATTTACAAATCTGATTGACCAATAATTGATCGATGTAATACTTGCCCAGTCAAACCTGTATACCGAGCAAAAAGGTACTAAGCTAGAATTGGCCGAAGCTGAACTAAAGGTTGCTTTGGGAACGTTCATACTCATGGGTCTTGACACTTTTCCCAGTATTCGACTCTACTGGTCATTTACTGATGTAAATTTCCATAAAACTAGAATTGCATACGTAATGTCCATGAAGAGATTCTTAAAAATATTACGTGTCTTACATATAAATGACAATTCAAAAATGCCCAAGAAAGGATAAAAATATTGAACAAAAATTTCTTAGCGGCTTTCAGCCCGGGAAGAAATTTATCAATAGACGAAAGTATGGTTGCTTTGAAAGGTAGATCTAGCTTGAAGCAATATATAGTTTCAAAAACTGGACTATTGCATGTGCAATGACGTGATTTCTACAGCAATGTTCGGTATACGAAGGTAAAAAAGAGAGTGAGGAAGACGGATCCCTAGGTGAGCGAGTTGTTCTCGAACTTACAAAATCGTTACAAGGAAAAAATTGGTTATCTTCTTCGATAACTTTTTTAGGAATTTCACATTGCCTAGCAAGTTTCTCGAAAGATCTTTATATGGGTGTGGAACTATTGGTACGAACAGGAAGAATTTTTTGAAGAACGTTCTTGCTGATGATAAGAGTTTGTCTTCCAGAAAACATGATTCTGTAAATTGTCATGATATTTCCGTTTTAAAGTGGAGAGATAGGGGAAAGAAATGCATAGTTGTTGCAAGTACAATGCACAAAATTACCGAAACTTCAACAGTTTTGCGCTTGAACAAAGACTTTAAAAGGATCTCGGTAGGATGCCCGTTGTCCATAGATGATTATAATAAGAATATGGGGGGGGGCGTAGATTTGTTCCACCAGCTCCATGCCTGCTACAATATAGCGTGAAAATCACGACGATTGTTGTTAAAACTGTCCTACCATGTTTTTTGTACGTCCCAATAAACATGCTTTTGAATTCAATTGTGTAATTTTTGCTTGTTGTTTTGCTTAAACTGCTCGAAGAACTTTTAAAAGGACCAAAAATAGAAGTCGATCCTAGTAATAAAATACATCGCATCTAGATTGCTAGACTGATCAAATTGGAAGCTGCGAAAGTCTGCAATAAACAATATAGTAATTAACAAAAAAGGAAATTACTAAAAAGGCAAAAATGAATATGTATTAAACAATATACTTTGACATACATCCATATGGAATCTAACGAAGGGATACAAAAGTAGACTACAGGCAGTAGAAATGAAATATCTGAAGAGTGAAGTAAGTAACGAGATGAGATAGAACAAGGAATACAGAAATACGGGAAGAACTGGAAATAGAAGCAATAAATAAGTTAATTGTAAAGAAACAACTTAGTAGGTGGGGACAGTTAATAAGGATGATGAGCACCAACGAAACAATACAGATATGAGAAGCGAGAACGAACAAAAAGAGAAGAAAGGGTCCAAGACAAGAGCGGAACAATACAATAGAGAAACGACAGAGGCAAGAAAATGAAACAAGTACGAGAATTAGTGAGGAATAGAAATGAATTGAAAATATTATTATTACGTAAAATTGAATTGTAAGAAAAATGAGAACGCCTACACCGAAAGATGTAAGCATGCATTAACACGTAGAAACGGTCGCAACCATTATCTTTAGTAAAACGCTTATATCTATGATGATAATAATAATAATAATAATGTTTTCTTTGCAAAAACATAACAAACCCGTTCTAAGCATTTTGCTAAGTAATTATTATTAATGTAAGTCGAAGTTCATAGACAGTACGGATTTAGAAAGAGCGAGACGCCACGTATTGTTTATTACTGACGCCACTAACAAGATAGGATTTGGCGCGGCCAATTTTGAAATGCGGCCAAAAATTCACTGAATTAAATACATTTCTGACGCCGATCTCGCAATCCTATAATGCACAGCCAATGCTAAAATCGAATACCACAACAAACCGTTAGTGCATTAAAAAGATCATTATTTATTAAGTAATATAACTTTTAATACTGTTTAAAAATGTTATTGTAAAAAACAACAATACCAATAATAATTATTAAAAAACTCTTTACTTCAAATGTCACATTGAGTTGATTTTGTAATAGTTTTGGCCACTTAAATGAGCCATGTACTGTTATATTAGGATATAAATTGTATTTATCCACTACTATTGGGTTATATATTTATTATTGATCTAGATTAGTACAAATAATGGTATATATAATTAAATCGCGTGAGTTATGAATCATAACACACGGTATTTATAACTCACTGTTAGCGATCAGGTTGTCATGGTTTTTTCTTTGAATCTATATTTTTTTGCGGCTCGTGCTGCAAATTTCATCCGCGTGAGTTATTGCCTACGTTACCACTCGTTGAATAATATACTATTATCCTATTTTCTAAATTATATATACTTTGCTTAAGTATGTTACAAAATAGTAATCATCATAATCTATTTTTTTTTGTACATTGATTTTTTTAATTGAATAGATCATTATTATTAAAAGTACTGGACTATAAAATATTGCTCATCTTTAGAAACACACAATCACTGCTCAATGAGATGATATTTTCACGGCATGTGCACTCCAGACCGTATCTATTTCGATTCATTCTATATATATCTCGAGTGATGATTTTTACTTAACAAGCATCTATTCGCCGGCGTGGAGATAATGAGCGTTATTTACTGATAAGTGATGTAAATACGCAATTATTTAAACATTATATAATGAAGGAGAGCATGCAATTTAAATGTGTGTACAGCTTTGTAGATATTTAAAAAAAAAAAAACAAAAAAAGTTTTTACAAGCAAACAAACAAAACAAAAACTAAAGAAAATTGTGAGTTACTAACATTGGATATCTCTGACCATGACAGAATAAAATATATTATTGTATATTATTAATAGTTACCAAAAACAATTGTTAAGTTAAATTTTGGCAATTGTTTAAAACTTGATTAAAAGTAGTTCCAATTGTACGAATCCATTTTTACGAATGTAAAAATTAGCAATTTGCTGTAAATGGAAAACATTTGAACAAACAGAAGACAATTGGAATTTGTCAAGAAAAAACAATTGAAAATTTCTGAAAAAATATTTACTTAACAACAATTTAAAAGGGTAAAATATTACAAAAAACGATTTGCTCGAAAGTAGAATTTTATTGGGCAATTTGAATTAACTTAAAAGCAGATGAAATGTATCAAAAAAGACAATTCAGGACTTAACAAAATAATTCAAAATTTGCTGAAAGTAGTTGGAATTTAACTAAAAAATAGTGATATTTACAATGAAACAAAGAAGAAAGCCACAGTGTAGCGAAACGATGGTAGAGAGTTAAATAAAAATTTATAAATCAACCACTTATTATTAATTAGATAAATATTAACAGTTTAAAACTGATGTAGCGAGACATACTTGTGTAAGCTCTTTTAAAAATAATGTGCATCCATGTTACTTCCTCTGTAAATTTGTCAAAAATTCCATTCCTTTTAAAAATTCTATTATTTTTAAATAATTTCCAAAAGGCAATTGAAGTTTGCTACAAAATGTAGCTGAAGACTCCAAATTAGTTTAAAACCTGCTTAAAAATAAAATTTCACAAACAATGATTGGATTTTCACAGATTTACAAACTTTTAAATATTTTTGGGTTTGAAATGTGTTCAAACCGTTAAAATAAAAAAAAACACTATTAAGCAGTTAGAATTGGAATTGAAAATTTTAATATTTGTTGAAATTTTATTTTGGGTATTAAATCAATTGGAATTTGTTAAAAAAGGAGTTCAAAAATAGTTGAAAATTTCACCAAAAATAATTGAAAACTAAAACTAACTAAATAGCTGTTAAATTAAAATATAGAAATGTTTAACCTAGTTAAATATTACCAAAAGGATTGAAATTGCTAAGAAATAACACTAGAAAATAGGGATTAAGAGTTACTTAAAAATTGAATTTTACTAAAATGAACAATTAAAAATGTGTTAAAAAACATATCTAAACTAACACAAAAACATGTAAAATTTTACAAAAAAAATAACAATTGAAATTAAGAAAATACAATTTGAAATAATTAACGTTAAATTAGTTGAAAATAATGTGGTTGAAATTAAAACAAGGAAAAAAGCAGTTGGAAAAATATAATTTACAATTAGCTTGAATGGAAGTTTTAAATGTCGAAACTTTTCAAAAGCGTTTCAAAATTTACTTTAAGCAGTGTTCAAAGAAGTGAAATTTTACGTATCAAAGAAATCCACAAAAACTTTCTTAAAAACTAAATTATTTAAATAATTATAAATGTCTTAAATTAATTAGAAATAAAATTTTAAAAAACAATGAAGAATGCCTTAGAAAATCAGTTAAAAACTTACTTCATATAACAAATTAACATGAGCTTTGATAAAAAAGTATTACATTGCAAAATTTAATTTAAAAAACTATTAAAATCTCTTAAACTAAAAGAATAATTGAAGTTCCTAAAAATTAAAGGCTAAAATTAATTAAACTAAAAAAACTTCAGTTCATTTTTAATGTTGTTATAAAGAAACACGTTAAAATTTACAAAAATAACAATTAAAATTTATTTAAATAGAAACAATTGAAAACTTATTTAGAACAACAATAGTTAAAAAATATCATTAAATTGGGTATATAATGTTGATAATACACGTATTGGATTAATACAAAACGTGTATTATCAACATTATATACCCAATTTAATGATATAACTTGAACATAGTTAAAAAATAGATTAAAACATCTAAAATTTTCAAAAGAAAATTACAATTAGTTGAAATAAAAGTGCTTCATGTTAGAATATTGTTAAAACTGCAATAGATTTTTTGGCTAAGAATTTTTCTTAAGAAGATTTCAAAATTTACCTTAAACTTAAATTTGTTTTGAAAAAGTATTAAAATCTATTCAAATTAAAAACAATAATTGAAATTTCTAAGAAAAAGAAACAGTTGAAATTATTAAAAGAAGTACTTTTCAGATCATTTAATTTTTTTTAATTATCGGTCAAAATTATAAATTATAATTATAAAAATCAATATAAAATTTAATAAATAATTTGCACAAAAGTAGCTTAAAATAGCTAACATTTTACAAAAAAATAATTGCTCCAAAAAAAAGTTTTAAATCTCCTTCATATAAGAATATACAGATACGCCAAAACTGAGAATAAATTTGCAAAAGTGCAAAAGTTATAAAAATGGTTCATTATCTTGCTAATATAGCGTCGAATGTCATTTGCCTTTTTTGTGTGTTTAAGATCAAGCACCAATTTTTGTAAAGAATACAATTTTCTGAGAAATTAATAATATAGTATAATTATAATTATAAAAAAGTTTCCCATATGTTGCACACTTCCGTGGACATAAAAAATAAATTCTTCCACATTTCAATAGACAATTTATTTTAGAAACTTTTATCACTCTTTGAAAATTTTGATAACAGTGGCCGTGTTTGAGTTAAAAGCAACAACAAAGTTTCAATCGCAACAAACAAAAAACCAAAAATCCTCGGAAACATCAAAAACTAACGAATATTTAACTAACAAAACATTAAACTTTTTGTATAAACAACTTAGGCTAGTTGACAGCTCAATTCGTTTTTCAATTGTCATCGCCCACTCAGATTTTTCCGAGAATTTTTCGTTTGTTTTCGAAAAACAAATGAAAGTCGAATTTTCGTTGTCAACATTTACAATAAGTATGCGACAATTGTGTACCATCAAATCAAAAAATTTTCAAATTCGATCTTTCGTTTAAGATCAAAAAAAAGAAAAACAAATGAAACTCGAATTTTCGTTTGCAACGTTTACAATAATTAAACGACATGGTTCACAAATGCAATGAAATAATTGTTAAAATTCGATCTTTCGTTTAAGAGTAATGACCAAAATGTTATGAACAAACAAATTTTAAGAACACCCTGTATAGCATGGTTCTCGCGGTCCGATCGAAGTGACAAATTGCCTACCACGAACTGTATTGAAAATATTTAGAAAAATGTGTCATCTTTGATGGCCGGTATCTTTTAGACTTTTATAATATTTTTTTTTCGAATCATCATCATTTTTGCTCTAGTACATGTGGTTAATTTTATTCCCCGAATAGTCACAGAAACTCCCTGTATATTCTAAACAGGAAAAGTAAAAATATTTAAAAATACAGATTTACTTATAAAAAACAGTTAAAAACAGTTAAAAACTAAACTTACTTAACATTAAAAATTTGCTGAAAGTAGAATGGATTGTTTTTTAAAATTCTCAATAAAAATCTTTAAACTTTACCTTAAACAATGTGTCGGATGCTTGAAGCCATTCAATCAGCTTGAATCATTAACTTTATCAAATGATAAATAAAACTGTCCTTTGTTAATATAACACGCGGCTATAGAGTGAACCTTTACAAGGTCGTTAGCAAACCTACAGCAAAATACAAAATTAGGCAGTATGTTTACAGGACGAATTGAAAGTGACAGTGAGAATAATTTTTGATAATATTGCAAATTTTAGTATGTTTAGCACTACAATTAAAATTTCTTTAAAATCTTTAAGTGTTATGTTAGTTGAACATTTTGAGCCGTTTCCTAATAAATTAAGTTCGGAACGTATAAATGTAGTATCCGTTAAATTTACCACTCTGAAGTAGATCACTGATAAATCGCCTTGCTCTTTAGGGAGCTGTGTTTTGGATTTCTGCATTAGCTTGGCAAGCTTCTTCTTCTGCGTGGAGGCTCTTAGGTAGGTTGTGGTCCTTACAGTCCTCTTACTTGATCGTCCAGAAGATTGAACTCAATACTGTGCAGATGAAAAGTAATTTCAGTGAGTACCAGTTTAATGTATGTTCTAAGGATATCTCTTCTAGGTATAATTGATACTTGTTGCGCTACACTCTTGATGGAACCAGGTATGCAAATTTGGTGAAGTAAGACACTAACAAGTGTTCCATAGATTTATTATTAGTTAACTTCTAGGGAACCAAAATTCAAGATATATCGCAAAGTTATGGCTTCAAGCAATAACACATTAAACAAGCTAATGTAGTAGTTCAAGCCAAAATATACTTTAAGTTACGAGTTGAACTTAGCCAAGCGGTTCTCAACATCCGTTTCAATCAAGAATGTCGCCGACTCAACATAATTCCAAATGACATAATCAGTGTATAGAAAGCCCTTATCACACCAAGGAAGGCCTGGCTGAAAAAAGGAGCGAAATTTTGGTTCCGTGGAAGAGATGCCCTTAGAACATATATATTTAAAAGTTCCTAAAAATAAGGTTAAAATTAATACAAACAAATAATTTTCAGTAAATTTCAATTTTGTTATAAATAAACATATAAAAATTTACAATTGAAAACTTGAAATAAATTGAAATTTTATGAATAAAAACAATCGAAAGCTCTAAAAAATAATTTGTTTAAATAATTAGAAATATCTTAAATTAAGACAACCAAATAATCCTCTCATCACCAAAGTGCATTAGTCATCAATAAGAAATTTGCTTCTTTACCTTTATAGTAATATCATGAGTGACAGTTTAATTAAAGTTAAAAGACTACAAGTCGACAACCATTGATCCAGAAGAATTCCTACAATCAATAAACTAAAAAAGTTGTATAACTCACCTTTGCGCTGGCCTTTAAACTATTTTGAGTACTGTTTCTACAACCTAACCTCAAAACGAACACCATTACATAACGGTTTGTTCATATGCTTGAATTTGTTAATGTCTTTATTATTATTAATTTTTTTTTAACTTAAGAACATTGCACCTACCTTAGTTCTTATGCTTATTATTTCGTTAGTTAATTATTTTTTCTTAAAAAAATCACTATAATCAACTCAATAATATTTTTTTTTAAATTTTCTCCATAAAATTGAATTTCTAAACACGAAATTAAAACATTTACTGTGTTTTCACCGCAAAAATTTAATAACTTGAGTTACGACTTTTGAAGATAATTTCTTATAATGAATTTCTAAATTTTAAAGTTAAATTAGGTATTCCAAAACTTGTTATTCAAAAACAACAAAATCACGAAATTTGGCGCATTGGGTACGTTTTATGTGATTTGTTTTTTTTTTATTCCTAGTAAATATTTAGTATACACCCCCCACCTGCGCCTGCATCTGGTTACGCCACTGGTAGATAGAACGGAATGACTGCATATAAAGGGTTAAAGATTATTGTAACCATTTGGGAAAAATAGTAAGTTACTGTGCTTTAAAGTGACGGGGGCGATCCTTTAAAGTAACAAACTCATTTACACACACACAAATACACAAATGACACATGGCGGAAGGACCACGTGGTCGATAGCCTAACACTACTACTACTACTAGTGTTACTTAGGGGTATGAAAAAAAGTAAAATTTAAGCCAAATATGTAGGGTGTACAATGTACCTGGGTATCTATACAAATATATCGTTATCAAACTGACCAGTAGGCAATATATTATGTTAAAGGGGTTCTTAATTTATAAGGTAACATAACTAAGGCTTCACACCCCACTCGAGATTTATGTGATTCAAATCCTCCCTCTTTCATTCAACCGACGTCAACCCCCCCTTGTTACGGCACTGAATTTAGACCCCTGATTTAAACTTGTGTGTGTTTTGTAGGTGTATAATAAGAATAAAAAGTACTTACATTGCAAGAACGTGAAGTAATTTTAACGCCACGACGATGATATGTTTGTTCTGAACAATCAATTGTTTGCATTTTTTTAATTACAAGGAAGACTTGATGTTTTTAAAATAATTGGTAAATTCAATTGGGTTAGAAAAGTCTTCTGTGAATAATTACTTCTGAGTAAGTTTAAATTATTTAAAATTAGTAATAATTCAGATATTCATTACATTAAATGATAGATAGGTTAAAAATTAAATAAATAATAATTCAAACCTAATAATTAAACTTTACTTTTAAACACCTAGATATTTATTAAATAAAACAACGTAAAACATTACCAGTTTATGAATTATGATTATTAATTACTTAACGACGATTAATGTCAATAATTATTGTAGACTTGACATGTTTTAAAATTTCCGTCTGAATTTTTCTTTTTTGAAAGAAAAACTTGCGGGAGATGCGCACGCGCAAGCCGACCACGCACACAGCTGACTCGCGAGAGGTCAAAATTTAAGTGGACGTAATCAAATACGGTTGTTACAGCGAGCGGGTCCCGTTTTCCATCGAGTATCGCGCGTCCAGACAACCCCCTTTTTCACATAACCTCCCCCCCAGCCGCCCGAGACACCATTGCGTGACCATGGCGTACTGTATGCGAGTTTTGCATCGCCAGGTGAGTTCCACGCGCTTTTCGCATTATCTATCTGAACGGAATCGACGTCGCAATTAGCGACAGTGCGGAATCAGTCACGTTTTTGCCCCCCGGCGCCGGCCCCCCGGGCTCCTTCCAAACCGGTCAACCTGTTACATAATCATAACCTCAAAACATAATCCCGGGGTCAAAATCCAGATTGAAGTTTCCAACACTAAAAAAACCAAATTTAACGCTATTTTTAAACATGTTTAAAAATTACAATAATAATAATTTTATTATTATATCACATCATATTTATTATTAATTAAAGTGATGAGTAAATAATATCGTAGAAAAACTATATAATTATATCGATTGCGTTTAAATTAAAGTTATTATTTAGAAAAGTGTAAGTATCATATTGACATATGGATTATAAATAGACTAATTAAAACAAAAAGTTATTTTTAAAAATAACTTTTTAACTTTTTGCTTTTATTAATATACTACATAAATAAGTGTTTAATTTTTAATTGCGTGTAATTAAATAGATAATGAGGAAACTCTCATGTGATACGAATTAGAATATGCTGTTTATGTGGGAGATAAACTTTGGTCGTTACATAATTTTTGTTTTAATAAGCTGAAAATAGTTTTCTGATTGATTTGTATCAATAGAGTAACAGTTTATTTTTGACTCAATCAACAAATTTACAAAAAAAATATAATTATTTGATTGTGGAGGCACTTACTTTGTAAAAAAAATACTTAAGTGAGATGAAATTAAACTTGATAAACCATAAATAATAATTTAAAAATACGAATTTCGTATTTTTAAATTATTAGTTAATTTTCTACAAAGAACTAAAGGTTTTTAATATATTTTATTACTCATAAATAGTGTATCGAATAATTATTTTTATACTTGAACGTGTAATCACAATCAACATCCTGTTTTGTTGTTATTTGATTATATTTATAAACTGGCGAGGCTCAATTTATCTCTTGTATATAAATCAAAGAAAAACAGAAGCATATCATCAGTATTTGATTGTGCGGGCGTTTACTGTGAGGTATATCTTGAATATGATAAAATTAAGCTCAATAACTTTGTTTTACCACTTGAAATTTATCAATGTTTTATCATTGATTGAAATATTTCAATCAACGGTTTTATTTTGTTGTGTAAAATAGGTAGATCAGGGCAAATAGTGGAATAATTTTCTCAAACAGGCGCTCTACCCAATTTGCATTCGGTATCTCTTAAAAATTTGTTTTGTACATTTTCAATAAAGTTTGTATCAAAATATATATAGTGATCAAACAACAAATTTATTAGGAACAAAAGAACTAAACAATGTTTTAAGACGTTATAGTCTATAGTTCTCTACATACGTGATAAACAAAGTCCCACATTTTTAAAGCCACAAATAGTTGCGATGTGAGACTCAAATGTTTTCTTTGCTACAAATGTGCTTTGTATCAACTCCTAAGTTCCTAAATTCATTAACCCTTTTAAAAATCTGACCATCTAACGAATATGTGTAAGCAATTTCATTTTTGCTTCCGTAAAAATTGACAATAAAAATTGATAATATTTAAATAAAGTTGAAAATTACACCACTTGATTAACTTTATCAAATTATTTTGTAAATTGTGGTAGTCGTTACTATCAGAAATAACTTTCAAAATCTTAAAATCATCTTCATATATTAGCAAATAAAATAAAAAAGCATTGGACCACAATGGATTTCTCGAGGTAACATTTATTGACTTAGACAAAAAAAATCCAACTTTAACTAATTGTAATTTGTCCTTTAGAAAGGATTCTAGATAATTTACAATAAGATTGCTAAAGCCCATTTTGAGCAATTTTATTAATAAAAATATCGTGACATATTTTATCAAAGTCAGTATATTTTTCATCAATCAACTTTTCCAGTTTCTCTTTTTACCCAATTTTGAGCAATTTTGATAATAAAATATCTTGACATACTTTTTGAAAGTCAGTATATTTTATACATCAATCATCTTTTTCAGTTTCTTTTTTTAACTATTCTGAAGGGGTTTCTTCCTATAATTACGATTTCGAACTTATTGGAATTTAGTTGCATATTGGCTCAATCAATCGAAGTATCTCCTAGTGGAGCTAAATCTTGACCTTAACCTTGCTTATCTTAGTATAGTTAGAAGTTGTAAACACATCCGCAACATATAATTTTGTCTATTAATCTCACCAAATAAGAATTCCAATAAGCTTTCCAGTTTGCAAATGGATGCAAAAATTTGTTTGTAATGCGATGATGAATAGTTTAAACATCAAAGGTTTAAAATTGTCTGCACATATGAATATAAATATAAACGAATATTTGTAAAAATGCTTGTTAAAATGTGTAAAATTAATAGATTAATAGACTCTTACTTTGAACCCTTTTTCATGTATTAATTTTGTGATGATTAAGAGAATAGTTTTTTGGATCAGATTTATTGACAAAGCATGACATATATTTGATGGTAAAGAACTGATGCATGATTTCCAATCTGTAAACTTCTTGTAGATGTAATTGATGTAATTGGCACCACGATTTGTTGTCATCAATCCATACAACAGTGGATGATGATCAGTCCTTGATTCTGCACAAAGAGTTTCATATTTTAAAAATCTATCTTATTTATTATTCCAAATTTGTGCTAATTTCATCAGGAAAAAAGAAAACTTCAACATTTCTTAACACTTACAAAGCGCAGGTATAATTTTATTTGATAAATTTTCCACAAAACCTTTCCAGATTAGAGTAAAATATGGAAATTTGGTGAAGTAAAATACTTGATATGTTCAGTTCCATCAAGAATGTAGTACAACAAGCTTCAATTATATTCAAATATCCAACTTACATTTATCACTGTACAAAAATTTAAGAACCAGAATAAATACTAACAGGTCATGTGGGAATAACCACGATCTTGATAACCAATTTCACTGAGAATGTAGGAACTTCAAATGCACCAAAATCAGCCATCTTGGAAATTACGATAGTATTCTAACATTACCTTAAACTTAAATAATACACTGATTAGAATTTACCCATTTCACTGTGAAGTAAGTCTAATCAGTGTTTTATTTAATTACAATTCTTCACGTAACTCAATATCCAAAAATAAAAATTACTTGCTTAGTTGTTCCATTATTTTTTACTGAGCTTACTTACAAAATACATTTTCATACAGTTTCAATTATTTTTGATCACAAGATAGTGCTTAATTGTTCTTCCACTAGAACTCAATTATCCATTCTTGAGGAAGTAATCTTTTAAAAATATTTAGATTAAATTAGTATCAATATCATTTCTCCACAATAAACCACTTATTGAAAAAAACTGTCATGCCAAAGAAATTTATTTTTGATTCGAACATTAAGTTTCTATCAATTGTTTATGGGCCCACTTATAAGGAATATCTTTTTCCAAAATTATAGCCTTTCACAGTAAATAACTAGGTCCGACCTTACTAAGAAAAAAGAGCACTTTTAAAATGGGCACAGTTAAAATTACACTTTACCTGAGAAGCAAAAAATGTGAAGAAAACATGAAGAACTTACTTTATGGTGTGATTAGGATTTTGAACATCTACAATAATACGAAAAGCTAACTCAAAAAATTGAATATATTATTTGTAGTGCCAAAATAACAATTGGCAAATGAAAATTGAAGAAATTGATTAATGGTTGAGGCGTTAACTTCGTGATACATCTGGGAAAATTAAACAAAAACATTTACTTTGTCGATATCACACTTTATTGAAGAATTAATTATGTTTTAAACACAAATAATTATTGTAAAAATGTTATATACTATGTAAAGATAGTTATATATAATACATCAGGCCAAGTGGAACGCTTACGGGACTGGAAGGTCTATACGATGAGCGACCACCATCTCATCTTATTCTAATTCACCTGCTTGAAGAATAAAAATTCTTTACCACCGCCGCGATATGATCCCTCCTGGGCCATCCAACGGGCCGACTAGGCTTAATTCCATGAGAGGACAACAAATTCGTTAAAGCTCAACACCAGCAATCCAAACGACATTGCCGATATTATATCAAAGAGGCTACGGGCTACCTGCGATGCTGCCATCCCCATAAATCTTGGCTATGACAACCTCGTTTGCTGTAGCAAGACGCAGAGCTAATGCAAAAAAGTGCCAGGCAGAGGAGCCAACAGCACCGAGGAACGACTTGAAGCCTCAAGAAACTCGTCGCAGAAATGGATGACGATCCTTGGAACAGACCGCACAGAATTGTGGTGAGGAAGTTGGGACAGTCCCGCTCTAATTCCTACATGCCTGTGTCGGAGGAGACTAAGGCGATCGTGAATGTCCTCTTCCCCGGAAACGACAACCACGCGACCCTCAGGCGTCCTTCTGCCCACTTGGATGACGAAGGAAGAGATCCTTCAGGAAGTCGCAGCCTGGACCCGGAAGAATTTCGAAGGGAGTACGCCCTCTGCAACCCCATCACTATCGCCTCGATCATGAACGCCTGGCTTAAGAAGGGAGTGTTCCCGAAACGATACAAGACGGGAAATTCCTATCGACCGTCGGGGCTTCAGACTACTGAGCCTGCTGGACGTGAAGGCAACTTCTTCGTAAGACTAATCAGAGATAGGCTGCACCTGAACAACTCTAAGAGACAGGAGGTGTACCCACCCATCAAAACTGTTATCATCGAGATCGATCGTGGATGCACTGAAGGATGTCGGCATGCTCGCCAGTGTAGCCAACACGGGCCCTCTAAAAAGTAGACGGCACTGCCTCGCGATCACAGTGGACGTCCATTCCTGGTCCACCATAATTGAGACTAAAGGGGCCCACACTACCTGGTGACTACCTGTACGAGCGGAGGTGTAATTCGAAGAGCGCAACGGATATAGGAGTTGAAGGAAGGTTTTCCGCAGTGTTTCGTTCTTGGACCCTCACACCGAGGAACCTGGCCTACGACGCCATCTTCGAGCTGACGCTTCCGCTCAGGGTGGACGTAATAAGGTTCGCCGACGACATTCTAATCATGGTCAGAAGTAGAAAGATTGATGAGGTCGTGAGGCTGGCGAGGAGGGCGACCAGCAAGATTTCGGAGTGGATGGTGCAAGCAGGGCTGGAAGTGGCGGCTGAAAAAAACACAGCTGTGAGGCTTCAATTCGACACGCGGGCCGGTGGCAAATAAGCGGTAGCAAGAGATGGTAATGAGCAGATTGATTGAAGTATTTGGGGGGTCACGACCAAGGCGATCCCTTGTATAGCGGCCAAGTAGTGGGTGCGGCAGCAGAAGCAGCCTGAGCCACGAGGCCCCGTCGGAGGGGAAGAAGAAGTCGTGCGTGCCTAACTAGGTACGTGGACGCGAAGAGAACCTGCAAGAGGCTCCGTTTTTTTTTTTGATTGGCCACAGGCTTTCGCACGATGTTGCTGTAGTACCATCAGACCCACCAGACCTGGATATCATGGCGATGAATAATGACATCCCAAAGAGTACCGCAAAACGCAGATGAGTCGATGGTAGGAGCGGTGAACAGCAGCGTAAAAGACGTCTGAACCAGCGAGCTCATCCCAGCGCTAGAGCCTTAGACGAAGAGAAGGCACGAAGAGCTGTCGTACCACCTGAAGCAGATCATGTTAGCACATGGTAGCTTCGGAAAATATCTCCACAAAATCGGGAAAGCCTTTGTTTGTCCTTGGTGCGAGGGTGAGGTGAACGATGCACAGCACACCTACTTCGAGTGCCGACGTTGGTGGTGTGAACAGAAGGTATTGGCCAGGGCTTAGGTGGACTGGTTGCTCCCAAAACGCTCGAAGATGAATAGAAAAAGAGTACCATGACGGACTACAATCTAGTCCTATCTGCAGAGGGTGTGAAGCAGAAGAGGAAACCGCGGAGCATGTACTGCTAGACTGCCCCGTGTTATCCAACCTACGTAAATCCACAATGGGAGAGGGATGTCTAAATCCATCAGACATCCTCAGAGTCCCTCTTGCTGCAGTCCTGGCATTTGCCAATGCCTTGGGTTGGCTTGACCGTGGCTAGGAATGAGGACTCAGATGGGAGGACGCACAAAGGGCCCATTAGGGTTTACGTGCGGCAGAACTCTCTGCCCTCCCATCGATTTAAACCAGAACCAGATAACGGAGCAGATAGCAAAAGAAATCCTCGAGCAATAAGAAACCTTTCCCTCAGCTTTATGAGAAGGAAGATGACGGATGACATCGACGGTTACTACTGAATACTGTTGCATTGTTGTCTGGATTATTTTCAGCTTTAAGAATAACGTGGAGAAATTTGGAACGTTAATATTAAAAAAAGAGTAGACAGAAAGTACAAAGTTCTGAGTGAGACTCGTTTGTGACGTAACCGCTCTGGAGTTGGCGTTTCCTTAGAATATCGAGAAAGCTGTCGATTTTATGTTGTAATCGACAGTAAGAAGACAACGAAGGGGAGGGGTGGGGGTTGCACCAAGAGAAATGTATAATTCCACTGGTGTCCCTGTCACATCGGTCAAAAGGAGTGATCAATATTTAATGAACCGCTTCCACTAAGAGGCCGCAGATGATTTTCTTCCAACAGCTGAGAATTTCAATAAACATTCGATCCCCCCCATACAAGTATACATAGTTTAGAAGAACTCCCTAGGTCGTGTGCCTTTAAGTGGGATAAAATGTATTAAAAAGAAACATTTTTACAATCATTATTTGTGGATAAAACATTGTTCAATTTATCACCACGAAGTAATGATTGCATACAATTCTCTTTATTAATGGTATTAAAGTGTGAATCTAAACTACTTAAAGAAAAACTACAAGTTTTCCTCTACTCTTATAGAGGAATACATAGAAGATAGAAAACTAGGATGATTGGGACATGTACAGAGAATGGACAAGAACATTCAAGTCAGAAAAGTATGGAAAGCAAGAGCACAAGGAAAGAAGTAAAGGGGGACGACCAAGAAAGATATGGGAAGGAACAATAAATGAGATTCTAGAGAAAAGAGGCATCTCAAGACGAGAAGCAACTAAAATGTCAAAAGACCGAAAGACTTAGGTGCCTCAACAATCAATCAATTGAATTTCTTATGTATTCCTTATAAGAAATTCAATTGGTTGATTGTTGAGGCACTTAAGCGTTGAAAATCCATTTTCAATATTAGATAACGACACTGTCTAATTTTCAAATCAAGGAAAATATTTTTTACCTGAAGAAGCCACAGTGTGGTGAAACATATGTAGTGTTTAAAATAAATCAAATTTGAAGGTCAGACAGTGTTGTTATCTTAATATTCACAATTGTTTCTCTATACAAATATTCTACAATCAGATCGAAACAATTTTTTTTCTTTGTAAATGATCTGAAGATTAATCGAGTTATACAACCAAATTTAAAATTGTGATTTGTGATTAATAATGTATAACGAAGTAGAAACCTCCATTGTCAATGAGAAAGAAACCTTTATTTGGCATTATTATATATACAAACTCAACAAAACTATATTCTAATAATAAACAAACAAAAAATATAATCCTTCCATATCTTTCACTCCACTCTTCTCCTACCCCTCTCCCACCCTATTTTCCTAAGCACATTTACCCTGGCCCCATCCTCATTCATCCAGTCCGTCACCCTCCTGCACCCTTCCACCCACTCTTCACTCACCCCCTCGCATTCCTCCGCCAAATGCCTCCAAGTATCCCTTCCATTCTTACACAAAACGCACTTCCCATAACTCTCTCCCATCCACCACTTTCTCCCTCTTTCATCTGACCCACACCTCGCCCTTGCCATTGTCACCTTATCCTCTCTCCCCATTCCGCTCTCTAAATACTTCGGCTTTCTTCCATGCACCTGCCATCTCCCATATCCCTCATTGTACTCACTCCTCTCTATGCAGCCTTGCCTTTCTTGTCTCTCCACTTCTCTTTCCTTCTCATATACCCAATCAGCCACATTCACCCCTTTCTCAAGCCATTCATTCACCACCACCTCCGCCAAACCTACCCTTTCGTACATTCTCCTTCTCTCCGCTCTCCATCTACCCTCCACTATACTCTTACTCATCCACCATACCTCCTTCACCAATCTCCCTTCTTCCAGCGCACACATTCTCATCTCGAACCTCACCACTCTCTTCACTGCCTCACACCCTAAGGTCTCCCTATCTAGCTCCTGTAACAATATATATTCCGGCGTCGACCTCTCCACCCCTAACACTCGTCTCATGCACCATCTTTGTTCCCGCTCCACACACTCATACCTCTTTGTTCCCCATACCTCCACACCATACAACAAGATTGGCTTCACGCACGCATCCCACAATCCACACATCACCCTCACATTATTTTCCATCCATCTCCCCCACCTCTCCCACACCACACCCCATGCTCTTCTCGCCTTTCCTTGTACCCATTTCATGTGCTCTTCATACCCTCCCGTACACTTAAAAATAAATCCCAAGTATTTGAATACTTTCACCCTTTCAATTACTTCCCCTTTCCATTTCAGCTCTCTCATTCTTCCTTCCCTTCCTTTGTTCCTAAACCTCATCCATTTCGTTTTCCCTACATTCACCCTTAACTCCCTCTTATCCATGTACTTTTCCACTCTTGCTAACATCTCTTTCACCCCCTCCCAGTCTCTCGCCATCAGTACCATATCATCCGCATATGCTAACATCCAAACTTTCTTCCTCCCAATCACTACGCCACCCGCTTGCCCTCTCCTCAATATTTCATCCAATTCACTTGTATAAAGATTAAACAATAGAGGGCTTAGCGGGCATCCCTGTCTCACTCCCATCCATGTTCTAAATTCCTCTGACACTCTATCCCCCACCTTAGCCACACACCATGTCTCCTGATATACTCTCCTCACAAACTCAACCATCCCCTCACTCACCCCTCTTCTTTCCAAACACTCCACCAATCTTTCCCTAGGTACCGAATCATACGCCTCTTTCAAATCTAGGAACACCGCATACACACTTCCTCTCTCTTCCATTACTTTTTCTACAATCCTGGCCAGGGTAAATATCTGGTCTGCTGTACCTCTTCCCCTCCTGAACCCACCCTGCGTCTCTGGCACAAGACCTTTTTCTTCTACTTCTTTCACAAGTCTATTTTTGACTACTGTCATTGCTATTTTGTACCCTGAGTTGGTAACGGTTATCCCCCTGTAGTTCTCCACATCTCCTGTGCTTCCTCCTTTATGCACCGGGCACACGGCCCCAATCCTCCAAGACCGCGGTATATCCTCCTCCCCCTTCCATATTTGATTTAACACCTTTCTATACGTTCTTCTACCCTCCTCCCCAATCGCCTTCCAAACTTCCACCTTCACACCATCCGGCCCTGCCGCTTTCCCCTTCTTCACCTCCTCAAACGCTCTGTCCACCTCCTCCTCTGTGAAGTCGTCGGATATTCCGCATCCTCCTCTGACTCCTACCCCACACGGCTTTCCGCTCCCTCTCCTACACTTGTCCACCCACTCCTCCAGTGTCACCTCTATCTGCTTCCTTTCTACTCCATTCCTCAATATCCTCCACATATCCGCTTCGTTTCTGCACTTCTTCAATTCCTCCATCTTTCCTTCTACCACCGCCGATTTCCGTTCCTCACATACCTTAATGTACTGCTTTCTTGCCTCCCGGCACTGTGCTTCGTCCCCTCTACCCTCCATATACTCTCTCCTCGCCCTCCTCATCCTTCTCTTTGCCAGCCTGCACTCCTCATTAAACCATCCTCTATCTCCTTCATTCTTTGCCCGCGTCCTCTTGCCGTATCCCACTATCACCTCTTCTAATTCTTCCATCGTCCTCACACTCACCCATTTCACTTCATTAAGCTTAGCCTTCATCTCCCTGATCGCCTTTTCTCCGCTCTCCATTTTTTCCCTTTCCTGACCCTGCGAGTCTTCTCCCCTGCTCCCCTTTCCTATCTCTACCTCCATCATTAATGGCAAGTGATCTGAACCCTCCACCTCTTCCACGACCATCCTCTTCACCTCACTATTCCTACACCCCTTCACCATAGCATAGTCTATCACGGATCCTCCTCCCTTCCCAATATACGTTCTCTTCCCCTCCCAATCTCCTTCTGTGCATCCGTTCAGAATCTCCCACCCCTCTTCTATCACCCATTCCTGTAATCTTCTCCCCTCCGCATTTACACATTTATCTTGCGATTTCCTCTTGATCCCTTTCCCTTCCTCACTGATTCCGCCTATTAATTCCCCCATCCTTGCATTGAAGTCCCCCCCCAAGACATATCTTCCTCCTTCCTTCGTCCTTTCCTCCAACTCCTTCCTTATCTCTCTCCAGTTCTTATTCACATAAACGACCCCCACTGTTATCTCCTCCCCACCCTGTCCATATATCACCCACCCCACATCTCCTTCGCCCTCCATAAATTTCACCCTACCCTGTTGACTGCTTCCTCTTACACCCACAATCATACCTCCCCTTGCTCTACCTCTTTCCGCCGTCCTTCTTGCCTCCTTCATTTCCCACCTGAACCCCCCTGGTAGCTTCGCTTTAACTTCTTCCCAATTCTCCTTTGTTATCCACGTCTCCACCAGTCCTACTATTACCTTCTCTGACATCCACCCCTTTAATTCCTCCTCCCACCTCCCACCTCTAATCATCTCCTTTATCCCCGCCACGTTCCAGACGCCTAATGTTATCCCCCCTGTCCTCCTCCTCTCACCCCCTCCTTCCATCCTCTCTGCCTCTACTCGTTTTTTTTTACCTCTTCTTCGAGTTCTTCTTTTGCCTTATTCCACTTCCACACTTTCCCCTCAATTGTCAATTTCTGATACCCCACCCTTGCTGATCTTCCCTTATCCCACTCCCTCCTCGCCCTTTCTCTTATATCTTTCTGTATCCTTCTCTCCTTTTCCGTCAGGTCATCATCAATAAATATTCTCTCTCCTGTTCTCTTAATTAGCTTCTTATTGGTCATTATTTTCACTTTATCGTCCCTCCCCCCTAGCTTGGCCACAGTTATCTTTTTCCCCTCATCCACCCTGAAGCACTCCTTCACCTCTATCTCCACTCCCATCATCTCCTTCGCAAATTTCTCCACCTCTTTGCTGTCTCGGAATTCTCTCCCTCTGATAATTATATTATTCCTTCTCTCCCTTTTCTCTTTCCTCTCAATTTCCTCTTCTAACTTCCATATTTTCCCTTTCAACATCTCCCTTTCCTGTCCCCAAGCTTCCTTCCACCCCCTTAATTCCTCCCTCCACATTTCCCACGATTTCTCCATATGCTCCTTACACATCTCCATCTGCGCTTTCCATCTCTCCTCCGCCTTCTCCATCTGCGCTTTCCACCTCTCCTCTACTTTCTGCATCTCTTCTTTCCACATCTCCCTCTCTCTTCTTATCTCCCTCAACACTGCCTCCACCATCTCACTGCCGCATCCTCTATCTCCCCCTCTCTCCTTCTCACCGCTCTCTCTCCTCTCTCTCTTTTTGCTCTCCTCTTCCTCAAAGGATGTCTCACCCACCTTTCTCTTGTCAGCATTTTCCTGCATCCCTTGCTGTTGTGGAGACCTCCTCGTCATCCCACTCCTCTCAAACGGCGTCCTCCTCGCCCATTCCTCCTCTCTCCTCTCCCACTCCTCCACTTCTTTTCTCTCCTTCTGTTTTCCCTTATTTCCCATGCTCGTTGTCACCCTGTGGTGGAGGCGCCTTGAATAACTCACCCGCGGACGGGAACGTCCGGGCCAAAAAATACACCTCCTCGCGAGTAGCTCCCTTCTCTCTATACACTCTACCTAAGCCCCGTCACCGGATGACTACGGATGCCAGCGATAACGTTGGATGTAGAAATCCGCTCCGCCACGTGGTTTGTTACCAAACACTATATCACCGGCCACGGCTGCTCAATCTTTCCACAAACTTTTCTCCTCTATATTGATACACACTGTGAACTGTCTATGGAGTTTGGTGCACATAGAGTAAGAAATACCCACTCAATAATAATAAACTGCCAGAGCACGACATGCACACATCAACATCCAATTATATATTTTATATTATATATATTTATATATTTACCATTGTCAATGATTTAGACAGTATTCATACCAAATGGTTTTTGTAAAAGATTCAACCCTGTTAGAAAATTTAAATGCTTATATTTAACAAAAACAATAATTCACACAAGTGGTGGGTGTACTTTTTCTCCCCTTCTAGTTAATACAACAAAGAGTTTATTATTTATTTGATTAATTATTTCTCCCTATAAATGCTCACAATCATACCAAACTCTTACATCAATATCGACAATAATTATAACAACAATTTAAGCAGTCAATATCTTTTTTTTTCTTTATCAATTACATATTTTATTTTTGTCTTATTATTTTTTTTTTGTAGGGACGCAACGTCAGTGGCAGCCTGTTGAATGAAATCCAAGTGAGATGCTTCCACGTGTCGCCCCTTGCGGCGGCCGCCGCAAAGGTGGCAATGAGCAAGTTCGACTCTCAAGCCTATTTGCCTTACGAAAAGCTGGTCTCCAACCTCGAGGTCGTAAAGAAGCGCCTTAACAGACCCCTCACCCTATCCGAGAAGGTCCTGTACTCGCACATCGATGAACCCGCCACACAAGTAAGTAAACAATTTAAAAAACCAAATTTATTCCATGATTATACTTTAATTTCATAATTAAATAATAGTATTTTTATTTATTAAAAATGTATCACAATCAGGTAATAATGTTACGACTTGGTTTAATCTTAACATTATTAACTGATCATGATATATTTTTAATAAATAAAAATACTATTATTTCTTTAAGTATCTAAAAGGGTATCAAATAGTACAGGTTTTGAAGTTGTTGAGCAAATTTTTAAAGCTGACCAAACTGTGGTTAAGTTAAACTTCCCAAAGACCAACTAAAATAAATGATTGGTGGAAATAATGTAATATAATCATCTATTTTTCTTGTTCGTTGGTAAGTTTAACTCATCTTTGTTTGATCGGCTTTAAACCAACATCATGGTGCCAATGGGGTTTGAGTGGAAGAACATAATCTGTTATGAACTCTGCCCATGCTTCTTTCGAACAAAATTTTACGTTTGTTTTTGTTATTTGTTTTTTATGTATTTTTTAAGAAAGAAGACCAAAGATATAAATAAATAAACATTTGCTAAAAAAACAAATATAGAATCTATACTTGTATTTGTGATTGTTTTAGAAACATTATTCTGCTACAGATGATGAAATTCTCAAATCAGCAGTAAATTTTCATCGTTCAGGCGTTATTTAGACCAATTATGTACATTTTTCATGAAACTATTTTAATTGTCATATTTTTACTAATTATAATTATCAAAACAATCGATTTAATTCTGGGAATATTTACAGAAGCCTTTTTTATATCAAAATTCGTGGTGAAACCATACTCTTGGTTAGCTAATCAATATGACTTTTTATAAAATAATTCAATTTTAAACATTTTGTTGTTTCTGTGTGTGCAAGTGAATGCACTTTGTACATTGCACCAAAGCGAATGTTGTTTATTACTGGTTTTGAGACAGCACTATCAGCCAAAACTTGACCTCCGGAAAGGGTCAAAAAGGGTTATCCATTAATTCATATCATGATTTTTTAACTGATAATCATTTGTTTACCTTAGGTATATTTTTGGTTTTTATTTTTAGACTGATATTTACTTTGATTAAAGCATTAAATATTAAAAATAATTAACTTTTCACGTACCTCAATACTTTTTCAGGAACACAAATGAAAAACTGAAAAAATGTTTTTAATAACGAATATTTATCCTTAAAAAATGCATTTG
Source organism: Ontholestes murinus (assembly GCA_963969525.1). NCBI lineage: Eukaryota > Metazoa > Arthropoda > Insecta > Coleoptera > Staphylinidae > Ontholestes > Ontholestes murinus. Next base: position 14,662,951 of record OZ018395.1, on the reverse strand, counting down.
ATATTTAAAAAATTGTTTACATCTTTATTTTTATTTCTATAAATCTCCAAATGATTCGAAAAGAAGCATATTCTTTATTTTTTTAAACTTTTTACATTAGTTGATTAAGATTACTTTCAATTAAACTACAGTGACACATTATTAAATCCAAACATAAAATATTTACTTAAATTCAGCATTACATCAAAATTATACTACTATTTTTTGTTTAATATGCTTGGAATTCCTCTCACGCAAAATAAATACAGTAATACATGTAAAATACAGTATAAAAACACAATAGGCGTTCATTTCGAGATATTCCTTAAATGAAACTCGTTAATTTATTTCTGCAGGAAATCGAAAGAGGAACATCATACTTACGTCTCAGGCCCGATCGTGTCGCCATGCAGGACGCGACTGCCCAAATGGCGATGTTGCAGTTCATTTCCAGCGGTCTTAAAAAGGTGGCAGTTCCCAGCACCATCCACTGCGATCACTTGATCGAAGCCCAGATCGGAGGAGAAAAGGATTTGGCCCGCGCCAAGGACCTCAATCAAGAGGTCTACAAGTTTTTAAGCTCCGCCGGTGCCAAATATGGTGTTGGTTTCTGGAAGCCAGGATCAGGTAAATAAAATAAAATATGGATCATTATTGAGAAATACTATCTCCATCTTTAATATCTCAGGTATCATCCATCAAATCATTCTGGAAAACTACGCCTTCCCAGGCTTATTGATGATCGGTACCGATTCCCACACACCCAACGGTGGTGGACTTGGTTGCCTCTGCATTGGTGTAGGTGGCGCTGATGCCGTGGACGTTATGGCTAACATCCCTTGGGAATTAAAGTGCCCTAAAGTAATTGGTGTAAAACTAACTGGTAAGTCATAGCCACAGCGCCTATAAACAAATAAATAAACATACTCGAAAATAGGTAAACTCTCTGGTTGGACATCACCCAAAGACATCATCCTGAAGGTTGCCGGAATCTTAACCGTAAAGGGAGGCACCGGCGCCATCGTTGAATATCACGGACCCGGAGTCGACTCGATTTCTTGCACCGGTATGGCCACAATCTGCAACATGGGCGCCGAAATTGGAGCCACCACTTCCCTCTTCCCGTACAATAAGCGCATGCGCGATTACCTTAAAGGTAAATACTTCAATTTACTGTATTCGTGACACATCTAATTGTTAATTTTATTATTTAAGCTACCAGTCGCTCAGATATTGCCGCCGAAGCCGATAAATACGAGAAGAACTTACTCACCCCCGATTCAAACTGCAAGTACGATGAGCTGATTGAAATCAACTTGGATACGCTAGAGCCACACGTGAACGGTCCGTTCACTCCAGATCTTGCTCATCCCATTAGCCAGCTTGGTGCTAACGCCAAGAAGGCTCAATGGCCCCTTGATATTAGGGTCGGTCTCATTGGTTCCTGCACTAACAGTTCTTACGAGGATATGGGTCGCTGCGCTAGCATTGTTAGTGAAGCCATGAAACACGGTTTGAAGTCTAAGATTCCATTCAATGTTACCCCTGGATCAGAACAAATTAGGGCCACCATTGAAAGGGACGGAATTGCTAAGATACTTAGAGATTTTGGAGGCACTGTAAGTGGTATCTTAAAAAAAAAAACTCCATCAAGTAATTATAATGATTATAGGTACTTGCTAACGCTTGCGGCCCGTGCATCGGTCAATGGGACAGGAAGGATGTTAAAAAGGGAGAGAAGAATACCATTGTGACCTCGTACAACCGTAACTTTACCGGTCGTAATGATGCCAATCCAGCCACACATGCTTTTGTCACTTCACCTGAATTGACCACAGCACTCAGTATTGCTGGTACATTGGACTTTGATCCTACTAAAGATGAATTAACTGGTAAGTTTAAACATATTTATAATTCACATTTATAAAATTTAATTTTGCTCAGGTGCTGATGGCAAGAAATTCAAGCTTACACCACCATTTGGTGCTGAATTGCCCGCTAAGGGATTCGACCCCGGTCAGGATACATATGAAGCACCCCCAGCTGATGGAAGCAAAATGAATGTAGATGTAGATCCAGCCTCTCAACGTCTTCAACTTTTATCGCCCTTCGATAAATGGGATGGAAATGATCTGAAGGATATGACCGTCTTGATCAAAGTCAAAGGAAAGTGCACAACTGATCACATCTCTGCCGCCGGCCCTTGGTTGAAATACCGTGGACATTTGGATAATATTTCAAACAATATGTTTATTGGGTATGTATGACTAATATAATTAATTTTTACATAATTGATATATTTATGTTTAGTGCAACCAATTCTGAAAATAATGAAATGAATAAAATTAAAAATCAATTGACCGGCGAATGGGGAGCCGTGCCGGACGTGGCTCGCCATTACAAGGCCAACGGTGTTAACTGGGTAGCTGTAGGTGATGAAAATTACGGAGAAGGCAGCTCTAGGGAACATGCAGCCCTCGAGCCTAGGCATTTGGGCGGCCGCGCTATCATTGTAAAGTCCTTCGCTCGTATCCACGAGACCAATTTGAAGAAACAAGGTCTCTTGCCGCTGACCTTCGCCAACGCCAGTGACTACGACAAAATCCAACCCACCGATAAAATCACCCTGCTGAACTTGAAGGCCCTGAAACCGGGACAACCTGTCGACTGTGAGATCAAACACAAGGACGGCTCTGTGGACAAAATTAAGCTGAACCACACAATGAACGACCTCCAAATCACATGGTTCAGGGCAGGCAGCGCTTTGAATCGCATGAAGGAGATAGCAGCTTAAATAAATCCCGGTAGAGTTTTCGTTCTTTTATAAAGAAAGTTTTTAAAGTGATTGTAAATTGTGCAGTTTTTTCATAAGGATTCTTCGTAGTTAGTATTCATACTGTATTCTATTTGTAATGCAATTCTTCAAAATCCAGGTCAGCTACTTAGTGTAATTTTTACAAGTACAAGTGGTTAATAATATGATCATCATCAAAGTGTAAATTTACAGACAATAAATTAATTTATAGTGTTTTATTTTGGTACAATTTTTACTTACACCTATTCTAAAGTAAAAGAAAGAAAGTAGTAATGAGAAAATGTGATTATTTTTTATTTACAAATTGTTTTGATATATAAAACTATATATAGTGTGTAACAGTACAGTTTTTACTATAACAATATTTTGTTGCTTAAGTTGAAGTTGTGCAACCTAAATAATTAGTTCATTATTGTAGGTTAGTCATGCAAAGAAGTTATAAAACTAGTGCAGAAGATTAAGAGCATTGTAAAGTTGAAAAAAGTTATGAACAGTTTGTTGAATATTACACGAGGATTAAAAAAAGGTAGAACATTTTTTAATGTAACTTTCTTGTTCAGAACCAATTTTTTGTTACACGCCGGAGGTGGCGGCCTCGAACTACGTGTAGCAACGTTAGTTCGGGCCAGCAGTTGAATGGCCATTGGTATACAATTGATGGTGCTTTAGAGTGACGGAGGCAATACTTTAAAGTAACAAGCTCATTTACACACAAATCACACGGCGGAAGGACCACATTGTCGATAGCCAAACACTACTACCACTACCAAATTTTGGCAGCTAGTAACGCACGATTAAAAATGCTTGCTGCACACGACAGATGTTACGTAAACTGAATATATTACTTTTAATATATTTGATACTTGTTACGCTACACTATTGATAGAGTCAGATATTTTTAATAACAATAAGCTTTATTTAGCACTGTTGCTATATAAAATATAGTTATAAAATTCATATGCAAATTAAGTGAAGGAAATCAATTATGTTCTATAGTTTGTCTTTATTTACAGTTGTCTGACACGTGTTTTATACTTTTAAAATTATTGTTACGGATCGAAACACGTGTCAGACTACTGTAAATAAAGACCAAAATAATTTATATTAAAAAAACTTTAATTGAGAAACATCGTATCCAGTTAATTAGAATAAAATCGTAATGTAGTCGATTTTATTTAATATTTGGTAAAGCCCTACAAATAGTAAAATCATGTAAGATTATAAAACATCCTTTTTATCTTAAATACAAAGTATTAAATGGTAATTTGTAAACTTACCTTTCCTCAAATTCATTAATTTAAAAAATAAGATGGAAAACAAATGGAAAATATAAAACAAAAATATGTGTTGATTTTTTTAATTGTAGACTCAATTACCAAAATAGGCAGATGAAGGAACAAAATGTAAAAATAAAGTCGATCACACAATCGCTTAAAAAAAACAGGCGATGATTCCCATACAGAGAAACGACAAAACTGTGGGGGTAATCAAATTGCCGAGTCGAGACTAACAAAAATATGTGTTCCTCGCTACTCACAACTTAGACGAGGAAATAATATAATAAAGTGGATCAATCATTATTATTTTTCTTTCTACATTGACATACAACATGATCATATTATATAATATTTACAAGTTTCTCAATTTTTTTACTTCTTGCACAGCGATATTACGCAAATATAAATATATATTTCATATATGTTTATATATAATATATATAATGTAGACCATCACCTTTACAAATTTCCATGAGACATGCTGCTGAAAGAAAACGAGGCAGTCGAGCAAATCGTAAACACACAGGACCACCACAGCACTCAGGAAAATTTAAAATCACTATATTACACGATAGATATAATTCTAAATAACGTTCGTTTATTTCAAATAAAATAAAATTGCATTTTTCTGGATTTTAGATATCTGTATATATATAAAATGTACCCTAGCTATCTCTCTCACTTACAGCCACATAATGGCGAGCAAAAGTGGATTTCATAATTAAGTGCATTATTAATTAAATCAATGTTGTAATTAATTATAAACAGATTGTGATGGCCATATTTAAAAAAAAAAATCGACAAAATGATGCATTATTCTGGGGGGAGCCGGGACAGGGGTAGATATATATATTAATATTATTATATGATAAGAGGAGAAAATGCAACAGCCTTTTGTTATTTGTAGTTTTAAGCTGCGTTAGTATTTGCGTTTTTTATGTTGCTTTCAGTTATAATTAACACAGTCCGACGTAGGTGGTTCTTCATTCACGCATTCAGTCTCAATTGTAGATCTTGATGGCCTTTTCTAAATAGTTAAAGCGAGCCCGTTTCGACGCTTTGTTTATATGCTCTAAGCCTAACCAAGGCTTTGAACAACTCGCTGAAATAAAAATTAAAAAAATACATCAACATTATTGAAATTGTACTGTTACATAGCTTTTTTTTAGAAAGAAATCATTAAATTAGCAGTAAATAAAATAGATATAATATTCAATAAACATAATTGGTACAAGTTCTATCGTATTATAAATAATAATTATCATTTTAAACTTACTCTGTGTTGGGTGACTCTGTGGTTTGAAATCTGCTACATTCATCACAAAATCATCATCATTGATGAAGTTTGCCCTGCCCATAGACACAATTGCAAATTTGAACTTTTCAAACTCCTTCTCTGGGAAACTTAATTTCTTTTGAATTCTTTCTGCAATCGAAATCCTATCTAAGTAAATTTATTCATAAAGAAGTAACTGATAATTACCTTTAACCTTTCCAAATGTTTCTCCTTGTTTGATTTTTATCAAGAACGGTGTGCCAAACGTTGAAAATACGTCCTTATGGAAATGTGCACATGGTATAAGTAGTTCATCTTCGGCTACATATATTTCATCTGCTGGGACCTCTTCTATCCTGTAAATTTTTGAGCCATTCTGCATCAACATCTCCAATAACGTGTCTTCCTTAGGTCCTAAACAAACTTTACTGCAATTTACTTCGGTCAACCTGTAAATAAAATTTATAACTTTTAAATGCCACGATCAGGGTACTTATCACAATGGTTTTAACCTTAATTTTCCAGTACTTCCTTCACCAAACTCAATTTGTTTCTTAGCTTCTTCAAGCAAGTCTCCAACAGTTCCACCTTTGTTGGGATACAAAATCAATTCCTTCTCCTCCTTCATTTTAGGGCCCAGGTATACACACTTGAATTGCTTTTTATTTTCAAGCTCGTTCACCCTTATACTTAGCGGTTGGTAGAATATCTTTTTAGGCATTTTAGGTTTTGAGTACACCAACAGATCCTTAAGGGTGCCCTCAAAGGTGCACTTCAACGGATTCCCTGGGCTGTCCTTATAACTCTGACACTTGAAAAACTGAAGCAGGTAAGGGTCCGTGCCCACCCTTTGAGCAACGGCCCTTGCCAACTGATCATACGTCATACGTAAAGAGAGCTCCATGGTGAAACCCTGGTCATTGGGGATGCACTTATCTACAAAAGTAACTTCCACCCTATAAAACAGATCTTTAAAGAATTCTATACAAGTTGGCAGGTCAGAGAGTTCCTCCCTTTCTTCTTTTTCAAATACCAGTATATCACCATCCATCAGCTCATCTAATACCTAAAAATATAAATGATAGTAACAGCTTTAATTTTGATGAATCATTTAACATACCTTTTCTAACGGTTCATTAAGGTTGTTAATTTTTTCTATCATATTAGGTCTAATTTCTTCATAAAGTACTAATTCCGTATCTGCAGGGAAACCGGCCCTTTCGTTGAGTAATGGCACAATATCGGCCAGTTTACTTGTAACCGGCAAATAGGCATGCCCACAATAATGCATTTTCTTTTGTTTCGGGTCGTATAACTTAAAAAACATTAAAACGTCTGTATCCTTATCGAATGGAGGCAAAGTCGCAGCACCTGAGTCCGGAGACAGTAACTCGAGGAATATATTCCAAGGGTTCTGATTTTCTGAGGCATCTATGACACTTTTATGCAGCTCTGCTTCTAGGTCGAGCATGCTCGGCCTGAAGGTATTGTTGGACCGGGTGTTGAACGGCCACGGCCTTATTTGTTCTGGGGGGTACTTAAAGCTATCAGCTAACATTTCCATCATTTCCGCTACGGTTGCCGCCTTCTTTATCTTAAATACGCGGTATAACACCTTTTCCGGGTCGTAGAGATCATTCCCTTGGTGTCCATCAAATGAGTCTTCTAGTAGGATGTTGAGGGTCATGTAGAGGTGTGCTTCGCTGCGTTCCTTCCTCCTTACTTGCTCCATGCGCTTTTCCTCTGCTAATCTGTCAGCTAGTTCAGTGGGTATATCTGCATCTGTCACCTAAAGTACGAATCAATATTAATTGAAAGGATTAACAATCTGATTATTATAGATATAACTTAAGTATGAGGTGAAATTAAATTTATGTTTTAACCTTTATACCATTTTTGGTGTAAGGCAAATAAATACCTGAAAACATAAAAAAATGAAACAATAATAATAATAATAATAAGAAATATAAATAATCATGAAAATTATTTTGTTTGATGATTTTTATCAAACCAAGGCTGATTTTGATAGATGTATTAAATTTATTAATACACATTAAAAATAATTGAAGTTTACATCTTTTATAAGGTAAATAATGATTATATAAAAATAAAAAATAAACAATATTGTTTATAACAAATAAAAATAATTAGATGTATGAATACTTCCAATAATTAACTTTAAAAAGTAATAACAGTAACAAATCTGTTGGTTTACTTGAAGAAAGAAAAATGTAACTTATATTAGTAACAAACCTCTTGTAATACGTTATGAAGTTCAGAATCCCTAATGTAAACCAACATGTAAGCATTGGTGCAATGCTTCACCGTCATATTCATGTCCTCATCGTGACCGCCATAATTATGTTCAATTGCTTCCTGTTTTGTACATCGTGAAACTACATCATCATCAAACTTGCACCACTTGCCATCACCTTCAAGTACGTTCAATAACATTTTATGGTTAAATCAATAATAAATTACTTACCCCTAGGATTAATAAATACTACGTAGTGTCCTCCATGATTGTCACCTGAGTGAACCAACACGGCGTGTAACGTGTAATTAGCTGGGTTGGCCGAATCGCGATCCTGCAAGTAACTATCCAAAGAGATCTTCTCGTAAAACTCAAATCTATCGTTAAATTTAACTGAACAATCTGTTATAGGATCGTACTGAAACCGCATCAAGTGCAAGTGCAGAATAGGAGGGAATTTGGAGAAGAGGACGCCCTTCTCTGCATCCTGAAGGCCGTGCTCACCCGCATCGTACTTGTTCTCCCCATCCAGCGTTTCACGTGCCGTGTAATCCTTGAAGGATTCGTCAACTAGAAATTATACTAATGAGATTTTATTTTCAATCAATTACACTTAATAAATTACATTCTCTGAAACAAAAAATTGTTATATAAATATATGTTTAACTTACTATTTTTCTTGCCCTTAATATTAAGTTGGATATCATAAAATGTTTCTGTCCGTGTGCTAGTGTAATCAACATTTTTGCATCGAATATAAGATATCATTTTTCCTTCAAACAGCTTAGGAACTGTGCCTTCCACACATGTACCTTTCATTTTACTCTCTAATTTATCTAGTAACACCTAAAATGATTGAATTGCAGGAAGAAGAAACAGTGTATATGGAATCTTACTCTTAAGAATTCTTGTACATCGTGTTGCATGAAGGAATCGAGCGTTTCCCAACCGAAGCTCTTTGTCAATTTCTTAGTGCCGACGGGTTTATCGCAAAACTGTAATTCGTGAAACACCCTCTGCAGAGCGAGCGCCACTGATTTAGTGGAGTCATCAGACTCGGTGGGCATCTTGTATACAGCCTTCCTGAGCTGATTGGTGAAATAGAGTGTTTGCAGTAAGGAGTTCATGTAGCACGTGGCACCCTGATTTTTTAAGCCTACATAGCCGGTGTGTTTTTTACTGTCCCACGATACACCGTGTGGGGCATCGGCTGTAACGTGCACCTCTAGAGTTATTGTATCGTCCTTTATGTATCCCTTCTCTGTGTCTAGGACATCGTTCCAGCTCATAAAGTGAGAGAAACCCCAATCATTTTCCTATAGATAATTAATTATTAAAAAATATGTTTCTATTGAAACATACACAACATTCACTCACCATGCACCAATCGAGAATTTTCATAATTTTGATTTATATATTTTAGAATTTAACATAACCAAAAATATTGTATCATAATTTTATAAACCAGCTAAATAAAATGACTGTTGTGTTCTTGAAAACAGGTTCCTAATTATATTAAACGGGTACCATTTTAAATACATAGATGACACAACTCTATTACTATTGCATATTCAATTTTTTGTATTAAAAATAAAAGTTTCACTATTGACTTTTAAGTGTTTGAAGTTTTAACTCACCTTGGAATAAAATAAATGTTGTATTTTCCTTGAAAATGGCTCGATGTCTGGTCTGACAGACAGAAGCCGGAGTTCAGCCACCGCGTAACAGGACCACGAACTGGACTCGCTCTCTCCGTTGCACTGCAAGAAGAAGCCTAGCGACCTGGTGGCCGGCGTTCGTTCCTGTGCGTGGCTCGTCCTGGGCATAACCATGATCTTCCACGGCAAGTTTCTCACATAGCACGGTGGTGACAACACTGAATCCTAATTGAAAGGTGACATTAAATTTTTAGCTTGAAAATATATAAATAAATAAAATAAATGATATAAATAAATTTAACAAATATTGTTTGTAAAGAATATAATTAACATTTTTATACCACTATTTATAGAAATAAAGATGATTATTTATTTATTTATTCATTCATTTTACTGGGACTAGTTCTATTATAAAAATTATATTTTAAAGTACTTAGTTTCATGATTACCTTGTAATAATAAAAAAATAAATAATCTTATTATTATATTTATATATATAGAAAAGTTAAGTTTTTTCTTTATTTTAAGATACAAGAATTAACAACTATTACTCACATCTTTTTTATGTTTTGTTCATTTGCTAATAATAAATTAATGTATGGATCTGTTGTGTGGTCCCATACACACAATATAATATAAACTGTATTAAAAGTGTACAAAACAATTTTTTAAGACTTGTCGATTATAAACTGGGTGTAATACATATTCAAGTAAATTATACCAATATATTGGATGATCTACAAATGCATGGTAAAGAGTTCTGTTCTTCTAACAAGATGGAGCAATAATAATATAATGCACATAGGATTAGGTTGCTACAAAATGCAAACTTTTAGAGCAATTAATCGGACTGTTTGAATGGCTTGCTTAGATCCCCAAATATGACATTAGATTTTTTGGGAATACCTGAAGATCAAGTATAATTTAGAGATATTAGTGAAAATTTTGTTGCCTCTCCAATTCTATATTTCTAGGGTACGACAGTATTATTTATATTAATTATACCCTTCAAGAAAATCTCAAAAACAAACATCGGTTAGAATCAGTTGGTTTAAAATGATAGGCGAGCAAAAAGTTTGTAGTGTAATTTATGTTTATTGTAATTAGAATACGACATGCAAATGATCAAAACTGCTTTTATCTTTTGTATTACATTATTTGGCAGATAAGAGCAAGTATCTGCTTTACAATAACAATGAAAAATACTCTCTGAACTGTATTATAACCAACTCTGATTAAAAAAAAATATACAAGCCATACATAAAAAAATGTGAATTAAATAAAAATTATAACTAGATTTAACAAAAAATGTTGTAAGATGATATTTATAGTTTTGTATTTGTTTTACCACTATATTTGGGGAATAACAAGTGAAAGCAACAGTTAAAGTTCCCTAAACAATTAAACAAGTGCAAAAACAAAATCAATTAATAACAAATAAAATCAAAAATGATTAAGAACTACAAAAAAAACAGTTGATGTGAAAAAATGCTAAAAAGCATTTAAAAATGAAATAACACTACAGACAATTTTACAGTAAAAAAGCAATAACAAACAATAAAAGTAGTTCGACACTGACAAAAAATGAAAGAACGAAATGAATTGAAAATTATTTAAAAATAATTGAATAGCTATTTCAAAAATGAATGTCATGTTAGTAGAAAATAGTTTCTTTTTAAGATATTAATTAAAATTATGAATTTTTAAAAAATAACAATAAAATCAGTTAAATTAAACAAGAGAAAACAATTGCAAATTATATAAATACAAAATAATTCAAATTTTAAAAAGGCATAAAACAATTGAATATCTCTGCAGAAAGCAATTGAAATTTGATAAAGATAATTAAAAACGTAAAAATAAAATTCACAGTTAATAAAATGAGATAAATTAAATATAAGAAAACAATTTGAGTTAAAGTTAAAATTTAAAAAAAGGTCAAAACAATTGAATATCTCTTAGTCTTTTTCAAAAATGATTAAAAACCTTAAAAAATAATAATTAACGATTAATAAATTCAGTTTAACAAAAGAAAACCATTGCAAATTGTAAAAACAGTTGAAATTTGTTAAAAATAATCAAAAACGTCAAAAAAAATTACATACATTAACAATAATTAAAATTAAAAAAAAATAAACTAAATAAAACAAAAGAAAACAATTTAATATTATAAAAAATCGTTTATATTAAAAAAAAGTCAGAACCATTAAATATATCTACAGTAAACAATTGAAGTTTTTTTAAAATAATTGAATTATTATTAGAATCGGTTAAATTAAACTAAAGAAAACAATTGGAAATTATAATTTAAAATAAAGTTAAAATTTAAAAAAGTTCAAACAATTGAATATCTCTGCAGAAAACAAACAAACAAAAGAAACCAATTGATTATTATAAAAAAAGCAGTTGAAATAAAAAAAATCAACAATTGAAATCTATACAGGAAACAATTGAGATTTGTTAAAAATCATTAATAACATTTAAAAAATAACAATAAAATAGGTTAAGTTAAACAATAAAAAACAACTGTCAATTATAAAATCAGTGGAAATAGAAAAAAGTAAAAACAATTGAATATCTGAAAAAAAAAACAATTGAAATTTGTATGTTGAATTAATTACTTATTTAACCCATGGTGAAACAATTTTGTATTAGTCATAAAATGAATTGAAGTTTCGTTAAAAAATAATTGTAAACATTAAAACCACTTAAACAATTGAATGCCACATGAGGAATCAATAGAAATTTACAGAAGTTTCTAAAAAAAAAAATATTAACAATCGATAAAAGAAAAATTTGAAAAGCGAAAAGAATTGAAAATTATTATTAAAAGGAAAATAATTAAAACAGAAAGTTTAAAAAAAAACTGGTGGAAATTAATTGACAATCAATAAAAACTAAAAATAATTAAAAACAATTGATATTTATAGAAGTTTACAAAACAAAACAAAAACTATTATTTAAAAAAATTAAAAATGTTAAAAATAAAACTCAAAAATAATAAAATCAGATAAATTAAATATAAGAAAACAATTTTACTTTATAAAATAAAGTTAAAATTTAAAAAAAAAGGTCAAAACAATTGAATATCTCTTTGTCTTTGTCTAAAATGATTAAACACCTTAAAAAAAATAATTAGTGATCAATAAATTCAGTTTAACAAAAGAAAACAATTGCAATTTGCAAATTTAAAAAAACCGGTGAAATTTGTTAAAAATAGTCAAAAACGTCAAAAAAAATACATACATTAACAATGATTAAAATCAAGTAAATAAAACAGAAGAGAACAATTTAATATTATGAAAGAAACATTCAAAATTTTAAAAAGTCAAAACAATTGAATATATCTACAGTAAACAATTGAAGAAAACAACTGGAAATTATAATAAAAAAAGATAAAATTTATAAAAGTTAAAACAATTGAATATGTCTGCAGAAAACAAACAAACAAAAGAAACCAATTGATTATTATAAAAAAAAAGCAGTTGAAAATTTTGATTAAAACACTTAGAACCTTTCTTCAATATTTAAATATTATTATATTTATATTAAAATATTGAAGAAAGGTTCTAAGTGTTTTAATCAAAATTATTATTATCTTCAATCAACCAAATTTACAGTTGAAAATTGTTAAAAATCATTAATAACATTTAAAAAATAACAATAAAATAGGTTAAGTTAAACATTAAAAAACAATTCCCAAATATAGAAACAGTGGAAATAGAAAAAAAGTAAAAACAATTGAATATCTCTGCAAAAAACAATTGAAATTTGTTTGTTAAATTAATTTCTTACTTAACCCATGGTGAAACAGTTTTGTATTAGTCATAAAATTAATTGAAGTTTGTTAAAAATAATTGTAAACATTAAAACCACTTAAACAATTGAATGCCACATGAGGAATCAATAGAAACTTACAGAAGTTTCTAAAAAAAAATATTAACAATCGATAAAAGAAAAACTTGAAAAAACGAAAAGAATTGAAAATTATTTTTAAAAGGAAAATAATTAAAACTGAGAAAGTTAAAAACTGGTTGAAATGAAATGACAATAAAAACTAAAATAATTAAAAACAATTGATATTCATAAAAGTTTACAAAACAAAACAAAAACCATTAACAATCTATAAAATCAGTTGAAAAAATTTGAAAAAAGAAAAATAGTTGAAACTGAGAAAAGAGCTAAAACACAAAAAAAACAGTAGAAATTGTTTGATAATTGCAAAAACAAAAGACAATCAATAAAAGCGAAATAATTGAAAACTATCGAGAAATAAGAGAGTTGAAGTTGACAAAAAATGCTAAAACAATTAAGCATCACTGGAGAAAACAATCGAATTGAATATAGAAACAATCAAGAATCGATCAAAACAGTTTGTTGTCAAAAAAAACAAATAAATACATAAAATAGTTTAAATTGAAAGAAAAAAACATTTTTTGTTTGGATAAACAAAAATAATTGAAAACACCTAAAATGGTTAGAAGTGCAAAAATAAATTCAATTTAAACTGATAATTTGGCAAAAGAACTTCAAATGATTGTAATGACAATGATTTTTTTAATTTGCAAAAAATGACAATGACTAGTATTTACAATTTTTCAGATTCAGTTAAAAATGCTTGAATGTTGAGTTAAGTAAAGATTTTAGAAAACACTACAAAAACTTTGTTTTACCACTGTATAATATTTGAAAAATTGTGTCTATAGTTTTGACCACAAACCGGTCATTATTTTCTCAAATCCTTACTTAACCAGTCAACTGTGTCGCTCCGTTTTGAATGTGTGAATTTCGCGAACAGAAATACAGAAATTCACACCTTCAAAACGGAGCAACACAATTAACTGGACACAAACATCCCATAACCTACAAACTTAAAAAATATAATATAAACAATGTGTGGCTCCGTGTAAATTTCTATATGTCACGAAAATTGATCGATGATGAGTATACTCGTCAAACTCAGTTAACTGGTTATAATTGTACCAAGTAAATACTGACCCCATTTAAAAAATGAATTTAAAACAACCTTCCATACAATCTGTCAAGATTTTGTTCGTTATTAGAGTAGGTGGCGTGTATAAACAATATCCAGCATAAACTTTGAAAGTGGGATATCTCTTTCAAAGTTTATGCTTGATATTGTTTATCCAAATTTAGTTATCCAAATATTTAAATAATTCTTATAAACCCTAATGTATTAAAAATGTAATATTTACTTAGGTAAGCATCTTTCTTGTAGATTATATATCAACAACATTCAAAAACTGAATACTTACAATTATTACTGTAAACTATTCTGCATTCTCATTTTGTCCTTTATGAGATTTATATCATATAAATAAGATTAATAAGTTAGATAAATGGCACTTCTAATTAAATCATTATTTAAAATTGTATTGTTTTGTTTGTTTGTAGAGTATATAGTGTGTATATAAACTTTGCATTTCCTCGCACAGTTGTATAAATATTTAATGTACTCTTATAAATCTTAACCTAATATTTTCAAAGAATTTGTCTTTTTCATATAACAACCTTGTTTCATTTCAAATTTTAACCTACTATATAATCTGCTTAATTTTATATTAAATTTTAACTTACTATATACAGGGTGTCCCGTTAATGCGGGGAAATGGCTGAACCATAGATTCCTGGGGTCAAAATATGATGATTTAACACAACTTATCTATATCCAAAAATTTACGGTTAAGCCGGAATTTGTCTTCAAAGTTTCAAATTTTTTTATTTCTTTTGTTTATAACAATTGAACGCTTTATTCGATTTGAATGAAATTAATTATTAATAACTACCTTAGTATAATACATCATTTAAGTTATTATGGACATTAGTGAATAACACAAAATATAGAAAACTGTAGTACCACCACTTAAAAACTAAAATATTTTTTTTATTAGTGCATCCAATAAAAACTAAAAAAATACTGCTTAAAAGAGAATTTGATTTTAAAACTTTTTTGTCTCTTAATAAAATTTGATATCTTGTACGGTTTTCGCACAAAAAAATAAAATATATTTTTTTTATCTAGTAAAAACAAAATCTAGTTTTCCATCAAATCGAAAATATATGTTTTTCGTGGCCGTCTTTGTTTAAAAAATTTAAATTATGTAAAATAATAATTACTGAGTGTCTTTAAATCATTTATTGTTAATTTTATTATAGTTCATAAATATTCACATTTGCAGCAAGCAGATTTCTTGCTTGTATTAGGATTTTGCGAAGAAAATTGTTTAAAAAGTGTTAGATATTGTTTCGATTTATTGTATCAATTGATATTATTTAATTTTTATTCAATTGAATACGTTGATTTACTTATTAATGAGTGCAAATCTGCATACTATATTCATATTTTATTTTTTTGTGCCAAAACCGTAAAGATATAGCAAATATTATTAAGATACAAAAAAGTTTTAAATTAATTGGTCTTTCAAGAAATATTTTTTTAGCTTTTATTGGATGCACCAATAAAAAAATATTTTAGTTTTTAAGTTGTGGTACTACTGTTTTTTATACTTCCGGTCAATCACTAATGACCATAATAATTGAAATGATGTATCATATTATGGTAGTTATTAATAATAAATTTCATTCAAATCGAATAAAGCGTTCAATTGTTATAAACAAAAGAAATAAAAAATTTTGAAACTTTGAAGACAAATGCCGGCTTAACCATAAATTTTTGGATATAGATAATTTGTGTTAAATCAACATATTTTGACCCCAGGAATATATGGTCCAGCCATTTCCCCACATTAACGGGACACCCTGTATAATCTGCTTAGGATATTTCAACTTTGAGATAATATCTTATTATTATAATAAATACAATATAATAATTGATGTACAGAGATAATGTTTACTATTACACCATAATTACACAATCTATTGTATCTGATTGGAGTGGTACATGACGCTCACCTTTAATTTACTGAATTGTGGAACGGAATAGCGAAACGTGGCCTCAGAGCGGGCCTCGTCCTCCTCCATGTCGGCGTCCTGGACGCTCATGTTGGGATCGAGCTGCGGGCCTATGACAACGTCTCCGTTCTGCGAGTCCATCTCACCTCCACCTGCATCTGTCATGTATTCCATTGGAGTAACTAACAACGATAAATTACGGCCATGTATTCAAAAAGCGATAGCACGCCCCGACTAGATAATTTTGACAGTGCGGACAGTCAGCCTGTTCGTTGGCTTCGGTTGGGGAAAAGGTGGCAGTTGTGCGGTTGTGTTTTCAGTGTGTGTGGGAGGTGTGTGCGCGGCTGGAAGGTTAGGTTCGGTAATGATTTTGCGTTTCGAGTATTTTTTTCGGGTGGAATTGCGACGGGTACGTTGTGTTGGTAGCCGGTGCGTTAACTGTGGGTGGTGTTTATTTCTGGTGATTTGGTCGCGTCTCGGGGCCGGACTTGGTGGAAAAAACAAGTGACACCGCAGCTGTCAAAATGTGGTTTTAAAATGTCATGGATGCGCCGCCACGGCGGGGCTGTTTTTTCCGTCGCGTTTTCGCACGGGCAACTACGCACGCTGGAGCACGGCGAATCGGCAGGAATTCGCCGTGGGAATAAGCACGTCGGATGATAAAAATGCACATTTTTTTTAAGGGTTACCTTCTTGAGTTTCCATCTCCTCGACATCGCTGGTTACGTTCTGCGGGTTGATCTCGTTCCTCCTCTCGCCGGTCACGTGGTTCATGTTGAGGGGTGGCGTCTTTGGGAGCGACGTCTTCTCCTTGCAACCGGTCCCGAAAACGCTCCTGGTCCTCTTCCCGTTGACGTACTCTTTGTCCGGCGTTACACAATGGAAAACCGGATGATTATGCGAACTATTCTTGGTGCTGGATACGGCGGTCAGTTTGACGAAGTGCTTACTCGCGATGCGCCCAATGTCTGCTGTTTTTTAAACCCTCAGGACGAGGGGTGCACATAACAAACATATATACGCCCCGTGTTTCTCGATTCTACGCTGATTTCGATTTTTATGCGATGTTAACTTAACGGTGAACCGCGTGCGCCCTTCACCCGAAGAGCCGTCTCCTCCTCGGCGCTCTGGTCGCCTTCACGTGCGTAAGCGATAGCCGGACCTAGCAGATCGCGGGGCCGACACTATTCACTTTGCACATCAGGAAAATAAACAAAATGGAGGTTTTCTGCTGCCTTCAAAAATTTTTAGACAGAATTTCACACGGTCACTGTCAAAACACACCAGGCGCTCCCTATGATCAAATTACACAACAAACGGTACACTCACCTCTGACGCAGACACCTGCATTATCCACGCCAACCAATTTTACACAAATTCCGATCGTTAGTTACTCTAATCGGAAAGTCGGTAGTTAGCAACGCCATTAAAACCCATAAAACAAAAACGAATTGTGTTCATTTGTTATGTGTCATTTGCATTCAACTATTTTAGCGGGAGTTTTGAAATGGACATGCAAAACAAAAGCCGACAAACTCCCAAAGTAATTTAAAAAATACAAATATGTTGAATTTTTTTTTCATAAGCAGCTGATTAAATTCAATATGTAATATAAAATAATACTAATAAAAATTTTCCTAAAATAGTGCCTAAATTTATGTGAGGTATTTGTTTACTCCAATTTGCACGTTTGTTTTGTTGAATAGTGGTCCCACTACAAATATACTTGTTCCACTACTGTTATTATTTATGTTCTAACAATGTTAAACTACTTTTTCAAGTGCTTTTTATAATGTTTGTAATGTGCGCCACTAAAAAAGCATTTATGTTCTTATGTTGTGGTACCACTGTATTTTACATTTGTTGTCAATCAATGATACCCATAACAACTAAAATGACGTGTTATGATCATCACCAATAATAAATTTCAGTAGATCGAATATGGCTTATAAGTAAAATAAATATATTTTGTAATTTCAACGACTAGTTTTGTATATAAATAAGTTAGGTTAAATCATCACATTTTGATACTAGGAATCTATTTCCTACATTAATGAGACACCCTGTATAAGTAAAAAAATTATGGTTGTATTTTAAATAAATTTTCAACTTAGTCAATTGTTTTGACAAAGTTTATTTGTTTATCTATTTAATTTGTTTTATGGTCAATTCAACAGTATTTAGTATGTGTACTTGAAATGACAACATGGCATAAATTAAACAGATGTAGGATAATTTTACATCTAAAATCATATTTATTTAATTTTAAAGTAATAATTGGAGATGTTAATAATTACAGTTTTAATTTAATTACAAAATCTATCAAACTTGATATTTAGATACATCTTGTTTATGCTTCATCAATGAGAATTAAATAATAATTGAAAATGTGTCACTACAGAACACGAATGTTTTTTACTCAAGGGATAAATTGTTTATTATACAATCAATAAATTAAAGTAGTTAAACAAATAATTTCTATTATTTATTTATCTGATATACAGTACCTTACAAACTGCCGAAGATAAGATCCAATCATAATAACCTGTCAAAAAAACTTTTCTTTAATTAAAAAGAGATATATTTGTGACTTATATGGAGTTGAATAAATCAATAATTAAACCCAGTTACATTCCTTCCGTCACTGTTTACTATTCATAACTGTAGTGTACATTGAAATAATACTGTAAGTAAGTACGGAATATAAATGTGTTTAATTATCGATTTAAAAAAAAAGTAACCACAAATTATTTTAACCGTATTTTTATTATAATTGTTAAAGTATATAATAATAATAATAATGATAAGATGAGCCCGAAACCCAAAATAGAAAACACTTAAATGTATATACAAAAATTAGATGTTTATACAAATGAAAAACCTCGCACCTACTATTGTTTCATTTTCAAAATCGCTCTTTACAAAAAAATTACTAGTACCTGGTACAAATGAATAGTTGTGTAGGGGTGGGGGGGAAACGGTTATGTAAACAACCTACGTGGCAGGAGGGGTCGCCTCACGCTTACAGTCACAAGGTAATTAAATGCTTATATAAAATCGATTATTACGAGCCACGACTATCCCGCCAATCTAATTGATTCGTTCCTGTATAAAAGTTCAATCGTATAAAAATCACTCCCTTCTTACTATAGTATATGTATAAATATATTGCTACAGGATCATCTACGTTTATAAAAAAAAAAAGTACAGAAAACTCAATTCCCCAAAATGGCATAGAAGAGGAAAGTTTTTATTTACAAGGCCACTGTTACTCCCGAGGAACATTTTAGCCCGCCGCTTTGTCCCAAATTTAAAACCTACCAAGTTGGGCATGCATCTCGATATATTGTATTTCGTTAACCTGTTTCTATATATATATATAAAATAAATTAATTAATCAATAAAAATTGTATCGAATCGGTAAAATCTGTAGCAATAACAAAAAACAATAATTAAGACCGCATATTTTATATGTGTAGCGTAATTCAATAAGTTTGTAATGGCTAAGTACTAGAGCTGAAGCTTTAAAAAATTAAATATATACAGTGACATTGGCGTTGCACGAGGGTCGCTCAGTTTTGCACGTCGTCTCCGTCGATGCTCTCGTCCTGGGCCGAATCCTCTCCCGATCCGTTTCCAGCTTGGATCGATCCACGCTTCGAAGAACCCAGGCGGGACGTTGACAGACCCATACCACCCTGATTTCGCCTGGTAAACATACACAATCGTATTAATTCCGCTGCATTTGCTATTCACATCGGATAGTTAATAGATTAGGGAAATCAAAAAACGGGATGCAATTAATCAAAATCAAATAGAAACACACGCACACGCTAAATAGTGTTATATAGATTAAGTGCTAGGGTTATGTAGAGCATCTCTAATCCATACAACATACCAATGATTAACCTAAAACTTTGATGGTTTCCACTTGACAAATCACGTTTTCGAGCTGGAATAAAACATTTACGATGAATTAATTTCTCACTTAACCCGTGGTTAAAACAAAAGATTTCAAAAGTTACTTTATAATACATAAACACATTTAGTAAATAAAAACATGGCAAATCATTTCATATTATCATAGACTAAAGATTCATATATAATGCTAATCACATGATGGGAAACAAATTAAACCCTTTCATATAATATATAATGGCAGGTTTTATAATATTTCATAAAAGTCTACAAAAATATGAGTTTAAAGTCAACTTTTACAGCCGTATTAATAAACCGAGATTAATTCTCGGATTGTAGAATCCTAGATTAATTGTCGTATTTTTATGTTACATTTAAATATCACTGGTTTTATGTTGATATGACGGAACAGCTGATGGTATTGTCAAAATAACCCGTGAATGTCAGTTGAGGAGCATGTGCAAAGTTTGTTTGCAAAAACATTAAATGAAAATAATTTTACAATGTTCATTGAAAATAATTATCGACTGTACTTACTTTAATCTTGATTAAATAAAAACAATGCTTATTCCTTGTCCCTTATCACACAAACTAACTTTGCAAACAAACCTTTCACGTCCTTCTTTACTGACATTCACGTCAGCTGTTCCGTGACACCAACGTAAAACCAGTGATATTCAAATGTTACTAAAAAAGTTACTAAATCTGACAATGAATCTAGGATTCTACAATCCGAGAATTAATCTCTGACTATTAGTACGGCTGTTTAAATAAGTGTCCTTTAACGAATGATTTGTTCGTTGGTATTCCTGAAATCTTGCCAATGTTTTGAAAATGTAATCAAATATCTGAAAAGTGGCAAAACTGAATTTTGACAGTATTCAATTCCCCAGTTCGCATTTATTGTCAACATAACCTCAAATATTATTTATATTAATAGTCGAGATTATGTTCGCGATAAAAGCGTAACGAATGAAAAACGGGGTCTTTACGATAAAGGAGACTTTTTCATAAAGTGTTGTTTAAACATGAATTAATAAAGTAAAGGCACTTTTTGTATTTGAAGGAGACTTTAGTAAGATTATGGAACCTGCTGTAATAAAAGTTTCATGCTAAAATATTATTACATATCCTTTTAAAATAAACATTTAATTTATATTACATTCCCTGTATGTGAGATAAATATTCTATTTGATCATTCTGGTATACAATTAGCATAAATTATGTATTGTAATAATTGCATTCAGATTTTACATCTACACAAAAAATATTTTCTTTTTATAGGTGTGTGTAAAACCAATTATAAGACATACAAAATATTAGCACATTAAAATCAATTGGTTTTATTAACAACAGGGGCTGCTCGATACTTACTGAAGATCAGGATTTGCGATCACCCTAGCCATCGCCCTTAAATACCAATTAGTATTCGCTCACAAAAGCTATGTCGATTTATTACTTACCTCAATTTGCTCTTGAGATTGCTGTTTTCGCGGTTAAGCAACTCCTGCGATTCCAACATGTCCTCGTAGTCCCTCTGGAATTTACGTTTCTGCATCTTCTCCCTGCTGATTTCCTCCTCGGCCTCGTCCAGCTGTCTCTTGAGGACCCTGATGCGACCGTTCACCTTCTCCAGCTGTTCTTTGTACTGATCGGCGTGCCTTCGCTCGTCCTCCAACTGGAGCAGGAGTTCCTTCAGTTTCTTGTCCAGTTTCCTGTTCGTCTTCTGTTGTGTGAACCTCTCCTTTGCCTCAACCTAAATGCAACAACAAATGAAAAATATATTTCACTCAATCAAGCTTTGTTTTTTTTTACATTTGCTTTTTTTCATATGAATTGGCTACAATTAAATATAAGCAAATGCTTTTTTTAAACATGATAATTTTTAGGAGCATACAATTGAGCTGAACAACTAGACATAGAGAAAGTGCAGCATCGTTAGTTCAGGCCTACAATTGGATGGGTGACTGGTGGGTTATAATTAATGGCACATTGGAGTAACATTTACACACAAATTGGTTGATAGTACTACTAATTATTATTATGATTTTCAGAAAAAAAACATGATGAATTTGTGTCTTATTCAAATAAAAATATATTTGAAGCTTGAGCATCACACTTTTAGAGATATAAAGGATAAAGTTAAGGGAATAATCATAATTTCATTACCTTATTATAGACCTTAGCGGTATAGAAGTATTTTAGAAAATTAAAATGAAGGTTGACCAATTGGAAATTTTTAAAAATGATTAATTACATACCTCCAGCTGTTCTTCGAGGTTTGTAATCTTGCTCTCGAGGGCGGCGATGGTGGCTTTCGTCTTCGTCCTCTGGGCGGTCTCCAATTCGGCGAGTTTCGCCTTAAGTTCCTTGTTCTGCCTCTCTAGCAGCAAGCGGCTGGATTCTTGTTTCTGTGACGTGGATCTTTCGTTGGCCAGTTCGGCGGTTAGCTGGTCAACCGTCATCTGCGCCTTGCGGGCCCTGTCCACGAGGATCTCGTTGTTGCTCTGCTCCTCCTCCAGTTCCTCTTCGAGGGTGGCTATTCTGGCCTCCAATCGGCGTTTCTCGTCAATTAATAATGTTCCTGAAATTAAAAACAATTAATTATTTATTTTTTTCTTTTAAAAATTGACGTGGTTATGAATTAAATATTATTATTATCAATGTATACCTTTTACCTTTCAGTCTAGGTGATGATAATAATATACTTAATTAAATTCTACCTGATAATGATGATAATACTTACAATACAACATACATTTTTAAGGTGAAAACCAACTTTTTAAGTGTACATTAGCTACCATGATTAGCATGTAAGAATACGCTTTAAAGAGTGTTTTAAAATCAACTCTTAAATTGTACTTACGTTAGCTTGTAAGAATACACTTTAAGAGTTGGTCTTAAAAGGGGATTAATGTTATATGTTAAGTATTATCACATGAAGATTTAATTTAGGATTGAAATGGTATGAGATATACCTTTGTTGGCGTTACTGTTGATTTCCTCTTGGAGTTCATCCCTCTCCGCTTCAGCGGCCCGCTTGGCTCGCTCCGAGGCGGCCAGATCCTCGCTCACCTGCATCAGGTCGGCCTCCAGCGTTTTGACCTTACGCTCGGCGTCCTTACTGGAGGCGGCTAGCTCGTCGCGAGCCGCCCTTGCCTCTTCGGCGTCCCTCGTCGCCTCCTTGCACTGCTGCTGGGATTTCTTCAGCTGTTTCAGCGCGTCCTCTTTGACCTTACATTGCAGCTCCACCTGGGACTCCATCTCCTTCAGGTCACCTTGAGAGAACATACCGGAAATTTAATAAAAACGCTCTTACCAAAGTAAAAAAATAATCAATATCAAAATGACATTTAGAATAAAATGGTTATGTTAACCTATTTTTGCGCATATCTCAATATTAAAGCTTTATTTTAGATCTAGTTAATCACTATCAACCTATATTTTACCCACCCCTCGTTACTGCTTAACCAGTGCTAATTACATCATTTTCCTTTTAAAAAATATATATTAGTTTTTGTTTTTTAACATCCACAAAGACTGATTAAATTAAAGGCCTTATATATATATTTAAGCAATAATTAAATAATAAGTAAACATATTTTATATTTTTAACTATAATTATTAATACCTTCCAATTTTTTCTTGGCTGCAACAGCCGCACTCCTCTGTTTCCTCTCCTCGTCGAGTTCGGCTTCGAGATCCCTCAACTGTTTCACGATACCGCGCCGTTTCTCCTCGGCCTGTTCCTCCTTGGCCTGCACGTCTCTTTCGAACTGCGCCCTCAGGGCCTGCATGTTCACCTCTAGCCTTAACTTAGCGTCTTCGGTGAGCTGCAGCTCGTCTTCCAACTCCTCATTCTGAGCCTTAAGCTCGGCCAATTGGGATTCCAGGGAGCGTTTCGCCTTCTCCAGCTCATGAACATTTTTATCGGCAGTACCTATCAAGAAATTAATACATTACAAATTCAAATAATAATATCTAGATATCTGTACCTTGGTTATTAACTAATTCATCTAATTCTGCCTGCAATTGCCTCTTGACGCGTTCTAATTCTTCTATCTTCTCCGAAGACTCGTCTAGTTCTCGGCTCAGAGATAGAACTCTCGTTTCCTTTTCCCTGGCTTCACGTTCAGCAGCATCCCGTTCAGACGCGTTACGTTCACCAATCGCCTTTTCTTCCGCTAGAGTTTTGTCAAAGTTCTTTTGTTTCTTCTCTAACTCGGCAACCTGTTATTTAATACATAGATTTATCAAATTGAAGATAACACCAATGTAATAAAAATAAACTTAAAACTACCATCTTTGATAGAATATTTAATCAACAATTTTAGTCAGTAAGGAGAATTACTTAAGAATGAAAATAGACATTTTTAATTATTGAATGTTGTCAGTAAGGATTTGAGAAAACACTGTTTTTACTTTCCCTATATAGTATATATAGGGGAAGTATTGTTTTCGTGCATGAAAAAGTCTGTGGGCGCTGTATCTCAAAAACGAATGATGCAATTGAGATGAAACTTTAAACTTAAGGTTTTATTGTTAAAAACTGGAACTGAAAAGCTTTTGGTAAACGTTCATTAACCGGAAGTGGATGTTTACTCGAGGCGTTTTTTTGAGTTTTCTCGATATTTTTCCAAATTTGAAAAATATTACATAACTTTTCAAACAAAGGTTAAGGGAAACGAGAAACTGAAGAAGTTTTATTAAAACATTGTTTTCGTAAAATTTTTAATTTGTGAGAAAAAAAAAATTCTTGAAGAAGATTCTTGAAATTTCAGAAATTTCTCCTCTACACTTTTAGTTTTAAATGCAACTTCCTTTCCAAAGGATTTTCAAGTTTAGCAAAGATTTTATTCAAGAGTTTCAAAATTTTTCTGAATGTCATTATATTTATTTATAGAAGTTTCTTCGTGGTTTTCATAGAATATTTTGTTCAACTTTTTCTATAATTTTCTCAGATGATCCATACATTTAGTTTTTTTTTACATTGAGGTTTCTAGAATTTTTCACAAGATTTCATTTTTCATTTAATAAATAAATAGATATTTTCAAAATTTTCTAGGAGTTCTAGATTTTTCAGAAAGTTCTTTCAAGATTTTGTTTAACATTACAATTTATTAGGAAATATTTTTCTAAATTTTTAGAACTTATTTAGAGGCTTTTGGAAGTTTCAGGAATTTCTACTCCATATTTTCAGTTTTTTGCATCTTCCTTTTCAAAGAATTTTAATCGAGGATTCTAGAATTTTTCACAAGTTTTCCTTGTAGATTTCTAGAACTTTTTTGGAGGATTCTAAAAGTTTACAGTAATTTCTTCTTAGCAAAGGTCTTATTCGGGAGTTTTTTAGAAAGTTCGTTTCAATATTTATTGAATTTTCTTCGAGGCTGTTTCTAGTAATTTCTCTTCCAGATTTTAATATTGCAAAGATTTCCTTCTGGGCTAAAAAATCATTTCCAGAACTTTAGACTTTTTTCGAGAGTTCAGAAATTTATTCAGATTTGGAGGCTATAGATTTTTCTAGAAAATCTGTTCCTAGAAATCTAGACTCTTTTCAGTAATTTCTCCAGATATCAATATTGTTTTTTTTCAAGCTCTCTTTTAAATTGCGAAGTTTTTAGAATTAAAAACAAAAATTCTAGAAATGTATATTTTTTGTAGAATTCAGAAAATTTCCAATAAATTGCGAAGATTTAATTAAATGAAGGTTTTTTTTAGAAAATTTGTTTTTAAAAATCTAGCCTTTTTTCGACAGTTCAGGAAATTTCTAGTAATTTCTTCTCCAAAGATTTCTTCAACTTGTGTTGTAAATCGCAAAGATTTTCTTTGAGGCTCTAGAATTTTCTTCTAGAAATCTAGATTATTTTCTCGACGGTTCAGGAAATTTCTAGCAATTTATTCTCTAGAGTTCAAGAGTTTTTTTTGAAGTCGTCTTTTAAATTGCAAAGATTTTCTATGAGGCATTAGGATTTTCTAGAAATTTTTTCTAAAAGTTTAAGAGTTTAGAAAATGGCCAATAACATCTTCACAAGATTCCAAAGTTATCCTCTTATCTTCTGAATTACAAAGATTTCTTTGGAGGCTCGAGAACTTTTTAGAAAATTTGTTTGTAGAAATCTAGACTTTTCTTCAGGGAGTTCAGGAAACTTTCAGTAATTTCTCTTTTTTTGAGGCCCTAGATTTACTAGAAATACATATTCGTTATTATTTCTTATTAAGAGAATTTGCACGATTTTTAAAAAAGCGTCTAGAAAAATACAAGTAAAAATCTTGCAATTTGGAAAAGAAATTTAAAGAAAACTTTGATTGTAAGACTCCTGAAAAACATTTTAGAAATTTAAGGAAAGGCTTACAAATTCTAGTCATAAACAACTTCTTAAATGCTTTTAGTAAAGTAGATAGGAAAATCTTGCAATTTGGAGAAGAAATTCATAGAAAACTTTGGTTGTAAGACTTCCGAAAAATATTTTAGAAATTTAGAAGGGGAGTTCTAGAAAGGCTTACAAATTCTAGTCATCAAAAAACTTCCTAAAAGTTTTTAGTAAATGGGATGGGAAAATTTTGCAAATCTTAAAATTCTTGAAGATAACTTTTTTAAATAATAAAATTAATTTAAAAAAAATTCTACATCCCTAGAAAATTTTCCAGAAATGTAAAGGAGCAATTTTTGGAATTGTAGAAAATAATAATGCTGAAAATTTCCACAAACCAGAGAAAAGTTCCCAAAATTTAGAAGAAAAATCCCCAAATGATAAAGAAAAGCCATTGAGATTCTAATAAGTTAGAAAAAAACTATAGTTTATTATTTATTCTCATGCTAATAAGAAATTGATGACAATGTTTGCAATTTTAAAGAGAAATTTCTAGAAAATTTTGATTGAATAGCTATTGAGATTCAAAAAAAAATGAACTATTGTTAATTATTGATGACAATGTTTGCAATTTAAAAGAAATATTTCTAAAAACACTGATTGTAAGGAAGGACAAAGTTAATATATCTGTAGAATAAATTCAATAAATGTTTAACAATCCTGAAAAATATTCTAGGAATTCAGGGAATAAATTCTATAAAGGCAGGAAAATTAGGATCAACAAATAATCTCTAGTAAAATAGATGAAAACTTTGAAGAAGAAATTCCAAAAAAAAAATTAAAATGGCACATCTGTAGCATAAATTCTTAATACATTCTAAAATCCTTGAAGGTAAACTTTGGAACTTAGAAAATTAGTTCCTAAAAAGTTCTACAATTTTCGAAATTTGTTTAGGAATTTCAAAAGCAATTTTTGGAAATTTAGAAAATAATAATACTGGAAAATTTCAATCATAAATGTTCTAGAATGCTGAAAAATTTAGGAAAGAATTTCTAGGAAGGCTTGGAAATTTTGGTTTTCAATAAATGAAAACCTATTAAAATAGATGAAAAAAATCTTGCAATTTGGAGAAGAAAACCCTACAATCCGAAATTAGGAAAAACTTGATTATAAAATTAATACTAATGTTTGCAATTTGGAAAAGAAATTCCTACAGAATTTTGATGAAGGATAAACTCAGTACATTTGTAGAAAAGTGTATTGAATTTTTTTCAGTTGCTGTATTTTATCCATTTTTTTAAAGATTTATTTTTCACAAGTTTTTTTTTAGAAATTTTCAGGAATTTCTATTCTAGTCGTCGAGATACTTTTTGGTGGTTCTAGAATAAATTTTTGAGGATTTAC
Source organism: Ontholestes murinus (assembly GCA_963969525.1). Taxonomy (NCBI): domain Eukaryota; kingdom Metazoa; phylum Arthropoda; class Insecta; order Coleoptera; family Staphylinidae; genus Ontholestes; species Ontholestes murinus. The sequence goes on along the minus strand of OZ018395.1, from coordinate 14,635,125 downwards.
TATATAGAATTTGAATAATATTACATAACTTTACTAACAAAAGTTAAAGGGTATGAAAAACTGAACAAGTTTTATTGAAATATATAAAAAGAAAAATTAATAATTTTGAAATTTTTTGCTTATTACATACTAATAAACTATAGGAGTTACATGAGATTTATATAACAAGTATTGTAAATAATCCAAAATTTAGCAAATTATTAAAAATAACCATTTCGAGTAAACTTTATAGTTTTCGTGAAAAATATAGGGAAAGTACTATGATGGCCACATCACCATTTATTACTATACATTTAAAATAATATGATTTAAAACTTGTTATCATCAAAAATTAAAAGTTTGTGGTCGAATTATAGTCACAAATAATGAAATATACGTACAAAATAAAAGTTTTTAAAGTGAGGCATTTTTTTTTACATAATTATGTTCTTCGGATGCGAAAGCTTGCTTCTGCTTAATCCTTGACTTATAATTTTATTAACGTGCTTACCTTTGATCTTTGTGTTTCTAAGTCAATGTTGGCATCTTCCAATTCGGCGGCGATCTTCTTCTTGCTCTTCTCCAATTTATCATTGGCGGCGGTCAACTCCTCGACCTGTCGTTGCAGAGCCTCAAGGTCCTTGGCGAGTTTCTTTTTGCTTTCCTCCAGGATGGAAGCCTGTTCCGCCTCATCCTCGGCCTTCTTCTTGGCGTCGGTCAGTTGCTGAGTGAGGATGCCGATCTGCTTCTCGTAGTTCCTCTTGGCTTCCTCCTCCTCCTCAAGCTGATCCCTTAGAGCTTCCTTGTCCGCCTCGAGTTGTCTCAGTTTAGAGCTGAGGGCCAGCTTTTGCTTGGTTTCTTCTTCGAGGGCGGTTTGAGCCTCGATGAACTGCGATTCGATCGTCGCTTGGCTCTTGATTGCAGCTGAAGCCCTTAAATTAAAAAATAAAAACATTTAATCTAAGCCCTTAAAAACAAACTAAATACCTCTAAATGCTTTTTTAATATATTTAATACACACACAAATAATTACTTACTTTAACTCAGCCTCCTCAAGCTGCAAAGCAATGCTTTCACTTTCCGACTGCAATTTCTGGGACTTCTCCGCCAACTCGCCCCTGATTCTGTCTACTTCAGCAAGTTTGGCTTGGACTTCGGCTAGCTGACTCTCAGCTTGTTTACGTCTTCTATCACCTAGTAAATAAAAATGATGATTGTCAATTAAATACATAGACAGGGGGGAAAACTTTAAGGATACACTTCACTGTCAAAACAAAATAAGTCTTATTTATTTTTAAGGCATCTACTTCGTTATACATGTTGAACACAAATTAAAACACTTTAACTTTGTTTGTATAACACTGTATTTATTTTGTCACAAAATAAATACAGTGTTATACAAACAAAGTTAAAGTGTTTTAATTAGTTAAAATAAGTCTTGCTTACTTTCTTGTCTACTAGCTCCAACGTTCCTCAACTCCGTGGTAAGATCAGCGTTCTCGGCTTCCAAGCTCTGCTTCACCTTTTCCAAAGCAGTTTTACCCTTCTTAATGTTCTCCAATTGCTCATTAATGGCGGCGACCTCTTGAGTATGCTTATGGCGAATCTCGGCCATTTGCACTTCATGCGATTGAGTGTCATCTTCCAAGCTCTTCTTTAAAGTGGCCAATTCTTGCTCACGCTTCGATCGAAGTTCCTGCGAAACAAAATATTATTAAATATTGTTTTTTTTTTGGTAACTAACCGCCGTAAGCACTGTATAGAATAAATACTCACTTGTTGAGCAGCAGTCGTGTCCAACGAATCCAAAAGTTCATTCTTAAGCGCTTCAAGTTCCTCGTTCAAATCGCGCTTCTGCCTTTCAGCTTTGCTCCTGGCGGCCTTCTCCGCCTCCAAATCTTCTTGAAGTTCGGTAAGCTGGCTTTCTAGTTCCCTCAAAGCTTTCTGGGCTGACGCCTTGCTGGCTCCTTCTTCATCCACGCGAACCATAGCTTGAGCTAACTCTTCTTCACGTTTACCTAATTATAAGTATTTAGAATTAAATTCTACATTCTCTTATGAAGAAGCTAAGCTTTTTTTATAATTTTAATTTTAGTATTAATTTAATGCGTACGATTTTATGATATTAATACCTAATTGCAATTGCATTTCTTCCAATTGAGTCCTCTTCTCCTGCAGTTGTTCCTTAAGGTCGGAAACCTCGGACTCCACCTTCCTCTTAGACCTATCGGACTCCTGCCTCTGTTGGTGATCTTTCAACAACCGCTCCTCGAGTTCAGCGATGGTCGCCTCGTGCTTGGCCTTCAATTTCGCTAAATGTTTGGCCTTCTCCTCCTCCTCCGCCAGAGTCTGCGAAAGGTCGGCGCTGCGCTCCTCGAGGATCTTCTTCTCCTTCACCAACTTCTGATTCGTGTCGTCGGTGAGGGCGAGATCCTCCTCCAGTTTCTTAATTTTGGCGTCGCACTGGACTTTCTCAAGTTGCAGCTTCTGCCTGGCCGCCTCTTCCTCCTCCAACTGATCCTCCAGGTCTTGGATTGTAAGTTGCAGTTTCTTTTTGTCGTTGCTTAAAGTGTTGGCCCTTTCCTCTTCCTCCTCGACGCGTGCTTCCAAATCGTGCAAGATTTCCTCCAGTTCTTGTTTTCTAGCCGTTAATCTGGCGCGGTTTTCTTCGGCTTCAGCGCATAATTCTACTTCAGCTTGTAATTGCTCAGCTAAAAAAATAAATTATTTATGTATTGATTTTCAATGTTTAATCAATTGTATTTATTTATTTATACATCTTTGGATAACAAATCAATTAAAAAAAACGTACTTCAAATTTTAATTATCCTTGAAAAATTACAACTTTTCTTTGGAAAATTTCAACTGATTTAAAGCAAATTAAAAAAGTATTTGGAAATTTTTTATATTTTTTCTAAAAGATGCAATTGTTTTTTTTTGGAGGGGAAATAAGATTATTTACCTAACATAGTCTTCTCTTCAATAGCCGCTTGATACTTCTTCTCATATTCCTGAGCAGTTTTCAGGTGCATGTCCATCTTCTCCTTAACGTGCTTCAATTCATCCTCCTTCTGCATCAACTTCTCCTCCTGTTTGGTGACCTCCAGCAAGGGTTTAACCTTAGTGTACAACCTCCACCATTGCCAATTTCTCAATTTTAAATAGGCCGAACAATTCCTCTGTATGATCCTGATGGCGTTCAACTGCTGCACCCTCTTCTGGTAATTTCTCCTTGACAAGAACCCTCTGCAGAACGCTTGGAAGTTAACGATCAAATCGGTAATTTTGTAATCGCGTTCCTCTTCCAGGTGAGCGAGGACGCCGGCCCTGAAGAAAATTTTACTCTGACCAATCCTGTATAAGTTGCTATCTAATTCCAAACTTTTGATCATGGTTTCGCAAGCTTTTTTGCCATCCATGAAACCTTTGTTGATGACGTTTGGTGTCAAGAGTTCGTAGCGCTGTCTGAATTCTTGGAATGGAATACGATTGGGGAAGCCCTGTCTGCAAATACGGATACCTTCTAGGACACCGTTGCAACGCAATTGGTCCAACACTAATGGGGCGTCGATTTTTCCAGCTCGTTTCTCGTGATTTGGAATGATGCAACGCACGAAATTAGGGTTGGTGTTGCGCAGAGTGACCATAAGATTGGCCAATTGTTCTTTGTAAAGGTAGGAAACTGTACGGAACATGCCTTTAGCTCTTCCCAAACTCTCCGCGTCTTTCCATATATGCACAACGAATTGATCTGTAGAGTTTTGCAGTAAAGAAACTACGTTTTCGTTTTGAGGATCCATGTTTTTCATCAACCACTGATCAGCGGAGTAATCTACTTTTCCAGCATAGTGAATGATAGAGAAGTCGGCTATTCCGCGGAAATCACTCTTCTTGAATTTCGGATGAGCCGTATGCGACGTTACTAGTTTATCAACAAAAGTTTTATCGGTGGCTTTCGGGAAAAGGCATTCTTCATCCAACAATGCCATAATTCCCATGGGTTTATCAATTAGGTCGATTGTTGGTTGTAAATCTAGGCCGAAATCAATAAACTTCCATTCGATACCTTCCCTCTGGTATTCCTCCTGCTCTAATATGAACATGGTGTGATTGAATAACTGTTGGAGTTTCTCGTTGGTGTAATTGATGCATAACTGCTCGAATGAGTTCAATTCGAAAATTTCAAAACCGGCTATATCCAATATTCCAATGAAACTCGCTCCCTGGCGTTTCGTCCTGCCTAAAGATCTGTTAATCCTCGTTACCAACCACCTGAACATCCTCTCGTAACACGCTTTGGAAATAGCCTCGACGGCAAACTCGACTTGTTCCTTGGTTTGCGATTTCGTCACGAAATCTCTTCCCACCTTAATCCTAGGCTTCAAGAACGCTTTGGTCATATCGGTAACGGAAAGACCTAATAGATGGGCGATCTTTTGAGCGACGGTGTTGTCGGGCAGTGTGGCTTGGTCTGAGTTACGATCCTGTCTGAACTGCATGGTTCCGAAGAGCATGACGGCGGAGACGATTCGGAAAATCGAGCTGAAATCCTCGTTCGTCATGCCCATTATGTTCATGCTCTTGACAGTGTTTTGGAATTCTTGCGCGTCATCCACTCCGGGGACGATATGGTTGTCGTCGTGTAAGAATGAGTAGGTTTTCGGGTCTTCCAAAATAAACTCCTCTGTAAAAAATTAATAATATTTATCAATAATATTAAATAAGATTAATAGTAGTTAAAAATATCATTTCTTCACAGAAATAATAACGGTAGTTGTTAAGATAAGTCTTTTATGGTTGTTTATTATTAATTACTTGTAGTAAGGTATAAGGATTCATACTTTTCTGTTCAGTTGATGCACCAGCTAACAATTGGTAGAATATGTGGAAGGTCCTCTCATATCTGGCTTGACGAATGGCACGTGATTTTTCTAAAAGGTAAGTCTCTATATTTGCTCCGGCGATATACCCTGATGCGTCGAAATTGATCCTAATAAATTTCCCCTAAAATTTTCCACAATATATTCATATCCTTCATTTGATGAGAATTATACTTACGAATCTAGAAGAATTATCATTCTTAACAGTCTTTGCGTTTCCAAAGGCTTCAAGGATTGGATTGGCCTGGAGTAGTTGCTGTTCAAGGCCTCCCTAATTATAAAAGTTTTATTAATATTCGTACGCATAGAAAAGAAATCCTAAATTGACACACTAACAGATGCAATTGTGGTTATCGACGTTAGAGCAAACAGGGGCATGCACACGCGTGTTTTAGGATTTAAACGTGCTTTTTAGAAGCATAATTGGGAGGTGGGCCTCGAAAATAAAACAAAACGGGAATGCGGTTAACATGCAATTACACAGACCGGCGTGGTGCGTGCAAAATTAATCGAAAAAAAACTAAAATAAAATAATAAAATCAAATAAAACATGTACGTGCACGTAGCTATGCGAAATAATAACCACGTCCTGTACATACCGAGAACTCCCTAGTGGGACTCTGCCGGATAGAGAACATGTAAAAACAACGAAACATACAAAGATTAAATCAATAATTGAAAGAAAAAAAAATTGAGTGTAAGCGTGTTTGTGTGAAGGGTTGAAAGTAAAGAGAAAAAAGTAAATAAATTATTTAAAAAAACAAAAGAGAGGTTGTGCGCATAATAGTCTGCCCTTGCTCGTGGGTTAGTGTCTCGTCTTCCATATCCGTCATACAATTTTTTAAATTTATAGCGTATAATAGAAACTACTTACAATGAGATCTTTGTGCTGCATTTTTTTCCACCCCAAAGAACCGACACATGCAAAAAGGAAAAAAATAGAAATTAGCCAAAATAAAAATGAATGTAGAATATTCGCTGGAGAAAACAGAATTTGAAAATTTATAACTGGTGTTCAGTTGATTGGAATGATAGGGGTCGGTTGAAGATACGTACCGCTCCTGATCCTTTCGGGGACTTGGAAGCCGCCACGTAGGCTAAGTACTGGATTACTTTCTTTGTGTTTTCTGTTTTACCAGCTCCTGATTCACCCGTGCATAAGATTGACTGGTCTTCCCTTTCTGTAACAAAACATAACAATTTAACAAAACTCAGTAGATATAGATTAAAGTTATTAAAAAATAAATTATGCTTCAATTTGATAATTAGCTAATTTTAAACATGCTAATAAATGCGTGCCAATGACATTCTTATTAACAGACGGATCCCATTTATTGCCATTTTATATATTGCAATTTGTCTTTGTTGATAAACTAGTGCGAAATTTCCTTTATGTCCTCCCTTGTTAATGCAAGGCAAGACGTTTATGATTTACTGGCGCAATATAATATTCTCGCGCCGCCTGTGTAAATAACATCGTTTTTTTCCCCGGCAAACGCTGGTTGGAGAGTTCATGGGCACTTAAGCCCAAACTGTTCAAGGAGAAATGGGACGTGCAAAATTCCAGTCTGGGCGCCTCATTAAAATGTTTACAAATCCCGCGGCGACGACTTTAACGTCTCCCGTTAAAACCCGGTCCGCCATTTTCTTTATTTTTTCCCCTTCGGGTTAACAACAATCACGCATTTTAAAAATAATACATAAAGCCGCCGGTGTCGAAGTGTCAATGTACTTCCGAAAATAAAGACCCGCGAGCAGCCGGACGCAACGAAACATGAAATAACAGAACGGACGATCGGACCGTTGGTAATATAACAGTGCCAAAATTAAAGAAAAAAATTAACATATTCGTACACACTTCGAAATAAGTTATTGGTGATGAAAATTTGCTGTCAAATTTTTAGAGTTTATGTATGATGCTAAGAAATGTAAATAACGATTAAAGAATTTAGAGCTTCAACCAGAAAACTAAGGAAAATCTTCTCGGTTTGCAATTCCATCTTCCGATCACTGCTTCACAACTACTGAATGGATTTACTTATCTTTTTAATAACAATTGAAGTGTCTTCTGTCAAATGGTATTTAGGTTAGATGATTGGATTGAAGATAGTTGGTTAAAAAGACAAGTGCAGACATCTATTGGTTGGAACCGACATGGCTTAAGACTTAAGAAAATATTCAAGAAATAAAAACGACTTAAAACTCAAACCAATAACTCCACTGACAAGTCGAATTTTACGTTAGGGATACCGGTTGTTAGTTAGTGGCAGCACTAGATCGATAATTCCCGAAATATAAAAGAAATCCCTCGTATACATAATCAAGAAATCATTTTTATACTTAACGTTAACATAAAGATTTTACCTATATGGAAGAAGAGTAAGTGGCTTAATAATATAAAATAACTTCTAATCACTTTCTTCATATTTATTTTGATAAATATTAATGGCTTAATAATATTTCACTAAAATATCGATATGCAAATCAGGTAGATTAGCTGAAACCAAACTTTTAAAGGATGTTTCTAAATATCGATTAATTTAATCAGGTGAAAAAACGTCAAACTATTTCGGTTTAAGAAGAAAAAGGAAAGACAAATTGCTTTGTGCGACAAGTCAAGAGTCATTTATCAACTGGATTATATTCGCAACATTGATGACATGTTTTGAAATTACGACCAGGTGAAAAACATCAATTTACATCAATTTGAAAGGGATTTCTACGGCGGATTATGTTCTGGTTACATAAGATCCTATAATTCCGCAAATCTAGTTTGCATTCTAAAAATACCCACATGATGAATTACGGCCATTCATTAGATCTGACAGATTAGCTTCGGCAAAATTGGCTTGGCGGTTTAAATATACCAAACTTTTCGTTAATCTACAACATTTGAAGAAGAATAAGTGCTAAAACAAACATAGACTAGTGGAATAAATAATGCATGCGCTCAAGTTGCGCCGAGTCGTGAGAAATTTTTTCTTCGCACCTTCCGCGAAAAGGCAATTACCATCGTAACGACGGTCTGATCTAGAGTTTCCATTGCAACGCGAATTATGTACCGACCTTGCAGCATGGAACGGTAGGCAGTGTCTGTGATGGCGAAGACGTGCGGGGGCACCTCGTGTCTCTTTATGCCTTTGTATCTCTCCATTATTTTCTCTGTGTAGATGGGCAGCTTCTTGTAGGGGTTCACCACCACGCAGAAAAGGCCGGAATATGTCTAAAAAACAAAAATTAAATAAATTAATTATTAATGCCACAATATTAAAAATAATAAGAATAAAAATGCCGAAAGAAAAAAGTTATCTGTATCCATATCAAAATATAATTTATAATATGATTGATTGTTGAAGCCGTTACTTTGTGATACATCTTGATTACAAAGTAGGTTAAGATATAATAACACTTTGCTAGTATCACGAATTTTACACTTTTATTGTGACTAGTTTCGTCCTATTCGGACATTATCAACCAAATAATAATTTATAAGTTATCTTCTCAAAAGTGTAATTTCAGAAATTTATAAAATACTCTACAAAGAATTAAATCTTTCACATGGTGTTTTAATTAATCTTCTAATTATTATAAAAAACTCATTTATTTTATTAATACTGTATGCTTCTGAAATAAAAACGCAGTTTTAAGGTCCTAAAATCATTATTCCTCACTATTTTTAATTTTCATAGTATTCGTCTTTCATTCATTAGTTATTCATATTTGAGGAGCATAGAAGAACATATTATCTCTAGTAGTTCTTGTATTTAACAACTATGATATTTATTAATAACAACTTAAGAGTCTTCAACATTTATTTTAGAAAATTCGTAGATACAACATCTGAGTATTCTATATAAGAAAAAATTTGTGTTAAAAATGAGCTTAGGTAAGCAGGAACAGATTTAAACGATTACTCATCGTTATTATAATTATTTTATTTTTCTGACTCATCCTCTCATCCTATTTTCATTTAACAAACGCAAATAGATACAAAATAATCCAAAGTTGTAACAAGTTGATTAATCCACGAAAATTAAACGAGTCCACCAACAATTACAACGACCGCATCTAGTAGATATACAGTCGTTTATCATCATCCACTTCCTATCAACGCAAACATTTATTTTACGAGAAAGGAGTGCCAATAGTAGGAGCACACACACACACAGATTAGTACACGCACACACACACACAAACAATAAATCCGTCGTTATCGGGTGCGCCGGGTATTTTATCCGCTATTGTGTGTACCATCAATACACAAAGAGCCATCATTAGTCATCTACACATTAATTATGAACATTAGTTTTAATCTCGGATGGACAGATAAGGGAACGTAGTAAACAGCTGTTGTTGGCTTATTTTACCACAAAATTTAAATTACTTTATTTTGAAGAACGATTTTTTTTCTAAAAAGTATTACACAATAGAAATGTAAGTAGCAGTAAGGTAATATCTGCAAATATTATTTTGCGTTAAATAAACAAATACATGCATTTTCCATCAACTACCAAAACGTCGCATAGTACGCAACCATGTGGACGTAGATCTGTTAATCTGGTTGCATATGATATATTTTATTTTATCAAGTTGACACGCAAGCAAAACAAGATTTTATTATTTATAAAAAAGTCGATATAGAAAAAAAACATTAAGAAAACTGCTTATCATTAACAAATAAAGTAGTAGCAATTGAGAAAGTAAAACAAGAAAATAAAGTTTAAAAAAGAATTAAATTTTACGAAATGTGGTTTACAGTTTATTTTATCAAACGGACACGTAAGCAAAATAAGAAAATAGTAATGTTGTGACCATCACACTACTTTCTCGACACTGTCCATTTTGTTATTTGAAAAATACGGTCTATAATAAAAAAAAACAGACATAATCGAAAAATAAAACATAAAATAGTTGAAAAATAATTGAATTTTAAGAATAAAAATACAAGAATAATTAAACATTATAGAAAAAAACATTCTCGATATTTAAAAAACAAAAACAAAATATAGTTCAATCTTGGCAAAGTAGGGTCGTAATTATGAAAAAAAAAATCCGTCGACCTTGACGAAAACAAAATAAAAACAATTACCAATATCAAAACACAATTAAGTTAAGAAAAATACATGAAAACAAGATTTAAATGTATTTGTGATCCAAAACAATAAAAAAAATACAGTTTACTAAAAAGTAGTTGCTACTAAAGAACCAAAACAATCCAAGAAATTTGGCAAGTTCAGAAAAGAAATGTACTTATTTAAAAAATAATAATTTGTAAGTGTTTATTTTGAAATCATTGAAAAAATGTTTCCGACTATCTTAAAGTAATTAATAATATCTGGATTAAGGAAATTGTAAATTGCTTTTTTCAGAAAAATTGTTTTTAAACAATTTAAACTGTTTTCAACGATTTTTTTCCCGCAAAATTATTTCTGAACGTAATATGCTCGTGCCGGGCGTGTGCGAGAAGTGGTTAATGATATAAGCAACATTTTTTTAAACAAATTTTTAGAAAATGCAAACCGTTAAAAATAATCGATGCTTCTTTTTCACAAAATCTTCCACTTATCATTTTCGATTGTTTTTTTAATTCAATTTTTTTAAGCAAGCTTAATGTTTTCAATAAATTTTGAAATATACAGGGTCCGTTTTAAAAGTAATGCGCATGTTCTTAGAAAAACTATGTTTATTGATCGTACCGGTACAAATGCTGAAAATTCTTCTTAATACTCTTCCTCAGTATCATTACACTTGCGAAAACGTGTCTGCCACGCCTGAAAGGCACCCTGAGAAACTCCTCGACAGAAATGTCTTTTGGGATCGTTTAAATGTTATAAAGCATGTGCTTTTATATGTTTTCCACAGACTCCCAATGTTTTCTTTTTAGTTCTCCCTTCAATCGAAAAACAAAAAAGTCGCACGGAGTCAAGTAGGGACTGTGAGGAGTAGACTGGAGGAAAACCAGGTTGTTGCTCTGGGCCAGAAAATTGGTAACGATGAAAGCTGTGTGCTGAAGGACCACCAGGTAGTTGCTGCGGGCCAGAAAATTGGTAACGATGAAGGCCATGTGGCTGGGGGGCATTGTCGTGGTGGAGCCAGAGGTGTCATTAATGTAACCCCTTAGACGCGCCACCTGGCGTTTCAATATCTTGAGCACCTGCAGGTAAGTTGACCCTGCGATACAAACCTAAAATTGACGATTCCTCGGATGTCAAAATAGACAATGAGCATAGTTTTGATGCGAGATTTGCTCATTCTTGGGACTTGGGGATGATTTCATGCCTTTAAGACAGAGTTAAGAAAGTCTGACTCATTTTGAATCAAATCCAATAATTCTTGACAGCTCAAAACTCTTTCGACACAAGCTTTGCGCAGACTTTGCGCATTTGAAGATCCTCGGTCATTATCCGTTATACCGCAAATGTGGACATGTTTAGGGTATCAGAGATTTGCTGGATGCTAAATAAATTGTCAGAACACAAAACGATTCAACGTTATCGTCGGTTCTTGGGCGTCCAGTACACGGGGTATGTCGGCGAGTATCTCTTTGAACGTCTTGTACCACCATCTTCCGGACTGTGACTTTGAAATGCAGTAATCCTTAAAGGCGTCTTGAAGCACCTGCAATGTTTCGGTTGAATTCTTTCCAAGCTGCACATAAAACGCTCTATACAAAGTCGAAAAATACACATCACGCCCCGGAGGCGCAAACTGGTACCCGGCTGCATTGGAATGGCAGACCCTTCACCACCTATCCTAACCCGTTTTACGTTTTTTTATGGATAGTTGCTTCACAATAAAATCATATATAAAAATTATTTTCTGGAAAGTTTCTTTATAGTTTTTTTTTTCAAATTTAATAGCTTTTTTATAAATATTTAAATTGTTTCTTAATAGCTTTTAAATAAAATTTTGATTTGAAATTTCTTATTCGAGAAATTTTTGACAGTTTTTGTAAATTATTTTAAATTGTCATGCAATCCTGCAATCGGATGAACCATTTGCTAGTGTGATATAATCACAAGTAATACCATAAGTGATGGCAATTTACTCGAATAAATTTTGTTTTTGCATGAAAGTTTGTTGCTTAGCGATTTTAATGAGAGCAACTGTCACGAAAAAATCACGAACCGCCAGGCGAGTGATTTTTTCTATCAGTTGCTCGAATAAAAATCGCTATTAAGCAACAAACTTGAATGCGCTAAAAACAAAATTTATTCCGATTTAATTGTCATCACGAATGGTATTTGGAAAGACTATTCCACGACTTGAAACGAATATCGGTGAATAGTTCAATGTTTATATTAAAATTTTTATGATATATCTCCTGCAGTATTTTGGTGGAAAAATTCGACATTGATTAAATAACACCTCCCTTATAATTATTTGCATTTACCTTCTTTATATTATAAGCCCAGTCATCATAATCGCGGCAAGAGTTTCCATTAAAGTTTTGCTAACAACTGGTAGTTTTTATCGGCGCAGATTTCTTCAAATCGTTTCTAAACACACGATCATGTTTAAGTTTCATTTTTTGGTGCAGAACCGTCGCATTTATTATGGATGATGAAGTGTTACCAAACCTTTTGATTTTATAACCTACTTGCAACTGACATACGTAGAAACAACGTTTTTCGCTTTTTTATCAAGGCTAATTCAATTCATTTGTCGGGAAATAGCTAACTTCAGGTTATTCAGGTGAATAAATAGCAACTTGGTGTTTATTCACTTAAAAATTCACGTGATTGGCTAAAAAATATCACATGCCTCATTTTCATTGGCTACATACAATAGGAGTGGAATAGTCAATTATAATTAAAGTAACAAGCTCACTTACGCACACACACACACACACCTACCTATAAATAAACTAATAACACGATTAAAGGACCACGTGGTCGATAGCAAAGTACTGTTTCATTTATTTTTTTCAAAAAAAAGCAACAAAACAAGAAGAAAAAATATATCATTGCTTTTTTAATTATAATTTGTCAACTGTCAAATTTTTAATTTAATTTTTAATTGCTTTTTTTTAAGCAATTAAATATATAATTTTTTCTTGTTTTGTTGCTTTTTATTTAAGCAAATTTTAAATAGTTTTTCTTTGGTTTATTGCCGTTGCCAAAATTTCAATCTTTGACAAACTTTTTATTAAAAAGTTAGTTTTTATCTTAACATTTTATCAAAATAAAATTAAAACTGTCTTAAATACTAATTTAAAACTTTCATAGCGTTTTAAGCAAATTTTAAATAGTTTTTGTTATTCAATTCATATTTTCTATAATTCCTAATTGGAAACAAAATAATTTATTGGCACAATTTCATTTTTAACTCCAACCTAGTTTACTCATGTGTCAACAATTTTTTGTATAATAAGAAAACTGGTTTAAGCAAATTTTGAATCGTTGTTTATAGAGAAAATTACAAACTATTTTTTAACGAATTAAAAAGCAATTGTTTTGGAAATTTAAAGCCTTTCGAGAAATATTTCACTATTTTTTTAATATTTTCAATTATTTTTTTTAATAAAGAAAAACTGGTTTAGGCACATTTTAAAATATTTTCTTTCATTCTTTATTCGTTATTAGTTTTCGGCTACAAGCAAATTATCAATTTTTGGACAAACCTTTTTTTTAAATCAAATTTTCAATAATTTTTTTAACACATTTTTAAATGATTTTGTTATAATTGCCAATGATTCAAAACAAATCAAATGTTTTTTTTAAAATAATTCAAACTGTTTTTTTACCAAATGTTTTTGGTAAAATAAAATTTTAAGCTATTTGTAAAATTATGAACGTTTTTTTTAGCGAACTTTGATGAAACTGCTTTAGGCAGTTATTTTTTTAAATCAAATTTGAGGTTGTATTTTTTTTGATAAAAATTCAATTTCGGTTCTAAATAAGTTTCAAAATTTTCTAGAAAGCTTCCGTCTTAAGCGAATTTTTAAATTTTTTTTAAATCTAATTTTTCATTCAATTCAAAGCAAAATAATTTTTTATACTAACTTTTTTACTATACGATTGCTTTTAGTAAAATTTTAGTAACTGTTTTTTGCGCAATTTAAAAAAAAACTATTTCAAGCAAATTTTGAATTGTTATTTATAGAAAATTGTTCTAACAAAATTTTGTTAAAAGAATAGTCGCATTTTGTTTTGAGAATTTAGAACTGTTAAATCAACGGTTTACTTCTTGAGACATTTTTTTTTTAATTTTTCCAGTTTTCAACTGTTTTAAAATTTAAAAATGTGTATGAAAATAATACACAGTTTTATTCCTTACTTCACTTGTTTTTTTGTTTTAAACAAGTGAAGTAAGGAATAAAAGTGTTTTATTATTTTCATTTACAAAACACTTCACGTAAACTCAAACCAAAAATAGTGTTAAAAAGGTGTTATTGTGTTTTCAAGTTTACGTCGTACAGGGAAAGTAAAAATTAATATGCTAAAAGACTTGGCTAATACGAGGGGTGGTAGAAAAGTAATAATCGTTTGCACCGAGCGGAGCGCTGGTGAAAAGAGTAGCTGCTGGATGTGTGCTAACATGTTCAGTTGTATTTCAGTGGTCTGTCCGCAAAGTTACGTCTCGCTGATATTGGCTGTGTCGTTATGAGATTGTTTATAATGTTCAAGTTGTAAAGTTTAGTCTGTGATTAATTTTTTTAACGAAAGAAATGTGCGACTTTGCGATATTCATAGTCAATTGAAGGATGTGTATGAAGAAAATGTTATATATGAGTCGTCTGTTATAATTTCATCATAGGTAAAGAGAACACCCATGATGACGAGCCTTCGGGACAACCATGAGTCATCAATCAACCTTATAGTCCAGATTTAGCTCCTTTAGATAACCTGTTTACAAAACTAACGGTGTTTTTGTCAGGAAAGAAACATTACATATCTCAACACACTGGTAGTGTAGGAATATGAAGCTGGGATACAAAAACGTTACGAAAAATGCTTAAATTTTCGAGGTGACTAATTCAAGAAATAGTTTAAGGATTGTTCTTTAAAAATAAAACATTAATACTTGATAATATATAATCGTTTTTTATATATTCCCAAATGGGTACTACTTTCAGGATGGCCCTCGTATAAACTAAGAAGACAAAGGAAAGAACACAAACTTGGGTTATCGTTTTATAAGTTTCTTACCAAATTTTTGGAAAAGTAATACAGAAAATTTTAGAGTGATAAAAATAAATCGGCGTTTCAGCAAAATGTAGGAAATTACACGGACGTGGTTAATACAATCAGCACTAAACTGATTACAAGATTCTAGCAACACGACCAACGGCACACAAATAACTCCCCATCGATCGGCGGCGTTTGTGTAATTACATTTTATTTTTCATATCGCGTATCGAACAGCGAAGAAGATAACGAAGTGCATTATTTTTTCGACATCCCGATGGACCGGACCAATTGGCGCGCGCGGCTCCTCTCTCTCAAAGGCGACCTCCTGACCGCCGCCCAAATCATCTGGAACGACATTTTAATTATTCGACGCGCACACATTCAATCACCGGCATGATTTGTGTTGCCACAATCGAAATCGAAACGAATTAAAAACCGATACCGATGATAACGACTGAGTAATGTTCAAAACAAGCGCGACACTTAAAAGTTAATGATGATGATTAAGCGGTATTACGAAATACAGTTTGTTTTATTTTAAAGGCTACCAACTAGAAACTTAAAAGTAATTCACCTTGTAAAATTATTCATATTATCAAGAAGAGTATACATTTTTAGAAAATCTGTAGATGAAGAATTAATTAAAATGTTGGATACAAGAGGGCCTAATATCGAGCCTTGTGGCATACCTAATGTCGGTGAATTATGAAATAATTTGTAATAATAAATATAGCATTTCCTTAAGATTTTATATATTGGATCCTCTTAGCTTTTTGTTGTAGAATCGTTTTTACTTCTTCTACCTAGTAATGATGGAAAAAGATTTTTGACGTCAAATGGTGCGAAGGTGTTAATTTTGGTATAATTAAAACCCGAGTTTTGTTCATAAATTCCAATGAATTTCTTATTGAAAATTTCAATATGTATTGAAATAGCTTGATCCTGCAAAGAGACTGGATCGAAGGCCAACCTACCAAAGCAGAATCATTCTGGTTCAAAGACCCACAAAGGGGTATGAGCAGGTATATACTGTACCAAACCCGAGACAAAGATTTCTGTCATGGTGTACCCATGGTGTTCCAAGCAGAAGCGATAGCTCTTCACCACTGCACCAGAAAAATAGCAAGACAAGACACCAAAAATAGGTCAATTGCTATATTCTCCGACAGCCAGGCAATGCTAAGAGCACTAAGCTCCACACACACACAAGTAACAATCATATGGGCTCCAGGACAAGGCTCGTGAAAAGCAGTAATTGGCCCGGAACCCTCCTACGGATTCTCCAAAACCGCAGTCAAATAATCCATAAAAAAATTGGCGGAGACACACGCCCATACCTGCTGGACGAACTCACCAGGACAGAGACAGTCGAAACAGTTCCTTAAGAAACGATCGGCAAAATTCACGACCGAACTTCTGAGCCAAGACAGAAAAATGGTCAAAACAATAGTAGGTCTGATGACAGGATACTGCAAGCTCAACAAACATATAAGCAAAATAAGCCTGGTGAAAAAAGAACCATGCAGATTCTGCCTAGAGGAAGAAGAAGACTCGGTCCACATCCTATGCCACTGCGAGGGTCTAGTAAGGATTAGATATCAAAAGCTGGGTACTACAAACCCAAGGGCGGAGACCTATACCCAAGCCCCTCTGGCAGGGCTAATAGGACTAATCAAGGAGGCAAAGTTAGAGCTGGTCATCTGAGATAAACAAGGATCCACAATAGATCTGAAAAGGTCGCGGTGGAACAGGCGCTGATGCCACCCATATAACATCTATATATCTATCTAATAGCTTCGTTGTAAGATTATTTAGGCAGGCACATAATTTTATTGTGGGTGTGTAATTGTAAGTGGCTACTGTGCGGATAGGGATTTTGGGTTTGTGTAATTTTGGTAATCCATATAAGTAAGAACTGCCTGATTCATAATCTTAAAACGGAATATCTGGTTTGAATTGTTTACAGATGAGGAGTTCTTAAATGCCCTAGTTAATTGTTTTTGAAATTTTGCTGGCCGGGTCTGTTGACAGTTTGTTGAAGGTGGTATTATCTAAAAGTGCATGCACTTTGAGCACATATTCTTCTTTTCTTATGATTGTGATTCTGTTTCTTTTGCTTTAATTGATTTGATGGTGGTATTCCATTCTTTCGGTTTTCCGATAGCATTGAATGTGCTTGGAATATTCATCTTTAGTGAGGTTAGTGAAACTATTCTTTTCCATTTGGCATTCTATTTTTGCTCGATATAATGCAATTTCTGAGAGATTCATATTCGTGTCTTGGGTTTTTTTTTGTTGTGGAGAAAAATTCAAACCTTTCTCCATTCTCTTCTTTGGTGAATTCAATATTTGCATTAAAGATATTTAAAAGGAGAGAATGGTAAAAAATATTTTTCTCAGTAGAAGACTTCTGCGATATTCTACTTCTGTATGTCACCAATTATCTCTTCGGTTCTTTTATATGCAACATTTATCTTTCCACCCTGTACCACTTCCTTTATAAAATACCTGATATCTATATGTTTTGATTTGGCGCTGATTATAGAATGTATGGCCAATTTCTGTACAGCTTGATTATCATTGTAGATTGTGTCAGGAGTATTGCTTCTTTTGCACATTCTGTCAGAGCCATGTATCCTAATTCAGCAGTTGATTTTCTGTTTTCTTGATTCCCAGCTAGCATCACCATTCTTTATGAAGCAATGACCAGTATAGGATCTTCTATCAAGAGAAAAAGATGTCCAGTCTGCATCGGCATATCCTTTCAATTCAGCATCTTCATTCCTTAAGAATGTTAACTTCAGGTCTCTTGCCTCTACTAGGTTCTTTTAGCAGGTTTACAGTGTTCTACACCATAGTAAGCATTGAATTGGCTGAGATAATTCACCGCATTCGCAATGACGGGGCGTGTCGCTACAGATAAATACATCAGGACTCCAATCAAGTTTCTGTAAGGTAAGTTGATATTTAGTTTTTCTTCTCTTTTTAGTTTTAACCCTGTCTCTAGGGGTGTTTAGATAGGCTGTGAATTGCATTTTAAATTTCCTTAGCATCTCATCAATATATCTGTTCTGATCCATTGCTATGTATTCTTTTTCACATCCAAAATCTATCCACATACAGTATTTCAGTTCATTCAAGCCTTTCACATAAAATTTTGTTTTCAGACTTTTCTTTACTTCATTTAATTTCTTTTCATTTGAACAGGATATTATTGGGTCATTAGCATATATTGTGATTATAATTTCATCTCCTCCTTTCCTCAATACGTAAACACAAGGGTCTGCCTAGGATGGCTCAAAACCAATGTTTCTTAGTTCAGAATCTTGTCTTTTATGTTATCGTCTTGATTGTTTTAAGCCTTGTAGGGCTTTTTTAAGCAGACAGACTTCATTTCCTTTAAAATTTCTCAAATCTCAAATTTCTTCAATCCTTTCTCTACTGACTTTGCTATTTGAGATCTGATAGAACGTAATTTTGCTACTGGTGCAAATGTTTCATTATAATCAACTCCAGCTTTTTAAAATCTCGCACCACTAGCCTTGCTTGTCTGATCCTGTTTTTCCTTTTAGTACCATTTTGTAATCTATGATATTCATATCTTTGCCCTTTTTTATTATTTTCCAAGTTTCATTTTTGATATGTGCTTTTATTTCAGCTTTTATTGCAGTTTGCCAAATTTCAACATTTTTGTTTTCTTCGCCAGGATTATTTGTATCTAGGGATATCATACTTTCTTCTAAGTCATCTTCTGTCCATATTTCTTTTTTCTTTCAGGTCGTTTTTCTTTTTAGGTATGTTCAGATTTTTACTTTCTGCTTTAGGGTGTCTTCGCCATCAGCATTCTTCCTAATGGTCACTTTCTCGTTCTTCATGTTCTTATTCAGATGATTCCTCATTTTCAGGAAGTTGTTCATTTTCATTAGAGTTTTGTTCGAGAGTCAATGGAATGAATGGGTGATTATCTTTATTTTCCTCTTTTTCTTTTTGGTCAAAAAAACATTCTTTTCAAAAATTTCACATCTCTACTAATTACTATTTTATTTTGACTTTCTATTCAATTTTGTAATTTTGAAAGCAGGAGAAGCAAATACGATAAAGAATAAAGAATAAATCCTGTAGCCTTTGGTATTTTCTGAATACTTAACAAAAATTCCTTCTGTTGCTCTTGGAGAAAACTTTTACTTGTTTCTTTTATTTAGAGTACAAAAAACTTTTGTACCAAAGAATTGAAAATGTCTTACTGAGTGTATATATTTACAACCCACATCTCAAAAGGGGCTTTCCCGTTCGTTGCTTTTGATGGCACTCTATTGGTAATATAATTTACAGTATGAATAGCCTCTACCCAAAAGGATTCTGTTATATTTGCTTCTAGCATCATACAACGGGCATTTTCTAATACGGTTCTATTTTTTCTTGATGATCCCATGAAACCGGAAAGGAAATAATCCGACGCAAACTAGCTGAGGAGCATAAAAAGGCATGGCATATCCAAATCGGAATGAGGCATACGAGACTCTTCCTAGATGGTCCGGTACCTTACAGCATGCTAAAGCTGCCAAGACTGAGTAGAGTGAAACTAAGAAAAATCACAGGACTAGTCACTGGGCACTGTGACCTGAATAAACACAAACATAGGATGGAAATTGAGAAAAGCCCCCTATACCGTGAGTGTTTGGAGGAAGAGGAAACTCCCCAACACCTACTGTGTACTTGTGAAGCATACAGAGGAGAACGCATGGCGAAATTCGGGAAGCCTATCCTTCCTGTTGAACAACTAAAGAGTATCCCCTGGCAGAAACTCCTGGACTTCATAGAAGACACAGAAGTACACAGGAGTACATAGGGAGTAAAACATCCAGAGGCGCACAAAAGGACCACGGAGACCGCAGTGCAGGGACGTTAAGCGACACCGCCTTATGAAAAGAAAAAAAAAAACAAAGTACTTGTAACCAGCTGGCATGGGGCCACATACGTCTGAGTGTACCGTGTGAAGTCTTTCTCGAGCTTTTGTTTCTACTCGTCTTTCTATCGGAAAAGGTTTTGTCATTTTTCCTTCTCAACACGTTTCGCTGTGAGGGAGTTTTTCTTCAGGTTTAAAATGTAATCCTTTCATAGTTTCATTTTGGAGAGTTTGCTTTAAATCTTTCTCATTCAGATGTCCCATTTTTTTATGCAAAATGTCTATTTCAATATCTATAGGCAAAACGTTGCAAACAAGTTTACTGATAATTTTGGTATCTATAGTATATTTTGTAGATCAATGAGTTCTCCTCTAATTTTTATTTAAGCGACTCCTTTACCTTAAAATTTCTCAGTTTTATCCGAGACCAGTTTTAGGATTTCCTCAGTTGGCTCCATATATAGGAATAAACTTCAGTCATTGCACATATTGTTATCGACGTTCAGTTTACCTGTTCCGAAAATGTTATTTCCTACGTGACCAGAACAATGCCGCGTCACTGAAGACCACCATATAAAATCAGGCTCCGACCTTCGCTCTTCACCAGTCGTCTGCCATCAGCAGCGGTGGTCAGCCTGGTTGGCTTTGCCGATTCAAACCTCTTACCCTTGTATATAACTCTGTTTTTCTGTTGTAATTTTTTTTTTCTTCTCCTGCCCCAAGTTGGGCGCCATTTATCAACGGGGAAGATGAAGGCAGTTAACTCCCAGCAATTAATTCCTTCATCTTCCCCGTTTATAATCTGTGAAGTGCAACCGATGTCTATACACCACTTGTCAGTTTTATTAGTTCCTGCAGATAGGCATGTTTGTTTTTCTTTGCAATATAAAATCATTTTCGACTAGCAGTCTGATGTTTTGTGGCCTAGCTTTTTGTAATTTTCACATTTCAGGTTATTTTTATGTTTGGTGTACTGTTTTTACCTCCATAGTACGATTCTTCTTCCTGTAGCTCATTTTTCTTGTTTTTGCGTGCCTCACTCTCTTCTATAGTTTTAATTTTTAAGTCACCAAAGGCTGGCAGTTTATCTCTTGATTCGATTGCTACACTAAAGTTTTCGTAGCTTTTTAGTAGGCTGCATAATAACATAATGATTAGTAGGTCCTCGTTTATATCTATCTTTACATCTTTTAGTTTTTCCGACGAGGTCAATGAACCCATTCATGTGGTCTCTAGCCGTTTCGCCATTTCGCATTTTCTTGTGAAGTAATTTCTTCAAAAGAAGTTCTTTGCTTTCATAAGCGTTTTTCAAAGTTACTCACACTTCTTGGGTGGTTTTGCATGATTTTACGAGTCGTAATTTCGACGGCGATTTGATTAGGAGCAGTTCGGCTTTGGCCAATATATCTTGATCTTTTTGATGCTTGCAGACCAGCACGGACGAGGACTTGAATCCTCCAAGTGCCGTAATTTGTTTTGTGAAGCGGCTCAATACATACCCTGTGTTGCGAAGCCATTTTTTCTTATTTTCAGCTAAGCTGGGCCCATAACGTATGTTGACTTTTGTTTTATGGCAATGAAATATTCAGCGTTTATCTTTCACAGTGTTTTATTTACTATAATTATTCAGATTTTAGTAGCACACACAAGCGTGGAGAAAAATATCAGTAAGTGACGAAATGGAGATAACATTAACAACTAAAATGGCGGCGGCAGTGATACGTCGGTCCGTGTACAGCCTAGTCTGATGATGATTTCTTTCATAAAGCCTAATGAAGTAGTTTTCCATTACTCCTCAGAAAATGTGACGTGTCTAACAGTAATATCTAACTCAAAGGGTTGCTCCATCCTATTTAGGCATAGTTTAGCATTATTTTTTAGAATTTGGTTCAAGGTTGAAAGTTGAATTTGGAGAAGTTTTGGTACTCAATTGATACTTTTACTCCTTAATAGCATTTTATAAATCTCTAGATGTTTTTAATTGCTTTGATAATTTTAGTTAACATTTGGACTTCGTTTTAGTTTTCAATATTTTCCTCAAGTTTAGAAAAGCAAATACAAATCTCTCCTCTGGTTTTTCATGTTCTTCGCAAAAATACTCTTCGCGTATAGACTATAATCAAACTACTATTAACAATCTGTCCAAATGATATTGTAAATTCTTACGCAAATTATTATTTTATTGTAGTCGGCATTGAAAGATCCTCACAATACTCTTTTGAACCTTATCAGCGACTGTACTCCGACAATAAAGCAAACATTCTCGACGATGATTACCAGGAATCGCAAGCATATGAACTTTGAATGTGTGCAACTCGTTTATTTATCGATTTGTGTAAACGAAACGGACCAAAGCAGGGAAAGGAGCTTTTGTTGATCGCAGCGGCGGTGGGGAAGGGGGGCCGGGGGCCCAGACGAAATCCTCACGGAACGGTGTCGTCGACCGGAGAGGAGCCCGTCCTTGTCTCGGAGCCATTGGCAACCGGTCCCCGAAATCAACCGTCGTGCGTGCGTGTGTGTGTGTGTGAAGTAATCCGAATTATCCGAGCGATGGAGATTTCCAACAGTTTCCCGACCTGTGCTGAGCGCCGCCCAGGAAACGATCAAAGGCAGGCGGCTAATGAATCACCGGACATGTCTAGACCAGACTAGGTAATCGCGTATAGACGCTGCGGGGGTGGGTAAAACCAGTGGCGATAAAAGAAATTCTTCAGGATTGATATTTCGAATTCCTTAGCTACACCCAAAATAACTTCAATGCTTAAGATACGCTTACCCAATCTCATTAGTGCGTAGGGGAATTGGGGGAAGGAATAGATTTAATTCCTTGAAAGGCACAAATGACCAAAATTGATGGATAGTCCAATCATAAAACTCGAATCAATCTAGGTCCAAAACACATCAAGGGAGCAATTTAGATACAATCTTTCAAACATTTATTATCGTCAATAAAAAGATAATTAAGTGAGGAGCGAGGATTTATGAAATGACTTTAGTATTTCCTTAACCTTTAGTGTAAGTTGATATTCCCATCAATCATAATTTTAGTGAGAAGATCGAAGCTACCTATGTTGAAGACATTTAAGAGTAAACCCTGAGCTAGCCATATGGACTTGTTTCCAAGGCCAAAAAATAAAGAATAAACGTACTTATCTGGGCTTCCCAACAGTGTATTTTTTTATGAAAATCAAAAAATTTCATAAAATGTAATTCTTCAGAAATGAAGGAAGATTTAGAGAAAAAAAAAAAACAGTCGAATGTAAAGATACCAAAAAATATAATCTTTGATTAAATTTGGTAAATCCTTTGTTCACTACATTCTTGATGAGATTACTTAATGTCTAATGATTTTAATCAGAGGATGACGTATCAGAATAATGGTGCATGTACACAAGAAACATATTGATTCGAAATAAGGAATCAATGTGTGTTCGAAAAGAAAAAACACAATGGAGAGGAGTGTTTAGGTTTCTTATACCTTCAGTAATACCTAAACCTTTATTTTTCAAATTCTAAACTCATTTTCTTGTCGAAATTCCGTTACAAAATAAACGTTACACACGATATATATTATATATATTTTTTTAAATTTCAAACGTTAATTTTTCGGTGTCGTTGCACCGTGTCGTGTCGCCGTCACCACTTCGTCGTATCAGCGATAATTCGCGAAACCGTGAAACCGCAGAGCGCAGCACACATCCGCGCTCCTTCGCGGAAAAAAATCGAGCGATTTTCCGGTTCCGGTCCGGCGGCCGGCCGGAATGTGCGTGCGTGAGCCGAAAGTGAAGAGGATTGATTAAGTAAGAATGCAATTACACAGTCACATGGTCAAATGAGTGGCCGCCGGGTGGATTTTATTAACGAACAGGAAAGAGGAAAAAAAAAGAGACGTTATGTGAAGACATTTACCGTTCATTACATACTCGATTTCTTTTCGAAATGTTGTCTAAACTGTCCAGCGACATTAATTATTTTGTTATCATCGTTATAAAACCATTAATTTTATTAATGCGAAATCAAACACTTTAATTATATTACGGTACAAAGTTCAGGTTTTGAAAGTAATGTGTAATATCGCTATGCAGTAGAGATTGAAAATAATTTTAATTACTATTATTGTCTACTGAAGAAAATCCAGTTTTCAAAATGGTAATGATTTATTGAATTATTGTTCCCCTGTCAATAGTAACCAAGGACAGGTTTCGATCAAATAAATAAATGTCATATTGACATATTAATATACAGGGTGACTGACGAAAAACCTTTAGTGATGTATCTCGCTTATTTTTGATCCGATTTGAATAAATAAACCATCAAATTAAATTATTTTTAAAAGACTTTAATATGAACTGTACTGATATTTTTTCTTGCATCCAGTTTTTGACAAAAGACGATCAACTTTTTTTTTTCAAATTGCACTGTATATATATTTTGTACTGATCCGCAAGGAGATTTTTTTCTGAATCTAAATTTATAAACGATTTTATCCATTCATCAAACCAAAGTCGAGAAATTGAGGATTAAAAAAAAAATTAAAAATCAAATACCCATTGTAAACAATATACAGAGCCTATTCCAAATGTCAAAAGTGACAGTATCATTCATTGGTACAATACTGCAATGATTTTTAATAATTTCATAATAAAAATGTTGCAAGATTTCAAAAACTGAAAAACGATTTCTGTAGAAGCACAAAATTCTAGTTTGAAATATTGCAACATTTTAAGTATGAAATAATTAAAAATCGTTGCAGTATTGTATCAATGGCTGTCACTGTCACTTTTGACATTTAAAATAGGGTCTGTATATTGTTTACAATGGATACTTGACTTTTTATTTATTTTTTTAATCCTCAATTTCTCGACTTAAGTTTGATGTATGGATAAATTTGTCTACAATTTTATATTCAGAAAAAAAATCTCCTTGCGAATCAATAAAAATATATATACAGTGCAATTAAAAAAAAATGTTGATCGTATTTTGTCAAAAACTTTAATAATAATAATGATAATGGCGTCATTTCAAAGTGTTTAAAATGTGCTTTTCTTCGACGTTTATATTTTAATTCAGTATTAAAATAAAAACAGTGAAGAATAGGGCATTTTAAACACTTTGAATAATAACTCATCACGTTCTCAGCATCCCAAAAGAAATGGCGTAATTTGTTTAGCGTAAAAATTCGTTGAAAACTTTCTTAAAAGAAGAAAATTACTTTAAAAAAAAATATAAATTTATCTCAGCATTTTGAAAATAGCACCATAGAAATTTTCAAACAGTAAAATTTGCTTTAATCAGTTTCATTTAAAACTTTCTGATAGTGAATTTAAAATAGACCATAAACGGTTAATTTATTACCAAAAATAATTTTCATAAAACACATAAACACATAAAATCGTTGGAAATACAGAAAAAATATAAAAAAAGAGATAAAACTTTATTTAAAAATGCTTTACATTATAAAAGAAACAATTGAAAACTCTCCAAATAAGTTGAAAATTTTCCAAAGTAGTTGAAAAAACGAGTTGAAAATTGTGAAATATATATTACTATTTTTCTAGAAAGACTTTGAAATTGGTTCCAACAAAATGTCTTTATTACAAAAAGGGACTATAGAAAATTTTCTAAAATAGTTGACAACTCAAAAATAATTTTTCATATGTTGAAAATTCCTCAAAAAAGAAACAATGGATTTTTAAAACTGTTTAAATTTTGCAGTTTACAGAATTGGAATATTTAAAGATTTAATTGAATTGTCTTAAAACGTTTTTTTTTTATTTTGCCAAAACCAATCAAAAACTTTAATAATAATAATATTTAGTTATAATAATGTAATTTGTTTAGCTTAAAAATCGTTGAAAACTTTCTTAAAAAATTGAAAATTTTCTAGAAGAAAAATAATAAAAAGTTTACTAAAGCATTTGAAAACAGCACCATACAATTTTCAAACAGTTTAAAATTTGATTTAATCAGATTTCTTTTTAATTGTTGGAAATTATTATTTAACTCAGGGGATCCCAAAACGGCTATTTCCGCAAAAAAAATAAAAAAAATAAAAATCACGATCACAATACTTCCCCTATATTTCATATAGGGAAAGTAAAAACAATCAAAAATATTTGGAAAAAAGTTGAAAGAAACAATCAATTTTTATTTGACTTTTATTTTACAAAAAAAAACAATTGAAATTTAGTTTAAAAAAACATTTGAAACGATTATTTTATTTTACCCAAAAACACTTGAAATTTTAGGAAAAATAGTCAAAACTTTAAAAGACTTTTGAAAGATCGTTGGAAATATAGCAAAAATGAATTACAAAAAATTTTGAAACATTTGAAAAAACTGTTTTTTTCATTAGTGAACAAACAAAAAGTAATGAAAATTTAGAAATTTACTTACTATAAAAAGTTTGAAATCTGCTCAAACTTTATTGCAAAAAAGACAATTGAAAGTTTGCTAAAATAATTGGAAAAAAAACAAACAAATCATATTTTATTAGAAAGGAGTACAAAGATGCAAAACAAATAAATAAATATTTGAAAAAGTTTAAAGAAAGTTTTTATTTTAATTGGCTTATATTTTACAACAAAAAATAGTTAAAACTTTAGAAAAACTGTTTTAACGTCGTTGGAAGCAAACATATTTGAAACTGTCTTCAAACGATTATTTTATTATACCCAAAAACACTTGAAATTTTGGGAAAAAAATTTGCTCAAAAAACAATTGAAAATTTGCCAAAATAATTGAAAAAATTATTACAAAAAAAACAATCAAAAATAAATATTTGGGGAAAAGTTGAAAGAAACAATCAATTTTTTATTTAGCTTTTATATTACAAAAAAAAAACAATTTAAATTTAGTTTTAAAAAAACATTTGAAACGTTTATTTTATTTTTCTCAAAAACACTTGAAATTTTGGAAAAATAGTAAAAAAATTGCTCAAAACTTACTTTATTGCAAGAAAAAGATAATTAATAATTTGCTAAAGTAATTGAAAAAATTATTACAAAAAAAACAATCAAAAATAAATATTTGGGAAAAAGTTGAAAGAAACAATCCATTTTTTATTTAGCTTTTATTTTACAAAAAAAACAAATGAAATTTAGTTTTAAAAAAACATTTGAAACGATTATTTTATTTTCCCCAAAAACACTTGAAATTTTAGTCAGTTATAACTGTTTTAAGATCGTTGGAAATATAACATAAAATGAAATACAAGCTTAAATAAATACCAGAGCCATTTTCACAAAAAAGAAACTGAAAAAACCATCCTAAAATTTTTAAACAGTTTGAATTATACAAACAAAAAGTAATGAAAATTTGGAAATTTACTTAAACTATAAAAAGTTTGAAATCTGCTCAAAACCTTATTGCAAAAAAGACAATTGAAAATTTGCTAAAATAATTGAAAAAACAAACGATATTTGAAAAAGTTTAAAAAAGCTTTTATTTTATTTGACTTATATTTTACAACAAAAAAATAGCCAAAACTTTAGAAAAACACTGTTTTAACGTCGTTGGAAGCAAAAATATTTGAAACTGTCTTCAAACGATTATTTTATTATACCCAAAAACACTTGAAATTTTGGAAAAAATACTTAAAAATTTGCTCAAAATTTACTTTATTGCAAAAAAAGACAATTGAAAATTTGCTAAAGTAATTGAAAAAATTATTACAGAAAAACAATCAAAAATAAATATTTCGGAAAAAGTTGAAAGAAACAATACATTTTTAATTTGGCTTTATTAAAAAAAACAATTAAAATAAATATAAAAAAACATTTGAAAAGATTATTTTATTTTACCCAAAAACACTTGAAATTTTAGTCAGTCAAAACTGTTTTAAGATCGATGGAAATAATATAGCATAAAATGAAATACAAGCTTTAAAAAATGCCAGAGCCATTTTCACAAAAAAAACTGAAAACATCACCATAAAATTTTTAAACAGTTGAAAAAAAAGTCTAAAACTATTGTTTTAATCAGTTTGAATTATACAAACTAAAAAAATGAAAATTTGGAATTTACTTAAACTATAAAAAGTTTGAAATCTGCTCAAAACCTTATTGCAAAAAAGACAATTGAAAATTTGCTAAAATAAAATATTTGGAAAAGAGTTGAAAGAAGCAATCAATTTTTATTTGGCTTTATTTTACAAAAAAAAAACAATTGAAATTTAGTAAAAAAACCATTTGAAACGATTATTTTATTTTACCCAAAAACACTTGAAATTTTGAAGTGTTTTTTTTTAAGATCGTTAGAAATATAGCATCAAATGAATTACACGCTTAAAAAGTTGCCAGAGCCATTTTCACAAAAAAAAAAACATCCTAAAATTTTTAAACAGTTGAAAAAACTATTTTTATTAATCAGTTTGAATTATACAAACAAAAAATAATGAAAATTTGGAAATTTTCTTACTATAAAATGTTTGACATCTGCTTAAAACTTTATTGCAAAAAAGACAATTGAAAATTTGCTAAAATAACAGAAAACTAAAAACAAACAAATCACATTTGAAAAATTTTAAAGAAACTTTTTTATTTTATTTGGTTTATATTTTATAACAAAAAATAGTCCAAACTTTAGAAAAACAGTTTCAACGTAGTTGTAAGCAAAGATATTTAAACTGTCTTCAAACGATTATTTTATTTTACCCAAAAACACTTGAAATTTTGGAATAAAATAGTAAAAAATTTGCTCAAAACTTACTTCATTAAAAAAAAGATAATTGAAAATTTGCTAAAATAATTGAATAAATTATTATAAAAAGGCAATCAAAAATACATTTTTGGGAAAAGTTGATAGAAATAATCATTTTTTTATTTGGCTTTTATTTTACAAAAAAAAACAATTGGAATTTAGTAAAAAGAAAAACGTTTGAAACGATTATTTCATTTTGCCCAAAAACTCTTGAAATTTTAATCAGTCAAAACTGTTTTAAGATCGATGGAAATATAGCAAAGTTGAAAAAAGGACTAAAACTAAATTTTTTTAATCAGTTTGAATTAAGCAAACAAAAAATAATTAAAATTTGGAAATTTACTTCCTATAAAAAGTTTGAAATTCTCAAAACCTTATTGCAAAAAAAAACAATTGAAAATTTGCTACAATAATTGAAACAGATATTTTTTGAGAAAAGTTTAAAAAAGCAATCTATTTTTTAATTTTATTTGGCTTATATTTTACAACAAAAAATAGTCAACACTGTTTTAACGTCGTTGGAAATATAGCAAAGACATTTGCTTCTTCATACGATTATTTTATTTGACTCAAAATCACTAGAAATTTTGGAAAAACTGTTTTAACATCGTTCGAAATATAGCAAAAAATGTATTACAAGCTTAAAAATTGCCAGAGCCATTCTCACAACAAAAAAAACACTGAATTTTTAAACAATTTGAAAAAAAAAGATACTAAAATTTGCTCAAATTGTTTTTTTTTGCTATTTTATCAAACATAAGTATAATTTTTGTAAAAAAAAAAGTAAAAAGATATGTTTTTAATTTGTTGGAATTATGGCAAAATCATTTTATTTAAAATTTGGAAGCTAACTTTCTAGAAAAAATTAGTTTCAATTGTTTTTTTGCTAAAATAGCATCGACATTGTCCAATTAGGACGTTCTTCTTCCTTGCTTTGTGTTCTGCTAGAACATGTTTGAGATATTGCTTTTGCTCTTATCGGATTTAAAAAATGCTCCTTTTTTTGCTAGAATATCTGCCCTATCGTTCCCTTTCGTGGTTGAGTATGCCTTGACCCAAAATAAGGCAATTCTCTTATCTACAGAAACCATCTCTAGTGTAATAACACATTCATTTAATGAAACTTTGGGATGTGTTAAGTGTTAAGATAGCAAGACTGATTTTACTGTCTGTGTGGATGCAGATTGTTTCTCCTTTTATCCCCAGGTAAAATATTTTTTGGGCACTGACAAGTATCCCTGTGGGTTCCGCCTGGATGATTGCAGAGGGTTCCTCCACGGATATTTTTAGTTCTAGATTCAATTCGGCAAAATATGTTCCTTTTTTTGCTTTTTACTCCAACCGTGAATATATGTATAGAAGCTTCAGGAGTCTTAAAGCTTTGTGACGTGAAGTGTCTTTCGAAATGTAGGTCGGAGTAGCACAGTCCTGACATTTCCTTAGAGTCCCTCTTCCAAGGATTGTTCCATTCCTAGTCCGGTCTGTCTTTGGACACCACAGGCCTTTGTCTCTTAGTCATAGCGCAGCACTTAGGGCCACCTACTGAGTGTGACAAGCCAGGAAAGGAAGAGATAATAACGCCTTCATTGCTGACGTCGGTGTGGTGTGCATGGCCTCAGTAATTCCCATACATGCTGGACGTTGAATGTGCTGTAACTTACTTGTTGAAGTTATGGGTTTAATCATAGGCCATCATACAACGACTCAATATAATATATAATTTGTTGAAACCTTATTAAATACAACCATCTTCACTGAGATAGCTAATCGAATACACTTAAAGTTTGGCAGTTTTAACCATAAACTTAAAGTGTACTCTTTTAGGACTTAAAGTTTGATAGTTATCAGTTTTCGGTAAAAACTATAGTCACCATTTTTCATATAATCTGTGGTAAAAAATTGTAAGTGCTTTCTCAAATCAATTCTTAATAATATACTACATCTATTGTTAATGTTATATTTGTTAATCATCATCTGGCTTCCTTTACAATATCAACTGTTATGATATGATAATTTTTTTAGAATGATTTATGATAATTATTTTTATTATTAACAAAAAATTTCACACTTATCATAAAGACTTAATTATTTTTAAGAAGGCATGAGCAATAGAAATCCACATCATGTTTGTTTCCTCGTGCCCTTTCCAATTGACGCGTGACGCAACTTTCCATTCCATCTGTTCCTCCGGTTGCGCAATTCCGAGACGAGATGATGGACGTGAACATGTGCGTTTACGTACCGGCTACACTTTATATGTGGCCAAAGAGAGCAGCCATGGCCCGCTGACCGCTAACGCCTTATTGGGTATGAAAAGCAAGCAGCACACTTCGGCCTCTAGCGAACGAGCGTCCGATATCTTGTAGATAAACGTTCGCCAAAAATGGTCAGATGCCAACGACTGTTCTAATTTCGCTCGTCTAGCCCAACATGGACATAATCCGAGCGTTTCAACACAACAGGCGGCATGAGCAAGAGTTTTGGAATCTAATTGTAATAATATTATTAAAGTTGACTGTTACGAAATCTTAAAGTACTGAATTCTACGCTTAAAATCTAAATAAATGATTCTTAAATAAGCGTGAAATATTCAATTCCTGTAACCGTATTTCATAACGGTACTCGAAACTAATCCTCAGGTATTTACCATTATCGGCTTGGGTGTAGGTCTCCGAGTGCGTACCGCGGGCAACAATGACATTTTCTACGTGATGATTAATTCCTGAAAGAGTACGCTATTAAGGAACCGTTGTTTTTAGATTACAATACAAGGTAATTGAATCGTTTTCTAAAACATTTTCCTGAACCAGTCACACAAAATGAAATTAAAGACACTCATCAAAAACTGTTGATTAATTGAATGGTACGACTTGAAGTTTTACATGTTAATTTCAAAAATTGGAAAAGTATAATTCGCAACCATATGTGAATAATACAGTATTTCTTGTATATTGATACAAGTGGAATAATAGCACTACCAAGTAAACTCTGCCCGTTAGTACTATGTTCTAACTGTTTTTATATATTTGGTTTGTTTTTTGATTGTAATATTGTAGGATATTGGCAAAGATCAATCAAGGTAGTAATGCTCTTTATTAGAATCCAAATCCATAGAAGATGAGTTTTGAAAACTGTACGTTTCGAACTATCTTGCAAACTTGATTAAAACAATTAGGAACCTTTCTTCACTATTTTATTTGTAACAAGATGTACATTTTAATTGTTTTAATCAAGTTATTATAATCTTCACGTAACCAATTAATCCAAATATCTTGTGAAAACTTTATTGTATGAAAGTATCCAATCCTTTGGTATTTGACATTATCGATTAGGGCGTAGCAGTCGAGTGCGTACCTAGCATGACATTTTCTACAAGAATTATCTTCAAATGCAAATTATTGTAATCATTGTAACGACTTATAATACCCATTAAAACTTATAGAAGAAAAATTATACCATCTCAATAACTGTTTCAAATTCTAAGGTTTTTTTAATTATATGTATTTTCTAATGGAAGAATTAGTCAGGTGAGCAAAATTCCTCCAGCTTCGATCTCGAATTTATATTGGGAGAGACGTCGTTCGCATTTCGAATGGATTTATAACGGGCGCCGGTCTAAAGATAGGTCCAAAAGTGAGGAAAGAAAGAGAGAGAAAGCGCGAACTATTTCGGACCGCGCCGGAACCATTGTTGTGCCACTGGTCATCCAAGGGAAGGTGTGGGTCATGGTCGTAACAATCCCAGCCAGGTGCCAGAGAGGAGAGTATGTATAATACTTCCAAACGGCGGTGATTCATTCAGAAATTCACGTGACGCACAATGGACGGACGAAGTGGAAAGAAGAGCCTACGTGATTTCACCCATTTTGTGACGACGGCGGCAAGGTGGAGGAAGGGGGAGGACGCGTGAGTCGCGTACAGATTCTTTTGGAGTTACGCAACAATGCGTGAACTGGAAGCAAATTCTATAAAAATGTTTAATACTAAAAGGTATTTGCAGAGCAACATTATTTTACTGCTTCCAAAATTATATTAGTAGCCCAACTGATTGATGATAAACAAGTTGTTTCAAAATTGGTTACACAAACGTAAAACAACACATATTTCTTACGGTGGTAAACATTTTAAGATGTACATACTGATACCAATCGTGTTGATAAATCAATACCATTAAACCTTGAGGTGAGGATCAAGGGAAGAAAAATGACGAAGCAAAAATGATATTATTAATAACATTATGATTTTTAGAGAAGTGTATAGAAATTCTATTCCGTTAGGGCCAGATTGCATCCTACCAATACCTTTATACAATCACTGTTAATGTTGGAAGAAAAATATGTTATTCATCACTTTCTTCGGCCAAAATGCATAAATTCCAACCAACCACTCACTTTCGTTGCAAAACGAATCACGGGCCCAATTAAATCCATCTTGCGGCAAGTAGGCCATGGAATTTTCGCTTTTTTGCCCATAAATGGCGATGTAGGTTGATCGGTCGGTTGGTTGGTTGGCTGGTTGGCGGCGTGCGAGAATCCCTCCGGCTGTGTTTATTATCTCTCGCACGGCGTAATCTCGATTAATCAATCCATTTAGCCTGACTGACGATAAATAATCCCGAACATGGACACCTATTAGAGAGACACACGGGTAACATGTGGGTCGGTCATTTTCCTGAGCCTGGCGATAAATGGAAATCCAGGGCCATTGCCGTTTTCATCGCGGCGCGCTCGCTCGGCAGGGGGGGCGGCCATCGAAACAACTTTTTTTTCTCGTAATTATCTTTTACGGCGCTTAAAGCGTTTTCATAATAGTGAGCATTGCTAATGGGTAATTATATCGATTTGAATTTGGAGGTGTTTAAAATTCAACATACTGAAACAGAAAATCAAATATACTCAGTGACATGGAACACAAAGAAGGATTAGAATTTTTTGATCAAACTTCGCATAAACGTTTAAATCTTAAAAGATGGCCTTTTAGCAGGTCTTTCAGTTTTTGTTCTAACAATTTTGTTAGATGTATGGATGGCTGCATGAGGGTCAGTCGTAGATGTGGGGAAAGTTATAGCAAGAAACATTCTGTTGAGAGGCTTGTACATCAAACTGAAGGGATTGTGGTAACTTATAGAAATTAGCCTCTTTATCCGAGGCAATATGAATGTCCAGCGATATGTGGATTAGGTGATTCCGATTCTTTAGC
Source organism: Ontholestes murinus (assembly GCA_963969525.1). Lineage (NCBI taxonomy): Eukaryota > Metazoa > Arthropoda > Insecta > Coleoptera > Staphylinidae > Ontholestes > Ontholestes murinus. Next base: position 14,601,329 of record OZ018395.1, on the reverse strand, counting down.
AGTTGGATGAGCCACTATTCCAGCAAGACGGTGCAATTGATTATTCAATTTTGAACAACCATAATTCAATTCAATTAACACATTTATCCAAAAATGGCCATACTGTATTGTATTTAATGTTTTGTTTGAAGAGATTCAAGGAGAATTCACAGAATGTTTTTACTCTAACCTCATGTTGCATTCTGTTTCTTTTAAATGTACAAAATTATTATACAAATTTTGACATAAGAGATTCAAGTAGAATTCACTTGGCAGAATGTTTTTTCATTCTAACCACATGTTGCATTTTTAGATTTTTTGTTGATCTCGCTTTGAGACTACTAATTACCATTTTGGCCTCATATTGATCTCACTCATAGGCTATGTATGCAGTAACATTTTGGCTTCGTTCTGCTTTATAAAATACGCACCATTACGATCGTTACATTTTCTTTTTTAATGGTAATCAGTATTTTTTTGATAATCAAGGTAATGGTAATACTGAACTGATCTGATCAATCTGATCAATCAATCCAGATGGTAATACTGAAAGAACCATTAAGATTTTAGAAAAACTTTTCGTTGAAGAATATTTGTTTTTTCCATAACGTTTCCTGACATGTGTTTCGGTCCTTCCAGACTATAATCAAAGTTTAAACTAATTAAAATTAAGAAATATTAAAACCATATATAGTGGGAGAAGTAATATTAATTGACTCAATTAAAATGCTGCAAATTCCTTCTGGTTGTTCAAGATATTCATTCCCTTGTTGATAGCCTTCTTAATCTTTAATCCCTTCAAGAGGTTAAACATTCTTCCCTTCCTGCAAATTTAAAGCGCCGTCATCTCTTCCATTTGGTGACCGGTGTTAATACAATAGTGTTTTGCAAATCCAGATGTTTTTTAATCCCTAAGCATTTTTTACTTTCTCTACAACGGACCTCCTCAAAATTTCTGCCTGTTTATCCCACGAAGCATCCCTTGCAATTAAAACAATTAATCCTACACACTCCTGATCGCTTTTCTTTTCTCTTCGTTTCATTTTTTTTTCTTCCTAAGAGTTTTTGCTGTACAATAAATTTGTTTTCATCTTTTCCACTTTTTTGTTTATTAATTCTGCGACTGTATTCTTCTTGTGACCATTATTATTGGCACTCTCTTATAGATAATATTGAGCTTTTCGTTATATTTTATTATAAACATTGGTGTTGAATAACCATCATGGTTTAAGTTCAAGCTTACAAAACATGCATGAATTAGTTAAAGAGACAGAAACCCATAAAGTTGTTCTTCTTTCTGATCGACAAGAATCAGAGAAACTTCTACAAAGTTGTTCTTCTTTCTTATCGACAAGAATCAGAGAGATCAAAATTACAGGATTTGAACTTTTGGCATTTAGAAACCTTTTTAAGGCATTTTGATAAAGAGACAGAAACCCATGTCTTCATCTTCAGACTTTTTTTTTCCTCTTTTTTCTCAACCTTCTTGGCAGGGGCGGAAGGCAGCAGGGATGGAAGATGTTGAGATCCTTAATGAACTCCTTGGTGGTGGCGGCTTCATTAAACTCAACATCAGCAACAGTAGCCATAGCCGAAAGATTCTTGAATCCATCCATTGGTTAGCCGATGCTCAAACAAACCGATGCCAAGTTAGCGACTTCCTCCAAGGACTTAGACCTAAGATCCTTCGGCTTAAAGTCCAAAACTTGTTCGACCAACAATGGTGATATGAGTTAAGTACTGATTGTTTAAATTGAAATGATTGAAAGGAATCACTGGGAATCACATTGCCTACGGTAGTAGGTTTTCTGAAAACTGAATACAGCAGTTTATTCTGTTTGACTTCTATCGATTTTTCGTTCTCTTCGTTTTCCAAGGTTATTTTGCTTGAAGACTTTACTCAATTCTATTAAGAATAAATTTAGTTATTGATATCCTTCCAAAATACAAAATACGTCGTCAACATATCACCACCAGAAAAGATTTTTTTTTGTTAAATAAATAATAAATAAATAAAATAAAATATATCTTTATTTCAGAGTGTACATAATACAGAATGAAATTGGCGTCAGTGGTCTTAATATTAATATTTATTCTAATGCTTATACTAATTACAGATATACTTATTAATGTTGTGTTGTTCTACTTAAATAATTTATCCTCAAATAATTTCACAAAAATCTCTGCAAACTTGAGTGATGTTGTATAAAGCTTCTATAAGTAAACCATATTCTTGTTTTTAAAATTGATTATCTGTTTCTATCAAGAGTGTAGCGCAAAAAAGCATAAACTCATAAAATTTAGAGTCTAGAAAAGTCTTTATTGTTTGATCTTTGGATGGACGTCATAGGCATCCAAGTCTAAACTTTATGCATCAGAATAATACTGACAGCTCAGTGGATTTAGCAATTGGTTTTTGTACAAAATTCTGGAGGTGACACTTTGGACAATATCCAAATCTTCAAATTGTTTGCCCCATAGAAAATGTTGTAGCGATCAACTTTATGTTTTCAAAACTCATAAAGTTTAGAGTCTAGAAAAGTCTTTATTGTTGGATCTTTGGATGGACGTCATAGGCATCAAAGGCTAAACTTTAACAATTCATATGCTTTATACATCAGAATAATATTAACAAATCAGTGGATTTAGAGGTCTCTTTGGTTAGCTTGTCAATCAAAATATAAAAGCCACAATTTTAGTTGACAAGTATTTAATCAAAAACACGTTTAAATCTTCTTTTGCCAACTAGTATGAACATTTTCAACACCCGGTTGATAAAAATCCATTGGTTTTTGTACAAAATTCTGGAGGTGACACTTTGGACAACATCTAAATCTTCAATTTGTTTGCCCCATAGAAAATGTTGTAGCGATCAACTTTATGTTTTTAAAACTCATAAAGCTTAGACTCCTGAAAAGTCTTTATTGGGTGGATGTCATAGGCATCCAAGTCTAAACTTTAACAATTCTCGTGCTTTATGCATCAGAATAATATTGACAGCTCAGTGGATTTAGTGGTCTTTTTGGTTAACTTGTTAATCAAAATATAAAATTTTGATTAACAAGTTACCTAATCAAGAACGCTCTATTTTTCAGAATAATATTGACAGCTCAGTGGATTTAGAGGTCTTTTTGGTTAGCTTGTTAATCAAAAAATATAAAAGCCACATATTTTGATTAACAAGTTACCTAATCAATAACACTTTTAAATCCTTAAATCAACTCGTGTGAACATTTTCAATACCCGATTGATAAAAATTTATTGGTTTTTGTACAAAATTCTGGAGATGACACTTTGGACAACATCAAAATTTTTAAATTGCTTGCCCAATAGAAAGTGTTGTAGAGATCAAATTTATGTTTTCAAAACTCATAAAGTTTAGAGTCTAGAAAAGTCTTTATTGGATGGATGTCATAGGCATCCAAGTCTAAACTTTAACAATTCTCATGCTTTATGCATAGAACAACAATATTGACAGTGGATTTAGTGGTCTTTTTGGGTTAGCTTGTTAATCAAAATGCAGAAGCCATATATTTTGATTAACAAGTTATCTAATCAAGAACACTTTTAAATCTTTTTTTTATCAACTAGGGTGAACATTTTGAATGCCTGATTGATAAAAATCAATAGGTTTTCGTACAAAATTCTGAAGATGGAATTTTGGGCAACATAAGAATTTTCAAATTGTTTACCACCTGGAAAATGTTGTAGCGGTGGGAATAAATATAAATCTAATAGCGAATTTTCGAGGGAATACCTCTCACCCCAATTCATTATTTGCTTGCGCAGTGTGGTCTTGTATTTTAGTGTTTATTTATTTATTTATTTATTGACGTCAACATAACATTTTACATAAAAATATATACATAAATACTTTAGATTAAAACACTAAATTACTCTTAACAGATAATTTAACGAGCATCAGATTTGAACTTGATCAACGATGAGTTGGTAAAATTAAGTTTGTCACAATATTTATTTACCGTATTGGATATTCTTATACATGGACTATACATGACGTAAGAAGTACGACAAAATGGAATATGTAACAAGTGAAATTGTCGTGTTGTATAATTTGGAACATTGAATGCAAAGCATTCCAAACATTCCGACGAATTAATCAGATTATTGATTATTTTAAAGATAAAACAAACGTCATACAATTCTCGTCTTTTTGATAAGCGCACTAAATTGACATAAGATTTAATCTGGTCTATATTCAGAATTATATTTTGTGAATACAATTTATATTTTAAATACTTTAAAAATTTAGTTTGTACATATTCTAGTCTGTCGATATAGCAGTGAAAATGTGGTGACCAAATAATATTACAATATTCTAATACTGACCGAATAAGAGTGACAAAAAGAGTTATTAAACTATGGACATTTGTATTGCAGAATAACGCCTTTTCTATTGACAATAGTTGACCACATTTCAATTGAAGATTGATTTATTTGATCCAATTGATCATAGTATAGATCTGCATTTACAGTTGGTGCAGCTTTGAACACTTCAAAATGATCGACCCAGGAAATACTTTACATATCACAAAAGATCGCTTTTCTATGAAGTAAATTAGAAGAAAGCAACTGTCTTTTACGTATTGGATTATAGTAGAGGATCCATTTATCATCTCAAGTGATCAAGCAATAAAATATGCATTTGTGTTGTGAATCAGTTACCTATGTTTTTTTTTTCAAACAGATTCTCTGTTTACTTTCCCAATCTGCTGAAATATGTTTGATAATCGACCAAGGTTGGTTAATAGTGTGATAACTCCTCGTTTGTCTGACACGGATTTGCTTCTACTTTCACACTTTCACCTTTATAGGTCATTGTCAAATGTTCTTGATCTTCTTGCCACTAAAGCAATAAGTTTCATCTGGTAGTTTTGTTTTTTTTCGGAGAGGTTTTCGCTGTCTATCTACTACAAATATTCTTGGATGGTCGATCAAGGCTGGTTTATGACAGCTCCTTTGTTGTATGACACGTATTTGCCTCTTAAGATGTTATTCTCTAAAGTTGTTGTTCTTTCTGATCGACAAGAATCGGAGAGATCTAAATTACAGGATTTTAACTTTCGTCATTTAGGAACGTTTAAGACATTTGGATAAACACACCAAATGTTTTTGGTAGCAACTGCTGCGTTACTACTCTTCTGGAATTTGGTCTGCCAATTCTTAATAAAAATGGCAAAAAATATAATTTGATTATTCACTTCCGCCTTTACATGTCATTGTCTAAAGTTATTAGTCTTCTTGGCACTGAAGCAATAAGTTTCATATAGTAGACCAATTGGCTTTGTTTTCTTCGAACAGATTATAGCGGTCTTCAATACCTACTCTGCTTACTTTCACAATCTACTACAAATATTCTCGGAAGGTCGATCAAGGTTGGTGTATGAGAGCTCCTCTATCGTCTGACACGTATTTGCCTCTTAAGATGCCATTCTTTAAAATTGTTGTTCTTTCTGATCGACAAGAATCGGAGAGATGAAAATTACACGAATTTAACTTTTGTCATCCAGATCCACATCAGGCATTTGCATAAACACGACAAATGTTTTTGGTAGCAAGCAAATGCTGCGTTACTACTCTTCTAGAATTTGGTCTGCCAATTCTTAATAAAAATGGCAAAAAATATAACTTGATTATTCACCTCCGCCTTTACATGTCATTGTCTAAAGTTCTTGGTCTTCTTGCCACGGAAGCAATAAGTTTCATGTAGTACATCAGTTGGCTTTGTTTTCTTCGAACAGATTATAGCGGTCTTAAATACCTACTCTGCTTACTTTCACAATCTACTACAAATCTTCTTGGAAGGTCAATCAAGGTTAGTGTATGACAGCTCACTCCTCTATTGTCTGGCACGTACTTGCCTCTTAAGATGTCATTCTCTAAAGTTGTTCTTCTTTTTGATCGACAAGAATCAGAGAAACTTCTCTAGAGTTGTTCTTCTTCCTGATAGAAAGGAATCAGAGCAAACAAAATTACAGCTTCTGGACTTTTGTCATTTAGGAACGTTTAAGGAATTTGGAGAAACACAGCAGATGTTTTTGGCAGCAGCTGCTGCGTTACTACTCTTTTGTAATTTGATCTGCCAATTCTTAATAAAAATGGCAAAAAATGTAATTTGATTATTCACATCCGCCTTTACATGTCATTATCTAAAGTTCTTGGTTTTCTTCCCACTGAAGCAATAAGTTTCATGTAGTACATCAGTTGGCTTTGTTTTCTTCGAACAGATTATAGCGGTCTTAAATACCTACTCCACTTTTTTTACAATCTACTACAAATATTCTTGGAAGGTCGATCAAGGTTGGTGTATGACAGTTCCTTTATTGTCTGACACGCATTTGCCTCTTAAGATGTCATTCTCTAAAATTGTTCTTCTTCCTGATTGACAAGAATCAGAGAGATCGAAATTACAGGATTTTAACTTTTGTCATTTAGGAACGTTTGTAAGGCATTTAAATAAACACAGCAGATGTTTTTGTTAGCAGCTGCTGTGTTACTACTCTTTTGTAATTTGGTCTGCCAATTCTTAATAAAAATGGCAAAAAATATAATTTGATTATTCACTTCCGCCTGTACATGTCATTGTCTAAAGTTATTGGTCTTCTTGGCACTGAAGCAATAAGTTTCATATAGTAGACCAATTGGCTTTGTTTTCTTCGAACAGATTATAGCGGTCTTCAATACCTACTCTGCTTACTTTCACAATCTACTACAAATATTCTCGGAAGGTCGATCAAGGTTGGTGTATGAGAGCTCCTCTATCGTCTGACACGTATTTGCCTCTTAAGATGCCATTCTTTAAAATTGTTGTTCTTTCTGATCGACAAGAATCGGAGAGATGAAAATTACACGAATTTAACTTTTGTCATCCAGATCCACATCAGGCATTTGCATAAACACGACAAATGTTTTTGGTAGCAAGCAAATGCTGCGTTACTACTCTTCTAGAATTTGGTCTGCCAATTCTTAATAAAAATGGCAAAAAATATAACTTGATTATTCACCTCCGCCTTTACATGTCATTGTCTAAAGTTCTTGGTCTTCTTGCCACGGAAGCAATAAGTTTCATGTAGTACATCTGTTGGCTTTGTTTTCTTCGAACAGATTATAGCGATCCTACACAGCTTACTTTCACAATATGTTACAAATATTCTTGGAAGGTCGATGAAGATTGGTATATGAAGGCTCCTCTATCATCTGACACGTATTTGCCTCTTAAGATGCCATTGTCTAAAATTGTTGTTCTTTCTGATCGACAAGAATCATAGAAATTTCTCTAGAGTTGTTCTTCTTCCTGATAGAACGGAATCAGAGCAAACAAAATTACAGCTTTTGGACTTTTGTCATTTAGGAACGTTTAAGGAATTTGGATAAACACAGCAGATGATTTTGGCAGAAGCTGCTGCGTTACTACTCTTTTGGAAAATGGTCTGGCAATTCATTATAAATTGCAAAAAATGTAATTTGTCACTGTCTAAAGTTCTTGGTCTTCTTGCCACTGAAGCAATAAGTTTCATGCAGTAGATCAGTTGGCTTTGTTTTCTTCAAAAAGATTATGGCGGTCTTAAATACCTACTCTGCTTATTTTCACAATCTACTACAAATCTTCTTGGAAGGTCAATCAAGGTTAGTGTATGACAGCTCGTTGCTCTATTGTCTGGCACGTATTTGCTTCTTAAGATGTCATTCTCTAAAGTTGTTCTTCTTTCTGATCGACAAGAATCAGAGAAACTTCTCCAAAGTTGTTCTTCTTCCTGATCGACAACAATCAGAGAGATCAAAATTACAGGATTTGAACTTTTGACATTTAGAAACCTTTATAAGGCATTTTGATAAACACAGCGCGGATGTTTTTGGAAGCAACTGCTGCGTTACTACTCTTCTGGAATTTGGTCTGCCAATTCATTATAAATTGTAGAAAAATGTAATTTGATTATTCACAAGTAAGCAAGACACTCCAACGTTAAAATTTGAAGTACATAGGGAAAACGATCATCGAAATTATCAGGAGTATGCATTAATTCATGCGTTTTTTTTCTCGAAAATTAAGGCTTTTATTGTAAAAAAATGGTTATACACTCAATGATCAAAGTATTGTCCATCGGAAGCTACAACATTTGCCCATATTTCTGGCAGTTTGTGGATTCCATCCCAAAAGAACTTCTCCGGCTTTGTGGTGTAGAATGAATCGAGCCAATTTTTGATACCCTGTTCTGAAGTGAAGCGTATTCCGGTGAGGGCATTCTGCATTGATCTGAACAAGTAGTAATCAGAAGGGGCTATGTCTGGGCTATAAGGCGGGTGAGGTAGAACTTCCCACCCACTGTTTTCCAAAATAATGCTTTTTAAAGCAAAATAAAGCCAAAATGGCAATAAGAAGTCTGCAAGAAGGATCAACCGAAGAACTTCAAATGCAGCATTGGGCTGGAGTGGAAGAACATTCTGCCGAGTGAACTCCCCCCTGGATCTCTTACGTCAAAATTATAAGTACATATTTTTATCTATTCATTTGTAATACTTTCATTTATTGTAAGAGAGACAAAGCATTAAATACAAATACAAATACAACATATGGCCGAGCGTTGTCATGATGAAATTCGTGTCTGGTTGCATATTCTGGTCGTTTTTCCGCAATCGCTCTCTTCAAACGAATTAATTGTGTTCAGTAGAGGTCCCCTTTGATCGTCTGACCCGATTTCAACACGCATCTTCATCAACCAATGCCTCCACTTCTTCATCTTCAAACCTTTTTGGCCGTCCGGGTCGTTCATCGTCTTCTAAGTTAAAATCGCCACTTTTCAGCCGTGCAAACCATTTCAGCAAGAGCATGGTCACCATAAACCTCTACTAAAATACGATGACTTTCGGTAGCACTTTTATTCATGTTAAAGTAATGAAGCAAAACACTTTTTTTGGCACAAAGTTCGACATGTTCAAATGAATAGAAAAACATGTTGTTTACACTTTAATAAAATTACATATACTGAAAAAGACGCGCAATGGCAGTAGCTTTCAAATGAATATAGTCACGGATGAACACGACGCGAAATAATACTAGTAACGGCCTCTCAGAAAACAGCATGAATTAATGCATACTCCTGATACGTTCCGATCCCCACAACATATAAATATCAACTGGAACATTAGCGAAATTATGGTACTAAATTGGCTTTACTGAAGACATTAAAAAAACCGTGACAATAACTACTGTAATTATGAGATTTTAATGTTTAGTGAGCCTAAAGTGGCATACAGAAAATCCCTTTTCTTAACTAAATGGATAGAGGAAAATCTCCAATAAGTAGTTCTAGTAGACACCAATATTAGCAAACTGAAAGTTAGTAGAAGATTCATGGCTGATCATCAAGGTGAAAGGCATTTTATGTGTGAAGCGATTACTCTTGCTGGGGCAACTGCATTAACTGTGTCGGTGAATAACTAATCGTCTAGGAAATATTCTTAGACCTTAGACATTACGTGTAGCCTCAGGGTACCGTATAATTTCCGCTGAAACAGTTAAGATCCTCGCGAATTTATACGATGCCTTGGAGAAGTTCTAGAAGCACCAATATTAGCCGCCTGAAAGTTAGCAGAGGTTTCATGGCTGATCATCAAAGTAAAAGGTTCTTTAGGTGTGAAGAGATTACTCTTGCTGGACCGACTACATTAACTGTGTCGATGAATATCTCAATGTGGATCAATCTAGGAAATGTTCCTAGACCTTAGAAATGACGTGTAGCCCAAAGATACCGTACAATTTCCGCTGAAAAACAGTTAAGATCCTGGCGAAGTTATACGATGCCTTGGAGAAGAAAAACACGAGGACATCATTAGTGTCGACTAATCGTGTGATCAGAAGAAGAGACGATAGTCGGTGAAAGTCAAAATTGATCCCGATAATATACTCCTGAATAAACCACCGACATGAGTAGCTAATGTTCTATTAAACGTAATTCCTCGTATATTATAAATAAGAGTATTGCAATTGCCTCAAGAACAGAACTCTTGTGCCTCGAATGAAAATAGAAAATAAGAGAGGAAACATTATTAGGTGGAAATAAATACACAATGAAGGCAGAGATTTGGAATATTTTTCAAAAAAATAGTGTAGCGAATGCTTAAGACTAGAGTAGGAACGTGGTGTTGCACAAGTACCTAAAAGTGACAAACATCCAAACTAGCTCCAGATGAATCCAGAAAACCAGCGATTGATCCATGCTGAGCGCGCTGGAACATAAGACGCTCCGAGTGAAGTTAGAAGGCAAACAGTATGATCAGATATATTAATTAAATTTGTATTATTAACTTTATAAAGGATTTTATTATATCTCTTTATATCAGATTGAGGATAAAACTTTATGGTTTTAATGAGAGAAACTGTAACAAGATTCAGGCTCTTGAAGCAGCGTGAATAATGCATCATCATCCATCCACCCCGGCGATAATAGAGTCCTCAAACTTTAAATTGCTCCACGCCCTAGACGTGGAATATATGCACAACTTTCAAGAGAATCAACATCCTCGCCAGGCAAGTTCATTAACTTGATTGAAATAGACGCCGGCCGCCTTGTTTTGTTTGCCGTCACCTTAATCATCTTCCTCAACGACGGAGGAAAGGTATTTCAAGAGGAACTGCGTGTACACACGTCGATATCCTCCGATTGTTGACGGGATGGAATCGACCGGATCGAAACAGGCGAGGCACGCGAGACGCCGGCAATTGAACGTGGCGAGGAAGCGGCGATGAAATGCGAGGGAGTAAAGGGGGAGCGGTGGTGGGCGCGAATTACACTGTCCCGTAGGAAATGGTGAGCACGTGTTTAATGTCGCAGCAAGTGAGATAAACACTGGGCTTATTTAAAGGCGAAAGGAAACTTCGTTTTATGTATAAATAAATATAGATGTGCGGATAGTATTATCAACATGGCGTTTAAAAATTGTATACAGACAAGGAAATCCTTTCTAAATTTTAGAAGAAGAAAAAAATACCAAAATGTATTGAAGAACAACAGTAAGCAATCTCAAGCTAAAAAACTTTGATTACTTCTGAAGATGAAGTACATACTTCTATTAAATATTTTGATCGATCGCCAATCGATTAAATAGTTGATATAAGAAAGTTAATTACAACAGCATTGGTATCATTGACACAATACCAATTCAAAAATGCAGAAATCTAGAGATAAAAATATTTAGGCAAAACTTATTTTGAGCAATAGAAAGTAATTAACCTAATATTCCTTTGGTTAGTTTTGTTGCAAAATTTTCAACAAGCTCTTGATACATAATCGATTATTAATCATATAATTAATCGATCAATCAATAGATTTACCAAACTAATCGATAATCAAACATTGATGGATAACTAAACATTGTATTATTTTTTTCACAAAATTTGAATACTTGATTTTACCAAAACCTCGTTTTCTAGGTGACAACAAAATCCAATTAGTAAAGAAATTCAGAATTTCCCAAGAATATCTTAACATCCAAAAAAGTTTAATGGTCAATTGAAGATCTAAATCTAAAAGTGTTTTTATTTAGATCAAATATGCGCTGTTTTGTTCATTTTGATCGATCGAAATTGGAAAAGAAGTCCTTATCCCTACTGCTAAAAAACTTGATCTGCTAATTTTCTCAAGCCCCTCTTGAGGTCAGTTTTATACCAACAAGAAAATTTTTTAAATGCTTCAAAATGTGATAATCGCTTTGAACTAGGTGGCTGGTACGATAGAACTTCTCATCCAAGATCTCAAAGCTTCTAGCAATTCGTTATTGATGTATGCGGTATGGCGTTGACTTAATGGGACACAAAATACTTTCTATTGACTAATTCTGGTCGCCTCTTGTCGATTGTTTGCTTCAGTTAACAGTAGAAGTCCAAATTGAGTGTTTAGCCAATTCTGACCGCATCTAGTCGATCTCCTGCTTCAGTTGACACTAGAAGTCTAAATTAAGTGTTTGGCTTGATGGTAGCAGCTCATAGTGGATCATTCCTTTCAAAATCCACCAAATATACAGCACGATCTTCTTGGTCGTTAATCTGGGCATGACAACAATCTTTTTCGGCTGTTGTTCTTGTATATATGACCCAATTTTTATCACTACCTTCAAAAATTGGGTCGATTTCGTAACGTTTTAGCAAGGAATCACAAGTGCCAACTTGATCCAAATAGTTATTTTGCGTAAATTTGTATGGCACCTATACGACTTCAACTTCTTCTTGAAACCACCCTTCACGCAAATGGTTCCTAGCGGTTTTCTAGCTAAATTACAGTTCCTGAGCATTTTTTTTGAAGCATAAGATCGTCTTTAAATCGCCCGATGTGATGTAGACATCGTGAGATATGGCTAACTAGAGGCATCTAGCGGAAAACGGTCAGAACTTTTTGCTTATAAGATGCAGATGCATTTTCCAATTCACATATTTGTATAATTAGATTTTCAAAAATCAAAACCTATACTATTAAAACTTGTTTCTTATACTAAACTAACAATCCGAAACATTTTAGATCCTTCGCACTAGGCTCGCACATCTTTGAATTTTAAACAAAAGAGGAAAATCGATGTATGTAGTCACGTCTGTTAATTTATTCTCATAAAACAAACCTCATTAATATTCCCCGTCCATTTTCGCGTTGTTTAACAGTTTGTCGATGGTAAATATTTGCGGAGAACCTTGACGTTCTTCCATTTACGACTGGCAATTAGTCAATCGAACGTACCTTCCGGCCCGTTTCAGTCGTCGAAAAGTGCTCAAAAAAACGCTCGAGATAACCTGGCCAGCGAGTCGATTCGCCGATAAGGATGAGTCACTGATAAGTTCGTTGAATTAATGACCTGGCCGGAACGGTATGCGCAACTCACGGCAAAACCGCCAGCCAGGAAAAAGCGCTATCGCGGTACGAATTTTGCGGTCACCTGATGTTGATGGTGATGATGATGGAAGTGTGTTGTAATTTATAATGGCCGGTTATAATTGGAAATTATGTGGAAACGATCGGATGTAAACAAACCATAATGAAATGAAGTGATAATTTTGGCCATTTAGAAGGATTCGGATTTGAGAATCGATTGACTCATCTCGCCATCACGAGGACGCGATTAACGAAATGAACAAAACAAAGGAGGTTTTTGTGATTAATATTCTTGGCGTCTTTAAGAGCGCGTCTTATCCATGCACAAATACGACACTGGTGATTCCGTGAACTTGTCCTTTTATCTCGTGAGTCAGCGGACTGCGGCTGATTAAATAATGCAAATTACGTCTGTTTGATGAGTAGGATTGCAACGATAGCCTTTCAAGTGTACCGTTGCAGTCTTGTCTTCTTATAAATAATGTTTCTAAAATATAATCTCGGAAATGAATTTTGACCACGAAGTTTTTTTTGAATATTTTTGGTAAAATAGACTGAGAGGAGATTTATCGAAGATCTATAGGATGCAAGTATTCAGTAATAATAATAATAGTAAGAATAATAATAATAACAATCATTTATTTAAAGTATTTGATAGTTAGCGAAGGTTCACATAATACAGAAGGACATTACTACCCAAAAGCATGCAAAATTTGTTTGCTTATTGCTTAAAGTAGTACTCTTCTAAAAACAGCTCATATTTGGTAAGAGACAGATGGCACCAAATGATTTCCATGCGGAACCCCTGAAGGACCTGCACAAGTTAGTGCATCGAGTTTGGAATAGTTGCATAAGTAAGGCAATATGGGGAAGTACAAGCCACATAGGCCGCAGTGCATCCGGATCTGTAATAGAAGTCGGTCGCCACAGGAAAAAAAGTACTCTTCTATCCAACATATTCTAATGGCTCTATTTAAAAAAATAAAACATTCGACACTTAAGCACAGTTTAATACATATTCTTCCTAGGTTATTACGTTTGAGCCAGACATAGTTGAATACGTGATCGTGGAGGCTTTGCCTTCGTGATACATTCAAACAAGATTATTAACTTTAATACCAACAAAATTAATCGTTCTATTTGAATTAAACATAGTTCATTTGAAACTTCAGAATTGTTGAAGGCATTCTCGAAATACACAATAAAAACTTCCGGTAGATCGACGATAAAAGCAATTTAGGGTAACTGAATACGGAACGCACCACTTGCCACGGCTCACAACCCCCCTCCTCCTATAGTTTGAGTCTTTACCACCTGGTATTAATTACACATTAAACGCGCCTCGGTTATTTATCTTACAAGCTCAGCACGTACACGTACGTACGAACCTACTGGCAATGACAATTTGTTCGAGCCCTTTCAATTACTCCCTTAAGGAAGCGTAGGCGTGCTTCTAGACGTGATTTATTCCCCCAGTCCACCCTTTTCATGTGAATCGTTGCCTCCTGGGATGATGAATGGATGTAATTACAACATCGTCTCCGTCTGGTTTTCGTGGGCCGTGCCTGCCGCTCGCTTCAAAAGGGCATAAATCTCTTTTTTTTGCACGACCGTACGTAATTGATGATTCATAAAGTTTCTTTTAATCATCCACTTGAATTTAGGACCATACTCGCGATAAAAAGATTAGATGATGGTGATGATTCATAACTAGGATTTATTAATATCTGCAATTTGTCGATATGAAATCACTTGAAATTAAACCGTTAATATTTGATTGCTCAAAAAGTGAAGGCTAAAACAAAAAATTCTATAGATCTCAAATGTTAGAAAATTTTAGCTGAACGAATAATAGTATTCATTATTGCCGGTTTTTTCTTCACCACATCGAATTGAAGGATGAAAACCACACATTTTGTGAGTCGTTAAAGTAAAAAAAAAAAAACACTTTATTATTGCCAGAAGAAGCCACAGTGTGGCGAAACAATTGTTGCCTTCTAAAAAAAGCAATAATAAAGTGTTTTGAAAATTTGAGCGTTTTTACTGTAACAACTAAACAAGTGAATATGGATTTTGTAAGTTTCTTAAAGTAGATAATCTTCTACCTATATTCATATTTCAATGATCATCAAGGTCAATTTCAGAAATAAACCTTAAAACACTTCTTAGGTTAAACACATATTGATTACCACCTAGTAACGGTCACAACCATCCTGAAGTTAAACTTCTTAGGTTATTACTTTTGAACTAAACATAGTGAAATGCGTGATTGTGGCCTTGACTTCGTGATAAATTTAGTCTGAAGCTTTAGAATAGTCGAAGGTCAAAAATATTCAAGGGAATCATGCTTAGTCCTATACTAAAGGCTGGGGAACTCTTGTCAGCTCAAAAATAGAGCACTAAATTAATAATTAATCAAATTGAACCAAATTCTTACCCAACATTGTACTATAATTGCCAATTGGTATAAAATCATAGTTTTTAGAATCAATAAACTTATGCCAATACATATTAAACATTACAAGTTGCTAAAAATCTATTTTTTATGCTAACTCATTTAAGTACAAACTGTTCCCAAACGATTATCTGGCAAATCTCCTAACGCGTGCGTTGTCTATTCCAGTCCTCTGATCTAAACGGAAGTTTTTTTTCTACAAAAATTATTTTTACACCTCTCGTAATAACTTCTATTAAAAAAATATCCTCCGACTTTCCGACTTTATCTAATCAACCGCATCGATCGAATGTACACAAGATATCGTAATCCCAATATTGCGATTAAGCCGATTACTCAATCCCACTTCAACTGTTTTCAACGTTTACTTAGTAATTTCGAAAATTGAATCCGCCATATTACCATATTTAGGGCGCGCCTTGTGCACGATGGAAAAGAAAAGTGTGTGTGTATATATATATGCAAAACTTTCCTCGTTACATATTCTCCGATCGGATGGCGATAAGAAATTTAATTTTTTCGACCCACGCACATCCATTCACAATATATCGCGTCTCATTTTCTAATGGCCGTATTTCGTTGTCATGCAGATGTTGGTGAATGCTTTTACATCTGCCCACGTGCTCGTGTGGCGGTCGTCGTCTCGTTTCCCGATACAGATTTCAGACTTTCAAAACACGACACTTCCTGCATTCATGCATTGTAATCGTAATGAAGCGCACTGTTGTGGTCCAATCCGTTGTATAATTGGATATTGTTATTCATTCGGAAACGATTGATTGAAGTGTAGATATTGTAGGAACGTAAAGGTGGTTCAAAAAATACATCAAGAGTTTATTATTTTGATATTTTTATTAAATTTTTAGAGATCAAAAATTTTGCATTAGTTTTAAAACCCAAAATATTTTGGGTATGCAGTCAAGAAACGGTGCTTTTGTGTCTAAGGAAAAAGACGGAGGGTAAAGGTAAATTTTAACCTTACTGGGGAGTAATTCAGTATTTCTCCACAATGGGTGTACTATTGGTATCTAAAATGATTCCTTAGCTTTTTGGGGAGCAAAATGTTTTTGATAGGTTAAAATGATTCAACCAATCAAAATCCTTAGCTTTTTGGTTAGCAAAAAATTTTTGATAGGTTAAAATGATTCAACCAATCAAAATCC
Organism: Ontholestes murinus; assembly: GCA_963969525.1. Lineage (NCBI taxonomy): Eukaryota > Metazoa > Arthropoda > Insecta > Coleoptera > Staphylinidae > Ontholestes > Ontholestes murinus. The sequence continues at coordinate 14,584,854 of OZ018395.1, read as the reverse complement.
TTAGCTTTTTGGATAGCAAAATTTTTTTGATAGGCTAAAAGATCCCAAACTTCGTAGAGTTCGAGTGAAAAAAATTGTTTTCGGTTATCAGGTGTATAACAAAACGTGCAGAGAGCCAAATTTTGTCCCTACTAGAGAGCACTTTTCTTCCAAATGGTTACTTTATTTATTTATTTAATCACTCTATCTTTCGGTGTAGCGCGCCAAAGGCTTTCTTATGGCATCCAAAAAAAGAAACCAAGATATTTTTGAATGTGTAATTGTGGAGGCTTTATTTTGAAAGATATTTTTGGTTGAAATAAACTACAAGGTCTTAAAATACACACAAAATTTTATTCCCAGAAAAGGTGCACTGACTCTCTTCTCCAATGACACCAATTACTCACCAGCGGTTTCGGCGAGTGCTAATCAATTTTAAAAAATTCGGAGTTTCCGTTTTGTTTGGTGGCATTCGAAGAAACGCGGCCGAGCAACGTAAAATTCGCCAAATATGAATTGCAAATCGGATTTCACCGGTGCTACGTGTGTTAATTGCTCGCCGAAACGATACGTCGAAACAAACACAAACAAAAACAACGGCGTTGTCAAATTTCCAATTACTGGATAAGGAATTAATTAATTAATTAAATTGGAACACCGTCTTGGTCCAATTTAATAGTTTTTTTTTCAGGCTTGGTTACGATCAAGACATGTGGTCTGATCAAACGATACAGATATTAGCTAACAGTCAAATCTTACGCATAAATTCAATCCTGAGGCAATACAGGGTATTAGAAAAATCTAAATATATTTATTGCTATATAAAAATCATTTTTTTTTATTCCTGTGTTCTTAATACTACTAATAAAACTTTTTACCTAATTAATCATTTATACAGGAAGACGGTGACGTATGGAGCAAATGTGGAAATAATAAACCTAATTTAAACAAATAATAATGAACTTATTAGAATATCTAATAAATCTAATCCATGGAACATCTATTCTAAGAGTATTTCAAATGTGCTAATGATTTTTTTCCAAGTAACATTCAGAAATCCTGGAATATTGATACGAATTTAATTTGTATTTACGAAACACCTTTAATTTCTAAGAGTATTTCAAATGAGTTAATGATTTTTCCAAGTTGCAATCAAAAATCATGGAACATCTTCAAATATTGAAACGAATTTTCTGAATAGTCTAGAAAGAACCTCAATTTTCCATCATTTCCATGTAAATCTGCAAATTATACAATATCTAATGTTTAAAATTTAAGAGAAACTGATTACTTAAGTTTAACCTTCAAAGCTTAAACATTCTCCTTCAGGAAATAGCGAGGAAAGATGTAAATTGCTTAGCTGAAGTTAATGTCGATGTTGAAACGAAATCTTCAATTTCTCAAAGTGGAAGACAATTGGAGAAACCATTTTGACTTAAGAAAATCTTGTTGTAAGTTACGAAAACAGATGGATTCGTGTAATAACTTAAGGAATTCTTTATGTAAAGAAACAATCCAGTACGTTTTAAGAAAATTTTCATTAATCAAAGATTTGAGTGGAAGGAAATTAGGAAAACCATTTGACTTGAGAAAATCTTGTAGTAAGTTACAAAAACAGATCGATTCAAGTAGCACGAAAATCTTATTAAATCGTTTCCAAAAATTATCAAAGCCTTTTTTGAAATGTCACAATGAAATTGGAAAATGGAAAAACCATTTGGCTTGAGAAAATCTTGTAGCAAGTTACAAAAACAGATCGATTCAAGTAGCACGATTATCTTATTTAATCGTTTTCAAAAATCATCGAAGCTTGCTTTTTTGAAAAGTCATGATGAAATTGGAAAAACCATTTTGCTTGAGAAAATCTTGTAGCAACTTACAAAAGCAGATCGATTCAGGTAGTACGATTGTCTTAATTCATTCTTTCCAAAAATCATCAAAACCTTTTTTAAAACGTCACAATGAAGAAGTATTGTGTGTTGTGATGCTCGTGGCCATTATTTCGTGATATATGTTGAATCAGAATCAGAAGAGGTTTTAGTTCAAAAGGATACAAAAACTATCTATAAGAATCTACAAATAATTCAAGTCTGGAAAAGGTTCTAAGCTGTAATTATTCTTGAAAAAATGACGACAATAATTCTAAACGTTAGAATAGTTTTGAAATAAAGTGGTTTCTTCCAGAAGAAAACTTTTCAATCCAGACAAGACAAGTAAGTACTTCAAAACAACTCTCTTTTTTGGATCAACTTATACTTATCAACAGTGACTTTAATCTTAGAAGACAGTAGATATTTTCGAATTCTCCAAATGACTTTGGTCGTACATATAATTAGGTGTTCTAAACATTGTTGAGCTGAAAAGATTTTAGCAACAGACCAACAATATTAAGATTTTAATAGAAAACTTGTCTAATCCTTGTCTTTCATAATACACTTCCCAAATTTTTCATCAAAAAATAAACTCATACCTTATGATTACATACTTTCTTTCTATCCATCTTAGTGACTTTCAAAAATCTATCTAACGAGCTTTTTAAATCTTCAACAAATTAAGGCCAACACTTTCGATAAATCAAATGCTTTAATTGTTGAGGTTGTAGCTGATGATGCTATCTCTTTGGATTAATTTCATTATAACGCTTAACACGATTATAAAGAAATGTATAACAATCAATAGTTGTTCCGGTTAGTGTGTGTAGCGTTGCGAAACTATTTAATGGTCACTAAAACGGTTCATTATTCTCTACGATACAATCGTGGGCGGGGCGTGTAATCAACCGCCCACGTATCTACCAAAATATAAACACATGCGCGCCTAATTGGGTCACCTGCTGCTCCGTACAGTCCAGTTTCTTCGGTAATGTATTCTCAGATGGATTTGGTACGGTTAAATGTCATTTGTTTTGATTGGTACTGACGATCATGTGGTCAATAACATTAATAGTTTGTTTGTAGGCACCAATTGGTAATGTTTTGGTATTAAGGGTTTGTTTTCCTTTGATATTCTCGTACTAAACATTAGTGGTCCAATGAACTTGATTATTAAAATGTTAGATAGTAACTTTATAAACAAAGAATTGCAGATAATATAGTAGCTTTCCAACAGAAGTTCTTTATTGAAATAAAACAACACAGGTGGGAGATTTTAACATTTATTGTTGAACACTGCAACATGTTTCGCCCCACAGTGGCTTCATCTGGCAGATGAATAAATGTGGCGAAACATGTTGCAGTGTTCAACAATAAATGTGAAACCCTTCCAACTGTGTTGTTTTATTTCAATTTGTTATGGAGTTTCATCATGTATCCGCCTCGTCAATTCAATAGAAGTTCTTTATTTTATTAATATTTTGATATTGACTATCCTTTAATAATCAAGGTCATTGGCACTTCCAAAGGCTAGTACGAGAATTCCAAAGTAAACTAAACCAATTTATGGTTTAGTCAACTGCTTTGGTGTTTAGTTTGGTATTTTCGTACCAGCCTTTGGAAGTTCCAATGACCTTGATTATTAAAGGATATTCAATACAAGAAAACCTACAAAATTGTCTAAGTAGCAGCTTCATAAAAAGGATTGTAGATTATATAGTAGCTTTCAAAGAAGTTCTTCATCATTTGATTCTGATTAACTGTTTGGTTAGTTAGTTGCTCAAGGTCATGTAATTTGAATTATTGATAACATCATTAAATATAGATTACAAAATATATTATAAGTCCTTCACGTTTTAGAAAATTAACTAATAATTAGAAAAACATAGATATTGTATTATTCAAAAGATACATTTGAAAACACATAATTTTGATCCCAATTAGTTCTTTCATTAAACTCTCCATGGTCAAGAATACACAAATTTGATGTGACACGCATCATCAAATTTTGTAGATTTCGTCGATTTTAGAATTTATAGGTCGCATTAATTTTTATTTATGTGATTGTAATTGTTGAGTCTAGAGATGCTCGCGACATTGACAAGTGCTCGTCACGCCCGGCCCGCGTTACATATGGTTACTCTTAAATTATAAAGAATTCAACTCAGATTCCGTCCCAATTAGCACATCTGCCTAATTAATTAACTTTTCCCCTCGTCGGGCAATAAACTAAATTGGAAGGAAATCAAAGTCCAAAGGAGCTGGTGCGAAAAATCGTCCTTGCATGCAACACGTGGGCGATTACGCCAGACCCCAAACCACGTGCGAACCCCACATTAACACCAAAAACCACCTCGGGCCCTTCAATACATCCACCCCTATTAAATCCCAACGCGCTATTGACGATAGTACGCAACAGCTGATCGTGAACAAAAAGTTGCGCAATTTTGGCCGCGGCTGTACCCGGCCACGGGACATCTCCGAAACAGGTCGGATTCCGAAAGGAGTCTTCTCCCGGTGGTGTACCGTGCGCGACAAGTGAGAGTGAAACGGCGAGATGTCGCGGGGGCGGGGCGCGTGGCATTGACCCTGCCCGAGCAGCATTCCACTTCGAATACGTCAAATGTCGTCCAACTGTGGGCACAACAAAAATCTGGAAGCGCGCACCGGGAGAAAAACTACACCACGGAACGGACGTTGGTCGAAAGGAATGCGACCTTTGTTAGGCGTGGAAGTAAATTAATGCGGGAGAGAGTGTTATTATTGCACAGATTCAGCTCCAACGGGCGCATTCCGCACTAAGCGTATTCAAGAATTCCAAACAATGCGGTAATTCTCCAGAAACAATCGATCTCGTCCGCGGCGGTGGCACATTTTTCATACGAGATTCTTGGATATATATAATAGAAGCTTGGTCAAAACCGCTATTATTTATAAACGCATTCTCTCAACTGGTTGTTCTAGTCTAGACGAAAATATTACCAAGGAGGAATTAATGAGGCTTGGAATTGCTAAGTAATTAATTAACACGTGATATTTACATTACGCATTCAAAAATTTATACTTGCAACAGTTAATTAAAGCTAATTTCTCAGCCACTATCACTTGTTAAGTTAAATAAAAAAGTAATATTTTTTTCTTGAAAGCTATAGTTTTTATTTAAAATGGTAGAATATTGACAAATTTCTTTAAACCTATCTTATTAGATACACTAGATATGAAGTATTAAATAGGTGCTATGTTGGGAAAAGTAATTAAATAACTCCTATGATTGAGCATTTGAAACAACAATAACACATTTTGAACATGGAAATCGCACCACCAAAAAGGGGTGTTTTGATCAAACTACTGGAACCTAGAGTGGTATAGGGTGGTGTTTGGTGATGAATCCCGATTCTGTTTGGGGATGCATGATGGGCCGTATGATGGTCAGACGAAGACGCAGGGAACATCCAAACATGGAATTTTCTGTTGAGAGACCTGTGCATCAACCTGTAGGGATTTTGGAGTGGGGTGCTATTACTTATAGATGTAGGTTTCGTTTGGTATTCATCCGAGGCACTATGAACGCACAGCGATATGTGAGTGAGGTGATACAACCCCATATTCTTCCGTTTCTTCAGTAGCTAGAAGCCACGTTCCAGGAGAATATGATCAAATTCGAAGTAACACTTTGATATATCGAAGAATTACTAATGATCTTTCTTGCTTACATAAATTGTTGAACGGTCAGATGCTCTCTCTTTATTTTCGAAATTGCAAAAGTTTCTATGGACCGATTTGCAGAGAAATATGTCAATACCTTGCCTGCCATGGCCACCCCAATTTCCTGATCCTTTGCCAATTGAACGCCCAGCGATGTGTGAATGAGGTGATAAAACCCGACATTTTTCAATTTCTTCATCAGCTGGAAGACTCACTTTTCCAGCAAGAAACAATACCCGTTTCCGTATTGTAAGAGTTTCTATTGATCGATTTGAGGAGGATAATGTCAATATCCTGCCATGGCCACCCTGATCTCCTAGACCTTGGACAATTGAACAAGATATATTATCCAACATTCTCAGTCTGGCCAGTTGCGCTGCGGCAAATATGCAGGCGTAGGGTAGGAGAAAAGGCATCGGTAAAATACGGAGTGCTTTCGTGCGTTTGGGACATTCAATGACAAAATTATCATGGAGTTTAAAAGTAAGGTAACATGGAGCGTGCTTAAAAGCCAATTTCACTTTTAAGCGTACGGACCGAACGTGGACTTTCTCTACACGATTGTACTCGGACAAATGAATGTGCCTCTCGCTTAGATTCTCATATTACACTCTTGCGCGGCCCGCCTGATCGTTGGCCAGTCTGAGAATGTTGGATAATACAATAGGAAAAGACTAAATGACTTATGATTGTCATTCGTAGACGCTGCAAGCTCTTCAGCACGAATTACAGGTTGCATGGGATATAATACCTCAAGAGAGTATCGTCCTCTTGTTGGAATCGATGCCGTGAAGCGTAGAGGAGTGTGTAATCAAATTTTAATCAATTGCTACCTTCTTATACTTGATAGCATTTTAACAAAGAAAGAATTGGGGAACATTGAAAGGAAAAAGCAAAAGCTTGATAAACGTCTGTGCCAAGTTTTCTTACCTTTCTGTTTCGATTTCACTGTCACTGTGAATATATAAGACAGACTATACAACGACGATTCCCTTAATCAAAACCTATTCTTAGAAAGCCCAAAGAGATGAAATAAGGATTAAAACAAAGAAGACAATGAAAAGAACGATTTGAACCTAACGTACAATGAAATATTTCTGGCCAAAATACGTTAGGACGTACGGTGGTTGTTACAATACAATAAATACAGAAGAAGGAAACATGAAAAATTAATGAAGAGACCTTTGTCCAGAATTACTTAAGAAGATATTGTCGACTTATCTTCTTCAACATCTTTTCCAACCTGCATTCATCCATTCCTAGACAAAGATCAGACTCAGCCTTTTCCATGTCTCCTTGTTGCTGTATTTAATAATCATTTATCTGCCACTTCCCTTACGTTCCTGGCTTTACCTACACTTTGTTTAGTTTGTTTAGGCCTTCAGATGTCTTTATCTAGCCTGACCACATGTCCAGCCCATTCTCATCTAAACTCACCCACTTCTTGAATTATATCAGCGACTCTGGATTGTCTCCTGATGTTTTCGTTTCCTATTTTAACGCGTAGTGAGACGTCTAGCATGTTAAAGAGTTTTTTCTGCAAATGTTTTTATTAGACTGGTGGTTTCAAGTCAGTAAGTTTGTGGCGACTTAGAGTTACATTATGTAATATAACACCTAACAAGACTTCTTGTTTCTCCACTTGCTTCGAAGACTTCACAGTGGGAAAGGAAAATGTGGGAGTTATATCTGCTCTACCTTGTACTTTTCTGATCAGATTTATAGGGATCGGTTTGTTTGTTTTTTTAGAATATGTTCCAATTTTCCGAAAGCCTATCTTCGCTTGTAGCCGTATACCCCTTGTAATTTCAGCATGTTGGGTTTTCTTTTCCTAGTCTAATATCTAATAGGGGTTAGGTGGTTGCAAAATTGTTCCACGTTTTTGTTATCAAAAGATGCATGGTGGGACAATTTTCATACCACTTCAGGCGCTTCAAATGTCATATAATACAAATGGTTTTGTGTGCAAATAAATCTTTTTAAATTATCGAAATCATGTGCTTCAAAGGGATATATAGCATTCGATCTTATTATTTTGCATACGTATATTTTGATGTAGCCTACACCGAAAGGTAAATGGCATTTTTGATAATATATATATTTTGATGTTCTGAACTCGATATCTTTGTTTTTTGTAGATCATTTTGAGTCCTATCTTTGCAGATGTTAGATTTATCATCACTTCCTTTAGTTTTGTGTGGTTATTTCCTTTTAAGACTATACCATCTGCAACCTGGTACCTTCTATGTTGATTTCTTTGATGTTAATTTAATTTGTTTTAAATACTTCTTTTAGAGATAGTGTGAACAGTTTAGGTGAGATAGCATCTCCCTGTCCAACACACCTATCCAATGCTCTTGAGATAAGGTCTTCCTCTCCAACGCCATTCTATTCTGATGTCCATAACTGTTGCTTCTATTCTAATACGCATTGTTGCTTCCTTATAAATATCTTCGATGATATATACCTTGTTACGTTTTGTAGAGCCATTATGATTGATCATATTTCAACGGTGTCAAAAGTTAGGCTAGATGTATAGGTACATTTTTTCTATAAAGGTACGTCAGTATCAAGCAACAAGAATTAATTCAATGTTTATTAAATTAACTACATTTATACATCTAATCTTATACTTTCCCTATATAGTATATATATATATATATATATATATATATATATACTTATATATACAATACTTCCCCTATATATATATATATATATATATATATATATATATATATATATATATATATATATATATATATATATATACTTATATATACAATACTTCCCCTATATATATATATATATATATATATATATATATATATATATATAGGGGAAGTATTGTTTTCGTGCGTGAAAATGTCTGTGGGCGCTGTATCTCAAAAACGAATGATCCGATTGAGATGAAACTTTAAACTTTTAGAGATTTTATCATTTTGCTTTTGGTGAACATTCAACAACCGAAAGTGGATGTTTACTCGAGACGTTTTTTTTTTGTTTTTTGTTGATATTTTTCTAAATATGAAAAATATTAGAAAACTTTTCAAACAAAGATAATGAAGATAATGAGAAACTAAACAAGAAGGGAACAAAAATTAAAATAGAAAATTTTGACATATTTTGCCAATTGCTATTAAATTATTGGATCTACATGCAATTTATATAACAAATAATTGTAGAGAATTCTCAAATTACAACAAATTACTAAGAATAGCTTTTTGGGCAAACCTCATAGTTTTCCAGAAAAATATAGGGAAAGTATTATGATGGCAACATCACCATTTTGAATCTAGAAAAAATGCTGATAGTTCTCTAAAGGTTACTGAGAGAATTCTACAACGCTCGGAAATAAAAAAAAATTGAAATAATATAAAGATCTAGAAACAAATGCTGAATAATTCTAGATGTCTGGATATAAGTTCTAGAATTCTCTAGAAGACGAGAAATTGTTGAAATATTATAGAAACATAGAAAAACTGCTGAATCCTAGAAATTGACAAAATTCTAGAACCCTCCAAAAAATTAAACATTTCTGAATTATAGAAATCCAGAAAAAATATTAGTAAGTTCTAGGATATCGAGATATTGAAATATTATATAAATATAGAAAAATTAAAAAATGGAAAATTCTAGAAATCAAAATACAGATTCCTGTGTTAGTTTTAGAGCCCTCGAAAACAAGAGAAATTGGTGAAATATTCTATAAACCTAGTTACAAGTTGCTGGGTGAATTAATACCTCCAAAAAGAGGAAAATTAGCTGAAATATTATTTAAATCTAAAGAAAGAAAATTATAAAATCCTGAAAATTTAGATACAAGTTGCTAGGGAATTCTAGAAGAAGAAATTGCTGAAATATTACATAAATTTAAAAAATAAGTTGCTGAAAAATTCTAGAATTCTAGACTCAGGTTGCTGTGGCCATTATTAAACCCTCGAAAAAAAATGGTGAAAGTGAAGTGAAGTCTAGAATAAAATGCAGGGAAAGTTCCTGCGAGAATTCTAGAATCCTAAAAAGAAAGAGAAACTGTTGACATATTATAGGAATCTAAAAATCACAGGCAAATTCTAGAAGTCTTAATTACATAAGTTGCTGGGAGAGTTATAGAACCCTTGAAAAAACGAAAACATTTTTTTTCCAATTTTAATAATTTGTTGGAATTTTTTGCTTTAGTTTATGTAATTTCCTTTCCAGAATTTTCAATTAATTTTAGACTTTATGAATATTCCAAAACACTTCCATACATTTTTCAAAATGCTTTGCTTTAATTTTTCGGATTTTTTAAAGAATTTTCCACATGATTCGAAAAAACTGTGAACAATTTTAGTTTTAATTTTTAGGAATTGTTTACCTTCTTTTTGCTTTACTTTAGCTGAATTTTCTAAGATATATTTAAATACAATACAAATACTTAATAGTTTGTCTGTATAACTGGATTTAATCTTTGCTGACTATAGTTTCGACCAGACACTTGTCATTTTCAAAACATAAGTGATTCAAAAATGTATAACGATGTAGATGCTGAAGGAATCAACGATATATTTAAATCTTGAGATTTTTGAATTTTATTTTTAACCATTTCTTGCTTTTTTCTTCAGGAATTACTCTTCTAAATTAAGAGAAATTTCTTGGTGGTTTCGAAATTTTCTCGAAACTTCTTTTTTACAGAATTTTCCAAATTTCTCTTGCACACTTTGCTCAATTTTAACGGATTTTTTTTTAAATTCTCTTGCCAAATTGCAAAAATATTCATTGAGAATTATAAAGTTTTTAGGATATTTTTATTACAGATTTCTTGATTTTTAAAAATTTTCGACTAATTTTTGCTTTGTTCAATTTTTCAGAAATCTCATGCCAGATTATAAAATTTTTCTTCAAGGTTTCTAGAATTTTCCACAAATTTTTCTTAAACACTTTTTTACATTTAATTTTCTCATTAATTCTAAATTATTAGATTATTTTTCGAGCGTTCTAGAATCCTTCAACAATGTTATCTCAATTTTCTATGTATATTCACTCAGATTTCGAGAATTTGTTTAGATTATCAAGAATTTTAGAATTAGTTTCTTGCTATTTTTCTTTCTAGTTTTGAAATTTTATTTTAGCTAAATTTTCTCGTATTTTTTTCTTCAAATATCGACATTCGTATTCGATGCTTATAGATTTTTCTTTTATCATCCTAAGATCTTTTATGATTACTTGTTTTATTTAATCTATTTTTGCACAATTTGTCCACTTTAAAATTTGTTTGGAGGCTTCTAAAATGTTCTAGAAATTCCTCTTATATACTTCTAAAGTTTCTAGCTACTTTTCATCAATTTTTCGAAAATATCTTTACCAAATTAATGACGAGAATTTTTTGTAGGTTTATATAATTTCTGGAATATTCGAGTAATTTCTCTTTAAATGTTTCCTTTACGATATTTTTTTATTAGAAATTACTAGTAAACTTTCTTCCATATTTTGATATTTTTCTTTAAAGTTCCAGAATTTTATAGATTTTTATTAGCACATTTCCATCCAGATTAAGAGATTTTTCTTAGGAAACTTTTCAAATTTTTTTACTTACTTTCCAGATCATTTTGCTTAGTCTTCTTTATTTTGTAAAAAATCTTATTTATTTATTTTTTACATAGTTTCAGGAATTCTACTATATTTCTTGCTTTGTTCTATTAAAAAAAAATCCGAGAATTTCACTTCTATTAGATTCGAAAAATTTTCTTCAAGGTTTCTAAAATTTTCCAGAAAATTTTCTTCCAGCTTCCTAATGCCTTTGCGTTCCTTGCCTTATCGTAAACTATTGAAAACATTATTGAAATTTAGAATTTCTAAAAAAAAAAATAACAAAAAAATGGGTGGATAATTATAGAAAGCTCAGAGCTAACCTGAATTTTATTTGTTTCTAAAATGTAAAAAAATAGTTTTTTGTTGTTTTTTTTACTTTATTTTATTTATATTCTCTTCTTTCATCTTGCAAGATGTTTTTAGAGAGTTATATAGTTTTTCACCATTTTTTTGCTTTATTTTATCTGTATTTTTCAGAAATGTCTCATTTAAATTGCGAGAATTTTCTTCGACACTGCCAGCAGATTTTTCTCTAGGTTTATATATTTTCTTAGCACACTTTCTTCTATTATTTACTAAAACTACTTACTTTTTCTTATCATTTTTCTTAAAATATGTTCCAGCAGTCTCTTTACATATTGATATATATATATTTAGTTTTCAAGAATCCTTCAACAACTTCCCTTCTTAATTCAAGAATTTTCCACTAATTCTTCTTTATCTTATCGGGATTTTCTAGAATTATCTCTTTTAAATTAGAAGAATAATTTTTTGGTTTTAGATTGTTTCCAGGTTTTTTTACAAATTTCTTAAATTTTCTAGTAATTTCTCGAGGTTATATTTGAATTTTCTAGGAGTTTTTCATTATGTTTTTTTCTGGAAGCTATTAGAATATTTTACCAGTTTTTTTGCTTCAATTTATGTAAATTTTCCAAGAGAATGATACATTTCTTCGAGATTATTGTTAAGAGTTTATTGTTAATTATTTATAGAGAATTTAAAACTGAACAAATTATTAAGAATAGCTTTTTTGCGTAAACCTGATAGTTTTCGAGTAAATTATAGGGAAAGTACTATGATGGCCACATCATCATTTTTTTCTATATTACACCACTTAATGGTATGGTATATTCCCAGCATATTAAATCGGCCTCTACGATCGTTTTAGACCCCTACATTCTGGCAATATTAGATGTATCGATGCAGCAAAATCAAAGAAACGATACATAATAGCTTTTCGTAAAACCCAATCTGCTACAAATCATAAATTTTCAGATCGTGCAACAAATCTTATTATTTATGTTATCGCTTCCTTCCACTTTAGAGATTACACACAACTACCAAAAACACATAAATCAATTCCGTTCGTTTTTGTCAACTTTATAAATTTGAAAGTATTTCATTGATTTCCGCGATAGAGAGCTTTTACGCCAAAAGGGCGAGCCGCACCTGCCCCTACGGGCGCTCCCCTGAAACCATAAAAGGGGGGAAATGCGCCGCCGACGACGCCCACCTGCCGTTACCCGTCCGTTGGTTTTCATTAATGTAAAGTGGGTCGAAATTTACGGACCCAGTTTACGTCGCACGATACATACACACCACGTTGATTGGCGGCATGGTTTATTCATCCATCAGGACGTCCTCGTAATTTATGATGAATTCGGTGGATTTGTTAATGGAATCGGGGGATATTCAAGTGGCGTCTGGTTTCTGTTACCAGATTTATTGTGCGATGGATTAAATGGAGGATGCGTGCGTGACGAGGAAACTATTTTCGAGAATAATCTAAAAACAGAAATATTACAAGAGGGCACGATGATGACTTGCTTTTAGCTCCGGGCGCACCCCGACGACCTACCATTAAAACGGGGATATGTTTGAAATGTATAATTCCTTTAATAACTCTATTAAAAATACATATTATAGATCTAAATGATCTATCAGAAGAAAATAAAATACCAAATTCTTCAACTACTATAATAAAATGCTTTATGTATTCAAATAACTACTTCCCGTACTAATTGCAACTTTAGTACTGTTATTATTATAACAACTATTTCTCCTAAATAACAGGCAATGAAGTCCAAAATAATCGGAAGTAGGAAAGATGGTATCCATTTAAAAAGCTGAGGACAAGAAGGAATGTAAGGAACTATAGAGGAATTACATCAATTGGAACTACATTAACTACCAGAAAATACCTCGTAAAAACTGGACAAATAAGGATACTAAAGGATACATAAAAGTTTCCAGATGTTGATAAGGATTGCTGCCTTCGCAATATCATGGTGCAATATGGGTCTGAGTGGATGAACTCCCGTGTTTCTTTCGTCCAAAATTTTACGTATGTTGTTTTGTAATAATAATTTAGGACTGTTGCAAAAAAAAAAACATTCACAATGAAGAAAACATCGAGAAAATCAAAGAAATTCCTTAAAGAGTCTGCAAGACTCACCGATGAAGAAACTGGGATACCGATAAGCACGATCAATCAAATTGGGGCCAATGATTTAGGTAATCGGAAGGTAGATGCGCCCTTCGAGTCACACACTCTGACAGACGACCAAAAAGATTGGAATGTTTAGCTTTGAGAACTGATTTAGAATAATCAAAAATACAAAATCAAGTAAACGCTTTGTATTTTTTTAAACCAGTCTCAATTAATCCAGAACAGGCTTTGTACATTGGCTCAACAAAACCATTATCTATATTATATTATGTCCAGTAAAACATATTTCATAACTTTGCTTCTTAGCCGTAGATGGTACGAATCCGCACAGGATATAGTTATATGGGTTATGGTCATCGAGCGTCGTCGACCATCCTTGTAACGACTTCTTGCTAATTGACGCTAGGCCATTTGTGGACAGTGGCTCGTTCGGCAGGAATATTTAATTGGGAATTAAATGCTATTTCTGTACGCACGAGAAGGAGGCGGTAAAGTAAGACGGGACGATTTGCGTCACGAAGCCCACACTATGAAAATTAGGCGATGAGTAAATTATTACAGAAAGTTGACAGAATATTAATGTTTATGGACGAGCGGAGACTTTTATGAACTTATTTACTGTTCAACACCGTGTTCGCTCACATAATAATAATACATTGCCTTTTTGTGCAAGTTTTTAGAAAACACAAGGAAACAAATACGTACATACGAATAAATAAAATTAAAACTTTTAGTTCTAGTTAGTTCAGTTATATTTACGCGGTTGGATCGTCACGAACAGACTGGTTAACATTATCTACGTTCTATCTCGTTCTTGATGATTTGGTTGATCATAGTTGGTTTTTCCAATGTTACCCCGATCTCTTCAAACTACCCATGAGTGGTATTCTTGACACTTCATTTAAGTAGCAAGAACATGTGCTGCAGTAGCACAATTTTTGTGCACACAACCCGCGGTTCGCTGCAGAGAAACGCTCCATAGCGACTAGAGTCCCAAAAGCCAGACTACCCATTACGTTCTTGCAGGAATATTAACTTTCTTTTGGGACACCATGTATCTCATATCTCACAACAACATAACCCACATTTGCATGTAATAGACGAATAGAAAAAAATAATAACATACAATTACTCATTTGTTTACTACTACACGGAGATGTGCGTTGGTCGGATGGTCGTTAACGATCGCGTAGATATAAGATGGATGGCGGATAATGTGATCGATTATGAATAAAATTACCGGCGGCGGCCAATTTGTTATGCAAATGGCGCGCGCGTTGCGTGGGCGATTATTGTTTTTGCCGTATTTGCACATTGCGAAACCAGCTGGCTCGCCGATTTTAATTAATTGCCCGCGCCCGCTAAAACGGTATATTCGCTTATTACAATATAACAAAAGTCGATATTGCGAAACTGGTTCGACGTACACGAAAATGAAACGATCCATCCATCCGAGTCGTCTGTGCTGTAAAAATTTCGTCGTCGGCCACGCGAGCCTCGCATGGATTGACAAGTTTTCAGAAAAATCTGGCGACCGTCGTCACACTTATCTGCTCGTATCGGTATTGATTTTCAATTACGACGCCGCCCTTTGAACCCGGGTTCCACCAGACTTCAAATATAATTAAGGCGCACAAATTGATTCCAATTCGAAACGACGGTCGAGTAAGTGACGGCAGATTGAAAATCTGACAAGTGATATAAAAATAACAAGGAGAGGATAGAAAACACAAGACCAAAAATAGAAAACATGTGACAAAAGATAAAAGGCGAAAGCAAGAAGACACATAACAGATGATAATCTAACTGCATTCGTGTTCTTTTTGTCTCTACAATTTCTACAAACGCATAACACAAAAATCTAACTAATTATTATTCACAAATACTTGCAATAGTTCTTTGTGTCGTAACATATTATAGATGACGTATAAAAGATTAGAAGTAACAAATAACAGATGGCAAAAGATTAAGAATAGATAAATTGCAGATCATAGCAAGACAGATTTTAGAAGACAGAGCAAATGACAGATGATAAAGACATAAGATAGAAACGATCAAAGGCATAAAAATAGATAGATTGCAGATGATAGAAAGACACATTTTAGAAGACATGACAAATGATAGATGATAAAGACATAAAACATTAGAGGCCAAAAATAGAGAGAAAAAGACAGATGAGATAAAATAGAAATAAAACAACGAAAGACATGAGACAGCTAACAGAAGTCATTCTTTCCGTGATTATATTTATTTTTCTTTAGATGTAATTAATAATCTAACGATTTATATAAATGCCCAACAATTTTGAGCAGCATATAAGAGGGCGGACTTTCCACTTAGGCCCATAATATCAAATCTCCCCAATAGATCACAGATGAGAAATATCAAAAAAATAGATGGTAGATTATAGAAGATATAGTTTACATAATGAATAACCATTCCATTTTCTATTCCTACATTGCCAACGGTGGCAGATGATAGAATAGTAAATGACAAAATAAAGATTAAATCTAAATGTATTGATTCTGCCTATGTTAGACTACGGTAGCATAGTTTATTCATCAGCTAGATAGAACATTCTCCGTACACTAGAAAGGCTCTTGGAGCATTTAGAACAAGTCCTACTAAAATATCGACGAGTGCATATACTACTAAAATATTTCGTTAATTTAAAGGTAAAGAGGACACACTTCTTATTAATTGAACTGCTAGAAAACCACTCGATACTTCTGTTGCACTAAATCAGAACAGCAACATGAAGAATGACCTTTGCATCTACCGATAGAAATTATGTTATCGCTTCTTTAGGCGCTCTTAAAAAGGCTTTTTCTTACAGAGGGATCAAAATCAAACGAGGAATAAGATGAGGTGTGAGTATGCCAGGTATAGAACTGATGTGCACAAACCAAGTTTCCGAATGCGAACATGATGTTCTGTCAGTGTCTGAAAATCGTTGGAAGATTATGGGGCGGACTATCTCCCAGAATCATCATGTAGCAGTACACTGCCATCGTAAAACCGACCCTAACATATGTAGCAATTTGTGGCCTATGGTTAAACTCGAAACTGCAACAAGTAAGCTACAGCATATTCAACGTCTAGCATATATGGGAATTACTGGCACCACACCGACGTCAACAATGGAGACGTTGCTGTCTCTTCCTCCCCTGTATTTATACATACAAGAGTTGGTCCTAAGTACAGCGCTAAAAATAAAAAACTGCAGCCTGTGGTGTTCAAAAGCGTACAGGACCAGTCTTGGGGCAATCTTTGGAAGAGCGACCCATAGGAACGCTCTTCTAGGGGAATGTCAGTACCGTGCTACTCCCACCTATCTTGGCGAAAGAGAAAAAATCTGCATCCACACAAACAGTAAAACAAGTCCTTCTGTTTTAACACATCCCACGTTCTAATCAAGACTGTTAAGTAGACAGAATTCTCTTATCCTGGGTCAAGACACATTCAAACACGAGAGGAAACGATAGGGCAAGTGCTCTATCAAAAGAGGGAGCATCTTTTAAAACCGACAAGAGGCCTGTGCCCCTATCCAAAAGCAATCTCGGAGGCGTTTGCTTTGTGGTACATCTTGAGTATAATGAAGGAATCACGATTAGTTTGTTTTACCACTTTGTTTAAAATTAAGACTTTTGTTGTTTTTACACATAAAACTGCGATTCAAGAAACCTCAGACCCAGAATAATAATTCTCAAGTCGTTGCTCTCAATTGTTAACAAGTAACACATGGTAAATTAAATCACACAAAAAAACATATTGCAGATTATAGAAAATAATTTTTAACTGATAGATGAAAAATAGAAGACAAAAAACCAGAAAATTAAATTAATGACAGATGACAGAAGATAAAAGACAAAAAGGATAGGACATCATACAGAAAACAAAAGACAGTCAGCGAGCAACATTTTGTTGTTGTTATTGTTGAGTTATGTTGCCTTTCACAATTAATCTATTTTATAATCAGAATGTTTGGTTTTCAAGTTGTTATTCAGACGATAGAAAGTAAAATATAAGGAAAAAATTATAGAAAACCGATGACGTAAGATAAAAGATAAGAAAGAGAAGAAAAAACAGATGTCACTTTTACCTTATTTATACTATTTTTGAATCCTTAATAATAATATTCCTTCAGAAAATTATTCATAATTATTTTTATGTTAGTACTATTCATCATCCACTGCATAATATACTTTCAGAATGCCTATTTCAGTTTCTATAGCTTTCAAAAAGTTTTTCAAGCACTTGTAGACACAATCTTTGCTACCTTACATTTTCAATCTTAATTCATTTAAATAAAAATTACTTTTTATGCATTGGTTTCATTAGAGACCATCTCTCATAGATACAATACATAAAAATGGTGATGTGGCCATCATAGTACTTTCCCTATATTTTACTCGAAAACAATGAGGTTTACAGAAAAAGGTTATTCTTAATAATTTGTTCGTTTTTTGATTCTCTACAATTATTTGTAATATAAGTTTTACGTAACTCCAATAGTTTATTGGCAATTGGCAAAAAATATCAAAATTTTCAATTTTTATTTTTTTTCTCGAAAGTTAAGAATTATATGAAAAATATGTTCAAATAAGACTTGTTCAGTTTTTTATTCGCTTTAACTTTTGTTTGAACCGTTTTTTTAAATTTTTTATATTTAGAAAAATATCACCAAAAAACAAAAAAACGCCTGGAGTAAACATCCACTTCCGGTTTATGAATGTTTACCAAAAGCTTTTCAGTTCCAGTTTTTAACGATAAAACCTTAAGTTTGAAGTTTCATCTCAATTGGATCATTCGTTTTTGAGATACAGCGCCCACCGACAGACACACAGACACACAAAAAATTTTTCCAGAAATTAGTGCAATGGATTCAGGGGGGCCCAAAACGGATATTTCCGCAAAAAAAAATTTTGAAAAAAAAATCACGAAAACAATACTCCCCCTATATATACTATATAGGGAAAGTAATTATGGACATAAGAATGCCAGTAATGGCCAAAATATTACCCAATTGGTAAAAATACGCTGCAGAGAATGAATATCTTCATCTGAAGCAGAAGGGTCCTGAGTGGAAGAACACATGGTGAACTCCGCCCGCAAGTCCTGTGTCCTAAATTTTAGTTTTTTTTTTTTTAATGTACGTATCTCAACTTGTTTACCATATTTTAACAGGATATTGTAAAGATAATATGAATAAATAAATATGAATAAATAGGATAGTTCAATAAATAGTTTATTGGTATAGGTCAAGGGTACGTTAGATCACCTCAAGGTTCAATATGTTAGGCTAGGTCAAGCAAACGCTAGCTCAATACATACTTTATTGTGATAGGTCAAGAGTACGCTAGGCAACGCATTATCAATCAATGTTTAATTTATTAGGATAGGTCAGGAGTACGCTATCTCAATTGATAGTTTGTTAGGATAGGTCAAGAGTACGCTAGTTCAATACATAGTTTATTCTGGTAGGTCAGGACTACGCGAGACGAACACAATTGCAGTCTGATAGATCAATGCATAACTTATTATGACAGGTCAAGAGTATGCAAATTTTTTTGTTGGTAAACGTATATAAGAATAATTTTATTAATTGGGAATGTTTGCAATTTCTCCTATATTAAACATTTACCCTAAAAAAGCAAAGAAATGTGGAAAGTATAAAAACCAAAACTTGCTGCTGGAATTCTTAATTCTTTTTGGAAAAATACATATGGGAGATGACAAAATACAAATAAAGATAAAAACCCAAATGACAAAGAACAAAAAACAAATGACACAAGACCAAGGGCAATGGGCGAAAGGTAAAATAAAATAAAAAACAAAGCCAAAGAATTCTCATGATAAGAAAACATTACAATTCACCAATATTTTTGGATTGGCATAAATTAAAGTTTTTAAACATATCTTTTAAAGAATTCTATCGCCATGACAAGATTTTACTTAAAAGCAACCGGCTTAGTTTTATTTTTTAACAAAATATTATCCAACACCAAATTTATTCCATGTAAAAAGCCAAAGGACCAAAGAAAAAATGACAAAGAATACAAGAATATGAATATAAAACAAAGGTTAATAGGCAAAGACAAAAAACAAAAGACAAGAAAAAAAAACTAAGAAATGACAAAAATCAAAAAAGAGAAGACAAAAAAAGATAAAAGGCAGGGGACAATAAACAAAGGCCAATTAATTCTAGGTTTTTTGTTTTATCATTAATTGGTGGAACAGAGAATGTGCAAAAAAAGAGCTAAAGATAAACCACAGAAGATACTGTATACAAGACAAAGGTTAATAGACAAATCACAACAGACAAAAGTTAACAAACAAAGGACAACAGATAAAGGTTAATAGACACAGGTTAACAGATAAAGTGTAAATGACAAATGACAAAAACCAAAGGACAGAAGACAAAACAAAACAAAGAACCAAAACAAAAACACAAAAGAAAAACGCAAAAGTAAAATATTCCAATTAACTATTATTTTTGTAATGGCATAAATTAAACATATACTTTTGAAAGAACTCTATGGCCACAACAAAATTTTATTTAAAAACAACGATTTTACTTTTGAAAGACTTGTTTTGTTCCATAATTAATTTACAAATCCACCACTATGATAATGTTCCTTCAAGAATGTAGCAGCGAAAGTATTAATTTTATTTTACTTTTGGTTTAAATCAATGTTATCCAAAAGCAAATTAATTTATTAAAAAGACATAGGTCAAAAAGCTAAGAATAAAGGACAAATAACAAAGGGCACAAGATAATAAACACAAGTCAAAGATTATTAAACAAAGGATAACAGACAAAGGAAAAAAGACGAATAAGAAAAGCCAAAGAACAGAAGATAAAAAAAAAACAAAGAATAAAAACACATAAGAATTCCAAGCCAAGAAAAACGTTCCAATCCATTATTATTAGAATGGCATGATCAAATTTTATTTAAAAACAACCGACTTATTTCTGGTTTACGAGAAAATTTGCGAAAAACAAATTAATGCTACGTTTTTTTGCAACATCTTGAATTGGCGAAAACGAAAAAAACTAAAAACAAAAGATAAAGGAAAAAAGCAAAAAGTAAAAGATGAAAAATAAATGACAGAAGCCAAAGGACAAGACAAAAAACCAAATAAAGGTAAAGGACGAAAGACAAAGACACAACAGTTTGTATCCAAAGATAAACTGTATTGCTTCTTTTTCAATTCCAGCCTGTAAAACATGAGAATGCCGTTTTGGCTTATCATATAAGAGAAATGCCAACCAAAATTACAATGCCGTTAAAGCTATCCTTTTAAGAGAAGCTTTCTTTAGCTGGGCAGATTATTTAGATTATAAGTTTACTACCTGGTAATTGTAAGTGGACTTGTGTAAGATTTATGGATCAGTAGCACCAATAAAATATTATTATTATTATTATTATTATATTTAAAATTTACTTTAAAAACAACGAAGTTAATCTTGATTTTTGCAGAAATGTTATCCAAATGAAAATTAATTCCATGTTTTTTTGTAATATCGTGAATTGCAGAGAAAGACAATGGACAAAAAACAAAGAACAGAAGGTAAAAAAACCAAAGACAAAGAACAAGAAACAAAAAATTGAATATCATGGATAAAAGGACGCAAGATAATGGTCACAAGACAAAGATCAATACATAAAAGAGAAATTACAGAATTCGAATGCCAAGAAAAACGTTCCAGTTTCCTATTATTTTTAGGCTGACGTTAATTTAACATATCCAATGTATCTCTTAAAGAATTTGACAGCCGTGAATAGTTATTATTGAAAAAGAAGTATTTTTCATTCTAAAACAAAATGTTATTCTAAAGCAAATCAATTGGACATTTTTTTTCCTAAATCATGAATTTGTATTTGTAAGAAAAAGGACAAAATACAAATGTATCAAGATAATAGATTTAAGGCAATGTATAAAAGAGAAGAGACAAAGGGTAAAAGACAGAAAACAAAGAACAGAAGACAAAAACCCCGAAGACAAAGAACAAGAAACAAAAGGAATATATAAAGTACCCAAGAGAAAGAACAAGAAACAAAAGGAATATATAAAGTACCCAAGAGAAAGAACAAAGTGTACAATATAATGAACCCAAGACAAAGGGCAAAAAGCCAAGAATAAAAGATAAATGACAAAAGCCAAATGATAATAGACTACATAATCGACATAGACAAAGAGCAAAAAAAAAGAACAAAATAATTCGAATGTCAAGAAGAAGGTTACAATTGCATATTATTTATACAATATTTGTTTGAAACACTTTTTTTTGGCTGCACGAAATAGTTGTTATTTAACACCAAGGTTGCTTTGCTTTGAGAGGGCGCGAAAAAATCTGAATTATGAAGAAATTAGAATAATTTGGTACTGAAAGGGTTAAAGAATTATGTGGCCCTGACAAAATTTTATTTAAGATCAACTAACTTATTTTTAGTTTAGAACAAAATATTCTAATGAATTCCATGTTTTCTAAGATTCAGAAGAAATATTTAGAAATATAATCGATAGTTGCTCTGCTACTCTCTTGATGGAACCAAATTTTCAAATTGGGAGAAGTAAAACTCTTGTTATGTTCCATCACTAACCAATTTTTTGGAAAATATTAAGAGTCGAATGAGTAACCAATTGCTTTTATCTAGAGTCTAGAATATCTAGAAGAAAAACTTTGATAAAAAGAGGTCTATTATACTGTATCCAAAAAGATAATCAATATAACGAACAAAATGTCAAATACCCTAGACACTATATATTTAATTAATTGATCTTTTAACCTGTGGTGAAACATGTTTTCAACTATCAACAGTAACCAAGTCCTACAACAACAGAGATGCCTTATTTAATTCTTACAAATCCCATTTGTTTTTATCACCAAAATCTAAAGTATGAAGTAAATTAAGAAGAGTAAGTAAACCATTTTGGGCATATTATCCTTGTACTTTTTCTTCTAGATAAATTTTCCATGCTAGAAGATTTTAAGCCAATTATTGTTTGAATACATTGTTCCTATTCAAGAGATTCCCTGTCCAAAGCAGAACAGGCGAATCAAATGCCTAGAAAGTGTGATTCTTCAGTTCTTTCTTGGACAGAGAATCTCTTACTTAAATAGGAAATATGTTTAAAAATAATAGTATGATAAAACTATTCTATTATAGATACTTTATGTGAAAGAAAAAATTCATGGACAATAAACTTTAAACAGGAACTATATCAAATGATAAATAAAATTACATTTTGTTATATGGCAAACGAGATTTATTCAACGGCTGCAGTTTAAACCTTTACAAGAACGTCACCAATCTTGAAGTTCCTGATCCAAGATGGATCACAAAATTATGGCTTCAAGCATCCCACAAGCTTTTATCTTATGAAGCTTTCGCATTAGAAGATTTGGAGAATATTTTTGCAACAGTACACATTTTTCGTCGACACAGACTGCGAACACATCGCCAAATTAACATAACCTAACGGATTTTTTCCTCCTTTCCGAAGCAAACATCGATCCGAGCCGATATTTCTTTTTCATTTCGCGAACCCGACGACGCTCGCTCGGATTACGTCATTCCTGTTGGGTGAGTAATTGGAAAACGGCTTATTGAATTACGGAAACCGAACGACCGGTCAACATTCCGCGCCGTCGACACCATGTTTCCATTGAAACAAAACATCGCAACATCTTAGCCAATTCATCAATTGAAAGGAAATTGAAACTTTTCATTCAGTAATGACAAATAGACATTTTACAGCTTGAATTAATCTCTAGTAATAATAATAATGATTTACAAAACAAAGTCATCTTATAGAATTCTATTACTTGTCTTCGTTTGAAAGCTTGAATTAAACAACTTCATACTTTTTTTTCTTATGAATTCCTTGAACATTCCGATCTAAACTGTTCATGATGTTTACAATCTCTTCGGCTGGGCTGTTCGGTGATGTATGCGACTGGATAATTTATACCAGATCGTCTTACCTCATCGACTGGTACCGAAATGGCTCAATTCGCAAGAGCGAGGTGATGAACTGGATCGTGAACAGGCTCAAACGCCCACGCCATGTTGCCGGGTCGCGAATTTCGACGGCGCGTTCACGGCCAAGGTTACGCCTGTGTGTTAAAATTGGCATTCAGAGAGTTTGTGTTAAATGAAAAAATTGCTTTAAAACGAATCTTTCCAATCAACTTTATTACGTTGCTTAATTAATTTTTTATCTTATTAAGAAAAGAAATAAGAACAACCTTAATCAAAAATGTAGTGCTCCAAATTGAGTTCGAAATCCATCAAGCAAAAAATTAAAAATCTGTGAAAAAGGGAATGAAAGAAATGGACAATAGTAAAAATAAAATATTCTGTTTGTTGAAGAGGATACCTACTGCCTCAACATCATGGTAATGGATGGGTGGGTTTGAACATGTTTACTTATGAACTCCGTTCAAAATTTGTTTTAACTTTAGGAAAGTTTTATTTATTTAATTATTGTTTTTTATTGATTGACTGTTGAGGCACTTCGGCGTTGAAAATCTATATTTAATATTAAGATAACGAGACTGTTAGATTTTCAAATTTGGTTTATTTTAAACACTACATATGTTTCGCCAAATTTGAAAATCTCAGTCTCGTTATCTTAATATTGTTTTTTTATTTTATTTCTTGAATACATGCATATTCAAGAAATGAGATCAAAAATAATTAAATGTATAAAATAAATTTGCCTAAAGTTACAAGCAAAACGAGCTGTTTTCTAAATTGTATAATATTTTACCTGGTAATATAAAGATATAAGTAAAAACAAAATGATAATGATAACCAAATAATTAAAGACTACAAATATAACATTTAAAATTCCACAGTTTTTGTTTTACAAATCATTGTGCATTAAATGTAACTCTAAGTTTACATAAAAAAGATCGTTACTGTTTCAAAATGTGGAATTAAAAGATAACTTTAGAATAGTCTTAAAGAAATCAAACGTATAAATTACTATAACAATTTATTAAATGGGGTAATAATCGCAGTTAATTATGTAACAGAAATTTTAATTTAGAGTCTGACTCTGCAAAAAACGTTCTTCTTTTTTTTTTCTACAAAACCCAACAGACTGGAATTCCATTAATGGAAGAAGTTTATAAACATGTTAATAAATTAATAAAGTGCATTCACTTCTTTCTACCTGGAATATTGTTGAATTAAATACATGATAGGCAACGAGTCTCCTCCAGAAAATTCTGAAGTTTTTAATCCCTAAAATAGATAGATCACCACAAATTTAATATTTGTGATATTTACTCTCATAATAAATTCGTTTATTATATTTACGATAAATAAAACTATAAATAAAAAGAACTCGAAACTTTACCATTGCAAATGCCACAAAAAGAAAAATGACAAGAGACCAAAAAGGTGCTCCTTTTGGAAATAAAATGAACAAAACAAAAGAAAAAAAATAAGAAAACCAAAATTATTTTTTTAAATAGAAAACTAAAATAATGATAATTAATAAAATATAAAAGGACAAAAATGACCAAAATAATGAGAAAGATAAGGCTGAAAGAATTAAGGTCGACAACCATGAAGAAGACGAAGAATCATAAAAAAATATTGTTACATTTATACACTATCTTCAATAAAGATGTTTTTCTCTCTCACACACACACACTCACTCACTCTTTATTTTTCATTTCTTTTATAAGATACTACAAAATTATAAAACTTAGAATATAGCCAAAATTAAGTAAAAAATTGCAAAGGAAGCCAAAAAATTAGGGGAAAAATTACCATAAAAGAGCCAAAAATGAAAAAAGTCCAATAGGAGGCTGAAAATTGACAGAAAATGTCCTAAAATGAACTAAAGTGAAAATGGCCTAAGATGTGAAAAAAAAATTAAAGAAAGAAAAAGTACAGAAAGGAAGAAAACTGGCCAACAATTTTATTTCCAAATTTTACTTCAAACGAGAAACAAATTTAAATACCATTTTCTTTTTAAATAAAAACTTCAAACAAAAAAAATGTAAAAAAATTCTCGACTACAAAACAAAAAATTAAATAGTGTAAAGAGTATCTAAAAATCATCAAAATAACAAAAATGTCTAATAATGAAGAAAATATATCAAAGAGGAGCCAAAATGGTAAATAAAATATTAAAAAGAGGCAAAAAATTATCAAAAATTAAAAACTGGTCCAAAAATACCAAAAAACTTGCCAAAAACTATTGGAAAAAAAATTGACCAATTTTCAAAAGTTTACCCTTTACCTTTACCGAGAAAAAAATTAAATACCATGTTTTGGTGCCTAAAAGAGGAACCTAAAGCAAAAAATTGACGCAAAAATTAAAAAAGATGACCATAAAAAAGCCAAAACTGAAAAAAAACACAAAGGAGCCAAAAATAAAAAAAAATACCAATAAGAAACTTAAAATTGCCCGAAAATGACCTAAAATGAAAAATGGCTACAATGCAGAAAAAAAAATAAAGAAAAGAAGTAATATTAAGGGACCAAAACTGGCAAAAAAATATATTTTGGATAAAAAAAAAAAAATAAATACTGTAAAGAATATCCAAATATCATTAAATTTTTTATTCTACCATAAGTTTATTTTACACATTTATTTATAACCAGGACGCACACATTTCTTGTTTATTTCTATATGTATATATTAACTATGTAATATGTTTTAAAATTTATGAATACTAATAAATTATTATTATTATAACCGAGTTCTTATAGTAGATGCCACTCTGTAAATACTTTAATAATTTAATTTATTATTTAATTAATAATTGTTTTTTTATTGTATAATTGTATTTTTATTTCTTATTTTTATTAATTAATGTAAAATTTCCCTGTAATTGAATATTTTGTATGTCTGTTGGGAAATAAAGTATTATTATTATCATAAAAATAACAAAAAAGACAAAAATTGTCAAAAATAAAAAAATATCAAAAAGGAGCAAAAATAAAGAAAAAGGGACAAAAAGAAGCTATAATAATAAATAAAATATTAAAAAGAGGGCCAAAAAATGTAAGAAAAATACCAAAAGTTATGGGAAAAAATTGACCAATTTTCCAAAATTTTACCTTTACTGAGAAAAAAATTAAATACAATTTTTTGATGACTAAAATAGGAACCGAAAGCGAAAACATTGACCCAAAAGGTACAGAGGATTACCAAAAGAACGCCAAAAATGAAAAAAAAAAAATACCATAAGAGCGCCAAAATTTCTAAAAATACCAACAAGAGGCTAATTGCCAGAAATTGATCTAACAGAGGCTAACATGAAAATGGCTAAGATACAGAAAAGATGAAAGAAAGAAAACTGGAAAAGAATATATTAGCTATTAGTTAGCTATTAATAATGAGCGCTTAGTGCCCGAAATGTACATTAAGTAAATACAAAATAAATTGTGAAGAAAGTGAATTCTAACGCGTTTTATTAATTGAAATTTCTCTTCACGTAACTCAAAAACCAATAATATAAATAAAAATATATTGACAAATTTTTCACATTTTTTTTTTCAATTGAGGAACAAATTTAAATACCTTTGATTTGATTAATTGCAAACTCCAAACAAAATACATACGTAAAAATTCTCCATTACAAAAAAAAACAGAATAATGTGAAGAATATCCAAAAATCATAAAAACAAAAAAGATCAAAAATCAAAAAAGAACAAAAAAGATCAAAAATGATAAAAATAAGGGCAGCAAAACTTATGGTCGATAGCCCAGACAGGTACGTACTAACCCAATCTGTTAATATTTATAATTACAATGTATTATTGAATATTGTTAGTGTCTGTAATAAAGATGTTGTATATATGATAAAAATAACAAAAAAGATCAAAATTGATAAAAATGGAAAAATGAAGGCTGAAAGACCAACGGTCGATAGCCGTGAAGAAAACGAATAATCACAATTATTATTGTTATAATTATATGTCAATTACAAAACTATTTTTTAAATTGAAAACTACAAAAGAAAAACATACAAAGAAAATTCTCCGTTGCAAAAAGAAAGTAAAAGGTCAAAAAAGAACCTAAATTTTGAAAGGAAAGAATAGGTATTTTAGCATTTTTGGTCCTTTATAAACTTTCATTAAAAAACAAAAATAGACCAGACATGACAAAAAAAATGAGCCAAAAATGAAAAACATAAAGAGGCAAAAATAAGCAATAAAGAGTGGTCAAAAATGAAAAACAAAAAATTACCAAATGAGGGCCAAAACTCGCAAAAAAAAACAACAAATGGTGGGCATTTTTTCGAAATTATTTCGCCATTGTGGAACAAAGTTAAATAATATTTTAACTCAAAACTATAAGGAAAATTAAAAAAAAAAACATTCACTGATAAAAATCTCAAAAGTGGAAAAAATACCATAAAGAGGCAAAATTACAAAACTATTTTTTAATTGAAAACTACAAAAGAAAAAAATACGAGATAAATTTTCCATTGCAAAAAGCATGTAAAAGGCCAAAAATGACCAAAGAAGAACCTAAATTTTGAAAAGAACCAAAAATGCCAAAAAATAGGTAATTTTAGCATTTTTAGACCTTTTTAAAAATCCATAAAAGAAAACAAAAAGACCAGACAAAATATGCCAAAAGTGAAAAAATATACCATAAATAGCCAAATTACAAAACTAGAAACACATACGAATATTCTAAATTCTCCAGTGAAAAAAAGTAAAAGGCCAAAAATGACAAAAAACCTACATTTTAAAAAATTGGCAAATTTTTAAAAAATTTATTTCCATCGAGGCACAATTAGAAAACAATTTTTTAATTGAAAACTACAAAAGAAAAACATACAAATAAAATTCTCCAGTGGAAAAAAGTAAAAGGCCAAAAATTACCAAAAAAGTACCTACATTTTAAAAACGGCCAAACATGCCAAAAAATAGGTTATTTTAGCATTTTTGGTCCTTTTAAAAAACAATTAAAAAAAAAAAAACAAATAAAAAATAAGCCGAACGTGAAAAGAATACCATAAAAAGGCAAAAAAATAAAAAAAAGAGTGTCCAAAATTGAAAAACAAAAACAACTTGGATAAAATAGAGGCAAATTCGAAATTATTTCACCATCGAAAAACAAATATATACATATTTTAACTAAAAACTACAAAGATTTTTTTTAAATCACGGATAAAATTCTCGCTTACAAAAAAAAAATGAGGCCAAAAATAACTAAAAATGAACCCAGACTAGAGAAAGGATCATAAATGCAAAGAATAACCAAAATATATATAAAGTACAAAAAAGCCCAAATATGGCAAAAAATACCTTAAAACAGCAAAATAAAAGACGAGAATTAGCCAAAAATAATAAAGACTAAAAAGAAACAAAAAACGATGTTTAGCTTAGTTTATTAACTTTATAAAAAAAATATATACAAAATAACATACATCTACAAAACTTGAAATTTAGATTGCAAGATTTGATGGCCAAAAATGACAAAAAAAATATATTAAAACTTAAGCCATTATTGAGATTTGAGTGACATGGAGTTCATTGGGATTGTAAGGTATTTATTTACTCGATATTCTAAAATTAACTTATGTTAATATATTAATAATTTCTAAACGACGATAAAATGATAAGAACAAGGAAAGTGGCCACGCTATCATATTTTTCTTGATATCGTACTACCACATAGTACCAGTCGTCACCATAAACTTTAATAGTTTTAAAAGAATTATGTTGGTAGTAAAAATGAGGTTATGTTATTCCAAGCAATTTATTTCAGTGGCATTTGCATTTTTTAAAGTAAACATAATTGCCTGTTGATTATGTAATCGCACGTCGGTGTATATTTATATGTATGTGTGTACGTGTTTGTGTGTGTGTAGTAAGCTTATTATTTATTATATTGCATTTTTACTGATTTAAAATAAATTTTAAATCAGCTAACATATTTTATAAACAATAAAGAAACAAAATAAAAGTAATAATTAGAATTAATTATTTTGAGCGTTTCTGCATCCTAGTTTTACATTATTACAAAAACCAATTAACAGTTAAAAGAACTATTTCCTCGTATAAATTCTCAATTGCAAAAAGGATGTAAAAGGCCAAAAATGACCAAAAAAGAACCTACATTTTGAAAAGGACCAAAAATGCCAGAAAATAGGTAATTTTAACATTTTTAGACCTTTTTAAAAATCCATAAAAAAACAAAAAGACCAGACAAAATATGCCAAAAGTAACCGGGGGGATATTAAATTACATAACTGTTAGTTGTCTTTACATGTCTGAAATTACATTCAGCACAGCGTAACAATTTTTTTGGTGTCATCATTTCCCAACCACGTCATGGAATTGATACGACTATCCGCAGACACGTGTTTCGCTGTATCACAACTCATCAGTGCAGTTATGTCATAACTTTGATATTTGAACCTCAAATAAAGAAACTTACTATTTTATTGGAATTATTAAACAATGTATCACGAAGTAAAAGCCTCTACAATTAAGTATTGAAATTATAACTTAATTGTAGAGACTTTTACTTCGTGATACATTGCTTAATAATTCCAATAAAATAGTTTGACAATGGCAAACTGAACTTTGTCGAAACTGCATTCACAAGAATTTTATTGGAATTAAGTAACTATTTGACATAGAAACATTTGGTTAACAAAATTACCTATTAGTACTACTTATTTTTTTTTTTTAAATATATTAGCCAATAGAGGAGGTAAGGAAGAAAAACAAAAACAATTTTTTTGTTATTCGTCTATGACTTAGGTGATAATTTGACTATGATTTTCATTTGTTCAAAGCAGGAATAACATAAAGGTTTCTTGTCTTTAAAACTATGGTAGTAAAAGTTGGACTCAAAGCATGTAGCTTTTATTTTTATTATTTCTTTTATTACGAGCCACTGATACGGCAGTTTGCATACAGATGTGATAATTATAAATAATTCGGTAACGCCCAAGGATAATCAAACTGTCATTTCGGGTGGAAAGAATGACACGTTGTTTAGCCCCGCCCCTCGCTGGTAATGGGACGGATTCCATTGGGTGGAATAAATCAAAACACACGTCACGGTTGAAAATGCGCGAAAACGTCTTAATGGGTCGAGAGTTTTCCGGCTAATTAAGTTCTAATAAGAAAAATTAATTTCCAGCGGGCGCCGGAGACCGGAGCGTGGCCCCGCCCAACGGCCAGCGCGACGTGACAACGCCGCGACAGCGCCGACGACACAGTTTTCAAATTTAACCTAAAATTCAGCGACGTATTTATCGATTCGCCGGTTTTAAAATAGTAACGGGTAAAAGTACTCACGTAAATCAGGCCCGAGTAGTACCTGTCCTTGAGGTTGTGCAAGACACAGGCCTCGTTGAGACAGGTAAGTTCGGCCATGTCCTCGACTTTGTCGAACTTCGGCGGGTTCATCTTCTGGATGTCGTCTTTGGCGACGAGCACCCTCTTGCCGGACTCCTGGACCTCCACCTCGACCTCGTCGCCCTTCTCGCCCTTGATGCTGGCGGCGACGAAGCCCTGCGACTCGTGGGGCACCCAGACGAGCCGCTTCTGGGTCCATTCCGCCTGGAGGGTCGGGTCGTTGTACAAGTTCCTGTCGACACACAAGTACTTCAGTTCTGGATCGTAACGATCCTTCGCACTATCGTCCGCCATCGCTACTCAAACAACACACTGCTGCTACTTCCGAAACGAACGTGTACACGGTTAAACAAAAGAGGAGCGTGTGCGACAAACAGAAACAAAACAAAAAAAACAAACAAAAGAAACGTTACGGGGAGAAGACCGTACGCGGCGCGTTTCACATCCGTGCACGCCGTCTTTGCGACCGTTCGGCGGGCTGTGCGTTTCTGGGGGGCTCTCGTCTCTCGTATGGGGTGCACCGCATCGACACACGCACAAGCACCGACTTTTCCAACGTTACACCGACTAATAACAACGCTCGCTACGTTACCGCCGGATTTTGTGTTCGTCGCTGGAATGAGTGAGTAATCATCGACACGACAGGACCCCGCACTCGGCCGCGCCCGACTCTAACCGGCTGCACCCGCCGCACTTAAAATACACCGCGAGATGGAGCCACCAATCACACGTAAAATTTATTTCGTACATTGAATTTTACTATCAAATATTCATTAATTTATTCCTATTACGATTAACGTATTTTAAAATATAAAACAATTCAAATTTGATGAACGTTTTCTTTAATAATTAATATATTATATGTATTTACACAATAAATAAGTCATATCGTTGATTGAAGTATACAATATTTCAATCAACGGTCATATTTTTATTCAATAAATCAATTACGGAAAAAAAACTGGCTTTATATCATATTTTCCTAATTATTACGATCGTGCACTTTTATTTTATGTGCACGAATAACAATAGTAGTAGTAGTAGTAGTAATACTTGGCTATCGACTACGTAGTCCTTCGCCGTGTTATTTGTGTATGCATTTGTGTAAATAAGCTTGTTACTTTAATTGTATCCCAATAGCTAACAACCATATTTATTCGTACTTTTATACTTTTATACAACAGTTATATTTAGAATTCACATACATAAATAATGTTAACTCGTTTCGGCCTACAGGCTTTTTGCCCTGTCTTGAATTTAAATTTAAAAAAAGAAATCTTTGCTAACTAGCTTCACTGTCCTAATTAAAACAAATGAATTGATGAATTCGACTGATTTTGCTCTACTAGAGAATGAAATAATTAATCCAAAGTAAATGGTAGAGGTCATTCATTCAACTTCAATATATTAATTGTATTTTAGTAAACCATTCGTCTGCATAAAAAAAAAATCATTTTTATGTAAAAATTATTTTTTAATAATTAGAAAAAACATCCGAAAATATTTCGTAAAATCTACAACAAATGAGTCTTATTAAGACTACAAGAAACAAATCACTTTTGAAACAACTACTTCTCTAGCTTAGACAGACATTGAATGATACAAAAGTAATTTGCGTGTTACAAAATAGCAAGGCTTTCTGTAAAATGAACTAAAAATGATTGAATGTACGTTAAATAGTTTATGAGTGACTATACTATGGTAAATTTGGAATAAGAAATTAAATTAGGTTGATTATTGATTGATAATTACATCAACCTAACTAACCTAATTTCTTGGAGGGTGAGATAGTGGCCACCCACCAACCCTAAATGTACACGAAAATTAAGCCACAATGCCATAGTTTTATTCTTCAAAATATGAACTATTAATTATTAAAATTATTTGACTATTAAAATGTCAGCAAAGAAATTTCAATTAAATGTGTGGCATACTTATTAAATACAATATTATTTATTTTTTAAATAAATATTCGATTTACTTTTTGACGATACGTCTATTCTTACTTCATTGGGGTAGGTCAAGAGTACGCTAGGTGAATACACTGTTTATTGAGACTGATCAAGGATACACGAAGTTAAGATGAAATGTGTTTAGGTAGGTCAGGAGTACGCTAGGTTAATGAATAATTTTATTGAGACAGGTCAAGAGTACGCCGGCCTATGTTTTATTGATCGAATCAGGTCAAGAATGCGTTAGCTTAATTGATGATTTATTGAGATGGATTTGAAGTACGCTAAATTAATGTAATTCTTATCATTTTGAAGATTTTTTTATACATTGTGGTAGGTCGGAATTACGCTATCCAAAGAGATAAATGGTGATGTGACCATCATAATACTTTCCCTATTATTTTTGATGATGTTTTACTGATTGGAGGGTGGGATAGAGGCCACCCACCCACCCTACATATACATATAAACTTTAACTCCCTTTCGTCTCGCTGTATCCAATGAAATTAATTACAAAATTCTTTGAATAAAAAAGGAATTATAAAGGTAAAATTTTTGATTGAGTGAATTAGTAAAAATTTTATGCAAGATGGGTGGACAGACTTTAAATCTAAATTAGATAGTATTAAGTATAGAAATTCATTTACATTTAAACTTAAATTGTGTTTTATTTAGTTTTTATTACATAAAGGCTTTGACTGTTTTTAGCAGCAAAATCATAAACCATTAGCAATTAAAGTTATCATGTATATGTAGGGTGGGTGGGTGGCCTCTGTCCCATCCTCCAATCAGTAAATAATAAACCAGGGTTTTAATTAAAAGTTGTAAAATATAAATAAACAAAAAATAATTACAATTTTTAGAGATTTATTTATAAAAATTTATTCAAATAACTTTTGATGTTTTACTAATTGGAGGGTGGAATCGAGACAAGAAACCAGCAAGAAAACTACCAATGGAAAATGTCTGTACCTACGGAGATATTTTTTGCCATTTCAATCTATAATTACTAAAATATCGAAAGTATAGAAATTCTAGAAAATCTGGAATAGAAATTGATAAAAATTCTAGAAAGGTATGAAAGGTTAGAAAACAGCAAGAAAATTATGAGAAATTTTAGAATCCTTGCCGAAAATTATTGCATTATTGATAAAAATGACTTCAAAATTTTAAAAATTCTAGAAATGAAGAACATTTAGAAACTTGAAACGAAAATGCTGGAAAAATAGCGAGAAAATTACCACCGGAAAATTTTAGAATCCTTGGAAAAAAGGTATTTCAACTGGAAAGAGAAATTTCTTCTAAATTACGATAAGAAGCATTGAAATATTTTAGAAATCAGAAAAAAAAATCTAGAAATCTGTGCTAATATAATCATCTAATTTTTTTTATAATTTAGAAGAGAAATTGCTGGATTTTTTCCAATTTAAATCTTTGGCTAAACATTGCTTAAAAATTTGAAATCCTAAAAATCTGAAATGTTTAATAGAATTTGCTGAAAAATTCTAGAATGGAAGAAAATGATAAAACTAGAAAAGAAAATGCTAAATAGCGGCGAATACACTAGCACTAGAATGTTTTAAAACCTTTGAAAAAATTGTTGTAACTAGAAAAATAAATTCCTGGAATATTTCGATAAGATAAAAGAAAGAGAAGCATTGTTGATAAATTACAGAAATCTTGGAGGAATATTTCATAAAAATTGTAAAACCTTTAATGACAATGACATCTGTAAGAAAAATTGCTAAATTATAATCATGTAATTTTTATTTTTAGTAAAATATAGATATAAAGAAATTGCTGGAAGAGAGAGACAAAACCACCATAAGGAATTTTTAGAATCCGTGGAATTTCGCAAAAGAACTTCCGATAATATTTTTTTATTAAAAACACTACAACCTTTATTGAAAATGTTGCATTTAGATAGAGAAAAACATAGAACAGAAAATGCTGAAAAAAAACAGAGAGAATACCAAAAATACAAAGTTTTTAAACTTTCGGAGATAACTTTTGCAATTTAAACCTTGGATAAAAATTGCTTTAAAGTTTGGGAATTTAGTAATTCCAGAAATCTAAAATTGGAATTGCTGAAAAATTCTAGAATGGAAGATAATTTAAAAAACTAGAAGATAAACAATGGGAAACTTACCACTGGAAAATGTTAGAACCCTCGAAGCAAATTATTGCAACTTAGAAAAGAAGTTTCTGTAACTTTCAAAAAGATCGAATCAGAAGGAACATTGTTGTAAAATTTTAGAAATCTAGGAGACAACTTTTATAAAAATTGTGAAACCTTCAATGAAAATTCTTGCAATAAAAAAGAAAAAATATTTTAAATTTGTAAGGAAAATCGATCAAAATTCTATAAACGATTTTAGAATCTGTGGAGGAAGATTTCGTCAGAAATACTTCTGAAAAATTTCGATAAAATAACAATTTCATAAAAACTCTAGAAAGAGAAAAACATAGGAAAAAAACACTGAAAATAACTCGCTGGTTAGGTTTTGCAATTTTGGTGTTAACTAAAAATTTATAAACGATTTGAAAACCTACAAATTTGGTGAAAAACTCTAGAATGAAAAAAAAAAATTAAAAGGAAAGAAATTTTGGAAAAACAATTTTAGAACCCTTGAGGAAAATTATTGCAACACGTATAAGAGAAGTTTCTAAAACTTTCGATAAGATGGAATACAAAGAAATATTTCAGAAAATTTTAGAAATCTGGGAGAAAACTTTCATAAAAAACTCAAAGAAAGTTCTTGCAATTAGAAAAAAAAACAGTTTAGAAAACTGTAAGAAAAATTGCTGAAAGTTCTATAATCATCATATTTTTTTCTTGAAATATAGAAGAGAAATTGCTGGAAAAGAGAGAGAACACTATCATTAGTAAATTTTAGAAATCTTGGAAAAATATTTCGCAAAAGAAAATTTTTGAAAATTCCGATGAGATGACATTTAAAAAAATCTTGAAGCCTCAATTAAAATTCTTGAAATTAAATAGAGATAATTATAAGATAGAAAATACTGAAGAAAATTACCACTAGAATATTTTAGAACCTTAAACCTTGTCTGCAATTTAAATCAAATTGAAAAAAAATAAAAATTACTTGAAAATTAGTAAACCTAGTAACTCTAAATATTAAAAATATCAATTGCTAAAAAATTTTAGAATGAAAGATATATTTAAAAACCAGAAGAAAAAATAAAGAGAATTTTATAATCCTTGAGGTAAATTATTATAATTAGAAATCTAGAAGAAAAGTTGCAAAACCTTCTTATTCTAGAAATTTGTAAAAAATACTCTATATCAACTTTTTAAATAAAAAAGAAATTCAAAATGTAAAATTTTGAAGTGATAGTACTTTCCTTCCGGTTTTTGAATGTTCACCAAAAGCTTTTCAGTTCCAACTTTTAAAAATGAAACCTAATGTTTAAAGTTTCATCTTAATCGGATCATTCGATACCAATACGATAACGACAATTACTGATCCAATCGCTAACCAAGTAAAGATTGAAGACCAAGATACAGCCAATACCCTTGCAAATCACAACGAAACAATTTATCAAACAACTGGCAATTTAAAATTCTACAAGGGGGTGAATGAATGGTATAGTAACCATAACTTTTCAACAGCTGATGTACCAGATGATCATCTTATAACAGAGGAAGAATATTTACAAAAAAACTGATGGATGGTAAAGACTAATTCTTAAATAATTGCCCCCGGATGTACACAGGTACATTGTTAATAATTCTTCAAGCAAACAGTACTTTCAGAATGAGTGGAAGAGTGGTGTAATTACAAGTATTCAAAAACTCAACGCAAACCCGGTACCACCTAACAGTTATCGGCCTATTACGTTACTTCCTAACTTCCTATCTTCCTAACCTCAAACTGTCAAACTTCACACCTCCAAAATCGCCACTCAGCTATTACATTTCTAGATATAAAACAGGCCTTTGATTCAGTTTGGCACAAAGGTTTGCTGTTTAAGTGCCATCAAGTTGAAATACCTCAATTTTTACATAATCTAATTAACAATTTCCTCCTTATTAGTAGATCTCTACAAATTCGAGTACGCTTAGCCCGCTCCCGCACAATTTTCCCCGAGCAAGGTGTTCCACAAGTTTCTCCACTATCCCCCCTTGTTGTAATCTACAAGAAGAACTGTTATTTAAACTAGACAAACAAATCACTTATTAAAACATTGAGTTATTACAAAAATGAACGGCAATTCTATATATGTCGGAACATCATTCCTGACTCTACCTGTCCTGGCATAATTTTCAGTAAATTGATTTTGAGATTTTTTAAATATTCGTAAACGGTATGTCAAAAATGATCTGCAGTGTATGGATGGACATCCTTGTCAACCTATTTTTTGAACATTTTCCAATTTGTAAAATAAAATTTGTATTCATTCCGAATTATTATTACGGCATTCTTATGATTTGCTTCACTACCGTTTTATTAATCTAAAATATTCTCGATAAGATTATCGGAATTCCGTTCTCAAACGATTTCAACTTTCGCGAGAATGAGTAATCTCACGTCGCGATGATTCCCATGCGAATGACGCACACTTATGCGCGCATATGTCGCCAGTATGTTTATTATTATTATTATTTTCGAAATTAAACAATTACATCACGTTAACCGCCGCTTGGCGTTTTTTTTTTCTTGCTCTCTTTCATCTGGTTTTCTGTGTCGCAACGCGGCAGGTCGCGTGCTCTCTCGGGTAGTACCTTATAAGGAACGAAATGCCCTCATATGGCGATGTTTGGAAAGTCTCGGGGAAAAGATTATTTAAGCGTGATTCATTTCGTTTATCGAAACTATAAAATACGCTTATTCAAATATGTCGCGACAGAAAGGACACCCGGCGGATTTTCCTTTCCTTCGGTAACTGGTCTTATGTACGAGGGTGTTGATATTTGTAATAAGCAAGTTACTTTTGTATAAATTCAATATTCGTCGTTGTATTAGCCATAAAAGTGTTTTAATAACACTATTGTTGCATATTTACGGAAATTATCGTATTTTTATTTATTAATTTTTAATTTATGACAAGGGTAGAAATATTTTATTTGATGATTGTGTAAACAGTTATTCAGAAATTAAATATTTGATAGTACTGGCGTTTACTTATTGGTACATCTTTAATGACTTGTAATTTTTATTCAGAAATTGTTTAGAATAGTTTCAAAAAATTATTCCTACAAAAAATATATATAAATTTTCAAGTTTGGATAGAAATAGTTGAAGTTTTGTCAAAGAAAAAAAGTGGAAAAGTTAAACACGTAGATTTCATTTTGAAAAGTTGGAATTTTTTTATAAGAAAAACTTGCAGAAAACTAATTAAAAGTATTGTTTAAAAAGTTTCAATTGTTACTTAAAAAAACAATTAAAAATTGTTGAATAAGTGGTCAAAAAAGAAACACTAATTTTTTTAATAGTTGAAATTATTTTCCTAAAATAAACAATTGAAATTATCTTAAAATTGTTTGAAAATTTATTTAATTTAATTTATGTACCAATTTCGTTTTATAACATATATTGGAGCTTTTTTCAAGCTTCAATGACAAATAAAATCTTAAACTTTAAAGGTAAAGAACTCAAATTTGCTTAAAAACAACTGTAGTTTTACAACAATAAAAAATACAAACTTATGTAAAAAACTTAAAAGAACATTTTTTCAGATACAAAAAACCTACTAAACTTTCCAAAAGGAACAGTTTGCTTTAATAACATTTTTTACAAGGAAAAACATTTTAAGTTTGCTGAAAACTAAAGAAGTGCAGCGACATTGGTTCGGGTCAGTAGTCGGATGGGTGACCGGTACCATTCACCATTGGGATACAATTAATGGTGCTTTAGAGTGACGGGGGCGATCCTTTAAAGTAACAATCTCATTTACACACACACAAATACACAAATCACACGGCGGAAGGACCACGTGGTCGATAGCCAAACACTACTACTACTACTGAGTGTCAGTTATGTTTCCTAATTATTAATTTATTTAAAAAAATGGTAAGTGGCCATCACAATTCCCTATATTTTTCTCAAAAACTATAAGGTTTACGTAAAAAAGCTATTCTTAATAATTTGTTCAATTTTGAATTTTTTACAATTACTTGTTATATAAAGAAAAATGTTACTAATGCAACAAAATTCCACTTATTTCTATTCAGTATGTTAAAAAAAAATTGTTTTATTGTACTATGACAATTGTTTAATTATAATTCCTAGGTTTTGACCAATAAAAACATTTTGAAACTTAAAAAACTGTTGTAATTTTTCAGGGTTTGTTCAAAAAATAATTGAAAATTTTAACGGGCAAAATTTTATTTAAAAAAAATACAAATCTGTTTATATTTCCTATATTTGAATACATTTTTTTTTTAATTTTTCACATCTTCTAACGGTTCAAAAACAATTGAAAATTTTTGTAATAAAATAGGTATTTTCTTTTAAATTATTAAAGATTTTCCAAAACAACAATTAAAACTCTGAAAGAAACAGAATTAAACTAATTTTAAAAACAACTTCAAAACTATAAAAATGGAAATTTGAACAAAGATGATATATTTTTTTATTTTTCAGTGAAAAAACTAAAATTTTACAAAAAATTAAAATTTAGCTAAAATTGCTAAAAAAACAATTAACTTGATTAAACAATGGTAAATTTACTAAAAAAACATTCAGAATTTATTAACAAACATCTGGAAATTTGCATTGAATGGCTAAAAATGTTTTTTTTACAGTTGCAAAAGGTTTTATATTACAGATTTAAACATATGTGCCTAAAAATATTTAAAAATAATTACTCAAAAGCATTGAAATTTCACCAAAACAAAAAAAAACAGTTGAAAAATTACTAGTATAATATCTCTAAGAAAAACAAGCATTGATATTGGTTGCAATTATCTAAATTGCAGTTTAATTTAAAAAAACAGTTGAGATTTTACTAAAAGAAACGGTTTTGAAATATGCCAATAAAATTCGCCACCATTCCTAGATAATGATGTAAAAATCGAAACTAGTTGGAATAAATCGTAAAAATTGTGAAACCAACCAAGTGCCTTTCTATAAACAACCCTTACTATTAAAAAATGTTTCACCACGTGATAAACGAGAACCAAATTCAACAAAAATGCCAATGAAATTATTGAAAATATGTAAAAATTCCGAAAATAATTAAAAATTTGTTTTGATAACACAAATGTTTTAATAATTTTTAGTTGAGACAACCATTTAAAGCATGCTTATTTTTTTACCAAACTAAAATGAAGATTAAATCCAAACAAGTTATTAAGTGTTTTTATTGTAATTTTAAAATCAATAAAGTTTTATTAAAACAATAACGGAAAAATTCCAAAAAATACACGCTAGCATTTCATAAAAACGTTAATTAGTTATTATTTTTTTTTTTTGGCGTCGACTGCATGGTCATCTACCACCACCGATTTATTTATTAATTTCTAAATTTAATTTTACAAAAAAAAGAGTAGTTTAAAATTTTCAAAAAAAAAAAACAATTGAATTTTTCTCTTCAAATTGGTATGAGCACTTAATTTTTTTAACCAGTTATAAATTTTTCCAAAAAATTAATTGAAAATTTGTTTCTTATCATAGATTTAAATTGAAGCACTTTTTTTCAATATTGAAAATAATTGAAAACATTTTGCCCTAAAACTATTTATGGAATTGGGAATTTTTTCTATAGGGCAATAACTAAATAAATAAAAGAACAATTCATAAATTGGCGAAAGGCAATAAAAAGGTCTCTAAAAATACACGTTACTATTTGTTAAAAACAGTTGAGGTTTATCAGGAAAATAAAATATTTTGTGATTTTATCAAAAACAAAAAAAACATAGATATTTGTCAAAAAATCAATTAAAAATTTATTTAAATATTGTTTAAAATGTATTACAAAACAATTGCCAAAAATAATTAAAATTTTGTTAAAAATATTTTAAAATTTTCTAAAAATAACAGTTGGAATTTTACAAAAATAAAAACTAACTGAAGCTAAACATTCCATAATTCAACTATTCAAAAAAAACTCCAAAATGCGTTGAAAACTTTCTAGATTAAAATTAACACTGAATTCAAAAATTCACAATTATTTTTCAATTCAGTGTAAGTATTGATTACCACGTAGTAACTGTCGCAACCATTCTCTTTATCTAGATTAAAATTTGTTCTAAAATCATTGGAGATTTATCAAGTCAACTATTGAAAATGTGCAATAAAAACAGGATAAAAAGCGCTTTAAAAACAAATTCTAAAAAAATGGCTTAAAACAGTTAAAATTTCATCACAAAATAAAAATTTGAAAAACAATTGGGAATTTAAAAAACGAAAATATTATATTTTTTGTAAATACATTTTTAATTTATAAAGAAAAAACTGTTAACTATTTGTAATTCTAACAAAAATATTTTAATTTTACCAAAATAATCCAAAAAGGCAATTATTTTTTTATTTTATTTTTTTAACTGTTGAAAATTTGCTCAAAAATAAATTTAGAATTTGTTAAAAAAACAATTAAAAATTATAATGGTAGAGAATGTATAAAACAAACAATTACATTTTTTGCAATAAAAATGACTCCAAAAACATACATTGACATTAGTTAACAACAGTTGAAGTTAATTACAAAAAAGAAGTTTATTTTATTTCAGTCAAGAGTTTACGAAATAATAATTTTTAAATTTGATAGAAATAAATAACAATTGAAAAATTGTCAAAACAGTTTTTAATTTACTAAAAAAAAACTAATAAAAATTGGTATTTCATCCAAAATTTATTATTTTGGTTAAATTAAGGAACAGTTAACTTGGTCTAACACTTTTACTACTTGATGCAGATGTCATTTGTAGATTCTCTCTAGGTATTCTCCGTGGTACCAATACACATTCAATTATTTACTTAATCATTTTTCTAAAAATATTCGTACAGTTTACCTTTAATTTGCCATCAATTTGAAGGGTGCTTACAAAGTAAATCTAAATTGTTAAAAATATAGTCGATAAAAGTATCAACTATCAATAGAATTTATAAGAATTGCTTAGTAGTAGTAGTAGTAGTAGTAGTGTTTGGCTATCGACCACGTGGTCCTTCCGCCGTGTGATTTGTGTGTGTAAATGGGCTTGTTACTTTAAAGGATCGCCCCCGTCACTCTAAAGCACCATTAATTGTATCCCAATGGTGAATGGTACCGGTCACCTATCCAAAGAATTGCTAATTAAATTATTTAAATAGAAAGTGACAGAAATCAGTAGTCTACTAGAAAAAATAATTTCTTCTTTATATAGACCTATTAGAAGAAATGTTTCAATTGGTCTATTTTAGTTTCAGGTTTCGAAAGATATATAAAAAAAAACTACACCAATACGTTGTTCAAATTGACGGGAGATATAAAACTGGGAGCATAATAAAAGGTAAATCCACTGAAAAACTACACGCTTGCTATTCAGCTTGGACCAATTGGATGAGTAATATTGAAATAAATCAATGCTCAAAAACGAAAAAGATCTTTACATATGCATGCAATATAAAAGGTTCTCTACAATTTAACGAATTATTATTATTTTACGAAGAAATCACAGCAGGCGATATTATCGATCTGAACCTTTTTATCCGTGAAGCTTTAATTCTGTCGGAAGGCCTTAATTACCAGACGTGTTGTCAAACCTCGATTTTTTGAAACACCATTGTACGCTATTCAGCTAGGGAATATGATTTTTTTCAAAATTAGTTACTGTGATTAACAATTATATCAAATAATGAAAGAGTAGTTAAGTTCAGCAAGACGTCTGATGAAAATTAAAATTTTCTCTGAAAGGGCCAGCAATATAAAAAAAAATAAATTTCTCCAAATTTTGTTTTCTCATAAAAAAAGTATTAGGTGTACAAATGAATAATCCAATTTTCAGCTACATTCAATGTTTATTTTAAAAGATTATTCGCTTTCTAAAACTTCTATCTACCATCTATTAGATAGCTGATAAATTCCATCTCGGAAAAATGTTACGTCTTTGGACACAATAAACTCATCAAGCCATTTTCGGATCTCATCCACTGATTGGTAATACATATCGGATAAAGTCTGTCGCATCGATCGAAATGAGTGGTAATAGGGTATTTAATAATATATTCATGTACATATGTATAATTTATACACGCATTTATAAAATACAAATTTTAATAAAAAGAAAAAAATATACGACTACTTCTGTTTACATTTGCAATAAACTGACATTATAGGGTACACGGAATCAAAGTTTGTCAGACTCTTGTGTCGGATAATTGCTTCATATCTTTGTAGAGCACCAGCTACTAAAATCTCAAATCTGTCACTTTCATAAGTATATATAACCTGTATTTTGTTGACGACCAGCCAACTCTGTATTACCATAAGAAAACAGTGAAAATAAAATTGTGCTGTGAGGCACAGAACTTCCTCGGTCTACTATCTCTGCAGGCTGCAAATTTATTAAATATCGTCTCCCTAAATCTGTTAAATAGACACACACAGTATTTTCAAAAATTGTTCTAAATGATTGTAGTCAGATTGTAAACGAACTCTTCCAACCTGTGATAAAAGTTCAAAATAAAATAAAACGAATAACTTTGTTTTTATCACTTTTTTAATAACACTTGTTACTATAGTTTCGACAACTTCAGCTTGTCATTATCAAACAATTAATATTTAAATATAATGACAAGCTGAAGTGGTCGAAACTATAGTAACAAGTGTTATTAAAAAAGTGATAAAAACAAAGTTATTCGTTTTATTTTATTTTGAATCATAAAATGTATCACGAAGTAAAAGCCTCTACAATTACTAATTGTGATAAAAGTCTTAGTATTGAAGAATGACGAACCATTAATTCGATACACCTAATCGCAGGATCATTGCATTTTGCACTTGTTTTTATTTTTATTATCAAAACTAGATAGATACGTTGATAAACTGCAATAACTCTCTCATATATGGACTACAAAAAATGTTAGATCTTGTCGGTACTTGTAGAATGGAAGCAACCAAAGGTTGCAAAATAGCTCCTCTTAAATGATTCAGCCCTTCTAAGCTATCTGTGTTAGTTGATATGCTGATGTTTGATAAAGTATCTTTCATATGTATTAGCAGCCTGTTAATTTATGAATGTAGGCAGAACATAGCATTAGCCAGGCGAATATTCAATTATTGTCTGCTATTTGGAGCACCACCTATAACCTGACGTGCCACAGGACCTGTTATGAGGGGTTGCTCAACGCTTACAGTATATACTTGAATGTTGTCGGCGTTTACTTGGTAGTACACTTTGATTAAAAATAAATAAAACATTTTTCATTTGCGTACAGTATATATTCGAACAGATTTTGACACATTGTTGGCATTTTTTCTGTTAAATT
This sequence comes from Ontholestes murinus, assembly GCA_963969525.1. Taxonomy (NCBI): domain Eukaryota; kingdom Metazoa; phylum Arthropoda; class Insecta; order Coleoptera; family Staphylinidae; genus Ontholestes; species Ontholestes murinus. Next base: position 14,540,532 of record OZ018395.1, on the reverse strand, counting down.
TACTTCAATTAAAGCAACATTCAACTCATTGGAAATGTTTCTAATTAAGCTATCGATTTGATCATGACTGGGTGCAGAATTTTCCATATCAAACATGGCTTGTATAGGTTCCAACAATCTAGTCCAGGGTATGGTTAGATAAGCACTCTCACATTTCTTCAATAACGCACGCATTGAACTTAAATGGCTCATAATTTAATTTCTGAATTTATTTATTTATTTATTTATTTATCTTACGGAAATCTTAATTTTACATAAAAATTTACAAATATTATAATAACACATATTTTTCCTCCAGCATTTGTTGCACTGAATTCGTTGCTTACATTGCTTATTTCATTCATAATAATGTTACCTTTTCCAAAAATTTGAGGCCACATCATCATACCATTTTTTATATGAGGTAATGTCATTTGAAGGTATAAAATAACTTGTAATCACTTTCTCCACAGATTATTTGTATTTTGCTAAATGTTATTTCGTTTACGATGTAAACATTTTCAATAGCTGTACAAGAGTGGCTAAACTTGAAGGAATCTAATGTGTTTACATTGATACAAGATTTTCTCAAAAAAAAATGTTTGCTCTAAATCACTCCACTAACTAAATCCAGCAGAAGAATTTAAATTTGCACGTTCTTTCGATTTACCAAAACTACTATACAAATTAATCCTGACGTCAAATGTTGTTTTCAGAATCTTGGTTCCCTCATTCAAAGCTATATCAACAGCATTATGTGTGGCTGATTTAATGGTCCCTAAATAAGTTCGGAGTAGTGTTTGATTAAGCGGAATTTTAATTTACTATCTCATGCATTAATAAGCTACTTGCTAGTTTCACAACGTTTTGTTGTTGAGCACAAATATTTCTTAATTCTGAAACATCAATATCAGTAAGGTCTGGATCTGCAACTGCCCAAAAATTTGTTGCTTCAATTGATCAGCATTTGCAACCAGGCTTCGTACATGTACATTGGCATGCTCCAACAAATCGTGATACTTGCTTATTAGAGACCTCAATGCCTTGTCCCAGTTTTTGCACTTGTTCGCTGATCGAAAGGCTTTGCCGCGGACCCGATTTTGCGGAAGATCGCAGAAAATATTGGTAGAATTCATAATTTTCTGTTTGATTAAAAATTTACAACAAGATTTATATAAGCCGATTTTAATTAACTTATCTTTTTCACTTTCAAATGCACTTAGACTTTGACAAGCCGTCTCAGCCAAGACTCATTATGATGTCTTTTGAATTGGAAGCAATGTGTGTTCTGGGGTTGTCATACAACAATTTCTCCTTTACCAATTTACGAAGTAACTGTTTCACCCGCTTGCAACAACTCATAATAAAGCACACCCCTCATATCCCACCAAGGGCAAAGAAGACCCTTCTTTTCGAAGCGATTGGGTTTTGCAATCGATTATGATGATTCGGCAGGATTTACCCATGACTTTCTGTGTTTCGGATTGTTAAAAAGTATCCAGAGATCGTAACGATTTTTCACAAGAAAGAGTTTAAGCTGTTTATCGAGCAGAGAAAGACAGGCTGTTACTGTTTTTTTTTTTTTTTTGTTGGTTTCGATGAATTTATGCCGAACCCATTTTGCTTCTCCTGGATTCCTGAATTCATGTAGGCGTTTGGAAATCAATTGCTGGGTTACTCCCAACTGTTCTACAAGCTATATCTGCATTTGTGCCGAATTCTTAATCGAGCATCTTCTTCATCTCTTCACAGTCGCACTTTCTAGGGCCTCCAGGGCGTTGTTTGTCGTTCAGACAGAAATCACCATTTTTAAGGTGTCCAAACAAAAATGTGCACAGGACGTTCTAGATAATGCTTTCACTGAGAAAGAAACCAATCGAATGGCGCGCTCTTGCAGGATTTTCTCCATTTTGGAATTACTAAAGAATACACCTCTTCTTTCGACTGTATTAAACTAAATATTAAATAATGCAGAAAAGCCTAACATAACCTTTAAATTAGATTAGGCTTTCCGGCATACCAACTGTCATTTTTAATCACTACATGTCAACACCACATAACCGCAAAAGAAGGGGGAAATCAATTGATTTTGAAATGTATCTCTTGACTGCTTAAAATAATTTGGATTATTCATCTGTACAACTAATATTAACTATCAATAAAAAATTCTAATACGGATAGCATGAAAAACTATTGCACAACGTATTTTACAGAATGTTTCAAATAATGAAAAGCTTTGTATAGTTACATGTAGCAAAATGATGGACTGTTATTATCACAAAAATGGCTAAACCAGTTTTTAGTGGTTGCTACTTTCTTATTCTACCTTTATATTGATGTTATTAATTTACAAAATATTACCCACTCACTTTATATACTGGGTGACTGATGAAAAACCTTTGGTGCTGTATCTCACTTATTTTTTATCCGATTTTAATAAATAAAACATTAAATTTAACCATTTTTAAAAGACTTTAATAGGATCTGAACTGTTATTTTTTCTCGCACCCAGTTTTTGACAAAATACGATCAACATTTTTTTTTTAAATTGCACTGTATATATATTTTTATTGATTCGCAAGGAGATTTTTTTTCTGAATATAAAATTGTAGACAAATTTATCCATACATCAAACTTAAGTCGAGAAATTGAGGATTAAAAAAATAAATAAAAAGTCAAGTATCCATTGTAAACAATATACAGACCCTATTTTAAATGTCAAAAGTGACAGTGACAGCCATTGTTACAATACTGCAACGATTTTTAATTATTTCATAATTAAAATGTTGCAATATTTCAAACACTGTACTAGAATTTTTTGCTTCTACAGAAATCGTTTTTCAGTTTTTGAAATCTTGCAACATTTTTATTATGAAATTATTAAAAATCATTGCAGTATTGTACCAATGACTGACACTGTCACTTTTGACATTTGGAATAGGCTCTGTATATTATTTACTATGGGTATTTGATTTTTAATTTTTTTTTAATCCTCAATTTCTCGACTTTGGTTTGATGAATGGATAAAATCGTTTACAAATTTAGATTCAGAAAAAAATCTCCTTGCGGATCAGTACAAAATATATATACAGTGCAATTTGAAAAAAAAAGTTGATCGTCTTTTGTCAAAAACTGGATGCAAGAAAAAATATCAGTACAGTTCATATTAAAGTCTTTTAAAAATCATTTAATTTGATGTTTTATTTATTCAAATCGGATCAAAGATAAGCGAGATACAGCACCAAAGGTTTTTCGTCAGTCACCCTGTATACAGGGCGATCAAATTTCGAAAGCATATCGATAAATATAAACACAGATGGCGCAAAACATTTTTGTTAACAGTAGGATTATGGTGAAAATTAAAATACACCATTTTTTCAGATGATTGGGTTTTTAAAACTTTAAATTTAGTTAATATCTTGGGTAATTCTTAAGAACTATAAATATCTTGTTAAGCCGAAACTTAAGTATAGGCATATTATTATGACATTTAGTTAAAATTGCTTTTCTCGGCTATGTAAGAAAATAAACTGATTGTATAAGTACATACTTTTAAACAAATTTTTTTAAATTTTAGTTTCCTGTCATTTTGGATCTCATTAGCCTAGCGCAGTTGGAGATAGGGAATCGAGATTTACTTTGGAGTATTTAACTCTCCGGGTTAACCATCGATTGTTTTATGTTGAGAACAAAACGTTTCGAAATTTATCCAATCTGGCAATTAAAAATTAATTATAACCCGAGAACATTCGCACGTACAATCAAATAAATCGTTAATTACTAACCAACCAAAAAAAAAACACAAGTACTAACTTGACCCTGAACGAAGGAACGGCACATACACACATTAATACATGTGATGGAGTACTTATTACCTGTAGAATATCATCACTACTATCACAAGTTTATGTAAGAAAAAGCATGCTTTCAGTAGCGAAAAACAAAAGCACATAATTCGCGCTGCACTGGTGAAACATATGACCTAGACTAGATTATAAAACCCGGGCAATTGACAATCTGTCGCCGGTAAATTGGATTAAGGGAAGACCCGGCATGTTCGTGCGTATAAAACAGTCACACGGTTTATACAACCCCCGTACAAATCGGCATATGGTCACGGCATGTTCTATATATATATATATATATATATATAAAATTCTTGCAAAGGTTAAATACATATAAATGATGCCAGAATTAAGAAACAAAATCTCACATTGACAATGAGGGAAGAACATGTATCTAAAGAAAGAAACTAGCAACATATCACTCAAATGGAACATAACAAGTGTATTATTACTTCTCCCAATATGAAAATTTGGTTCCATCAAGAATGTAGCAAAACAAGCATATCATAAAAAACATATCACTCTATGATACTCGAGCTTTGGAGAAAGGAATTTAGATTCCTCTATCTACAAACAGAAGAACCCCTGAATAATATGAAATAAAATAATTTTAATTGCCCTTGACACTGTTTACCAATCAATATCATCCAAAATTTAATAAATAAAAAGCGTCATTAGGGATTTAATATATCAGCGAATACCCAATTTAAATAAATTTTTTATTTCACTTACATATTTTTGAAAAACTAGCGAACAGATAGCAAATAACAGAATCATCAAGTAGCCTTTAAACCCCTTGGAAAGTTATCAATGATAGCATTTAATGCAAAAGATAAAATAGATCCATTTGAAAAATCTGGTGTGTACGAAATTCGTTGTTTAGAATGCAATAGCGTGCATTTATTTTATCATTACCGAGGAAATTATTTCGTTGAGGCAGAAGAACTTTTGTTTATACTGGAGGCTTCCACTCCATTGTACATTTTATGTCATAAATAAAACACTATTATTTTGACTGTATAAATTGAATTATATTGAATTGAATTGTAATTCAAATTAAACATAAAGTATTTCCGATTAAATATTCGAGTACGTGAAGAGTATTAATTAATAGTATTTAAAAATATATCCTTTCTTCACATAAAGTAATTTGTATTTATTTTATTTACGATATTTTTCTAACTGCTCTTTGTTTGTTGTAATGTTTATTGTTATTTTATTATTATTACGTTTTTTTATGAGCCGCATAAATATCTTCTCGCCAGTTTATAGTTTTGCGCCATGAAAACAAGATAAAGAATTTATTCCTAGTAAAAAATGCGGAATAATGGAAAACACATACTTCGCAGATATGAAATATATCTTTCTCTGAATCATTGCTATTTGCAAAAATGGTTCAATACAATCACTCGAATGCTTATTGAATGCATCATCCCATATGGCGCACTCGTTGATAAAGTTTAGTCATTTCTGAAGATTGGAATAAACCGAATGATAAGAAACCCAATAAATCATTCGGCGAAGCAAATGCAAGTTGGAATAAATATTTTTGCAATTGATACCATTTATAAAACCGCAAAATAAATATTTCACTTTTGATTGCATCACATGAATCAAGTCATTTGAAATAAATAATATATTTCTATATTAAGAAACATGAATCGTTCAATTTCAAGAAGTAAAAATTGCAATTGTTGTGGCCAATTATACAGGGTGACTGACGAAAAACCTTTGGTGCTGTATCTCGCTTATTTTTTATCCGATTTTAATAAATAAAACATCAAATTAAACCATTTTTAAAAGACTTTAATAGGATCTGAACTGTTATTTTTTCTCGAACCCAGTTTTTGACAAAATACGATCAACATTTTTTTTTTAATTGTACTGTATATATATTTTTATTGATTCGCAAGGAGATTTTTTTTTCTGAATATAAAATTGTAGACAAATTTATCCATACATCAAACTTAAGTCGAGAAATTGAGGATTAAAAAAATAAATAAAAAGTCAAGTATCCATTGTAAACAATATACAGACCCTATTTTAAATGTCAAAAGTAACAGTGACAGCCATTGTTACAATACTGCAACGATTTTTAATTATTTCATAATTAAAATGTTGCAATATTTCAAACACTGTACTAGAATTTTGTGCTTCTACAGAAATCGTTTTTCAGTTTTTGAAATCTTGCAACATTTTTATTAAGAATTTATTAAAAATCATTGCAGTATTGTACCAATGACTGACACTGTCACTTTTGATATTTGGAATAGGCTCTGTATATTGTTTACTATGGGTATTTGATTTTTAATTTTTTTTAATCCTCAATTTCTCGACTTTGGTTTGATGAATGGATAAAATCGTTCACAAATTTAGATTCAGAAAAAAATCTCCTTGCGGATCAGTACAAAATATATATACAGTGCAATTTGAAAAAAAAAAGTTGATCGTCTTTTGTCAAAAACTGGATGCAAGAAAAAATATCAGTACAGTTAATATTAAAGTCTTTTAAAAATCATTTGATGTTTTATTTATTCAAATCGGATCAAAGATAAGCGAGATACAGCACCAAAGGTTTTTCGTCAGTCACCCTGTATAAACACAAACACACATATAAAATTAAAAGTATTAAGGAATAAACTAGAAAAATATATTTATCAAGTTACGTGAAGATTATTATTATAGAAAATTGTATTCAAAATATCAGAACGTACATTTAGTTAAAAAAAACAAATTTTTGAAGAAAGTGCTAATATTTTGAATACAATTTACTATAAAACTAGAAAAAGTTATTTATTTGCTTCTCTTGTTAATAATTATTATTATTTTTTAAATCTTTTTCAGTAATACAATGGGAATGATTTATTGACAAGAGGGTGGGATAGAGGCCACCCACCTACCCTACATATAAAAAAAAACTTTAAGCCAAAACACTGTTATTTTATAATTTAATATCCACTATAATATTGATGTGTGTATTTGTATTTAGTTCTTTATTTCTCTTACTAAAACAGTAATAGTGGTTTAAATACATATGTTGGATGGGTGGGTGTTCTCTAACACACCCTCAAATCAATAAAACATACCCTTAGTATTACCGAAATATTTTTTAATAATCTAATAATGACTTGCTTTGAAGTGTATAACAAATCGATTCATTAATCAAATATCAGAGAAAGGTAATAAAAAAAAAAACTTTAAATTAAATGTGTGAATATGTTAGATATAAACGCTTTTATTAATTTATTTAAACTCAAAAAATATTATTGAGATATAAGGCTTTTAAAATTAGGTAAGAGACTTTCAACACACATTCCAATTTATTCAATCCAGCATTTTTTTTTAATTCGTACAGGGAATGTATTGTGATCGTGAAGTTTTGTTGAAAATGTTGGTAGTTTTAAACTTTATCGAAAAGTATAACAGTTGGAATTTATATAACAAAATGAAAAAAAAATGAAAAAAAAAGTTTGTCGTGAATGTTTTTAACATAAACGTAATCATTTACGAAGTAAATTTTAATAAATGTTATGAATTAATTCAATCAAACCTTTGCTAATGTTTAAATGACTGGAGGGTCTGATAGTGGCCACCCACCCGCCCTACATAAACAAAACTCTTTACACTCAAACTCTGCTGCCCGCATTTGTTTTACAACAATCGCAAACTAAAAATAATGTTTTACGTATAAAAATTTATATTCAGTAATTATCAGATTAGGGAAATTCTTGCACCAATGGATTCCCACAATCGAATTTATTTAAATCAAGTAAAAGTATAAAATTCGAATTTCAATTGTTTTTCAGTTTTTCCACAATAACTTCCAAAATAATTGTCAGATTATGGAAATTCTTGCACCAATGGATTCGTACAATCAAATTAATTTAAATCAAGTAAAAATCTGAAATTCGAAGTTCAATTGTTTTTCAGTTTTTCCACGATAACTTCCAAAATCATTATCAGATTATGAAAATTCTTGCACCAATGGATACCTACAATCAAATTTATTTAAATCAAGTTAAAATCTAAAATTCGAACTTCAATTGTTTTTCAGATGTTTGAAGTGAATTTTAAAATTGGTCTCAGAACATTTCAAATTATTTTCTATTGTTTTTGGTAAAAATTAAAATAATTTAACCCGTCTTTTTTGAATTATTTAACCGAGCGTACTCTTGACCTACGACAATAAACTATGCGTTAACCTAGTGCCTATTGTCGCGCTTAAACTCCAGCGTACTCTTGACCTACCTCAATAGTCTAGACATTAAGGTAGGTCAGGAGTACGAGAGGTCGTTGCATTGATTGTTGAGGTAGGCCAAGAGTACGATAGAATTAGTAATATTTACGATTATAAACATTTATAAACAGTAAACATCCACTTTAGGAATGTTCACCAAAAGCTTTTCAGTTCCAGTTTTTAAAGATAAAACATTAAATTTCTCACAGACACATTTATTTTTCTTCAGAAATTAATGGATTGGTCTCAGGGGATCTTTACTCGAGACGTTTTCTTGTTTTTTCGTGATATTTTTCTAAATATGAGAAATTTAAAAAAATGATTCCAACAAAAGTTAAAGGGAATGAAAAACTGAACAAGTTTTATTGAAACATATTTTTCATAAAATTCTTAACTTTTGAAGAAAATAATAAAAATTGAAAATTTTGACATTTTTTGCCAGTTGCTAATAAACTATTAGAGTTACATGAAACTTGTATTACATATAATTGTAGAGAATTCAAAAGTGAACAAATCATTAAGAATAGGTTTTTTGCGTAAACCTCATAGTTTTCGAGTAAAATATAGGGAAAGTACTATGATGGCCACATCACCATTATTTTTCCAGAAATTAGTTTAATGGACTTAGGGGACCTCAAAACGGATATTTCCGTAAATAAAAATTCAAAAAAAATCACGATCACAATACTTCCCTTATACCTATATACTTCGTAAAAATATAGAAATAAACTAAACTATAAAGGGAAAGTAAAAATGTATTTCGTTTTTGTAATTTTTTTAGTGAAATTACTTTTTATAAGTAAATATTTATTTCTAGGAATTTTCAACAGTTAATTAAGTAATTTAAATTGGTTTACTGTCAAGACATTCAATTGTTTTAGCGTTTTGCCAATGTCGACTCGACTGTTTTACCGTTAGTTTTTACATATTGTAATAATCGAATCATTAAACTATAATAAACACAATAATACCTAACCCTAATATAAACTCCTTTATTACTGATTCTACCGTACTCTTGACCTACCTCAAAAAACAATGCAATGACCTCTCGTACTCCTGACCCGCCCAAACAAATTGTACGTTGAGGTAGGTCAAGAGTACGCTGGAGTTTAAGCGCTAGGCAAACGTACAGTTTATTGTCGTAGGTCAAGAGTACGTTCGGTTAAATGAACTGAAAAAAAACAGCTTAAATTATTTGAATTTGTACCAAAAACAATTGAAAATGATTTAAAAATTTCTGAAAGCATATTTCAAACAGCTGATCACTGAAAAACAATTGAAGTTCGAACTTTAGATTTTTACTTGATTAAAATAATTTTATTATAAGTATCCATTGGTGCAATATTTTTTGAATTAAAACTTTATTGTTATTGTTATAGTTGAAAAAGTGAAGAACAATTGAACCTCGAATTTTAAATTTTTGAATAATTTATGTAATCAATATTTTATTATAGGAATATATTGGTGCAAGAATTTGTTTTTTATGAGAATTTCAACTAATTTTCAATTTTAAAGGGGAAAAATCGTACTTCCTATTATAAATTATTTTCTTTTATTTTTCAGACTAGTTTCGGTTTATCATAAACCATCTTCAGTGAAAAAAAGCCTAATGTTGAAACGCTTCCTGTATTACGCTTTCAACATTAGACGTTTTTTCACTGAAGATGGTTTATAATAAATCGAAACTAGTCTGGAAAATGAAATAAAATAATTTATAATAGGAAGTACGTTTTATTCCCCTTTAAAATTGAACACAACCTATTAGAATTGATATATTATATCAAAATAATTTTCAATTGTTTTTTATTCTTCGTAAAATTTATATTTTATCAAAAATAAATTTATTTATTTCATTTATTTTTTTAAATTTCTTCTACTCTTTTAAGCATTAGACTAATGTGTATTTTTAGAAAATTTACAACTGTTATTTGAAATATAATTCTACTGTTTTTTTTTTAATTTCAACTGTTTTTAACTGTCATTTTTTTTTAGTGAATGTCATTTGTTAACTGATTTTCAATAATTTTTTTCTGTTCTTGGTAAAATAGAAACTTTTTTATTGAGGAAAGAATGATTTCATTTTATTGGCATTTTATTTTCTTTAATAATAACTGTGCTTTTTGAATCATTTTTTTCTTATTTGAGACATTTTTCTTTGTAATTAAACATATTTTTACTGGTTTTATAAAGTAAGTTTAAAAATGTTTATTAGAATAGTTTCAGTTGTATTTTAACAAAATTTCAATTGTATTCTTATTCTGAAAGTTTTCAATTGTTTTCTTTTTTTTTAATTCAACTGTTTTTAACTATATTTTTCTTAGAAAATGCCATTTGTTTAACGTAATTTCAATCCTTTTTTTTGTTCTTCAACAATTTTTAAGAAAATAACTATTGTAACCTTTAGTAAATTTCGTTTCTTTAAAATTCAATATATACCTTTGCTTTTTTAAGCAAGAATTTTCACTGTTATATTTTTATAAAGTTTATAACTATTGTTTTTTACAAAATTCAATTGTTTTTTTTGGTATTTATTTATTTTAATTGTTTTAAACTGTAATTTTCTTATTCTTAATAAGTGTATTGTTTTAGGCTGAGATTTTCAATTGTTAATAATTTTGAGAAAATAATTATTCTAACCTCTCTTTGGTTACTAAGTTAAAGTTTTAGCTGTGCTTTTTTTTAATTCATTTTTTTCTTACTTGTGAAATTGAAATTTCGAAATACATATTTCTTTTTAAATTCCAACTATACTAAGCAAATTTTATCTGTTTTTTTTTGCTTATAAAGTAAGTATAAAAGAAAGTTTTTAGCTAAATTTAAAAAAACAGTTGTTTTCTTTATGTTTTCAACTGTAATTTCTTAGCAAATTTTGTTTATTATTTAATATTTCCTTTCTTTTGTTTTAAGCACTCGGTGAAAATCTAATCAAATGTTGTTGAACGCTATTTCCAACCATGGTGATTTGACAAAAGAAACTGAATAAATGGCAGACAATTCGACAGATGTAGCGTAGCTTTAACAACATGGCCGCTATCAACTGTCAAAGTTCATTTTAGAATACCGTATAGTGTTAGAAAGTTTACAATGTAATACAATATTTGCGATGGTTGTTAAATATATGCGAGTATAATTCTAAAAATATTAAATATGTAGGGCGGGTGGGTGGCCACTATCACACCCTCCAATTATTTTAACGTCAATAATTATCACGACTTTTGTTACTTTTTAAATAATTTAAAAAATCCAGTTGTCTATTTTTTCTTTTACAGAAGTTAACTGATGAAAGATGAAGGAAAGTTGACAGATAACAATTGACAGATGACAACTGATAAAAACCAATTGACTAATTCTACTTCGGATTATAGTTGACTCATGACAAGTAACAGATTACAAGTGACAATTACCAGATTGACAATTGAAGGAGAATACAAGTTTAGTAAAAACAGTCGAAATTCGTTGAAATTAATAACAAGAGATTTGTAAATTTATTAAAACAAATATTATAATTAATTATGGCAAAAAGTCATATTAAATATTTTTTTCTTATTGTACAAAAAATAGTATAATACTACTAAAATCAGGCGTTCATCATTGGAAATTTTCAAAAATTCATCTCATGTGAGTTTTGGTAAATTTTTATATAAATAACGTAATAATAATAGTTGTGTTTATTAATTTTATATAAACCTTTACTTTCTTTTTTATATTTTTTCTTTCCAGCGTTCTACACCTGAAATTTGAAATTTTCAACAAGTTATAACTTACGCGACTTCTGGTGGATTTTTTTAATAAACATCGTGATGTTAAAGACCTACATCTTAGTGATAATATACCATGCTTAGAAAATTTTATTAAAACCCATACCCTTTTTTTCTTTCGAGCGTTCAATACAAAAAAAAAATGAAGTTTTCAATAATTATTAACTATCACGACTTTTGTTAGTATTATTTTAAGTAATTTAAAAATCCAGTTGTCTATTTTTTTCTTTTACAAAAGTTAACGGATTAAAGATGAGGAAATAAAGTTGACAGATAACAAACAATTGACAGATGACAACTGATAAAAACCAATTCAAATTTATTCAACCTAAATAGATTTACATATGATCACAATTTTTGTTTATTTTTCCTTTTGACTTCTTATTAGCTAAGTTTCATGCTTTCCACTTGATTTTTTCCTTTTAAATCTATTTGAACTTGCAAATATTTATAATTATAACTGAAATCAAATTTACAATGTAAATCTCAATTGAAATTAAATTATTAGCAAGTGTTATTAAAGGAGTGATATAAAAAAAGTTATGTTCTTTTATTGAATTTCTTCGGATTATAGTTGACACATGACAAGTAACAGATTACAAATGACAATTACCAGATTGACAATTGAAGGGAAATTCAATTTTAGTAAAAACAATCGAAATTGATTGCAAAAGAGTTTATTCAAACCAACATAAAAAATGGTAAAAAAATTTATATTAAATGTTTTTTTTCTTCTTGTACAAAAAAAAAATACAATTAAAATTTTATCAAAAAAACGGAACAACACAGTCGAAATATACAGTAAAAGTCGAAATATAATTTCAAATTAAATAATTAAATTTATCAGAAGAAACTTTCAAAAATGTTTTACTTTATAAAAAAATAAAAATTCATTTTTAATAAAACATTTTAAAAATAGTTTAAATTTTCAATTTACTAAAAACAATTGAAGTCTTAATTTAAAAAATAGTCGATTTTAATTAAAAGTTTGGCAAAAAAATATGATATTTTTGTACAAAATAAAAAACAAATGCAATGTTAATAAAAACAAACGAAAACGTACTAGAAATATAGTAAAAAGATAATTATTAAACAATAATACTCATTTGTTGTAGATTTTACGAAATATTTTCGTGTTTTTTCTAATTATTAAACAGTTGCAAATGTATTAAAATATTTCGAAAATAGTTGCTTAAAAAAATATCAAAAATTCACTAAAAAGAATTTTTTAAATCAAACAGTTCTATATTGTTTTAAATTAGTTGAAATTATTGTGTAGAAATTGAAAAATAAAACTATTAAAAATTTTATTTAAAAACTTAAATATTCTCGAAAAGGAAAATGTTGATTTAACATTTTTGTGAGAATGTTGGAGTGAAGAATGGGATATTATAAACTTTTAATATTAGACTGACTTTTTCTAAATAAAACAATTTTATGAATAAAAGTCGAAACTCGTTGGAAATGGCGTAAACATTAGTTACAAAAGAGTTGTAAATTTATTAAAAACATTTTTTATATAAAAAGATGCAAAAATCATGTTAAATGTTTTTTCTTATCGTAAAATCAAAATTTTAATAAAAACAGGAAAAACTCGTTAAAAAGAGTCAAAAAATAATTACAGACTTAAATTACAAAAAAAATTATTATAAAAAACAAAAAAGAGTTACAAGCTCCTTTAAATTTAAAATATACGTATTACAATTTTTTCATTTTAAATTCTTTATAAAAAAATTTCAAACAATTAAAAAAAAAATAGTCAACAAATTTATTTAACTAAAATCAACTGAAATGTTTGTGTAAGAAAGTCAGTAATATATTTTAAAAGCATGTTCTTATTTTGTTTTAAATTAGTTGAAATTATGGGATTAAAAGTTTAAAAAAAAACTAATGAAAATTTACATTTACATTTTTCAACCAGTTGAAAAACTAGTTTTTAAAATAAATAAATAATAAAATTTTCAATTTTTCTAAAACAGTTGCATTCTTAAAGTATTACAAAAATCAATTAAAAATATTTAAAGAAGAAATAATAATTATTTTATTTAAAAAAATTAGTAAAATGTTTAAAAAATAATGTTTTAAGTTAATTGGATATATCACAAAAAAAATAAATTAGAATTTGGAATATCACAACGAAATATATTGCAACAAAACATTGAAAACTTTCTACTAATTAATTTAAAATTTCCTTTTTACAGAAAACAATTGAAATTTTGACAAAGAACAATTAAAGACATTAATAACATTAAAATGGTCCCCAAAATAAAAGAATTGCTTCAGTCGGAAGTGAAAAACTCCAAAATAGTAAATAAAAATCTTAAATCAGTTTTTGTCAAAAACAATTAAAAGTAGTAAATAAGAGCTAAAAATTTAAAAGGACTTATGGCAATACATTAAAAATATTGTTAAGAAAAACTACCGAAATTAGCATAAAACAGTTGAACACCAATATACAGAAGGTTAAAAGTGCTTAAAATTTGTTGAAATTTTATCCAAAAATAAAATATTTAATCATAATCCACAATAAAATTATTAAATTATAAACAAGTTAATTAATGCTCACTTAACCTGCGATGAAACACATTTTTGAACTATTTTGATTAGAACTTGATAAAAGATTATTATAATAATAATAATTTTTTTTATTTCCCAACGGAAGAACCAATTATCAAGATTATTAAGTTTGATTTAATTTAAAAGACCTTGCTGATATCACACAGGATTTAAAAAGTTTTATTATTACAAAAATACAAACAAATGAAGAGTTTAAAATATCTCCAAAATATTCATTCGAAAGAAAGCCTATTTTATTTCTTTTTCTTAAATACAAACTATTTTTTTATGTAACAAAAAATTGAACAGTGCAGGGAGAATATTATGGTGGACACATCATAATTTTTAAACTTATCGATGCATTGAATTGATAAACAAATCAATTGGACTAGTTTATTTGTTTGTAGTGTGCAATTTCTCCTCACAAAATATTTATACTGAATAAATTTGTGTACCAAACGTAAATCTAAATATTAACAAGCTGAAGTTGTTGAAACTATATTAACAAGGGTTATTAAAGAAGTGACACAAAAAAGTTATTTGTTCTTTTATTGAATTATCAAAATATATCACAACGTGAAAGCCTCCACAATTAATTATTTAATTATGATTAGCTTTAAAGTATATAACAAATAGTATACACTAATCAAATGTTCAAACTAAGAAATATTATCAAAATTTGGGATTCTGAAAAACCTACGAGTTATAGGTAAACACCCTTTTGGTTTTTCTTCCATTTTCCTTTCAATATATAAACAATTTTACAGCATTTCTCAAGTTGAGATAATTTTGTTATTGCATAACTTTAATTAATAAGCTAAAATTGATCGAAATATTTCAATCAACGCTAAAACACGGATTGGTTTTTTAAATTTTCCAACATAAACACTAATACTGCTTTAATGTTAACGCAGAAAGACCATGGGTCGATAGCCGTAATAAAAATCAATTACGATTATATTGTAAATAACGAATGTATTCAATAATAAATAAAGATGTTTGTCTCTCTCTATTAACGAAGTGTATTTTTATTTAAAGTTCCTTACTCCTTGTTTTTTTTACAAGTACTAAATAATATGTTTGAATTACAAGTACGACTGCATATTTTAATAATTACATTTTTAAATAAGATGGACAAAAGAAACTTTAATTTAAAGAGTAACATTGAGCAATACTGAATTATTTATTTTTCATTAAATCTATTAGAACTGGCCAATTAATTTTGTAACAATTTTTCTGTATTGTTTTTTATATCCGAAATGCAATGCAAATTATATTTTTGATAAAGATTTTCTGTAAAATAAATTACTATTATTAATTGTTGAAATGATTAATGATTATTTCCTTAAATGCTCATTTCCTATGCATTATTAGTAACATAATACCCAATTACAATCAGATCATAATTATTACAACACAAAAAATGACGAATGGTATTAAAACATAACCAGTGCACGATGAATTACGTAAGCAAGCATCAATCACTTTCTCCACACTGACGCATTAATAGCAACCGTAAATATGATTACGGCCCAAAAAATAAAAATAAACACCCGTATATGCTGGCCACTTAAATGCACTGGATTTTTTTAATGTCAAAGGGGCAAGGAATTGCTCTCCCCGCACCCCGCTTTCTTATTGAGCAATCAGTCTTAATGCTGCATAATTCGGCACCAGATTTTTTTTTTTATTTCAGCAAACTTTCACTTCTTGTACACACAAACATGTGCACAGGCCGGGGCAAGAAAAACAGGTCCATTATCATTCAGTTAAATTAATGACGGTGTTTAACTGCAATCACGTACAGGACCATATTGGGCACGCAACTATGTAAATTGATCTCCATGGGAAAATTATCAGAGTGGAATTTTATTGGTTTTAATCATAATATGTTATTACTGATATTTATTACGATAGGGTTGGTTTCTAAAGATCATTGTTCGTTAGTTAATAATAAAAGGTGAGTATATCTGAGCGAGCTTAATTAAAATAATTTTAAGGATTTTAATTTAAGGTGACTGTTACTATGAGGTATTTCATTTTCTAATATAGAATGAAATAAAACATGGAAAATCGTGTTTTATTTCATCCTACATTTAAAATATGATATTTTTTAAACATGTTATTTACTAAATAAATACTTGTTACTGTATATTAATTAATGAAAGTTTTGTTGTTAACATTTGCCGAATCAGGTTTATGTTCTGTATATTTTAATAAAAAAACACGACGAAATATGTTTATCTCAAACTGTTTATTATATAAAATATTTGTACTTATTATATTTTATATAATGAATATTTTAATTATTTTACCCTTTAAAATTTTTTAAAAATTGGTCAATAATACTACTAAATATTATTAATTAAAACTATTTGTGTAGCACTTATCTTTCTTAAGAAGGTATTGTTGATGAATCATAATTTTCTATTGTATAATAATATGTGACATACCTTGCTTCATCATCTTCATGTTTAATGTTCTTCTTAAACGTGTTTTGCTGTTTAGTGATGGTCGAGTTTTTACTCTCCAACAACTCCCTCAACTTGTTGACATTGACCTGTGACAGTTCTTCCATCACCTATTGACAAATTCAAGGGACATCGTCAAGGGATACTTGATTTAGATGAAAGATAAGATTATTAAAATCAGTTTCGTTTTTTTATTAATAAATAACCAATGGTAAAAAGCGTTAATCCAACTAAACGGTCTCGATAGTCCCCTTCTTCCGAGGTGACGGTGTGTTTTCCGCAATGAATGAGGTCTCTTCGCTGGTGATGGACACCACGTCCGGGGCGGGCGTGGGTTCTGTTGATGTGGTCGCCTCAGGCTCCAGCCGCGGTGTTTGAGGCCTGGGGAGGATGGTGATTTTGGGTGTCATGTCTATCAGGGCGGTTGGTGCCTTTTTAATCAGCTCTAATGGTATCTCCTCTGACCTGGGCCTTGGCATTCGTGGGCTTCCTTCTCTTGATTTATTCCTATTGCCTACAACAAAATAATTTTAATTATGTAAATTTAAATCAAAGAGTTATTAATTTAAAGAATGTATCTATACGATATGGTGATGCTCACAGACAACATAAAAGACAAGACCTACAAATAATTTTGGAAAAAGTAAATACAGTAAGCGAAATATTTTGGCTGAAAGAATTCAAAATTTATGATAGGGAGCAAGAGAGACACACAAAACAAAAACCTAACCATAGAATTTGAACAAGTGGAACGAGTTCACTACTTTAAACAACTAAAATACACATTAAACGAATAATAAATGGGATCCTGATGTGATGATTAAGACTCGAATCGAGATAGCAAGATCATCATTTATTTAAAAAAAATTATGTGATCATAACCTAAGTTTAAGTGCCTGATTGCGAGCAACAAAATGTTGCATACTATCTACAATAATGAATGCAATGGCACAATGACATGCTTAGAAGCCTTGAAATGTGTATTTACAGACGCATTCTTAGAATATCCTGAATAGACAAAGTACCAAACCTTGAAGTACTAAAAAGGATGAATACAGAACTGGAATTAAGTATTAACAACCATAAAGAAGAGGAAAGCGGCCTATTTAAGGAAAACTCTACGTAACGATAAGTACACAGTTCTACAGCTAATAGTAGAAGGTAAAATTGAAGGTAGAAGAAGCATGGGCCAGAAAAAAACAATCTTTACTGTAAAATCTCAGCGAATGGTTTCAAATACCCAAAGCAGCAGCATTAATTCATATAGGGCAGAATAGAGAGGTATACCTTCGATAGAAGACAGCACAGAAGAAGATACATTTATGTATGAAGTCAGATTTCAAATAAAAATATAAAATATATAAATATATAAAAAATATATATACAAACCTTTGGTGCTGTATCTCGCTTATTTTTTATCCGATTTTAATAAATAAAACATCAAATTAAACCATTTTTAAAAGACTTAAATAGGATCTGAACTGTTATTTTTTCTCGCACCCAGTTTTTGACAAAATACGATCAACATTTTTTTTTTTTAATTGCACTGTATATATATGTATTTGTATTAATTCGCAAGAGATTTTTTTCTGAATATAAAATTGTAGACAAATTTATCCATACATCAAACTTAAGTCGAGAAATTGAGGATTAAAAAAATAAATAAAAAGTCAAGTATCCATTGTAAACAATATACAGACCCTATTTTAAATGTCAAAAGTGACAGTGACAGCCATTGTTACAATACTGCAACAATTTTTAATTATTTCATAATTAAAATGTTGCAATATTTCAAACACTATACTAGAATTTTGTGCTTCTACAGAAATCGTTTTTCAGTTTTTGAAATCTTGCAACATTTTTATTATGCAATTATTAAAAATCATTGCAGTATTGTACCAATGACTGACACTGTCACTTTTGACATTTGGAATAGGCTCTGTATATTGTTTACTATGGGTATTTGATTTTTAATTTTTCTTTTTAATCCTCAATTTCTCGACTTTGGTTTGATAAATGGATAAAATCGTTTACAAATTTAGATTCAGAAAAAAATCTCCTTGCGGATCAGTACAAATATATATACAGTGCAATTTGAAAAAAAAAAGTTGATCGTCTTTTGTCAAAAACTGGATGCAAGAAAAAATATCAGTACAGTTCATATTAAAGTCTTTTAAAAATCATTTAATTTGATGTTTTGTTTATTCAAATCGGATCAAAAATAAGCGAGATACAGCACCAAAGGTTTTTCGTCAGTCACCCTGTATATATATATATATAATATGTCCTTACAACTCAAAACATTCCTAAACATATAAATCTAACCAGTAAAAAATAACTTTATTTGGCACATTCTACTTTAATCTCTAATCTAACAAGCTAATTAATAATCTCTTCGTTAACAAAAATAAAGAGCATTCGAACCGATGAGAGTAGTAAGCTTAAAAACAATCCCACATCAATAAAGAAATAATTATATACAAACAAAGATTAGTTTTTGTTATTCACACACAAAACGTTTAGATTAAAAATAAAATATAATAAATATGTCTGCATAAACAATTTTTGTTTAAAGTTTAAATTTATTTTGGATCTCATAAGCATAGCGCATTTGAAGACAGGGATACGGAGTCGCCTAAATGGTTTCCCCATGTCGGAATTTTAAAAAAATTACAGAGAACAATACTCAAAACCTTAAGATATTAATATACTCCCATCTCATGAACTTAATTTTTGCATTATAAATAGAAAATATCTTATCACATATTTCATGATCCAGTTCAATCTAACAATCAATAACACAGAAGTATTAACATGTACAATTTATTCTGCATTTAAGCGCCATCTATATGTATCTTATGCAAATGCAGTACCTTTGTGTCTGCATTTCAACGATTATTTTTTTTTCTTAACTTACCAGACGGTTCTCTGGACCTCGCTTTGGCCCCACCGTTGCCACCGTTTGATATGCTGCTCTCCTTCTTGGCATTGCTCATCGCTATCCGGCTGGGGCTGTCGCTTTCCCGCCTCCTCCTGTCCGTGTCCGTTTTATGCACAACACCCGGTGTACTATCCCTACGTGGTGCTTTAATTCAACGGGGAAAGTTGTAACATCAGATGAAAACAATGTATCAGCAGGTACAAAATAAATGTCTAATCGTACACACCCTTTAACTTCAAAACAAAATGAAAAAAAACCTATTACATTAAAAAAGAAACCAAATAAAAACTAAATAATAATTAACTCTATAAAATATGTATCACAAAGTGAAAGCCTCTACAATGCAAGTATTTAAATAATAATTAGTAGTTAAATTGGTACAAGGAGGATAGATGGATAACGGATACTTAAGGATAACCATTGTGATCGATAATCAAAAGAAACAGATATAGGAATTTATATTAATTATCAAGGAATTCAAATATTTAATAACTCTGAAGTGTTAATTCATTAATTATCCTTCTGGTACAGTTGATTTGCTATTACATATCTACAATGACTTGAAAGTAGTGTTAATTCAAATATTATACTTAGTAAATGTAAATGACAGTTTGTTATTAAAAAATAGAAACATTGTTCAATATAGAAAAAAAAACATGATTATTTACTAATTCATTACTCATCTGTCTGATGAAGCTACGATGTGGTGAAACAATTGCAGCAGTGTATCTACATAATAAAGCAAAACTCTTTAAAACATTAAATCATTATTTAATTAGCTTGTTTGTTTACTTTCTCTCAAGATATAAAACCTTCAACGAATTTATTGGTCATTTATTAAATTAACAGTTTTAAGATTATTTTGCTATAGTTTTAAAATTATCAAGAAACACAAAAGTGTTCATTCATCAATGATCCTTAAGAAGTAGTCGATTTTCTGTTGGCTAGGCTAGAGTATACTGACAATAAAATAAAATTGTTGTGATTTATTTTTAATATAGTTCATAGTTTTATGTGTATAGTAACAGGATATTGTAAAGTTTCAATAAATTCAATATCTAAGGAAATGTAATGTACTTAAAAAATAGGAATATTGTTCAATATAAATATAATGTTTAATTGATTAGCTTACTTTTTTTGTTTGTTCTTGATATAAAACCTTCAACAAACTTATTTATACTTAAATAATTTAAAATTAATATAAAACCATTAAGGTGCCATCTATTGTCTGAACATTGTACTATTGTTGTTGACAGGGATGGTAATTAAAAATTATTTTACTTTACTCCATCCTATAATTTTAAACTAAAATTTAACACCGAAAAAGTAATTCTTAATCAATTATGCTTTTATCCTGTTATCTAAGTTTATATTATCGCAAATTGTAGCGTTTGTATTTATTAATGTACTTGTGTTTATATTTGTAAAATCCTGTTAAATAGCCTGTCCGTTCATTATAATAAAAAAATAAATAAATATATTAGAAATATTTAAGGAAAAGCATATATAAAGGAAATACAATGAGGAAAATAAACAACTAATATATAGGGAAAAATAAAAGTAATATATAAGACAAAGTACCATACACCAAGTAAATAAATAAGAATATTAAGAAAAGAAATAAAATTAAACACTAGATAAGATTTGGTTAATTATCAATACAATACACCACGTTTAAAATGTAAAACCTCATTTTTACAATATACTGATCATCTGAGTATTTTATAGAAAAATGTAAGAATTATATATCATCCAAAAGTAATAATTCCATAAAATACTCATTACGCTTATTATTAAAAAAGTCGGGATAAAATTATGATTTCAAGAAATAAAAACACTAAAAAACTAGATTTTACCTTGAATATATTAAATTATTGTGAGTTTTAAGTGTTTTTATTACCTGAATTAAAATATACCATCAAATGAATGCTGTCAATACTCAATAATTAATTAAAAAGCAACCATATAATTTCGTTGATTCCTGAGGCATCTACATATCTTCTCGAAACTATAGTCAACGAAGATTAAATCCTGTTATACATACAAGCTATTAAGTATTTTTATTGTAAACAAAATAATTATTTTAAACACGTAAAATACTGTTTACGTTTACTATTGATAAATTACCACAATAATTACATTTATCAAATCCCTAATTAGATTGCCATAACAACCATAACATTAACAATAACTTTTTTGTTTCTATGTTTTTTAACAATGTAACAACAATAAAGCTTTTGTTAATATTACTTGGTATATCAATTTAATTAAATACAATTACTATGGTAAAATCATAGAAAGTGTTTTAGTATGTGTTTAATCTGTAATATTCATTCTCTATTGAGCAATTAACAATTATATATAAAACTGTTTCAACCAAATTACATGAATATAATTATTTTTAAAGTAATCAAAAGAAGTATGTTTGGTTGCATATATTCATGTCAATAAAAATTTGAATACAGGGTGACTGACGAAAAACCTTTGGTGCTGTATCTCGCTTATTTTTGATCCGATTTGAATAAATAAAACATCAAATTAAATGATTTTTTAAAAGACTTTAATATGAACTGTAGTGATATTTTTTCTTGCATCCAGTTTTTGATAAAAGACGATCAACTTTTTTTTTCAAATTGCACTGTATATATATTTTGTACTGATCCGCAAGGAGATTTTTTTCTGAATCTAAATTTGTAAACGATTTTATCCATTCATCAAACCAAAGTCGAGAAATTGAGGATAAAAAAAAAAATTAAAAATCAAATACCCATAGTAAACAATATACAGAGCCTATTCCAAATGTCAAAAGTTGGTACAATACTGCAATGATTTTTAATAATTTCATAATAAAAATGTTCAAAAACTGAAAAACGATTTCTGTAGAAGCACAAAATTCTAGTACAGTATTTGAAATATTGCAACATATAATTTTTGCTAATACTCATAAATTAAAAAAAAAACGATTTGAAAGTAGTGCTTAATATCAATAATTTACGTTCTGTAGTAAATCTGTAATCATTGTGTTTTTTGTAACTTCTTAATTGTTATTTTAAAAAATTCATACGAGAGAAGAAAAAAATGATGAGATAATTTTTAGGAGAATCAAAAGAAGTATGTTTGGTTGCACATATTTATATCAATTAAAAATTGAATATTATTTTTGCCAAGACCTGCTGAATGTTTAATTTAAATTTCTGACCTGTGTAATCTCTGCTAAAACACCAAAAAGCATTTCTATTATTGCTATCATTGTTAATAATATATTTTCTGATATTTATAGTCCATTTTTTTGAGTCTCTTTAACAGCAGTCATTTATTAGTATACAGCTAATATTAATATAAAGAATGCATTTCACCAACAAACAAAAAAAACAACACCGATAAGTCTGTTTTTAACTATTTACCAGCAAATCCAGGCACCCTGCCCGTATGGAATAACGGCCTGTTTTCCCTAGAAGACCGTCCCGTCTGTCGGCCCCCGTAAATTCCGGCACCGACGTAGGCAGGACTGGGCGGGCCGGATTGCCCGGGGATGTCCAACAGCCTCGCTATGTGCTGCATTTTCTTCTGCCGCGCCTTTATTCTCCCCTGATAACGACAAAAGTTGAATTAATTAAATTAATCCATATTTATATTTTATTACAAAAAAATATTTAGCAGTAGTATTCAATTTCTCCACAGTTTATTTTTGAGATACAAAAAGCATCATCTTCACGTAACTCATAAATCAACATTAGTAGTCCAAATACTACGGACTATCAACACCGTGGTATTGTGTACTCAAATGAGCTTGTTTTTCAAAACCAGAATTATATTTAATGTCTGCGCTCTATTACCTTTGTGAGTCGTTGTTTGGCTGCCATACAGCGGATATTGTCGTCAAATATGAATTTGGCCGATAACAAGGGCACTCGATTCGCAGTTGTACTACTTAAAGGCCGGTGTATCGTGATATGTAAACATCTAAAACAAATATTTTATCACAAAATTTATTTATTATAATTTATATAATTTTACATCTTTAATTACATAATTTTTTAATACCGCCCCCATTTGCAAATTATTATTTTTATTGTTTAGTATAGTGTATATAATGTTCAATAAACATTATCCACTTGTTTTCTGCTATTTCTTGATGCCAAGATTTTCTTGATCTTTGATTGATAATTTTTTATCTCTAACCCATTTTTAGCTAAAATTATGTGTCTACACGATTCAATTTGTTGTTCCTGTGGAACTGTCGGTATTACGTACATATAAAATTCAAAATTCTATATTTATTCTTTGATAATGGTGTAACTGTCAAAACCAGTTAGATTAAATAAAATAATAGTTAATAAAACAATGCCATAATTACCTAGAATCATCTTTATCGCCAGTGACTTCGATGTCCTGCAAGAATCCCACTAATTTTGCTACTCCCCATCCAAGTCGCTTGGTGTCTGGTTCCACAAGGATCAGCTGAAGTATGTCGATCACGAGAAACCTAAGACAAAAATAAATATAATAATGGTGAACTATTCCACCAAATATAACATAGGTATAATATAAAATTAGAGTTAGGAACTAGTCACATAACCTACAGGGTCTATTATAAAAGTAATGCGAATTTTCTGAGAAAAATAAATTTATTTATTTGCTGGATGTTCAATCGATGGTTGAAACGCAGTCTCCCGAACTGTGTCCTTGAAATGCAGTTATCCAGTTATTCAAGAGACCTTGAAGCATCTAAGATGTTTCGGTAGCATTCTTTACACGCCGATTGCGTCATCGCGCCTTATTACAAAATGCACTTCATGCGAAGGCACGTTTTTCCACTCAGACTGGTTGGAACATTAGAAGGGCAAACCCTTCATCACATAGTCACGACACAATCAAATCATGCGCATTACTTTCATAATAGACCCTGTATTTAGAGTTAAAAGGAAGTATATAAATATTTATTAATAGAATAAGAACCACTAATAGAAAGACTTTGAAAACAATTACAATTTTTGGAAATATATTTAAAAATAAAAAAAACCTAACGTCAATGTGTCCTTAAAACCTTACAATAAAATAAGTTATGCGATATTTGATTGTAAAAAGGAGATTGATATAATGAATAAATCTGGAGTATACAATCAAATATTTAACCTATTTAGTTTCAGGAATAATTATGAGTTGGTAAACCAGAACCCTGCTATGTTTTCTTACTTTAAATACTTTTTACAACAATAACCTCTTAATTAGCACTATTAATTAAATAAATGTGTGTGAATTTATTAGGAAAATAGTATTCTTTAGGAGTACGCCATATTTTAAACAAATCAATGGGTGTTTTCCTCAAAATATACAGGGTGATTCATTAAGGGTGGCCACCGGCCTTATCTCGGAAACCGTATATCCTACAATTTGGGGGAAAAAATTCTTATCACATAATCGGCCAAAAGAAAATGCGTAAAAACATTTTTAAATGCTTAACTTTCCGCTAGGTGGCGCATTTTATCATTTACATAATTAATTTGCGTTTTTTACAAAATATTATCGCATTAAGGCTATTGAAAATTATCAAAATTAGAAACTACTGTAGGTGTAAATGAAAATATATGGCTAAAGTTACTTTTAGAAAAAATGTCATGTAAAAACAAATGACAACAATATTTATTAGCATAATTAATGAAAAATAATAAAACTTATTACCCATAACAAAAATTTACAAAACGCTGAAATTTCTAAAAGCACTCATTATCTAGTTATTTTAGAAACTCAAAATGTTTCCCCTTATTTGCTGTACCTACACAAATTCAGTCCTTCAAGAGTGAAATTTTATCCTAGATTCCTTAAAATTTCTTCAATGCTTTTATATGGATAAGCTGTAACATTACGAGTATGTCAAACTATTTTCCTGGGCGATGTTGTAATAGTAATCAAGTCACCTTTGGAAATGACATTTCTGTTTTGTGATTGTTTATTTATAATTTGTTGTTGCTGTCAGAGTTAATTTGAACGTATGAAAAATCACTTTATTATAATGCTTTATTTTTCAAATGAAGAAACATATGATATGCTAGCAGTGTATTTTGAAAGTCTACAAAATGCAGTCATTGCTGAAAGAGAAATGGGTTACGATTTCCTGAAAGACGGCGTATTTCTAGAAAAGCTTTTAAAAGCTGGCAGAACGATTACGAAAAACTGGCAATGTTCAACCTATTTCGGTAAGAAATAGGGTACGTAGAAGACAAAATGAAGAAAATGTTATTAACGTCTTGGCATACGTTAACGCTGAACCACGTGCAAGTATTAGGGAAATTGCTAGAGATCTAGAATTAAATTATTCTTTGGTGAATAGAATACTAAAAGAACATAAAATGCATCCTTACCATGTTGTTTTACATCAAGAGTTAAAAGACATAGATTTTGATCGACGACTAGATTATTGCAACTGGTTAAAAGGAATGTTAAATGATAATCAACAATTTCTATCTGCAATATTATGGACGGATGAGGCTACATTTTCAAGCTCTGGTAAAATTAACTTGCACAACAGTCACTACTGGTCAGAAACAAATCCACACTGGCAGAGGGAAGTCAATTACCAAAATCGCTGGAGCATAAATGTGTGGTGTGGTATTTTAAATAGGAAGATAATAGGACCATTTTTCTTTGAAGAAAAAATAACGGGCCAAAGGTACTTAGATTTTTTAACTAACGATTTGCACATCCTCCTAGAAGACGTTCCAATTCGTAACATATTAGACATGTGGTATCAACAAAATGGTTGCCCAGCACATTTTGCCGCAGGTGTCCGAAATTATTTAGATATTGTATTTTCAAATAAATTGATTGTAACGGGAAGTATTTTTCCATGGCCAACAAGGTCACCAGATCTTACGGTTTTAGATTTCTTTTTATGGGGTAGAATTAAAGATTTGGTTTTAAAAAATACGTCCAACTACACGTGAGGATATGAAAGAAAGTATTCGGCAAGCAGTAAGAGGTATTTCTGGTGCTGAAATTGAGGCCAGTGTCAATTCCACTATAGAAAGACGGAATTTGTGCATAGCATATGATGGGAAACATTTCGAGTACCTAAAATAACTAGGTAATAGGTGCAGTTATCAATTTTAGTTTTTTAATTAATTATGTTAATAAATATTGTGCCATTCGATTTAACTTGATATTTTTTTGAAATGTAACTGTAGCAGTATGTTTTCACTTACAACTTACAGGGTGAACCAACACTTCGAAAACAACGAAAAACAACAACGAAAATTTAAAAAATCTAAATATCTTTGGAATGACAAGAGATATGAGTTTGCGGTTTTGACGAAACAATATGTAATTTCATTTTCTTTTTTGTAAGCTGCTTCGAGTTATATCATTCCATTTGATATTTCTGAGAAAAATACATAAATAGGGTAAAGTATTACATAACGCCCTCTAGTTGTCAGCGCATAGATTAAATGTGTTAATATTATTTATTTATTATTTGTAATCGACTTCTAATACTCTTTCCATTGAGCCTAAGCTTGTGAAAATCGGTTAAGGTATACGGAAGTTACAGACCATTTTCTGTAAACAAAAGTATACTTCCCCCACCACTTAACTGTAGGTGATAGAAAAAATGACTTAAGCAAAAATTGTAAACCAAGTACAGTAGTTTCTAATTTTGATAATTTTCAATAGCCTTAATGCGGTAATATTTTGTAAAAAATGCAAATGAATTATGCAAATGATAAAATGCGCCACCTAGCGGAAAGCTACGCATTTAAAAATATTTTAACGCATCTTCTTTTGTCCGATTATGTCATTAGATTTTTTTTTTCCCCAAATTCTAGGATATACGGTTTCCGAGATACGGCCCGTGGCCACCCTTAATGAATCACCCTGTACAATACTTACATCTATTATTGCATTTGAATTAAATAAAATACCTTCTAATTTTCTGTCCGTCCTTCAGGGCCACGGTGCACGCTATCAGATCCGAGTTATCTGAAAACGAATTATGATTATCAGATGCCGGCCGGCCAATGGTTACCACAGGGTATGACACACGCCAGATTTCGCTGTAAGGGCACGGTCCCATTAATAATGATTCCACCGTTTAGAAATACAGCTGGGCATGCGTGAGGGTGACACGTAGACGAGCGGGACGCTGCGGCGAACTTAAAAATGGGACCTTTAGTTAACTGAACCTGAACGGTTTCACTT
Organism: Ontholestes murinus; assembly: GCA_963969525.1. NCBI lineage: Eukaryota > Metazoa > Arthropoda > Insecta > Coleoptera > Staphylinidae > Ontholestes > Ontholestes murinus. Next base: position 14,512,552 of record OZ018395.1, on the reverse strand, counting down.
TGCGCAGGAGCACTTGAGGCTATATTCTGGCGCGTGTACACCCGTGCGGTAGTGACACACAACGAGCTATACTCAGGTCCAGCGCCTGGTCGATCTGCACGCAGCTCTGCGGGTTCGTCAGCGGCAGCTCCTTCTCCACCTCACCGTTCAACACCAGCACGGTCTCACGGATCAGGAAGAATACGCGGATCGCTCTTTTGGCACGTTCAACCTAAATATAATAAAATTTTATATAAAAATGCACATCACACATCTAAACATTATATTGAAAAAAGCCTTAACATTTACTAATTACTATTATAAACATCTTTCATTGTTATTTTTTCATTTGATTGTTGATATAAAGCTTGTGCTATCAAAGTGTAGGTTAAAAAAATCGCACCTCTCCACAAGGTAGTCTTTTTGTAAAATCTATTCCGGTCAAAGGTGTCCCCGTGGGCGGCAACAAAATAGCGCTATCCATACACAACCATTCCACATTTAAGGACCCTTTGGACATATCACAGTACCTGAAAGAAAAGAGAAGCTATTATTAAATGGATAAAACATATCACTATAAATACATAACTTATTTGCCAGGTTCATAACAGCACATTTCTTGAATAATTTAAAACCAGTGAAATGTAATAACTCTTTACCAGTAACGAAAAAAGCTCGCTAGCTTATATTAAACTACATTCAACAAATTGATGTAGATAACTGCGCCATCTCTATAACACGTTGCGAACACATCAGAGTGGCTTCTAAAAGCAACGTTTTCCAGGTCCAAGACATTAAAAATAATGAATACAACGTAAAATAGTAGAGAAATACATGTTTGAAACATAATACGCGTTTTTTTCGGTTCCTTCAGTTTTATCAACAGTTTCTTACATTCATTTCCAGGAAATGTTTTCCTAGAATCCCGAGTGGGGGCGCGTTGAATGGAATGCTGAAGTAGGTTCGCAATATCTTTTAGAGACGACGCTGAAAATATCTGAGAATAGATTTTTACTGATTTATCATCTCTGTGAATATTAATCTGATCTATATAACGTTTGAAATGGATAATACAAAATTTTAACCAGTTAAATACGAATCGATCAATCGGATAATTTATACTTATAGACAATAATTTATTTGATTTTTAATTAAGTCAAAAACGTGCAAACTCTGGAACGTGCAGTAAACCATAATCTTTCACTGAATAACTAGACAGGCTAGAATTACTAGAATCACTCGTCAGTTCATCGAGTATGTCCTTAAACGCAGCGCTGTTGTCAAACTCCGAACAAAACGTTTCGGTGCTCGTCTTTAGGCAATCGTAGGATTGAAGCAGCGACTCAAGCCTGAGATCGCTCATGATAGAACTCAAGTCCGACGTGTCTGAATTCACGTCAATTAAGTTAGTCGACAACGAAGACATGGAAGAAGTCGAACTGTCGCTATCCACGCTCTCGATATCGTCTTTAATGACTGATTCGAGCAATGAATTTCTATCCGTATTCTCTTGACAGTTTTCAACGGTTTCCTCGCTACTACGATGAATGTGGATTTTAATATCCGATTGTGTGATTTCAGTGTACTTACTCGTGCTCGAACATGTCGAGGAATATTTCTTCCGATTTGTAGAAGTTGCGCAGGAGGGCGGTGCTCTGGGAACGGGCGCTCTCTATCGACGCTTTGTGGCTTTCGCTAAGAATGTTCTTCCCGTCGCACATCACTACCTGGGCTAGGAGTTTTAAGCCCAGCTCGAGGGTCACCAAGCGTACTCTACATGAAGGTTGGCAGGAGAGCAGTACTATGTGCAATATTTTATCTACTATAGAATTACTGTAGGAGTATTTTATGTCCTTGGTTGACGATGATGAAACTACTGATTTTTTAGGACGCAAGACGTGCTCTATTAAATCTGGCGTTACACCTAAAAAAATTAAAAATATTATTAGTAAAAATTTTTTACTCTTTTAATAATTTAAAATTTAAGAAAGGAAGACATAAAATGTTAAGTATTTGCTGACATTCTTGATAATGGCCTAGTGCCACTAGTCGATTATAAAATAAACAATTAAGTGAAACAAGCCAAGTGAATTTTTTCAACAACCTATTATGAAGTATTTGCTTTAAAATAATTGTGATTGTAATTTAATAAAACATTTGAAGATTAAAGACTGAAAGTGTACAAGAAACTCACAATTTGCTTTTTATTAAGCAGATTTACGCTTTAATAATTGGTGAGTTACGGGATGAAATAAAATTTTGAGTCTTTTGGTTACGATGTGACCATTTTCAATGTTAAACTCAGTTTATCAAAATGTACATTTGCAATAAATAAATCTCCATTCAATCATTTAATAGAGTTACGCTCATAATAAAATACTACACCTTTATTATTAGCCATAGCGTAGAGTAAACTCAGGGCGAAGAGAGCGGCGTAATCGTTTTCGGCGCAATCTAAGGCGTTGAATACTGTTTCCAGAAAAGGCTTCTCCGTTATTATCTCGCACGGTGTTATCACAAGTTTCTGCTTCTCCTCGTCCGTTATGTTCGTGACGTCGACTTCCTTGGTATCCTCGGACTCCGGCGCCGCGGACACTCCGGTGGAATCCACGGCGGTCGTCACAGGGGGCTCGCACTTTTTCACTTCGTTTTCGTAGTGCTCTAACAACTTATCTACACCTGAAATAAAGAGAAACCATTGCCATCTTAATCTATTGTCTAGATAAAGTGGGTAACCAGACAATTACAGGGAACTGTCATTGGGAGGAAACAATAATTCAATGATTTTTAATTGGATCAAAGCGACACCTATTAACAGAATTCATTACTAATAATTAGGAAACCACGAAAACATTTTGTAAATCTGCAATAAATGAGTCTTATTAAGACTACAAAACAAAACACTTATTGAAACAAATACTTCTCTGGCTAATTCCTCGACAGACATTGAATGATACAAAAGCAATTTATGTGTTACAAATAGCAAGACTATCAAAGCAACATTAGTTCATTCATTACTTTTCATACACCAATTGAAAATAGGAAAATAACTTCGTGAAAAATATAAGTAAATCTTATTTATGATGGATAAATTAGTTAATTAAAAATTACTTACCTTTACCGAAAATATTCCTATCAGTTTTAAGGATAATCCACGCTAACGTTTGAATTAACGGCGGGTGGGAGATGATGAGAAACACTTGCGAGAGGAGGAAAAGGGCGACGACGCAGGAGACCTTTCCGTTCGTCGATTCGACGATCGGGGCGGAATCGTCGCGCTTGCCCCTCGCCGACTGTGGTGGTGTGCTGTCGTAGCTGGCGTCGCTAGGCCGTCGCGACGACGAGAGGGAATATATGTACAGGGGGATGAGCAATTTGTGAAGGAGGTGATCGGTGAGGACACGATTCAGGTCGGTTATATTCAAGCAGAGGATGTCGTTCAGGTAATGAAGGTGATCCAGGTGCTCAGCCACGAGATCCGCCAATCGATTTTGTGATTGATGACTAAAAGAAATAAAGTACCTTAAAACAGTTTGGTTTTTGTGAGTTACGTGAAGAGGCATTAAATTAATAAGCACTAAAAACCTTTCTTCACAACAGACCTGATTGGTATTACTGTCATACAGAGTGAATACAACGCCATCTATAAAACTATAAAGAAATTAATTGTAATTCATGTTAATATTGTTTTTTTTTCGTAATTCCCTACTGTTTTTGCATAATTTTGTGAGAATAAAAAAGGATTTTTATTTTCTGTTTTTAACAGTTGTCAGTTGTTTCTTCATAAATAATTTGTAAATGACTTATACAAATCTCCTAGTGTTTTTGACATATACCAATTTGTGAGTTTTTAACATATACAGTTACGTTTAAATTGGGTAAATTGGTTATGTTTGAAAAATTGGTTTCATCAAGAAAGTAGCATAAAAAGTATTGAATACATTACTTTACGTTTAATCAAACTATAAGATCTTCATACTCACTCAGCATCGTTACGAACACATGTGTCCAACTCTTGAATGTGCTTTCCGATGAACCACACGATGTTGGAGAAATATGGGGCGGCCGTCCTGTCCCTGATGAAGGCGAGCATGCTGGCGTCTTCAACTTTGTACACGTTCAAAGTGAGCGTGCGGACGGCTATCCGCACCATCGATTCCGGATGATTGAAGAATTTGATCGCCTCTGTGTAGAGGGGGAAATCGTTCGTATGCTAGAAAATAACAAAAAAGTACAATAGAAATTCGGATTATTTTTTTGCCAGACCGGTGATTACCTCATTGTAGAAGAAATGGATGGTGTGCGCGTTGAGCTTCAAGCTCAGCGTCTTCAGGAAAGATATGTAGTAGGCCATGACTTCTTCGTCCGAGAAATCGAACTTGTGCACGATGATCGAGTTGACGTGGTTGTTCGATAGGAGATAATCTATAACAGGAATGTGTAATGAAAATCAAATGCTACACCCTAAAATAAATCTAATATGTATTTTTTAAAATTTTCTCTTGGTGGGTTCGATATGAATACGATGAAGCTATACAGGGTGACTGACGAAAAACCTTTGGTGCTGTATTTCGCTTATTTTTGATCCGATTTGAATAAATAAAACATCAAATTAAATGATTTTTAAAAGACTTTAATATGAACTTTACTGATATTTTTTCTTGCATCCAGTTTTTGACAAAAGACGATCAATTTTTTTTTTTCAAATTGCACTGTATTTATATTTTGTACTGATCCGCAAGGAGATTTTTTTCTGAATCTAAATTTGTAAACGATTTTATCCATTCATCAAACCAAAGTCGAGAAATTGAGGATTAAAAAAAAATTAAAAATCAAATACCCATAGTAAACAATATACAGAGCCTATTCCAAATGTCAAAAGTGACAGTGTCAGTCATTGGTACAATACTGCAATGATTTTTAATAATTTCATAATAAAAATGTTGCAAGATTTCAAAAACTGAAAAACGATTTCTGTACAAGCACAAAATTCTAGTACAGTGTTTGAAATACTGTAACATTTTAATTATGAAATAATTAAAAATCATTGCAGTATTGTATCAATGGCTGTCACTGTCACTTTTGACATTTAAAATAGGGTCTGTATATTATTTACAATGGATACTTGACTTTTTATTTATTTTTTTAATCCTCAATTTCTCGACTTAAGTTTGATGTATGGATAAATTTGTCTACAATTTTATATTCAGAAAAAAAATCTCCTTGCGAATCAATAAAAATATATATACAGTGCAATTTAAAAAAAAATGTTGATCGTATTTTGTCAAAAACTGGGTGCGAGAAAAAATAACAGTTCAGATCCTATTAAAGTCTTTTAAAAATGGTTTAATTTGATATTTATTAAAATCTGATAAAAAATAAGCGAGATACAGCACCATATGCCTATTCAAGTACAATATTTAACATTCAATCCAAGAAAACAGTATACCATTTTCATCTAATTCAGAATTAATAATTCATATGCTCAAGTTTAACACTAGACCGGTCAAAATGACCGGTTACATAAATTGTTCAAGAGACTTTCTTTTTAAATAAATAGTTGTATATATCATATACTTGCAATATTAGAATAAAATTTATTTTATTTTCTTTGAAGTTTTATATTTTCCCAACTAAATACCACACAGGTCAAAATGACCAGTTTGGAGAAATAGGTATATAATAACTGTTGGTAGTTCTAGTGTTAAGTGAAGTTAGTTGCAGTAACTCTATTTTTAATTAAAGTGTTAAAAAAATGATGGACATTTTTCTTACCAAAAAATTTCAAACTATCAATTTGAATTTATATATCATGGCAGTAACTTTATTTTTAATTCAATTTTAGAAAATTAGATAGATATTAATATTCAATCTACCAATTTCAGTATATCATAATAATAATTATATTTATTGTAAATTGTATAATTACTATAAAAAATATAACTTACACAGGGAAGTTTCGTTTCTGATGTTCTCGAAGAGAATGTTGAGGGTTTGTAGTAGCTGCACGCAAACGAAGCTCGAACCGCCGCTGCGCTGTCTCATTATCTTCAAGAAAAATGACAGCATATTTTTCTCCAAGAAGAAACTGCAAAAATAATAAATAAGTGCATAAGTCATAGTATATAATAAAATTAAAAATTAAAATAACGATCTTTTTTAAGTAATTGTTCCCACGCCCGGCGCATCCACCATTTGTTAGAATTAATAAAAAAGTAGTTTACTTAATTTTTCATTGGTTCAATATTCAAATTTTACAAAATAAAATAAGTTAAAACAGTTCAAATAATAAAAACAAAACAAAATATGTAAATGGGTGTAAGAACACACCATTAGTACACCGTCGCACCAATGCAAGCTCCTTCACGGTACGGAGCAAGAAAAAGGGGATGCGGCAACCCGAACCATTCCACATAAAAGAGTACGCGCCTCCAGAAACCATCACATCATCTCAACACTCTAAGTGAACAGATCTTCACATGTTCTTGTGTGGCTAGAATAAATAGTTACCGCGACATTGAGCTAAATTCTTGCTTGGCCATGCGAGTAGTTATGCTAATAAGTAGAAAAACACTTCAGACGTTCTCAGTACCACGCCATCGAAGACCTGAAATTTTCACCGCAGCCGCCGCCTTGTCTCAACCTAGGCGCCTGAGGTTTCCACTACAGCCGTCGCCTCGCCCCTACAGAAGGTTTTTGCCACGGTCGCCCTTCCCGCTAGTACCAACGCCTCAAGAAGAACATCCAGACCACAACACCTAGACCGCCTCGAGAAAGTAACGCCTGACAACACCTGTAGGAACATCGCTGTAGAAATATTCTCTCAAACAATTCTTGTGCACTTGTAAATAAAATACATTTATCGCTTTTCAACGACTAGCCTGCCACAATTAACGCCTCACGACGTTGTTCCCAAAAAAAAGAGAGAGAGAGAGAGGGACATAGAAACTAGCAGATGCAGGAACATTCTGTAGACTCTCCGGCCAACACGACTAGCGAAGCACATTACGTACTGCACTGCGAGATTCAAGGGAGACAAACAGAAATCTAGTCAGTCGATGATTTCATAGATACCAAAGATTTTAATAAAATAAGCGAAGAAATCACCGATGAAAACGCATTCATGGGATTATGAATACTTCTGGAGGGAGATGCACACACCTGGTTTATAAAAATCCACAACACAGTGACCACCTGAGTATAGGCAAAAAAGCTAATAGTAGATGAATTCGCTCCCCAATCTGCATATAAAGTTTTCATGGAACGCGCAGTTACTCATTCAAGCAGTAATATTGGAAAATCATCTGCAGGAGAATAAGAAGAAGAGCTCGGAAAAACGCTCGAAATATAATTCCTGCAAATCGTTAGGACACACAGAGAAATAATGCAGAAAACGCTAAAGGAAACTGCAATCTTAAACAGAGAGAAATAGGCAAGAAATCAGGTGCTATGGATTTCAATCCCAGGCGTAATACGGGAAAATGTCTGAAATACAGCCTCGCCTCTAACTATAGAATTCTACTCAGCGGAGTTAGGTTTAAAAATTCGCCACAGACCCGCACCTTCACGTTTCCGTAGTCCAGTCACGAGCTGTACAAACAGTTAAGAAGGCAGAGGTACTAATTTACCGACGGAACAATCCGGATAACATTAGCCGATGGAACCAGCCGAGATAGTATGACCAAATGCACAACAGCCAAACCAAAACTCAATCAACACGAAAAAATGCAGTAAATAACTACCTTGGGGTACGACCAGAGTGCGAGCGTCAGGCGGTGCGGGTGCGTGTGGTGTTCATGTTAAACACATGCTAACGCATGGTGGCGTCCTGAGTCCTCCTGAGTGCCATGGAGCGTTAGTACGTGTTAAAAAAACGAAGCCGCACGCACCTCCCCGCCAGACGCTCGCACTCTGGCCGTACCCTTAGGGAGCACAAAGACGTTTTTAAGAAAAACGAACCCCCTACAGACGATGTGGAATTTTCCATCAACACGGAAAATCACTTACCGATTTCGGAACAATCGTACAGATTATCGCCACAGCGGGCCGACATCTTAAAAACTGAAATCAATCAACTCCTAGAGGACGTCAACAACGAAGAATACAAGAACGCATGGGCAGCCCCAGCAGTACTAGAATCGAAATCAGATTACAGGTTACTAAATAAGATAGCACACACAGACTGATACATATCCACTTCCCAGGATCGATAACCTTGGCCACTCAATGAGAAATATTTTCTTAATCTCTCTCCACATACTTCCTAAAATCCGATTACTACCAGGTCGTAATGAAGAAGAAAGATAGGGATAAAACAGCATTCATCAAACCGTTCGGGTTTGTACTTAAAAATGGACCCACCACCTTCCAAATATCGGTGGACCGAGTCAAAACAGGATTGATGCCCACTAAGATATTGGACGACCTCATAATTCTGTCGATATCATTCGAGAATCACCTGCGAGACCTTAAAGACATATTTCAACGACCAGCAAAATTCAAACTCCTGATAAACCGAAAGAAAAACAAATTCGAATTCACCACTGTAAAATATTTGGGCCACAAAATAAATCAAGAAGGACTCTAGACAAAGTCAGAGAAGGTGTGAGATATAGTCCTCCGAACCGCGCTCAAAAGCACCAAACAGCTGTAAAGTGTGCTCCAAGCCTACAGCTAGTGCCGGAAATGTATTTAAGATTTCGCTGCTAAGCGATTTAATGGAAAAGGACACCCCATGGTCCTGGGGACTACCCCAACATGCAGCATATGATCAATTGAAACAAGCTATCGCAGACCAAAGCAAATCTTTCTTTATTGATGGCATATAATCATGGATTTGAGTGGAAGATCCTTCGGTGAAGAGGACTCCGCCCGTCCTCCTTTCGACTAAAATTTTGAGTGTATTCACATATTTTATACTATAAATTTTGTGTTATTTAGTTAGAAAGGAGTACAAAGATATTAATAAATAAAAAAATAAAAATAAATATACGCACGCTAGTCGCACTGTTTCAGAGCCTTTGTAGCCGCTCTGATTCAGAGGAAAAGGAGGAAAGACCAATCGAATACGCAAGCCGACTATTATCAAAAATGAAGTACAGCACCATAGAGGCGCTCGCAGCAGTGTGGACAGTACAAAAATTCCTCGGGTACATCGAGGAATTTCCGCCATTCTGTTCACGGAGCAGCAACCATTGAGTGGATGCATTGCCTGATGGGCACTTCAGTTTCAGGTATTCAAGATGGTAATTGAATACGCTCATGGAAAAACAAACGTGACAGCCGATTTACTATCACGGTCTCCAGTGTTTCTTCCAAACTGGAGTTCATCAGCATCAACTTACCATTAAAACCCCTGACGAAGCTACGATGCGAATAAGCTGAGGAAGAAATTAAGAAGATAATGAATAAATTCGAAGCCGGTCGCCCCGAAGAAACAATCGAAGGGCGAGTTACATCATGAACTAAGGAGTACTATAGCGGTATTCACAGGACGATAATAGGGAGGCCTCCCAGCTCGTAATCCCCGAAGCACAACAGGAAGAACTGTTAAACTGATTCCACAACAACCTACTGCCGGCCATTACCGAGTATACAGAACGCTCACGAAAATCCTGAAGAATAATTACTGGCTTGGCCAACTACGCCCGACGATGCGAGAAATATAAGGTAGCAAACTACAAACCCTTACGATTGAAAGTCCTGTCAATCGATTTATTCGGACCACTTCTGAAAGGGCCAGCTCGAGAAAAATGGATTTTTATTGTAGATGGGTCGAATTATTCGCACTCCAAGTAGCCACCGTGACCATTTACAGCACCACACTCGTCGAAGAAATATTACGATATGGATTGCCCAGAAGGATAGTGAGTGACAATGGCACGTAATTTATAAGCGCAGTAATGCAACAAATTACACACTGGCTAAAAATAGACCACCACTTCACACCAGTATGCCACCCGCTATAATTTCTGTAGATAGAAAAAACAAGGACCAGCAACTCCCTAAACAAATTGGAAAAACACACATAGATTGGCCAAAGAAACTACCATCGATAAGGGTCGCTGAATTCCACCTTCTACATTTCCACAGGAGTTACACCTCACTTTTGGACGAGAACTACGCACTCCGTAAAAAGTAGAGTACGATCTACGAGAAATGATGAAAACGGATATACACCTACCTGACAACATTCTACAACTTTTGAAAATGATTAACACATTTTATACGGATAGAGAGCACCATGAGAAAACCCAGGATAAGAGGAATACATATACAGATAAAAAACTACAACCTTCCGAGTCGATCTACCTGGAGATAGCAATGTAAAAAAGAAAGACTTCCAAGTTCACCCCGAAAAGAGATGAGCCATACGAGACATTGGCAGCCAAGGGACCGTATTCATATCACCATCCACCCCACTGGCAGCATATCACTCCTCTGCTCCAGAACCCTCTCCAGAGACATGTTAAGGATCTTAAGGGGGAGAATTGTAAGGCGATGTGAGGAAACACCCTTGTCACTAATCTCTCGCACTACCCTGTCCAATTAAACCAACGTAAGAATCTTCCTCACGGTACAACGCGAAAAGAAGAGGGTATTGCAAACCGGACTGATTAGGATACCCAGAAATCATCAGAGTAATCTCAACACTCTCAGATCTATTTTAATAAATTGAAGTTTTGAAGAAAATCAATTCATATCATTTAATAACATTAAAATCAATTACATGTTAAAATAAATTTGAAAATTTTTGAATTAATATGATGAAAAACAAAAAAGGAAGAACAATATAGCTATAATGGAACTAAAAATATCATATCCAATAAAAGAGGCGGTTCAGAAACTCTGCGTAGAAAAACTAGAAACTAAAATAGAAATTAAAAATGGAACAATAGTAAATGAAGGCAAAAAGCAAGAATTCATAATAGCGAGGATAGCTACAAGCGACCAAAAAAAGAAATTATGGAGGCAAAGAAAAAGCTAAGAGATACACAAATATACTTAACTTTTGAAGAAAGAAAAAACCAAAGGGAGATAAGAAGCATAGCAAGAGAAGAAAAGGAACAGAGCCAAGGTTAACGCTTATGAAAAGGAGTACATAATGGACTAATATAGAAGGAACATAATGAGAGATCAAAAACCAATAATGGAAGAAAATATGAATAAAAGGACGACAATGGCAAGGAATAAGGACACTCGAAAAATAAAAATGCGGCAAACTAAAAAGACTGGAAAGAAAAGAAAATTAAGAAATGATATAAACAATAGAGGAAACATATGGAGAGTTGGAACATGGAACGTGAGAAGCATACAAGGTAAAGAACAAGAACTAGAAACAGAATTCAAATAAGCCAAACTAGATTTATTAATAATAACAGAGACGAAAAAGAAAGGAAAAGAAACAAAAAGAACAGAAAATGAACATATGATTATTTTTAGTGGAGTTGAGAACAAATAGAGAGCGGCAGCAGCGTGTCTACTACACATTAAGTGCGAAATAATACTTGTTATTAGGTTAAGAAATAAAAAGGAGAATATAACTAGAAAAATAATAGAGGTATAAGAACCAAACCAAGATGACACTAAAGCAAACAAAGATATATTTCGGAAACAACTAGTAAAAGAGACTGAGAAAGCGAAAGGTGAGTTATACATAATGGGAGATTTAAATAGACGAGATACACAGAGTAGTTCTGGGAAGACATGGTGAAGAACATAGAAATAATAATGGAGAAAGAATGATAGACTATTGCATAGAACAAGATCTAATACGTTTTTTGACCACAAGGAAATTCATAAATACACAAGGGAACAACAAAGCAGAGGCGAGAGATCAATAATAGATTACATTTTAACAGAAAGGATAAACAGAAGAAAGATATAAGAGTTAGAAGGGGATATGAAATAGGAAGTGACTATTATTTGCTAATAGGGGAAAAATACAAGGAAAAAACAAAAGAAGAAAAAGGGAAAGACGAAGAAAAATCGTATGACGAAGTAATAAGAGCGTACAAATTAAAACAGGAAGATATAGCCAGGTAATAAGTGAGCTAGTAGGAGTAGAAACGCAAAGTATAGATGATCAGTGGGAATCACTAAAGACAATAATAATAGAGACAGCTAAACGAGTATGTGGGACATCCAAACAAAGCAAGTTCAAGATGTAAACAGAATAAAAATTAAGAAAGAAAAATGGCAGAAATATCTGAGCAAGAGACCACAGAGCAGTTATGATGAATACAAGAGAGAATTAAAGCAAGGAAAATAATACTGACTGAAAAACAAAGAGCGTGGGAAAAATTTGGAACCAAGATGGAAAAAAATGCAAGGACAAACCAGAAGATATTCTACAAGACACTAAAGAACATAATAAATGACAAAAAAGATGAGTATATAAGAATAAAAGATGAAGCAGGAAGACAACTAATGACAGAAGCAATGGAAAGATGGAAGACATACTTTCAAGAATTACTGAATCGAGACTATGGGCAAAACCAAGAAGGAGATGATACAACAAGTGAAGATACAGAAGACCCACAAGACAAAATAACAGAACAAGAAGTAGAAGATGCAATCAAAGGACTAAATATTGCAAAGGGACCAACGGTAGGGAAAATAAGATATAATGATTAAGAATATAGGAATAAAGGGAAAGAATAAGCTATGGAAATTGATCAACAGAGTGTGGAAAGAAGAAAAAGTGCAGATGACCACATATTTACATTGAAAACAATAATTAAAAGAACAGTGGAGACACAGAAATCAATATTTATAGCTTACCTAGATATGAAAAAAGCATTCGACAAAGTGCCAAGAGGAAAAATTTGGGAAAGCCTAAGGAAAATGGGAATCAACATCAAACTGATAAGGGTAACACAACGTATATACCGGGTGACCCATTTTAATAAATCCACTGGAATATCTCGACACATATGCGTCCTACAAAAAAATGTTTCAAATAAAAGTTTGATGGTTTCGAAAGGGCCATCTGATCCTATACAAATTTTTTCACCCCCACCCTCCAGGGGGCCGGGCAGGGGGTCAACTTTTATATCTTAAATGGGAACCCTTATTTTTTATTGCAGGTTCGGATTCTACATAAAAAAATATGAAGATTTTATTTGAACTTTTTTTTCGAATTCGTGATAGATGGCGCTGCAATCCACCTTCTTATTCGGTGAATAATCGGCCATTTCGGTTGATTGTCAGATAATGCAATTATCACGAGCCGCCGCATTTTTTGTGCGAACTGTCCGGAAAACTAATTGCAACTAAACAACATTTTTGGCCAATTGCTTGTTTTGATTTTCGTCAGAATGTTTGTTATGATTTTCGTCAGATCGTTTGTTTCATTTTCCAGGAAGTAAACGGGGCACGGTTTAGCATCTTTTTGTCAACAATTTTGCTAGAATAACCAGCCATTCACTGGTGCATTGACCCTACGCGATAAGATGACGCACTCCATTTCAATGGCGAACAATTAAAAGTGACGATTTTATCGTCATTTTATCGTTTTTGACTTGATTAATGTTATTTTTGCGATTGCAGTGCCATCTATCACGAATTCGAAAAAAAGTTCAAATGAAATCTTCATATTTTTTTATGTAGAATCCGAACCTGTAATAAAAAATAAGGGTTCCCATTTAAGATATAAAAGTTGACCCCCTGCCCCGCCCCCTGGAGGGTGGGGGTGAAAAAATTGATATACGATTAGATGGCCCCTTCGAAACCATCAAACTTTTATTTGGAACATTTTTTTGTAGGACGCATATGTGTCGATATATTCCAGTGGATTTATTAAAATGGGTCACCCTGTATAAAGAAACAAGAAATATAATAATAGCTAAAAACAAGAAATTTGAAGAATTTATAACCAAACAAGGAGTGAGACAGGGAGGAAGCGTATCCAAAAGTTTACTGTTAAGCTAGAATTTATCTTCAAACTTTTTTTCTTTCTTTTGTTTATAACAATTGAACGGTTTGTTCGATTTCAATGAAATTTATTATCAATAACTATCATAATATAATACATCGTATTACCACCACTTAAAAACTAAAATATTTTTTATTGGTGCATAAAAACTCCACATTAATGGGACACCCTGTATATATAAAAATAAAATTTTGGTATAGAAAAAAGCATACACCAATTGTTTTTTTTTTTTTAATATACATCCATACAATTGTGAATTCATTTATTGATACATTATTAATTAAACATTCTCCAAATTAAATTATATTTTATCATTATTTATCACTGAGAATTGTTAATTAAAGATTTTAATTAAGATTTCACACACATAAGTGAATCGTAATTAGAAAAACTTTTCATATTTAAATTGTTTATCCCCTTAATTAATTATATAGTCTATTTGTAAAATAAATAAGGCAATATTCATGAAATATTTTTATTTGTCTTATCCATCTTATAAGTAAATAATTACACACTTAATGTATAATTTAAATATTATAATAAGCAACCAAGTGGATATTATATCATATATATATATATATAGTCATTAATCAAACCTAATAAACCAATGCACTTTACCATATAATTAATTTTGCAATTGATTGCAATAAACAGATTTCACTTTTATTAAACATTCTTATAGTATGACATAATTATAGATAATTTCACTTAAACATTAAGGGTGAGTTTACAAAGTGATTTTGAAGTTAATTGCAATTCACTTTTAATCAAGCTACCGTGAACAGATTTTGCATTTAATTACAATCATATAAGTCTTAACAACACCATTGACTTAACTAACTAACTTGTTGATGCTGGAGGTTTCTGTTTCAATATACATACTTTAATACAAATCAAACACACTTTTTGTACACTGTTACAACTTATTTGATGAATAATGGTTTCAAATCATTAGGGCATCATTTTCAAACTCTAAGTAACTCAGTAAATAAAAAATTGGAGTGTTTAATTTGTGTTAAAGCATTGATTGAAATATTTCAATCAACGGTTAAAGTATGTATAACAAAGTAAAAACCTCCAGCATTAATAAACCAGTTTTTTTATATTAAGTTAATGATGTTGTTAGGTAGTATCCAACTGTATTATTATATTTATATTCAAAAAATAACAATCATTTTATATTATGTAAAGTGTGTTTTTTGTAAAACGAATTATTAAAAGCCATTAACACAAAAATAAAATTGTGTTTTTTTTAAACACTAAAATAAAACACTTACTATGTTTTTACCACTAATTTTAGTGGTAAAAACATAGTAAGTGTTTTATTTTAGTGTTTATCATGAATTACCACATAGTAACGGTCACAACCATTATTATGATGTGTTTTTTTTAATTTATAAATCAACTTTCTGATTAAAATAGTTGCAATGGCAGTGTGAAATTTAATAGCAATCAAATAGTCAATTGGGATTAAATATTTGATTAACTTTCAGTAAACCCAATTTAAATATTTAAGTACGTTAACCTATTTAAATAAATACTCAGTTATATCCATGTTGTAATGATATCAGTTTGTTTACATTCCTCATGCTTATTTTAAGAACAATAACAAACAGAACACATCCCATTACAAGAAAAACACTTGTTAAGAAAGCTGGATAATTAAAATACGTTTATTTACTTTTGTTTAAGAAGTAACGAATCTAAATTATTTAAGGTACATACAATTTAATTAATAATTTCTACTAAAAAACAGAAGGGTATGTTTCTATTGATTGACCTTTATAATAAATACAATAATTTAATATTATGTCTCTCTTATCAACAGCATATCTAATGAGAATTATTGATAAATTTGAGTATATCTATTATCATTTAAACACACATATTTACAATAAAGACAATAATGTTACTAAGAAAGTAAACTATGTAGAAAGTGATTATATTATGAATCACCTTCATGTTGCTTACCAATTAATATTAAAAATAAACATTTCAATAATTACACTTAATGCATTTCAATTATTTAAAAATGGAAAATATTTAACTTTTTACACAAATTATTTAATAATTACCCTTAACATATTTTTATTATTAAAATAAATAAAATGTTTCACTTTTTATACATATGTATTTTTAATAATTAGAAAAACTGGAAATTACATTTTATTACCTATTTTTATTTTACTGACTAGTTTTAATGATTACCGAGTATCATTAAAACTAAGTACTCGATAATTGATAATTATTTCCATGTAATCGAAATTAATAAAACGAATTTTCATTATTTTAATAATTGCAAATATACCAAGTGGTGAAGATTCAAGAATAACATGTAAATTTAACTTTCTCATAACAGGATTACACATGCCCTTGTACATACGTACGTATTCTATTTTAAACTAGGGTTTATTAAATTTTGTAATTAAAAACAGATTAATAAGTATAATTGAGTGTAAACTTACTCGAATACTGACGAATCGTTCTGGTCACCCCATATCAGTATCTCGGCGATGGAACGCAGCGACTCGACCAGCAGTCCTCTGTTGTGCTCAGAAACGGTCTGATTCCTGGAGAGCACGTTGTACAGGTACTTGAGGTGCTCCAGCGAGTGGGGATTCTTGGGGCGGCCCCAGCCGCCCCCGAACCAGCTCCTGCTGCGGAACATGTTCCGAACAGAACGGGGTCAGGGTGCACTCTTGCGGGGTGGCATTTTTCACCAATTTTACATCACACTTCAGACGGATATTTCGCTGCGCGGGGCGGACCTTGTTGTTCTCGGGAAAGTTACCGTCACTCGAGTGACAGTGCGTCAAAAATCTATTGTCATATGTTTACAGTGGCGTAGAAATCTTTACCATACACCCTATTTTTAAATCATTAGTCCTTCAATAATAACTTTATTATTTATTAATACATAAATTAAAAACGTCACGTGAATCAATTTATTTTAATTTTGAATATTTAATATTGTTATTTATACTTTTAAAATAGGATTTATATCAACTAGTTTTTTTAGTTTAGGTTGGCAATTGATGACCATCTGTGAACGTTAACTATTTGATGAACATAACCTTAAAAAACTGCAGAAATTAATTTGAGCATTAAGCTCAAAACTGTTTGTATAAAAACACAATATTATTAATATTAAAAAATCATGCTTAATTATTTGAATGCATGAAATATTATTGGAGTTTTTATTTTGTTTAAATTACTTGTGATATTATTTATTATCGTTAAATTTCAATTTTTGTTAAAATGTGTTTTGAATAATTTGATTAGTCTGGCTGAAATTATTTGTAAAAGTATAATTAAAAATGAAAGTACTAGAACTATTTAGTGGCATCGGAGGGATGCATATGGGATTAAAAGGTAATTATTGTATTATTTATGTGTGCTCCATTATAGTTTAATTTTTTAACCAAGTTAAATAGTGTCGTGCTTGTTTTAAGTATTGTCAGTGGTTTAAACATTAAATGATAATTAAAGAACTAAGTCTAAATTCATTTTACCTAAAAAAATTTTTTCTGAATGTGTACATTTTCTATGAAAATGATTTTTAGTTAAAAAAAAAAAACAAGAAATTAAACAAACAGAAACAATTGCTAGGTAACCATAACAAAAGTTGTGTAGTAAATACTTAAACTTAGTTCAAAAATTAGATTAGATTAAGATTAAAGAACTAATCTTTGTTCTTTATATTTTGTATTAAATTAGATAAAGTAGGATTTAAGAAGTAACCCTGCTATTTTTTTTAATTAGTAAAAATTATTTAGTTTTATAATAATGGGAATATGAAATAATTTTTGATTATGATTTATGAATGAATGGAAGGACGGCGAAGTCACAGTATGCAGGACCCTACTTGGGCCCATTATATGTACCTGCAGTAATTGGGAGAGCCAGCTCTTCAGCCACCTTACTCTTTTGATAGAGTAAGTTGCGGATTTGGCTGGGAAACAGGCCTTATAATAATTTTTAATAATAAGGATGATTCTTGCCCTCTCTCATCCATAATTTTGTTTAAAAAGAAACTTTTCTAATAGCAGAAAACACATTTGAAGGGTTAATTATATATATATATATATATATATATATATATATATATATAATCGTAGACCCCTTCTCCCACTTTAGCGGTGTTGGGGTGGTTAATTATATTAACTTTATAAATAATTTTGTGCATCAAAAATTTAATACAAGAAGCATATATTTCAATTAAAACCGTTTTCATTATCTTAGCTAGTGGTGTTCCTGGAGAAATTATAGCCGCTGTTGACATAAACAATGTAGCCAACTCCGTCTACACGCACAACTTCCCCGAAATTGAAATAATGAACCGTAACGTGCAAAGCTTCACTGCGAAAATAATCAACAAACTGGGTGTCGATACAATATTAATGTCGCCACCCTGCCAACCATTCACACGTAACGGCAACCAGAAAGATAAGAAGGATCCACGGTCTCAGGCTTTTATACGTTTAATGGAAATCCTGGGGGATATGAATGTGAGCCGTATTTTGATAGAAAATGTTAAGGGTTTTGAGACATCAGAAATGCACGATACTCTTTTGAAAAAGCTGAAGAGGGCAGGATTCAGCTATGAGGAATACATTTTAAGCCCTGATCAGTTGGGGGTGCCTAATTCCAGGTCACGTTATTACTGTTTGGCTAGACGTACCGATAAGAATTTCAGTTGTGGACCTCTGGTAAGATATATTTAGTTTAGACAATTTTATCTAATGTAGGTGATAAATAAAACACTTTCTCACTGGTTTTGAGAATTTACACAATTTAATGTTGATGCACTGCGACAATTGTTTCGCCATGTAGTGGCTTCATCAAGCAGATGATAAAATGTTCATAAAGTATTCAAAATTTATTATTATTGGATAAAAATTATTTAATTCTATTTTGAACTTTAAATAGAAATACACTCTACCAACAAAAATCGAAGATGAACCTTTCGAAATCTCCACCATACTGGAAAAAGATGCGGATTTCGAAAACTACATGATCCCACTGCTCTCTCTCAAGCGGCTGTGTCACGTTCTGGACATATGCTATCCTACATCGAGGAGGTCTTGCTGTTTCACGAAAGCCTACACAAGATATTTGGAAGGGACGGGCAGTGTGTTTACAGAAAAATCTGAAGATGAGGTCAAGGAAGCGTACGCAAAGTTCAAGGAAAATCCTAATGATCATGATGAGATAGTTGGGTTGAAGCTACGGTACTTCACTCCTAAAGAAATTAGCCGGCTGATGTCTTTCCCAGAGGAGTTCAGTTTTCCTGACAGTGTTACTGATAAGCAGCGATACGCCTTGTTAGGCAATAGTGTTAATGTCAAGGTCATTGCTGAATTAATAAAAATTTTGAATGAGTGATGCATATGCTTCATGTGTTTGATTATTGATAAGTAATTATAACCCTCTTAAATATAAAATATAATGAATTAAATTACTTGTACACTGAATAAAACACTTGATAATGACTGTCAAAGTCAAAACTTAAGTCGTACACATTGTAATATACTCATATATTATAATAAATTATAGTGTTTAAAAACATAGTAAACGTTTTATTCAGTATTCATTATGAATTACCACATAGTAACGGTCGCAACCATCATTATGAATAAATTACTTGTGTTATTGGAGAAATGTTAAAGAAAATAAAAATTAAATTTGGAGAAGAAACTAAGCTCTTCAGTCCCAATACAATTAATAATTAGGGTGGTTGTGATGGTTACTATGTGGTAATTTATAATATAAACACTAAACTAAAACTTGCAGATTTTTTTTGGTATCATAAACTAATTAAAATAAGTTAATAAAGTTAATATAGATTTTTACAAATACGTTAGTTAGTGTTAATGTTAAGATTGTAAATCTAATACTTACATAAAATTGCACAAAAATTTTACTAGAACTGGATGCTGTTCACTTACGCAAAAACATTTGACTAAAGTTTAAATAATGGCGGCCATTTGTTTACCCAATTACCAACTTATTAACGCTACATAAATCCTCGTTAATTTGTTTATGTATAATTTAATTTGAGTATAAATTAATTTACCGTTAAATAAATACACAGTTATTAAACGTCTTCAGTACTAAACATCCAATTATTGGTTTAATTTTAATTAAATATTGCACATAAACTGGCAACACTGCATATCGCAGGCCCCTCAATCAAAATCAGCTGTTTTACTTCAGACAAAGTGGTGAGTCACTTGGTGTGGTTTATTTGTAAAAATCCAGACGCTAATTAAGAAAACGTTGTAAACAGGTAAGGATAAAACAGTCTGTTAATATTTACGTTGTTGAGTATATGTTTAACCGAACCCGAATTACTGTTATGCACAAGGTATTCATTTCCTTCGCCGTGATAATTATTTAGGAAAAAAAACACTATCATTATTGATAATTAGTAAGTAAATAATGTAATTTATTAACAAAGACAATTGACTTGTTTTATTTAAAATACTTGTCTCTAAAATTATCAGATTACTACTTACGTGTTGAAATAGTCTAATCGTGAATATCTGACAAATACTAACATTTTATTTTGTGTGTATATACTGGGTGTTCGATAAAAAACGCCCAACGCCATAATCTTGTTATTTATTAATCGGTTAGAATCAACTAAAAAGCAAATTGAATGGCCATTTAAATACTATGAAACTACATTAATTATATATTTTTTTTTAAATTAACTTCATTGACAAATGATTCTCAACTTTAAATTTTTAAATGGCTGCATATATTTTTCTTATTTTATTAATGTCGATTTGAATTTAATATTTATGTCAGCAAAAAAAAATAAATCATATTCATATGATATTTTTCAATAAATGTAGTGTGCCTTGAAAAAAAAATCGTAACAAACATATGTCATTTGTTGCAAAGTAATGTCAACCAATTGTTATTAGTGTTTTTATTTTTCGTGAAAACACAAACCTTCAATAGATATTTCAATGAAGAGGTTCAACTAGTAGGAGTATTAACTTAGATTAGATTATAATTAAATATAAAATCAATTTACTCTAGCTCGATTAACCAGTCAACTGTGTTTGACGTATATATCTGCCATCGAGCAATTTTCATGACCCACAGAAATTCCCACTTTCAAACCGGAGCGACACAGTTAACTGGTTAATATAATACATTTTTTGAGTGTCTATGATTGTGGGATGTTAGTTTTTGTCCAATTAACTGTGTCGCTCAGTTTTGAGCGTGAAGTGTGAATTTCTGTGTTTCAGCGTGCGAAATTCGCATTTCAAAATAGAGCGACACATATAACTGGTTAAATGTTATCATTAACCTCAAAATTATTTTGACATTATTTGTTTTGTAAGTACACTCGCAGAGTTTTGTTTATAAAATGAATAATTAAGCTTTTAAGACTTTTTACTGTTAATTGAAATATTTCAATCAACGCTTTATACACAGAAGGCTTTTTTTTAAACAGGAGTATTTTATTAAATTGTTTGAACAAAAGTTATAGCTAATGGAAAATTGAGAAACATTTATTCATAAACTTTTCGATTGTTGAGAATAAATTTAAAAATAGTCACGTGGTCTTCATACAATTTTTCCTGTACTTATCATTTTGTCGTCTTTTGAAATTATTATTATTAAACAACACAAAATGAGCACAGACATCAAAACGGTTTTGAGTAACCCTACCGATAAAAAGTTCTCGTAATAAGAGAAGTAATTTTTTAAATAATAACACTTGTGTAGAACTTATTTATGAGTAAAAATAAGGAAAATACATAATTTAAACAATAACTTTCTTTTTTCAGAGAAATTTTACCAACTTGATAAGCAATCATGTTTCGGCAAAGTACCTTTGAGAAACTTGTGGGTAAGTTCCAACATTTAATAAACGTATTATAATAATAGTATAACTTAACTTTTTATCCCACAGACAAAGCAACAAGCCATTTGCTCATGGAGCCAGACTGGAACACAATCTTGCAGATTTGTGATCAGATAAGACAAAACGATGTCCAGTGAGTGACAAAATTATTTATTTATAAATACGTTAGATCGTTTTTTATTATTTTATTGTTACTGTTAACAAGATATTTTATATGTACGTATAAAAACATTTTCTTGAACATCTTTCATATGGGTTTTAGAATTTTTAGAACAAATATATAATACGTGTAAATTAAAAAAAAAGGATTATAGTTTATAATGTAATTTCAGACCAAGACATGCCTTGAGTGTTCTCAAGAAGAAGTTGATATCCTCAAATCCTCATACGGCAATGTTTGCTGTGCAATTATTGGAGAGTATGGTGAAAAATTGTGGTTGGTATCATGTTTGTGATATATTTTGAATCAGGTAGATTTATAATAAAATATACTTAATGAACAACATGTATGTTTTATTAATCTACCTGAATTAAATCAAATACATATATTTCTTATTCTAAGTACAATAAATTAATGAATATCAATGATTAGGTTCTTCTTTACACGATGAATTAACCACTCAGCCCTATTGTGAACTTCTGCACGAGCTAGTGAAAACAACTGAGCATGAAAAAGTCCGCCAGAAGATGTTGGAACTGATCCAGGCTTGGACCCACGCTTTCAGGAAGAATCCTAAACATAACTCATTGAAGGTAATTATTATAATCATAGGATTGAAATAAAGGATTGTGATCAGCCCTTAACATATAAAAATTAAATATTAAAAGTTTAATATGTCCTTTCTTCACTATACTTTTAATAATTCTAAATGCACATTTCGAACACAATGTTTTCATTATCAATAGTTAATTAATTATCAATTGATATTGTATTTACTTAATAATCAGGTTATATTATTAATCTTTCTAGGAACCAGTTTATCTACAATTTTAATTAAAACACTTTTTATTCCTCGTTTACTCAGATTTATTAACTTTTCATGGTATTATTCTATGTACATTTTAGTTCAATCAATGAAAAAACAATAAATATTTGATTAACAAGGTTTCACTTAATCTTATAACTTTCAAACTACTTTGACGTGCAGAGAACTACATTTCTTTGTAGCTCCTCAATCAATATGTTTTATCACTAATAGGATTTTCATTCAAGGCTATAGACTTTAAGCTTTAAAGTTCGTGACGTTCGAAGTGCAGCTTTATTTATGTGTATGAAAAATGTATGCTTTCAGGAAATTATGAATACGATGAAAGCGGAAGGTTACAAGTTCCCGCAAATGCGCGAGACCGACGCGATGTTCACCGCGGACTCGGCTCCGATTTGGGCCGACGGTGATGTGTGCCACAGGTGCAGGACCCAGTTCACCTTAGTAGTGCGCAAACATCACTGCAGGGCTTGCGGTCAGGTGTTCTGCGCGCAGTGCTCGAGCAAGAATTCGACCCTTCCGAAATTCGGCATTGAGAAAGAGGTGAATACAAATGCAAACGTTTATCTAAATTCTATTTTGAATATCTATTTGTATTACTTTATTAATTTAGCTTTAAAAAAAGTTTGATAATCACCAGTGGAAAAGAAAGAATGTGTGTGATATACAAAAAAAATTACTTGGTTTTTAAAGTGTTAAAAATGTATCACAAAGTGAAAATTTTCATTAATTTAGGTTCGAGTCTGTGATGCTTGTTACGATCAAGTTAATAAACCAGCAGCGAGTGCTTTAGCAAAGGATGCCGACATGGAAGAATACAAGAAGAGCACTTTGGCCCAACAAAGCCAGGTATTGTTAACTTGTTTAAAATATTTTCACATTACAACCCAATTCTTTAACTAATCATTTTTTTAATTCTTCAACAGTTACCACCTCGTAAGACGGAAGAAGAAATTCGCGAAGAGGAAGAGTTGCAGTTAGCCCTGGCTTTAAGTCAATCCGAGGCTGAGGCTAAGGAAAAGGAGAAGTTGCGAGTTACCAATGCTTTCTTCAATTACAAAGGTTAGTACTCGTACAATAAAATACCCACAAGGTTGATTTTCAATTTAGTAAATTGATTAATGGTTGAGGCGTTAACTTCGTGATACATCTTGGAAACATTAAACGTTTTTGTTTAATTTTTCAATTTAGTGTTAATAAATAACATTCATTATTAACCTTTTTATATTCATTTGTTTATTATTTTTAGAGCCGCAAAGCGTGAAACCGGCCGAACGTTCTCCGAGTCCGGAGGAGCAGGCCAGCAACCCGGAACTGGCACGTTACCTCAACCGTACCTACTGGGAGAACCGGCAGACGGACGTGTCGGAAAATTCTGCGACCGCGAGTCCCTCGGCGCCGCTCAAGGAGCCGTCCGTCTCCAGCACGGACGCGAAGATTCGCGAGAACGGCCTCGGCGATAACGAGATCGAGGAATTCGTCAAGACCCTCAAGTCCCAGGTGGAGATCTTCATCAACCGCATGAAGAGCAACAGCAGCAGAGGAAGGTCGATCGCGAACGACAGTAGCGTCCAAACGCTGTTCATGAACATCACCGCCATGCATTCGAAATTATTAAGGTATGTAATTTTCAACAATTTGAAACAAAATAGATAACCATCAAAAATAAAAAGAGATTTACTTACTTACTATACTTTTTTTTGACTTAGGTGTTAACCATTCAGTCACGACAATTTTCTATTTTCATTTAGTTGTATTATAAGGTTATTTATGATTGTTTATTATGGGACTATACTAAATTCAGAATTTTTACGCTGATAACAATGCCCTCTGTAAAACATACTACAAGCCTTTTTTTGAGTTATCCAACAATACTTATAATACTAAATATATTAAAGTATTTTTTGTTTATTTATATAGATACATCCAACAACATGATGATAGCCGCTTGTATTACGAAAGATTGCAAGATAAACTAACCCAGGTGAAGGATGCAAGAGCGGCTCTAGATGCGCTTAGAGAAGAACACCACGAGAAGTTACGACGTCAAGCGGAGGAAGCCGAAAGGCAGAGGCAAATGCTGATGGCTCA
This sequence comes from Ontholestes murinus, assembly GCA_963969525.1. Classification (NCBI taxonomy): domain Eukaryota; kingdom Metazoa; phylum Arthropoda; class Insecta; order Coleoptera; family Staphylinidae; genus Ontholestes; species Ontholestes murinus. Next base: position 14,487,675 of record OZ018395.1, on the reverse strand, counting down.
TAAATTAGACATAATGCGTAAGAAGAAGCAGGAATACTTGCAATACCAAAGGTAAATCACGTTGTAATAGGCACGTGCTTGCTTGTTAAGCCCAACAATTGTTTTCACTCTAGGCAAGTCGCTCTTCAGCGCATACACGAGCAAGAGAGGGAGATGCAAATGCGCCAAGAGCAGCAGAAGCAGCAGTACATTATGGGTCCTCAATATTATATGGGGTCGCCGGTGCATGGGCCGCAGTTTCCACCCAACAGCGCTCCGCCGGCAGGGAATTATGGGTATCAGTACGGGCCGCAATCGATGATGGGACCGATGGGACAGCCTCCGCAGAGCGCTCCTCCACAAATGGCGCATCCTCCAAGTACGTTTACTATACATACAATTAAGTATAACATTCTTTTAGAAAGAAAAACACTTACGTTATAGTTATAGAGTGTATACTCATCTAATACTGGTTGCAATTCTTCTATCTTCATCCTTAGTTGATTGATATATCAAAGACAGTTGGGGATTTTATTACATTAATCAATACTTTGTACCATTAGATAAAAAATTATCCAATGATTTTACTTTTATGCAGTATATTTATTAGTATTAGCGGTATATTTTAGTAAAAACACAATGGGATTTTTAATTATTAAGTAAAGTGACTTTTAATGGTTAAGTAAACAAAATAACTAAAACTTGAAACACATTGATTTACAAATTAGGAGAATTAAAACTCTTGTTATGTTCCATTACTTTAAAGGCTGATACTTGACGAAACTCCATTTAATAATTGCCAAAAATATTTACTTGTTAATACATATAAGTATTTTTAATTTTTAGATTCTATGCCTCACCAAATGCCCTCCGGTTTTCCGCCACAGAGCTTACCGCCTAACATGCAGGGCATTCCTCCGAACATGCCACCGCCCCACGATATGTCCATGATGAACAAGATGGCGCCACCGCAGCACGGTCCGCAGAGCATCCCGCCAAACCAAAACATGCCCGGCCCTAATCAGATGATGCCGAACCAAAACATGATACCCCCGGGACCGATCATTCCGCCCCAGCACCCTGGCGCTTCTATGATGCCGTTCCAACAGCAGCAGCCGCCGCCGAATGCCCAGGCGCCGCCGCCGCAGCAGCAGCAGCAGCCGGGCGCACCTCCGGCCAGTCCCCAAGCCGGCGGTCAGATTCAGCCCAAGGAGGAAACGCAAACGGCCGAGTTGATCACGTTCGATTGAAACGTTTCTTTTATATAATATATTATCATGTATTAGCGTGTGTATAATCTATTTAGAATTTTATTGCATTTAGTTACAAATCTAATAAAAGAAAACACATTTAATCAAATCCGTCGGGACTCACTGCCATGTAACAAAGAACACCGCCTCCTGGTATTTGTTTAGTCGAGATGAACGCCCTGCCGTCCGGTGATCGATGGTGGAGCATTGGTGCTATTGGTCCAGTGCGTGGTAAGTAAGGAATCTAGGAATGTTATTAATTGGATTTTATACATTTAAGAAATATTTATACCAAATTTAAATCATCAAAAAATCTATTTATTCGACCAATGAGTAAACTCTAGACCTACCTCACAAAACAATCACAGAAATTAGCGTACTCCTGACCTACCACAAGAAATTATGTATTAACCCGGCGTTCTCTTGACCTACCTTAATACAGTATGAATTAACCTTACTCAAGGTCATACTAGCCGAAGCAATAGTTTTATGCTTGACCATCAAGTTAATGCTGACTCAATATACTGTACATTATGGTAGGTCAAGATTACGCTGGGTCAATATATACCTTATTAGGGTAGGTCAGGAGTACACTAGTTTATACATCATTTTAATAAGTTCTGAGAAAAACAGTTTAATTTTAATCTTTAAATTGAATAATAGTTGAAAAATATATTCAAATTTATTATGGTAGGGTTAAAAAATATAGCTGTAGTAAACTTTTTATTTTAAAAACTGACATTTTAATGGATCTAAATTTGCCCTTTTATAATTTTAGTTTTGCAAGCTTTTTAAGAAGAATTTGCCTTTTAAGAGCAAAATAGGATGCTTAATATATAATTGCTGGATTAAATAGAGAAATATCCACTTTTTTTTATTTGAAAGAAACAAAATTATTTATTTCAGAGAAACAATTCTTGTCTCATCTGAACATGACGTTCTATTTAAATGGCTGAAATGCTTATGAAGTATTACCAACTAATCACGTAATGACTTTATTGAACTGATTCGAGTTCTTTTTGTTAGTTGTCACATTGGGAAAACCGATTCTGGGTAAAATTCTGCTATTCACTCGAGTATTTTTATAATTATGATATAACAAAGGAAAATATTGAAAATGCTCAAACATTTCCAAGTTTCGTGATTTGGAGTTTTTCAAATAGTAAGTTCCTAATGTTATCACTTTAATTTTACTTTTAGAATATGTTATGAACTAGTAATACAGGGTCCTGCAGCACATATTTTCTCGTGAGAGATAGAAAAAAATGTTTCGTATGAAAATTTATTGATTTAAAAATCTCTATGCCGTAAAATTATTTTCAAATATACAGGGTGTCCCAATTTTGCGGTATAACAAAAGCAAACATTTTTTAAATGGAACACCCTGTATATTTTTTCATTTTCTAATTTGGATAATATTTTATTACTTGAACCTTTTTTTGGTTTTTAATTTCGATGTGGCATTTCCGAGTTATTAACGTTTTTCTGAAAAAAATGTAAAAAGCGGAGGTTCACAAAAAAAATTATTCTGATGTTCTATTTAAAATTTAAGAAATTTTCTCTTTCCTATGGTTGTTCATAAGTACTGTTTATGTACCAGTGTTAAAAATTTTCACTTTTGAGGAACCCTGCCTTTGTATCAGACACGCCATTTTCTAAAATTTCAAATTGTCGTAACTCTTTTTTTTTAAATGGAATCATATATTTTTTTAAATTTTATATTATTATACATCTAATTTTCTACAAAAAATATTAAGCATACCCTATACCTAGAAGTGATATTTTTCAAGATATAAAAGAATTTATATTTCAGACAGTCCTTGAATGCGAATTTGTTTTTGAATAGATAGCCATGACTGAAAAAAATGCATCTGTCAATTAAACAATTAGTTTGACATGTAAATGGGAGGTGTGAATTACAAAAAACAAAAGAAGAAAGCCTATCATCAACGAGGAACCAAAAAGACATTGGTGAAGGAACTGGCATAAGCGAGAGGTCAGTACAAAGCATTCTGAAGAAAAATCGATATCAAGCATATCATATTCAGCTACATCAAGAACTGAGTAATACTGATTTTTAATTTCGTTCCGAATTTTGTTTCTGGGGAAGACAGAAAATACAGGAGGATCTTGCGTTTTTCAAATATATTTTATTCACGGATGAGGCGTCATCCCATAACAACGGATCTGTCAATAGGTAAAATTTTCACTATTATTTAACTGATAATCCGCATGTTATGAGACAAGTTGATCATCAGCATCGAATGTCTGGGGCGGAATTTTTGGAAACCATGTTGTAGGTCAACATTTCTTCGATGGTCATCTCAGTAGGTCTATGTATTTGTACTTCTTGCAAATTGAATTACCCGGAACGTTAGCTAATGCACCCTAACTAACAAGAAACAGGGTGTGGTTTTAACAAGACGGAGCACCTGCCCAATTTTCACAAGACGTGAGGGCATTTCATTTTTCCCAACCAGTGGATTGGTAGGAATGGACCCACCAAATGACCTGCTAGATCTCCGGATCTAACAAAACCTAAAATTATTTATAAGGAATCACCAATAGCACTGAATATCATATGCTTGGTATCGATTTTTCTTCAGAATGCTTTGTACTGACCTCTCGCTTATGCCAGTTCCTTCACCAATGTCTTTTTGGTTCCTCGTTAATGATAGGCTTTCTTCTTTTGTTTTTTGTAATTCACACCTCCCATTTACATGTCAAACTAATTGTTTAATTGACAGATGCATTTTTTTCAGTCATAGCTATCTATTCAAAAACAAATTCGTATTCAAGAACCGTTTGAAATATAAATTCTTTTATATCTTGAAAAATATCACTTCTAGGTATAGGATATGCTTAATATTTTTTGTAGGAAATTATATGCAGAATAATATAAAATTTTAAAAAATATATGATTCCATTTAAAAAATAAGAGTTACGACAATTTGAAATTTTAGAAAATGGCGTGTCTGATACAAAGGCAGGGTTCCTCAAAAGTGAAAATTTTTAACACTGGTACATAAACAGTAGTTATGACCAACCATAGGAAAAAGAAAATTTCTTAAATTTTAAATAGAACATCAGAATAATTTTTTTTCTGAACCTCCGCTTTTTACATTTTTTTCAGAAAAACGTCAATAACTCGGAAATGCCACATCGAAATTAAAAACCAAAAAAAGGTTCAAGTTATAAAATATTATTCAAATTAGAAAATGAAAAAATATACAGGGTGTTCCATTAAAAAAAATGTTTGCTTTTGTTATACCGCAAAATTGGGACACCCTGTGTATTTGAAAATAATTTTACGGCATAGAGATTTTTAATTCAATAAATTTTTATATGAAACATTTTTTTCTATCTTCTTACGAGAAAGGCGCTAGGAAAGCCCGACGCACTGTTGCAGGACCCTGTATACTGTCTAACCTAGAGAAAGACTAAAATCTTTCATTATTATCTTATGGCTAATGCAATTGACTGTTTTTGGTTACCTCTTTAGCGAGCATGTTAGCAAGATGTTCTGGAAGGGAACACAGCGCCTTATTCTCCGGCGGCGGCTCCATAAACGGCGCGTGCAGAAAATGATTCCTCACTTGTATCCTAAGGTACTGGGCGTATTGATTTCGTAATTTCGTCTGCTCCAGGTCATCATCAGGCAGACTGGCCAATTTTCTAGCCCATTCTGCACACCTTACACGATCTATTAATTCATAAATACGATTAAGAACTGAATTGTAAAGGTTATCTTGTCTCTGCAGAAACGTTAAATGTAATACAAAATAATTTATATTTTACAAAAGTATACTTTTAGATAATACAAATGGCCTTGAATATAGTTTGTTAATTGCATAGAAAATAATTTACAAAAATTTTCCGTCTACCAAATTTTTATTTGATAATATAGTTTATCTATGATTGAAAACTACATATAACCGTTGATTGAAGTATTGTATAGATGCCTAACCTTATGTGATATAACATTGAAAAAGTATTTATCTGTATTAACTGTAATCGTATTAAATTACATAGATTTTTTGGACGATGTACAAAAATGGTCACCCACATATAATTTATTCGTACATTTCTTTTATGAAATATAATGATATTGATAAGTAAAGGCTTTTACTGAGGTGTAATATACAAAATTTGACTATATTTACCATATGGGTTTGGCAGGTACGGCGCGTGAACGGCAATGTCCCGTATAGCATACTTAAACTCTGAATTGTCTGTTGTGCTCATTATTCATCATATTCACTTATCTTTACTGACCATTTTGCTAAAAAATATTTATGACACTAAAAAATTTGACAAGCATGATTCTTTCAAGTATAAAAATATCACCATGGATACAGGTTTATTAATAAAAGTGTGACTTGTAAACAAAGGCAAGAGCCTAGAATCTTAAAAATCAAGTTCATTTTTTTAATGGATCGAAAAGACACTACGAGAATGAGAGTCATTAAAAACATTTCCAATTACAGTTGGGTTAATCTAGAAGTTATGAAGAAATTTATTTAATCCCCCTGAGGGGATCCACTCACCTCACATATATATTTGTAACTTATACAAAAACCCTGCTTATGATATTTTACATACACTAATGAAATTCTTGAGAAACCCATAGAACGTACTATCTGCATATGTAGGATGGTTTGTTATTGAAATTCACATTTTTATTCTCGACCTGTAATAAGAATAAGCTTTCTACATTTTCAACCTAGAAAATTTGAATATCCTACTGTCTATAAATGATACAAGTGTTTATAAAATAAAAAAAGGAAATTGCTTTCTGTAATTACTTACTATTTTAGTCATATACTTAAAATTACTGTTGTTACAAATCTAGATCACATAGTTTAACTATTAATTATATTTTTAGTTAAAATAATATATTTGTATCATAATCCTAAATAATCATCATAGTTAAAAAATTACAATATAATGCACTATTAATATGCTGATGATGGAATGTATCCTTAATAAAAAAAATTAAGAATCGTTCACACAATCGATTACAGCGTTTCCAGCTCTGGAGGGATTGGTATTTTATTGGCGGCGGCGAATTTCTTCAAGGCCTCGTAACGCGACCGCAATACGTTGACCTCTTCTTTTATGCGTTTATTGTCGTCTGACATGAGTTCCATGTCGCGCCACTCCTGAGTTTTCTCCGTTTCCAGTTCGTCCTTCTGTTCGATGCGCTTTATCCGGCAAGAGGCTGCGTACCCGCGGTTCTTGAGGGTCCTGCGTCGCTGCTTCATGCGCACAATATCCTCCCTGGTCAGACCGCGCAGCTTCAACTGTCTATTTAAGTCCCTGACGGAGATCGTCACCAGTTCATCGTCGGATATGTCCAAAATGGGACTCGGCGATAACGGAGGCTTTAGAATAATAATAATAAACTGTCAGTAACGTTGAAAAATCAAAATAACTAACTAAATAAGATGAAGATGGGAAAAGGAGAAGATATCGTGGAGGTAGGAACAACGGAAATAAAAATAATTTGGTGAAGAGTAAATCTGACAGTGAACAAAACGTCGAAGGGGCCAAGGTAATGGTAAAGGTTGAAAATGCGATGCACAATAAGTTTAGGCATTCATTTTAATTCTATATATACAGACAACCTGCAGTAAATCATGCATCAGTAATGGTGGATAATGCTGACTATTTAAGTGATTTAGAGGTTACTAGCTATTACGAAGTTGCAGGAGATTTTAGAAGAAACTGATATTCCAAAGTGTTTAACTCTTTTTTAATTAATATAACTTCTGAAAGAGCATGAATTGTCAAAACCGCATCAAAAAAAAAAATGGTAGGAAGGTAAAGCAGAAAGAAAAAGAATTTCAAAGTGTTTAACTCCTTTGTTGTTGCTGAATATAAATTGTCAAAACTGTAACAAAAATTGGTAGGAAGGTGAAGCGGAAAGTTAAGAAACATCACACAAGTGATTTTAAAGAACCGTATAGTTATTAAGAAAGAATAGGGTTTGAAGAAAGAGGATAAAGATGTAAAATTCAAAGAGCGCATTAAGAATAAAATATTACCTAAAGCTGTCTCTGTTGTTATCGAAGAGGAACTTAGAAAGCCATGTCTCAGAATTCAATGTAAAAAGAAATTACTTACTTAAACTGTCTCACTTCACTACTATGAGATTTGGTAAGGAAAACTTGAACTTTTAGAGAGCTTCAGAAATTCTTAATTTGAGGATATAAAATACTTGAATTCATACCTATCGGCCAATTGAAAGGTAGCATCCAGGAGAAAATTCTGTGCTTTCATGGCCCACCTGGAGTAGGAATAAATATAGCAAAGTATATTGATAGGGCTTCAATAGAAAATAATATAGATTTCCTGTTGGTGTATGACAGATGTAGTGGAAATAAAAGGTAATAGAAGAACATACATTGGAGCTATGCCTTGCAAAAATATTAAGTAATTGAGATAAAAAGAGTAACTGTTGGTTTTACACTTCTTATTTATTTATGTGTGTTACCAGCAAAGTTAATTATTTCAGATGAATTATTAAAAATGTATCACTCCAAGTAAGGCCTCCACAATCAAGTGTTTGTGTTATGTAAAAAAAAATAGAACAGAAATGTATGTAGTAAATGAAACGCTCTGGTTAAGAGTGATAAATGATTTGTCATCTGCCTGATGAAGCTACTGTGTGAAGAAACAATTGTCACAGCGTTCCAACATTAAGAACTATCTAAATTCTCTACGAGAACTTTTAATTTACTATATACATAATTGAATTTCACAATCCAATATTTAGAACAGAATATCCATTGATTTTAATTGATGAAGTGGACAAAAGAGAAAAAGGTAGTCCAAGCTATTGAAATTTCTGATCATTTGCACTTTAACATTACAAAGAGCCTGTGAAGGACTGGATGGAGATGATGGACAATATTTGTTAAAGTTGTGCCTTCAAATTTGCAATGATTTGTTGGTAAACCTCTTTTATCACACAAAAACATTGCGTGTTGTGTTTATGAGATTGACATGGACTGCAATTGGAGGCTTTACATTATTTAATGAAACCACAATCAGAAAACCAGCTGTAGATAACGCAATTTCAAATTAATAGGACATTTAGGTGAGGTAATGAGTTTTATATTTTTACATTATATTTTTCATGCAATTATTAAAAAGTTGAAGTGTTAAATATATTTAAATTATATTTTGACACATTTTTGTCTTGTTATTCCTGAAGTCGCATAATTTAAAGCATTATTATTCACAATTCAAAATTTATAGGTTATGTTATATTTTAGACATCTTCTACTTTTTTTTTAAATTAAATGAATAAACAAAAAATATATAACTGCAGTGAGTTAGCACATAGTATGGGAATAATTTTATAGTGAATTCATCGGAAAGTGGAAAGTAAGGCATAAATCCCAAATATTTTTGTAGATTTGATTATGTGCACTCCAATAGGGACACATCTTTTTAGTTAATTACATATTTTACTTCCTCCCGCAGTGGAACTTTCCTTCTTAGACTTTAAAATTAGTTAACACATCAACTTTGCAAAATGATATCTATAAATCTTATTTGATTCAGGAACGAATCATCAATACTTTCGATAATGATTTAATATGCATAAAAATAACAGTTATCCATTGACTGATTGCAGACACTATACATGCGAATAACAATATTCCCATTATATTTTCTCAAATGATTAAAAGCATGTGCTATTTGTTAGAATTGTGTATAAGTTATAAAGTTCTGATTCAAGTTCACACTTGTGAATTATTTCAATCAGCGCTTGTGAGGTTCAAAAATTCATTAGTAGGAATTCTTTCGGTAACAGGTTACATTAATAATAATAATATAAATAAGATAATAAATGCACAGTTGTTGTAGTGATCTTTCCTTTAATCCATGATTGTGTCTCGACTCATAGATATTAATAAAACTGCTAATATATTTGCAAATGTTGTTATTGTTACTCGAATAATTTTATTGCGTATTTACTTGATAAACAAAAGGTGGGCGGCCATGTCGTTCTTTGTCAATTAGAATAATTATCGATAAACAAAATAACAACATAACCAAACAATTCTTACCAGGCTTTTCCGTCCATCCCTGCGCCCGTCGTTCGGCATTTTCTACGCGCTTTCTTCGCCAATTCTAGAACAACAATGCGTGCGGCCGCCGCCTTTCCACCGCAAAAACTGCAAGTCATCGTGGGTTCATTATAAAGACCTCGAAATCTACGTCGCCATCAACAAACCGTAGCCAAAATCGATAGCAGTATTTAGTATATTTTCAATGATCGATTGGTTGCCTCGCCTTTGACTAAATATTAAATTATTAATTAATGTATTTGTAAATATTAGAAAATGTATTGTATATATTATTAAATTACATTACCTGTTATCTTCTATGCTTAAAACCACGCATAAAAAAGAAGCGAAATGAAAATTAACAAAATCTATAGCTTTTTGTTTTTAATTAATTCTAATATATTTTTTAAGTAGGTTGTGAATAAAAAAAAAAGCTTTAATTACAATGTAAAAGTTTTAATTACACATAGCTATATTTTTTTACAGCTTAAATTAAGCATAAATTTTAACATTTAAAGTATATTATAGTATAAATTTTGGCTAGTTAATGTATGATTAAAACAAAAACTAACATTATTGTGTGAAAACTAATTTTAAATATTTAATACTTTATGTTTTCATAATACGTCAACAGATGTCGGTGTAGTTTTGCGTGAATAACGTTGGCAGCGGTTAAAATTTTGAAGGCTAAAATTAGATACAAACATTAACGCCGAGTTCAAAATAATAAACACCGCCGAAGCGCGAGAATCGATAATTGTCGAGAAGGTGGGTATGGAGACGGCGGCCGTTGGTAAGGGCACGTGGTGGATGAAGGGCAGCAAATCGGACTCGAACATTATCCGTGCGGCCAGGGACAGGCACTTGTCTGAGGGCTTCACGAATCCACTCACCGAGTTCTTCGAGAAGGAGAATGATCTGTCCTACTTGGAGGAGATTGATACGGATGAGGATGTCGACATTGGGAGTATACTGGAGGAGATCACACGGCTGTCAGCCAAGAGTCCTTTAGGTATTTATAAACACACACCCTTAAGAAAAATTATATATTTTTATCCCTATTTTTCCACATTAGTTTACCATTCAAATTTTCTCGGGCATCCACAATTGCTTAATTTTTTTGTGTTGAATAAATACAGTGTGTTTTTATTTTGGTATTGTTGTTTTTATTTGTTTATAATTAAATTAATACACTTTAGAATCGTGGTGGTGTGAATAACGATTCTATTGTTTTAATTTATCATTCTCTTTAATTATTTTTTGATCATAAATATTCTAATGAATATTATATATACAACCTCTTATTGCATAAAATTTTACAATATTCAAATAAATACATATATTTAGTGTAATTTGTGTTAAGTATAACACTGTCTAGTCTATCGACCGTAGGTCTTTCTGCACTGGAATGAAAAATAAATAAATATAACTGATGGTAAGTATTTGTTACAAAATTATAATTCGAATAAAGAAGATACTTTCGAACTATAGTTATTGTGTCTCAATTACAAGTCATTCAAGATGTACCACGAAATATATACCTCTACCATCAAATATACTTTCGAAACTGTTGGTCAGAAAAATAATTTTGAGTTGATTATCTTAATTCAATATTGAAATATACTATGAAGAGAACAGCTTGAAGGTGCAAGAATGTATTCCTAATTATAAATAGTAAATTAAAACATTTATATCATGAATTATCATTTAGTAATAGTTATAACCAACCTTTTGGTATAATTCTAATTAATTATGTATAATTTTTATTTAAATAATTATATATTATTATATAACATTTTTACATTATTTTCTTTATATGACAAAGATTTTTACTTATAATATTTGTATTTTCTTGTATCATTGCAAGTGTATGTTATTATATTTATTTCATTTTCATAACAACTTAAACAATTAAAATGCTGTGTTTTTTTTAACTGAACCAGTGAGCAGATAACTAATCAAAAATATATGTATATGTGGGGAGAGCGGCTGGTTCCTATCCCACCCTCCAATGTAAACAAATAATTTGTCTTCAATTTTTAAGAAAATATTCCTCTTTACATATTTCTTCTAAGGAAATTTCATCACATCACCAATTTTTGTTTATGTGTTTATACAAAGGAATACACTGATTTTATTTTCGTACAAATTTTAATTGACATTTTCCTGTAGGTCCTTACGAAAGAGATGTTGGCGATCGCAGCATCGAGGACATTATGCGCGAAGCCGAGAAGATCTACCTGGAGAGCTCGAAGAGTTTCGAGCAGCTCAGCCAACGTTCGAAAACGAGCCACAACATATCCGAGATCCTGAGCGTCAGCGAGAAGTCCGACAATTCCACGCCGACGCCGAAGAGCATCAGCCCCTTGCCCTTGGACGAAGACAAGGCCGCACGGAAGGCTGAGTCCGATAACGAGGCCTCCAGCTATAGTGACGATCTGACGGAGAAATCGACGACGCCGCAGGAGAAGCACGTAGAAGTGGACTACAATCTGAATAAAGAAGTGGACTATAATCTGAACAACGTGGCTGTTGAGATGAACTCGAACGACGTCTCTAATCCGCCGGGGGAGATGTCGAAGAGCAGCTGCGACTTTGAGTGCGTGATCGAGGTGGTCGACGCCGACGTGCACGCGGCGCCCAAGCGCGACGAGCTGAATAACGAGATCGTCGCCACATTCAAGGAGGAGATCGTCAAGAAGGACGAGGTCATCAAGATGCTGATTGTGGATAATCGGGGGTTGAAGGAGGAGATTAAATCGCTGGAGGTATGTATAAAAATTGACATTTTTCCTTTAATTCACAAAACAAATGTATAAAATTATAACATAGAAGTTTAACATGTAAAATAGAACTGTATATTTGGTTGCATAATTATTCACTTGTGCAATAAGTTTTTTGTGAGCATTTTTTTTTACTAAATAATCAGGTAATAAAAAAGAAATAAATATACTTTTTTATATTAAATTTTCAAGAGTATAGGCAACAATTTAGATTATTATCAAAATTGATGACATATATTAACATAAAAAAATAGAAGAGTATATACAGGATGAGTTTTTTTCGATGTTCTCTATGGGGATCTCGGAAACTATAAGAGGTATAGAAGCGGTTAAATGGGGAAAGAAGTGTAGATTTACGAGACGAATAAAATTACACTTTCAAAGTTTTCAAAAAAGTCAAGGGTAACTAGATATTTTGAAAAAAGTAAAAAGTGTCAATTTTTTCAAATCAATATATCTCGGTTATTATAACAGATAGACAAAAACTGTAAAGGACAAAGTTTTAGATAATTTTATGTAGATTAATACAAAATAATCAGAAAATTATCACCATTTTCCGAGATATGATGCAAACTTACATTTTTTTAAATGGAAACCATAGTTGGCTATGGCCTCATTCAAAAGGTAATTTTTTTCTCTTTAATCCAATATGACATACGACATAGTTATTTCTAAAAATAAATGAGTTATAGTCATTTTAAATTTTATTATAAATAAAAAATGGGTAGCCATGAAAGAGATGAAAGTAAAACAATTTCAGTTGTTTATAATAATAGCAATATTGTAATTATTAGATCTACAAAGTTAAATAAAAATGAAAAACCAGCATAAGAATAATAATTTTATAATTATCAAATGGCCTTCTGTATGTGGTATAAACCCATTTGTCAAAAGGATAATACGTTTCTTACAAAAATATTATGAACAGATGAATCGCGATTCACTAATTGTGGTATTTTTAATCGCCACAATGAACATAGATGAACTTAAGAGAATCCACGAGAAGTTTCACAGAGAAAACTACAAATTAAATTTGGGTTTAATCCATGGTGTGTTTGGATTAATAATTCTCGGTCCATATATTTTTGAAAGCTCACTAAGTGAAACTGATTACTTTCATTTTCTTCAGAAAACATTTGAAGATACGCTCGATTGTTTAAATTTATCATTACAAGCAAGATTAAAATGGTTTCAATATGACGGTGCTCCACCTCATAACATGTTGGCTTTACAAATTATTTAAATTATGCTTTTCCTAACTCATAAGTGGGAAGAAATAAACCAATCCCAGGGCCACCTAGATCTCCCGATCTACGCGTTTTAGAATTTTTTCTGTGGGGTTATGTAAAAAACAAAGTTGAAACATTTAATTCAATTTACATGAGAATAGTCAAAAAGCCATATATAATTCTAAAAAGATATAATTTATGTCATAATAGTATTAATAGTGGAATTTTGGTTAAAAAAAACGAAATGGCAGCCGTGATGAATATTTACAATGGACCATGTCAGCGCGAAATCGATAGATGGTATGCATCACTGTGTCTCTGGAACGATCTGTAACTACTAACGTGTTTGGGGTAAAGCTTTTTTATTTTTTTAATATTAAAATTTCTCTCCCATTGATATATTGGTAATTACAGAATTACTTTATGCAGGTGTTTTATTTTGGTTTATCCCTGTAAAACTAGTAATTACAATATTGCTAATATTATAAACTACTGCAATTGTTTTACTTTCACCTTATTCATGGCTACCCATTTTTTATTTATAATAAAATTTAAAATGACTATAACTCACTCATTTTTTGAAATACCTATGTCGTATGCCATATTGGATTAAAGAGAAAAAAATTACCTTTTGAATGAGGTCACAGCCAACTATGGTTTCCATTTAAAAAAAATGTAAGTTTGCGTCATATCTCGGAAAATAATAGCGATAAAAAATTTTTGATTATTTTTTATCTTCATAAAGTTATCTAAAACTTCATCCTTTACAGTTTTTTTCTGTTATAATAACCGAGATATATTGATTTGAAAAAATTGACACTTTTTACTTTTTTCAAAATATCTAGTTACCCTTGACTTTTTTGAAAACTTTGAAAGTGGAATTTTATTTGTCTCGTAAATCTACACTTCTTTCCCCATTTAACCGTTCCTCTATCTCTTATAGTTTCCGAGATCCCCATAGAGAACATCGAAAAAAACTCACCCTATATAATAATTAATTAATGAAATTTTTCAATTGGTGTAGCACACAATAATTGGATTTATAGATTCATTTTACGGCCTATTTTACTATAGTGACAAATCCTCTCTAAAGAATTAATGGTTAGAGAATTGTATTCTATAATGTGTATTGCAAAACTTTTCTTACATTAAAAATTACTGTTTTTACATGTTAAATCCCTATAAATACAGAAACATTTGACACAATTTATATATAATCACGCTTTTTGCTTGAATCACTTGAACTATGTACCGATTTCATAGGCTTCACACTGACTTCCAGGTATGTTTTAATGTAATAACCAAACTCTATGCATAAATGCACTTAAATTATTTAAAAAAAAAACATAGATATTTGAGAGTCTTGCATTTTATAAATCACTGCCACAATTGTTTCACCATACAGTGGCAGGCAGGTTAGTCCTCCATCTTCCCGATGAAGCCACTGTGGTGGAAATAAATGTTTCAATGAGTTTACAAAATAAAGCAAAACTCTTAAATATTCGTGTTTTCATTAGACGTGCGTTTCGCCAAGTAACAGTCTCAATTTATTCGAAAAATGTATTTTTATTGGAATATGCCAATTTAAGCTATATATATGTATGACTCTTACATTCTTTTGCTAAAGTTTCTCCACATAAAACTTTATAAATATGACCTCCTTCTCTTGCTTCTAAAAATCTCACTCACTTTTCTTCCTTTCTTTCAGTTGCTTATTATTTTACCACTGCTGCTTCAAGTTTTTGTGTCTACTTCTTTTCTACGATTTTATTACCTAAACTACTTATGTTTTACTAAATGTTTCCTATTCCCATTAAAAACTATGTCTGCAGACAGTGGATGAACCTAAGGTATGTTATAATTTAGTTTTCTGGGTGGAATAAACATAAAACATTACAATTTGTTTTGGTGTAAAAGAATCTTCAAAAAAGAGATTTGTTTTTAATGATAGAGAATTTTTTAGATGGGAAAAGAATTCTATAATTCTCTAGTTATAGAAATTTGTTTTCAATGACGTTTGAAATTATTTCCAATTTGTTCATTAAAATTATCTTCACATAAGTCAAAAACCAGTAAAAAAAATTAAAAATCTAAAATCATGGCTGAAATCTAATTCAACGTTAACTTTGTCATCAATTTTGGTTGAACGTTACATTGAATCTTAAGAATGAGTGGGTGAAAGTATTTACCAAATTCGAACAATTATTATTATCAATAATAATAAAAAACATTAAAAAAACAATTAATGGTGCTTTAGTGTGACGGGGGCGATCCTTTAAAGTAACAAGCTCATTTACACACACACAAATACACAAATGACACATGGCGGAAGGACCACGTGGTCGATAGCCTAACACTACTACTACTACTAAAAAACAACTCTTTCTTTTCCAATCAATTGAAAAAAAAACAAGTATTAAAATTTAGTATTCAATTCCTATTTATAATGATAAATATATAACAAACGAAACACTGTTTACCTTTGTTTGTATTACCTGAGACTTTATTTATTTATTTATTTATTTAACTTGACATTTTAAAACTTCTACTTTTTAATTTTTTTGCATACATCTAGTTTGAAAATGACGAGTTTAAGTTGTCGAAACTATAATCACTAAATATACAACCTCTGACAATAATGTTCGGTGAATACAGTCAGAACAGCCGATCTGGCAACACTGGCGAAACAAAACGCGCTGCACCTGCGTAGTGGCAGGTTTTTTTCATCTCCTTCCACCGTTGTTCAGTTTAGCATCGTTTGTGGGACATATAAGACTTGTTTTACAAAGTGGTTTATTTAGTGAGTTGGTTCTTAACTGAGAACAGGAAAATGAACGACCAAAAGATCAATTTAGAGTTTTCTTTTAAGCTCGGCAAGACACCAAAAGAAACTCATGCGATGCTGGTAAGTGTTTATGATGATCAAGCAGTGTCCCTGAAGTGTGTGTACGAGTGGTTAGCCCGTTTTCGAGAAGGCCGGGAAAGTGTTTCTGACAACCCCCGTAGCGGAAGACAGACGACCTCCGTCAGTGACGAAAACATGAGGAAATTACTCAAGGGAGAGAGTCGATTAACTGTGCGCATGATAGCTAATGAACTGCAGATTAATTGTGAATCCGTGCGATACATCATCATCCAGAATTTAGGGATGAGAAAAAGTGTTGTCGTCTTGTGGCACATGATTTGACTGACGATCATAAGCAGGCACGTTTAGAGTCTTCACAAGATTTTGTCTAAACGGCGGATGAACTGTATTGTCACTGATGATGAGTCCTGTTGTCTCAGGTAACCTGATACGAAACGGTAAAGCATGGAATGGCGTTCTCCTGCATAACCTTGTCGGTAAAAGGTCGGAGCAGAAGAATCACCCATAAAAACAATGCTTATCACTTCTTTCGATAGTCAAGGCATTATCCACAAGGAATTTCTACCTGAGGGAACGACGATTAATGCTCCAAGGTATATTGAAGTTTTAAACCGTTTCATGAAACGCACAACAAGGTTCAAGGTTTTTTCTTCACGAAAATGCTCGCCTTCACACAACCAATATCGTCAAACATTTAGTTGAAATTCAACAGCGACGATACTCGTCAGTTGTCAATCCTCCAGACTTCCTATTTATCGACTCAAACTCATTTTTAAATGAAAGAGATTTAACGATATTTCTGACACCTAATGAAACGTAATGAGGCTTTTGAACTTCATGTCAAAAGAAGTCTTCTTGAAGAGTTTCCAGGATATGTATTTCGAAGGACAGTAAGGTAACTTTCGTTAAAATTTCATCTACATTAATGTTCAGGTCTATTAATGGAACTTTATTGTCAGAGGTTGTAGTTTCAGTTATACAAATTTTAAAAGTTTAAGTTGTAAATTATGATGTATAACAAAGTAGAAGTCTCCACCGTTAACTGCTTGATAAATATATGTTTATTAGTGGTAGAAGTCTTTAGTTATGCTTCTTTCGCAGCGTTTTTGTGTATAAATGAGCTTCTCATAAATGAGCTTACGTATATACAAATTCGGTGTGTGGGTGCCGGAAGCTATGGTGCACTTCGTGGCGTCGTGGATCGGTGGCCGACCTCCTTCTCGGGCGTCGAGGGCAGTGGTTATAATACTGTCGGTATTATGGCGTAGCGGTCGGCACGTCGCCCTCTGTTGGCGGGCGTCCTAATCGTGTGCGTCATGCGCGCCGCTCTTGTTCCGTCGCCCTCTGTTGGCGTGGCGACCTACTCGCGAACCCGGGCTCCCACAACTTCAATTGTTATTTATCTTTTGGTTTATATATAATTGTCTTAAAAAATAATCTGCCATTCTTAATCTGTCACCTATAAACTGTATTTACTATTTATTGTCATTTTAAAGTGCTTGAAGAAATTAAAACTTGTGTTTTATAATTTTTCATCTGTCATCTGTCACCTATTATCTACCATCTGTTATTTGTTATTGACATTAATTATCTTTCATTTATCATTTGTCATCTGTTATTTGTTAGCTGTCATCTGTAATCTATCATGTATCATTAGTTATTTACTACATGTTATATGTTAGATCTCATCTGTCATTTGCCATCTGCCGTCATCTGTCATTTGTCATCTGTCAATTATTATTTATCATCTGTTATCCAGTTATTTGTTAAATAGCATTAGTAATCTTTAATTTATCATTTGTCATCCGTTATTTATTACCTGTCATCTGTCATCTATCATGTGTCAGTTAGTTATCTATTAACTAACTACAATCTTTCACCCATCTTCTACATACATAGAGTTTTATCATTAATAATCATTTATTATTCCAGAAAGAATGAGTAAATGCATTTATTGGTTTTTAGTAGTAGTAGTAGTAGTGTTTGACTATCGACCACGTGGTCCTTCTGCCGTGTGATTTGTGTGTGTGTAAATGAGCTTGTTACTTTAATGCACCAGCACCGTCGTGTATTGGTTTTTAATTTGAGGCTTTGATGGTCCTGGTTATTTCATGAAACATTGTTGTCGTGTTTTTATTTACGGAGTAATTGTGGATATAATAGGTTCTTTATAAAAAACATGCTTTAAATTTTATATCTCGTTTATTTAAGTAGAAAATAATTGAGCAACATGTGTGGACGTAAATAAATTAAATAAGTTAAATAAGACACACTCCTCGCATTCATTCATTTCAAGATGCATAGGCGGCTTGAGCGATGATCCGAAGCGCCGCCAGCGCCTCCGTGGCGGTCGGCCGAATTAAATACGCGGGCAGCACAAAACCGTGCGCTCCCGAGTCCCTCAGTTCGATCGTGTAGGAGTACTTGATGCCCTTCGAACCCTTCGCCCAATCGTCCGATCCTCCTGAGGCTGGGTAGAGTGTACTTCCCGCCGGTCCGACCGTGTAGTTAGGACCTTGTGCATTCCTTATTGCCTAAAATTAAAAAAATAAAATAATAATTTAAACGACCTAAAGGACTTTAATACATTTTATTAAAAACAATATATACGATATATTTATTTGTTAATAGTAATCCCAAAGGTGGTTTAATAATAAGGAATAAAAAAGGAAATCAACGTTTTGTTGATTAATTATGTTGGATGCTCTTTCGAAACAAAGTAAATGAATTGATTAGAAAAATTAAATTATAGTTGGATTTTCACATTTTTTCTCGTTAAGTTTCGTTCTTCTGGGTTTCTGGTAAAAAAATAAAGTTGAGTGCAGTGCCTCAATGATGTTTGCTTATAGTTTGAAAGCAGAAGACTTAATGATTTAGAATTACTATGATATAGGGGGAGCCGAAGAAATATTCTAAAACCGTAAAAAACAAAATCGGTTTTTATTCAAAAAAACATTTCTCGTGAACTCTGCTGCTACTGCTTTTGCTTGTAGCCAAAATACCAGACTTCTCTTCATTACCAGATGGCTTTTTAACTCTAGAGGCGATTCGCCCTTCTTTCAGGGTGAAAAAGATATCTGGGTTTTCAAAGTAGGCAGTTAAGTTGTTGTGGTTCGAATTTCAAGAAAAAGAAAACTTATTGTTCGAAAAAACCTTTTTTTTACTGGTACAGTGATGGAGAAAAAATATTTAAGAACACCGAGGGGTAGGACGATCTAGTCTATTGTTCTGATGTTTCGAAGGAAGAAGCAAATTTAATATCCCCTACTAAAAAGAGGAATTAGTGATTTTTATATAATACCCGAATAAAAAGTATTCGTCGTTTTTCGCCACAAGCCGGTTTATCCCGATTATCTCGAACAAACATTTGCAAACAAAATACTGTTAGTGAATGAAGGGCCCAGGAGTGGTTTGCCAAATTTTGCAACTGGTGGAGCAAGACCGACGCGCAAGCTGTCGCAAAATAGCGGAGGAACTAAACCATATGATAGTTTGGACTCATTTGAAGAAAGCAGGCTACAAAAGGAAGCTCGATGTTTGGATACCACATGAATTAGCGGAGAGAAGTTTAATTGATCGAATTACCATCAGTGATATGTTGTTGAAACGAAACGAAATCCGCCCATTTTTGAAACGAATGATTACTGGTGATGAAAAATGGGTGATCCAATGCAAGAGATCATGGTCAAAGGCTGGCGACCCTCTGCAAACAACTTTAAAGCCTGAATTGACGACAAAAAACCTTCTGACTGTTCGGTGGGACTGGAAGGAAATTGTCTATTATGAGCTGTTGCAACCTGGCGAAACTATCAATTCGGTCCTGTACTGTGCACAACTCGACCGTTTGAACAAAGCAATCAAAGAAAAGAGACCAACAGAAAGGGAGTTGTTTTTCATCATGACAATGCACGCCCACACACATATTTGATGACTCAGAATAAAGTGACGAAACTTGGTCTCTCTGGAAAAACTCCCTTGATGGTAAAAACATGGCCGACCGAAGCGCCGCTGAAAATGATTTGGCCAAGTTTTTCCCCGATAAACCACAGGAGTTCTACACCAATGGAATTATGAAATTACCAGATAAATGACAAAAGGTCAAAGATAATAATGATCAATATGTAATTCATTGAAATTGATTTCCAATAAAAAAATGTCTACGAAAAAAACGTTGAGACTTTTTATATGACCCAATTTTTATTCGTTCGAAAGTAACCTTAAAGTTAGCCACCGCCATGGAATCCAGTATGTATCTAAATTAGCTTGGTGCATTTAAAAGAGTATGGTTTTCCTTTTGAACAAAAAAAAAATGCTGACCACAGTCGGTCAAATTGCGGTTATTTGGTTTTTATCATGAAAATTGGTCAATTGAAACTCAACATGAGATCAAATAAGATAAATAATAATGTCCTAAAGGAATATAGTTTAAACAAAGCACGAATAATAAGGTTGGGAATAGTTTGGTTGACTCAGAAAAGTATTGTTATCTCTTCTGTATATAAAATTAGGCTGTCGCAAAGTAGTTTTCTAAGGATATTCCAAAAGAATGCAATTGTTTCTTTAAATTCTTTAAATACTTTTGCAAAATAAAAGGTGTCTCAAATTGATCTGACATTTTAAATTGCGCGCCATTTTTTTTGTGGCGAACATGGAGTATTAATCTTTGACAACTGGCATCAGGAAGTATTGAGGTCTAGTTATGAATAATTACACGATCGAGAAACGCCTAGAAATTGTGAAAATTCATTAAAGAAATGGTGAAAATTTTGCAGAGACGGTTCGAAAAGTCCTTACGTCTTTTGGTCATCATAACATGCCATATCACAACACTGTGGTGCATTTAATAAAACAATTTGAGGTTAGAGGTTCAATTCTAACCTCGAAAAGCAGTGGTCGGTTGAAAATATGGCCGCAGTGAGTGCGAGTGTAGACGAATGTCCTTCAATCTAAGCCATCGTGCTTAGCAATTGGACGTTTGAAGAAGCCCTGTACAGCGAATTTTGACTAAAGATCTGCATTTGCATGCCTACAAGATCCAATTGATCAAAAACCTGCAACCAGCAGACCATACATAGCGCCGTACATTCGCCAATTGGATAGGGGAGCATCAACAAATCGATGGTGATTTTTCGAGGAAAATCATCTTCAGTGATGAGGCGCATTTTGAACTTACTGGCTACGTGAATAAACGAAACTGTTGAATTTGAGGAACCGAAAATCCTCAAGTGATCCAACAGCTTCCCATGCATCCATCACGAGTCACTGTTTGGTGCGGATTTTGGGTTTGGAGTAGTGATTGGGCCGTACTTTTTTGAAAATGCTGCGGGAGATGCGGTTACTGCCAATGGTGTTCGTTATCGTGACATGATAACCAATTTTTTATGGAATGAATTAAACGGCATGGACTTGGAAGACATATTATTTCAACAAGATGGTGCAACTGCGAACGAAACAATGCAGTTATTGCAGACAAAGTTCCAGGGTTGGGTTATTTCGCGCCGCGGCGATGTGAATTGGTCACCAAGATCTATCTGACGCCATTAGACTTCTTTTTTGGGGTTTTCTGAAAGGAAAAGTGTATGCCAATGATCCACAGATCATTCCGGAGCTCAAGGAAGAAATTAGACGCACCATTAATGAAACTAGCCCGCAATTATGCCAAAATGTAATTGAAATTTTGTCAAAAGAATGACCATTTGAAAACAAGGTCGAGGATATTGTGTTCCACACATAACCTCCATGTTTGTACCTTATATTAAATATTCGTACTTTTCCAATAATATAAAATGTTTTATTAATAAATTAAAATGTCAGTTCATTTTGAGACACCCTTTATTACCAAAATTATCCGAAACTAAATTGAAAATGTGGATTCAAATGTTTGTAAGTAATATGGAAGTGGTAACGGATTATTTGGCAGTTCTTTTAGTTTTTTCTGATAATTTTGTCAAGTGTATATTTTCTAAAATTGTGTTCGGTTCTTTGCTATTATCGCTTTTCATGGTTTGTTTTGTAAATGTGATTATGTTCAGAGTGCGCCAACGTCAAAATTTCCTAATTCTGTAGAGGTCGTATCGTTGGTTTGCGAGAAGCTGGCTTTTCGATTAGAGAAATTGCTAATCGCCTTAACCAAAACCGTGCGTTGTGGTCAGGCATATATTAGAGGGGAGCAGAAGAGTCGCGGAAGAAAAAGAAGAACATATGAGATTCAAGACCGCCATCTTTGATTTATTGCAACAAGAGATCGATTCTTCAGTACCAAATCAATTGTCGATTTATGGCTAGCTAACGAAGGTCATTCTGTAACCCTTCGAATGATTTGCCGCGGAATCAGAAATTTCGGCTTTCAATTCTCTTGGTCTTACAACTAACGGCTCAAAATCGACAGTAACTTTTGGAGTGGTGTAGATTTCGACTGCACTAGAACTTAGGTTGACATAGGGTGATGTTTAGTGATGAATCTCGATTCTGTTTGGGGATGCATGCTGTTCGTAAGAGGGTAAGACGATGACGTGGGGATCGTTGCAATATTGAATATTCTGTTCCTGTGCATCAAACTGTAGGGATTGTGGTATAGGGTGTTATAACTTTTGGAAGTAGGTCTCAATATGTAGGTGTTATCAACGTTTCTTCAACAGTTGGAAGACCCACTTTTCCAGCAAGACAATATCCGTCCCCATATTGCAAGAGTTTCTACTGACCGATTTGCGGAGGATAATTATAGGGAAGCGACTAAAGAACTTGTAGCATTGTCCGCTGACACTGCAAGCTATTTAGCATGAATTATAGGTTGCTTGGGATATAGTACCTCAAGAGATTATCTACCACATGCTTGAATCGATTCCACGAAAAACAAGAGCCATTGGAGACATCTGGAGAGATTCAACTAACGAAGGAATATCCGTTCGATCAGTTTACCGGTGAATTCGATCAGTTGTTCTCAAGTCGTACCATTCTTTTCTTTGTTTGCCCTTAACTACTCGCCATAAGAGGTGCCGTCTGGAATGGTGCAATGAGAGACTACAATAGGTCGATCAATGGAGGCAGGTTATCTTTAGCGATAAATCGAGATTTTGTTTGTTTGCCCACGATGGTCGTAAAATAGTTAGACGTCGCCGTGGAGAACGAGGAAATTTACAGTTTGCAATGGAACGCCATACAGCTCTTACACACGGAGTGATGGTATGGGGGGCGATCGGTTATGGAAGTAAGTCTCCTCTTGTGTTCATTCCAGGAACATTAAACGCAAATCGCTACATTAACACACTTCTAGAATCAACATTAATGCCCTATCTGAGAAGGTTGGAAAACCCCATTTTCCAACAGTATAATGCAAAGCTGCATACAGCTAGGGTTACTATGGAATTCCTGAAACTAGCTAATGTTGATTTACTTCCATGGTATTCTCGTTCTCCAGACCTATCGCCTATTGAACACGTGTGGGATACATTTGGCAGAAGACTGGGTCATCTTCAGCCACCCCCACTCACTTGACCTGATATTAGGATGCGAATTCAAGAAGTTTGGGATGCAATCCCTCAGGCTGACACTGACCATTTGATTTCTAGTATGCCTAGGCGAGTTGCTGAGTGCTCCAGAAATCGTGGAGGTGCAACTCATTATTGAAATTAAAGGAAAAGTTACCATGATTTTTTGTTCAAATTTTAATCATTTCTTAGTGTGGATAATTTACGTATTATCTGAAATTTTTATAAAAATTGAGCCACGAATTCTTGTTGTTCTTTTGCTTATTACAATGAATGGCAAATAAGCTTAGATTGCTTTCAAAAATATCTGCGTGATGACAAGGATTTTCTGGACAAATTTAAATAGTGTTAAATGATGTTTGATTTACTCACATATTGATTTTTATCCTCTAATAATAAAAAACAATTTTTAAAATTGTGTGAATGATGTTTACTTACGTTTGCTGCCTTCTGAGCGACCTGCAGCAAATCCTTGTAATCGGTGGTGATGACTCTGTCGTAGCCCCAAGGGAACAGGATGTATTGTCCGTAGGAGTGGAACGAGACGTAGCCCTTCCAGTTGATTTGGTTCGTATCGAAAAAGTTTCTAATCGCTGAGGTCTCTGGTTCAGAGAACGGAGCTCTTCCTCCGAAGGTTTCTTGGCACGGGTTCCTTCCACTTCCTTTACCACCCCATTTATATCTATACAAAAAAGGATATATGGTATTATCCCCAAGCACACGATTACAGACAAATGATTAATTATCGAGTAGTACTGTTTTGACAAAGGATAATTAGATGCAAACTTTAAATGACAACTGTAAAAAGCTTCGACATAAATAATTTTAAATATTTACGTATAATTATTATTGCAGATGTCTTTAAGGGAGGTTTTGTTAACCTTGGATTAACCAAAATAGCAGACATCATTATTATTTATATGACTAGTCTCTATCTCATTAGAGAGGTCAAAAACTGATCGATTAAGGTACATTTTTTGTAATGAATGATTTTGAAATATAGATAATTTGGAATTTGAAAAGATTATTTGACCACATTAATTGAATCGGGGTACAGACCTACCTTATAAATAATAATGTTACCTGTTATTTTGGTCATTGATAATTTCTAAGGGTCAATTACTTGTTGATTCTTTAAACGTACCCAAAATTCCTATTTAAATCAACACCAGCACACTGTCCGGATCCAGCCCTGTTCTTCCTCCACAGCCTATCCGTGGTGTGCGAGTACTCGTAACCGTCCGGATTCGCCACGGGCAAAAAGTACCAATCCATGTTCTGTATTTCGTCAGATTCCGATTCCATGTTCAGCACGAAGTGATTGATGATGTAGGTGACGGTCGCCGGGGAGATCCACTCCCTGGCGTGCATACCGCCATCAATCCACATCGCCTTGTTGCCCGGATTACCGTTGGAGATCTTGAGGATCTTTATTGGTCTTCCGTGCACGCTGCTTCCGATCAGCTTCACGCTGCAGATCTGCGGGTAGGTTTGGGCCAAGTAGTCCAGGTAACCGTGGATGTCGGTGACGCGATGGTACGACGACCAAGACATTCGGTGACCTAATTCAATCAATTGATTAAGATTGGAAATTGTGAGGGTGTTGTAACGTAGATCATTTACATGTGCAACATTTAGAACATACACAAAGGATTACGTGTTGTAGCGTGCATAACATTTGTGATAAATTTTTATTCTATGGTGTAGTGTTTATGAGGTTTGCTACTAAAACGTGTTAAAATACTTTAGGCTTTTGTAGAAAACTAAACTGCTTTCATAGCTGTACTATTTGTAGTTACTTTTGTATAATTCAATAACTAATGGTATTAGCCAGAATAGTTGTTTCAATGTGATTTGATTTGGTGTCTTAGTAAGTTTAAAGATTTACGAAATGTTATCGTATTTTTAAATGATTGGTTTGCTACTTTTTAAATTAATGATTCATTGTAAAAAATGAGAAATTGTAGACGAAGAGTTGGGTTATACCGCCAACAATTAAGAAATATACCTATATAGAAAGCACTAGGATGAATATGAATGAACTCATTAAGAATAATCAACAGTAAAAAAATAATTCTGTCGATCATAGTAAATTGATAAGTAAATAAAAATAAAAACATATAAAACAAATTGTTTAAATATTTGAATACATCCAACAATAATGCAACATATGGTTCAAATATGATAAAAGCCGATACGCAGGCAATTCCTCTGATAATCGCTAGTGGCGTTAGGTAATTGGTATGTCAGTGCAATAAACCCTCAATTTTAATGATCGCCGCTCATCGCGGGAGTGCGTGGGCTTTATTTGTTGTGCTATAATTGGAAAAGCGTTATCGAATCAACATATTATTATTAGGCTCATCGTATCTATTGAAAAGTGGAGTGCGTTTTTTTTTAATACATAAATGGCAACACAATGGAACATGCGAGACGTGCATACAAATGCAATCACGAGTAAAAAATAAACTGGCCATGCACATACATATGAATTGATTAAACAGGATATCCACAACATGATTTTTTTACGGACCCCAATTCGCCTCCGGCCACATTTCTAGTCTGTTCCCTAAGGAAGTCAGCCCCATCCAGGCTGTCAGATAGCGCAGCGGTAATTTCCTCGCTATAAAGTTGTTGTTCTTTTTAAATATATTCAAATTTTTATTAACTACGTGGAAATACTACGCACCTTGTCTGATGACCAGTTCTTCGTCGTCTTCCTGTACCGGAGGGTTTTCTTCGTCGATATTTTTCTGCACGTCCTCGATGACCACTTCGTATGGGATCAGGTTTCGTTCGAGTTGACTCCTCACCACTTCCTTTGATTTTCCTCGTACTAAGATGTCGAACGCTGTCACGTTTCCACCCCACATCGAGATATCTGTAATTGTTTAGAGGATTTTAGTTTAAAAATTATTACATAAAACTTCTATGATTATTTGTTTATACTACCAGTTAACAAATATTGATAAGACTTCTGTCATTTATAGCTCTTTTATAAGGAGTTTCAATAAATTGTCTTATTATTTAAAATTCGTTTGTGAATTAAAAAAAAATTAATCTTCCAAGATTTTTTTTTTAAATGTTGGTTAGAATAAAATTGATAAATTAATGGAAAATAGGCCTAAATTAAGGCTAAAATAATGGTAAATAGAAAGAATGAGGGACTCTCACTATCTACCAGAAAAAAGGGTTAGAGTGGAAGACCGTCGTAACTGCATGAACTCCGCCCAGCTTCATCCTTTAAAAATGTTTGTATGTTTTATATAATATTTGTATTTTCTTATGTATTCTGTTGGAAAGGAAGCTAAAGACTAATAAACAAAGTTAAACATAAACTTGTTTGATAATGATTACCGTGTAATCGAAACTAGTCACGAAAAGTGTAATAAAAAGTTTCCTTTATTTTTAAACATAAAAATATTATTAAAAAAAGAAAATACAATTAAAAATGTCTAAAAAATCATTTTTAAATATCGTTAATAAGTATAGTTTTATAAAGAAAACAAATGTTTTTGAAATTTAACAAGAAAATACAACTGAAAAGTGTCTAAAAAGTTAATTTGTGCAAAATATAGTAATGAATTATAAACAGTAGATTTACAAATAAAAAATAACAATTACAAATAGCTGAAAAATTTTACAAAAAATTGCTTGAATATAAAACGTTTATTAAAAGTAACAATCAAAAACTTTAAAATCCTGTTTTAAGATTTAGTTAAAACAGTTGATTTTTCTTATCAATTGAAGACTTTTTTAAAACAAGTGGAAAACTTTATGAAAACAAAATTGATTTTTCGAAACTTTTCTACAAACAATTAAAATTTCTCATTAAAATTTTTTCAAGTTTTGTTTATTTTGTAGTCTTGAATTGCATTTCTTAATGTTTCACTGTTTTAAAATCTTTAGAAATGTCTGTAAAATAATTTAAAACCTGCGAAAAAACTGTTATCAAAAATATTATTTTATATAGTCTCCATATAAAAAAAGTTCAAAAATCGATAAATTGATTTTCAGAATTTTTACCACAAACAATTAAAATTTGTCATAAAAAAACAATTTGAAACATTTAACGTTTACGATGACGCGGGCTTAGTTAAAAATAATGTCTTCATAAAGTTTTTTTTTTGTAGTTTTCTCGGCGAAAAATTTAATATTCTATGCAAACGTCCTATTTTTTTAAATAATTACAGAAATACAAATACAACATTAAATTAAAATACAAAATAGTTGAAACTTTACCAAAAAAAATAATAACAAAAGATATCTTGTTAGAAAATGATTAAAACATTAAAGAATAATTGAAAATTTAGGAAAAAATATTCCGAGAACTCTTTAAAAATTTAAAAATTCACTTAAAACAGTTGAAATTAAAAAAAAAACAATTAAAGACTTCTTAATTATTTTAATATTTAATTTTTTAAGTTTTGTTTATTTTGCAGTCTTGAATTGCTTTTTTATGTTCCACTATTTTTAAGTAAATTTTACAACAGGTGTAATTTTTCTTAGTTGTTACTGAAGATTTAAATTCTTTAGAAACCTCTGTAAAATACTTTAAAATCTGCGAAAAAACAGTTATCAAAAATATAAAAAACTGAAGACTATTTTGTGGAAATAGTAGAAAACTTTAAGGAATGTAATATAAAAGTTGTTTTAATCTGGCCTTTAACCAAACTACAATCGAAATAATGATTTTCAGAATGTTTACCACAAACAATTGAAATTTGCCATAAAAAACAGTTTAAAAATTTTTAAGTTGTAGCTTACGACGACGCGGGTTTAGTTAAAAATAATGTCTTCGTAATGTTATTTTTTGTTTGAAGTCTTTTCGTCGAAAATGTTCTATGCAAACGTCATCTTTTTTTAATAATAACAAAAAAATTCTATAAAATAACTTGAAAATTGTTTAAAAAGTAATTGGAATTTAATTAAAAATTTATTGGAATTTAATTGTTGAAAAAAAAAAAAAATTAAAGACTTCAAAAAAGGTTAAAAATAATAAATAATATAATTAAACTACAAAATTTTTAAAATTTTACAAGAAAAACTAATAAACGATATTTTTTTAGAAAATGATTGAAAACTTAATGAGAAGAAAATTAAATAATTTTTTTTTTTGTAAATTGAATATAACTTAAAGAATAATTGAAAATTTGTGAAAACTATTTAAGATTTTTTTAAATCCACTTAAAACAGTTGAAATTAAAAAAAAAACAATTAAAGACTTCTTAGAGGAAATAGTCGAAAAAATATCTGAAAGTTGTTATAATTATCTGGAATTAAACCAAACTCTAATCGGAAAATTTATTTTCAGAAATTTTACCACAAACAATTGAAATTTGTTAAGAAAACAACAATTACAAAATTATTGCAGTTGTAACTTACAATTGACGCGGGCTTATTTCAAAATGATGTTTACATAATTTCAATTTTTTCGTTCTTTATTTCTCGAAAGTCCTTTGTTTTACGGAAATGTGCAATTTTTCTAATAATTACCAAATTATTATGATATGATTTTTAATTTAATTAAACGTTATGAATTTTTAAAACTTGTCAGTTTTATTGGAAGTCTTGAATTGTTTTTTTTAATAAATTTGCACAAACACAAATAACACGGCGGAAGGACCACGAGGTCTAGAGCCAAACACTACTACTACTACTACTAACAATTATAAACTTAAAATAAACATTTGTTGTAAAATATATGGTAGAAAATTGAAAGATAAAAACATTTGAAGGTGAAAACTGCACTAAAACAAAATTAAAAGAACAAAATAGTTGGAATTACAAAAATAATAATAATAAAATATTTAAAAGTTTATTTAAAAATAAATAAAACTCTTATTTTTATATTACTTTAAGCACTTTAAATTTTACTTAAAAACGGGTAACATTTACAAAAACAGAAAAACAAATAAAGACTTCTTAAGAAAAAATAATACCAGCACTGCTTTAATTATCTAGAAGTTAATCAAGCTTCAATAAAAAAATTAAAGTTGGAACTTTCAACTATAAGGGCTTTCAACTATTTTGTTTTTAATTTTGGGTTTTTCGACGTTTTTACCTGTTTTTAGGTTAATTTTACATAAAGTTTGTTAAATTTGTTTAAATTGTTATTCTAATAAAATTCTACATCCAAGCTTAAGCCAATTATTGTTTTAGAAGGTCTTTAGTTGATTTTTCTGTTTGTAAATTTTTTGTAGTATAAATTTTCACATATAACTTATCTTTTTTCAGTTTTTTTGCAAAATTTCACTTGTTTCAAGCAGTTTAAAAAAAGTTTTCATTTTGTATTTACAAAAAAGCAAGTTTCCACTAAATGTTTAGTTAAATTAACTGTCAAAAACATAACTAATATAGTTCTCTCTTCAGAGGAATATAAGCCAAACTTGGCAAAAAAATCGTGGAACAACCTCCACCAAAGAGAACTTATGTGGCAGCAGTGCCATCAAAACAACACTAGGCAAGAGTGGAAGATCATATTTTTTATGAACTCGAGCCTTTCCATGTGCAATCAAAATTTTTGTAAGAAAGTATTATTATATATGTATTTTGAATTTTATTGTATAAGTACAATGGATAAATAAATACTATCTATCTATCTAAACTCCATATTCTTTAAGTAGTTTTTTTCGTTTTAGTTTGGTAATAATTTGGTAATTATTAAAAAAAACAAACTATTTTTTGCATAGATTATAGAATTGAAAATTTGCTTTAATTACCAAAATAGAATCGAAAAATTGTTTTTTGAAATTTTACTTTCTTGGGGTCTGGAGGACATAGCAGTATTCCCTCGGTAAAGATGTGTGTAATGAAAACCTACGACCTCTTCCTGCTGTCATCTGCAATGGTTGAATCTCTCCTGCTTCGTTCAGCAGTGCCTGACGGATTTCTGATAGATCGTAACTGCGATCTGGCTTCCATCTCTATAATCATCAATATCAGATCTTCCTTCATCAGAACCATCAAAATTTTTTCGGTTCCTCTCTATCAGCGCGCGTCTGCCGAGGACGGGTTCGTCGCTCACTTCACTTTTCTCGCTGTAGCCGCCTTGACTGATGAAATCTCTGAATCATAACCTATTCTGCTCGAGAGAAAGGACCTTGATCAGAGCATCTCCTTTTCAAAATAAAAGTGACTTCCGTCTCTTTTTTCACCTGGGAGATATTGTCTGTGTTTGAAGACTCTGATTTTGAGAAATTTATGTTACCTAAAATTACAGATTTCATTCTTTTTGGAACAGGGACTTGAGGTGTGGCAACCTGAGTGTACGGATTGCAGTCTAACCATCTCGATGCCAATTCCCAATTCTTGTAGATAATATAAAACGCCTCTGGTCCTAAATTATCATTCTGAAATTCCCAATTCTTGTAGATTATATAAAAAGCGTCTGGTCCTAAATTATCATCTGGATTTTTTTTTGTGTGCAACATCTTGCTTCCATTATAACCGCCAAAAGATCCTTACCACTTCCAATGATCAACCTTTTGAAATCTACGGGGATAATTATGTTTTGATATCCAACATTGTAAGAATACGGAAAAACTTCCCTCCAAAAAGCAATAGTCCTCAGAGGCCCGATCTGTGACAAATGAAACAAACCCTGTTGTTTGTAGTAAAGATGAATGTCAATCAGAACCTCGTGTATAAAATGAGATGCTAGCAAATATCCTGAGTGATAAAACAAACGTTGATAGTCTAGAGGATCTTCATTCGAATCCCTACAATCACAAGCTTCAAATTCACTCAAAGCATCCTCAAAGCATTTGTGCTTCCATGGGAAGAGAAATATAATGAGCCATTGGCAAAAGATACCAAAAAATAATTTCAATTTTTCAAAAAGAACAGTTAAAAAAGTTAAAACTTATCACGGGATTATTTAAAGTGATCTAAATTATTTTGGTAAAAAAAACTATTTTTTAATTTGCTAAAAAATCATTTGAAAACTTAAAAATTGACTTTAAGAATCTACTAAAAAAATTTTGGTATTTTGCTGAAAATAAAATTCAATATATACAGGGTGTCCCGTTAATGTGGGGAAATGGCTGGACCACCGATTCCTGGGGCCAAAATATGATGATTTAACCCAACATATCTATAACCAAAAGTTTACGGTTAAGCCGGAATTTGTCTTCAAAGTTCCAAAAGATTTTATTTCTTTTGTTTATAACAATTGTACGCTTTATTCGATTTGAATGAAATTTATTATAAATAACTACCATAATATAACACATTATTTCAGTTATTATGGACATAAAAATCAGTAGTACCACCACTTTAAAACTAAAATATTTTTTTATTGGTACATCCAATGAAAATTTAAAAAATACTATTTGAAAAATCATTTAATTTAAAAACTTTTTTGTCGCTTAAAAAATTTGATATCTTATACAGTTTTCCCATAAAAAAATAAAATAACAGCCAAAATATTATTTCCGCAAAAAGAGACAAACTAACTTAACAAAAGTAAACATACGCAGTATTCATTATGTATATTTATGGATTTTAGTGCCCTGCGAAGAAGTGAACTCTTCTGGTCTTCACATTTCAGTATATTTCCATATTTTGTAATAAAATTATTATAATATGTTTTAATGTAGTTACTTGAGTTACGTGAGGGTTTATTAAGTGTTATAAAATTTCGTTAGAAAGGAGTGCAGAGATTTAATAAATAAATAAATAAATACTTAAATAAGTTTAAAGAAAACTTGTGGTTTTTTGGTTTTTGTAATGCACTTAATATATTACACCATTTTTTAGTGGTAAAAACAACTGCAACATGTTAAAAGAAAGAATTTGCACATAACAACAATTAAAAAACATTTTTTGCAAATTTTACAAAACAATTTAAAGATGAATTTTACTCAAATAACAATTAAAAACTTGAAACAGACACGTTTTTTGTTGTTATTTTAGTAAAATTTATCTTTCCCAGTAGAAAATTAAAGGTTAAAAACAATTGAATATGAAAGCAAGTTGAAAATCGTAATAAATTTAAAAAAAAAATAAAATAGTTGTAATTTTACCAAAAATATATTATACAGGGTGTTCAATTTAAGTGTAGACATTGAAATATCCCGAAAACTACACATCGAATAAAAAAAATTATAATTAAAATTTGTTCGCCTCGGAGGGGGACATCTAATGATACGAAACTCGACCCACTACCCTCAACCCTCTAGGGGGTAGGGGTGAGAAATAGAAAAGTTAAATAGGAACCCCCATTTTTTGTACGGATTTGAATACTCAGAACGACGATGCTAGAATCGATAAAATTCAAAATTGGCAAAAATCGTTGAAAAATGGGAATTTCCTGAGAAATACGAGAGGGATCCGTAAAATAAGGTTCCCTATGTTAATGAGAAATAATGCGACGTAGTGTATCGAAATATTTCAATGTCTTCACCTAAATTGAACACCCTGTATATACAGGGTGTCCCGTCAATGTGGGGAAATAGTTGGAGCACATATTAGAGGGGCCAAAATATGATATCTATATCCAAAAGTTTACGGTTAAGCCGGAATTTGTCTTCATAGTTTCAAAAAACTTTATTTTTTTGTTTATAACAATTGAATGAATGAAATTTATTATTAATAACTACCATAATATAATACATCATTTCAGTTATTATGGCCATTAGTGATTGACAGGAAGTATAAAAATACAGTAGTATCATCACTTAAAAGCTAAAATAAGAGATAATAACAGTTGAAATGTTACAAATTAATGATTTGCGTGAAGTTTAATCTCTCTTTAAAAATGTTAAATATTTTAATTAACCAGGTCCAAACTTCCCTCTAAATATTGTTAGCTCTTTTCAATTTTGCTTTTGCTGTAGTCAGTCTAGTTTAGTTTAGTTCATTTACTTTACAAAATCTATTAAAAATAACCAAAAATCTTACATGAATATTAAACCACTAATAAATTTAGAGCATAGATCTTGAAGATACAGTTTCTCGAATCCTTCCACTAGACTATTTTACTTGTTAGTTGCTGATGAAACTTATAGGTCGATTTTAGCCACTGAGGCAATATTTTGGCCATTTTTGGCATATTTTTGGTCCAATTTTTGAAGATGTCTATTATTTTACGGACCTGTTTCAGTGTGACCTTTATTATTCACGCAGAAACACAAAAGTAATTTTTTGAAAAATTAAGAAGTCTTAAACATTAAAATAGTAAACAGAGAAAGTAGAAGTTGTGTAAAATTCAGTTTTTAAACTAAGAAAACCTTAGGCATGCTGAAATATTCTTGCTTTTTCTCCACTGAATTGAAAAAAATAAATAATTTGTGGTTAAAGTATAGTGAATTTTTCAATTCCGTTTAAGTAAGGATTACCACGTAGTAACGGTCGCAACCATTCTCTTTATTGCTTTTTCTACATTATGTATTAATTTACAGAAATGTTTGTCTTGGGAATTAATAAATTGAAGTTGGTTTAGATAATAATTTTTGTATTTTATATAATTTTTTAACGAATGTATTACTTTTTTTGGAATAAACGCATATATTTTTATGATATACAGGGTGACTGACGAAAAACCTTTGGTGCTGTATCTCGCTCATTTTTGATCCGATTTGAATAAATAAAACATCAAATTAAATTATTAAAATTTTTAAAAGACTTTATGAACTGTACTGATATTTTTTCTTGCATCCAGTTTTTGACAAAAGACGATCAACTTTTTTTTTTCAAATTGCACTGTATATATATTTTGTACTGATCCGTAAGGAGATTTTTATCTGAATCTAAATTTGTAAACGATTTATCCATTCATCAAACCAAAGTCGAGAAATTGAGGATTAACAAAAAAATTAAAAATCAAATACCCATAGTAAACAATATACAGAGCCTATTCCAAATGTCAAAAGTGACAGTGTCAGTCATTGGTACAATACTGCAATGATTTTTAATAATTTCATAATAAAAATGTTGCAAGATTTCAAAAACTGAAAAACGATTTCTGTAGAAGCACAAAATTCTAGTACAGTGTTTGAAATATTGCAACATTTTAATTATGAAATAATTAGAAATCGTTGCAGTATTGTATCAATGGCTGTCACTGTCACTTTTGACATTTAAAATAGGGTCTGTATATTGTTTACAATGGATACTTGACTTTTTATTTATTTTTTTAATCCTCAATTTCTCGACTTAAGTTTGATGTATGGATAAATTTGTCTACAATTTTATATTTAGAAAAAAATCTCCTTGCGAATCAATAAAAATATATATGCAGTGTAATTTAAAAAAAAATGTTGATCGTATTTTGTCAAAAACTGGGTGCGAGAAAAAATAACAGTTCAGATCCTATTAAAGTCTTTTAAAAATGGTTTAATTTGATGTTTTATTTATTAAAATCGGATAAAAAATAAGCGAGATACAGCACCAAAGGTTTTTCGTCAGTCACCCTGTATAATAAATTAATATTTGAATGCAAATTTTTATGTAGTTGTTTGTGGTTACTGTCGCTAGTAGTAAATTTTCAAGGGAACAATAATAAGTAATAAGTATTTTTTTGTTACATTTTGAATCAGGTAGATTAATTAAATATTCTTGTTTGTTATTGTAATTGTTTATTACTGGTTTTAATAAGTCGTCGAGCAAACATAACATACTTTTCAATGTTTCTTTACACCACTTTTCATGGGTAAAAACATATAAACAAAGTTTATGATGTATCGCTAACTATAGTTTCGACCTTCTCAGGTCATGACCTGATAATGGACTGACTACCTACCACATAGTATCGGTCGCCACCATCTTTATTAAACCAAGTCTTATAATTGGAATATAGAGTGCAATAATATACATTCTAATATTGATAAAAGCAGAAAACACTGGTGGAGTTCATTTCAGAAAATATTCTACCATTGTTTCTTCAGTAGATGCATAATTATTAATTATATAATAAATATGTTTCTTAGATTTTGTTTTTGTTTTATGTTAAAAATATTTTTATACTACATTTTAAAATCCGTTCATGATAAATTTGTTGTATAATGGAATAAAACTAGTCACAATGAAAATTATATCATGACAATTTATATAATTTTTTATTCTATCCCAACATTTTCACACGGAAATATTAATTAGCTTAATTCTAATAAATTTATTTCGTTATAAGTTATAAATAGTTTAAATAAGTGATATTTTCGAAAAATAATTTTTTAAAATTGTGTAAAGGTAAGAATATTGATTTATTTCCCAATAAATCAATGAGCCATAGAGCAGTTTTGATTAATTTGGATCTCATTGGCATCGCAGTTCAAAAAATTCTGATTTTAAAATTCCATTTATTAATTAATGAGTTATTTTTGCAACAAATTAATAAAAGAGTATCATTTCAGTTAACAATAATATTACCTGCGCTGTATTAGCGTAAATATAAATTCTATCAAATTACTACATTTAATTATGACTTTGAATTACAGCAAATATTTTATATTTTTTACAGTAATTATAGCTTGTAGTCGAAACTATGGTCACTGTAAAAACTATAAAGTATAATGGTAAAAGTCACCATGTTTTAATTGCAAGTTCATCAAGTGGTAAACACCTTTACCATATTTAAAAAAAATATAATGTATTATGTTAAGATATTACTCACCCCGATTATCCCTCAACTTTCCGATCACCTTTTTCTTCTCCTTGGTCTCGGCGACGACCCGCCACAGCTGGCTGCCCTCGTAGGAAACCCTCTCCAGAGGCAGCACCTCCTCCGTCTTCTCGGCGGGCACGATCTTCGCCTTGGTGCCGTTCTCCAGCACCTCGAACGTGGGCTCATCCTTGTCCTTCTTGGTGATCTCCTGCGGGACCAGGCCCTCGGTGACGTCGAACTCCGGCTCCTCCACCTCGGCCGCACCGGGGTAGGTGCGCACGCTTCCCGCCGCCAGGAGCACGACAAGAACCGCAAGAGTCTTCATGGCGTTATCCGGAGGAATCGACCGCCGCCCGCTTATATATCCTCAATATCTGACCCAGATCGATCAACGGTACATCCACACACTTACAGAACACGCACCGAGTCGCTCCTCACCTTTTGCCAATTTCAGAGCGCCAATAGATTATTTAATTAATCTATTGGTTATCTACGTTTATCGTGCTAATTGATAGGTAAACATCAGGTTCATCGGTCCGACAAGAAAATATTCGCGCATTCCTCCCGCCGCTTGTTTGTTTTTGGTCTAAATGTATTCCGTCCTGGAAAAGGTCATTTTTCAATTTGCATGCAGGGGTTTGCATTAAAATGCAAACAAAGACCAATCAACGCAGCGAACTCGCAGTAATTAACGCCTGACTGGTTTGTTTTGTTTCGATTTGTGTTACGCTTGAATTAAAAAGAATAATTTGAGATTAAGGTCTTTACTTTTTGCACTTTTGGGCAGTTTAGATTAAAGTTGCATTAAACTTATTATAAAATAAGAAAAAGCGTCTAGCATCGCAAGAAGTGTAATGGAATGTTACTAGAAGAAAGTCAGGGTTTGAGTGGACCATTTTGAAAAAGAGTGAACTGCGCCCAGGATTCTTATAACCGAAATTATTTGTACGTTCTTTCTTTTTTAATTTTGTAATTAACTTTTCGGAATATAATGTATATAAGAATACTAAAGTATTAATAAATAAATAAAGAGAGAATTGCATCTTTACACATTTTTTAGTGGAATTGATTTTATAAATGATTAATTTCTCACATAACGCCTTTTATAAAAGAGTAATTGTATGTATAATATAATAATTTTTCAAATCTGTGTTAAGTTTAGTTATATCAAAGACGAGAACAGAGAGCTAACCAATATACAAAATCTTGGGCTAACGCATTTCAAAGTGCTTCTAGAGTTTGAGGGGGATGTTGCGAATTAAGGGGTCTTCAGCCCATGAAATCCCACACATGCTCAATTAGAGATAAATCTGCTGACCTCGGTGGCCATTGCAACAAATTGATTTCAGCGTGTTCAAAGAAGTTCATTGTGGCTTTTTCAATTAGTGGGCGAGTATTATCCTGCTGAAAAGTTGGATTTGGCAATGTTTGAAGATAGGGTAGGAGATGCAGTTCTAGAATTTCTTCAATGTTACGCTGTGCGGTCATGTTGCTTCTAACGAAGATTAGAGGTGACCTGGAGCCATAAGCAATGGCATCTCCATACCATAACCCCAACAGTATGATGAACATGCTTTTCGACAAAAAATGTGGATTTCTTCTTTCACTAAGTCGTCTTCTGACTCTGACCTGGCCATCAAGCATCCCTAAACAGAATCTAGATCCGTCATTAAACACTATATCATTCCACATCAATCGTTATCTACACCATTCGAAACGATTTCGCGATGCTCAGTGGTTAAAGGAAGTACCCAGTGCGGCCGGAGTGAAAAAAGGCCAAAAGTGCGAATCCGGAGGTAAACTGTTGGCATTCCAATCCGTCTTCCATGCTCTTCATACCACTGATTTCCAATGGACCTGGTGGTGGAGGAACAATCTCTTAAAGCCAACAGTCTCAAACGCTGATCTGTACGCTCTGTGGTTCTTCGACGTGATCCTGTACCTCCAGCTCTTCGTGTTCGACCCTTTTAATTCCATGCCCGACAACATCTTACTATAGTATCTAAACTTCTGTGCACCCTGTCCCTAATTTCTCGGGAAGAAAGCCGAGCCTCTCTAAGTTCAACTAACCGCCCTCTATCGAACTCAGAAAATTGATGAAAATTTTTCTTTGCACGCTAGGTATTGTAAAAGATAACAGCAAAAGCTTAGAACCGCACTCAGTGAAATTAAAAACGTTACTACGGCAAAAATGTTTAATTTTACCTTGTGCGCCAATAAATAAATAAGTTGAATACAAAACGAAAACTTAATCTGAATTTTTAATCGTTTTTTCATTTCACCAAGATTTTATAATTATAAAAATGTATATTTACGTTTATAAAATTTTATCTCTTAGAATATTAAATAAGATTGAGTCTCTTTTTATCACAAAATTTATTAATTCCTTGCAATTTAATAGTGTAGTTTATCTTCACGCAACTCAACAATCATTAATTTTTTTGTGAAATTATTTGGATTGGACCTATCTTCTCCAAAATAAGAAAATGGAACCGATCCACATCATGCTGTGTTTCGGATTATCGTAGAGGACTTATTATTTAGGTCAAGAGTAGGCTAGGTCAATGAATATTTAATTGAGGTAGGTCAAGAGTACGCTAGGGCACTGAATAACTAATTGGGATGGGTATAATTTATTATCTGAGGTCGAGAGAACGCTAGGATAATAAATAATATATTGGGATAGGTCTAGAATACGCTAGAGTAATAAATATTTTATTAGTCTAGATCAAATGTACGTTAGGGCAATGAATAAATCATTGGAAGAAGATGGAACCAATCCTATTCATGTCATAGAAATATGGAAATTAAGAAGTTCAAATTAACTAGGGTTATTCCATACTAATTTGAATGTCTAATATTGTTTCATCTTTGTTTGAATCAATCTGGTTAATGATGAAACTAATCTAATATTCAGAACTAACGGCAAAAACTACCTAATGATCTTCCATTGAGGAACACGTGTGCATAAAAGTATCATTCGAAGCAAGTTTTTTTTGAAAGACAGCATTAAGGTGACCACTGTTATCATCATGTTGCACTCGTTTGTACCTAAACAAAGAACTGTAGTTTTATAATTCCGTAATAACATTCCTTCACTATTGTTGCTTTGAGCTTACGAGAAGTGTTTTATAAATCAAAATAACACACAATTTATTCCTTACTTCACTTTTCTATTAAGTGTTAAAT
This sequence comes from Ontholestes murinus, assembly GCA_963969525.1. Lineage (NCBI taxonomy): Eukaryota > Metazoa > Arthropoda > Insecta > Coleoptera > Staphylinidae > Ontholestes > Ontholestes murinus. Next base: position 14,448,207 of record OZ018395.1, on the reverse strand, counting down.
GTACATTTTGTTCACAAGTTGAACATAATGAATAATAAACTAGTTATGTACATTTAACACTTAATAAACGAGTGAAGTGAGGAATAAACTGTGTGTTATTTTCATAACATATCTTGTCTTCAACTGCGCTGCTCTGATAAGGTCCAAATATTCCTAAACCTCTCTGCTGCTTATTATAATATCAGAAGGACAGTAATTCTAGTTTTTTTCGCCTATGTACAGTATTTTATTGAGAATTTTTCGTAATACCTAGTTTTGCTTTTAATTTTTGGCCTACGGAATTTATCATACCCTTTCTTCTCAAATTTACTAATTCAAAGTTTGCGTTCTTCTAATTAGTCACCTTTTCTCTGAAGTACGGCAGGATTTGAATAGGATGTATTCCTACTTTTAAAAAATGCACAATTAACCATTTCACATACAACCACGAGTACGACTCGTGTCTAAAAATTTAGGCCAACCGCATCTAGAACGAGCGAGACTCGTACTGTAAACAAAGTGCATCTGTGCACTTGCTTTGTGACTGGCGCACGCAATCGGACGAGACAAAGTTTGTCAAAGGGTTATAAGAAACAATAAAAAGTATGTTAGACTTCCATCTCTTATGCCAATCTTGCAGATATTGATACAGTTTTCAATATACTGCTGTTTACTCATATCCACCTAGATTTTCAGGAAAAAGTCGCTTATTGAAAAAAGAATCAATACTTTATTACTTTATTCAAATAGTTTTTCCTTGTTTACGCGAGTTTTCTTTAAACTATTAATTATTTTTAATAATTAAAGGGAGGGAGAGTGGAGTATTAACCATTGAGATGTTTATCCAAACGCATTAGATATTCGAAAATGGGAAAGTGGTTTTTCTGAGATCAAATCTGCCAATTTTGATTTCTCCGACAAAGAAAGTTTTGATTCCTCCAACAAGGACAATCCGCAAATCCGTGTCAAAGAATCAATGTATTATTAAACACTTATTTGATAAAGTAAGTATAGCAGGTTAAAAAATACTTAATACATAAAATATACTTGTAATCAAAATCATTTCAAATATGATTTATATCTTAGGATATTTTTAACTTATTCCATTTTTTTTTTATTATCGCATTTATATTTTATTTTTAATTCATCCCAATAAATAATTCATTGCCCTAGAGACCTCTTAAGCTATTCCAATTAATTATTCAGTATCCTAGCGTTCTCTTGACCGATCACAATTAATTACTCATTGTTCTAGCGTACTCTTGACCTATCTGAATTAATATTTGTTTCTATATGTTTTTACCTAGGCTATTCATTGTCCTAGCATACTCTTGATTTATTCTAACAAATTGTCAGTGCTATAAGGTACCTTTTTTATGTATCCACTTAAACAGGGTTGTAGTGCAACGCTTAGACAATAAAATTATACACAATAATCACTTTGTTTTGTATAACCGTTATTTATTTATATGGTGACCAATGGTTTCAATACATCAGCGTATCAAAATGATACGCTGATGTATTGAAACCATTGGTCACCATATAAATAAATAACGGTTATACAAAACAAAGTGATTATTGTGTATAATTTTATCATTAAATATGTATAACGAAGTAGAAGCCTCCATCGTCAATGCTTAGACAATAGATGGCACCTTTATGGTAATATTTTGATTGACGGTTTACCCGAAGAGTTAAATATTCCAAAGTAAAACTCGTTTCCCTGTCTCCAACTGCGCTACGCTGATGAGATCCAAAATAGATCGAAGCTAGTCCGTGGCTGTTATTGACAGGGAACAATTAACGTTTACGTTATTCGTTTTCCTGGAATATTCTTGATCTAGTCTAACATATTATTATTATTTAGGTTAATAATTTATTTATTGTACTAGTGTCCTAGTGTTATTAAGTGTATATAGGGTAAATTTTTCTTATCGTATTTTTAATCAACCCCAATAGTTTATAATTTTGACGTATTCCCAGCAAGTATTTATTAACCCAGTATACTTTTGACCTATTCCAATAAATTTTTCACTGCTCTAGCGTATTTTTGATCAACCCCAATAGTTATTAATTGTCCTGCCATACTATTCAGCCATTGGAATACATTTTCCCACTTATTATTCACCTATATCAATAAATAATTTATTATCCTAGAGAACTTTTTACTTATCTCAATTAATTGTTCATTGATTTAGCGTATTCTTGACATATCACAACGAACTACTCATGGTCTTGGCGTAATTTTGATCCAGCTCACTTAATATTCATTGTTCTGGAATACTCTTCACCTATGTAAATTAATTATTTACTACATACTGTAACTAATTTGACAATATTATTAATTAATTTAAAAACATTAGTTGTCTAAGTTATATTGTAACTGTATGTTAGGTGAGTGCTTACAATCTTACCCTCCATTAAAAAAATATAGTCGCTGCTTTGAAAAAAAAATCCTGAGAACTTATTAATGAACCAAGCAAACTCATAACCTAACGCAATCTGTTATTTATTACCTTTTTTGCAGAGGAGTGAAAATTCTTTATGAACGCAGATTATACTCCTTTATAATAGGTAGTGTGGGACTCCCGGTAGTTTGTTCTCTACCATCTAGATTCCCACTAAAACCCCTTCCCCTCTACCCTCGAGATACTGCCGGCGTCATATTTCGATATTCTTCAACAGCATCCCCTTGTCTTAGGCAGCCGAGTTGTCTACCCTGCTTCCTCTTCCACATCAACTTCCGCGTCAACCTCTCTCATTCTTCCTCTTCTTCTCGTTTCCTCCGCGTCTGTATTATTGCTTCTGAGCACCACCTCAGCGAACTCCTTCACGGCTTCCCACTTTTCCTCGCTCGCAAACATGTGGTTGATCAAAGTGTCTTCTCTCGATGCATCTTCCAACACCTCTGGGATAGTGTGACAGCGTGTGACTCGCATCGTCCACCGTCATCTCGCAGTACAGGCTGTTTCTGTTCTCTGCCTTCTTGATCTTATGCAGGTAGCTTCCAAAGCACCCGCGTCCGGTCAACTTTTGGGCCAGGAAGTGACTTGTTTGACCGTGCCTTCTTTGCACCCAAGGCCTCACTTGGAGTATCAGTCTCCTATTCTAGACTCCTTTCTCTCCATTGTTCCACCTCTCCTACCACGCCTTATAATTTATTACCTAAGCGTACTTTTGAGATAGGTTACAAAATTATTTTCCTAGCACACCGTTGATCTATCTAAATTGATTATTAATTGCCCTAGAGTATTCTTGACCTAATACATTATGTATTATTCCAGCGTACTCTTGACCTACCTCAATTAATTATTCACTGTCATAGCGTTCTCTTGACCTATCCCAATTAATTATTAATTGCCCTGCGTACTTAGCCATGTGCTAATATACATTATTCATTGACCCGATTGATTATTCATTGCGCTAGCTTAATATGTGTCCTAAATACATTCTCTACCATACTTCAATATGCAAAAGGCTTCCTTCAAATCAGAATGTTACCTTAAAATTATGCTGAAATCTAAACAAACTGTTTATACATATCTTTGCTTCGATTAGTTAGATCAAAATATCAATTCCTATTTAAGAATTTTGCAGCGATTGTCAATCTAAAATGTATAATTTAACACGAATACTGAAAAAAATAATTGCGATAGGAGGTTTTGTCTTATCCGCTATATTTCAATTCATTTCGATTGCTACAGTATTTTTTCAAGTGTCAAAACGTTTGACCAAATTATATGTCCAGATTAAAATTAGTTTAAAATTTGCATAGAAGATGGGCTAGAAGGGATTTTAGTAATGAAAGCGATGACTTGAAAAACTTTTTAGAATGTATCTTTCTAAATACTAATATAACATTGAGGAAAATTTAGAAGTTGCTGACTGTAAAAACATAATTTTTGGATCTTAAAGGCATTGACTTCGTGGTACATTTCAATATCATTCAAGAAAACACTGCAAATAAAGTTTAAAGGTGTTTTCTTTATTTTTAATAAAAAACGTAAGGATCTTTATTTCATTTGAACATTCTTAGCGAGGAATAGTTGTCTACGTTTTAATAAATAGATGGTAGGATAATTGTCATTGACCCACTCTACGTATACGTTAAAATTGTAGGATTTTTTTTTTGAGGTGCGAAATCTAATCATAACTCTAACTTTACAATTGGTGGTTTTCTCTATTTTCTCTATCAGTATAATCACTCGTATAAACAGCGCAGTCAAGGCCTGTGAGATTATCTGATTATTTAGAACCAACTAAAAATTTACTCATTTGTTAGATAAAGTGTAAAGCCAAAAACAAAACCATATAAAACCGAAATGTGGTAATTTAATAATATTTATGTCTTTTGAAAGGATTTTACAGTGTGGAATAGGTATAAAAAAGAATTGGTTTGGATGACAATAATGAGATAATCAATCAATGTCAATAATGGAAGTTGTTTCTATAGTAATTGAACATTGAGCTCTTCACTGATATTTTGGTTTTGGATGATTTTTGTATAAGGAGGTATCTTAAAGTCTTCGTATGTGGTGTTGACGTTCTCATCCTTTTTACTATTTTCTTCGGCGTTCATCGTAACTGGAATATTTTACAGCAAAAATTTCACTAAGGAAAAGAGTAGTGCAGATATAACATGGTAGTATTATTAAATTGTAGACTACTTTCGAAAGTTTTTGAATTTATTAACTTAATAAATAATGGACGCTTTAGAAACGTATTTTTTCATATTACCAGCAATCCAGTAGCTTCAATTTGATCAAGAATTAAAATATTAGAAAGCTTAACTACAGGGTTTTGATAAGAAGCTAAGTAATTTTAGTACACTATAATAAATAATTTATTGCCCTAGGGTAGTCTTGACCTATCTCAGCTAATATTCATTGTTCTAGTGTACTTTTGGCCTAGGCTAATACAATGTTCATTGTCTTAACGTACACTTGACCGAGACTAATGAATTATTTATTGCCGTAAAGTACTCTATTTAATTTTTCGATATTATTAAATAATTTAAAACGAATTGTAGCCTAAGTTGTATTATAAGTATAGGGTTGGCGAGTTTCCACAATCATACCTTCCATTAATAAAATATAGTCACTCCTTTAAGACGAATATTTGTAGAAAAGAATAGCATACTCCTACCATATCCGAAGAACTTATTAATTAACCCAGCATACTCTTGTCCTATCCCAATAATTTTTTCACTGTACTAGCGATCTATTCTAATAGTTTTTTTATTGCCTTACCACACTCTTCGCTAGCGTAAATAAACCATTTATTGCCCTAGCGTATTCTTGTCCTATCACAATTAATTACTTATTATTCTAACGTACTCTTGACCTTTCTGAGTTAATATTCAGTGTCCTAACTCACTTTTGGATTAGGCTAATAAATTATTTATTGCCCTAGCATATTCTTGGATTCTAGCAATAAATTATTAATTGTCCTAGCGCACCCTTGACCTATGCTAATAAATTATTTATTGCCCTGGTATAATTTTGAAAAGACTTATTCATTGTTTCAGATTAATCTTATCCTAAATAGATATTCTGTCATAATCCAACGCCCAAAGACTCTCTTTAAACTAATCGCCACGAAATACAGTTAAGTTATTCTTTCTTTTTGGTAGGTAATTTATACCGAAAATTACTGTTATTTAGTTATGTTTATGCCTCAAAAGTTTGACGCTTGCACAAACTGTAAGCGGATAGTTTTACTATGGTTAATTCGATTCCAAAAAATATTCATTATACTAACATACTCTTGGGTTATCCCAAGGATATATTAATTATTGTAGCGTACTTTTGACATATTTCAATGAATATTTCAATATTCTAGAGTACTTCTGACCTATTCCAATAGTTTTTAACTTCCCTGGGGGTATTCTTGACGTACTCAAATAATCTTTTCATTGTCCTACCAAATCATCTATATACATTTTGATTTAATTCTTTACCCGTCCTAATAAATTTAGCGTACTTTTGACTTATTCCAATCAATTATTAATTGGCCTAGAAACATCGGTCCATTATCAATTATTTATGTATAGCTCTAGCGTGCTCGTGGCCTACCTCAAGTACAAGTGTACCTTGACCTATCTCAGTTAATTATTAATTGTTCTAGCATACTCTTGACCTATCCCAAAAAATATTTATGTTTCTAGCGTACTCTTAACCTAGGCTAATCCATTGTATATTGCCCTAGCTTGCTCCTGACCTATCCCAATTTATTACTTGTTGCCTTTGCTTGTTATTGACCTAACAAGGTCCTCTATAAGAATTCAAAATGCAACATAATACTATTGTTTACTTAACATCTCAGGAAGGCATGGTCATTTAATATTTTGTTTCTCTTCAAAAGTTTTCTATATTTTTGAGTCTATTACAGGGACACAATTAATTTTCTCTTTTTCATAATAAATAACTTAGTGGGCCGAGTAGTAAATCAATTAATGATGCCTAAATAGGGTGTAGTAAATTAAAGCCATTACAATATTTAGTATTGTACAAATGTCTTATATGTTTAATCGAAGTTTCTTTTGAAATATACTAGAAATTACATTTTTCTAAATCTGTATTCCTTTAAACAAAAAGTAAAACCATAAAAAACTTGAATGTGGTATATAATACTTGTGCCCTGTGAAGATATTATACACTATAGAGTTGACATTAGGAAATATGTTGTTTCCATGATGATTGAGCATTGACACCCTCATTGCCCACCCACCCTGCATATATTTGGAAACTTAAACAAAAACACTGTTAAAATGTTTCTGAACAACAGCAATAAAATCACTGCTGTCATTTTATTGAATCTAAACAAGTGGCAGTGATAGAAATGAAATTTATATGAAGGGTGGACTCTATCTCACCCTACAATTAGAGAATTGCAAAAGGCACCATTTTAATGCATTTGTATTTAGTTATATAAAAAACTATTTGTAACTGTATAGATAAATACATCCTAGAAGAAGCCAACTCTTCGCTGATATTTATGATTCGCACATACATATCAAATACATTTTTATCAACGCCATAAAAAAAAACCATTTCCACTGACAAGATTTATCGACGTGTGCCAATTAAAACTGGTCGCCTCCGCGCGGATACGGGCGAGGAGGCCAAGAAACGGCCTCTTCTCCGCCGCCGCACGTAGTAACGTTCCCGTTCTTCGTCGGTGAAGATCTCCTCGCAAAACATCCACACTGCTGCCATCCGATCCGTGTTTTAATTGGGAGCGAATAAACGACTCCACGTGAATAATAACTGGTTCTGTCGCTGCATGCAAATGAGGCGAATCCGAACCGCATCTTTATTAATGGTGCCACTCGAACATAAATTATCCTTAATGCGATCGGTCGTGCCCTCCTACAGATACGGCTTGCAAATCGTGTATTTTTCAGGTTGAATTCGGAGAGTTTAAAAAAAAATCTCGCCACTAAAATTATATGCGAAAATATTAAGGATTTCTACTAATACTACTAATGAAAAAATATTTATTTAACTCACCTTAAACATAAAAAGAAGAGACTGTAAAAGACCCGAATAATTGTAAAACTATGATTTTAGAAAATGTTTTGATGTTAAATCAATTTATATACTTTAATTCACATTTTAACAATGAAGATATCAACACGTTCATATTTTACAGATCAGTGACATGTTAGTAAAAATTAATTATAATATTTGTTTTTCTTAACAGTAATATCTTTTCCAGATGCAAATCGAAGATATGAGGACCTTGTTGGAACAAGCCACGGCTTCTATGCAAGCGCAGGCTTTAAAATCACCCGAGGTGAATGTCGAATTGGAAAGGGCACTAGAGGAACTGAAGGACACCAAGGAGGTAAACACTGCTCTACAGGTGCAGTTGGACAGCACCAACAAGTCGCATCAAATGTTAAAAGTCTCATACGAAGAACTCCTCAGTAGTAATAAACAACTGGAGCGTAGGATGCTCGATGTTGATAACGTCTTATCGAAGTATAAGATAGAGCTGCAAAATGCTCAGCAGCAAAAAGAAAAACTTTTGGATAACGAGGCCAACATGTCTAAACTCTTAGAATTAGAAAAGACTCAAGTGAAGAATTTGAAGCAGCAATTGGAGAAGGATTCGAAATGTATTTTGGACCTGAATAGGCAGATCAAGGAGATGGAGAGGATTATCGCGCGGAAACATCCCGATTCCGTTTCAGCGTTAATCGTAGCTGCTAAAAATGAAGCTTCTGATCACTCCCCAACAACACGCAAGGTTTTAGAGGATAGGATCAAGATACTCGAACAAGAGGCACTGATGCGTGACGCACAAAACTCGCAAGTCTTCATCGACGTCCAAGAAAAGTTCAATCAAATGAAGCTCAAATACGAGAGTCACATCGAGGATTTAGAATTACACGTGAGCGATCTTAAATCGCAACTGAAGAAAAAAGTAGATACTTACGATGTCTACACCCAAACGATACGCGAAGAACAGAAGATTCCGGAAAAGGATACTAATAATGCAAGCGTGCAGACTGATACAATCCGAGCGCCTAGTAAGACGGGTGTTGTTAAAAAACCCGAACGGGAACGTGAGGTTAAAGAGGAAACGCATTTACTAGCTACGATACGTGGATTCCAAGCCGATCTATCCAATAAGGAGAAGGTGATTGCCAAGTTGCAGAAGGAAATCGATGAGCTTAGGAAAACCAACAGGAGATTGCAAAAGGAGCGTGAAGGTAGTTTGAAGAATTTATCGGAGAAAAAGGAGTTCAGGAGTTATCCGGAAAAACTGGCGGCCCAGTCAACATCGTCGAGCGCCGAGTCCTCCAGTCTCGACGAAGAACTGCGCGCGGTTAAGACCGAGCGCGACAAAATGAAGTTCCAATTGTGCCGGATCGAGGAGGACTATCAGAACCTGAAAGAGAAGCGGTTGCACGATGTAAGTGGGCAAATTTTTCACCTCGGCTGCTTTGAACATTGATCTCATCCGAGTTTATCGTATTGTTTTGCCTTGATTTTTGTCACGGTATGCGTTTTTAGTTAAACACATTGCAAGAAGCCCACGAGCGCGAGATTTCCACTTACTTGGCGAATGTCACGCCCCTTAGAGAGCAGCTGGAGGTGCAGCAGGTGTCGCTAACCGCCCTTCAACAGCAGCTGGTCTCCGCTAAGGAGCAGCTCGCCGTTGTTACCGTTGAGAGGGACCATCTAAATAACAAGCTGAACTGTTCTATAGGCAAAATACCAGAGAACATCAATGGTAACGATGACAGCGAAGTTGTTTCTCTCCGGAAAAAGGTAGGTTCTCAAAAACAAAAGGTTTTTTCATGTATTGGTATTATATTGTGCTTAGAATCTTATTTATAGTTAATGATAGAAGAAATTAACAACAAAATGAAAATCACTTAATAAAATACTGACACATTATTATTATTATTATTCTACAACGTTTCGGAAACCATATACTGTGTCAGTATTTTATTAAGTGATATAGAGTTTCAACAAGTAACAACAATAAATGTAAAGGGTTGAAAAATGAGATTGCAATTGGTTCCCCAAAGTGCCCATAATTCTAATCAATTTACAGGTTACCGGTTCTAAATATTATATTCCCAAATGTAGAACTTTATCAAGAAAACTCTAACTTTCGCTTTATGTGTTGGTTTAGAAGTTAACACGTTAGGTGCTGATCACGCAGCACGTGCGTGACCAGCACCTGGGGAAAACTGCAGCATATGCGTGATCAGCACTGAACGTGTTAAAAAATCTTTTAGGTAACATAATAACCACATTAACTAGAAAAGTCTTCTCCAAGGTCACTCTTCATGATGTCCATCTTCATTTGTAAATGTATCAGAAGTTCTGATTTGATTACAACTGACTTAATCAAATGTTTGAATGATAAATTTATGTTATAGATTTCGCATTTGGAATTAAAGTACGAGGAGAGAGAAAACAGACTGCGGGCCATCGTTCACGGGTTAGCCCAAAAGACGGTGACTAACCGGAGCTGCGAACAGTGCGCCGCCCGGCAGCAACAGTTGATCGGCTACAAGGCCGAACTGGACCAAATCATAGCGACGCTGCGCTGTTTGCAATGAACGGACACGTTTTTAGAATTTACTAATCAGCAATACAGGGATTATCCTCAATACTCACTGGGTATGCAGATGAGTGCGTTTTTCTTTTAGCTAGTGGCCGTGAAGATTGTATATTCAGTATTTTTTAGGTTTAGGTAGTATTGATTTCAACCAAAGATTCGTTTCTAAGATTTCGTGATCTCTGTAATTTTTTTTAGAGGTTAGGATAGGTTTTACTGTGTGATCGTGTTTAGAGTGTTGGAATTGTTCGGATGGTGTGTGTCCAAGGTAGGAGGTTTTTTGGTGCTGCTGGTGTCAATTGTTAACAGTATAGGGTATGTTTTATTTATGTATTTATTTTTATTAATAGTGATTTAAAAAAAATATATTCATCAGAGTGACTAATCAATTGAGACGTTTTTAAGAAGTTGAAAGAAAAATTAGATTTTTAATTAATGTTCATAATCTTTTACTGCCAATATAAGTTGTTAAAATAATATAAATACTTTTTTATTTACTTATTGTTTTAATATTTGCTATTTAATTACTATCTATTGATTTGTAAATACAGGGTGTAGCAGTAAAGCATTTACAAACTTTTAGAAGAGATTCGGAATTTACGCGATAGATGTCGCTACTTAAATTGAAGCAGTAGATGACTGCACATGCGCGTATGTTCTTTTTACACCTTTTCTCTTGACTAGATGCGCGTATGATATTATTACAGCTTTCCTATTGTCCAGATGCTCGTTCGAAACCTTTAAATTGGTACATCCTGTGTTTAACTTGAATGTAAATTAGCGTATTTTTAGAAAATCAACTTCATAGAAAAGTCTCGATTAGTTCGAAGCTCTTGATGTATACCGCTTATGTTTACCATTACGCTTTTCGTTTTGTTGAGGGATGCCGTGCATCTAGTCCAAATTCTCTTCCATTTTTTTAGGGAACGCGCTGATAAGAAGATAATATTTTGTACACTTGCCTTGTTTGTTATAAATAAAATAATTCCTTTTTTACAGATAATTATGATTATTATTGTTGATCCTGAATTGATGATGTGATTCATTGCGACGTGTAACTCTTGCAAAATGTGCCTGAACACCAGTTTTTCCTCTTCTAGTAATAGAATAAGTGGCCACGTGGTTCTACCGCCGTGTTATTTGTGTAAGTAAATGAGCTTGTTACTTTACAGGATCGCCATCGTCACTCTAAAGCGCCATTAATTATATCCCCAGTCACCCATCCAATTACTCATCCGAACTAACGTTGTTGCACTCTCACGCGCAATATGTACATTTATGTAATAGTACTTCTTCATATGATCTTATTGAGTTTGTAAGTGTCAATACAGTTGATCTACACTTTCTACAGTAGGATCTTAAGTTAATAATCCTTCTATCCTCCTTAACGTATTTCTGAAGACGCCAGCAATTCCTCTAGTCATTTTCAGATTTTCTGCAAATAAGTGCACCAGACTATAATACTTGAAATATTTACCGTTTTTCTTCTTGAGTGATGATTATGGCAATCATGAGAATGAATTTCTATCATATGCCAACACGGCAAGAACTGTAGCAGTGTCTTTTTCGAGGTGATTAAGAGTTAACTATTGTTAACCGCTTTATTCCCTATGATCCTACTTTTATTACTTTTGGTAATTTTCTTGCTTGAGATTCACTTTTTTTCCTCACGAGGTGGTGTCGCTCAGCGTCACTGCTCTGCGGTCTCCGTTGTTCTTTTGTGCGCATCTGTTTTACTCCCTGTGTACTCCTATGTCTTCTATGAAGTCCAGGAGTTTCCGTCGGGGATGCTCTTTAGCTGTTCTACAGGAAGCATACAGGGTAGGATTCAAAAGTAATGAGCCTTCGTTCACAAAGACAGATTTATTGATTGGTACAACTGACTAATACTCTTCAAAATAGGAACCTCCTGCATCAATATACTCTTGTAGGCGGCTTTTCCACGACTCGAAAGATTCCGTGAAGGCCTGTTCCGGGATGGTTGCCTTGACGTTTGCGGATGTCCTGGATCGAGTAGAAACGTTTTCCTTTCAGCGCTGATTTTAAGCGTGGAAACAAGAAGAATCAGGAGGTGACACGTTTTTACTGTAGGGAGGCTGGAGGACCACAGAATCGTTGACTTTGACCAGGTAGTCGGTGGCGATGAAGACGGTATGGCTGCGACTTCCAGCTGTCTTTGATGTCCCTTCTATTGCGAGCGTTGCTTCTTTTCAGGATTTCCTGGTAGTAAGCAGCGTCATAGTCTTCCCAGGCAGGACAAACTCATAGTGGATAATCCATTTAATTCTGAAAAATGTGATGAGAATGGTCTTCGTCTTCGATTTGCTCATCTGCGCTTTCTTGAGACGTGGCGAGTTTGAGGTCCCAAACGCCTGTTGAAGCTTTGCGAATGATTCAGGAGGAGTCTTGCCCAACTGAAAGCAAAAGTTGATCGCGTATCGTTGTTCTAATGAACTTGCCATTTCGACGTATGGAGGTACATGAGGTACAGAGGTACAGAGGCTGCCTTTAGGACCGATGCAACCGTTCCGAAAGCTCGGAGGCAACTAACCCGCATTGCACTGTAAAGCTAACACCCCCTCCACCGTCGCTGTCAAGCAAAGTACGCTGCTAAGTGCGCACGCGTCAGTTTAAAGTGAGGGTCATTTCTTTTGAATCTTACCATGTAGGCTTCCTGCATTTCACTCTGCGTTCTCGTTTATATGCTTCGCAAGTACACAGTAGGTGTTGGGGAGTTTCGTAGGGGGCTTTTCCCAATTCCCATCCAATGTTTGTATTTATTCAGGTCACAGTGCCCACTGACTAGTTCTGTGATTTTTCTTAGTTTCAATCTGCTCAGTTTTGGCAGCATCACATGCTGTCAGGTATCGGACCATTTAGGAAGAGTCTCGTATGCCTCATTTCGTTTTGGTTATGCCACGCCTTTTTGTGCTCCTCTGCTAGCTTGCGTCGGATTATTTCCTTTCCGGTTTCATGAGGTATTCCGAAAGCGGGTTTAGGTCCTATGAATTCACTTGCTGCCCCTTGTTTGGCCAACAAGTCGGGCCCCCAAGTGTCGAATAATTCTTTGGTCCTTGGGTATCCATACTAGCTGTTTTCCTTACTGTCGCTAGTGCGTCCAACATGATTATGCAGGTCATGACCAGCCTGTACTAGACTATCGGCGAGGCTAGCGCCTGGCTGTCCGTCTTAATGGTAATTGGTCCTTTGTTATGTCCTGACTCCATTGCGCAAACCAGTCAATGGCGGCTATTTCGGCCTGGAAGATGGAGGCATGTTTCCCCAGAGCAATGGCGAATTGTTTGCTCCGGTTGCACCCTCCATAGCCCCGGTTCTTTTAGTATTTTTGGCCCCGTCTGTGTACTAGATCTATTTGTCCATTCGCTCCGCTGTAGTATGATTGTTTTGAAACTGCGGGATGGGTGTACGATTTGAGTGAAATCGGACCTCATTTTTAAGGTCTCTTCTTCTTGTAGTACTTTAAATGTTGCTGGTCTTGATGATCCCACATTTAAAGTGTGTCCATTTATGTACATCCTATAGGCTGCCTGTCTAGCTTCCATCATAACAAATAGATGTATTGGTAGTAGCGATAATATGTGTTCCATGTCTGCCGTAGGCGTTGTTTTCATTGCCCCAGTGATCAGCAGACATGTTTGTCTTTGCACTCTTTCAAGTTTTACTGCTGCGCTTTTGGTTTGGGTTTTTTCTCCCCAAACGAGCGCCGCATATGTGACTATAGGTCTTAGTCATACTGGGTCTTAGTCCCCATGTGCGTCCTATCATTTTTCTGGGCGCAATAAGTCCTTTTTGCCGATGCTCTCTAGGTGGAAGTTAAAGTTCAATCTGGTATCAAGTAATAAATATTTTACTTTATTTTTGATTGTGACTTCCATTTCATACATATATAACGATTTTATGTCATCGGTTTTTCGTCTCCTAGTCAAGAGGACGATCGCCGTTTTGACCGGGTTTACAGTTAACCCTTTATTACTGCATCATCTTTCTTCTACGGTATTTAGTGCCTTATGCATTAAGTTTGATACTGTGGTCCCAAACTTTCCGCTTACTAGGAAAGATTCACTTACATGACTAACATATTAGAATTTAATGGATATTGACATGGGAAACTTGTCAAGATCACAAGAACATCATTTCTGGAAAAGAGGGGGAAAAGATGGACCAAGGAATACCTACATAAAACAATTTTCTCGAGAGAAGAGGACTAGAAACTTAAGGATTTTGCAAGTAGGAAAACTAATCAAGTAAAGGCCGAAGATCTAGTTCTTTTGGAATGGATAGTGGGACGTGTGCTGTAACTTTACCCAGGAAACGATGGAATTACACGGGTTACAACCATTAAAACTGCTACTTGAGAATAAACGAGCGATAATACGATTAGTTTATCTGTTAGAAGGAAGGTTAACACTATTCCTACCAGGACCGGTCAAATGACCGTTTTTAAATTTTCAATTGGAATTTCCTACATTCAACGTGTGAATCGCCTTTAAACTTTACGACTTTTCCTCATATATATGTATAATACATTTTCAATATTCACCGGTAGTACGATTTCTACATTTTTGTAATAATTTCTCTCTAAGACTCAATGCCAAAACTATAAAGTCGTTAAAAACGAAAGGTAATGTAGTTGTGGCACGATTTTATCCCAAAAGTGCCTTCCAGAAATTGGTTTACGGCACTTCCAAGTGTTTACAGTTCTCTATTTTTAGGGAAACTTCAGACCCGACTGGGTACAGTAAACGTAATATTATGAAAGGCATTTTCTGTGATAATTGATAAGAATATAATCGAACTTATAAGAAAGTGTACATAGGCAGAGGCATTTAGAGTGTTGGGATATAAATGGGAACTGTCTACTGCAAAGTTATATGCATTTTTTGCAATTCCGTATGCACGCGGCGCATATGAGGCTAAGAATATAGATATTGCACTTCTATGGAATAAAAAGTGGGGCCCGCCTTTTTTCTCAAATACTATGAGTAGACATGACTTTACAGAGATTATGATATTTATTCGATTTGACGACATAAATCGACGAAGCCAACGGTTACCAATCGATAAATTCGCTATGATTTCCAAAGTTTGGTACAAGTTTATTGAAAACAGTCAAAATTGTTATAAACCAGGACCATATATTACTATTGAAAACAATTGTTTCCAACGAAAGCAAGGTGTAGATTTACTCAATACATGCCGAATAAACCGGACAAATTTGGTATTAATTTTGGTTAGCATCCGATGTACGTAGCAAATATATAATAAACGGCTTTCCATATTTGGGAAAAGATGAAAGTAGAGAACCATCAGTTCCTCTTGGAGAGTTTGTCACTATGAAATTAGCAGAACCGTATATAGGATGTGGAAGAAATATAACCACGGACAACGTTTTTACAAGCCTACCTTTAGCAACAAAGCTTTTAGCAAAAAAACTAAGATTGTTGGGACAATTAGAGCAAATAAAAAAGAGCTACCAAGACTGGCAAAACTGAAAAACGACGACATGGCACTTTTCTCAACCAAACTCTATCGCACAAATAATTGTATGTTGACAGTTTACAAAGCCAAACCAAAAAAGAAAGTTCTAATTCTCAGTTCAATACACAACTCCGTACAAGTTGAAGAAAATTACACCCGAACACCGGAGACAATTCAATTGTATAATAGCACCAAATTTGGGTAGATGTGACCGACCAAATGGCCAGAAATTATTCGGTAAAATCTAAATCTCAGAGATGGCCTTTGCAAGTATTTTTTAATATTTTGGATTTAGCCGGGAAAAATGCATGGGTGTTATATAAAGAAACTACGGGAGGAGAAATTACAAGACAGGAATTTCTATTCCAATTGACAGAAGAACTTGCCATCGAATACCAACAAGAGCTCGGCAAAGAAAATCAACCAATACCCATCGCAAGTACAAGTACAAGTACATGTCAGATAAGGTATTGTAAAGATAATAAGACGAACAAAATCTGTCTGAAATGTAAAAAGTACGTATGCGAAAAATGTACAGTTCAGAAGCCCATTTGTAAAAAATGCGACAAAAAAGAATAAAATGTAGATTATGTACTCTTGAATAAAAGAAAATATATTTTTATACTGGTAAGCTGGCTACTGGTCTACATTCAATATTTAAAAATATAAGTTGTGAAAGACCGAAAGACCGGTCATTCGACCGACCGCGGTAGGAATAGGTATACGTGAAGTGTCGGTAGGAATAGTGTTAATTAGTTAGAAGGAACCGTATTTCTTCAGGAAAGGCCTAGAAACTTAAATGACCTGCAAGGAGGATAACTATTTAAGCAAAGGACATAAATTTACGTCTTAACTCTACCACACATCCCACTATCCATTTCAAAGTAATACTTGTGCTGGAACTACACTCAGGAAATAATGCAATTCCACGGGTCGCAACGATCAAAACCACTCTACAGTTGAAATAAAACGAGCGGTAACACGCTTAGATAGATAGATATTATATGGGTCGCACCACCGCGACCTTTTCAGATCTATTGTGGATCCCTGCTTATCTCAGATGACCAGCGCTAGCTTTTCCTCTTTGATTGGTACTATTAGCGCTGCTTAGGGGTTTGGCTATAGTTCTCCGCGCTTAGATTTGTGCTGCTCAGCTTTTGATGTCTAATCCTTGCTAGGCCCTCGCAATGGCATAGGATGTGGAACGAGTCCTCTCCTTCCTCTAGGCAGAATCTGCATTGTGCTTCTTCCACCAGGTCTATTTTGCCCATTTGTTTGTTAAGTTTGCAGTGTCCTGTCATCAGACCTACTATTGTTATGACCATTTTCCAGTCTTGGTTCGTGAATTTTGGCGATTGTTTCTTAAGGAACTGTTTCGCCTGTCTCTATCCTTGTGAGTTCTTCCACTAGGATTGGGCTTGTGTCTTCACCAGTTTTTTTATGGATCGTTTGACTGCGGTTTTGGAGATGCTGCAGGAGAGTTCCGGGCCAATTACTGCTTTTGACGAGCCTTGTTTGACCAGTTCGTGTGCTTTGTTATTCCCCGGATGTCCTCCGTGTCCTGGAACCCATGTGATTGTTATTTTTTGTGACTGCCAAATTCATTAAGAACACACATACAGTCTCACACTAAATTAGATTCGACCTGTGTGGAGCTTAGTGCTCTAAGTAGCGCCTGATTGACGGAGAATATAACTATAACCTACTTTTGATATATTGTCTTGCTATTTCTCTTGTGCAGTGGCGAAGAGCTATCGCCTCTGTTTGGAACACCGTGGTGTCCTTGGTGAGACTAACAAAATTTTTTGTCTCGGGTTTTGTACCGTATATACCTGCTCCTATCCCTTTATTGGTCTTTGAACCGTCCCTGAACCAATTTGGTTCTGTTTTACTGGGTTGGCCGTCGCCCAGCCTTCTCTTTGCTGGATCAGTACATTGTATTTCCTTTCGAAATTGTATCTTTTCACGATGCGTTTGCCTTCAGCTCGTTTTTCAGCCGTTGGTGTGTTTTTCCGTTTGATCGGATTTTGGGCGTCTGTCCTTGCATCAGTCTATATGATACAGACCTGGCCACTCCTTGTATAAAGATGTGCAGTGGTGGTATATTCAAGATAACTTCTAGGACTACTGTAGGGGTGGTGCTTAGGGCTCTTGTTGTACTGAGGCATGCTAATCTTTGTGTACTACTCAGTAGTCTTATCGCCCCCTTTTGCTTTGTCCAAGTCCACCACACCACTGCCCTATAGGCTGTTATGGGTCTTATCACCCTATTGTTCAGCCATAGAGTCATTTTAGGGTTTAGTCCCCAGTTTTTTCCGCACATTCTACGACATGTGCCTAATGCTATTAATGCTTTTTTGGTGGCTTTTGTGATAGGTGGTCTCCACGTCAGTTTGGCGTTGAAGGTTACTCCCAGGTACTTAGCCTCCCTCCGAAGGGATTTCCGTACTCCCCGAGCATCAGTGTAGTGCTCGCCTTTTTGTGAAGATGACAATTTGTGTTTTTTGGGGATTGAATCGCCAGTCGCTCCTGTTTGCACCAATTGTCTATTTATAATAATATCTAATCAGAGCTCTTTGCGCGCGCTCCGAGACAAATCACGCGAACGGGCCTCTGATGACTATGGCTAGGTCATACGTGTATCCTAGGCAGTGGATATAGAAGGTGATCTACTAGTGTTGCCTATATCAGTGGAGACAGTACTCCTCCTTGTCCCAGGGGCAGGCCCAGCCTTAATGGTATGGCCCTTCAAATTGGATATGATTGTCCTTTTCTCTAGGTTGGCCCTGATCCCGCCGACATAAAAGCTTAGCGGGACTTCTTTCCTTGCTTGTGCCTCTACGAGAGAGGTCGTTCTGATGTTGTTAAACGCTTCTTCTATATCTAGAAATGTGGCCAATGCTATATCTTTGTTTTCCATTGACTTTGTGATGAGCCTGTTTAGGCTGAGTCCGTTGGTATGCATATTGTCTGTTGTTGAGGAGATTTTTCCCCAGTATCTCGTCCCTTATGTGCCTATCACAGCACGCTTAGTTCCTTCCATTAATTATTCAGACAAAACGATATTCATTCATGAGAGGCCGACATAAAAATTCAATTCTCCAAACTGAACTAACTATTTTCTAATAAACCCCGATGGCAAAGCCCGTAAAATAGTTAAATTGACTAATTCCTGTGCCCGCATGTTACATTTGTACCTTCTGGTCTTGTAATCAATAGGACAGATCATGTTTCTGTACCTGGACCCGCTGAAGATGTTAGTTCACCTTCCTGGAGAAGATAATTCCTATTTATTATTTTCTACCAATCACGCAATCCTTTTTGTCGTGTTTTGTGTGGATTTAGGTTTGTGCAAATGAATGAGTTTGTTATTTTAAATGATAGACCCATCACTCTCAAGTGCCATTAATTATATCCCAATTGCGAATGGTTCCAGTCACCCATCCAATTGCTGACCCAGAATAATGATGCTGAACTATCGCAAGATGAAATACCAAGACGGAGTTAAGATGAATGGTATCAATATACACATCAGTATAACCTTGAAGAACTTCAAACGAAGAAGATTAGAGTTGGTCTTTTTAGAACTAAAAATATCTCCTTAAATTTTCATTTTCTACCCAAGATCAAGAATCCTTTGTACTTGTCCCTATATAATCCCTTTCCCTAAGTCTTATATGTAAAAGAATATTTATTTTTATTATCAAATACCATTCAATATATGTGTTATAAATACGAGGTATATTTTTTTAAGTTTCGAAATATTTAAAAGCAATGTTACAATAGTATTATAATATTAACGGATCCCATTTCAAAATGAAATACCAAGACGAGGCTAAGATTAAATATAGTGGTATCAGTTAAAAGACTCAACAGTGTAACCTTTAAGCACTTCAAAGGAATAAGACTTCAGATAGCCTTCTAACAACCAATATTATGAATCTTTTCTTCCAGATAATTGTTAGAGGTTTTTTCCCAACTTCAGTAAGCCTTTAACACTTTCCTAATAAATAATTCCGCGATAACCTTTCATCAGTCCCATATGAGAAAGAAAATTTTCACCATAGCGACATTTAATAACCAGGTTAGTACTTCTACTCCTTTTACAGAGCATTCAATATATTCAATTATGATTAAAACAACAATATTCTTTCTATTATGCTTTATTCATTATATTTTACATGTATACATATTTATATTTAGATACAAACAGTTTCAACATATATATCTAAAACAGTTTAGGGGCGGAAAGGGACGCGTGCGCGTCGCTCCATCCCCCAATAACGACTACATGGTTTGAGTAACTTTACTTGAGAAGGTACATAGAGCATAGCGTGGTCGTCAAAGGTTACAAGATCACATAGTTTACGGATAATATTGCCAAACTACTGCAAGGGAGTATAGTGTGTTGTCGTCAGTCCGGCGTGACGTACTTAAAACGCTCTTCCGGTCATCGCAGATACGAAATCTTGTAGCTTGGGCATTCTAAAAAAACAGAAATTTTAATATTACCACTTGCTAGCGAATTAATGGTGTTAAATAACTTACCTAAATTTCTTGTTGTTGGACTTGGAAATGATCTGCGCTACTAGTAGTATAAGGAGTATAGTCCTAGCGGCGGTTGTGGAGATTAATCCAGTGTTAGTGTCTTGTTTTAGGTGTTGGTCATCGATTCTGGTTGTGGCCATGTTGTATCCAGAATCGAAGATCCTAATATTTTCAGTGGCTCCCGTTTCTGTCCGTATTTGATTGTTATTTTCGTCTATGGTGTAACTGCGGGTGTTTAATTTTCGGGAACCTCTCAACATCTCTGCTAATCGTAAAGTAGCAAATTCTTCTTCTGATTGAGTTGATTTTTTAATTTCCCGTAAGTCCCTGTCCACAAGCAGCGATCCTTTACGTCCATTATCTGCATGAAGGGATTGTCGCTCCTCACGGAAATCTCTGAAATTCTGTAGCTCGTTTCGAGTATTCCTTAAGTTGGTGCGTCGTTCTGGAATATTCCTGGTATTAATAAATGCATCACGAGTATTTCGGGAATAATCGCGTTCCACTAATACAGTCCTCGCTAATTTAGATTCGCGAACATCGCGTACTCTATGTATTTGATTCTGTTGTAAGCCTGAACCTTTTAATACGTCTCTTGCGGAAACATACTCTTCTCGCCTTTCGGATTCAACATTTGCTCGCTCATTTTGCCGTTGCAAAAATCTATTATTGCGGGTTTCAAGATAATTTTCTTGCCTGTCCCTATTTTGTAAATCTCGATTACGAATTTCTCTCTCGATGTTTCGGTTCAAGGTTCTTATTGCTTGGTCATATCGTTCACGTCCTTCCGAACGAACATAACTTTCCAATTGTTGCTGAATTCGCTCTCTGTTTCTAGACATTAGACCTAAATCTCTTTCGCGATTTTCCATTCTCGTATTAATAGTCAATTCCCGATCTCGTGATTCGCGTCTTTGACCGTAGCGTTGCGAGTTTACAATTCTTTCATCCCGTTCTGCAGATTCAACATTGCGACTCTCCATTCGCAATGCAGAAATCCTCGAACTATCGACTCGAATTGAATCCCTTTCACGTTCTTGTTCTCTAGAGTTGTCTAATTTCAAGCCGGAACTCCTTTCTCGTCCTTCAGATTTTAAAGTTGCGCGTTCACGCTTGTGAAGTCTTCGAGTGTGATCGGCATTTTCTAAATCTTTTAATGAATCAATTTTTGCATCACGATGTTGTTGGCTAAGTAATTTGGAAGCACGATTTCTCGACTGGTTAAGAGTTGCAGATCGGTGAACACCAACGCGGTGTTGGTTTTCGCTTTCGCGATTAAGTCTTATTTCTCTTTCTCGGACGTTTCCGCTTTCCATCACCAGGCGATCTCGATTATCAATTTCCCTCTCGCGATTATCAATTTCCCTGTTTGTTTGCCGATCTCTGCTTTCGACTCTACGACCATCATGAGATTCGCGTTTATCCAAATGTCTGCCGTTAGTTCTTTCCCTAGTTTCTTCATAAACGATGTTGTTTATTCGTACCGCATCCAGGTATCGAGGAATTTGTTCCATTCGTATGCGATTTTCACGATTAAGGGTTTGTCGATCCTCGCGCTCTCTGTTCCTCTCGCGTATTTCGCTAAGCCTCTGGTTTATTGCTCGTGTTTGTTCTTGGATTCTCGACCTTAATACTTGTTCACGAATTACAGCGCGCTCACGCATATCATCTCTCTGATTCCGAATTTGTTCCCTAGTGATGTCAGAAGAAATTCTGCGAGTGTTGCGAATCTCTACGCTTGCTCCTAAAGTATTAAGGCGGATTTCACGAATGTTATCTCTGGAAATTCTGCGTGTATTGTGGATGTTTTCATTTTCACGTTCCCTTTCACTATCGCGAATGTCTAAAGTAGTCCTGCGCATAGAAGAAAGATTATTTTCACGGGTTTCCAAAGAAGTTCTACGGGTTATATTTTCGTGTTTCCTTTCAATTTCTCTTTTGTGTTCCCTTACAGATTGTCTTGAAGGTGAGTCCGTATTACGAGAGTTCATTCGCTCATCTGATCTATCAAAATATTGGCGATTGTCTTTGCGTTCATTGGAAATTCTGCGACTTTCTCGCATATCGAAGGATCTTTGTTGGGAGTTACGTGAAACTTCTTGGCGGTCTTCTCTTTGATCTACCGGTGACTCTCGCTCAAGTTCAACTTCACGGTTTTCGCGAATATTTTGCCTCTCAGATTCAGCTTTATGTAAATTTCTGTTAGTAGCTTCACGTACCCTTCGATCGCGGTTAGTGGTTGAAGAAGCATCGAGAGATGTAGTTCTTTCACGAATGTTAGTGTTTTTCCGTTCTACAGATACATCACGAGAATTATCTCTACGTTCTAGAAGTGTTTCTTCGCGAATGTTGTTGTGGCGTTCTCGAGAAACCTCTCGTGATACGATTCTTCTTTCTCGAACGTTGGAGTCTTCGCGTTCTGCTGAAGCTTTGCGAGATGTTATCCGTGATTCGCGCTCAATTTCAACTTCACGTTTTTCTCGAATAAGTTGCCTACCACGGGTTTCTGTTTCCCTGACATTGCGTTGAAATTGGGATTCCCTGATTGAAGAAATATCACGAAGACTTCTATCACGGACGTTGTTTGAAGAAACATCGCGGGATTGAGTTGATTTACGAATGTTGGCTTCTTCCCTTTCTACAGATACATCACGAGATTTATCAGTACGAATGGTTTCAACTCGTTCTAGCGGTGTTCTTTCGCGAATGTTGGTGTTGTAGCGTTCTCGAACAACTTCTCGGGTTATGATTCGCCTTTCTCGAACGTTGGAATCTTCGCGTTTTGCTGAAGCTTCGCGAGATGTTACTCGTGACTCGCGCTCAAAGTCAACCTCGCGTTTTTCTCGAATAAGTTGTCTATCACGAGTTTCTGCTTCCCTAATGTTGCGTTCTGCTGAAGTAACCCGTGATTCGCGCTCAAATACAACTTCACTTTTTTCTCGCCTATCGCGAGTGTCACTTTCTCTGCCATTGCGTTGAAATTGGGATTCTCTGTTAATAACTTCACGTTCTAAAGAAATGTCTCGCGCCCTTCTATCACGGATGTTGTTTGGAGAAACATCGCGGGATTGAGTTGATTCACGAATGTTGGCATCTTCGCGTTCTACAGATACATCACGAGATTTATCTGTACGAATGGCTCTAACGCGTTCAAGAGGTGTTCTTTCGCGAATGTTGGTGCTGTAGCGTTCTCGAGAAACTTCACGGCGTTCATCATCATTGCGTTGACCTTGGGATTCTCTTTCTTTCATACGAGCATTTCGGTTGGTGGCTTCACGTTCTAAAGAAATATCACGTACCCTTCTATCACGAATGTTATTTGGAGATCCTCTGCGAGATGACATTTCTTCGCGTTCTACTGATACATCGCGTGATTTATCAGTTCTAATGGCTTCATTATGTTCTGGAGATATTCTTTCGGTGTTGTAGCGTTCTCGAGTTACTTCTCGGGATATTATTCTTCTTTCGCGAACGTTGGAGTCTTCGCGTTCCGCAGAAATTTCACGAGATGTTACTGTTCTTTCACGGATGTTCTCTGAAGATGATTTCCGGATTTGTCTCTCGATTATACTGGATTTTTCGCGTTCTGTAGAAACTTCACGAGTTGGTACCCTTGATGTTCTTTCACGAACGGACTCTGGAGAAAACTCGCGGGCTTGTCTCTCGATTAGATTGGATTTTTCGCGTTCTTCAGAAATAATTCTTCTTTCCTGCGTGGAGGAAGTGTGTGGTCTTTCACGAGACATCCTTTCGCGTACTAAGAATTCATCACGAATTCTCCTTGAACTGTCTTCCCTTTGTTGGCTGGGGTTTGTCCTTGCAACAGCTGCCATTCTGCGCTCATCTGAACGACGGCTTAAGTCATTAACTTCAAGAATATTACGCGTTGACCTTTCACGGATGTTGGTTTCTTCACGTTCACGTCGGTTGGTGTTTCTTGCGATTCGCAGATTGTCTACATCTCGACGATTGGAATTTTCATCAACACGACCAGTTCTTCTCTCATCGTTGCGGTGATTTAGCCTTATTTCAATATCTCTTTCACGAACGTTGATTTCTTCGCGTTCAGCAGATGTATCGCGGTGTGTTATTTCTCTCTTCCGGTTTAGAGAAGAGCGAATTTCTCGTCTGCGAGTCTCCCTTTCACCGATGTTGCTTTCAACACGTTCAAAAGATGCGATGCGATCAACCATTCTTCTCTCGCGAATGTTGGTCTCTGGAGATGCACGAATTTCTTCTCGGCGTTCTGTAGTTGAGGCGCGAATTTCTTCCTGAGGGTTTTGACTTTCTCTTTCGCGAGTTTCTCTGTGAAGATTTTGAATATTCCTTTCACGACTGGCGTCATCTAGGCGATCGCGAATGTTAACTCTTTGGCGTTGTGTAGAGGTTCTATCTTCGTGACCAATCATACTCCTCTCGCGAATGTTGGTTTCTGGAGAAGCACGAAATTCTTCCCGGTCTCTTTGATGAATATTTCTATTATTGCGGTTTGCAATTTCCCTTTCACGATCGCTAGTTTCTCTGCGTTCTGTAGTTAATCTATTTTCGCGCGTATTTCTTAAGGTGCGAATTTCTTCCTGAGAGTTTTGACTTTTTCTTTCGTCAGCCATATTTCCTTTACGAGTGGTGTCTTCTAGGAGTTCGCCAATATCAGCTCTTTGGCGTTCTGCAGAGTTTGTACCTTCGTGTTGAATCATGCTTCTCTTACGAATGTTGGTCTCTGGAGAAACACGAATTTCTTTCCGGTCTCTTTGATGAATATTTCTATCGTTGCGGCTTGCAATTTCCCTTTCACGATCGTTAGATTCTCTGCGTTCTGTAGTTATTCTATTTTCTCGTGTATTTCTTGAGGTGCGAATTTCTTCCTGAGGGTTTTGACTTTCTCTTTCGCGAGTTTCTCTGCGAAGAATTTGCACATTCCTTTCACGACTGGTATCATCTAGGCGTTCGCGATTGTTGGTTCTTTGGCGTTCTGCAGAGATTCTATCTTCGTGATCAAACTTGCGAATGTTGGCCTTTGGAGAAACACGAATTTCTTCCCGGTCTCTTTGATGAATATTTCTATCGTTACGTTTTGAAATTTTCCTTTCACGATCGCTAGTTTCTCGTACTAAAGTTATTTTATTTTCGCGCGTATTTCTTAAGGTACTAATTTCTTCCTGAGAGTTTTGACTTTTTCTTTCGTCAGCCATATTTCCTTTACGAGTTGTGTCTTCTAGGAGTTCACGAATATCAGCTCTTTGGCGTTCTGCAGAGTTTCTATCTTCGTGTTGAATCATGCTTCTCTCGCGAATGTTGGTCTTTGGAGAAACACGAATTTCTTGCCGTTCTCTTTGATGAATATTTCTATTGTTGCGGTTTGCAATTTCTCTGCGTTCTGTGTTTATTCCATTTTCGCGCGTATTTTTTGTTGCACGATTTTCTTCCTGGGGGTTTTGACTCTCTCTTTCGCGGGTTTCTCTTTGAAGGTTCAGCATATTTCTTTCACGACTGATATCATCTAGGCGTTCGCGAATGTTGTCTCTTTCACGTTCTTCTTGATGAATCATGTTGGTCTCCGGAGAAACACGAATTTCTTGCCGGTCTCTTTGATGAATATTTCTATTGTTGCGGTTTGCAATTTCCCTTTCACGATCGCTAGTTTCTCTGCGTTCTGTGATTATTCTACTTTCGCGTGTATTTCTTGAAGCACGAATTTCTTCCTGATCGTTTTGAATTTTCCTCTCGCGAGTTTCTCTGTGAAGATTTAGCAAATTCCTGTCACGACTGGTGTCTTCTAGGCGTTCGCGAATGTTGGCCATTTGACGTTCTGCAGAGATTCTACTTTTACGATCTGAAGATACGCGAATTTCTTCCCTCTGAGAGTTTGTTTGACGATTTTGTGATGGTGATTCGCGGTTGCTGTCCACATTAATTCGTTCGCGGATTAAGTATTCTCGATTTTGACGGTCGCTGGATTCTCTAAGCCGATTTTCTTCGTCGCGGTTCGATCGAACAAGCCTATTAAGGTTAGAATCAACATCCCTTCTTGTCGATTCGTTATTGCGGATTGTTCTCGCCTCTCTAACCAATTCACGTCCACGAATGTTTCTCGATTGCCGTTCATTTCCTCGTATCATTTCGCGACTTTCTTGACGACGTTCTAAATCTGTTATACGTTTTGATGGGTTTTCGCGAAGGTTTCTATTTCGAATTTGCTTCTGCAAAAATGACGTTTCGCGCATCTGCCGACGTTCTTGATTAGAGGAATGGCTTCGACGTTCTTGTATTAATGTACGAATGCGGCCATCTTGGTTTATTACACGAGCAGAAGAGTGCCGATATTCTCTGTCTGATCGCGCATTGTTGTTAATGTGGTCTTCATCATCCCCATTTTCGCGAATTCTTTCGGATGCATCGGAATTTCTTTCTCGTACTCTTTCAGAATTCATATCTTCGCGGAATCGTTCTGGTACGTCAGTGGATCTAGTGGTATCTCGAAATAATCGAACACGAGCTTCTCTTGATGGAATGTTACGCCTTCCATCTTCGAAATCTTCAGCTGTTGTGATATCTCGTACACGACTTGATTGCGTTCTATCCTTACCTTTAGAGTAAGATTGTTGAACGTCAATATTCCTGCGCGTGTTTTGGTCAGATGTTTGGAGTCGTGCGTTTTCGGGTTGCTCGTGTTCAACTCGAATGCCGTTGATGGAAATTCGGTCTGCATAAAGATTCTTGGTGTATCGATTTTCGCGGAAATCAAGGTTCGTCTTCCTCTCGTTTAAAACTAAAGTTACCTGTCGATCAGCGGTAGGAAATAATCGGACGCAGTTATCAGCGGTGCAGTGTTCATCATCGGAATAGATTCTTTGGTTGTTGTTGTTGTTGTTGTTGTTGCTGAGAAAGCCGTGTGTCGACGTAAAATAAAGTAATGCTAGTAATATATAACTGTATGCCATTTTCGGATTGAGCGGCTGCTTCATCGGTGCGTGTTGAACTAAAACTTCTTGACTCTCCTCCTCTCCTAGGTGACGTGTATGGTTTGCTCGGTATATAAGATGTTCTTCGTTGCACTGCTCTTGACTTTCTGAGGATCGGAGCCGAGCCGGAGGGTATTTATAGGGTGAAAATCCATTTCACACCGCGTTGCGCCTCGCACCCATTCAAATTCCAATTTGTCACTAACCGATTCAATATACTATAATTCAATTTTATGTCATTTAATCCGGTAATTGTTATCCGCTATGTGCGTCACGCCGGGGACGATTCGTCTTATCAACCCCCTCGATACTGCAATCAAATTAACAATTGAAACTATTGTTAAGATGAAATGATTTTAATTTAATTTATATTGATAATTATACACAGAAAGTATAATTATGTTTTAAATTGTATGTATTCTATAAATAAAGATAAAAACATAATAAAGGTACATTACAGAAATGAGAAAAGTGAAATTCTAAACTATTTTCTTTAGTAATAATTAGAAAAAACACGAAAATAATAATTAAAACACGTGTTTTCGTGTTTTTTCTAATTATTAGTGAATTTTCTACAACGTAAAGGACTTATATATTTTATTTTCTTCAGTTTCTTTCATTGTTAAAACTGTTTGTAAGGTTATTTTATAAACTATATTTTAAAGAAAATTATGTAAAACTCATTGAATCAAAAAGACTATGCAATGATTAATTAATTAAATTGTATTATCATAGTTAAGAATAAAAATACTTATTGATTTACCCTTTTTAATATGTTAGAAATCATTGAAGTGAAATTTGAATTATATCAAAGTGTACGTTTCACACCCTGTGAAACTTGAATGGGTTGAGAGGTGGGTCTGTGGGACACCGATAAGGAGACCTCATTACAGCCCTCCAGATTGATCATATGTGCGCGACGTGGTCTCGCGAGAAGGGCGCCGCGTCGCTTGCGGTCCTCTCTGTTGGCGAGGGTGCTGCTCGGTGTCAAAGGACCTCTCGCGGTCTACGTGCAGAGTGTCGGAATATCGGATGGAGTGCACGCGTGGGTGTTGACTATTTTTCAGTTCAACAGGTCTGCGTGTAATTATTCATCCACTTTACTGGGAGCCGAAGCAATTTCGTGCAGTGCCCACGTCACCGGGGATGAAAATTCGATTGTTTTAAATGTACTTATACGGTATCCTAAATAGATTTATGTAGTTCATAGGCAAGTAGATTTATATTAAATATATATAACACTTTTATTTACATAATAAAATGCATTATTTTTGCATAGACAGATTGATTGAATTAAAGTCTCTAAAATTTATTATTATTTTGTGTAGGTTGTAAGTTCTATTGATAACATCTTGGTGATGGTGATATTTGTGACGAATTCAAAAGAACATAATTCAATAATTTCTTTATGCACACTGTTTGGCCACATGGCAGTAACCCCTCTGGGTCTCCTTTCCCTTCTCGGACCTCCTCGTTTTTTCAGCTCCTTCCTGATTAATTTCACCCCTTATGTTCAAAGAAGTTTTCGCCTTCACATTAATAAGAACGTCGGCTGGTGGACTTGATGCCAAAACCTCAACAGTTGCCATAAAAATTGTTTGATAGCCTCTAGTTTTCCGTAATGCTGCTAGTCTAAGCGCATTCTGTCATCTCCTTTGGTTTCTACTATCGTAGAATTTAGACATCCTACCCATGGTGGGGCCTATACAACAGTTTCGACGTTTGTGGGAACCACTCAAAAATAATTTTCTACATCCATCACGTCAATGGTCTGTTAATATTTGTCACTAGTCTAACCACTCTGCCTTAACACATTGCCTCTATTACACGTGAACTAAAAATTGGATTCACTTTAATTATTAAAACCTAAATATTTCATCTATAATTTAATGTCAATTTCTTGCCCAAAAAATAATTGTTTCGCCCATTAATCTTCTCGCTCTTTGTCCTGATAGCCAAGCTGCATTTGTCGTATTAATAATACCTCCAAACCCCAATTGCCTAATCATTTCAGCTGCTAATTTTTATGTCAATTTTACTTCTACAGTTTGCCCCATTCTTGTTATAATTAGTAAATCATCAGCAAATCTAACTAGTTTCACACCCTCTGGGTACTAAAAACTTATAGCTTATGTTCCAAAGTAGTGGTCCCAATACTGATCCTTGTGGTACACCACATGACAGTTCAAACTCTTCTAGTTTCCCTTCGTACCCTTATATACCGTATTTAGATGATCTTTTCACTTCAATCGTCAATGTTGATGTAAAGTGCAAAGGGTAACGGTCACTCATCCGACTGCAAACCCGGACTAATGATGCTGAAGTTACGTTCGCTTTCATTAGTTCGGCTGCTACCACCTGAGCCCATTACAACATTGTTTTTAAATATACATTCTTCATGTTTACTCACAATAATTTTTAAAATTATTTATGAAACTATCTACAGTTGTCTGATTTAAACCATAAAAATTCTCAGACAAAGCTAAATTACTGTATTACTAACATTTATAACAATTATCAATTATCTTTCTTGAAACATAAAATTAAACACATAAATATTAAATTTAACACATATGTAAATAAATAAAATTCTGTTCCCTATAAAATATAATATTTCCAAATTATGTCTATGTTTTAACCTAACTGTTCTAAAAGATTATTTGGTAAATATACAGGGTCTATTATGAAAGTAATGCTAATGATTTTATTGTGACGCTACTATTCATAGCAGCGAGGTAAAACAAGTCGGAAAATGTGGTGAAGGGTCTGCCCTTTCAATGCAGCTGGTCGCGAGTTTGCTCCAAGCAGTCTAAGAGGAGTTCCCCATGAAGTATATTTTTTGACATTGTAACACGGAGCGATGAAGCCTTTAAAGATGATTGCATTTCAAGACCACAGTACGAGAGAAGACACAAGGCGTTTAAGGAGGGACGAGACGAACCCTGTTCTGGACGCCTAACAACGTTCAGGACCAATGAAAACGTGAATCATGTGCTTGAAGTTTTGCGTTCCGATCGTTGATTGAGCATCCAGCAAATTGCTGTCATCCTAAACATGGCCATATTTGCGGTACATGAGATATTGATCGAGGATCTGCAAATGCGCAACTGTCAAATCAGCTCTTTAAATAAAGGCTTCATTCCAAACTATTTTACTCTTGAGTTACGTCAACATTTTCTGTTTGCAAGTTCTTGAACGTCGCCATGGGAATATAAGTGACCAATGTGAACAGCTTGTTTGCGGAATCCTCGTCGTCGTTACTCCTGTGGGACAGAAGCACGCGCACACGGAAAGGCACATTCCTAATTCCCTTGGACCATAATTGTTTGTTCAAAACTGATGATCGGGTGTTCCCATTTGCTTGATGGCAAACTTCCTGATTTCCTTGATGGCGCGCGGGGCCCTGTTCTTTAATTCGATGCCGTGCAGCCTCTTGTGCAAGTTAACAGTATACTCGCGCGTTACAACGTCGTTGATGGCGGACTTCGCCTTTTTCTCACCTTTTGGCAATGCCCCCAGCCACACGCCCTTCATCGTTACCAATTTTCTGGCCCAGAGCAACACCCCATATTCCTACAGTTTCCTTACATCCCCATTTGGCTTTGTGCCAAGACTGATGAAAGAGCTAAAATAAAAGCATTAGGAGTTCTTAGAAAATATGTTACAACGTTCTTAGGAGACATTCTGGTCGAGAAGTTTTAGGGTGCCTTCCAGGCATGTCAAACCTGTTTCCGTTAGTGTATTCTACTTTTCCTAAAAAAATGTACATTACTTTTATAATGGACCCTGTTTATAGCTGTAAGGACATTCGAGTCGCACCTCTTAGATTCAAGATACTCTGCATTGCAGTCTACGCCTGCACGCAGCAAACCTATAGGTAGGGAAGGTCACCGCAGCAAACACCTATAAAATGTAGTTGACCCTTCAGACACAACAGAATTGCCCAGCCTACAACTCTTTCTGCATCCATCTGTAGTTAGGAAGTTGGCTAGATTGTTTAGGTCCTACTCGAATATGTACAATGATCGTTCACAATACATCATATCATCGCTTTCCATACATCTTCATTATTTCGCCCAAGACCTGCGCCGCTTCGAAATTTTAGGCTTTATAGTAGAGCCACTCTAGCTGACCAGGCTGGGAAATAGTCAAGTCCGTTCAATTAATTTAGAAAATTAATTTCAATTATTTGTAAAATCTCAAAATGGTGTTAATGGTCCAGTCCGATGTTTTAAATTACAAGTTGTTGAAGCAGGAAGCTTTGGAGACGCTGGTAATTATGTCATTTCTAAGACCCACTGATTGTTCCTACTAATTTCTCAGTGAAGCGTTGATGAAGGTGGAGAAAAATGTCAAGCAACGTATAAATTACGCCAGCTGGCTGCTTAACTGAGAAGCAATGATTACAACACCAAAGAGGATGCAACAGTTCAAGAATTTTGAGGCTAGCGCGAAAACGCCATTCTGATATCTGATTTTCTGTCTTAAGCGCACCGTAAGAGAATAATAAATTCAACTTACAAACATTTAAGTGAAACATTTTCAAGAAAATCGGCTTTTGACAAGTAGATGATACATTATCCAATAAAGAGTTCTGTTACCGTTTTGCTCATGCGGCTATAACAATGATTTGCATTTCAGTACGATCGGTCCCATTCTAAGAAGAGACTCGCCCAATAGTAAAATTTGATATTACATTGAACTGTCCCAATTAGTGTGATGTGATACAAATGCACTCCTGAAATTAATAACAGTTTACCTAAAGTCGAAACAGGCGACGCACTTTAACAATAGTGCGTATTCTGCGAGCTCCAATATGGCTGGCAGGCACACGCAGCACAAAAAGGACGGCTGACGTCACTCACCCCTAATCTTCACCCCGCATCCATCGAAATAGGAGGGAAAAGATGAACGATGAGTTGAGAACAAGTCGCCAAACAGTACACATTGCTACGCACCAATTTCAATTTAATATATTTGTAATTGTAAATATTTTAATATAAAAAGGTTAAAGTGAACCTTAATTACCTATCGATTTTGGTCTTTCGAATTAAATCTTTAGAACTCAAACGAAAGAGTACTCCTGAGGTTTTTCGTCGGATATTAAAATGACGCAATGTTTACGCGTCCTTAGCACATGCCTTACATCTCTATATAACTAATGAATCTTGCGCAAACTAGTGACAATAATTTTTGGAGTGCCTAGTGCTGCGTTTATATTACCCTGTGAACTCTTGGTACTCAGTGACATAGTTTTGTCGAAACATCACCTCTCAATTTCTTCTCTATCTCTCCTTTCCCGCCAGTAATTCTCGGAATTACTCGATTATTCCAGTGATCAGTGCCTCACCTTATCGTAGTGTTGGAGCTCGAGTAAGAAGCGTAATCTAATCGAATCGATCTAAGAATGGTAATCAATTAGGTCGCACTCTTTACTCCAACCATTGTTCTTCCACTCAATGGTCCAAAAAGTCCGCCAATCGTTCATTACCTGCTAAAGAGGTTACGAGTTTCTCATAGACCTATATTGATATTGGCTAACCCGTCTAAACTTTCCGGTGACCACTCCAGAAACTACTGTGCACACATTTTTTCACCTGGTATTTGGAAGGGCACCACAACATGAATTAAACCTTCACAGAAGTATCATAAGTCTAACCGCTGTTATTAACAGAAGATTTGAGATTATCGTAATAATTTTTTTCGACCTGCTTTCAAGAGACCTAAAAAAGAAGAAATATAGTTTTTATCTTGGAGGATAAAGCATCAGCCGGTTCTAATTTTTTCTGTTTCTGGGATTATCACGTAAAATTATCGGTATGAATAGAACGCAATTAATCATTAATATTAATCATTGTTGCAACAAGTAATACTACAAGTTATCACTAGTATATCGCCAACCTCAAACTCAAAAAACAGAAGAGGATGTTAAAATCACAGTAGAACCTGCAATATTACCTAGCTTTTCGACCTTCTTGCGATGAGTTGCAAAATGGATGGAGCAATATGCAATCCCATCGGAGATTGATCTTCCTGCAACTTTGGAAGCGAACTGAAAACGCTCAGTGATGTTGAACATGATCACAGGGAATTTATAAGGACTCACGATCAGGCTGAATTGTCTGATATACGTATTTCACAGGGTACAATGGTCGATTGAAAAAAAAAACTAGTAGAAACTAATCAATCCGGATACTTTGTATGGGTTACTTCACATATTTCCCTACGAAAGGGATTAACAGATTATCATTTTAAACCTGTAGAGTAAGTTTGCATAACTTCCCTAATATTAGCTTCAGTTTCTTATTTGAAATATTAATGATATTTTCGTTAATAATTATAAAATTAACCCTTGAATCTTGAACCTGAGTAGAATATTCTATTCGTTGTTTGTGCGGGTGGAAAAAGTCATTTTAAAAATTTGACTTTGTGTTGATATACTGTGTGTTCAACAATGTTTGATAGGCGTTTGAATTTCCCCCTCATTAAAAAAAATCTGCAAAGACTGCTTCCGTAAGGACAGTAGGCCGGCCTGTAGATTTTACTTTGTAAACGCTGCCGGTTTCATGGAATCTCTTAACAATACGGCGAACATGTTGCACAAAATAGGTATGACCGAACTCAAAATCGGCAAACTGTTCATGAAATTGTTCTTCACATTGTTGATAGGAATAATTCCAGTTTCCTTCTACGTTGCGTATTCGAAAATATTCTTCAATAATAAACTTGTCATGGAGCTCAGTGAACGTCATTTTTAACCTTAAATCGCATTTCATAATTAACAAGTGCACTTGTAAATGCGGTAATTTTTACTTACCAACGAAATTTATGCAGTAGGATGATGGTAAAAAACGTTAAACGCTAAATTGAATATAAAGCACCAAGTACCGCAATCATAAACAAATTCGCAGGCAAGATACTAATATTGTAGAAATGAAAAAGACGCGGCAAATTCAAACGCCTACCAAACATTGTTGAACGCAGTGTACTTCGATTTGACTGGATTTCAATTCAACCAATATCTAAACTCATTGGTTTCAGGATCGTCAGGGTAATATGGGTAGTTTCCATAAAAAAATGAACGTCGACGATTTTATACATACTTTTTCATTATCGATTCGGTATTTTCATTTTCAGCTGCGCAAAAATTAGTCAAGGGTTTGTTATGTGTAACAAAATTATCTCTTGTTGCTTTTGATGTCATCGCATAGATTCATCCCTACTTCTAAACTCGATTGAAAATAAATTAAACAAATGAATTTTGCTTGTTACAAATAGCACAGCTATCAAAGCAACGCTAGTTTGAATGTATTTTCTTCTTTCAACTGATCTTATAAAATTAAATATACGTTGAACGGTTTGTGAGTGAATATGATGTAAGAAAATATGAGAAAGAAATGAATTTACGTTGATTAAATAATAGTAAACTAGCAAAAGAAATTAAATAAATTACCGATCAAGTTTATAAACATCTGCAGACACGTGTTTCTATCTCTTGATGTCGTCAGCTTTATTATAAAATCGATTTTAAATACAAATAGAAACAATTACTAAAATAAATATAATGAAAAGTTAAAAACTTATTGTACATCCACCGCAATCGACACAATAATGAAATCTTATGGACTGCTGGTACAAATTTATACCTGAGATGGATTATTGAATTCTACAGAAATAATTACGTTTCGTATTAAGAAAAATATAGTGTTTTACATATGTTTACAATTTTCACGCACACAAATCATAAAAAGTCGAGCACATGCTTATTTCACACCTTCTCTGATTATTGATTTGTGTTCGAAAAGGGCTGTATATTGTGTTGTCTACGTTATAAACCTGTAATGACGATATTTTTATCTTGAGCAAGTATGCATTGTTTAAGTAAAATGATGGCTCATAAATTTTCTTATTTTTGTTGATAAAACATTTAAATATAACATTATATTTTTCTCATTTCGGTTAATTAATTTAAAATAAAATTATACGTTACATTTATTTCTTGTAAATGCTAGAAACTTTCGTGTGAATTAATTGTCAATTTACATTTAGTAAAACTACAGTATAAACAACATACAGGGTCCATTATAAAAGTAATGCGAATTTTCTGGGAAAACTAGGTTAGGTTGGGTTGTTATTGATGATGATTATTATTATTATGTAATTGTTTATTGATCGTGCCAGTTCAAATACTTAAAATTCTTCAAAATACTCTCCCGCAGAAACCTGTCTGCATGCCAGGACGACTAAAACTTCTCGAATGTCTCTTAAGACCGTTGTAACATGCTTTTGGATGTTTTCCATGGAATATCAATGCTTTACTTTCAGCTCTCTCGTTAGTTGGGAAATCAAAAAAGAATCGTACGGAGCCAAATCGGGCCTGTAAGGGTCCCCCAGCCATTGGGATGTTGCTTCAGGGAAAGAAAATTTGTAAAGATGATGGCTACATGATGTAGCCTGGCGGTGTCTTAAGCACCTGCAGGTAACATTCTGAGTTGACAGTTTCCCTCTGCGGTACACATTCAAAATAGACGTCAAAAAATACAATGAGCATTGTTTTGATACGAAACTTGCTAATTCGTGCTATCTTGAGGCGGGGAGATGATTTTGTGTGCGTAACTCGAAGTTGTTTCTGGTCTACACTAGCATCATGTGACGAAGGTCACTCCACAGCAAGTAACGGACGAGAGGGTGTGCTGGAGCCGACGTGCTTTACCACGAGAAATGTGACTGGCAGGCGAGGGAGGCGGAGCCGTAGAGGTTCGGCGCACTCGGTGGTCATGAAGTGACTCTGAAGACTCCGATCTAATGAGATGAGACCTTGTGGAAGAGAACGACGGGAAGTCGGTCGCGGGTGAAGGGCCTGCTTCTGGTATTCGAAGCGTGGAGCCACGACCGAGCCCACGATCTATATGGACGGAAGGGCGTATAGCAAATCATCTCGGGATGCAGGGCTAGGCCGCATGCAGTAGGGTGTTATGCGGTCCCTGGCACAAATGGCAACTGCCAGCAGAACGGCAGTGGTTGGTGATGTTCCAACTGTTTCAGCATAGGTGGCGGAAAGCAACAGCGGCACAGAGGTGCTTGAACCGCAATCAGCAAATAGTGTGCTGGGCGGAGGAGCAGAAATAGCACCGGGGATGTTCAGATCTTGCTCTAACAAAGACGACTCCTCAGGAGGCGCAGCGTTGATAGCATGTTCAAGTCCCTCTGGGAGGGCGGAGATACGATGACGATGTCGGCGAGAAGGTGTTTTCCCTTCATTGTTATTGACCGAAGAATTGAAGCGGAGAGAGCGAGCTGCCGGAGAGCCAGCTTCATCATTTATCGGTTCGCTTCTAAAACTTATAAGAAAGTATTATATACAGTAAGTCTATAAACATTGACATTATTTCAGTTGAATATCGAAATGGAAAAATTTACTCAAATATATTAATAATATTTATATTTATTCAAAATGTAATTTTTTTAGAAAAACACGAAAGCATTTAGATTTACGAAACGTTTCCGTGTTTTTCTAACTATTAGTTCTTGAATGTTAACGACTTGAATACTTTTATATTATGTATATTTTATCTTGTCGGATGAAACGAATAAAAAACTTTCTGCGAATGGAGTGTTACACTACAAATACAATTGTGTTACCAAAAATTGTTTTTTTGATGGTAGCATCAATAAGACTTTTAAAGGATCGTGCCGTTTTTAGTCGTTACCATGGTTTGGCCTGGAGAACATCGAGGCTTCGCAGTTCGCACGTTTCTTGAAAATGGCCGTTCTGCCGTCGCCACCCTTACCGTAATTTAATCGCGAGTTGGGTGCGTACATTAGAAGAAATTGGTTCCACACAAAGACGTAGGGGTTTAGGAAGACCCAGAACGGTAAGAACACCCGAAAAAATGTAGCAAGAGTAAGAGAAGCTATCGAACGGTCACCTACGCGCTCTGCCCGGAAGCATGAAACTGCATTGGCCATTGCTGATCGCTCAGACGGATATTGCATGAAGACTCATTCCACCCCTATAAGATGATGCTTGTTCAAAAGTTAATGCCCCCTTGAAAAACCGGATCCATGCCGAGGTCAACTTTTTTCAGTAGTGACGAGGCACACTTATATTTCTGTGGAGGGGTAATTTTTGATACTGGGCTGTAAATAACCCAAGGCAACTTCACGAGAGACCACTTCACTCCCCAAAAGTCACTGTGTGGTGTGCGATTTCCAAATTTGGGGTGATGGAGAAAAGAACTGATGGAGGAAGCAGATCTGGGAGACATGTGGTTTCAGAAGGACGGGGCTACGACCCATACTGCTCGAGTTTCAATGACGAAACTGCGACAGGTATTCCCTGTCCCGCAAGCTCCCCTGATCTGAGCATTTGCGACTTCTTCCTGTGGGGCTACCTGACGGAAAAGGTTTTTAGGCATCGACCTCGCACCTAGGAAGAACTCAGTGATCGAATTCGGGAAATCACGGCTATACCCATCGCGATGTGCCAAAATGCAGCCGAAAATTTTAGAAATCGCCTTCATCAATGTATCGCTGCTGGGGGTAATCATCTTTCTGATGTCATCTTCAGGACTTAATGCATAAAACGGCTTGATGTACCGATTAAGATAAAATAAACCCCATTTCTTTAAATTGCGCCGTTTTTTTTAACAGCCCTTCAAAACTGCACTGTCTATTTTGCCGCACCTTGTGTTTATTACTATTTATCATTGATTATTTTAATATAATTCTTGAATTCATTATTTATATAACCTCGAGGTGAATTAAGGTAATTAAGACAATCTCAAAAAAATGATTATGCAGTAATGTGTGTTTATTCAAATGTTTGGGGAATCAATTCGTAGTTTTGATCAGAAAATTTTACCATTTGATATAAATCAATACAATAATTGCAGACGGAGACGCGTCGTCTAGCAGGAGAAACGCAGGAGTGGCACACGACGGGACGCACACTCCTCCTACCCCTGTTGCTTAGAGACAGGTTCCTCAAATACTGCATCCATTTGTAGGTTTCTAAATGTAGTTATTGTAGCTCCTTAATTCACCCTCATACTAATGAGTGTTAATAGAAAAACAATTTTAATATTTAATATAAATATTTTCAATCATAACATAAAATCACTCACTTAGTAAATAATTATTATCTAACTACACTGACGAGATATATTACACTAAATCTCGTGTCTGCATATTAACAGTACATAAAAATTAATTTTAATTATGCGATAAATAAACAAACAGTACACAAATTTTACATCGTTCTTATCAGAACGTCAGTGATTTTATCAATTAAGTGTAACTATGAATTACCGTGTAGTAACGGTCGCAACCATTCGTTTCGCCATTACGTCAGTTATTAGTCATGTAATTCAATGCGTTCTGTGTGTCTATACAGTGAGTAGTTGACTCGAGTATTATTCTGCAGTTGTGTATTTTCATATCCGGAAAGTTTCCGACTTATCTGCATCTGCCCCCGACATTCGAATAAGAATAAATCACATAAAATACGAGGCGACACCATCGCCATTGAACTATGTATTATAAATCGTTTAAATTTCAACTGGACGCAAACAATACTGCATTTTTTCTCTCTAAATTTTTAGAACCATTGTACACTCAATCGACGTTTCACAATATCCATTGGATATTAACTAACCCTCGTCGATATTCATTTTTTTTTTGTATTTTTGATGGATGAGCGCCCCTGCTCTCACCTCGGCCTTTCCCATTTTCCCATTACGGACCATCAAAGGGATGTTTCCACATGAATATTTATATTGCCATCCCGTGTACAATTATTAATTATCGTTTCTGCTGTGAGGGGGCCGCGTGTACACTTTCGAATGGACGTGGGCGGTTGAGGGGGCGGCGGTAAATAAATAATCGGACGTCCAATAAATCTTACTCGCCGTGGGTCCGGGATGCTGCGTCGTTTCGATAAATTCCGGTCCCTTCGATGCCCTTTCAAACTTGCCAGTGCGAAAAGTATTCTCGATAGATTATGGATATGTTACACACTTCTCTGCAATTTTCCACTACCCAGCGAAAAAAATATCGAGAAGCATTTTATTAAATATAGGGAAACTGTTAAAGTGAACAAACACAGGCCATTACAAGGAAATTATGATTTATTCTATTAAAGAAAGATGGGACAGGGAACAATCAATGTACACATATTTCGGCCATAAGTTTGGATTTTTTAAATTTCTAACTCAATTGTATTCTTGTGGGAATTTTGATTTCATCTGTTCGCCTTAGTTTTTAAATATGTTAGCAAATCTTCGGGTGTTAAATTCGGTTCCAATATATAATGGTATTCCATTTTTCTTGCTACTTTTAATGGTAGTGCTTCATTATTGTTTCCTTGTATCGGCTGTTTTCTCATATTTTTTTCCGTGCTTGACTTATATACTCGCCATTATGAGTTTTGCTGTCGTTAGATGTGTTTCCTTATTTTCATTTTTTGGTGTACTATTTTAAATATTTCTGTATTTGATGTTGAATTACTGGCATTACTTCCTTTTTGATCATTTATTTTCATTAAGTGAATTCTTTCAATTTTTGGATGTTGTTGTGGTGTCTACACTTGCACAAATTTGTGGAAAATATATATTTTTAGCTGGGCTATTTTATTCAGTAGCTTTTCTGTTCGTTTATTAACAATGTTGTGAATTTTGTTTGTGAATTCTGAGCTTTTAAGAAATAAAGTAACAGATTCCTCACATTTGCATCGTAATTCGGGGGGTCATTTTTACTGAGCTTTTCTACCTGGATAATCTGTTTCGACACGACTCGTTTGAATATATTTTTTTGTAAATTAAAACGGAGATTATAATCTAGCTGCATAATAATAATTAATATATTATTATTAAATTCCTAGATTATTTTAGACTAATATTGAAAAAATATTTAATTATTTAATTGGTTCTGTAATTTCAATTAAAAAAAATACATAAATGGTGAATCTCTTCTTAAATGTATTTACTTTTTAATAAAATTTTAAAGCTCATAACTTTTTAAATAATTATGTTTTATTCTGAGAATTTGAAACTATTTTCTTGAAAGTTATCATTAACCTCTGTGTATTTTTTAACGAATTTTCAAATGTTCCTTCATAAGTCTTATTATTTTAAAAATTATTACTTTTTAAAAAACAATTTTAAATAACTACCAGCAGGAGTTCTTAAATAGTTGTTGAAAATAACAAAAACAATTCTAAATGAAGAAAAGACAGTGAATTCTCTGTCAAATGTTTTTTTTTGTTTGTGAGCTTTTAATATTTTTATAAATCTCTACTCTCAATTATAAATTGATTTATATGAATTTTCATATAGTGTGAATTTTATCTATGGGGATATCGGAAACTATAAGATGCATGACTTTTTACCTTTTTTATCTTTGTATCTTTTGCTATTATTATAAACAGCTGCAATTGTTTTACTTTTATCTTTTTCACGGCTAACTATTTTTTATTTATAATAAAATTTTAAATGACCATAACTCCCTTATTTTTAGAAAATTGTGTGACATTAACAAAGTTTATTTTTGTCTTATTTAAATTTATGAAATATGTATCACAAAGTGAAAGTCTCCAAATTCAAGTATTTTTCCTAGTTGAATTTGTTACTTTAGGTATTACTCTCTACAAGTTTTTTTGAACATTTCTTGTTTTCATTAATCTTGTAATAATATTATTTATCTACGACTGCTTAGATAAGTGACGAATTTGACATTCATTTGAGTTACGTAATGAAACTCATTACCCAACTAGTGAGGTAATGAAATCAAAAACACACTCATTTTTTAATACCAACTAACGATCAAATTTATTAAACAATTATTTATGAACATTAATAATAACATGTTTACATTTATTCAAGTGTATTCCTGAGGACATTTCTGTTTTAGAAATTTCCAAACTACTGCGTTTACTGGTTGTAGCTTCTACAAGTACATTCTTTTCTCCAAGAATATTCGTTGCGATACGTTTCTTATTTTCAACCGAAATTTCTATGTATCCTTCGGCTACTGTATTGCTCTTCCAGCCCCCGTGCCTTTTTATTGTTAGCAGGTCCGCCCCTGAGTTTGCCAACAGTGAGGTTGACGATCTTCTGAAGCAGTGACCAGTGTACTCTTTAGCATTTGGTAATTTTAAAAAGAATCAATATTTGTCGGCATGCTACCAATCGTGTTAATGCCAACAGGCTGTTTTATACATTTGCCATTCCTGTAACCAACAAAAAACCTCTCTACGGCATTATGTGGACGCAGTGCTATGTATTTTTTTATAATGTCTACGAAATTGATCCCATCAATGTCTCCTGATGTTATAACAAACTCTCGCGAAATTTTGGTTTTTGTATTTGGTATTGTGACGCAGAAGACCTGCCCTTCGTTCCTAACGTTGGTCACTTGCATGTAAGTGAGTTCTTCTTTTCTACAGGCTCCACCAATTCCAAAGATCAAAACTACCTGAAAATATTTCTTAATCTAAAATTTCATGCCTTGTTCTTATTTACCTTTATTAGTAGTCACTTTTCATCATCAGCTAATTATATTTGTTAAATCTGCGTAAAATTATCTACAACTTTTTCTTTCACCGTTTTTTTCTATCTATAATAATAATCGAGATATATTTATTTGAAAAAATCGAAACTTTTGAAACTATGTATTTGGTATAAAAATTATTGACTGTAATTTGTGTATCGGGATGCAATAAACACTTCACTTTATTTATTTTAGTGTTTCACTGCATTTATAATTTAATCGCTTTTTATTACTTGATTATAAATTTGGCACATTCTATTCTAATTTATTTATATCGATTTAGAATAAGTAGCTTAACTTTTTACTTTTTTCAAAATATCTAGTTACCCTTGACTTTTTTAAAAACTTTGAAAGTGAAATTTAATTCGCCTCGAAAATCTACATGTTTTCCCCATTTAACCGTTTTTCTATCTCTTATAGTTTCCGAGATCCCCACAAAGAACATCTAAAAAAACTCACCCTGTATATTGTATCTATATAGTTTTTAATAGTTGTCGATTGTATTTTTAGAGTATTTATCCGTTGTCTTTTTTTATTAATCTTCTCTGTACTGTTTTTTTCAGTATTTTTTTTAAAATTCTTTCTGAATGTTTAACTTGTTTTTCAATTGTTTTTCTTAAGAAGGTGATAATTTCAAATGTTTCCTATTTTTGATAATTGCCTATTGTTTTTTCAATAATCTCTACTGTTCTTTAGAACAATCAGCACATTTTTGGCCCTTTTGACAATTGTAAATGTTTTCTTTTCAGGAATTTGCAAAGGTTTTCTTTATAATTTTCTATTAATTTTGACAATTATAATTTTTTAAAGCGCGAGCTATAGTTTTGTATTGTTAATATTTTGTATACATGGCTAAGTTTATGGATGCCAATAAAGGTCTTTTTTTTATAGCGCGAGCTATTTTATATCATAGTTATTTAGAATAATATAATAGATTTTTTCAAAATTTAAAAATGAATAATAAAAAAGCATTATTTTGTTTTTAATTTACAAAGAAAAAAGAAAAAGAGTTTGGATTTGTTTGTGAATTATTTTTTTTTACATATTTAAAAATTTATCAATTATTTTTCATAAACTTTAGGTTTGGGCAATGAATAATGAATTGAATTATGTGAAGAGTAAGTACCCTAGGGCAATGCACAATTTATTGAGGTAGATCAAGAGTACGCTAGGATAATGAATAAAATATTGTCTTGTGGAAGCCCTTGATCTAGAGCAAAAGAAGAAATGTTTTTGATTTTAACTTTAATAAATAGGAATCAAATTTTTTAACAGCAATCCTTTATTCTAAACCGGGGGCTCAAAGCTTCTTGGGCGCCTAAGAATAAGGTTGCAGAACTTTGCTTGAAAGTAAGCAGTTTGGATATTTGAATTAGTTGAACGTTAAGTAAAAACCATAAATTGATAATTTAATAAATGCGATTTGAAATAAGGGAAATGATTCTGTTTTTGCGAAGAGATATATTTTTTTATACTAAAGAAACGAAGGATTGTATTGGGATGATAGCTCGATATTAAGATTGAAGGTAGATCTCGTGAGGTGATTGAAATTATTGTAACTAATTTTCACTCTAAAGGGAAATATTGTTTATTACAAAGGAAATTAATAATCTTAATTATGCGAGATGATAAAATTAAAATAGTAACGGATTGTTTTAAAGGAAGAAAACAGTACAGCGATTAGATAAGACCATATACACCGAAACATCCTTAAATTATTTCCATTCAACATACATTATTACATACTACCCTATTTTTCGGACAATAAGGCGCACTTTTTACATGATCTCAAATTTTGTAAGCGTCTTATGGTCCGAAGGTAATATTAAAATATGTTTTTCAATAATTGTCTGTAAAGTTGAGGTACGCCATAGTCCGAAAAATATGGCACGCCACTAAAGGTTGGTGTGACGCAAGTTATCTCAAGACAAGCGGGGGAATCACCTAGACTCTTTGTCTATGATCGTCGATACATAATATTAAGTTTCGCCTGTAATCGTCTGCGCTTTTGTGCGATTTATTTAAATTACTTTTATAGGTATAAATAAATTTTTCTCTAAAATTAGAAAAGAAAGAGCATAAAACAAAAA
Source organism: Ontholestes murinus (assembly GCA_963969525.1). Lineage (NCBI taxonomy): Eukaryota > Metazoa > Arthropoda > Insecta > Coleoptera > Staphylinidae > Ontholestes > Ontholestes murinus. Next base: position 14,404,499 of record OZ018395.1, on the reverse strand, counting down.
AAGATTTTCACATAACGTGAGGTATAAACGAAATGTGATCAATTATGCCAAACAATATGGAAACAGAGTGGCAGAAAGACATTTTCGTCCACCACTAACAGAGAAAATGTTTCACAAATGGAGAAAACAAGAGGAATATTTAAAACTGGTACTTAAACATAAAAAAACATTCCGTTCGCACTTAGAAAAATGGCCAGAATTAGAAGTGCAAGTGAATAATTGGGTAACAAACAATGTATGTATCTACCAAAATGATAATTTTTAAAGCAAAAAGATGGACAACTGCTAATGGAATTTTAGATTTTACCGGATCACCGTTTTGGTGCTTTAGATTTATGAAAAGACATTGATGATGTGTGCGTACAAAAACCACACTAACCCAAATAAAATGCCGGCTGAATACGAATCTAATATTATATAATTCTATAGATACGTAATATCAGCGAGAAGTAAATATAATTTCGAGATTACCGATTACGAATATGGAGGAAGTTCCTTTAACTTTTAATGTGCTTACTCAGGTCGTAAGAGGCGACTAATGAGGACCGGATTCAGTAGGTACCGGCTGGGTGTCGAGTCTTAGAGTCTTAAACTACAAGTGTCCTTGTCCTGAATGTGTTATCTGATTTTGATTAGTTTGTCTCCCCTTTATGGGTTCCGTGTGTCTTTGCCTAGACTTGTGGTTTTCTACAAGACATGACCTATCTGCGCGTATTCCGTGCGCTGCGACCCGTGTCGGGGAAGGAGAAGGTTTATCCTGCAGGTGCGCCTACCAACACGACAATTCGGCTTTGAATTCCCCTAAACAGGAGGTTCATACCTAATACAGCGTGCATCAATCGCCTTGCCACCAAGTCTTCAGATTTGCTGGTGGGGCGAGTGGTTTGGGGTCCGAGGGTGCGTTTAATCTATGTACGCCTTCGATTTTCGCGGCTATATTTTCTGTGTAGCTCTGACTGTCTGGACAGTTTGTGTTTAGCTGTCTCATTTGAGACTCCAAGGAGGATGAGGAGCACAGGAGACGAAATATGTAAACTTCCTAATGGGTACCCAAAATTTTCCTCAAAAAAGACAGCTAAGTCCAGAACTTATTTCTAATTTAAATTACGAAAAGTTCTTAATAATTAAAAGGGAAAATGGTAGTTTTGAGAAAATTTCATCATTTGTTATTAGTAAAATTGTAAGTGATGTTGGCCACGTTAAAAATATTGAAAAGTGTTGTGATGGTACTCTAATGGTTACTATTATTGCTCTTTCTCTCTCTATCAAGTATCGATCTTACTTTTACGACTCCAGCATTACTGACAAGTATAACGTGGGTAGTAATGTCGGATCATTGTGGTAGTCCCCATTATCTGTAAAATCGATAGCTGCTTGGATAACCACAGTCGTCCAGTGAAGTGGAAAATAGCATAAGCTAATTGGGAAGTCTTTCGCCAAAACCTACAACTGGATAACATAGATATGTCCAACGTTTATTCTGCAGTCGTGTGCCTAACAAATCGCTTAGTTCAAGCAACTAGCGCTGCTGTTCCAAAGTCGACCCCAGTCTTGCGCCGAACCCCCTGTACCATGGTGGAATGATGCTATTATGAAGAGGAAAAAAGCCCTTCACAATTTTAGACAAAATTTGACTGAAGAAAATTTAGTAAATTTTAATCATCATATCATCATCGCTAAGTCCAAAAAACGTTTCTGAACACAGTTTATCTAATCTATTAAGGGTCACACTACTTCTGACGAGGTATATAACCGGAAAAAACAATAGATGATTCGCTAGTCACATGTCCACAGGTAATTTCAAACACCTTAGCATACACCTTTACCCAGTTATCAAGCAATCATAGCTTGAGCTACGACTGACAGTTCATTTCAATTAAAAATGAAACAGGGCACCATTACATGAATTTCGAGTAAAAAAATGCTAACTACTAAAATGTGGGAACTCAAATATCTGCTTTAGAACTTTGTCATAATACAGCTCCAGGTGCAGATATGATCCACTGTCACATCATTAAACGACTATCACTATCCCAGTTAAGTATTATATTGGCCGTGTTCAATCAAATTTGGTTAACGAATTAATTTCCCTTAAAATTGGCAAAGATTCATACGATCCATCAAGCTATAGGCATATTGCACTGACGAGATGTTTATATAAGGTGTTAGAACGAATGTTGAACCGTAGACTGACGTGGTTTTTGGAGTCGAACAATCTCATTTCTAGTACGCAGTGTGGTTTTGGTCTAGGTCATTCAACAACTGATCACCTCGTGTCTCTGGAGACCGCATATAGAATGCTCTCGTCACCGGCCAACATTTGGTTACGATCTGTTTTGACATAGAGAGGGCGACACGGAATTCTGAGAACCTTACACAATTGGGACATTCGTGGCCATTTAGGTTTCTTCCTGAAAAACTTTTTATCTTCCAGGCTTAGCATTATCAGACGAGCATATATAAGAGAATGGTGTACCTCAAGGCTCTGTTTCCAATGTGACATTATTTAACTTTGCAATAAACAGCATTGTTGATATGATTAAATCTCCTTCGAATATCGGGCGTAAAAACCAAGTGTGTCCATTTCCATCGCCTTAAAAGAATTATTACAGTTCCAGTTTTCCGTCGCCAGCTCCCCGATATTGGCTTATTCCACGGTCAAATACCTTGGACTAGTATTTGATTCTAGACTAGCCTGAAAATATTACTTTTCTTACTTCAGAGGAAAATGTGTGCGGTCAAAAAATACCCTTAAAATTTTATCGGGAACTGCATGGGGTGCAGTTGTATGGTGCACTTATTAGATCCCAGGTTGATTACGGCTGTATTGTTTACAGTTCAGCCAGATAATCATATCTCCGGATTATAAACAACGTCCATAATTCTGGAATTAGTTTAGCCGTAAGTGCATTTAGAACTAATCCGGTAATTAGCCTCTATGCTGAATCGGGTTAGGCATCTTTGAGCTATCGGAGAAAGAAGCTTATACTTTGTTACGCTTCGAAGCTGCCAATCAAAACCATCACACACGTGATTGTGTATTCTCACCACGACATACTGAGTTGTATGCTCTTAGCGAGTGCTGAACTAAACCCTTTAGAATTTGATGGCAGAGCATTTTAGTAGAAACTCATTGTAATCTACCCAATATTCATGACTTACCTGTAAGTCTCCCTTCATGAAGAGTTGCACGTTCACGTGTAAATACCTCTTTGTCCTCTTATCTTAAATCATCAACACACCCCCACCTTTTTCTCAACAAAAGTTCCGGTTCTTTGTGGATTCAGTCGGATATTGCTGCCAAATATTTACTGATGGGTCTTGTGGTTGCTCGTTTCATACTGGAGGTGAACTGCATATGTTCAAGTTACCTGTAATGTGCAGTGGATTTACTTTTGAAGCTACTGCAATCGAAGCTTTGCGGTACTTTGCAACAGACTCCAATTAGAGAATTATCATGTTTGTGAACGCTCTCACTGTTTTGCAGCTTTTGCAAGTGTGGGTAGCTTCATGCCGCGAAATCAATGAGCAATTCTCAAAACTCTTTTCACGTGGAAATTAAGTTTCTTTTTATTGGATTCCCAGCCATGTAGGTATCTCTGGGAATTAACAGGTAGTCCGAGGAGCTAATGAAGCCCATAGGAAATGTGATTTCCAAGCATATGTGACAAAGGGTCTTAGGGTAATGTGGGAATCAGAATGGCAAGGTACAGAATAATAAGCTGCGATAAATTAAGGACACCGTTGCTGTTTAAGATTCCTCTTCTAGAGGTATCTACCATTAAGAGGTTGTTCTAGCACTACTTAGAATTGGATACTGCGTATGACCCACGAACATTTACTTCGCAGAGAGGAACACCCAATCTGTGACGTCATATTTTAGAGGAATGTGTCCAGTTTGAGATCTCAAGTAAGCTTGTCAAACTTGATGAAATTTTGGCGGATATTCTAGGAGATAATGAGGACACTATTAAAAAATTATTTATGTTCCTGTCCAACTCCAGATTCATTCAATATATAAAATAAGCAGGACGGTGATTTTAATGCGTTAATTTATTATTATTCATTCTGTTTATGTCACTTTGTTGTTTTTGTATTGTTACATGCGCCATTTACACATTCGCATGTGATATTAGTTTTTAGGTCGATTTATTAGTTGTGACGCAAATGACCAAAGCTGCCGAAGCACCCTAGAACTGTAGATTTAAAAGGTACCATAAGAAAACAACGAATATTTCCGTTAAAAAATTTTTTCGCCAAAACCATTATTATATTCTATATAGAGAAAATAAAAACGATGTTTTTGCAAAATTTAATAGATTTATTCAAACAAATTTTGAGGATTGTAGGGTGGGATAGAGGTCACCCATCCACCCTACGTATACATATAAACTGTAATCCCTAACGTCTCGCTGCATCCAATAAAATTAATTACAAAACTTTTTGAATAAAAATTTTTGAGTGAGTAAATTAGTAAACATTTTCTTAGCAGCAAAATCATCAACGATTATTAAAGTTATCACGAATATGTAAGGGGGGTGGGTGGCCTCTATCCTACCCTTCAAATGGTAAAACATAAGCGAGGGTTTTAGTTAAAAGTTGTAAAAAAGTAAACAAACACAAAAGTATAAAAGTCTTAATGAAATTAATAATTTATCTGTTGAAAAAAAATGTGAACTCTCTGCTTCTCAACTTTATCACTATAATATTATAATAATAACGGTTTACAGATCACCTGCTGGTGATTTACACTCGTTTTTAAATATTGTTATTGAAGCTTTATTAAAAATTGACTGTAGCAAATTAGTTATATTTGGTGGAGACTTGAATATTAAATTTAATAACAACAATGATGATCAAACTCTGCAATTAATTAATCTGTTTAGTTCGTTTGGTTTTACAGCTCAAGCAAAATTTAATACGAGAAAATCGAACTGCTTGGATAATATCTCCCTTTTCTCTCTATCAATTCCCTTGATTGTGGGCTCTCTGACCACATAGGGATTCATCTGGAGATTAAGATGCAGACCAACAAAAAGCGTGAATATACAAAATTATGCCGACCAATAACAAAAGTAGGGTGCCATCAGTTATTTCAATACTTGCAGAATACGAATTGGAATTTTATTTATGATAATGATACAGTTATTAATAAATTCATTACATTTTATAATATACTAAACTATTATTTAGACATATCTTTTCCCGAAAGAGTCTTCAAATTAGATTCAGAAAAAAGTCATGTGGTTTAATAATCATATTGTAATTTGCGAGATATTCTTATGTTTTTAAAAGAGGCCAGCAATAACAACAATGCGCCTAAACCAAATTACAATAGTTTTAAAAAATATTATAAACTAAAAATAATCGCAGCTAAGAAAAGAGCGAACTTAACTTTTATACAAAATTCTGGAAATAATCCAAAAGCACTGTGGTCTCTAGTTAAGTTACATACTAAAAATACTAATGTATTACCTAATATTAAACCAGACACATTTAATCAATGTTTTAGTAATATAGCTAAGATATACTTAACAACCTGCTATTAGTAATCAAAGTCCAATATCTTTCATGCATAATGTTTCAATAAATACCACCAACTATTTCCAAGTGCAAACTGTAAGTGAAATAATCGTGAGGGATATTATAAATAATTTAAAAAAAACAGCGCGAGCAAAGATATGTATGGCTTAACGACAAATATATTAATACAAATTAAGGACATGTTAATCTCTCCTCTTACTAAGTTCTTTCCAAAATGTTTGAAACTAACTAGAGTCATTCCCATTCATAAAAAAGATAGTACTGAAAATGTAAATAATTACCGTCCTATATCCATAGTTCCCATTTTATCAAAGGTATTTGAGAGAGTTATGTTCGTTCAAATAGTAGAGTTTTTGTGCATCAATAAAATTATTTCGAATGCACAATATGGCTTCCGAAGATGATTCTTAACCATTGACGCAAATTAACAGATGAGATCTACAGTAGTTTCGAAAATGGAACTTACACTATTAGGCGTTTGATTGTGTCTCTCATGAGGTTCTTCTTAGAAAGCTACATTAACTATAACTTTTCACCAGCATCGTGTCGTTTACTAAACTGCTACTTTACTAATAGGACTCAAACTGTATCTGTTGATGGCCGAGAGACACCCCTTAAAGCATGGAGGACCGCAGGGGTCAATTCTTGGCCCTTTGTTATTCTCAAATTATATAAACGACTTGCCATATCAACAGTTTAATTGCACACATACATTATTTGCAGATGACACCACACTAAGTTACTCCTCGGGGAATCTGCCACTGATTCAGTAGCAGAATACAGATTCCATCAAACTGACCTCAACATGGTTTGCACCTAACAAATTAACAGTTAATGCAGATAAAACTCAAACTGTTAATTTTTCACTAAAAAAGATATTGTTGAAGAAAACGTGAAATTTCTTGGAATTAATTTAGATTCAAGACTCGCATGGAATAAGCATACCAAGGTATCATAAAATATATATTTATTAAGGCAGCTGAAATCAATTCTGCCTGAAAACACACTAAAAAGCATCTACTTTGCTATGATTCAAAGCCATCTGTCATATGGTATAGTGGCATGGGGTCATTCCACTACTTTAAATATTTTATTTTGCTTCCAGCGACGCGCTGTCCAGATAGTTGCTTCAGTTAGCTACCAATGTGACTGTAAACACGGTTTTATTAAATACAAAATACTTACTCTACCATCCATATATGTATTTGAAACACTGAAGTATGTTCACAAAAATTTTCTTAAATATCATAGACACGTAGACATCCATCCATACAACACAAGAAACTGTTACAATCTAAATTCAACTTATCGTACTCAAAATTTTAAACGTTGTAAAAATTTTGAGTACTACTGTCCATTATTTTATAACATTTTGCCCCTAAATTTGATTCCACAATTTAAGCGCAAAATTAAAGAAATTCTTATATCTAAAGCCTTCTATAGTATCGATGAATTTATAAATTTAAAAAATGAATTCGATTATTGAGTTTTAAGCAAATTTTAAAGTAATTTATTCTATATTTGTATTTTAATATGTGCCAATTTATTCCATATTCTAATTTGTGTTTCTAGGTATTATTATTTTCAAATTGTGTTTTTAATGTGTATTATTTTGAGGTGTGTAAAATTTTATATTCTTAACACAAATAAATCATTATTATTATTATTATTACAATTGCTTTAATTGATACAAATATTTCAAATAACTTTTGATGATGTTTTACTGACTGGAGGGTTGGATAGAGGCCACCCACCCACCCTACATATACATATTAACTTTAACCAATCCCTCAGTAAAACATAGGCGAGAGTTTGAATTAAAAGTTGTAAAATATAACAAAACTAATTGCAAATTTTAGAATTTATTCATACAAATATTTTAAATAATTTTTGATGATGATATTGCCACCCACCCGCATGAAATTTATATAACAAGATTTTAAGAAAAATATAGGGAAAGTATTATTATGGCCACATCACCATTAATTTTTGATTGAATATTTATTAATTTTTAACTAATAGATAATTTATTACTTTGCATAAATTACCTTGGTTAAAAACCTATTTTAATAGTTAATTTAAAATAATTTAAAAAAATGCATATTCTAATATTATCTTAGAAGTAAAATATTTAATTATATATAAAAAAACATAGCTAAATATAAATAAATGGTAAAAATTATTAACTTTATTTATAAATGCAAAATAATCCAAACCTTTATCAATAGATGCATTATGTATTTTTATATTAGTCAATTTATAAGGAAAAAATAATTATATAAGTAATTGTTTAATTATTAGTGTGGTTGTATTAATTGTATAACAACTTTTATTTCTGTTTTAATTAAGTGATCCTGTTAGTTGAAACATATGCCTCATTTATTATTTATATTATTAGTGTTGGAGATGGCTGGCGAATTAGAGGCAGCGAGTGTCTAGAATGATTTTTAGGTCATTGGGAGGGCAGTGGCGGCGCACACCATTCGCTCTATGGCAACGAGGAGAACGCAGATGGAAGGAAGGAAGGAAGGGAACGCCGCCGCCGCCGATCCAGTCAGTCCTGTACGTGGTACCTCAATGAGAGGAGCGCGGGATCGCCACCCCAATTACCCGACAACAACAACACGCCCTAGCTAACATCTATATCCATCATCTCTGTCTGGAAGTTTTACAGGTCCATCTCACCACTTTCCTCCAGGTACACTCGCACACCGAACAACAACACCGACAGAACAGAAACCCCCATCCCACGAAACAACTGGGTGAGATTGATGTCAAACAAAACAAAATAATAATAATAAAAAAAAAACAACATAAGCAAACACGTTTATCTTTTGTTTTTAATAAGTGAAAAAAAATGTGTTCGTCTCCATTAAATACGAAGGGGGCCCACCCGCATCCAACCTCTGCAACCACCGCATCAACATCAGCAGCAAACCAGCAGCAGCTTTCATTACATTTTTTCTGTGTTTGATATTTTTTTTAAACTCACATACACCACACTATTATTTATTTCAATTTACCATAATAAATAATTATGCATTTATTTAATTAATTTAAAAAAAAAATATTTACATTACCCTGCTTTACTTTATACATTACAGCCATATTTAATTTCGCTAGCTTTGAATGTGTAACTTGAATAAACGAAATTGTGACGCTTTTGATGTTCGTGCTAATTGTCCCTTATTCATCCCTTAGTGTCTTTTAGATGATGTACTAACTAACTTACATCGATTTCACGGTGCAGTTACTTACATAATGGTTTCGTTGTGTGCGTTGAATTGCTTATTCTGCAATGATTTATTGTTGTGTCAGATTTAAAATTGAATCAATTACTAAAGTATGGTTCGAAAAAAATAATTTAATATGTTAATGGAATTGGCATTTTAAATATTTACGTACGCTATTAATATATAATGTTTATGTATATGAATATTATTATTTTTATTGATAAAACAATTAAGATTTATATTTGACCGTAATTATATATTAATTTATTAAAGCGCTTATGCGCACATAAACAAATATAAATATTTCTTGAATTACGTTCTTTATTTTCTAATAAAGATTAATAGAAACAACTTAATTAATACTTTATTTCGCTACTTATTATTTATTTTCTTATATGTGATCATCATTGGAAATTTAATGAAAAATTATTTCTATATAAGAAAATTACGACCATTAAAAAATATCCTTGTTACTTAAGTAATAATTTCTTTTACTATTTATTATTTACTTCTTTCGTATAATTAATGGGAATTTGCTGTCGTCTTTCGAAATTTAAGTAAATATGAGATGGTTATGAGCAGTTTTAATTGAAACATTTAACCTAAAATTTTATTCTTAAACTTTTTGTAGTACGTATGCATCGGAAATAAGAAATTTTCTTAAATCAATATCGAAATTTGTTTAAAATAATAATATAATATAATAGTGGTTTTTCTACTATGTTATAAATATAATGATAAAAATTATTAAAATTTTTTAGGCGTTTGCAAAAACAAGAATTTCAATTATTTATTAAATTATAGTGAAACAAGGTTTTAAATAATAGTACTAATTAGTTAATTTTCTTTTTTTATCAAGATTTTAAATACTTGATTTAAGAGGCTTTCACTTTGTTACACATAAATAATTTGTAATATTTTAAGTTAAAACAAGGTTCTCTTTTATTATTTCATAAAAATCTGTTAAATATTGTGAGGTATATATGTAAATATACAAACTTATAGAGTGTATACATGCTTTTACAATCAAATATGAAAAATATTCATCAGTATAATAATACTAATAATAAATTTTAAAATTAAATTAATCTTTTTTGGTGAAGAAAAACACTTGTTAATTTACCAATATGGAACATAACAACTAAAATTACATATCTGGTTCATCAAGAGTGTAGCTCAACGAGTATCAACTATAAAATAAAAATAGTTTTATTTAGAACGCTAGGTTTTGAACAAGTGTAGAAGAATTTAAATTTTAGAGCTCTTTTTTTTAAAGAAATTCAAATATTTCGTTGATAAAATTTATTTTACATTAAAACTAATTTTGCTCTAACTGTTTTTTTAATATTTCTCATTGTTTTATTTTTAATTGGTAACAGTATTAAATTGTTTAGTTTTTTTAATGTTTTGTATTGTGTTGAGGGAATTTTTAATGCTTTATTTTTTTTTCTGAATAAATTTTAAAGTATCGTCAAGTTACCACTTTGTTTTTTTTTAACAAATTTTTAATTAATTTCTATTATTTACTTGTCAAAATGTGTATCTCTTAAAAATTTGTACACATTTTTATTAATTATCATGTTTTTACTTTACTTTAAAAATAGTAGTTATTAGTTCTAAACTGATTTTTCAGATATTTCCAAATTAAATTTTAGATCATTTTTGTAATCAATATTTTTATAAGGCATTTTTTGTTTTTAGGAAATTTTCGTTTGTATTTTTTAACTTTTAAACTATTATTTATTTTAGAAAAAGTTTAATTATTTTTTAAAACTGCTTATAAGTATTTTATATTTATATTTTACATTTCTCTAGAAACTGTTGAACAATTCTATTCCTATTTTTAGACACGTTCTACTGTTTTTAATGAAAATTCTTAATTTATTCTTTTAATTTCGACTGTTTTTAAGCAAAATGTTTAATTTTTTACTAGTCAAGTGCTTTAATGTAAATTTCAAACTGTTTTTTTGAAAAAAAAAACCTTTATTGGGATCCTTTACAAACATATATACATCAAACAAATCACAATTATTTATTATTTGTTTTTTCGAAAGTCTTTCTTTGTTTGTTTTCATTTTTTTGTTTTGTTTTTTTTTTAGAATATGATTTTTTAAATTATAATTTATCTATTTAAATGTGTCACGATAAAGCAGTTGAAAATTGTCTAAAAATAAAACGTTTTGTTATTAGATATTACAAACTGTGAAATAATTTAATTCAGTATTGTTCAATTTTTTTTTAATTTGACTGTTTAATCAAATTTAATCGCTATTATCTATTAAAGAATTGTATCTAAACTTAATCGTTTCTTTTTTCAATTTGAATGTTTTTCACAAATTTGATCGCTATAAAGCATTTTCAACTATTTGTAGCAAATTTTGGATTCTATTTTGACAAACTTTAAAAAATTTGTTTTATATATATTTTTTTAAATAATTAATTAAATACATAATTTTATTGTATAGCAGTGTTCAAAAGTTTTTTTAGAGAGCCAGGGATTCATTATTTTAATGGTAGTTTTTATTATTTTTAGTAGTTAAGTTTTGATTTTGTGTAAATCGATTTTTTAAATTTATAAAGCAAAACTCGAACTTTGTTTTAATTCTGAGCTGATTTTTATTTGTTTTTTGTTTAATTCGATTAATTTGTTTTAAGATATTTCCTTCCATTTATTTGAGAAATGTTTAATTGTTTTTATTTTAACGATTTCTGAAGGAAGTTTTAAATATTTAGATTTTGGCTGCTTTTTTCTTAAACGGTTTTCAATTTTTTATCGTTTTTTCAAATGAACTAATTAGAGAGAAAATACACGAGAAAAGAAAAATAAAAATAAAACAAAACGAAATGTTTCAATGAATCAAGTGTTTCACCACGGGTTAAGTGAGAAATTAATCAACACGTGTCTCGATAAAGCAAGAATTTAATTTACACAGTTAATAGTTGTCTAAAAATAAAACGGTTTTTGAGATATTTTCAAACTGGTTTTTAGATTGTTGTTTTCTAAATCTAGATCTTAAAAAAGCTGTCAACGGTGGAGGCTTCTACTTCGGTATACACAAACTTGATAATGACAAGTTAAAATTTAAGTTAAGTTAACGTTTGTCATTCTCGGAGATTCTTTTAAATTATTCATAAGCAAATATGCTTCATATTAACCCTGTTGGGAGATATTTTAGACAGAGTCTATTATGTCATTTTGACGTTTTTTTTTTAATGTAAACAACCCCTAATATTAAAAATATTTCACTACGTGATAAACGAGAACTAAATTAAAAAAATGACTAACCATTTTACGGAGTAGTAGCACTCAATTGTTTTACCGGCTTTATCAAGTTTTATAACTCATTTTTATTTTATGTAGTAATTTTAATTATATTTTGTAGAGTCACTTCATTGTTATTTAACTGATTTTTTAATGATTTATTAATTTTTCATTTAATCCGTGATGAAAATTTTTCATATTAACTAGATTAAAACTGGCAATAGTTGACTGTTTATTAAAATTATTTTAAGTTATTTTAAAACCGTTTTCTCCAGATAATTTTCACTTACTTATGTTAGTAAATTTTTCATTACTTATGCGGAAAATCTAATTTTTATCTTTGTATTTCTTTAAAAAATGGATTGGTTTATTAATATACAAGTAACAAATAACGTTTTATTTCTAGAAATATTTTTAGAGTTTTTAAATATATATTTTTTTCATTTCAACTATTTTTAGCAAAGTTTACAACTTGTCTGTTTTCTAATGTTAAATTTTTTATTTTGGAAAATATTTTGAGATAATTATCCTAGATTTTTTTTAAGTAAAACTTTTATGTTCAGACAGTTTTTAATTATTTTAGCTTAATCTTTATCTTTATTTACTTTATCTACGATCGTACAGAAAGTAGACGCTTTTTGCATCATTTTTCATTGTAAAAGTGGCTTTTTAAAGCACTAGTGCTTTTTTACGTTTTTATTGCACGGTAATGTCAAACTGTTTTTATTGCACATAATTGTCAAATTTGACAGATGAATATATTTCGACGAAAAACTTAATTTTTTATTAATTGATACAAATAACTAATAAACTATAAATAAAATATATAATACAAACCAAATTGCAGATTTAAGAACTCTGAAGATTTCATTTAATGCAAGTCGAATCGATTACAATGAAGCGAACATTTTTTCCATAAATAATAATGGCGGCCGACATTTGTGCAACTTGTTTACTGGTTGCTAAGTAACGCTTTCATTAGTGCACTGTGGGTAAAATATGTTTTCATTAATGTAATTATTGAAATGGCATTAAAATATTACTCATATGAATATATTCTTTGAAATCCTTTACGATCGAAGATAAAATTTTGTAAGGCACACGTGTAAAAAGTTTCTTTATTGCACTCCTGGCTTTAAAAAAACTCGCTCGTTCCTCGCTCGTGTTTTTAAATGCCAGTTCGTGCAATAAAGCATCACTTTTTACACTTGTACCTTAAATAACTATTAATTATCTACTTATTTACGTAAAGATTGAATCATTTTTACAAAGTTTTCAAATATTCGTAGCAAATTGTCATTTTTAATATTATCCTTATTTTTACACATTTTTTAAATTTTATTTTTATTCAATATTAAACTAGTTATTAGTTGTAAACCGATTTGTTAGACATTTTTAAACTGTTTTTTAGATCTGTATTTTTTAAAAGAATTTTCACCTTTATAAAGCATTTTTGGTTTTTACGAAAGTTCCGGTGGTATTTTTAGAAAATATTAAACTATTAGATTCTTTAGCAACAGTTTCTTTCTATGTTAAAACTGCTTATAAGTATAATTCCTAATTATTTTTTCCTTAATTTTGACTACTTTTAAGCAAATTATTTTTGGTAAATTTTAAGTGTTTATTCACTTTCAACTAATTTGAAGCAAATTTTAAATTGTTTTTCACAAAGACGTTTATTATTTTTAAGACAGATTTTATAATTTTTTTGTAAAGTTCCGAATTTTTGCAAATCAATTTTTTTAATTTAATAAAGCAAAATGTTACCTTTTTTCTGAGCAGAGTTTTATTTGTATTTTTTTAAATTCAAGCATTTCTATTTAATGGTAGAGGCGTTTACTTCGTAGTTCATTTTGAATGATTTGTAAATGAGACACAATAACTTTGTTTTACCACAATATAGTGGTAAAACAAAGTTATTGTGTCTCATTTACAAATCAACCATTTCTCTTTTAAGATATTTTCTTTCATTTATTATTTATTTAGGAAAATTAAATTGTTTTTCATTCCAACGATTTCTGAAAGGATTTTGAATTTTAGATAGTTTTTAGCTGCTTTAAAAAAAGTTTTTCTCGTTTTACAGGTCTAAAAAAATCTTTATTTCTTATTTTATTTCAACTGTTTTAAGCAAATTTGAAATTGTTTTTTTTTCTTTTCAAATAGATTTCAACTGTTATCTTTGTAAATTTTACAATGTTTTATTTGGTAAAAATTCAAAAAGCAAATTTAAATGGTAACTGTTTTAAGCAAATTTGAAATTGTTTTTTTTTTCAAATAGATTTCAACTTACAAAGATAACGTAAATTTTGCAATGTTTTATTTTGTAAAAAAAACTTTGAGCAAATTTAAATGTTTTTTTTAAAAGAATTTTCATCTTTATAACGCGTTTTTGGTTTTTATGAAATTTTCGATGGTATTTAAAAAAAAAATTAAACTCTAAGATTCTTTAAAAACAGTTTCTTTCAATATTAAAACTGCTTATAAGTATGTTTTATAAACTATTTCTCTAGAAACTGTTAAACAATTCTATTCTATTTTATTCCTATTTTTATACACTTTTTGTTAATTTATTTTTTAAATATCAATTGGTTTTAAGCTAATTTAAACTATTTTTTACTTAGGTCAGCTGAATTAATGTAAATTTGAAAGTGTTTTTTTTAAGCCTTTAATTATTCTTTTAAATAATTTTTATTTTTTTTGTAAAATTATAACATTTTAGAAAATTATAATGCATTTTTTTATCTGCTTCAATGTGTCACGATAAAACAGTTGAATAATTGTCTAAAAATAAAACGTTCTTCAGATATTTTCAAATTGATTTTTAGATCAGTTTTTTAATATGTATCTATACAAGGCATATTATTTTGTTTTGAGGAAAATTTTAGTGGTATTTTTTAGAAAATTTTAAACCATTAAGTATTAAATGATTATTATTATTATTATTAGAAACAGTTTCTTTCTTTGTTAAAACTGCGTATAAGGAGATAACAATTTCTCTAGACACTATTTAGCAATTTTCTTTAAACATGATTATTTCTTATTTTTAATTTGCCTGTTTTCAAACAAATTTCATCGCTGTAAAGCATTGTCAACTATTTTGCTTCAAATTTTGGATTCTATTTTAGCAAACTTTAAGCTGTAATTTTTTAAAGACAACTTTTGATATTTTTTTTCTATAATTTTGACTAGTTTTAAGCAAACTATTTTTGATAAATTTTGTTGTAAATCAGTTTTTAATTAAAATTTCAACTGATTTAAAGTAAATTTTAAATTGCTTTTCAGAAAGCCATTTATTACAGTTTTCATTGTTTTTTTTGCAAATCATTTTTTAAATTTTATCAAGCAAAATTTCTACTTTCTTTTTAATTCTGAGCAGATTTTCATTTGTTTTTTTATTCAACCCTTTCTGTTTTATTTTCGTTTATTTATTTAGGAATTAATTTTATTTCGACGATTTCTGAAAGAAATTAAAACTTGTTAGTTGTTTTTTCTTAAAAAGTTTTTTAGTTTTTTCTTAAATGTTTTCAGTTTTTAAATACAGAGTTGTGCAAAGTTATCACTATTAAATAAAAACATTTGTTTTCTCCCTTCACTGCTTTTTATGTTTAAAAAGTTTAAAAATCTGTCCAATTCTCATATTACTTTAACTGTTGAAAGTTTTTCATTTTAAAAATTGTATTCCTTCAATTGCATTTTTAGATTTATTCAAATATTCTTCTTTAAAGGTATTTTATACTGTTGTTTTTTAGGACATTTATAATTGTTGTTTTCACAAATTCCAACTATTTAGAAGCAAGTTTTTAATATTTTATTTCTGAAGAGTTTTCTTCTTTTTTAATTATATTTTCTGCAAATATTTCGACCAATTTTCACTGTTTAAAGTGGTTTCAAACATTTAGCAAACTTTTATCAAGAGTTACAACATCCTAACTCGTAATCTCGTAAATATAAAACTATTAGAAACAAATAAAATATATACTTTCACTTAATATCACGCTGCTGATATTAACAGTGCAATATTAACTAAGTAAAAGTATATATTTTTATTTAATTGAAAATTATCAGGAAGTAAGTACCTCTAACCTCAATCAGTTAATTTTAGAAAGTTTAATTCTCTGTTAAAACTGTTTATAGGACAATAAATTTAAAAATACGGAAACATTTCGTGAATCTACAACAGTGAGTTCTACCAAGACTGCATACACATTATAGGACATTTTATAAACTAGTTCTGTAGAAAGTATGACACAATTTTGATTAATTATATAATTGATATTTTTGGGGATTCTGTTACTACTTTAAAAAGCAAACTTTGTGAACTATTGTAATTATTCATCATTTTCTTAAAATATGCACAAATTGATAAAAATAGAATAGTAGAAAAAAATACACATTAAAATTATCCTCTTAATGATAACGTAAAACCTAGTCACATTTTTAAAATGTAAAATCCTAGAATTACAAACTATAAATCACATTAAGAGGATTAGAATATAATAAATACTTAAAAGTAGGTAACATATTAATAAAAGAAATATAAAACATAATACACAGGTCAATTAAAATTAAAGTTAATATTATAATTAAATTATAAAAATGTACATGTACATAAAACTGAGGTTGCAGGTTTTATACTAAAATATTAAAATAAAATAATAAAAATCACGAAATCAATACTTCCCCTATATATTCTATATAGGAAAAGTAATAATATTAGTTATAAACTGAGTATATTTAAAATACTTAATGTTAAACGATATTTGTAAAATCAAACCCAAAATATTCTTTAAACGTGTAAAATGCTTGCTGAATTAAAATCGGTTTAGTTTAGTTTAGGTATTTACCAAGGAAATAGTTGTTTCAATAAGTGATTTATTTTGTACACTTAATGAGACTCATTTGTGAAATGTTTTCATATTTTATCTTACCAACTCAATAAACTGTTTTTTAAGACTTTTTTAATGTTTCTTTCTTTGTTAAAATTGCTTATACGCATATTTTATAAACTATTTCTTTAGATTTTTTTAATTTCAACTGTTCCTAATCGATTCCTATATTTAGAAACTTTCTACTGTTTTAATGAAAATTGTTAATGTGTGTTTTAAGTTTTAACTGAGTTAAGGAAATTTCAATTTTTTTAGAAACGATTTCCTACTAATTTGTAACTGCATTTTCGAAAGCCTTTAATTACTTTTCCAGAAAAAAATAATTTTTTGTAAAATTTTAATATTTTAGCTTATGTTTTTTTATAATATGTTTTCATAATGCATTTTTATCTTTTATTTTTAGCTCTTTCAATTATCTAAAAAATAAAAATTATTAGAAATTTTAAACGTTTTTTTTTACACTTTTCTATTAAATTGAATTTCTGTTAAAATTTCATTCGTCTTAAAGACATAAAACTAAAATCTCTCTTTTTCTTATAAAATCCTAATAGTTTTAAGTAAATTTGAAGCTTTTTTTATACATAGTTTTCAATTATTATATCTTAGTAAAGTTTACATTATTAAAAATAATGTATATTTTTAAACAAATTTTCTATACGTTTGTTTCTTAATTGATTGCTTTATATAAAAATAGAATGTTTTATTTCTTTGTGTATTCTTTCCAAGTCTTTCCGTGTTTTATCATTTTAATTGCTTCTTGTCTTAAGTTGTCTCTTTTCTCTAGTACCTCATTTAGTGCTCCTTCCCATGCTTTCTTGGTTGTCCTTTTTTCTTCCTTCCACCATCCTAGTGGTCTCTCTTCTATGTATTCCTCTTTACTTGTAGCTTTTCTCTTAATCTTTTGTTCCTTATTTTGTCTATTAGTGTGACGCCCTACGCTCTTCTTCTTTTTTGCCTTTCATTCAGTATCCAAATGTTAGAACTGGACTGTATATAGCTTTATATACAATTGATACTACACTCTTGATGTAACGAGATATGTAAATTCAATGGGGTAAAACACTTGTTAAGTTCCATAATATTTTTATTTTCAGCCTGACACGTGTTTAGATCATTCCTGATCATTTTCAAAGTAGAAAATAAATTTATTTTACCCCATTGAATTTGCTTTATATACTTTTATTTTTGTGCTCATCTTATTTCTCTTTTAACTGTTATGTATTTATTCAGTGTATAGTATAATTTGTTTGTATTGTTTATTCTATTGTTTATATCTGCTTCTTATTGTCTTGTATGACCACTTCTAAATATTTGTATTGTTTCACTTGCTCTTTCTTTGTTCTCTATTTTATGTTCATTTTCGTTTCTTGTTATTGCCATCACTTTAGTTTTGTTAGTATTCAATTTTATGCCATATTTTTGCATTATCTTGTTCCATATTAATACTTTTTCCTGAAGTTCTTCTGGTCTATTTGCTAATATCGCGATGCCATCCTCAAATTCACATTGTTGCATTTCTACTCTTTTTATGTCTCTGTGTCCAGTATTTAAAGGACATGTTTCGTTGTTTACTTTCTCCCTGTCTCACTCCTTGTTTGGTTGTAAATTCTTCAGATTTCTTGTTTTTAGTTATTTATTTAATTTCCATTGTCCACCATTGAACTTTCTCTATTTTTTCTGCTAGTTATTTCCAAAATGTATCTTTGTTTGCTTTAGCGTCATCTTCGTGCGGTTCATACACCCCTATTATTGTTCTAGTTATATTTTCCTTTTTATTTCTTAATCTAATAACAAGAATTCTTTCGTTTATTGCTTCCCATCCATCTATTTAACGCTCGTACTTTCTGTGTACGAAACGCTATTTCTGCTGCCGTTCTCTACTTGTTCTTAACTCCACTAAAAATAATCGAATGCTCATTTTCTGTTCTTTTTGTTTCTTTCCCTTTCCTCTTTGTCTTTGTAATTATTAATGAATCAGTTTGAAATTGGTCTGTGAAGACCGAAACACGTGTCAGGCAACTGAAAATAAAAACATTATGGAACAAAACAAGTGTTGCTCTTCGCCTAATATTAATAAATCTGTCATTTTCGAATTCTCTTTCTAGTTCTAGTTCTTTCCTTGTATGCTTCTCACGTTCCATATTCCAGTTCTCTATCTGTTTCCTCTATCGTTTATATCATTTCTTAATTTTCTTTTCTTTCCAGTCTTTTTAGTTTACCGCGTTTTTCTTTTTCTACTGTCCTTATTTCTTGCCAATGTCGTCCTTTCACTCATATTTTCTTCCATTATTGGTTTTTGATCTCTCATTATGTTCCTTCTCTATTAGTAAATTCTGTGTATTGTTTCATATGTACTCCTTTCCGTTAAGCGTCACTTTGTTATCCGACCTTGGCTCTGACTTCTTTTCCTTTTTCCTCTCTTGCTATGCTTCATATCTCTCTTTGAATTTTTCTTTCTTCGAAAGTTCATTTTGATGTATATTTGCGCATTTCTTAGCTTTTTCTTTGCTTCCACAATTTTCTTTTTTTTTGCTTTTTGCCTTAATTTATTATTGACGCGTTTTTAATTTCTATTTTAGTTGCTAGTTTCTCTACGCAGAGTTTCTGAACCGTCTTTTAGTGGATATAATATTTTTAGTCCCATTATAGCTATATTGTTCTCCCTTTTTTGGTTTTCATCCCATTCCTTCTTTTGTTGTAATTTTCTATCCTCTCTATTAGTGGTTTCCTTTATCTCACCCACTGTTCTTCTCTCTTTTCCATGTCTTTTTTCTCTTATTTCTTTTGTTGATTCCTGTGTTTGTTTAAGTTCCTCCATTTGTTCTTCGCTTCTTATTTCTTCCTCTTCTATAGCAAATCCTTTAAATTCGAGGAGAGTTAGTTGATTTTTGTAGTTTTTACATTTTAATATTGTAAAACTACGGTACTGACACGCTCAAAATAATTATTTTAAATTATAACTGTTTACTTAATTAACATTCAACTGTAAATGTGTTTTTAATTAAGTAAAAGCACTCGATTTCGTGTACTTTTGACCCATTACAATAAACACTTCAATGGCCTATCGAACTCATAACCTACCCCAATAAATTGTACATTTGCCTAGGTCACGAGGACGCTAACTCAAGCAATAAAGTAAACGCTAGCTTAACGCATAGCGTATTGGGGTAGGTCAAAAATACGCTAGATTAATATAATATTCTTTTAACTTTATTATGATACCATGGTCTTATAGCCAATGTTCTGCTAAGTAAATGATTTTAAAATTAACCTCACATTTTCTAAAACAATAGGCAAGTTAATTCTCTTTATTTTTAATTGGTTGAGCATTAGGATAAAACAAATCTATTACGTTTGACTTTCTCTCTTTCTGGTAAGAAAAAAATGGTTTACTACAAGTACTGATTGGCCACACATCTGATTTTTGTATGCATAAAAATGTCCTTGACATATACGTATTAAGTTGCATATTTACAACTTTTGTATAATAATAAATAATAACGTTAATCAACTTTTACGATAACATCGAAGTTAATTTGTAAACGTCGGAACATCAATTTCACTTACACACACACGCCTATAAATGCGTTCGGTGGCGGGCATTTTTATTGCACGACAAATTCACCGTTAAGAACCGTAAATGTTTTACCGAGCACCGGTTAATATCGTGTAAAAATTGCGCGCGGAAATTTAGTAGCCAATTTCGTTAATAACGGCACTTTTATAATCCCTGCATAAAATTGAGATACGAACCGACGCACATATAAAAGTCTTCCCCGCTTCACTCTCTCTCGAACACATTCCATCCACTTTATCACACGATCGTACTTAATTTTCGAACGTAAAGTAGAAAAAAATGGTAGGTTTAAGCCACCCATAAAATGATAACCCTAATAAGATGATACAATGGAATAAATTTTGTTTTTTAATACGAGGGTTATTTTTATGTTTTTAACAGTACTAACTAGTCACGTGCTAGCTTCACCTTGTATAATATATAATAAAGATTATCAATTATTTTTATTGATTAAAGTCAGCAACGATAATATTAAAGATTATCAATTCTAAAATTCACAGGGGTGGATTTTTAAATTAAAGACTTAATTTAACAGTTTCAGACAAGCAATTGTCCAAACATATGTCAGGAAACTGATAAATTAATTATGAAACAAAACAAGTATTAATTTTAATTCTAAAATTTCATAGTTTTTTTTTTTAAATATAAAATCTCTAATCTTTCTACCATATAAAACATTATAATTTATTTATTGAGTGTTACGAAAATTCAACATTACTTCACAGTACGTCCAAGTCATTAACGCATTCTCATTTCGATATCGAATATATTTCTCCGTGATAACAATGGAAACCGTGTAAATTTCCGATTTTCCAATCCCGGCCGCTGATTACGCCCCGTGCAGCCAATTTCCAGTGCCATTCCAGCGGACGTCCAATATGAGCCGAGTCTCTGGATGTGTATTAAAGCCCTTAAAATTCAAAACGCTCCTCTGTTCCCATTTTTATGGAAATCAAAAGAAGACGGGCAAAAAAAAGAGTAAAGAAAATAGTAAAGCCGGGAAAGTATGCAGCGGCGTAAAAGATTTAACGAGATTTCGCCCTTTTACGAACTTCGTGCGACCTTTTCAGACGGTCGTCCTCGTCGTGGAAGAGATTTCCCATTTTTTTTTTCAATCTTAATTAATTAGTATGTGCGCTGTGTTCGGTTTTAATTGTGTTGTAAAAGTTGCGTTTGCGTTTGTAGAGTGAAGAGATGAAACTTGTTGCAGATTGTTAGATAGATTTAATGAGACAAAGTAATATAATAGTTATCAATAGATATAGAAAAATATATTTATTCTAAATCCTATTGGTTTTATTTTAAAGTCTTGCTGAAGCGTTGTAACAGATTTTAACTGGTATGTGGAACATTATTAATAAAGTTGTAGTTTATCTTGAAGTCATATTTTTATGAGAACTACGAACTTTTTCTTCATCCATCACTTGATGAAACATAATTTAACGATAAGGTAAATTAGTAATTAATATCACTTGATTTTACTTGATTCACATTTTTTAAATTAATTTTACTTCCTTGACTAGTCTCGATCACAAAATCAATATCAAAGGGTTTTTTTTACAGCGATTACAAAAATTTACAGAATTACAGCTCTCTTATATACCTATTTTGCTTAAGCCTATTCCAGAAGTATTATATTAATAATGATTGAAATTATTTAAAGCCATTGAAATTGTTAAAATAACTAAAACAATAAAATAGTTAAAATTGTTAGAAATTAAGGAAGAGCAAATAATTGATGTAGATTAAAAAAAGCATTTGATTTTGTCAAAATCTCTACAGTAATAAAATTGTTGAAATTGTCAAAGGACTAAATTCCAATCCAGAAAAAACTTTAAATAGTTACAAGCGTCCTAATACTTTTGATTAAATGATATTATGTTTTTGGTATAATTCATACATTTGTCATAATTTTAAGAAATTTAGTTTAAATTTGGTTATATTTTTGTTATATTATTAACAGTTTTTGTAGGAAACTCATATCTAAATAACCTTTATTATTATAGTAGGAATTAGCAATTGATAAAAATATTTGAACATCATATCTATCAATTATTTGCTTTTAATATTCAACTGTCGATTCGCAAGAGCAACTGTTAAATTTCCATTTTTAATTGTCACTTTGAACTGTAACTGCTACTGCCAACTGTCATTCGTCAACGATCACTGATAGCTATAACTATCAACTATCACTAAAAACTGTCAGCTATTAACTGACAATGTCATTATTTTCTCAACTGCCTGTTTAATGTTCAACTGTTTATTGGCAATAATGTCTGCCACCTGTCAATGTTAACTATTGAATAATTTCAAATTAGTGTTGCTTTGATAGTTGAACTATTTGTAACACGAAAATTATCATTCAATCTCTATCGAGGTATTAACCAGAGAAGTAGCTGTTTCAACAAGTAATTTGTTTTGTAGTCTTAGTTGTACTCATTGTTGTAGATTCACGAAGTGTTTTCGTATTTTTAAATTATTAGTAAACAATTGAATTTTAACTTTAATTGTCAACATTTACTTTTAACTGTCACTATTAACAGTAACTATAACTTCAACTGGCATTCGTCAACAATCATTGGCAGAAATTAACTATCAACTGTCTTTATTAACTGTCTGCTTTTAATGTTCAACTATTCGCAATGGCAAATGTCATCTGTCAACAGTTAACGGTTTTATTTCAATTTTTAATTTTCTACATCTACTGTTAACTGTCAAAGTTAATTTTTCATCGTCACTGTTAACTGTAACATAACTGTTACTGTATTGTCATTTATTATTTGTCAATTCAATTACTGACAGCTATTAACTGCCAACGGCTATTAGCTATTAACTGTCAATGGAACTGTTAACTGTCTCTATCAATTATCTATCATTAATGTTCAACTGTTGATAGCAACTGTTGTCAATAGCAACTGTCATATGTCAGCGACCAACAGAGTAATTTCCATTTTTAATTGTCACTGTAAACTGTAACTGCTATTGTACTGTCAACTGTCATTCGTCAACGATCAGTGACAGCTATTTACTGTCAGCTGTAACTAACAGCTGTCAGCTATTAACTGACAGTGTCACTATTTTCTCAACTCTCCAGAGAAAACTGTTCATTCGCAATAGTGAATGTCACCTGTTAATGGTCAATTGAATTGTAACTTTTAATTGTCAACATTTACTTTTAACTGTCAATGTAAATTTTTATTTGTTACTATTAACTGTAACTGTCGCATTAACTGCCAACGATTATTTGCAGCAATTAACCATCAACTTTATTAACTGTCTGCTTTTAATGTTTAATTATCGATTCCTAATAGCAAATATCATCTGACAGCGGTTATCAGTTATATTTTAACTTCTAATTGTTTATTGTTAACTGTCAGAGTTACTTTTTTATTGCCACTGCTAACTGTAACTGTCACTGTACTCTCAACTATTATTCGTAAATGATCATTGACAGTTATTAACTACCAACTGTCACTAACAGCTGGCTGCTATTAACTATTTTTTCAACTGTTAATTTCTAGAGAAAATTAATTATTGCTATCAATTTACTGTTTAATGTTCAACTGTTCATTCGTAATAGTGACTGTGACCTGTCAACGATTAACAATTAAATTGTAACTCTTATTGCCAACATTTACTTTTAACGATCACTTAAAGCACCTGTCAACGGTTAATAGTTATATTTGAACTTTGTTGTTAACGTCTACTGTTAACTGTAACTGTTACTGCATTATTAACTATTATTTTTTAATGATCATTGACAACTGTCAACTGCTAACTTTTAGTAACACCTGCCAGCTTTTAACTAACAATGTCACTATTTTTTCAACTGTTAATTTCCAGAAATAAACTGTGTCCATCAACTGTCTGACATTAACGTTCAATTGTCGATTTGAAATTATCACTGACAGCTGTCAGCTATTAACTGACAATGTTATTGTTGTCTCAACAGTTAACTGCCAGAGAGAACTGCCTCGATCATCTGTGTGTCATTAATGTTGAACTGTCAACATTAATAATAATAATTGTCATCTGTCAACGGTTTAGAAAATAATTTTTAATCTACCGTTAATTGTCAACGTTAATTTTTAATTGTCACTGTTAACTGTAACTGTGATTTTATTATCAACAGTCATTCGTCAACTATCACTGGTAGCTATTAATTATCAACTGTCTACTTTTAATATTCAACTATCGATTCGCAATAACAATTGTCAATGGTTTATTGTTAACCTTAACTGTGACTTTACTGTCAAAAGTTATTAATCAATGATCACTGATAGCTATTAACTAATAAGTGTCTGCTTTTATTGTTTAACAAAAACAGTAAATGTTAACTGTCACAGTTAATTTATTGTTAACTGTAACTGTTACTGTACTGTCAAATATTATTCGTCAATGATCACTGACAGCTATTAAGTGCCAACTGTTACGAGCACGTATTAGCTATTAACTGTTAATGTTACTGCCTGAGAGAACTGCCACTATCAACAGTGTTTCAACTGTAGATTTGTAATAGAAATTGTCATCTGTGAATAGTTTACATAATAATTTTAACTTTTATTTGTCAAAATCTACCGTTAACTGCCATTGTTAACATTGTTAACTTCTAATTACCACTGTTAACTGTAACTGTGAATTTACTGTCAGAGGTCATTCGTCATTGATGATTGACAGCTAAAAACTATCAACTGTCTGCTTTTAAGTTTCAGCTATCAAATCGCAATAGCAAATGTCATTTGTCAACAGTTAACAGTTATATTTTATCTTTAAATTGTCTACATTTACTGTTAATTTTTTTATTGCCCCTGTTAAGTGTAAGTGTTAACTATCAATACAACTCTTGTCTCAATAGTCATTCGTCTGAGATCACTGGCAGCTATCAACTATCAACTATCTACTTTTAATGTTAAACTATCTATTCGAAATAGCAAATGTCATCTTTCAACAGTTAAATAAAAATAAATAAATAGTTATATTTATCTACATCTACTGTGAACTGTCATAGTTAATTATTTTCTCAACTGTCCAGACAAAACTGTCTCTATCAGCTGTCTGTTTAATGATCAACTGTTGAAAATTGAATTTTAACTTTTAATTGTCAATATTTATTATTAACTGTCAATGTAAAGTTTTATTTGTCACTATTAACTGTCTCTGTAGCATCAACTGTCACTTGCCAATGATCATTGGCAACAATCAACTGTTTGCTTTTAATATCCAACTATCGATTCGCGATAACAAATGTCTCCTGTCAACGGTTAACAGTTAAATTTCAATTTTTAATCGTCTACATATACTGTTAACTGTCACAGTTATTTTTTTATTTTCACTGTTAACTGTAACTGTTACTGTTGTACTGTCAACTATTATTCGTCAATGTTTACTATGTTTACTGACTGAGCCATTAACTGCCAACTGCTACTAACAGAAATTAGCTATTAACTATCAATGTCACTTTTGTCTCAATTGTTAATTGCCTCGAAGAATTGCCTCTATCAACTTTCTGCAATTAATGTTTAGCTGCCAATTTATAAAAGCAACATCATCATTTTTCAACTTTACATTGTTTACATAACATAACTATTTTTATAATTGTTAGTTGTCATGTCTCTATTAATTATATTTTTAATGTATAACTATTCATTCGCAATAGTAATAGTCATCTGTCAACGGTTAACATTTGAATTTGAATTTTTAATTGTCAGCATTTAATTTTAACTGTCAATTTAAATTTTTGTTTTTCACTATTAACTGTAACTATAATGTCAACTGTCATTCGCCAACCATCATTGGCAGCAATTTTTATATTAACCGTCTGCTTTAGTATTTAACTATCGGCTTGCTTTAGTAAATATCATATGTCAACGGTTACAAGTTTATATTTTTTTAATTGTCTACATTTATTTTTAATTGTCGCAGTTAATTTTTCATTGTCACTGTTAACTGCAACTATTATTGTACTGTTAACCATTATTCATCAATAATCACTGAGAGTTATAAACTGTTACTAACAGCTACTAGTAATTAACTGTCAATACCATAGTTGTCACAACTATTAACTGCATTAGAGAACTGGCTCTATCAACTGTCTGTCATTAATATTCAACTATTGATTTGCAATAGCAACTGTCATCTGTCAATCGTTTACAGGATTATTTTAATTTTTAATTGTCAAAATCTACTGTTAACTGTCACTCTTAACTTATAATTGCCACTGTTAACTGTAACCGTGACATTACTGTCAACAGTCTGTTACCTTCCATAGTAAGGATAATAATTCGTTGCCACTGTTAACAGTAACTATTACTGTATTGTCAACTATTATTCGTCAATATTCACTGACAGCTATTACCTGTCAACTGTTACTAACAGCTATTAGCTATATACTGTTACTGTGTCACAGTTGTCTCAACTGTTAACTGCCTGTAGGAACTGTTTCTATCAACTGTCTGTCATTAATGTTAAACTGTCTATTCTCAATAGCAACTATTAACTATAAATGGTTTACAGGATAATTTTAACTTTTAATTATCAAAATCTACCGTTAATTGTCACTATTAACTGTAACTTTATTGTTAACATTCGTTTGTTAACGATCACTGGCATTGTTTTTAGTGTTAACAGCTAATTACTACCAACTGTCACTAAGGGCTATTAGCTATTAATTGTTAATGCCACTGCTGTCTCAACTATTAACTGCCCGAGAGAACTGGCTCCATCAACTGTCTACCAATAATGTTCCATTCGCAATAGCAAATGTCATCTTTCAAAGTTATATTTCAATTTTGAATTGTCTCCATCTAATGTTAACTGTCGCAGTAAATTTTTTATTGTCACTGTTAAATTTAACTATTACTGTACTGACAACTATTATTCGTCAATGTTCACTGATAGCTTTTAACTGACAACCGTTACTAACAGCTATTAGCTATTAACTGTCAATGTCACTGTTGTCTCAACTGTTAATTACCTCTACCAACTGTATGCCAATAATTTTTAACTGTTGATTTGCAATGGCATTGTCAATTGTCAAAATCTACCACTAACTGTCACTGTAAACTTTGAATTGCCATTGTTAGCTTTTAATTGTTACTGTTAACTATAACTACTACTTCACTGTCAACAGTCATTCGTCAACGATCACTGATAGCTATTAACTATCAACTGTCTATTTTTAATGTTAATAGTTATATTTCAACTTTGAATTATTTACATTTACTGTTACCTCTCACAGTTTCATTGTCAGTATTAACTGTAACTGTTACTGTACTGTCAATTATTATTCATCAAATTCACTGATAGCCATTAACTGTCATGGGTCACTAACATATATTAGCTACTAACTGTCAATGACACTGTTGTCTTAACCAGTAACTGCCTGAGAGAACTGTCTCTATCAGCTGCCTGTCATTAATGTTCAACTACCGATTGGCAATAGCAACTGTCATATATCAGTAAATTGTAACTACTCTTATACTGTTAACTGTCATTGGTCAACGATCCCTGACAGCTATTAACTGCCAATTGTCACTAGCAGCTGTCAGCTATTAACTAACAATGTAACTATTTGTCTCTATCAGTTGTCTATTTAATGTACAACTGTTCGCAGCAGCGACTGTCATCTGTCAATAGTTTACAGGATAATTTTAACTTTGAATTGTCAAAATTTACTCTTAACTTTCAATTAACTGTGACTGTAATCTTACTGTAAACACTCATTCATGAACGATCACTGGCAACTATTAATCATTAACTGCTTTTAATGTTCAACTATTGATTTTAATAATCAACTTTGAATAATCTACTTCTATTGATAACTGTCACAGTTATTTTTTATTATTACTGTTAACTATAACTGTTATTGTACTGTCAACTACTAATCACTGACAACTATCAATTGTCAACTGTTACTAACAGCTATTAACTGCCAATGCCACTGTTAATAATAAACCTATAAAATATATAGAACAAAACAAAAACAGTTTGATAGTATTAACTGAAAAAAATGTCTAAAAAACGATTTTTATATGTAAAAAAACATTCAAAAATTTGTAAAAAACAGTTTTTCTAAAAAATATTTTAAATTGAAGGAAAGTAAGAAATGAGAATAAGTTGAAATAACTGAATAACTTAGGCTTTAAAAAATACTAAAAAAAATTATTGAAAATTTACTAAAAAATTAAAACTTTAAAATTTGCTTAAAACAGAATTAAAACAAAATACAATAAAAAAATACTAAAAATGACTAAAAAATAAAGAGTTGAAACCTATAATATAGTTTAAATTTCGTTAAAAACATTTAAATATTTGTTATACAGTTAGAATTTTACAAAAAATAATAAGAACATTCAAATAATAATTGAAAACTTTTTAGGAAATTAGTTATTAAGTATTTGCATTTACTTTTGGAATTTTATAATAAATCATATGGTACGTAAAAACACCTTTCCACTCTTTTTGTCATTCAATTTATTAAGAAAATATTTAAAATTTTGCTAAAAATACAATTGAGATTTTATCAAAAAAACCCAATTAAAACTTTATTAATAAAGAAACCTATAAAAACTCTATAAAAAAACAAAAACAGTTTACTCGTGTTAAAAATTAAGTGATGATTACAAACAGAAAAAAAAACATGTATTAAAATTTGTTAATTGCGACTGTTATTATGTTTTTTTACATCGTTATAAAAATGTAATCAAATCTGAAATAGTTTAATAAGATTTTAAAATATATTTTTCGTTAAAACAAGTAAACAATGAGAAACTGTTGAAATAACTAAAAATCTTTCATGATTAAATTAAACTGGTTACATTTATAATAAGAATGTTACTTCAAAATGAGAACTCCTTTGGCAATAGTCGATTCACTGGAGCGTCTATCTATTTTAATATTTGCCCAAGTCCCTCATGCCTAAGTTATTCCATTGCAGGAAATGTTTGCCGTGCATTTCCTGCAATATAAAATCGGTTATCCGTTGCAGTTTTCCCGAATGGTCTCGGATCTCGAATTCTGCTACTCTTTCGCGCATCGGCAAATACTTCACGGATTTATCAGATCGGATCTTTCTAGATGAACCTTTGTTAAATAAACCCCGAACAAATCACATATTTATATTATATAGTTACTTCAAACTATATATAGACCTTATTAAATTTAAATAATGTATTACCGTAGAATAAAACAGGTGTAATAAATAACTGTTAACGATTTCAATCCTTACTAATTAAAAATATATATAATAGAACAACTGTGTTACTACTTCTTCAAATGCAAATAATTTGTTCCAACAGGAAAGTAGCAGTTGTAATAATTTTGTATTAGTTTTTTAAAATAATACTTAAAATCTAGTTTATAAAGTAATCCAATACTTTAGACGCTATATTCCAAGATTTGATTTTGGTTTCACGTGTTGAGCACGTCAATATTGTTATCAAAGGTAGTACTTGTATATTATATAATTTTTTGTTATGAAACTAAAATAGTTTTTCCACATCTTCTTCTTCTTAGTTTGCATTAAAATAGAAGTTGTTGTTAGTAATATCAACATGGTCATAATTTAGAATTTAGAAGCTCTTACCTATAAAATAGGTGTTATGTATTTTACAGATCGTTATTAAAAGTTATGCGTCCTCTACATCAAATTGCAATAATTTTTTCATATCTTCTTCCTTTTAAAAATTTAAGGATAACTTTTCCATAAATTAAAACATCACAATACCTCTAAAATTAGTTATAAATCATTATTTTTCAAATTTAGGTGCCAGAACTCACTTACGAGAAAGTTAACGTAACTAACTGAAGGTTATCATTAAAAGTATTCTTCAAATATCTATAAAAAATATGAAACCTATTGTAATTTGGCTTTGGTTTCACCTATAAATCTGTTTCGCTTAAAAAAAACTCTTTTTAATGTAAATGAATGTAAAAGAAAGAGTAGATTTCATAAAAAAAATATGTCCACTCTTGATTAGCTAATAGCTGTTAGTGACAGTTGTGAGTTAATAGCTGTCAGTAATCATTGACGAATAGTTGAAAGTAGAATTAGAGTTTCAGAGTCACAATGAAAAATTAGCTGTGACAGTTAAAAGTAATTTTAAACAGTTCAAAGTTGAAATATAAAAATTGAAAGCAGAAAGCTTATTCATTATAAACTGTGAAACAAATAAAAATTTACATTGACAGTTAAAAATAAATGTTAAAATTCAAATGTTAACCGTTGACAGATAATAGTGGCTATTCCGAATGAACATTTTGTTATTATCTTTATTCACTTTTATTTTTACTCGAACAGTACATTTGACATATAAAAATAAAAGGAAAGAAGGAAATAAAATAGTTAATTCAATAGTGATAACTTCGCACAACTCAAATCAAACCGTGAATATTAATCACAGAATCGATAGAGAGAGTTTTCTCTGGAAATTAAAAAGTGAAAAAATAGTGACTTTGTCAGTTAATAGCTGTCAGCTGTTAGTGACAGTTGATAGTTAATAGCTGTACAGTAACAGTTACAGTTAACAGTGATAATGAAAAATTAACTGCGACAGTTAATAGTAGATGAAGACAATTCAAAGTTGAAATATAACTATTAATCGCTGATATATGACATTTTTTTATTGCGAATAAATAGTTGAACATTAAAAATTGACAATGGATAGTTAATAGCTACAGGTAATCTTTGACGACAGACTGTTGACATTAAAGACTCAGTTAATATATCATTAATCACTTGGTGAAACATTGTATTACTGTAGATTTTAGATTAAATTAAAATTCACTTGGCTTGTTTCACAAATTAATAATTTATTTGACTAGTTTCGGCTCAAGTCCATTTTCAAGAATCTTGATAGCAGTTATGGTAATGACACTTAGCGGTAGATTTTGATAATTGAAAGTTTTTGTCCTGTAAAGGGTTGACAGATGACAGTGCTATTGCAAATCAACAGTTGAATATTAATTAATAATAGTTACAGTTAACAGTGACAAAGAAAAATTAACTGTGTCAGTTAACAGTAGCTGTAGATAATTTAAACTTGAAATATAACTGTTAAACATTGACAGATGATATTTGATATTCCGAATGAATAATTGAACATTATAAGCAGACAGTTGATAGTTAATAGCTGCCAGTGATCGTTGACGAATAGGTATTGACAATAAAGTCATAGTTTCAGTTAACAGAGGCAATTAAAAGATAATAGTTACAGTTAACGGTACATTTTAACAATTAAAATTATCGCGTAAACCTTTGTCAGATGACAGTTGCTATTGCAAATCGACAGTTAAATATTAATGGCTAGCAGTTAATAGTGGCAGCTCTCAACGGCAGTTAACAGTTGGGAGAACAGTAACATTGACAGTTAGTAGCTAATAACATCTGTCAGTGATCATTGACGACTAATTGTTGACAATACATTAACAGTTACAGTTAACACTGACAATGATAAATTTACATAAGACAGTTTATAATTGCTGCCAGTGATTGTTGGTGAAAGGCATTTGACGCTACAGTTAAAATTAATAGTGACAAATAAAAGTTTTCATGAACAGTTACAAGTTAAAATTTAATTTTCAATCATCGATGAATAACAATCGCTATTGAGAATGAACAGTTGAATAATAAACAGAGAGCTGACAGAGACAGTATTCTCTGGACAGTTGAGAAAATAGTGACATTGTCAGTTAATAGCTGACAGCTGACAGTTAATAGCTGTCACTGATGATTGGCGAATGACAGTTAACAGTAGAATTTAAAGTGACAATTAAAAATGGAAATTTAACTGTGGGCACCTGAAATATGACAGTTGCTATTGCAAATCGACAGTTAAACATTGACAACAGTCGCATTGACAGTTAATAGCTAATAGCTGTTAGCAATTCATAGCTGTCAGTAATCGAATTGACGAATAATAGTTGACAGTTCAGTAACAGTTACAGTTAACAGTGACAATGATAAATTAACTCTGACAGTAACAGTAGATGTAGAAAATTCAAAATTGAAATAAAACTGTTAACTGTTGACAGATGACATTTGCTATTGCGAATCAAGAGTTGAACATTAAAAGCAGACAGTTAATAAAGACAGTTGATAGTTAATTGCAGCCAATAATTGTTGGTGAATGACAGTTGGAGCTATTGTTACAGTTAAAAGTAAATGTTTATTATGTATATTATTCAATTCAAAATACCATTGACAAGTGACAGTCACTATTGCAAATAAACAGTTGAACATTAAACAGACAGTTGATAGAGACAGTTGTCTCTGGACAGTTGAGAAAATAGTGACATTGTCAGTTAATATATGACTAATAGTGATCGTTGACGAATGATAGTTTAATAGTAGCAGTTACAGTTTACAGTGACAATTAAAAATGGAAATTTAATTGTTGACCGTTGACATATGACAGTTGCTATTGCGAATCGACCCATACACATTAAGAGCAAACAGTTGATACGAGTTGTTCAAATATTTTTATCAATTGTTAATTTCTATTTTTTTAGCGAATTAAGGAAAATTTGATAATTAATGCATTTATTTATTAGTTTTGTGCGTGGTAAGAATATTGTTGTAGGTACAGATTTTAGGACATCATATAGAATTCTATAGACGTTTTTTTGCTTTTTATAGGCATTTAACTATTTATAGCTTTAATTTTGAAGTGAATGCAAAATACATTCCAAGTAAAATTAATACTTTCACTGCTACATTATTGATGAAACATATATATCAAAGGAGTGAATTTCTAAATAAGAGCCTTCTTTGGTTTCATAATTGCTTTATCAAATGTCAGGAAACTGATGAAGTAATTATGAAAACAAACACGTCTTTTATTTACAAATCCGTCCCTACAATTTCAAGTGTTGGGGAATGGCGACACAATAAAGTTATAGAATCAATATTAGACTCAAGCAAAGAGCTTATGATAACAGGAGGAATAATAGAAAATAACTGGTTCAATTCATTTGCAAATATACCATCTAATTTTTTGTTATTTAATCCTCTGCTTGAGTTTATAACCTCTAAAATGGCTTTTGGGTTGGAAACTGAATTGGTGATGATTGTGATCATCACTTTGCTTTTGGGTTGGAAACTGTATTGGTGATGATTGTGATCATCACTTTGTTGTAACTTTTGTAATTTTGATTGCATCATCTATTGAAGGATGTGCATGCAAAAAATATTATGCCTATCATCTGTTTGGGGCTGGTGTTGTAATTTCAACTTAGGAAGAGAGATCAGAGATGATCAGCGTTCGGGACGAATTTTCAAGTCCTTCAGATTACGATCTGCTAGCAAAGTTCAAGGATTTTTTGGCAGAGAAGAGAGAGAGAGAGAGAGAGAGAAGAGAAATATACAGCTGGGATATAAAAAAAAAACTCGTTACGACAAATACTTAAACTTGCGAGGTGGCTATATTGAAAAGAAGTTTAAGGAATCTGTTTTACAAATAGAAACGTTAATATTTGTTAATATATCTATTTGTTTACAAAACTCAAGGGCTTTTTGACAGAAAAGGAATTTGAAAAAGAGATTAAGAACTAAAAGAAGCTGATTACGTATCTTAATACACTGTCAGAGCCCGAATATGACACTGCGATATACAAACTCGTCACACGTTACCTGCAATATTTAAATTTGCAAAGTTCTATGTAAAGAAGTTATTTAAGGTATACTTTTTACAAATAAAACATTAATGTTTGTTAATACATACAAGTTTTTTTTTTAAATTTCCAAACAAATACCATTTTCCGGATTGACTTCTATCCTTAATAAGTTTAAGAATGTAACCAAAATATTAAATGTTTCTCTTTACTTTCCCTACGGGAAAGTATTGTTTTCATGATGTTTTTATTGAATTTTTTTGCGGAAATATCTGTTTTGAAGTCCCCTGAGTCCATTGCACTAATTAAGATTCTGGAAGTAACAAGTATACAGTTAAGGATGTGTAGAAACAAATCAGAAATGTGAAATGTGAGTTAAATTTAAAAAAAAACCGACAGGAAAATCGTAACATAAATGGAGAAATAATGTAGAAAGAACAATGGACATATTACATATTTTATTAATTGCTCACTTAACCCGTGGTGAATTCGTTTAAGAAAGTTGTATTGCTACAATTTACACTCGACCAGCTGCAAAATAATCTTATCATACTAATCTAGTAGAACACAGTGTGTTTTATCATCTCAGTAATTAAAGTTAATATGTATATGTAGGGTGGGTGGGTGGCCTGTATCCCACCCTCCAGTCAATAAAACATCATCAAACAATTATTTGAAATATCTGTATGAATACATCAATTAAAAAATGAAATTAATTTGTGTTTGTTTACATTATACAACTTCTAACTAAAACCCTCGCTTATGTTTTACTGATTGAAGGGTGGGATAGAGGCCACCCACCCACCCTACATATACATGATAACTTTAATTGCCGATAGTTGATTATTTTGCTGCTAAAAACAATCAAACCCTATACTCGTATGTAATAAAAAATAAAATAAGATCAAAATTTAAGTTTTAATATAAATGGCTTTCTATAGCTAATCATATCTCATTTAAAGTTTGCCCACCCATCATGCATCACATTTTTACTAATTTCCTCACTCAAAAATTTTACTTTTTTAATTTCTTTTTTATTCAAAAAAGTTTTGTAATTAATTTCATTGGATACAGCGAGGCGATAAGGAATTAAAGTTAACATGTATATGTAGGGTGGGTGGGTGGCCTCTATCCCACCCTCTAATCAGTAAAATATCATCAAAAAATATTTGAAAAATTTGTTTTTATCCCACCCTCCAATCAGTAAAAACATCGTCGAAAAATTTGTATAAATAAATCTATTAAATTTTTCAATAATGTTATGTTTATTGACGTTTTACAACTTTTACTTAAAACCCTTGCTGTGTATATGTGTAAACACCGGAAGTGGATGTTTACTCGAGACGTTTTTTTTGCTTTTTCTCTATATTTTTCTAAATTTGAAAAATATTACATAACTTTTCAAACAGAATTTAAAGAGAATGAGAAACTGAGTAAGTTTTATTAGAACATGTTTTTCATAAAGTTGTTAACTTGCGGGAAAAACATTTTTTGCCTATTGCTAATAAACTATAGGAGTTAAATGAAATTTATATAACAATTAATTGTAAAGAATTTTGAGCAAATTATAAAGAATAACCTTTTAGCGTAAACTTTTTTCGGGAAAATATTATGATGGCTACATCACCATATTTTTTAATCTTAATTGATAAATGTTGTTGTGAAAATACATTATTAATATTGTAATTATGAAAAACATTTATTAAACAATTATGTAATTTCAAGCGCTAGCCGTGAAGCGCCGACTTTAACTTACAAATAAATAATTACGGAAGTCTAATTGCGAACCGGTTTTCATGACCTTAGCGTCGCGGCGCGTTAAATAATTCAGCTGCGTGCATTTCAATTTGCCCTTTTCTGCTTTCAGACACTGCACCTTTTCTGCGCGACTCGCCCCTTGAAAACCATCCATTTTGGCGGCCATGAAGACGTCCTCGTTCTCCCTACGCGTCATGCGCAGGGTAAGTGCGACACTTTGCTCACGATTTTATCATCATTGTATTATTCTCTTATAGATAGATATAGAACGTAATGACACCACGTATGCACAAAAAAATATATGAATTACACCTAGAAATCATCGCATAACATACGTAACACTCAGATCATCATAGTGTGTGTGTGTGTAGATCATTTAAGAAATGAAATGATTCATTGATAACTATAAATTGGTTTTGTTGATAGGATTGTATAAATATATAATTTGAAAATTAATATTTAAAGGAATTAATAATAAGAAGATTGTGAACGTTTGGTAACCACCAAATTCGCAATGTGTTGGTGTTTTCTATAAATAATGTAGAGGGTGTTTATTAGATATAAGGCAAAATTTTCATGGGTAATTCCCAGGATTATTCCAAGTATATTTTTCTTTAATTATTTAAAATCCGATTTGTTTTGACGAAATTTTCGACAATAACAATATTTTATTACCAAAAATTACATGTAAAGTTTCTTAATCTACAAGAACTATTGAAAACATAAACTACATTGCATTTCTTGTTGCCAATAGTACATCTTACAGAAACTGTATCTTCGAAATGAAAGATGGGTTTACAAAAATCATCAAACGACAAAATATACTTAGAATATCCCAGGGACTAACCTCTTGAAAGTTTGCACACCCTTTATAATGTACTTCAAAACTTCTAGGCACAATGTTTTCTAAGATAGTTTCTTATATATCAACCACAATTTTTAAATTTTAAACATGTAAAATGAAAACATTTATTTTAACATTTTTACGTGTTCAAACTTTTGAAATCATAAACGTTTACATTTCAAGAGCTTAAATCTAGTGGGTAAATCGTGCACTAGTTTAAACTAACTAGCAAAGAGATTAAGTCCTGACATGCCTCGTCGAGATCTCGACACTACTTACTTTCACGACAGCTTTTTTTTCCTCTTTCGCGACGTGCTCGCAGGAATTCATATTTTTAAACTGACAACTCGCAATTTCGCGTTCTCTTAATGCGCACGAGAAGATTTCGATTGCGACCAACTGAGCGCAACAAGCATCCGTCATAATTTATTACGAACGTACTGTAGATTTTTAGCTGGTGAAATATTTACCGTCGACTATAAACTCTGAACGTAACTTATATATCTTTGTAGCGCTGGTAATAATTCAATTCGCGTTCGATGAAATATCTGGACTTTAATCTCTGGTGATGCAACGTAATTTACAACGCGAGATCGTTCTTACGAGTTCAAGGCTTGAAATTCCCTTTGTATGTTCCCACAATTATATCATTGCTCGGAGGATGGGAATTAGGAGTGGTGAGGGTGGGAGGTGTAATATTTCTTCTTGATCCTTTGAATTATTTCCTGCCCTTTGCAAATTTTACATATAATCTTTATCTAAGACCTATATCTTGATAAGAGTGCTTTTAGGATATTATTCTTAATTTATTATTAAAGCTTCTTAGTATATAATTTTAATCATCATCTTTAATCAGTACAAAAAACTCTTAACATTGTTTTCCTTATGAATAACTAGAAAGTATTGCGATCTTTCAATTGTAAAATATAATTTTCCAAAGGAAATATTCGGCCCTTAACAAAGCTTTAGTTAATTGAAAACTATTGTGATGACAAACAAAATGGACAAGATGATAAAATATCAAAAATATATGTAAAGATCTTATAAGTTCTAGAATAAGTTTGAATCAGATTTAAAATCAATTATCAGTCATGTTACATATAAAATTATGAGATAAAAATTGAAAATTATAAGCCATATTAATTGAAGCTTTAAACAGGCTAAAAGAAAACATTTAATTGCAAGTTGTATTCATAATTCCTTTTTAATCTTCATTCTCAAACTTCTTCTTAAATGTTTTTCTCTTTTCGGCTGAATTTTTGAAGGTTTAGAACATAATAATCTAAAATGTATATTTTTTACCATTGGTTTCCTCTAAACTTCCCCTTAAGTTGAGAATATGGAATGTTTAATTTTTGGTTTAAAGAAAGTCATGGCCAAAAAAGATTGATTTCATTTTCAAAATCAATTTCTAAAATAAAGACTATGAATTCACCTTAGAAATGTTGGAAACTAGGAGAGAATATTAAAATCAAAAAGCTTTTTGTGTATATTTTGTGGATAGATTTCAAAGAGAAATCTTGATTATCCGTAAAGCGTAGACAAAAAAATTGTTTTTTTTTGTTTTTAAAAATACAGTTTGTTTAATTTAGATAATAATGTTTTTTATCTCAAAGATTTCATCTTGAGGAATGCAGAAACCCCAAAGATAATCCTAAGGGGTAAGGAAGTTTTAAGGTATATTTTATCAATCATGTTTAGGACATTTTTTGAAAATGAATAATATTGTGGCCATTTTTATAAGGTTTCAAAATCAATTGGTAAAATCAAAAGCATGATGTTCCTAATCTTAAAACTTCACCATAAAAAAATGAAAATTGGGAGAGACTTCTTAGATATAAAGAAAATAGTTAAATATAAAGAAAACAAGGTTAGTGCATTTTTATTTAATTTATCTCCAATATTATAGCGTAAGGAATGTAGAAAATTTGGGGAAAAAAATGAAAAACATTTTCCAAAAAAGCATCTTAGAGGAATTTACTTAAAAATCCATTTATTAAATTCAGATAATGATATTCGCCAAGAAACTAGGAGAAGCCTATAAATTAAATTTTAGGCATAAAAATTCCTCTGAAAAAATATAGATTTTTTTGGTTCCAAAACACATTTTTATCTCAAAAATTTCATCTTAAGGAATGTAGAAAACTCAAAGATAATCCTAAGAGTTAAAGAACTTTTTAGGGATATTTTATAAATCATCTTTAAAAAAAAATTAAATTGATAAAATTGTAGCAAGTTTTTTAAAATTCATTTGTAAAATTAGAAGCATGATATTCATAATCTTAAAAATTCACCATAAAGAATTGAAAATTGGAAGAGAATTTTTAGATATAAAGAAAATAGATATAAAAAACAAGGTTAGTGCATTTTGATTTTATTTATTTCCAATATTCAATTCAATTTTAATTCAATTCAATTTATTGTGCCAGAGATATACATATCTTAGAAATAAATAATATATATTATAGCTTAAGGAACGCAGAAAAAGTCAAGGAACACATGAGAAACATTTTCAAAACAAGCTTCTTAGAAGAATTTTTGAAACGAAAAATAGAGATTAACTTAAAAATCCATTTATAAAATTCTGATAATGATATTCTTTAACTCCAAGATTTTACCTTAATGATTGCAGACACCCTGTAGAGAATAGGAAGCCTTTAAAGTAAATTTTGAGCATAAAAATACCTGTCAAACATGTTTAGATTTTTTTGGTTTCAAAACACTTTTTTTATATTTACACGAAGACTTTCTTTATTTCTAAAATTATACCTTAAAGAATGTAGAATCCTAGTAGAGTATCTAGAGGTTAAAGAAAATATAGGGTGAATTTTTGGAATAAACTTTAGAAAGGAATTTTGAATATGAAGAAAATAGTGTCTCAAATTTTTTATGAATTAGTTACAAGAAGGAATTTTGTAAGAAAAGAAAACCTTGGCCAAAAATATAGTTTTTTGTTTTATTGTTTGAATATATTTCTAAATTATAGAACATAATGGTATTTTTCTCTACGATTATTTCTTGAGAAATGTATACATTTAAGGAGAATATTTAGACCAATGTAATTTTCGGGCTAAATTTGAAAGGAAAAATTTTGGCGATGAATGGCCAAAAATGTATATTCTTTGTCTAAGATTCAACTTTGATGCTAGACAAGGAATGTTTAAGGGATATTTTTGGAATTTTGGAAAATTATGATAAAATCATATGTTTTTGGCCACAACTTTCCAAAATCCTTTCTAGAAGTTTATTCCAAAAATACCCCTGGGCAACCTTTTTTGTCTGAGGGTCAAAATCAACCATCATGTTAATATTAAATGGATGTTTGGGTCAGTAATATTTTCTTTTTAAAACATTCTTTTATTGAATAATAAGATACATTTTATTAAGAAAATAATTACAATACTATCTTAAAC
Organism: Ontholestes murinus; assembly: GCA_963969525.1. Taxonomy (NCBI): domain Eukaryota; kingdom Metazoa; phylum Arthropoda; class Insecta; order Coleoptera; family Staphylinidae; genus Ontholestes; species Ontholestes murinus. Next base: position 14,364,374 of record OZ018395.1, on the reverse strand, counting down.
TTTAATTATTATTATAAAAACTAATACAATTCTAATTATTATAAAAACAAACATTATTGAATAAACTTTATTTATAAACGTTCTCTTCAATATTAATGGCTTCCCTGATGTTGAACTTGTGAAGTCAATTTAGTCAAGTTTGGTGTATAGTCAGTCATTATAAGACTGAATTTTCGGTAGTTAACCTGGTACTTTTCTTGCTGAAAATTAATTTCATTTGTGAAAATATTTGCTCACATTTATAAGTTGAACTGAATGTCGACAAAATGGCAAAGCAATTTTTTTTTCAAAGATGAAAACTTCGTAGGCAGTGTTGCCCAACATGTTGTTATGATTATCTTCTGTTTTTTTCCAAATCTTTCCTCAATTCCTTGAATTTATCCGTCCATAACGTTGAATTTTTAAAATCAATCATTTCTAAACTAAATTTTCAATTTTTAGATATTGAAAATACTGCAAATTTAAAACATTTTCTTCTATTTCGTCGGGCTTTAATATAAATGTAATCATTTCGCAATGCTTCTAAAAACTTTGAAATCGACTTTCATATTCACTTTTAATGAAGACAATCCAACTTTAGAACATATTTAGATTGCTTTCATCGATATTTTCTTTTTCATGTTCCCTTTTTAACAAAGGATAGAAAATAATGTCAGTTTCAAATAATATTTATTTCGATGCAAAACCTTATATCATATTTCTTATACATTTTCAAAATTGTATGGTTATTTCCTTGTTGTCGTGCGTTGAAATCATTATAATGATGCATTACGTCTGTTAAGAACAAAAGTCATAAAAGCCATCGTTTATCATTGAGTTCGAGATCATTTTCACCGATTTCGTGAAGAAATATTTGTATATCATCAAAACACTCTACAAATCCATTAAAAAATTGCCTCGACTTAACCATCGTATTTCAGAATGTAACAGCAAATCTTCATATTTCGATTTAATTTCCTCCAAAAAAAGCTTTAAAGCTCCTGTGTATTAATGACGATCGTGCTAATATCTTGTTTACGATATTATCAACCTTTTTCATTCCATCCTTAAGTTGTTGCGTAGATGCCTTTGCAAATAATTTTTCTTCATGTATGATGCAAGAAAACGATAAAAGTGAGCTTTACAAATCCAACATTTTTTCCTCTCATACACTAGCTAAATTGAAAACAATTTACTTTTTTAATCTAATACTCCAAGTCCATTTTTGAAATTTGTAAATATCAGTGTCATTGGTCGTGTCATTCATTGAATCAAGAACGCACAGTTCTTCATTGACTTTCGAATTATTTATTGATGCAAATCTAATAATAATTGCAAGCTTACCTGGGCTATTTATATCAGTACATACTTTCATCAAGTGCAATACTAGATAACAAATCATTTTTGATCTGTTCGTCAATATTTTTGGCCATATCTTCAATTCGACGCTGAATTGTTCTAGCTGACCTTACGCATTTCTATGATTCTTTCAATTATTTGTCTTTTATCTGCGAAGTCGTTAAATAAGTATTCGAAACAATGTATGAATGCGTTTTTCAAAAACTTGCCGTCTGTTAATGGTTTTCTATTGGTACCAATGCTGAGAGCAAGCTGGCAAAGCTGGCAGATGTAGTGTGATTGTAGCGGGTAACAAAACTCTTTAAGAATTTATTTTGTTTTCCAAAATTTAATACACGTTTAGCAATGTATTCAAATTTATCTTTATTTGTCATTTCACATCTTACATCTTTATGTTTTGTGCTTTTTTTGCTTTTTGTTTGTTCATGGTAATATTTTTTTGATAAGAGTTCTTTTAGGATGTCATTCTTAATATATTAAAGCTATATGTTTATTTTATTGATACTTCAGTTGATATGAATTGTTGGTATTAATTATATAAACATTTTATTTTACACCGTTTTTTGAGAAATTGTCTAACTACGAGATGGCCTTCAACACATTCTAATTTCAATAAAACCCTTGCGTATGTTTTACTGATTGGAACTTGAGATAGTGGCCACCCATCCACCCTACATATACATTCGAACATAAACTAAAATGCCGCTTTTAAATTTGAAAACATCAACTGTACTCACACTGTAGTTTTTTGGAAACTAATATAGCAACAATGATAGGAGTAAAAGATATAAATGTAAGCTGTGTGGTGATCTGGTACTAGTACGAATCTAATGTCAGTGGGGATGAAGATAATGTAACTATACTCTCGTGCTGAGAAATAATCATGGTTCGAATTTATAGCAGAAATAAAAGTTTTGTAGTGTTTGAAGATTAAAAACACCCAACCTTCAAGGTAATAAAATTAAATCTTTTAATTGCCAAATAAATGACCAGCCACTACGTTTTGTTGACGAAAAAGAGTCGAAATACTCCAGAAATATATTTTTGCCGCAAGACTGTCCCAGCAGCGGAGTTGGATACATCTATATAATGCTTAACTCTGCAAGAGGGCCTGGTGAAGTATGTATACCATAATTGGCCAATTTATGCTGTAAATACTTGAAAGTGGGTTGTGATCAGACTAGTGATTTATTGCGTAAGTTTTTGTTACAAGCTGCTTGAATGATGATAAAATACGTGAGCATAATTCAAGAAATCTATGGTAGAAATTGACCATGCAAAGAAAACGCTATAATGGTTTTTGATCAGTGGGTTGTGGAGAAGATAAAATTTCGATTGAAGAGGTCTAATATCCGAAACACTAACACTGTGACCTAAATAATTTAATTTAGTTTCTTAGAAATTCCATTTGTTTTGATTAATTTTGATGCCAAAAGATGTCAAGCGTTTAAAAAACTTGTTGCAAATGATGAACGTGTTCTTGTTTATCAGTTGCTAACGACTAAAATACCATCGATGTACTAATAAAAAAATGGTAATTCGTATAATACCGAGTGCATAAATCTTCGAAGAGTTTGAGGGCGTTTCTAAATCCAAAATTCATTCTTGTATATACAAAAAGAAAGAAAGGTGTTGTGATTTCATCAGCACCTGGCCGCAGAGCCACAATACGTCCTAGTTGCTACCGTAGATGTTAGAGATTGTTATCATTGATAAAGGCAATTCGCTTATTTGTGAAGCTCCGACAGGTATTTTCTGGAACAGCCCTTCCAGATGTGCTGCCTCATCTTCTGGATTAAGTTCCATCTTGTTAGCCTGTTGTCAGGAGTCTCCTTCAAGTTGATCTCTACTGGGGATGTTAACACATCTTCGATAAGGAAGTGGGAGGGTGTGAGAGCGACCTTATCATTTGGATCTTCCGCGAGCGACCAGAGGGGTCGAAAATTTAGGATCGCCTCTATCTGCGTCAGCAATATTGTCAGCTCTTCTGCCCTAAGATAAACATTTCCTGCTAGGTACTATTTTATACTCTTCACAGCAGTTTCACACAATCTCCCAAAATAAGAACGCTTGGTGGTATGAAACTCCAAATGATTTGTTCTTGAGTAAGGTTGTCCTTTATTGCTTCCCGATTAGTTTTCGTTCATATGAACTGCCCTAGTTCCCGTAGGTGACTTCTAGCTCCTACAAAATTGGTTCCGTTGTTACTTAGTATCTCGATTATAACACGACGTTGTGAGATGAGACAGCTAAATGTAGCTAGAAAGTTTTCAGTAGATGGCGTAGACACGAGTTCTATGTGGACAGCTTTCGTTGCGCAGCACACTTACACACAAGCATAAGATTGTATTGTTCGTTTATTAGAAAGGGACCGCAGTAATCCACTCCCGCTCTCAGGAACGGTCGAATTGGTTCGGTCCGGTATTCTGGTAATGCACCCATAAATGATAAATGGTGTTTAAAAATTCGTTTTCGCTCAAATACACATAATGCTACATCGCGGGTTAATGTTCTTTCATGCAGCAGTCAAAATTGCGTCCTTAAAAACCAATACACAGCTGAGTCTAGTATACACTCTACCCTAGCAATCCAACAAATCTATGATTTGGTGGTAGCACCATTGGAAATCACCTGCTGGCACTTAAAAAACTATTTGCCAATCAGCCACCAACAGGAACAATTTCGTCGGCATCTAAGAATGGGTTTAGCGTAAGCAATTTAGTCGATTTAGGTATGTTTGCATTTTTATATAGGAAATGTAACTCATGACTAAAACACATCCACTGTACTTCTTTGATTAACGTAAGAAATGACTTCTTCAGTTCATCTAATTTTATTTGTCCACTTAATTTAGTATTGATTGCACGACTACTGTCTATGAATCTTAAAACATATGCCATAGATAGATAGATGTAATATGAGTGGAACCAGCGCCTGTTACACCGCGACCTTCTCAGATCGATTGTGGATCCCTACTTATCTCAGCTGATCAGCTCTAGCTTTGCCTCTTTGATTAGTCCTATTAGCCCTGCCAGTGGGGCTTGGGTATAGCTCTCCGCGCTTGGGTTTGTAGTGCCCAGCTTTTGATGTCTAATCCTTGCTAGGCCCTCGCAATGGCAAAGGATGTGGAACGAGTCCTCTTCTTCCTATAGATATAATCTGCATGGTGCTTCTTCCAAAAGGCCTATTTTGCTCATATGTTTGTTGAGCTTGCACTGTCCTGTGAACTCCGCCCACATGTTCCCTGTTCTAAATTGTTAAGTAGTTTGTAAATTTATATTAATTGTTATTATTATTTAAGTAAACATGTAAAGCAAAATCAATAAATCAAACCTACTATTGTTTTGACTATTTTCCTGTCTTGGTTCAGAAGTTCGGTCGTTACTTTCGGTGATTGTTTCTTAAGGAACTGTTTCGCCTGTCTTTGTCCTGGTGAGTTCGTCCATCAAGTTTGGGCCTGTGTCTCCACCCATTGTTTTATGGATCGTTTGACTGCGGTTTTGGAGATGCCGCAAGAGGGTTCCGGGCCAATTACTGCTTTTGATGAGCCTTGTTTGGCCAGTTCGTCTGCTTTGTCATTCCTCGGATGTCCTCCGTGTTCTGGGACCCATGTGATTGTTACTTTTTTGTGACTGCCAAGTTCATTAAGAGCACATATACAGTTCCACACTAGCTTAGATTCGACATGTGTGAAGCTTAGTGCTTAGCGCCTGGCTGTCGGAGAATATAGCTATTGATCTACTTTTGGTGTCTTGTCTTGCTATTTCTCTTGTGCAGTGGCGAAAAACCATCGCCTCTGCTTGGAACACCGTGGTGCCCTTGTTGAGACTGACAGAAATCTTTGTTTCGAATTTTGTACCGTATATTCCTGCTCCTAGCCCATTCTCTTTCTTTGAACCATCCTTGAACAAATTTGATTCTGCTTTGGTAGGTTGGCTGTCAGCTCAGTTCTCTTGTATTTCCTTTCGAAATTGTATTTTTTCACCATGGCATCATTTGGAATCGCTGTGATCGTGTTTGCTCGTTCAGCTCGTCTTCTAGCCGTTGGTGTGTTTTTCCATCTGTCCTTGCATCATTTGCTATAATACGGACAATTATTTCAGGCACTAAAGAGTGTTCTGATAAAACTGACAAAAACAAAACTTTGCCTCCGGTACTGGGATAAAAGCTGCCAAAGGTTTTGTGTTGTGTAGAAAATCTGTCCCGTGCCTCCAAAGTTTGTTGTTCTTAATGGCGATATGATGAGAGCAAGATTTTCTTTAATGTTGACTGCATACAGTTCTAGTCGGAGAATACTCGCTGATTTCACAGGAGCTATACTTGATTTTGCACACACAACAGATTACTTGAGACTCGTTCACAAATACTAAGTATATGCAAGCTCGCTCTCATCATAGAATCCATGAAGCTCTAAATGACAGTTCTGCTCCGGAATTACCGTACGTGAAATGCTGATTTTTGGTATATCAGCTGGAAGCAAATTATTCCATCCGCAAGTAATTCTACAGGTATCCTGTATAAAGATCTTGCCAATTATTTTAATTGAGCTCGCCAATTAAACTATTTGGTGGATCATACATCAGTCCTACGTGTCATTACAAAATTGAATTTATTTCTTCGTCATTCTCACTTATTAGCTCTGTAATATTAAAGGTACACTGAGTTTTAAAATGTCTAAACAGGTAATTACGTAAATGTAAACTCTCATCTTCATCAGTATTGCAAATGAGTCGTTCTGCACTGGTGGACCTACCATCAAGATGTTGTTCAGTGAAATACAAGTTGAAGGTGCTACCGAGCAGTTGAAGACCACACGTTTTGACATCAAACTCTCCTTCTTTAAAGCACAGTAATGACACAAATAATATCCTTCAGGAACACTTCCTTGAATTTTCCGCAAATGTCCTAACTTTAGATGCTTAATAAGCCTACGTTTGATAGCGAAGAATTTTTATTTGGTCGTAACACTGGAATTTCCAAACTTGTTGACGTTGTCCTTAAAGGGCAGTGACACTTGAAACTGTCCAGATGTATCTCTATTGGTAGTTTTTTGTAAATGTTGCTCACACAAAAAGTATTTCACCTTTACGATTTTCATTTTTCTAGAATTTTGAAACTATATCGTTGATTTAGACGAAGCATACTGCAGCCTCACACCACACCAAGTTGTGTGATGTGGTGGGATAAGTGAGGTAGGGTGGGTATTCATTATCCCACCCTCCAATCACTAAAATATAAACGAGAGTCTCTTAACAAAAACACTATTTAAAAGAGAATATGATCTTCTAATATATATAAACATCCTTGTTCACAGTAAAAGTTTACAATATAAATTTATACCTTACATTGGGTTTATTTATCGATAATAGTCTTTTGGCCCTTTTTAGATATATTTACAATGGTATTATTATGTAATGAATTATGATTGTGATGTATTTACATTAAATGAATTTATGAATTCTTGAAGAGTGATATGGGGATGTCTGAATTTGGGAGGAATGGTAGGATTTCGAGGAAAGCAAAATTTATTAATCAGTGTTGAGTTAGAAACCTTTGAAGCAAACTTACCTATGATGGATAGCATCCGTTCCTTGATTGCTTCTTCTTAATTTATTCTAATTAATTCGATAAAAGTCTTGTTTTTCTGAGAAAACTTCAATTTATTTTAAATCCAAAATCTATAGGACAGTTTTAACCATTATGTAATAAAATTTTAAGTGTATTCTTGGTTAATTTTTAGCTACAACAATATTTTTTCTAACTTATATTTACTCGATTGTTTTTACTTTAAAAATATATGTTCTTTTGAAGGAAACGTTTGTTTTAATTTTTTTTTCTTTTTAGAAAATGCTAAAGGTTTTTTTTAAATGAAATTACAACTTTTAAAATTTTAAGATTTTTATGAATCAAAACATCTTTTATTTAGATTTAAAGTATTTTTTAAGGAATCTTTAATTTCTTGTCAATAAATATTTAATTTTATCTTTTTTTTGTAATATTTAAACTATCTTCAAAGATTTTTAAACTGATTTGTTAACAAATATTTTTTCTAAGGTAAGTTAATTTCTTTTGAAAATCCCACCGCCTTTAAGTACATCGTAAAATGATTTTTAGAATGTCTATAACTGTTTTGTAATAATTATTATATTATTTTAATCTAAGTATCTTTAGGTTAGCCCTTGGAGTAATGTTTACGAAGTTATATAACTCTTAAAGCTAACCTAAAGATATTTGGATTTAAACTATTTTAGAAAGCTTTTAACTGTTTAGCACAAATTTTGATTTTTTTTCTTCGGTCCATTTTTTTCTAAAACACGCAACCATAAATTGAAATGTAAGTGTTCTTAAAGTAAATTCTCAATTGTTTTTGTAGAATTTAAGCTATTTTTATTTTTTTCCTTTTTTTCCTTAACAAATCTCAAAAATTATTTTTAAATATAAGAAACTTCTTCAATATTTATATCAGAAAGTTTTCAATTGATCCATTTTTTGTAAAATGTTAGCTACTTTTTATTAAGTCCACAACTGTATTTATTCAATTGTTTTTACCAATATTTCTTATGCCTTTCTTTAATGTTATTTTATGTTAGGCGAGAAGTTATTTGTGTGTTATTTTAATTTCAATACTTTTAAACTGCAAATTATAATAAAAATTTCAGCCATTCTCCTTAAACAAGTTAATAACTTCGGGTGTGATATTCCCCGCCCCCCCACGCCTCCCACTAATCAAATCTGCGCGCATAAAGGTGTTTACGTCAATTTTATTCTCTACTTTGATTTAACTTGCGAATTAACTCAACGTCTGCCGCCTTTCATAACCTAATTAAGGACTTGAAAACTTGCGCGAGCCCTGAAAGGCATCGAAGGCGCGGCGTGTGCAATAAAAGTTGAATTCCAGTTTAAATGCGCCGGGAAAGTTCTATCTGTCCCCGCCATTTGGAGCTTGTTTGGCGATCGAATTCACAACACACACACACACATACACACCCTCTAACAGCCCCGGCGTATGCGGGTCGGGGACGCGTATTCTTGGGTGGTGAAATCGTGAAAAATAACGACGGCACTAATGAAAATTTATTTCGTTAAATGTGAAACGTACTATCTGAGAAAGACATCTGAAACTTGTTTTTGCAATCGAATTAGCAACACCCACGTAACTAATGACCATCCCTATATATATTATAAAGTGGTATCGGGTTTTCTGGTGAAGGGGGTGGGAGATGGGTTTTGCAGGCGCCGATGTAAATATCTTGCGTCGGTAGGCTTTAAATCTACATTTTTTTTACAATGAACTTACAATAGAAATTGTAAACAAACAAATTATTTATTTATTATGCTTTAGTTTTCTTCCTAACAAAATACACATGAATATAAAAAATATATAATACAAAACATACAATAATTAAAACAATAAACAATATCAAGTAAGATATAATTCTCAAAATTTTAAATAAATAGGGTATGCTGAAAGACCTCTGGTCCATAATCGTTAATCGATGTAATATTGTTGTTAATTGAAAATTAATTTCTCTGTTGCCTTAAAATTATGCAAGAACACACAACTATTAGTTAAAACAACTACTCCTCGTATTAAGCATTGCTAGGAATTGAATTTAGTTTTGCCATTTTCCAAACGTTTATTTAAATATTTATTTATTTATATCTTAGGTCTTCTTTCTGAACTCTTCGTTAACCGATCGACACATATCTCTCTAGATTGGTGTGCGATCTCTGGAGAGTTACAAACCTTTCCATTTGCTAAGAGTTCTCTGTTTACTCATATTTTTCATAGTCTCTTGAGATGGAACTTTGAATCTAATGGGACGGGATTGAGATTTAGAAGGGTCATATTTACCTAGTCCAGTCTTAATATTGTTAAGCTATAACCCCAATGTCACGTGATATATTTTTGGCAATCAATAAATCATTTGCGATTGCCTAGACTTGGTATTATTTTCATTAACTCCAAATATAAGCAAATTAGCAGACCTTTTATCTTTCTATAATATTTCATAGATAATTTTTTTGTGTTTAACCGGTTTGGAAGGTTTAAGGCTCCTAATTCCATTTTGCAAATTAATAATGGCTCCTTTCATTGAAATTAAATCACCGCCGATTTTATCACAATCATCATAATTCCACGACTTTTAATGAATCTGATGGTGATGTTTGCACAGGTGTATTATATGACTTATTACAAATGCAACGAGTAACAATTTTTTGTACTTCAGACTCTTAACTGCAACATGCACAGCATTTCGCATTTACAATGAATATTAATTTTAATTGATATTGAGGGAAGGAAAATAAGAGCAGAATTCTTGGCAGTCGGATGTATGTCAAGGTGACTAAGAAGGGTACAAAATACAGGTAGACCACAAAAAAGATTATAATGAAGGCCAGAGGAAAAATTATCAGCAGTTAATAAATAAACCACCACTTAAAAGTTGGCAAGTTGCTGATAAAAATTAATATTAAATGCTAATTGATAGTGACTAGTTAACAGATTGCAAATAAAATATAATAAATAGACGAATATACATGACAAATGAAAGGCAGTTAATTGATTGTATTTAAAACTTAACAGTTGACATGTTGCTGATAAGAATTAATAGATGACAGGTGACAGATAAAAGTAGCAGTTAATAGCTTAACAATAAAAAATTGCAGTTTGCAGTTAATTGTTAGTAGTTAACAGATACAGATTTTTTGATCTCTGAAGTCTTAGAGAAGGTAAGCATACGTTGTCTTTCATTCGTGTATCATAGGGGTGATTCTGAGAGTGCAATTAGTTAAGATTAGACAATGCATAATATACAGGCATGGGAATGTTAAAACTTTTAAGTTTAGAAATGCTACATTGCAGTCGTCACGGTAACCCAGATTGTATAGAATGCGAATAGCTTTGCGTTGAATTCTAAAAATTCGGTATCTCATTGCCCCAGCTTGGCCCCAGACAATTATACTATGTAAGAGGTGGGACTGAAATAATCAGAGAGAAGTAGTAAGAAGGATTTGAGGGCTAACATTGTTTTCTAATCAAAAGAATTTTCAATGTAGACATCTAGAAATTTCATACTAGCGATATTGTTGATCACATTAGGATTATTAAGAGTATATATTCTTGTTTCAGTTTTCTTGACATTTAGGCTCAATCAATTGGCTTTCTCTATTATTCTTTCATCATTCATCTTAAAAAGCAGTATCCATACTGATAGAAAAGTTAAGAAAGGTTGTATCATAGGCGAATAATACAATCGTGCAACCGCCCTCCACCCCTCTATTGCATATTGCAGATAACAGAAAACAATTAATAGCGGACAGATAGCAGATTACAGATGACAAAGACAGGAGTTTATTTAATTGTTGGTAGTTGACAGTTAATAGTGGACAGATTTTAGATAATTGTTGAATGATGACGGATGGTAGATATCATGTGAGATAATAGATGACGTATCATGCTACCTACGTTACACTTAAATAATGATTTTTTTATAATTCAAAGATGACCGAAAACAGTTGATTGGTAATACTCTAAAACTTGTATTTAAAAAGCTGATAGAGGACAAAATAGATCATAGATAATTTGTCATTATTGTTGAAAGTTTCTGTCTGAAAACACAACATTTTTGTCAACATCAAAATGACAAAGCTATATTACATCGCCCAAATAAAGGAAAAAGAAGCATATAGACGCTAAATATATGTATCTAAAGCTGATGTACTGCAAATGAGTGGAGGAGAGGTCATTGGTTCAAGTGGAGGATCATCTACAAGAGTGAACTCCGCCCTTCGGCTTGATGTTAAAATTATATGTATGTTCTTCCCTTAATTTTGTATATAGAAGTTTATTTTTATTTTACATAATCATGTCCGATAATGCTTAAATGAATGAATGTAAAGAAAAATATAACCCTTTAGTATCAACACGCCATCTCCAGTGTTTTACCATTGTTCATAAAATACCTGGTCTTCACAAGCAAGGTAGGTAAGGGAACTCATTAAAGGTGACTTGACCTCTGGAATCGTATCGGTTTTCTGTCTTTACTCAAGGAAACAAGGTGGAGGCTGTAGGAAGCAGCGGTGTTGATACGTTGAAGTTAGCAGTGGTGAGAGATATGTGAGAGGGCAAATTGTTGTGGTGAACAAACCAATCATCTTTCGAAGGCAACCGCGTTCGTCCAATCCTTTAAATAGCTGAGCAGTCCAGCCTTAAACTGACCTATTACACTGTGGCCAGAAGAAAAAAAACACTTTGTGGATCAGCCCTTATCACAAAAAAAAAACTATAAGCATGATGAGCATTTCTGGACTTTGAAGATGAAGAGATGTTTCGTTTCATTATCGTACTTGTAGATCCAGGTCTCATCACCAGTAACCACTTTATTAAAAAAAAATGTGATCGTCTTGGAAACGTTGAAGCGTTTCTTCGCAAACAACTAGACACCGTTCCTTTTATGTTTATGTTGATTAGACTTTAGCTTCCTTTTCAACAAAATACATATGAATGTAAAAATAATTGTTCATCCATCAGAACGTTGGTAACAACTTTGATAGACCCGAAAGGAAAGCGATTTCACACGATTCCGGCAATCCAAGCAGCACTTAATAAAACACTGACTTAATGTAATGTTTCAAAAAATCGTTTTATTGTTCTAGAACAATTGTTTCGCCACAAAGTGGCTTCATCAGGTAGATGACAAATACGATTTTTTGGAACCTTACATTAAGTCAGTGTTTTATTAAGTGATAATATGGAGTTTCAACAAGTAACGGCCTCATCAATCCAAAATTCAAGCAGCTTTGACGAGATCCCATAACATTTTAGCTCGCGAAAACTTTCAGGGAGCCTATGAACGCTGGCAGTCTTGTGTTGTCATATTTCGAAGACTTTTAGTCTACAGTACAAAAAATGTTTAATAAATTTTCTAATCTCATACCAGTCTTGAAACTTAGTGAACACACCGTGTCTGTTTGCATCATTGTTTTCGAAAGTGTGGATGCTACATATGGTCCAAAACCAAACAGACAAAAAAAGAAACAATTGAATTTTGCAGAGGATAAAATAAAAAAACATTAAATGGTTAAAAAATACATTTTCGTTGCATTGTTTCAATTTCCTCTTTGTAAGCACAGTTAATTTTCAAACTCATCATTATTAAGTGAACTAAAAATTAAAAATCACATGTTTAGTTTGGAAAATTTAATCAGATTTCTTTTATACATCATTGTGAGACAAAAGAAATCTGATTAATTAATAATATTAAAACAAATCACACTTAGAAATTAGTAAGGTCAAAGACACTTTAGATAATGTTCAGTTTCTAAAGACAAAAACTCCACAATTGTGTATTCATTGATATTTTTTGCTGCCTTTGGAAAAATAAATGCTACAAAAATTCTCACTACTATTATTAAATCACTTATATAACTTAAAGTCATCAATATTTAAATTTATTCTTTTCCTCCATATTATCTATACTGGTTAAAAAATCAAAGTTTTAAATACGGCCCCGTTTGACACGGAAGACTACATCGATCTATGATGATTTCCTCCATAACAGTTGAGATTCAATTAATTAATTCTTATTTTGAAAGATTATTTTTGAATTTGAACGCCAAAATAACTCTTCTAAAATATCAATTAGTAAAATTCACCGAAATAATTCTTGGAACTCATTTATTATTTCTAGAGGTTATTTAACTTTTTGTTATATAATATAACAACTAAATAAAATGTCATATTGACATACATTAATTAGTTCCATATAAATTGGAACCCAAATGGCTGTTAGCTACAGGAAATAAGGATTGAGTGGAAAGACACTACACTGTTAACTCCACCTTTAAGTTGTGTTATTTAAATTTTACAGTTATTGTAAATGTATTTTTTTTGTATATTTTTTTTAGTAAATTAACAATAATATATGTTATGTACATATTTTAGAAATGTCTTATAATGTTTTGAATGTCCAGAAATTTAAGTTAGGAAATTATCACTTCTCTATAATTTTTAACATAAAATTCTTAAACATCATGTTTACACTGAAATTTTTTGTATAAACAGAGAAAGTAAAAGTGACATGAAGGGTCTCTAAAATCATACGCATTTTCTGGTGGTATTTTGAAAGGTCCAAGGAGGAACTCGCATTTTCCTATTATGTTTTAGAGTTTGCTTAATAATATTAAAAGGAAAATAATGTGAAATACATTTTTTGCTACAAAAATTAAATATAGAGATTTAGTTGTCTTATCAATATTTTTTGCAAAATAGTCGTTTATGATGTAGTGACTGGAGAGTGGGATAGTGGACACCCACCCACCCTACATATACATTTAAACTTAAACTACAACACTGACTTTAAATTATTTTTCTAACATTCAATCATTTATTTAATTTCCTGGAAACGACAGCAGCGTTGGTGTTGATGTTTTCTAAGGATTTAAAGCCAGAGTTGTAGTTAATATTTCGATGTTATGTAGGGCGGGTGGGTGGCTACTATCCTACCTTCCAATCACAATATCATAAACCACTCTTTTACAATAAAAATGTTTATGTTTCACTCGTTTTGATATTTTTTTTGCAAAACAATTGTTTATGACTTAAGAATTGAAGGGTGGGATAGTGGCCACCCACCCACCCTACATAAACATTGAAATTTAAACTACAATTAGCGCTTTAAATTCTTGGAAAACATCATCACAATCGCTGCTAACGTTTCTAGGAAATTAAATGACTTATTGAGAGTTAGAAAAGTAATTTAAAGTCAGTTTTATTTATCTCGGTGGTATTTTTGCAAAATAATCATTTATGATGTAAGAATTGAAGGATGGGATACTGACCAACCATTTAAATTCTTAAACATAAGCACAAACACTTCTGTCATTCTCAGAAAATTAAATTGAGTGGACAATTACAAGTAAAAATTAAGGCCAAGTATTGTAATTTAAGTTTAAATATATAAGTAGTGGGCGGCCACTATCCTATCCTCCAACCGCAACGTTATAAACAACTCATTTACAAAGAAAACATTTTTCACTTTTCTTGATCATTTTTCCAAAATAATTTATATTAACCCATCAATACGTATTTAAACTTAAACTGCAACATGCCTAAATTTTTATCCTATCCTAATCACAACATCATAAACAACTCGTTTTCAATAAAAATGTTCTTACTTCACTTGTCTTGATAGCATTTTTGTAAAATAATCTTTTATTATGTAAGACCTGTAGAGTTGCATAGTGGACACCCACCCACCCTACATATATATTTAAACTTAAATATACCAACAAGTTGATTCAAGGGACTTCTTGTAGAAACCTCATAAAGTTAGATAAAGACAGATTGTAGTTAACACGGCAAAAAGGTTACAAATAGCAGATTAGAGACAACACTTCGTAGCAGTTAATTGAGTGTTGTAAATACTTAGAAGTAGACAGGTTGCTGATAAGAATGAATAGATGACAGATGGTAGATAAAAGTAGTCTGTTGATGGTTTACAATTTATAGATGATCTATGACAAATTGCAGTTTGCAGTTAATTGTTGGTAACCCACAGTTACTATTTATGTAAAAGTTACAGATAATAGTTAACAGTTATAAATAACAGATGTCAGATAAGTGTTGATTATATTAATTAATTTATTTATTTTACTTTACAATGTCCTGTTAATATTGGTTATAAAAAAAATCTTCAAAATACACATAAAAAATTACAAAAATTTAGCTCGCAGGACTTTCAGGCTCTTTTTTCTGCTTCATGTGATCAAATTTCCAGTCGCCACAGCACTTTCAACATTCGGAAATATTTTAGTCATTACAGGCATAATTAGGTCAATTTTACATGGAGCTACTTTGATGACATTTCATTGTCATTAATGTGACGTTCATATAATTGGTTTACAGTTGATAGTTACTGATGAGAAATGGAAAATGGCAGTTAATAGTAAATAATTAACAGACAGTTAACTGTGACAGATTTTAGATAACTGTTATGGATGACAGATCATATGCGAGATATTAAATGGATAGCATAATAAACAACAGTTAATTAATGATAGTTTACAGTTAACAGATGACCGATAATAGTTGACTGATAGTAAAATTGATAGAGAGCAAAATAGATTATATAAAATATTTCGGTATTGATGGTTAACAGTTGATAGTTGGCTGATGGTACATTGATGACAGTAAATTTTGGTACTTGATAATTAACAGATAGATTTCAGTTAATAGATTACAGATAGCAGGTAACATTAATAGATGAGCAGATAAAACTATACTGGTAATGGGTTACAGTTGATAACTGACCGATGGCAAATTGCAATTGCAGTATATTTTTGGTAACTGACAGCCAAAAGTCACCAGATTGCAAGTAAAAAATACAACTAAAAAAACAGAAACAAATTACAGATATCGAATAAGAGTTGATTATAATTCGTTTACAGTTTATAATTAACCGATAAGAGATAACAAATGATAGATAATTGTTGGTACTTGATAGTCGACAAATTTTAGACAACTGTTAATTGATTACAGATGATACTTGGCAGATAACATGCGATCTGATATATAACAACAGATGGCATGAGAAATAAAGTTTAAAGTTAACAGATATCGATGTCAGTTGATTGATGGGAGTTAGCGGATAATATTTGACAGATTGTATATAAAAGTTAATAGAGGACAAAATATATGGTAGATAATATTTAAGTAATGATGGTCAACAGTTGATTGTTGATAGTTAGTAGTGGAAAGCGTTTAGATAACTGTTCATTAAAGACAGATGGTAGATCTTACAAAACAGACGTTAAATAATAATAATAATAACAGTTGATAGTTGGCTGAGGGCATATTGATGGCAGTAAATATTAGCACTTGATAATTAACCATTAATAGATTGCCTATAACACAGAACACTTAAAAGATGGTAGGTAGCAGATTACAGATAACATATGATGGTAGTTAATTGGTTGTAGCTAACAAAGAAGTCGACAGTGTAATGATAAGAATTATTTGGAAAGATGGTATATAATTTATATAATGATTTACATTTGCTAGCTGAGCAATGACAAATTGCAGGTTGCAGTTAATTGTTGCTTAACTGATAGCTACCATTTGTATATTAAAGTTGTAAATAACTAAGATTTTCAAAAATGTGTGTTTATTTTCACTACAATTGTTTCGCAAATTTATTGCTTCTTCAGGTGAATGAAAGTTTACAATTGTAATTGAAAATAAACACACATTTTTGAAAATCTTAGTTATTTACAACTTTAATATACAAATGAATGTGGATTTTTAACACCTCAACGCCTTATCTATCAACCAACTGATAGCTATCAGTTATCAGATTGCAATTATTAATTACAGATTATAGATGACAAATATAAATAACAGATAAGAGTTGATTATAATTACAACTGCAAACCAATAGCCGACCGATGTCAGTGAGATGACAATAACAGTTAACAGATTTTAGTTAACTGTTGATTGATGACAGGTGATAGGTGACACATAACCTGGTAGATTGTAGATGACATACACAATGATAGATAACAGTTAATAAATGAATGTTTAAGATTAACAGATGACCGATGACAGTTAATTGATGATAGTTAGCAGTTAATACTCGACAGACTGCAAATAAAAGCTGATAGAGGTCAAATTAGATTATAAATAATATTTCAGTATTGATAGTTAACAGGGTAATTAGTTGTTGGCGTTGGCAGTAAACTGATAATAAATTGCAGATAAATGTTGATAGATGATATATGTAGATTAAAGTTTAGTACTGATGATTTACAATTGATGATGATGACACATTTTAGGTTAATTGCTAATTGGTAGTAACTAGTTAACCAATTGCAAATAACAAATGACATATAGACGATTATACATCACAATAAAAAATAACAATTCACAAATAACAGTTAATTGTTGTTGATAGTTAAGAGTGGGCAGATTTTAGTGACTGATGATAGATAACAGAGACCTTATTACTGGTAACAGTGGATTTTTAATGGTAAATAGATGTCAGTAAATTAATTATGGTGTAAGTTTGACAGTTGGCAGATGGCTGTTAATTGATTGTAGTTAACACTTTAAGAGTTGCAGATAAGAATGAATATATGACTATTGGTAGATAAAAGTAGTAGTTAATAACTTACCAATGAGAAATTGCAGGTACAGTTATTTGTTGATAACTGACAGCTATCAGTAACCAGGTTGCAAGTAAATCTTACAAATAAAATATGACAGATATAAATGATAGATTTTGAATAAGAGTTGATTATAATTGGTTTACAGTTAATAGTTGGCCGATAAGAGATAGCAAATGGCAGTTAACTGTTGGTAATTGAAAGTTAACAATGGAGATATCTCAGATAACTCTAGATTTATGGTAAATGATAGATGGCAGATAACATGTAGGGTGATAGATGATAGGTAGCATGATAGATAATAGTTTAAAGTTAACAGTTGATTGCTTGTAGTTAGCAGTTAATACTTGACAAATTGTATATATATATATATATATATAAAAGTTGATAGTGGACAAAATAGTTGTTTTTCAGTATTAATAATAATAATAATAATGTTTATTCACGGAAGCCATTTAAAATACAATTGCTGATTAAAAACAATTACAATATAAATAATTAAAAAGTTAAAAAAACAATTACAATAGAATACCTAAATAGTTAAAATAACAATTAAAATATAAATAATTAAAATAGTTAAAATACATAAAAATATAAATAATTAAAATAGTTAAAATACATAAAAAACGAAGATAACAACTTAATTAAGTAATCGACGCAAACTATTGATCGAGTCCGCAAAAAAATCAAAATGAGTGACTGTGTTAGCGTGCCTTAAAATCCTTGTTGCAGCCGAGTGCAGGGCATAATCCGTCCTTTGGAAAGGGATACTGAATGCAGTAGTATCACGTAGACGACGAGATGGTACATGAATGCCTATTAAATTGAGCAGGTCAGGACAATCTATAATATTTTGCACAATTTTACATACAAGTAAAACATCGGAATTAAAACGTCTAGAAGCAAGACTTGTAATATTAAAGATGGACAAACAATTTTGATAACTGAAGACGATGTTACACTTGTATGATAAATAGCTCACAAATTTTTTCTGAACCTGCTCGATCTTCTCTATATCAACCTTAGTATAAGGGGACCAAACACTGGAACAATATTCAAGGTGTGGGCGAACAAGAGCATTGTAAAGCAGGATCAAGGTGCGATAGTCGCGAAATTCATTCCCATTTCGTTTAACAAATCCTAAAAGCCGATAGGATTTGGCCACAATGTTAGTAATATGAGTAGAAAACGATAAATTCGAATTAAAAGTGACACCAAGGTCTTTAATACATTCTACTCGTGGTAGAAGTTCGCCGAAAAGGGAGTACGCATAACTCACAGTAGATACACGCTTTGAAAAAGTGATCACCCTGCATTTACTAAGATTAAGTGCAAGTTTATTCTCATTACACCATTCGCCGAATGAGTGTAAATCAGCCTGGAGTAACTCAGCATCTTCCATTGTGCGAATTTTTAAAAAGATTTTCATGTCGTCAGCAAACAATAAACATTGTGCTTTCGTGAAACAACTTACCACATCATTTATGAAAATGTTAAAGAGGAGTGGACCTAGATGTGATCCTTGAGGAACACCGGAAGATACCACTATTGGACGAGACACACAGTTTCCAATTTTAACATATTGAAGCCTATCGGTTAAATATGATTTTACCCAGTCTAGAAGGGTGCCATCAATGCCAAAACGACGTAATTTGCGAAGTAAAATCACATGATCAACAGTATCAAAGGCTTTTGAGAAGTCAGTGTAGATAGAGTCCACCTGACATCTCTCTACAAAAGCATCCATAATATAAGACTCGTAAACTAAAAGGTTCGTCGAAGTCGATTTACCTTTGCGGAAGCCGTGTTGATACATAGAGATTGAAGATTCGCAAGAGGCTGTTAGGTGAATGGTAAGCAGTTTTTCAAGTATCTTGGGTACAACAGATAATATTGATATTGGCCTATAATTGTCGACATGTTTTTGGTTGCCGGATTTAAAGATAGGCGTAATGAATGCGCTCTTCCAACATTTGGGAAAAGTCCCCGTAGAAAGAGACATGTTATACAAAAGCCACAAGGGACGGCTGAGTGCAAATGCACAGTTCTTAAGGAAAAATGCAGATAGACCATCGGGGCCAGGGCAGTTATTTGTCTTTAATGAAAGAAGTTCATTCAACACATCTGAAATATTTAAAACTGGTGGTTTACACTCATTAATAATGGTGTTCGAAACCAAAATATTATTCCCGACAGAAACACTAGGTGAACGGTAAACACTGCCGAAAAATTGAGCAAATTTGTCAACTACTTCATCTTTACTAGAAGTAATTGAATTATCATCAACAAGAGTCGTAGGTATTACATCAGAATTACGCTTGGATTTAACGTAACCCCAAAACCCTTTTGGATTATTTTTAATGGAATTTTCAATCTTAAGAATATGATTCGAATAACATTCATTGGTTAATCTCTTACATTTATCACGAATACTACTAAATTTGGAATAGTCTGAAGGGCACCGGGATAACATATACGACTTATGTAATTTTTTCTTCAAAAATACAAGATTCTTTAGTTCAGAACTAAACCATTTAGGAAAACGAGAAGTTTTCGTTCGTGCTGGGCTAACTTTTGGTACATGCAGATCTAATATGCCAAAGATAGTAGAATAGAATAGATCGCAGGCAACATCAATGCTACAACCTTCAAATATAAGATCCCACCGTACATTTAGAAAAGCGTTGTTGAGAGATGTATAATCCGCTCGCTTAAAGTCATAAATAAGTGCGTCCGTATTGTTTAGCCATACGTTTTCATGTGTATTTTCCAACTCCATGATGATATCTAAGGCTGGATGATGAGCATCACATGGTAAAATCGAAGACAAAGACTCGGTGAGATTTAATTTCCGTGCAATTTCGGAAGGCACAAAGACAAGATCTAACATAACAGAATTTATATTATGTACATGATTTATTTGTTGTGAGTTAATATAACCAAATGTGTTAGATATTATAGTTGCTTTGGTACAAGTGGAATCAGTCCTAACACCATATTCATCATTAAACCATGAAGCAGAAGGCAAGTTGTAATCACCAAACATGTATAATTTGTTAAAATTAGAAACTGATTCCACCGATTCGCAGTGGGATTGATAAATTTCACAGTTCGAGTTGGGTGGTATGTAAACAGCCCCGACTATAATTTTGTAGCTACCGATATGGATGCATACGTATAATTCTTCGTGAAGATTACTAAGACTATACACTTCGTATGAGGAGTACCTATTTGTTACTGCAATAAGAACTCCCCCTCCACGACATTTAGACGTTACAACGCTGTTGCGGTCACAACGGTAAACTTTACAATTGTTGAAACCTAATTCAGCATTCGAGATTGAGCTAGTCAACCAAGTTTCAGTGAGAATGAAAACGTCTTGCTCAAATAATGGCATACTAGTGTTTAATGCAAACAATTTAGAGCGCATTCCACGTACATTTTGGTAGTACAACCACAATTTAGAGTGTACTGATGGTTTTCCAGACAAATGGACGGGCAGCGATAATGGCGGTTGATTTATGTCTACTGTTGAGCTGGATTGTCCGCCGCACGTTGTAAAAAAGTAGACTGACTCACATCAATAGGCGCATTCAACGGTTTGGGTTTCCGCCGACGATTTATAAAAACACGTATAGAAATACCTTTCGGCCATTTATCAGCCAACAAAATTTCGTCAGTAGCGGTAGCAACAATACCTACTTTAAACGAAGAATAAACTTCGTTTTTGGTAAGCGGTATACAGATGATGTCGCTAATCTGTAGATTATTCCTGAAGAAAATTCGGATGTCCTCTACAGTAGTAGAGGGCGCACAATTATTTATATGGTAAAAAGTACGTCGTTGGGCAGCTTGAATGCCTATATTTTCAGCAGTTCCCCTGATTACCGATTTTGTTTGGTGGAACGTTTTAGGGATAGACGCCGGTTCCGACACAATATCTAATGCTGAATCCGCTGACGGAGAAGTGGAAGAAGTTTCCGCAGCTGGAGGGGAATTTGACGCGACGTCGATCACAATAGATGGGTGATTTGTAATGGCTTTCCTAACATTAAGATTATTCTTGGTCTTGGGAGCGGGTACAGAAGTAATGTTTCCATCCACCGGTATAGGGGTATGTTTGAAATTAC
Organism: Ontholestes murinus; assembly: GCA_963969525.1. Lineage (NCBI taxonomy): Eukaryota > Metazoa > Arthropoda > Insecta > Coleoptera > Staphylinidae > Ontholestes > Ontholestes murinus. Next base: position 14,342,742 of record OZ018395.1, on the reverse strand, counting down.
TGAGTGAAGAATTGATTTCTGACCGCAATAATTTAAATTCGTTTGTAATTAAACGTTCAATAAGTGACGCCGATACTGACGATTTAATGTCGATAATTTCTCGCTTCAGATCCATCACCTCCTGTTTCAAAGCCCGTAATTCGAATTCGAGCGCGGAGCATTCTGGTGATTTGCATTGATTCGCGCATACATCGACGCGCATTTGCGCCTCAGGAGAGGGGCTGGTGGGATCACTAACAGATGAACTCTCGCCCGGCTCGGACCCGTTGCAAGACGGACATAAAGAGACATTAACAACGTCGGACTTTAAATTTGGAAATCCTTTGTAACGTTTCATACAACTACGGTGCATTAAACCATTACAAGCTAAGCATTTAATACCGGTTGTGACATGCGTTTTACATCTATAGCAAATCATATTTCAAATTTAAATTATAATTCTGATAAACTGCTACAGCGGATGAAACAGAGGTTAAACAACAAAATAAAATAGGGAATAGACAGTGGACACTCGCTTCACAACACTGGGCCCGTAGTGTTGACTTATAAAAAATACGTCACAGGTTAAAATAGGCCACGGTAAGATGGGAGAATGAGTAGCAATAAGAATAGCTCCCACGAGTGATTTGATGCGGTGCGGATGTTAAGGTTATGTATGAGAGAAACACTTTAAGGTTAAGGTTTTAGTACTTACACGCAATGTAATTAAATGGCTTATTTACACATGACACTTCTGCTAATCACAACACATTACAATTATAATTAAACATTTAAGTGATAATAAACACTCAAAATACAATTAGAAATATGCACGATAGTGAACTCGACCGCGATCGACGATGACGAATGAAATGAAACAGATAGAAGAGTAAAATAGAGACCCTATTAAGAAAATATAGAAACAACTGAAAGTGAAGTGATTGCTCATTGACACAAATGACAGATAGCAAATTAGATATGATATATAAAATATCACATATGGCAAATAACAGATGATAGTTGACAAATGACAGATGACAGATCAATTGATGGTTAACAGTTAATAGTTGGCTTAGTGCACATTGATGACAGTAAATATTTGTACTTGATACTTAACCATTGACAGATTGCAGATGACACAAAATAGTTCATAGAGAAAATCTAGCAGATTACAGATAATACATGACAGCAGTTTATTGATTGTAGTTAACAATTTGCAGTAGACAGATTACTGATAAGCATGCATGGATGACAAATGGTAGATAAAAATAGACTGCTAAAGATTTACATTTCATTTCATTTACATGACAAATTGTATGTGGCAGTTAATTGTTAATAACTGACAAATTGCTGTTGTACATATTTTTTAAAACATACATTTAAAAACAGATACATTAGAAAAAGCATACATAAAATTTTGGATGAAAGAAGCTCGGGATTTCATATTATAAATACGTTCTTCCACTCAAACTCATTCTCGAGAAGTTATGTTAAGAAGCTGGCATCATCTTCTTCATCTGGAATCGATTATATTTTCCTTTATTTAGTTATCAGATTGCAAGTTTAAAATACATATAATAGATGACAGATACAAATGACAGATGTCAGATAAGACTTGATAGTTGACAATCAAAACTAATAATTAACAGTGGAAAGTTTTTAAATAACTGTTGATTGATTACAGATAAAAGCATATAATATGCGAGATGATAGATGACAGATGATAAATAATAATAACAGTTGATAGTTGGCTAAGGGCACATTGATGACTTGATAATTAACAGATTGCAGATAGTAGATTAAAGTAGACTGACAATGGTTTACATTTGATAGTTGACCAATGACAAATTACAAACAATAGATTTCGGAAAACAGTGGACAGATTTTATTTGACTGTTAAACAGGTGATAGATGACAGATACCTTGATAGATAACAGGTGTAATATTTTAAAGTTAACACATGACTGATGACAATTAATAATAGCAGTTACAATTTGACAGATTGGATACAAATCTTTATAGAGGACAAAATAGTTGATAGATAATATTTCAGTATTGATGGTTAACATGATAGTTAATTGATGGAAAAAGTTAGTCCATTGCAGATAAATGTTGATAGATGGTAGATAAAAGTTAATAACGTATTGTAGTTTGCAGTTAATTAATAGTAACTAGTTAACAGACTTCAAGTAAAAAATGACAGTTTGTTATTGGTAGTTACGATTGGATAGATTTTTGTAACTGATCATAGATGACAGATGGTGTAAGTTTGACAGTTGGTTAAAGGCAGTTAATTGATTAACACTTAACAGTTGACAGATTGCTGATAAATATTAATAGATGACAGGTGGTGGTTAAAAGTAGTGTTACCAATAACAGATTACTGTTAATTATTAGTGGTTGACCACTGTCAGTTATCAGATTGCACATAACATAAATATAGATGATAGACACAAATGTCAGATTTCGGATAAGAGTTTATGCAGGATTTACAGTTGTTATTTGACCGAAAAAGAGATGTTAAATAACAGTTTATTATTGGAATTTGACAGGTAACATTGGTCAGATTGTAGATAACTCTTAATTAATGACAGATGATAGATGGAACATAACATTCGAGCTAATAGATGACAGATGACATGATAGACTGTTGGTTGATGACTAATGATATATGGCAGATATCATCTAGCATGTGCTAGATGACATATGGTAGATAACAATTAATTAATGATGGTTTAAAGTTTATTTTTTTAAAATTTATTTATCTTTGGTCTTCTTTCTTAAACAAATTATTTAAAAAAATATACATTAAATTTTGGCCGATAGTTAACAGATGATAGATAACAGTTAATGAATTGTAGTTAGTGGTTAGAAAAAAAATTAATAGATGACAGATAAGGCATGATAGCAATTAAATTAATTGTAGTTAAGACTTGGCTATTGAAAGATTGCTGCTAAGAATTAATAGATAACAGATGGTAGATAAAAGTAGACTGGTAATTGGTTTTAGTTAATGACTGACTGATGGTAGATTGCAGTTGCAGTTAATGTTGGTAACTAATAGTTATAAAGTTATCAGACTGTAAGTTTACAAATAATATATGACAAATACAACTGATAATAGATGTCAAATGTAATTGCTGGTAGTTGACAGTTAAAAATGGTTACATTTTAGGCAACTGTTGATTGATGGCAGATAACTTACGAGATGATAGATAGCAGATAGCATGATAGATAGCAGTTTAAATTTAACAGATGGTCAATGACAGTTGATTGATTGTTGGTTGAGGACACATTGATGACAGTAATTAATGGTACTTGATAATTAACCATTGACAGATTGCAGATGACACAAAACAGTTAATAGAGAACAAATAGTAGATTATAGACAATATACAGCAGCAGTTTATTGATTGCAGTTAACACTTAGCAGTTGACAGATTACTGGTAAGCATGCATGGATGACAAATGGTAGATAAAAGTAAATAACTGATGACAAATTGTATGTGGCAGTTTATTGTTAATTACTGATAAATTACTATTGTTGTTGCTTTATTATTTGTACATCCTTCTTAAAAATACATTTAAAAACAGACACATTATAAAAAACATGCATAAAATTTTGAATGAAAGAAGCACGGGCGGAGTTCATATAAATACGTTTTTTCACTCAAACCCATAACTCGTACCGTTATGTTAAGAAGCTGGAATCGATGTTATTTTGCTTTATATTAGTTTTCAGATTGTATGTATCAGAAGTTAAAAAAACAAATAATAAATGACAGATATAAATTATCAGATTGCAGGTATAAATTATAAATTAAAGGTGACAAATGCAAATAACAGATGTCGGATAAGAGTTGATTATAATTGCAACTGCAAACCAATTGTTGACTGATGAGTGAGAGATAGCAATGACAGTTAATAGATTTTAGTTACCTGTTGATTGATGACAGGTGATAGATGACGCATTAAAGTTAACACAGGACTGATGACAATAGTTTGATAGTAGTTAGCATTTACAATTTGACAGATTGTGTATAAAAGTTGATAGAGGAGAAAATAGATGACAGATAATATTTCACTATTGATGGTTAACATGGTAGTTAATTGATGACATTGACAGTTAAAATTTAATAAATTACAGATGAATTTATGGTATATAAAAGTTGAGTACTGATGATTTACATTTGATAGCTCATCGATAACACATTGCAGTTTACAGTTAATTATTAGTAACTAGTTAATGGATATAAGAGAACTGAAAGATGAGAGTTGATAACAATTGACAAATAATAGTTTGTTGTTGGTAGTTGGTAGTTAAGATAGGATAGGTTTTAGTAACTAATCATAGATGACAGATGGGATGATAGATGGCAGAGAGCTGGTTAGAGATAACAGTAAATTTTTAATGGTTTACAGTAAATAGATGACATTAAATGAAGCTGGTGTGAGTTTGACAGTTGGTTGATGGCACAGTTGACAGATTGCTGATAAAGATTAATAGATGACAGGTGGTGGATAAAAGTAGTAGTTAATAGCTTACAGATTGCGGTTAATTATTAGTTATCAGATTGCACGTAAAATAAATATAGAAAACAGATACTAATGATATAGTTTTTTTTGTAATTTTTTTAATAACTAAAACTTTCTCCTTTAGATTTCTAAAATTTTCTTATAACTTTAATCCTCTCATAGTTTTCTGACAATTATATTACCATTGCTTTTTAAAAGTTTTTAAAAACTCTGCTTTCAAATCTTTACCGCTATTTTAATCTTATTTTCTCAGCAATTTCTAGCAGTGTCTAAATTTCTTTCTTTCGCATATTTTCCAAATATATTTTTATCAAATTTCTAAAATTTTCTAATTATTTTAATACTCTCTATTTTCTAGCAACTTTTTTTAAAATTTTTATATTTTTCAAAACCTACTTTAGATTTCTTCACTCATATTTATTATATTGTTTTTTCATAACATTAAGATTTCTTGTCCTCTCATAATTTTTTAGTGTCATTTAATTAATTCATTTTCAAGTTTCTAAAATATTCTTACCAACTTCTCCTTATTTTTTTCTAAATATTCTCAAATTATTTTCTCTGGGTTTCTCTCATTTTCTACAAACTTGTTTTCTAAGATTTTTGTCTACAGTTTTGAGATTTATTAAAATTACTAAATTATATCTACCTCTCTTCCTCGAAGTTTATAAAATCTTTCATTTTCTTTAAAAATTGTGAAACCAAGATAGTTTTTCTTTTCTATTGGTACTGAATCGCCTAATGGTTTTTTAGAAACTTTTCTTCGAAATTTCTTATATATCTGAAACTATATCTTTGTGAATTCCAGTTTTTGTTTTTTTTATCATGTCCTCTCTAACTTTTTTTAATTTATTCAATCGTATCACAAATTGCTAACAATTTCTCTTTAAAATTACTCATACTTTTTAGTTTTATTTTGCATCTGTTTTCTATCTTTTTAAGCGTTTCAAAACTGTATCTTTTAAGTTCTTTCTTTAGGATTCTAGTATTTCATTATATCTTACATTTTTTTCCTCATTTTAGATGGCTTACTTAAACTATCTATGGAATTCTTGTTTTAACGTTTCTGCTCAATATCTCTAAAATTTCTGAAACTGTTTTCTTAACTTTTCTAGATATTTGGTTGTTCTTCAATGTTTTAAATATTTACTAAAAAACTTTTCTGTTTGCTTACAAGACAAGTATATATTTTCTGATTATATCTAAAATTTCTTAAGGTATCTAGATTGTTTATTATCTTTATCTTTCGAAAAACTGTTTCTGTAGGTTTCTGAAGATTTTTAATTAATTGAATCGTTTTATAATCTTTTAGCAGCTTTTTTAGCACTTTGTTAGTATTTAATATATTATTTTCCGTAGGTTTTTGAGATATCTTAGTATCATATTAACATTGCAAAATTGTACATAAAATATTAATACATCAACAAAAAATTCAGTCACATATGAAAACGGTAGAGTTCAAAATAGAGTGTCGGATAAGAGTTAATTATGTAGTGTTTAAAGTTGATATTTGACCGAAGAAAGATGGTAACAGTTATTTGTTGGCATTTGACAGGTTACATTGGTCAGATTATAGATAACTGTTGATTAATGACAGATGATAGATGGCACATAATATGCGAGATGACAGATGGCAGATAACATGATGGATAACAACTAATTATGGTTTAAAGTTTACAGATGACCGATGAGAGTTGATTGGTGGTAGCTAGCAGTTAATCATTGAGAGATTGCATATAAAAGGAGACAAAGTAGATGAACGATAATATTTTAGTATTGATAGATAAGAGTTTAAAGTTAACAGATGACAGAAAACAGTTGATTGATGATAATTAGCATCATAATAATGATAGATGACAGATGGTAGATACAAGTTGAGTACTGATGATTTACAGGTAATAGTTCACATGACACATTGTAGGTTGCAAACTGTTAGCAAGTAACAAATGACAGATGATAAATGACAAATAAAAGTTAATAACACATGATAAAGGACAGTTGAATGGTGACAGTTGATAGATGGCAGATAGCATCAAAGATTATAGATGACAGATAGAGGATTACATATTACAGTTGAATTTTAATTATTTACAATTAGAGATGGTATATAAAAGTTAATTACTTAGTTAATAAACCGAAAAATCATTCTTCATTATAAAGGTGAAGAATGTGCCCAGAAACATATTCGTGGTCTACCCAATGCTTAAGGTTTACCATCATGTCTCTTAGGAACTTAATACAATCAAAATAACAATTTTGTTAGAAGCCGACAAAAAATAATTTTTAGATCATAGCCAATAGTGTACAGGCACCTAAGTCATAGGTTCTTGTACACTATAGGCTATGGACTAAAAATATGTTTTTCAAATTGTAACTACGTATTATAGGTACATAAGTAGGCTTTGTGATTATGTAATAAGGCTTGAAATTACCAATTAGCGGCATTCATTTCGAAATATATTTTTTTACTTAGTAAAAACGAATAATTCTCTCAATGTAACCACGAAACATTTCGCTATTAAAGCGATTGAATTAACCTGGTCCACAATTACGTATAACAAGATGCCTATCAAAACTTTTACAGACTTCAGAAGTCTTGGGATATCTTAGTATCAAGCCAAACTTATAACGAGATACTTATTCAAATTATTGTGCTTATTGGAGTTGTATCCACTCATCTTCTTGCTATTTTTTAGAGTCGATGCTTTCTGATTAAATATCGATTTAGCAATTATAAATTAGTCAATTTTGAAAATAATCATCTTCCTCGAGGAAATTAATCTATTTCTACGAAAGTCGAATAAACCGTGTGGCATATTTTTACTCTGCTAAAACTCATTTTTCCACTTGACAAAAACGGATCTTAAGAATTAATCATTTGTTGTTGAAGCGAATTACTTCTCTGTTTCCCTCGACAATTCCTTGAAAAAAAATTCCACCACTCTTCAAATATTAAGTTTTCCAGTGCCGGAATAAAACAAGAGGAAATAACACGAGCCGGACGTGTCACGTACAGGAGACACGAGCCAATGGCGAAAACGTCAGCTAACCGGAAATCAATTACATCCCCCGCGCGTCGAATTGACTGCTGTTGCCTTGTATTTCATCCCCGGATGGAGATTAATAATTTTCGGACGCCTCATCACACCCTTAATAGGGAGATTCCTAAACGTCAAGAGTCTGCGTGGGATGTTAATCGATCCTCGCATTCCTCGCATTGTTTTTCCACCGTTTCAATTGAATTTTTCACATAACCCGTTCCGCGCTTATTGATTCGCGGGCGGAAGCGGAAATTTTCATCAATCGTGAAGGACTTACAATCATCTCAGCTTGAGACTGAGGGTAGTAAATTAAATTTTTACGGGATGACGACGAAAAAAAAAAGGAGAGGGGCAATTTTCATGTTCGCAGTGCGGCTCGTAAATTTAGGAAAAGGTCCACACGTGTAATAAAACAGCAAGTCATGATTAACAGGTGGCACGGGAGACATCCCTCCGGTTGCTCTGGGATGGTTAACGATCTTGTTCAGTAAAGTACCGCACTGTCCATATAGAAAAAAAGAACATATAAAAAATTTGTGTACCTCGAAGGTGTCGTTTACAAATCATTTGTAAAAAAATGGTGATGAAATTACACTTTTATAAAAACTTGATTGCATATTATAATATAGCGTAATGTTAATTTGTTATTTCACTGCGACACTTATGTGTAATAAAATAATAATCTTTTTAAAAAAGTAATTATCTAAAAATATAATTGGCGCAGTCGGTAGGATTTTTTAAAATATACAAATGTGTTGTGTGTTGATTATCAGAGTTGTATCCACTGAAGAGTAACATAAAGTTAAAAAAAATCCGACAAGTAGGCGCTATAATATAGAAATAAGAGACTGCAATAAATTTAAAAATAAGAGGCAACATAAATCTAAAGTTTATTATTTGAATGTGCACTGCCATCTCAAATACGTTAAAGGGGTGGTTTCGACTTTCAACAGTTGGTCGAACAGTAAAGCGTAAGCGTAATTCACACCTGCACGCAAACACCGAGGGTTTAATGTTCGCTCGCAACTTTCTCATCGGCTCTGTCTAGTTGATGGATCGAGCGAAGTTGCTAGATTACTAACTAGTTGAAAGATTCACTCTCTCTCTCTCCCTCACCTTGTTTTCCTCACACCTAGCTCGGCCTTTACAATACGATTATGTCCACAGTGATTTCCCTAAAAGGAAAAGATTGTCTGCTAATTAATAATAATTTCAAATAAACATCCATTTCTCATGTCGCATGGTATCTGTTATCACACATCCGTTATCGAAAATATGTCCACTGTTACTATCATCATACGTTGAAACCATTCTCTATAAGTTTAAATCTTTATTGTTAAAACTTCCACAAACATTATATACGTTTCAATTAGAATATATGTTATATACACAAACTTTATTTAGTATTTTTCTTTCTTACAATAAATGACTTAAAAACTATTCTTTGCTACTTCTGTCATCGTTCTCTCTTCTCCTCTCGCTTTTCCGTCCCAAGCTCGTCAGTATCTTTATCTTGGCTCCGTCTTCTCTCATCCACTCTCTTACGCTTCTACATCCATCCACTTAATCCTCTACTACTCCCTTGCATTCCTCCACCAGATAACTCCACGCATCCTTGCTCTTGCAAAGGTCACCCTCTTATCTCTTCTGAAGCGGTTATCCTACATGTATCTTATCCTCCTCCCATATACCTGCCACTCCATTTACCATACACCCTTCTTCCTGTTACCTCTCAACCTCTTGCTCTAGCAACTCATTCAAACCCAAATCTCTCATACATTTTTCTCATTTCCGCTCTCTATCTTCCCACTCCTGTATCGATGTTTTCTTACTTCACCAATCACTCCACGCGCTCTTCCTATTTGTTTCCTGAAGCAGTATGTATTCAGGCACCATTTTCTATTATTTAAAGCATTTATAACATCTAAAACATCTGTCTTTCGAGAACGTACCAAAGTAATTTATACGTCTTATAATGCTTTCACCCTACATGGACATAAATTCGACTTGGACACTATTACCGAGATTGCTTTGTATTTCAGATCAAGCTTAAATGGTTCTATAATGATATGATATTTCTTCAAACATCTAGCTTGAGTCCTGTAAAATGAAACCGATGAGTTAACGGAGAAGTTATGCGACATTCCTGAGTGTTTATTTACTCTTTATGTATTAACGACATTCGATACGGTATCACATAGCTGACACTCGTCTATGTTTATTAGTTCGCGAGATAACTGTAAATATATTATCTTTGTGCATATAGAGGAGACGTATCCGAGTGGGAATTTAAAGGGAAGTCAAGCGAAGTGGGCATAACGAGCCCCCTCGTTATCGCCACTCTTTGCCAGCCTGGTAATTGCAATTTTGTATTGAAGACAGATAAAATCGTTTTGAGTTATTTCCCCTAGAATAAAATCTTAATCAAAATTCCGAGATGTGAAGTGAAACTCTATTCAGAACCGCCGTTAGGAAAAATAAACGAGGTAAATTGTTGATAAATCATCAAAAATCCATGCCACTAGGAACCCCTTTGCTGAACGTTAGAAGAAAATTTGTGTTGTATGAGCAAATCTGTTTTTTTGCCATAGGTGGTTGTTAACGCTGTTTATAGGGAAGAAATTGTCCCCTGAAGTTTTTGGACTGGATTACGAGATGCAAAGTAGCAGTGAGTGCTGCATTTGGTCCGGACGTCATTAACTTGAGTTTATAGAACTAAGTTTAACATTTACCTCATTGGCAAGGATATAGTCGTTTGGACTACAGACCAAGCTCAGAGTTCTGTAATGATTTCTTTGTAAACTTCTAACTAGAGTCTTCTACAATTAAACCGATGAGTTAACGTAATTGCGACAGTCTTGAGCGTTGCTCTACTCTTCATGTATTGACGGCATTCTATATGCATGTCATCTTGAGATAACCGTTAAATAGCAATTTATTTTGTGTTACAGAGTTTTAGCAAGGACATTGTCTCTCTTATGCAAATTGGCAGACATTGTTTTGTGTTTTTTTTTCCACAGAATCAAATCTTGAAACAAACTCTGAGGCATTATCAGACACAGAGCTTGCAAAAGTAAAACTCTATCCGATGTATGGAAAAAATTATCGCGTTAAAATTATCGATAAACCATAACTTCATGTCACTGGGAAGCTCTTCTCCCAAATTAGGATCATTGACACTGGGATCGACTGTAGAGTTATATTTAAAATGGAAGTAGCTGAGCCTGGAGTAGGAACGATTTGGAAAACTTTTTAAGGCCCTCTTAAGGCTATAATAACATTTTTGCTTTCTTAATGAGTATATGTTGCTTAAGTACTAATGCACTCTGGAAGAAAATATGTGCTGTATGAGTTAGTATGCTTTTTGAGAATACTGGATTTTACTGTAGGTGATGCGGCTTCGTGGTGGTTGTTAACGCTGGTTATAAGGGAGAAATTGTACTCTGAGGTTCTTGGGTTCGTCGGCGAGGCACAAGTAACTCGATTCAAATTATTTATATACAATTATTATTTATATACTCACTTTAATTTTTTTTCGTGCGATTCTGGTCTAGAGTAAATTGGGCGTCATCGTCATGATACTATAGAATGACACCATAGTAACGAATTTAATAGTTAAAGAATAAATAAAGCTCCAAAATTAAGATGTTGTAAATGGGGATGAGACAAATCTGCCACAATGCTAAGAAAACATTAATAGTGCCCTCAACAGAGTAGTGGGATAACATCTTTATCTAACCCAATTTCATCAAAGTCTTTACTTCGGCACCATCTTCCCTCATCCGTTCAGTTTTTATTTCTTTCTGCCTATTACTCACTCTCCTCTGCCAAATGCCTTCAAGTATCCTCTTTACTTACATATAATAAAAGATTTTCATATTTTGTTTCTATTCATCTTTTTCTTTCTCCTGAGACAAGAAATTGTTTCGTATTCTTCCCCTAGAATCAAATCTTGACACAAACTACGAGGCGTTATTAGGGGCAAGCTTTTCTTAAACTATTGCAAAAGTAAAACTCTATTCAAAACACCTGATGGAAAAATTAACGCGTTCAAATTGTCCATAATATAAATCATAAATTCATGTGACTGGGAAGCTCTTACTCAAAATTAGGCTCATCGAAATTGGGATCGACTCCTAAAATAGGAGTAGCTGAACCTGGATTAAGAACAACTTGAAAACTGCCTAAGACTCTCTCTACAACAACTTCTTCGTCAGAATTTACCTAGACTGGTGCTGTTTGAGCTAGTTTGCTTTTTGCGAAGATGTTAATGAGTGACAATTGGTATTGACAAGTAACAGTTATTAATGCCAATTGACAAATGCATACTGGTAGTTGATATTAATAGTTGATAATATTGATAAAGCAATTTAAAAATTTACATTGAATATTAGCAAGGGACAATAGAGGCTTAAGAGTTGATTGTTGACAGAAGATCTTTTAACAAATTACCCTTATTAATGTCAATTGACGGATGACTAATAAACGTTTATAGGTAAAAGTTACAGTTGTAGATGACCCTAGTAGGTCAGAATGAGAATTAATAATAGATATTAATAAATGATAATTGATATTTGATAATTGTCATATGATAGGCGTTGATAGATTATATTTGACAAGTGACAGTTTTTAATGACAATTGACTATTGAAGGTTGGTAGCTGATAGTAATAGTTACAATTGACAATGACGCTTGGAATTTAGCAGGTACAGTTAATAGTATATGTTAACAAGTGGCAATTGCTATTTGATTTTATTTTTGTTGTATAACATTTGATGCCAGCTCCAAGGGTGCTACCTTGGATTTTCCAGATTCAAACGATACGAAAATAGTTTCATTAGATACGATACGAAAATAAAACAAAACAGCAGCATAACCTGCTTCCGAGGCGTCACAAAACCCGTGAAGTTGACACGAGGTTACGTTGTTGTTCCACAACCGACGATCGATACGAACAGATTTAAGATACGGTCATTCTGATTTTAATTGCGACCAACGAAGTACAATTTCAGCAGGAGGAACTGCATCCCAATCCAATTTTAAAGTCCAAAGCTGCTGAACAAAATGCTTAACTAAGAAAGTAAGCGGTGCGAGAAATCCAAGAGGATCGAAGATACGAGAATCTTCAGACAAAATAATGCGTTTTGTACAATCACGAAACAGAGGTTTTACTTTGAAAATATAACAATCAATATCGGACTGCCAATATAATCCTAAGACCTTGACAGAATGATTTTCCGAGTTGTCTAAACAAAGCGACGATGATGAAGCTTCACATGTCCAAAAGAAAATCAGGCAAATTACTCGACCACATTCGAAGTTAAAACCCTCCGGATTTGAACAGCGAAATAAGCTGACTTTTCACAATTTCCGCTTCCCTTAGTGACGCAAAACTTGTAACTATATCATCGACATAAATGACAGTGGAGGCGATCTGAGATGCGATCGGAAATTTATCTAGTGAACTCCGCCCGTTATTCTTGCTGTCCAAATTTTTGTAGGTGTTTCATTAGTTTATGTATTTTTTGTTAATGTATTATTAGCAAGAAAAACAAAGTTATAAAGAATAAAGAATAATAAAGAATCTTTTTCAAGTTTCTCAAGTTCTAAGTACGGTGCTGACGATAGACCATAAGTTACGGTGTTAAGTTGTATATTTCGAAGTTTTCCTGCGGGGAAGACCGCCACACTATTTATTGATATTTTCGATGTTCGGGATGAACTAGGATTTGCCGATACATTTGTTTTATGTCCGCAGTAGCAACTGCATGAAGTCGAAACCTCAACAAGAATGAAAATATGTCATTCTGCAGTTTTGGACCAACGAAGAGCGTATCATTAAGACTAATACCCTTATCGACCTTAGCCGATGCATCAAAAACTACACGAAGTTTAGTTGTGACGCTGTCGGGATTCATAACACAATGACGAGGGATGAAGTACGAATCAGGACAATCAACCATTGAATTTAGTTTTTCCATGTGATTACAGTTCAAATAATCTCTCATGAAATCACTATACGAATTTCGATTAAGATGACGTTCGATCGAAAGAAAACGATTGGTAGCGACAAGTTTCGACGAAGGGAATGTATGTTTGTTTTGGCGAAGATGTTTTTAGCTAAATCATACTCTGGCAACGATATTCCTCTTTGAGTAACATTTTCGATTTCCCAGAATTGGGACAAGGTTTTTACTATTGTATTGAGAGACGAGCTAAGACAAAATGAATGAATTGGTTGAGATTGTGGAAGATTAACTTTCCCCATAATCACCCAACCAAAGATTGTATTGAGTGCAATTGGCGATGAGTCATTCGAGTATCTAAGAGAACCGACTGAAAAACTTCGGCCCCCAACAAGATATCGATAGGATGGGGTGTTCCAAGGGTAGGATCGGCTAACTTTAAATTGACAATATATACATGATCCCAATTTCCCTCAGCAAACTTTATAGAGGGCATTGTACCACAAATGTTCTCTAAAACTGATGCCTTGATGTGCATCTGAGGTTCTTTTAATCCCTTAGGTTGGATGACACAAGCTGTTTTACCAGTTGGCGTGATGGACGCCATTTAGCTTAAGTCCTGAACAGGGTGTAAGTTAAACCTAATTTTTCGATACCTTCTTCATTTATGAAGTTGGCTTGGCTGCCTGAATCCAATAAAACCCTTAACGTTTGAGGACGGCCCTTAGCATCCAGAACATCCATTAAGGCAGTAGATAACAGTATGGTTGCATTGTTGACAAGAGTATTAGTCAATGTATTCACCGATAAGGAACTATTGAGTTCAGGTTGAAGCGATGTGTTAATATTTGAATTGTTTGATTGTGGCGAAGCTTGTGTTTGATTCGAAGACTGAGTGTTTGGTACCGCTTTATGCAAATGTAACAAAGTGTGGTGTCGGGATTGACATACTTTACAGGTATTCGATGAGGGACAATTTTTCGAAATGTGATGTGAACGAATACAATTTAAACATAATTGAAGATTTTTTACAACTTGAAATCTATCAACTGGAGCTTTATCAAAAAACAATTTACAATGTTACTGCTAATTGTTAAACGTTAATAGTTGACGGTAACAATTACGGTTGCTAAGGAAAGTTGGGAGTTGACAATGGCAGTTAATAGTAGATATAACCAAGTGATATTTGGGAGTTGATCGTTGACCGAAGATTTATTAATGCAAATTGATAGATGACTATTAAAGATTGGTGGCTGGTAGGAATTGTTACAATTGACAATGATAGTTGGGATAGTTGATAGTCAACAACAGTTAGAATTGACAATACAAGTTAAGAGTTGACAATATCAGTTAATAATAGGCCTTAACAATTGACAATAGATATTTGATTGTTGATAATTATCACTTGATCATTGACATGTAACCATTAATAAACAACAGTTATTAGTTACAATTGATAGAGTATTGTTAAAAGTTAATAGTTGACAGTAGCAGTTGACAATTACAGTTAATAGTAGATATAACTGAGTGACAATTATTATTTGAAAGTTGATATATGACAGTTAATCATTGAGAAATGACAGATATTAGTGACGGTAGATAGATGATTAAGGGTTGATATTTGACAGTAAAAGTTAACAATGATAGATGGAATTTGATAGGAATAGTAGATGCAGTTGATCACTGAGTGGTGATCATTGATAAATGAGAGATATAATAATAATAATAATAATGAACTTTATTTCAAATACAAATGCAGTACAGTTTAACAAAAATAATAAAAACGTAATTAGCTATTTGAAATCTAATGGCGCAGTTCAGTCTTTGGCTAGTAAGTTCAACTTAACCATTGTGGAGGTTTGGATAAAAATAAATTTGACGAGTATAGAAGAAGTTGCGTATTTAGAAAGTAGGAGTCACTTATACACACGTATAACAGGCCGATACAAATTCAAATGCTTTTAAGGTGTTTGGCATACTGTTTTCGAAAAGATAAGGTACATTTCGCTTTACACGCTTGTGGTACCTTATTGTACACTTTAGAAATTTGAATTGAGAATGATCTTTCTGCAAAGGCTGATTTGTGTTGAGGTGGAGTTAATAAATCCCGAACGCGTACATTAAGTGAATGAACGTCAGAGCGAAATTTAATTTTATGGTATAGATAAGGCAGAGTTTTGTATTGGATTATTTTATGGCAGAATGTGGCAAAATGGAGTAGACGGCGATCACTCATCTTGAGCCGACCTATCTCTTGTAACTTATGACTTATATGCTGATATTTCCTAATACCAAAGATTAGCCTTAAACAAAAATTTTGTAAAAGTTGAATTTTATCAATGGTTTTTTTATCTAAACAAAAGTGGTATACTACATCGCAATAGTTAAAATGGGACAAGACCAAAGATTCACATAGTATAGTTTTCAGCCTCTGAGATAAAAAATGCCGATTTATATATATTAACCTAAGATTTATGTAACCTTTACTAATACAACAAGATATATGCTTATAAAATCTTAAATTCGTATCAATATGAACTCCTAGGCTTTTTACACAAATTTTTATTTCAATCAAATTGGCGTTGCCCAAAGTTATTGAAAGGAGAGGAACTACTCTCTCTCTCTCGAGCCTTTTTTGGTCCAAATAAAGTAGCTTCAGTTTTTGCATTATTGATTAAGAGAGTGTGCTCATTACAGTTTTTAATAATCTTACTCAAATCAGAGTTAATTTTATTGCACGCTGTAGTAGAATCCTTCTCAGCAAATGTATATTGGGTATCCTCTGCAAAAAGGTGGTAATTATTGAAGTTAAGACTTGAAAATATTTGTGACGTATATATTAAAAATAATAAAGGTCCAAAGACTGAGCCTTGTGGTACACCTTTAGTAGTTATGAGTTCGTCCGAAAAATTATTTTTCAATCTTACAGTTTGCGAACGATTGGTTAGGTAATGTTTAAAGAAACTAATGGATAACTGATCAAAACCAATATAAGACAAAATTGCAAGCAGTGTGTTATGATTTAAAGTATCAAAAGCTTTTGAAAAATCTAATAGTATAAGTAACGTAAGGAGACCTTGGTCCTGGGAGATGATTATACTGTCTGTGATGTCGGTTAAAGCAGTAGAGCAACTATAATGTTTACGAAAACCAGACTGCTTGGCAGGTAGTATGGACAGGTAATCATTAATTTGAGTTTTAGTCACTTTTTCCAAAATTTTGGATAAAATACATAATAAACTAGTTGGCCGTAGGTTTTTAGGATCGGTAACTAAAGCCTTTTTAGGTATAGGGATTATGTGGGATTTTTTCCAAGCGGATGGAAAATATCCCTGTGAAAGACAATTGTTAATAATATGTATTACGTAAGGGGTAATGAATGGACAACAGAATTTGAGCATTTTAGCGCTGATGCCATCACTGCCTTGTGAACCCTCTGATAAATTATTAATTATAGTATTTATTTCAGATTCACTTACTTCAGTAAATGAAAACCTTGGTTTGTGGGGATTAAGTAAATGTAAGCTATAGTATTGGTTTAATTCAGAGCTATCTATAGAAGTGGTAGGAATACAGTTTACAAAATAATTATTAATCATATTTATGTCTAACACGGTAGAGTTTTCAACATCAGAATACTCCCCACGAACAATATTAAGTTTTTTAACTCTTTCCATAACACTTTAGAGTTATTTGCTCTCAAGCTATGCTCAAAATATGCTTTCTTTTCTTATTTAGACTAGATGTCGTTAAATTTCGAAGAGATTTGTAATACTCCCAATGATTTGGATCTTGTGTTCTTTTAAATCTATCGAGGGCATTATTCCGGAGGTCTATTAATTTTCTAATGCTATCTGTTAGCCATGGACAATATTTTTTTGTAAATCTTGTTGTTTTTAAAGGTGCATGGAGGTCAAATAAGTCCAAAAGCGTTGCAGAGAAATAATAAATTTTGTCATCAATATTAGCTAGAGAGTAAATAAAGTCAAAGTTACAATGGGGAAGGTCAGTGTTGAGATCATTCACATTAATTTCTCTAAAAGGCCTGTAGGTGAGTGTTACTGGTTTAATTTTAGGTCTCATAACTCGGATGTCACATGAGATCATATTGTGGTCCGAATAATTGTGCAAACTATCACAAGCTACATTACAAATTTGCTGACTATTAGTAATAATTAAATCAATAAGAGTTGATGTAGTATTAGTTACTCTAGTAGGACTGTCAATAATTTGTTTAAGCGATAAAGTAGATAGCAAGGAATCAAATAGACGCACAGAATTATTATTAATATCAGGTAAGTTAATATTTAAATCGCCAATACAGAAAAAATTATCAGTTCTAGGAATTAAATTACTAAAAGACACTTCTAATGAATTCAGAAAACTAGAAACGTTCAAAGTAGGAGGTTTATAAACAGCTCCCACAATAAAAGTGACTTTATGAATAGAAAATGTGATCCATAATTGCTCAATTGAGTGATTACTGTCAATTATTCTGTACTTTATATAGTTTTTTTTTTATATAAAAAGCTGCACCTCCGCCTCTTGAGAGTCTATCTCTTCGTATCAGTTTATAGCCATCAATGTGGCATTGACCACCTGAGATACTTTCGTTTAGCCAGGTTTCACTCAGTGCGATAATATCATAATTTCCAGAAATAATGTGCAGTTTAAGTATCCTTCAATATTACCCTCGCGGAGAGTTATTTTTAATTTTGATGATACCATGTCCATAACCGAATTTTCGATTTGATGTTGAGATAGATTTTTTGTTGCCATTCCGTGAACGCGTACGTTTTGTGAGCGCGAACGTTCTTCGAGTTCGTCGCACCGTTCCTCCAGCTGGGAGACTTTATTAATCAGTTTTTTGTTTACACGATCACATTCTTTAAATTTAGAGTTGAATGAGGCGGATATATTTGCGATTAATTCACTAATAAATTCCTTATCGTTTAGTAAGGTTTTAATCAATTGTTTAGCAGAAGTTTCGTTTAGCACCAATTTAGCTTCACTTCGTGTACTGGGCATTTTGATGGTAGAATACACTGGTTTCTAATGAATAACACACTATTGCGGACTCGGGAGAAAACACGTCTACTCTGTTCGACTACACATCGCAATATTAGGGTCATTTCATAGATGACTTAAAGGGAAGCAATCGACGGTAACAATTATAGTTGATCATGACAGTTGGTGAGGCCTAAGTGCTCTGGTCAATGATTTGATCACCCTTGGCAAAATCAATCCAGATCCAGATCAGACAGTTGGTATAGAACAGTGATAATTAATAGTAGATGTTAATGAGTGGCAATTGGTATTTGAAAGATAGTATATTACAGTTGATTGTTAACAGTTGGGAATTGACAGTGTTCATGCAACCTAATTGGCTTCCCTAACATCGACCTAACTATTTTTGACCAACCAATTTCCAATTAACAATTTCCGAAGACCACGCCTGTTGACGTGCGGGAAAACTTTAAAAAAACTCGCGTCCTCCTTCCCGTGGACTAATTAAGTTGTAATAAAATTGTGCGCGTCCGTTCCGTGAGGGAATCCCTTATAGGCGGGCGGGATTAACTTTAAGAGGATTCGCGCGGTATTGTGCTCGGAATAGCAAATTAGGATTATGAGAGTTTCACTCCGTACCTAACGAAAATTCCCTGTTCGCCGGGAAAATTTACATTTACATTTCCCGGCGACGACCTCGCCCCCCATTCGCCCCCCTCTCCCCCGTCCTCTACACTTCCTAGGCGCGACGCCTCGACCTGTTGATGGAATACTAATCCCACAAATAACGCGGTCGTCACTAGGATAATAAATCGGACGCAGGGTTTAATTTCATAGTTTAAAAGTTTACAAACACGAAGCAGAGGGGTTTTATAATTAACACGAATAAATATATAATTATTCTCACTCTAAGTTATAATTGCTTTGTGAAAACATTTTGTTTTCCTGCACTGTGGTGTTGGGACACAAATAGGTTGAAGCCGGTACGTAGATTTAGGTGATGTTATTCAATTTACTGATGTTGAGAGTTGTTGACTCAATAGATATAATTACAATGATTAGTCTATCATAACAAATACATAGTTTTAAGGAAAGATCATAGTATTTTATAGAAGAGATCTTTTGGGATACCATTAGCAAATAAGTAAGGGTTGGATATTGTAAGGGATCGGAAGAAGAAGATTAACTATCACTACAGAGCTTACTACTCTGTAACTTTATTTTTTCTTAAGATTTAATTAAGATTTTTTTATTTACTGCATACAACTGGATATTGATAGATCTAGTAGTTTCAAGCACATACTGTTGAAGAAATGTACTTTTTCTTAGGCTGATCACGCGCTCTGGTGTTCTAGACAAAATCCACCATCACCTTTCTCTGTCGTCTCACTATTTATCTCCGTTCTACTTGGAAGGGAACGTTGTATATTAAAAGATCAGCATGCTAGTAACCCAATTTCAGCCGTTACGCAAATACAGCGCGCTAATTAAATGGGTTTCGTCGTCGAATTTGTTGTTTGGAAACAAAACTGGCGACGTTTTAATTATCCCCTCAGCACGTGACATCGCACACATTTCATGAATTACTTCGTCCAACAATTTTACAACGCCTATATACTAATAGAAAATTTCATATTTATCAAATGATTTGAAAAGGCAATTTCAATTTTAGCATTAATTTCAAAATAAATATTATATAAAATATCTCGAACGGAAATCTCAATTTACAATCCAATTCGATATAGGTCGTATCATTATCCTAGGAGGGGTGCAAATATCGCAAAGACATAAAGAAGCGGCACGACGGTATTACACAATCGATTGGTTTGTTATAAATTGCAGGCACAATACATCCCCTCTGGTACAAATAAAATACTTTTCGTTCCGTTTGATTCCCGCTTATTTATGACGCAAACAGGAAAACAGGGTCCACTTTTACGATCGCTGATTTTCCCCCGATCATTCTCCCCTTTTTTTTTGACTGGCGCCGGTTTTTATTTTTCTTAGCGCTGGAATCGATACTAATATGTTTATATTGGAATAGCAATAAAACTTCTTATTCATAGTGAAAGTTTGTGTGTGTGGACGTCATAACAGATTAATTTATAGAGGTGGTAGGAAAATAAATGAGATTAATTTAACGGCCAAGTTGTAAAAACTGAAGAGATAAATTCAAGTGATAAAAATATTTAGACTAGTACTGCTATTAAAGATTAAATTAAATTATACTGCAATAAAAATTCATCAGATTTCACCACCAGAATCCAAATGAAGTGATATTTTAGTAATTAAAGAGATTAAGCTTTAAAAGGGCAACAGGTATCGCCAGTGATTGATTACATAGCCATCAGAGGATTGCCAAGAAAAGAAGTTAAAAGAATGGAAGTGGAAGAAGTAATGAAGTCGAATAATTTGCCAAGAAAAGTAGAGATAATGATGAGTAAAAATAAGGAAGCGGAGAAAAAACAAGTATGTGAGAAATTGGCGAGTGGTTAGGAAAGGTTCAGGTTAGAAAAGGTTCAGTGAGATGAAATTTGATTAATGGAAGAGTTAGAGGCTGCCATAGTGGAATGTGGAAAATAGTGAACGGAAAAAGTGGGGAAATGTGTACTTTGTTCGATAAATAATGTCGAAATGCAAATAGAGAAGTGAGAAAGGCAATGAGGGAATGCATATAGAGAGGATGAACAGAGAAGCATGTAAAGGCAGATAAAAATAATTATATTATTATATGTGAAAGAAAAACATCTAGGATCGGGAAAAAACGAGTGAAGAATTAAGAATGTATAGAAGTGAAACATAAATGTTAAATATTCTATAATAAAATGGTGATGTGGCCATCATAATACTTTCCCTATATTTTTCTCGAAAACTATGAGGTTATTCTTAATTATTTGCTCAATTTTAAATTATTTATATTCACTTCTTATATAAATTTTTATTAGCTCCTATAGTTTATTATTAGTTTTTAATTAATTAGAAGAAAAACTCTTCAAAGTTATTTTTATTAAAAATATCAACAAGTTTAAGTGGAAATTCAATTCAATTATCATTTGGGCGGTCTGAAAAAATTATAAAAACAATTGCTATCGGCTTGAAACTTTCTAAATATATTCAGAATATCTGTGGGAATGTTGCTGCTTAAAAAAATCAAAAGTTTGCTTTTAGATCTTTTAATCATTTTACGTCAAATTAAAAAGACGTTAAGAAAATTGCAATCATATATTTGACAGTATTAAAAAAATATAAGAAAAATTGCTATCGACTTGAAACTTTCAGAATATATTCATAATACATTTGGGAATGTTGCTGCTTAAAAGAATCAAAAGTTTGATTTTAGATTTTTTAATAATTTTAAGTCAAATGAAAGAGCAGTTAATAAAATTTCAATTATAATTTTGACGATCTGAAAAAAATATATAAACAATTGCTATCGACTTAAAACTATCTGAATATATACAAAATACATGTACAAAAGTTACTGCCTAAAAAAACAAAGATTTCTTTTTAGTTTTTTCATTATTTTTACGTCAAATGAAAGAGACGTTAAGAAAATTACAATCATAATTTCGATCGTCTGAAAAAAATATAAATATATTCAGAATACATGTACAAATGTTGCTGCTTGGAAAAATCAAAAGTTGATTTTAGATTTTTAAATAATTTTAGGTCAAATGAAAGAAACGATGAAAAATTACAATCGTAACTTTCACGGCCTGAAAAAGTATAAAAACAATTGCTACCGACTTGAAACTTTCTAAGTACATTCAAAATACATGTAGGAATGTTGATGCTTAAAAAGTCAAAAGTTTGGTTCTAGTTTTTTCAAATTTTACGTCAATAGAAAGCGACGTTAATAAAATTGCAATCATATATTTGACAGTCTGAAAAAAATATAAAAACAATTGCTATCGTCTTGAAACTTTCTAAATACATTGAGACTATATGTATGAATATTACTGCTTAAAAAATTCAAACGTTTGATTTAGATTTAAATAACTTCACGTCAAATTAAAGAAACGTTAAAAAAATTGCAATCATAATTTTGATGATGTGAAAAAATATATGAAAACAATTGCCATCTACTTGAAACTGTCTAAAAATATTCAGAATACATGTAGAAAGTTTCTGCTTAAAAAATTTAAAGTTTGATTTTATATTTTTTACAATAAGAAAACAAAATCAAAATTATTAAGTTAAGAACAAAAATATGTATTTACTTTAACTTTTTGTTTGTTTGAAAAGTTATATCTTTCTTAAATTTAAAAATTTGTTTGAATAAATCTATTAAATTTTGCAATAATATTATGTTTATTTACGTTTTACAACTTTTACTTAAAACCCTCGCTTATGTTTTACTGATTTTAGGGTGGGTTAGAATTTTTTTAAATTTCTAAACGTATATTTTTTTAAAATTTTACAGTTTTCAATAAAACATTCACAATTTAGAAAGCGGGTTGAATTGAAAAATCTTGAAACTTATAGAAGGAATTAGTGGAAATTTCTTGAATTCTTGAAAAAGTGAATCTAGATTTTAGAACGAACATTCTCAAAAATCTAAGGCCTCAAAAAAGAGAAATTACTGAAAAATTCCTGAACGCTCAAGAAAAACCTAGATTTCTACAAACAAATTTTCTATAGCCTCCAAGAAAATTTTTGTAATTTAGAAGATAAGAAGATAACCTTGAAATCTGGAGGAAAAATCTGGAAATTTCTTGAACCCTTGAAAAAAAAATTTAGATTTCTAAATTAAATTTTTCTAAAAATTCTACAGCCTCCTAGAAATTTAGAAGACCAGTTGAATAAATATAAGAGAAATTACTGAAAATTCTTTAAACTTTCTCTAAAATAAGAAAAGATTTCAAGGGGAAAATTTTCTAAAAAAATCTAGACCCTCTAAGAAAAATTCTGCAATTTAGAACTTTCTAAATAAGTTTATAGCCTCTAGTTGAAACAAAATATTGAATTCTAGAGAAGCAATTACTGAAATTTACCTGAATTTTCGAAATTAAAAAACATTTAGGGCCTAAAAAAATCTTCGCAATTTATAAGAATAGTTAAAAAAAATAATTTTTGTTAAGAAGTTATTCTCCATTTTCTAAACTATAAACTTTTAGAAAAAAATTCTATAAAATACTAGGCATTCGAAGAAAATCCTTGCAATTTAAAAGACGACTTCAAAAAAAATCTCGAACTCTAGAGAATAAATTGCTAAAAATTTCCTGAACCCTCGAGAAAATAATCTAGATTTCTAGAAGAAAATTGTAAAAATTCTAGAGCCTAAAAGAAAATCTTTACGATTTAGAAGACAAGTTGAAAAAATCATGAAATTTAGAGAAGAAATTACTAAAAATTTCTCTCTCAAAAATAGTCTAGTTTTTAAAAACAAATTTTCTAAAAAAGCCTTCATTTAAATCTTCGCCATTTACTAGAAATTTTCTGAATTTATAAACAATTTTTTTTTAATTGTAGAAACACCGCAATTTAAACGACTGCTTGAAAAGAATCTTGATATCTGGAAGAGAAATGAATGAAAAGAGTCTAGATTTCTAGGAACAGATTTTTCAGAAAAATCTATAGCCTCCAATATGAATAAAAGTTACTGGAAATTTCTGAACACTCGAAAAATGTCTAAAGTTCTGGAAAAAATCATTGCAATTTATACGACAATATTAAAATCTGGAAGAGAAATAACTGGAAACAGCCTCAAAGAAAATTCTATAAATATTAAAGCGAACTTTCTAAAAAAACTCCCGAATAAGACCTTTGCTAAAAATTCTGGAAATATAAAGAAGTAATTACTGTAAACTTTCAAAATCCTCTAAACAAAATATTGAAAGTACTTTCTGAAAAATTTAGAACTCTCGAATAAAATATTTGCTAAAAATCTGGAAATATCTATTTATTTATTTATTGGATAAGAAAACGAAATTACTGTAGACTTCTAGAATTCTCAAAAAAGTTTAATAAATCTAAAATGAAATCTATGGATCATCTGAGAAAACTATAGAAAAAGTTAAACAAAATATTGTACAAAAACCACGAAGAAATTTCTATAATTTTCTTTCTGAAAAATGTTGAAACTTTTGATTAAAATCTTTGCTTTGTAAAAATTTGTAGAATTCTCGATGAAAATTCTTTGGAAAGGAAGTTGCAATAAAAACTGAAAGTGTGGAGGAGAAATTACTGAAATTTCAAGAATCGTTAAAGAAAAATTTTTGTTACATTTTTTTCTCACAAGATAAGAATTTTACGAAAAACATGTCTTAATAAAACTTCAGTTTCTCATTTCCTTTAACCTTTGTTTGAAAAGTTATGTAATATTTTTCAAATTTGGAAAAATATTGAGAAAATCCAAAAAACACCTCGAGTAAACATCCACTTCCGGTTTGACGAAACCATGTGGGATAGAAGACGGCATTTTAAGGAGAGTGATTGAAGATTTCACGGAGGAAGAGGTGTGAAGTAAAACATAGCAACAGAGAAAAGCAGCAAGCATGGACTAAAAACTGAAAAGTCAAGAGAGGGAATAAAAGCTTTAGGGAGCTGCTAAATCAGATGTGGAGAAAGGAAACTAAAATATCGCCATTTTAGAGAGTGGCGATTATGCCCGGTATACAAAGGAGAAGATAATGCTGATGTAGAGAACTATAAAGTACTTACGGTAATGAGTATTAAGTATAAGATTCCCTTACCTTAAGAAGGACGTTGAGAATAGTTGTTTTTTAACAGAAACTCAAGGGCGTTACAGAAGAGACCTTTCCTTTTCTAGAGGCCAGATCTTTAAGGATAGCAGAGAGGGAGTGATGGAAGAGAGTCGATGTTTGTATACAGTGTTCTTAGCATGATATAATACATTACCTAGGAAGAGTTTACTAGAATGTATGAGAAGCAAAGGAGTGAGGAATTTAATTGTAGATTGCATAGGAAGCGTATGAAGAAACGTAAAAAATAATTCGAATGGAAGGGTGAGGTAATTGAAAGGGTTAAAGCATTCAAGTATTTATTTTTAAAAGTGGTAGGTACATGGAACACGTAAAATGGTTGCAAAAAGGCATGGAAAATGTTCTCTCTCACAACATTTTCCATGCCTTTTTTTTTGCAACAATTTTACATGTTCCACGTACCCGCCTGCACTTTGTAAATTATGGGATGCAGAATACACAGTTTTTCAGGAAGCAAATGGAGTCTACAATGTGAGTTAATGAAGAGGAAAAAGTGAGGTTACCGCAAAATGTAGTCAATGGTTAGATCATGGAGTAAACGTAGCGGTTTGGATGAAAGAGAAATGGAAGGAAGTGGAAATTCATTAAAGGCAGGGGTGTATTAAAAGATATGGATATAATGACATGTTTAAAAGGTGGTAAGTGCACGGAAGAATAACAGTCAGCTCGGTATAGAGGAAAAGTTCACCTTGGCAAGACCTAGAAGTATGTAAGGAGAGAGAGGGAGAAAAGCTGGATAGGAGAAAATTATTAAAAATTTGTGCATTTGGCAGAGGAGTGCGAAGGAGCGCAAGAGGAATATGTTGAAAAGAACAGAAAGGTTACTGATGAAACTCTGCTGGAAAAAAGACGTTATCCCAGTACGTGCGTAAAGGGAAATTTGATACCATTCAATTTTGCGTTAGCATTGTGAACTACAAGACACATTTCACCCAATTCAGCACGCATTGCTACTTTACATCTAGTAATCTCTGTGATAGTGTCCGAATTTAGAGG
Source organism: Ontholestes murinus (assembly GCA_963969525.1). NCBI lineage: Eukaryota > Metazoa > Arthropoda > Insecta > Coleoptera > Staphylinidae > Ontholestes > Ontholestes murinus. The sequence continues at coordinate 14,316,492 of OZ018395.1, read as the reverse complement.
TACTTTAGTCTGACAAGGATAATAGAGAGAGTGATGTGAGAGGTGATGATGATTGGAAAAAATAAGAGTGGTGAAATGGTTAGAGTATTGAGTAAACGTAGGGGCTTGGGTGAAAGAGAAAGTGAAGGAAATTCATTCAAAGGATGTATGGAAAGGGGCGGGTACAATGACTTCTTTAAAATGTGTGAGTAATTGTTGAAGGAGGTATGGAATGGACACAGGAGTGGGTAGCTAAATAGCGGAAATGAGGAGAATGTATATGAGGGTGGATCTTGCCAAAGGGTGTTTGGGATAGAGTAGATATAATGAGGACTATAGGGAGTGGCAGGTATATGAGAGGAGGTTAAGATACCTGGAGGATAACCTCTTCAAAAGACAGGAGGGGATGACCTGGCTAAGATCGAGATGCGGGACGGATTAGTGGGGGAGAAGGAAAGAGATTCCTCGGGAAATGCATGTTGTGTAAAGACGGAGAAATGTAAGGGAGTAGTAGAAGATTGGGTGAATGCATATGAAAGCGTGACTACTACGTTAACTACTACCTTTATCTTCCACCTGCCATCTACTAATTCATATCAGCAATCTGTGAAGTGATAAGTGTTAACTATAATCAATTAATTACCATCCGCCAAATGTCAAACTTACAACATGATTAATTTACTGCCATCTATTAGTGTAAACTATTAAAAATCGACTGTTTTTGTAATCAGCTCTTTCTCACCTATCATCTATCATCCCATCTGTCTTTTCTAATATCTGTCCACTCTTAACTGTTATTTGTCAATTTTTGTATTATTTGTCATGTTTAATCGTCTATCTGTCAATTATTATTTGCAATCTGTTAACTAGTTATTACCAATTAGCAATTAACCTCTAATGTGTCATCGGTGAGGTATCAATTGTAAATCATCAGTATTCAACTTTTATCTACCATCCATCATCTCTCTACATTTATCTGCGATTTATTAACTTTCAGCTGTTAACTCCTTCAATTAACTACCATGTTAACCACCAATGCTGAAATATTATCTATCGTTTATTTTGTCCTCTATCAACTTTTGTATCCAATCTGTCAAAATGTAACTGCTAACTACTATCAATTAACTGTCATCTGAAATATTATCTATCGTTTATTTTGTCCTCTATCAACTTTTGTATCCAATCTGTCAAAATGTAACTGCTAACTACTATCAATTAACTGTCATCAGTTATGTCATCCATCATCTACCAGGCATTGTGGCATCTATCACCTGCCATCAATCAACAGTTACTAAGGATCACATACACACCTGTGTGATATTAACAAAGTAAGTTTTATTTATCAATCGATAAAGTTCCTGATTCAAGATGTATCATAAAGTTATGGCTTCAAGCATCCAACATATTAACAGTTACTAAACCAAAATCTGTTCACTGTTATTGCCATCTCTCATCGAGAAACTATCAACTGTAAACCAATTATAATCAACTCTTATCCGAAATATATTCTTTGTATTGGTCATTTATTATCTGTTTTTTTTTAATTTGCATCTGTAAGCTGGTAGATATAAGTTAACCAACAATTAAATGCAACCTATAATTTGTCATTTGTCAGCTATCAAATGTAAACCATTATCAGATTACTTTTTTCTTCTATCAACTGTTAACCATCAATACTGAAATATTATCTGTCAACTATTTTGTCCACTATTAACTTTTATATACAATCTGTCAAATATTAACTGCTAACTACCATCAATCAACTGTCATCGGCCATCTGTTAACTTTTACATATCATGCTACCTGTCATCTATCACCTCGCATGTTATCTGCCATCTATCATTTATCATCAATCAACAGTTGTCTAAAATATGTCCACTGTTAACTATCAACTACTAACAATTATCTGTCATTTGCCATCTATTATCGGTTAACATTAATAAATGTCATTTGTTAATGTTCTTTTGTCAACGATAAACTCTCAAATATGAATTGTCAGTTGGTTATACTACTATTAACTATTATTGTCAACTGTAACTGTTACTATCAACTAGTAACTTTTAAAAATCATCTAGCACTCAAAACTGTAATTTATTAATGTCAAAGATCAACTATAGATATCAACAATCAAATATCTATTGACGCGTATTATTAACTGCCATTGTCAACTCTTAACTCCTATTGTCAACTGTAACTGTTACTTTCGGCATCAACTGTCATACGTCAACTATCAAATACCAATTGCCACTATTTAACACCTACTATTAACTGTCATTGCCAAATCCCAACTATCATTGTCAAGTGTAACAATTACTATCAGTTACCAACTTTTAGTAATTTGTCAATTGGCACTAATAATTGTCATTTATCAACGCTTAATTACCATATGATAACTATTAAATATCAACATTAATAAATGTCAATTGTCAAAGACATTCTGTCAACGATCAACTTTAATTTATTTACTGTCATTTTGTTAGTATCCACTATCTATATTTAAATGTCAACATTATTATCTATTCATGTCAACTGATATTGATAATAATAACTGTTATTGATGAAATATTAATTATTAAGGATCAACCTTCATACAACCATGTCAACTATTACTTGTTAATATCTGCTATTAACTGTTAACTCTTATTGTCAACTGTAACTGGTAATGTCAACTGTCTGTCTTAAATATTTAATTGGTATTAATAACTGTTATTTGTCTACGATCAACTGTTAGATGGTTACTATTAAATATAAATTAACACTCGTTAACAACTATTATTACGTCACTGTCAGCTGCTAACTATTATTACCAACTGTAACTGTTACGGTCAACTGCGTAGGTTTAAGAAACAACAGTTAAATGAAATTAATATCTGTCGTTTGTCAATGGATTTGTTGTGAAAAATTAACTATCAAATATCAATTATCACAGTTATTATTAACTGACAACTGTTATTGTTAACCTTGTTTTTTTTTTGTAAATTACCTACCTGTAATAAACAACTGTCAAAATTGTTATTTGCCAATAATTAACTGTCGTATGTCAATAAAAAATATCAATTGCCACTCGTTGGTATCTACTATTAACAGCTATAAATAACATAATCGACTGTAAATGTTATTGTAAACTATTAACTATCACTGATAGTGGCTAACTGTCATTGGCAACTCTAACTGTTACTGGCAAGTGTCTATATTTAATAATCGACTATTATGTGGTACTAATAATTATCATCTGTTAACCATCAACTTTTAACAATCAACTGCCATATGTTGTCTGTTAAATACCAATTCTCACTCGTTAACATCCACTATTAACTATATACTACTCTAAGTAAAATTTAATTGCTGGGATTTCCTGATTTGCAGTCAGACCATCTTCGAATGAGTTATAAATAAACGTTTTTGTGTAACAAGCGCATTTACGTTCAGTCTGTGCAGTCGTTGTTTAGTGAGTTTAATGAGCTTTTTGCAATTAAATTCTTATTTAAAATGCTAAGACTTTACCAAAATAAGCGAGATACTTTTTGCCTTTTATGTGGTTGTTTTATGGGCAAGGCGTAAAATTACATCATTGTTGAAACACGTATTGTAAAGGAAAGATTGGCGATCAAGACAAACATTGGGCACCACATGTTCTATGTAAGATATGTGAAGAGGGTTTAAGACATTGGAGTAACAAGGAAATCCATACCATTTGGAATACCAATGATTTGGCGAGAGCCAACAAATCACCATGGCGACTGCTATTTCTGTATGTGCAATGTGGATATAACACAAAAAATTTTGGAAACATCATTAATTCGAAACTCAAGTCTGCAATTAGGTCAGTACCACATGGTTCAGACGTTTCAATAACTGAGAAACCGACAAATTTTGAATATGTTATAAGCATTTTTGAACCTAAAGTTGATGAAAACAACTTTAGCGATGCCAGTGAAATATCGAGCATTTCCAAGCAACCGTAGTTATTTTCCAAGACTGAACTAAACGACTTAGTTAGAGACTTAGCTCTTCCAAAGGATATTTCCAAAATTTTGGCACCCAGACTTCAAAGTAAAAATGTACTGACAGAAGAAGTTAAAATATCTTATTTTAGGAACCATAAGTCTGAGTATTCAGGATATTTTGAAGAAAGTGGTTGTCTAGTTTATTGCACCGACATTTTCAGTCTGATAAACAAATTTGGGGGGCACATACAAACCCGATGATTAGAGATTTTTTAGTGATTCTTCCAAAAGAAGCTTAAAGCTGTTCTCTTGCACAATGGGAATGTTTTTTCATCGGTACCGGTTGCCCATTCTGTGCAAATGACGGAAAGCTACGAAGTATTGCTTCAAAATATCAAATACAAGGATTAGAGCTGGAGAATTTGTGGGGATTTGAAAATTGTGGGACTTCTAATAGGACAGCTGTCAGGGTATACGAAGTACCCATGTTTTTTGTGTGAGAAGAATTGGAAGAAAAAGGACTGGATAAGAAGAGATAATTTAACTCCCGGTTCAAAAAATGTTCTGCGCGAAAGTCTTGTTGATCCACAAAAATCTTGTTACCTCCACAGCATATTAAGCTATGATTAATGAAACAATACGTTAAAGCTTTAAATGAAGATGGAGACTGTTGGAAAATATCGTCTCAGATGCAAAATTAACAACAAGGCTCCTAACTACAAGGAAATTATAAAAAAAACATGCTATAGAAATTTATGGAATTGTAGTATGAGCATTAAAAGTTCACTTTTTATACTCGCATCTTGATTACTTCCCCGAAAATCTTGGTGATGTGAGCGAGGAGCAAGGTTTCACCAAGACATGATATAAATTGAACGCAGATGTCAAGGTCGTTGGAATGTTTCAATAATGGCTGATTACTGCCGGTCAATAAAAAGCGACAATCCGGTCCTGGAATACAGAAGAAAATCCACTAAACGAAGTTGTTCATCCAAGAGGGAAAGATTTTCTGAAAGAAATTAAATTAGAAATTGTTAAAAACTTTTTCAATTTAGTTTACTATTTGTAAATTATTTTTGTCTCTGTATCGATAAAGTTTATTTTGACCAATTTTTTTATTAATTTTATTTCAACCTTATGTGATAAAATGAAACTCGGATTTGAATTCAGCAGATGAAAATAATACAAAATCAAATGTCAGATCGAAATCAACTTTCAAAAAGTAAAAATTAATTGTGTAAATTAATATTTTTATAAATATAAATTGTTACTCGTCAACATTTATTACAAACTATTACTGTCAACTTGCAACAATTACTGTGAACTGCCTAGACTCAATTGTAACTATTACTACCTACAATAGTCAACTGCCAACTAGCACTAATAGATGTCATTTATCAATGATCGAATGTCAAGATTAAATTTGATGGTTTGATTGAAAATAATTAACTGCCGATTGGCACTAATAGCTGTCCTTTATTTAATCAATTGACACTTATTAACATTCTCTGTTAACTTACAAAAATGTTATTTGTAATAATCAAATGTCAACGATGGTATATCAATTGATTGATACTTGATAGTTAATATGTGACAATTGTTACATCTTGACAACTATAATTGTAATTGTTAACTGTTAGTTGTCAAATATCAACTGTTAACTGTTAATGGTCACTAACAACTATTTTTAGCCCACAAACTTTTACTGTACTGTCAACTGATATTCCTCAACAGTCATCGACAGCTTTTAATTATCAAATGTCAATGTAACTGTTATACAACGTTTGCGAAAGTTATGTATGCAGAGAAAAATGTCTCTATCCACTTCCATCCTTTACTGTTCAGTTGTTGATTCGTAAGAAATAGCCTCTGTCAATGGTAAACTGTTACACTTGTCAACTTCTATTGTTAACTGTCACTTGTTAACTGCTTGTAACTGTAACTGCTTTATTACTTGCAGCTGCTATCGACAGCTATTAACTGCCAATGTCATTGTAATCTCAACTGTCACTGCGTATGTTGTCTTACAACTACTAAATGTAAAAATGTCTCCTTTTTGAAACTATAAAACATGCCCCTACTAGAATTTCTACTATAATTTTGGCATTTAATTTATTTTTATTAAATGTAAATACTTATTTACTGTATAGTAAATTCTGGAAATTTAGAAAACTGATTTAAACAGTATATATTATTCTCTTGCTAACGAGTTCAACTTGCTATTGTTTGAGGGTTGTCAAGGTTACTATTAATTATTATCGTGTCATAAATTTTACGAGAAACGGTGGCAAAAAAAGTAAATAGAAATTATAAGAAATATTTTGTAAATTCATTCATTTTTGTATTATATAATTTTAAATTAAAAAATGTGCCTGAAAGAGAACTGAAATTTTCAACCTCTTAAAGTGCAGAATATTGACATTCTATCGCCACTATGCCTTATTGGCCTAGTTATTAAGAGCGTTGGACTATAAGATTAAAATAAGGTTGGCGTTTAAGATATGTAAAATTTGCTGGTTATATATAATTATATCCCGTACTGTTTTACTGTTTCAAATTCATTGTAAAGATAACTTAGAATTTCCAATTCTTCGTGAATTCGGTAATTTCCCGATGTATTTTATAACGAAAATTGCGATTCTACATTTAGTAACGCAGTTAAACACGACATACGAACTAAGACAGAGGACCCCATTTATGTAATATCATTTAGACACCCTTAAGGCATTGATAATCAAATTCAAAACTATTAAATGATAAAATAATTAGACGGAGCACCCGCTTGGATTGCCCCGAAAAAAACGGACACCTCCGGGAAGAAAAAATTTAGAATGGTAATCGATTATCGAAAACTAAACGAAAATACAGTAGAAGATAAATATCCCCTGCCACGTATTGAAGAAATATTATATAATTTGGACGAGGGTACTTACCTTACAACCCTTGACCCAGCCCAAGGATTTCACAAAATAAGATGCATCCCAACTCGATTGAAAAGACCGCATTTTTGGTAAATCAAGGACTTTATGAATATCTAAGAATGCCTTTCGGTCAAAAGAATGCTTCTAGCACATCTGAACGTGTTATGGACCTCCTTTGAGAATTCTTGCATTTATTTTGTTTTGTCTACATGGATGATATTGTCATCTTTTCAAAATCCTTACAAGATCACATTAATCACCTTAAATTAATTTTCTGCAAAATGCGAGAATTTAATCTAAAGATACAACTCGATAACTCGATAAGTGTGAATTAAAAAAAAAGGAAGTATCCGTTTTGGGCTATTTTCTCATACAAGATGGTATTAAACCTAACCCATTAAAAACAGAGGCTGTATCAGACTACCCATTATCAAAAACGATCAAAGAAATCAAGTTTAAAAGGTTATATTAGGTTTAAAAACCAAAAATGTATCTGTACTTATTCCAAAGTCGTATCTTCATTAACCAAATGTTTGAAAAAAGGTTCAAAAATCAATATTTCAGATCCAAGTTTTTGAATTATGCAAAGAACTACTTGGTAATGCACTTATTCTTGCATATCCTGATTTTTAAACTGAAACAAGTCTAGAAAACTTGACCTCGGATACGAAAAAGTAACAGTCGAAACAGTCAAGAATCGAATAAAATTTGTGGAAAAATCTCAAATATACTACATCCCATGTTCAAAAACTAAAACGACTCTGAAAATCATCTTCTTTACAGATTCCTAATTTTAATGATGGAAGTTCACCACAACCAGGCCCTTCAGGTCAAATCAGGTAGATGAAAATATTTTCATCTACCTGATGAAGCCATTGTGTGGTGAAACAGTGTTGTAGTACAATATTAAAAATATTCAGAAATCCTATACTGTGTCAGTATTTCTTTAAGTGTTATTATAGAGTTTAGACAAGTAACAGCCGCATGAATTCAAGAAATAAACAATTGTTGACCCTAATAAAGAAGAAACAAGAAATAATTGATTGCCACAGCTAAATAGAAAAGGGATTCAAGGAACAAATATCGTCAGTTCATCCTGCAGAATAATAATGGGGAAATCAATATACACTATACCTACATATGCATTCCGAACGAAACATTGGGATTTCACTAGGAAATAAAACTTCTGTTGAGACATCTTAAGAACGCAGCAGTTCTCCAACAAAAAGCCAAGGAATTGTAACGACAACCCATACATTTAGAACCACTGGTTTAGATCATTCATTATGGATTTACAAGCTTTGCAATTTTATCGTTAGTGTTCACCATCGCTATGATTATCAAATTCAAAAGCCGCATAATCGACTTTTTCTGCAAACCAAGAAAAATCATTCGAATCGAGATGGCTGCAGTTTTTCTAACACTACATTTTGAGCTCTCATTAAACAAACAGTATAATTCTTGCTCTTGTATAATAAACATCTTCTAACCCATTAGAGAATAGAAAAATTAAAACTTTTTAAAAACGTAATTCACAATTTGTGAAACTTAAATATATAAATAAACTATTGTCATTATAATTATTCATTTAATATCGCCCTTTTTGTTCACAAAACTCAGAACTCTTTACTTGAAGTCTAATCACCAATCTTACCCTGATGGTTTACCAGATTTAATTTTAATTAATTTAAAAATTTAAATCTTTGAATTCCACATGAAATAATAACACTTTTTCAGAAAACATTTTTTCTCAAAATAGTAGATGTACAATAGTACATAATTGAAATCGTCTCACTGAGAGGAGTTGGTTGGACTGGACAGAATTTCACTAAAAATCAACAAAGAGCATTTGAATCAAAGAAAACAGCTGAAATACTCGTAGATTACTAATCAAATTGTCAATGTTAAGAGATTTTTGCCTTCATCTTAAAAAATGAATTGATAATAATATGTTTTCTTTAATTGTCTAAATAAAAAAAGTTGAAAATTTTTAATCCGAGAATAATATTGTAGGTTATTATACTTACATCATTAAAATCATATGCGACTGGAATGAACAGACTTTTCTGTCTGTTCAAATAACAAAAATCATATGAAAACTAAAGAATTTTTCGGAAATTACTGACCAAATTATTAAAGTTTTATATATTTTTGGCATCGTCCTACAAAAAGAAATATTTTACTCTAGACGTAATGCACTTTTCTGATCACAGAATCTATAATTTTACACTTCATAATGATTCATGCAATTTATTTGCACATAAAAAAAACTGTAGATTTAGAAATCCAGCTCCGGTGCCAACCCACGCTGACCCGGATAAAACCCCTGAAAATAATGTGACATTATGCTGAATCGGGGATAACCCGCCCCAATTCTCGTCCGTCCCATTGAGCATGAAAAAAAAAAAACACACGGAAGGTCAGTCAACCGTTCGGACTTATTGAAATCCGACCAGATAAATTACACCCCCGTATGTATATATTCCTCGCGTTACGTTCGCCCATTTGTGGTAGGCGTAACCTGAAATTACCCATCGACGCGACGGAATTTTTGTTACTCACCACCCTCCTCTTTGATGCATTCCACACCCCACGCCGCAAGTTTATCTATCGCCGAAATGTTCATGTTTTTATTCAAGGGAACAAAGGGGACGTCGTGTTGAATGAATAATATTAACATTTCTACAACGACCATGGAAAAAAAATTGTGCACTAAATTACGTTTTGTTTTACAGGTAAAACCTTGAAAAAAAAATGGTTAATGGTAATTATCATTAACAATCGTAAAAATATAGGCAAATGCAAATTTAATTAAAATTAGACTTCATATCAAATTCATACAGCGTATTAAATAGAGGGAAAATTGATAGAAAATTAGTTACGATGGATTAAATTCTCTCTTAACCCGTGGTGTAACATTTTTATGTTATTTATTTATTTATACACGGTTACACCTTTTATACAATATATAAACAATAATCTCTAGAGATCAATAACTAACACTAATTATCAAAAATGTATAACAATAATAATTAGAGGATTAAAAACAATTTGTTTTGTTTCACTGTTCTTATTTTATAATATAAAAATAGTGAAACAATTATAATAAACAAAACAATAAGTGTTTTAATTAATCCTCTAATTATAATCATATTATAATCTAAAAATAGTGAAACAAAACCAAGTGTTTTAATTAATCCTCTAAGAAAATTATCAAGCACTAATTTGCAATTAAAGAGAACACTAACATTTCTTCTATTTTTTTAAGTCAATCTTTGATAAAACATCTTTTTTTAGAGCTATTGGAGTGGCATTTTTCTCTTAAAATTGCTTAAGAAATAGAATTATATTTAGAAGATATAAAAAAAGCAAAATTTAATAATAATGAAAACATTAATAATATAATACGTATATTTCTAGGATTATTCTTTTATTCAAAAGAACAAATAATTATTCCAAATACTATAAGTTTTTTTAATAAAAATCTTTATGTAATTTATGGAAATTTATTTTAATACTTCTATTACGATATAGCGCGCCATCTCTAATCCGTTTTCAGAAGTAAAATGTTTAACAAAAATGTGTATAGTGTAAAACGTAAACAATTATTTATAAAAATGTATTGTTAATTAAATAACGTTATTTTTTATTGTTTATTTAAAATAATCTACTTATTGTAGAAATTCGCCCCCGCGGGACATTATTGAGTAAACTGCGTATCGCGCCATCTCATCGCCGTGACACAAACGACGGATTTGTATACGTTTAACAACATTGTCCATTGTAACAGTCATAATTGGGAATTAATGGCCGTCACCTTAAAAAAAACTTGTGTGATTATAACAGCGGTAGTAATAACGAGGTAAGTATGGATTTATTTATTTACAGTTAAACACTCGGTGCGCGGATTTAACGTTTCCGCCGTGGGAGCAAATGAGGTTAGGTTATTTACCTAATTCATTTGCCGGTTAATAATTAATTGCGCATCGCTTTTACCTTTAAATACAACATTAATAGCGTCCGTTTTGTGCGAGTTAGTGCCGGTTTGCGCGCGAATTAAATGAATTTTTGATGGGAAGGAACACATACACTAATTGAGTGGTGCACGAAATGCGTTTCGCTTTCGTCGTCGTTTTTATAGGAGTGGCGTTTGACGCCTGGGAACGCACGCAACGCTAGCGACATCTATTGAAAATCACTGAAGTATAGTTTAATAGTAGATTTCTTTTTTGTTTATTAGTTTAAAAAAATAATATTGCATGATTAATATGATGTTTTACATGCAATAAAATTACTACTACAAATTAATACTTAAATACTTAAAATAAAACGAGTATAGATTACATTATTGATAGTTTACATTAGCCAGTTTGATTTTATTTATAAGAAATTGTATAAAACAAAATATGTTTGTAGTTTAATTGTTTTGATTATAAATCAATATACGTTCCTTTTAAAGATTATTATGTTTTTAGGTTTTTTTTAAATCATAATTTTAAACTCTTTTTCATTTGATAAATTTTTAATCGATAGCGATTGTTTTGATTATAAATCAAATATACATTCCTTAATAATAAAATATACATACATATACATTCCTTGTTAATGGATTTGGAGCTTTTCGGGATTATTTTTTTTTGTGATTAAATGTTTACAGTGTTTTAAATCGTCAGACACATTTTTGGTTCCCTTACAATAATTTAAACTTACTTTATTTAATAAATACTCAATAGATGGCGATTGTTTAAATTACAAATTAAACATACGTTCCTTTTTATTAGAGTTTGAGCAATTGATTATTATTTTTTGAGTGGTTCAGTTGCTTAGATATTTAATTTATAGAAAATTCAATAATTAGAAAATGTTTCGAAAAGGCAATTCAAATTTTAGAGAGTTATTTTGATAGATAATTGAATTTCTACAAAATTTCTTTTAAAGAAAATTCTATTAAAAAATTATGCTTTAAAAATTCTATCTAAAGAACATCAAATGTTTAGACAATTTAATTCTTAAAAAAATTGCAAATCAATGGTAGCTATAAAAAATATAATGAAAAATTCTATATATTGCATAAAACAATCAATATTTAGAAAATCTGTCTATAGAAAAATCAATGTTTGTAAATTCTATGAATATAAATTCTAATAATGAGAAAGTTCTACCTAAAGAAAATTCAATCTACCAATAATTTGATTTTAGAAATTTCTGTCAATAGAAAATTCAATTCGTGGAAAATGTTTTAATAGGAAATTCAATGCTTGGGAAATTATATCGTTGGCAATTAAATATTTATAAAACTTAATACTTATAAAGTACTATTTATAGATAATTTAATACTCAAAAATTCTATAAATATCGATTTTTTAAAAGTCTTATCTCTAGAACAATGCTATTCTAAAACAACCAATGCTTAAAAAATCAATTATTTTTACTTTTTTCATCCTAAATCATGGGTTAGCTACCAAGTAATGATTACAAAATTCTATTTATAAAAGATTAAATGTTTAGAAAATTATTCAATAGAAAATTCAAATTGAATGCTTAGCAGTAACTTAAAAGCTTTAATTCAGTGACTAGATAATTACATGGATAGATAATTCTCTACAACATTTCTATTCTAAAAAATAATAATAATAATAGCATGTTTAAAATTTCTTTACAATAATCAAAGTTTTGAAAATTCTATCCATAATTAATCCTATCCTAATTAATTACCTCAATTGACATTTCAATGTTTAGATAATTCTATCATTAAAAATATCAATATTTAGAAAATGTCTATAGAAAAATCAATGATTCTAAATTCTATGTATAGAAATTTTAATGTTTGGAAAATTCTAGCTATCAAAAATCAATGTTTAGAAAAGAAGATTAAATGGTTAGAAAATTTTGCCAATAAAAATTCAATGTTTTAAAATGTTTTAATGTACAGAAAATACAATATTATTGATTTTTGCGGCTTCTACTTCGTTATACATGTTGAGTATAAATAATAAACACTTTGTATGTTTTGATAATGGCACGTTGAGATGCCGAAACTATAGTCAGCAGTAAATAAATTGTGTTATACAAACAAAGTTACAAAGTGTTTATTATTTAGAAAATACAATGTTTAGAAAATTCTATCTACAGAATATTTAACCGATCAAAAATTCAAAGTTTATAGATCTAATGGTCAGAGAATTCTATCAATAGAAAATTCAATGCAATAATTACATCAATTGACAATTCAATGTTTAGAAAGTTCTATCATTAAGAAAGTCAATAATTAGAAAATTTTATTTATAGAAAAATCAAGACTTCTAAATTATATGTACAGAAATTTCAATCTTTAGAAAATTCTATCTATCAAAAATTCGATGTTTAGAAAAGAAGATTAAACGGTTAGAAAATCCTGCCAATAAAAATTCAATGTTTTAAAAACGTTTTAATATAAAGAAAAACGAGGCTTAGAAAATTTTATTTACAGAATATTTAACCGATTCAAAATCCATTGTTTATAGATCTAATGGTCAGAAAATTCTATCAATAAAAAATTTAATGCTTTGAAAATTTTTTAATAGGAAATTAAATGCAATAATTACCTAAATTGATAATTCAATGTTTAGAAAGTTTATCATTAAGAAATTTAATAATTAGAAAATTGTATCTATAGAAAAATCAATGCTTCGAAATTATATGTACAGAAATTTCAATGTTTTGAAAATTCCAGCTGTAAAAAATTCAATGTATAGAAATGAACATTGAATGATTAGAAAATTCTGTCAATAAAAATTCAATGTTCTAATGTATAGTATAACAAGGTTTGGAAAATTCTATCTACAGAATCTTTAACCGATCAAAAATTCAATATTTATAGATAAAAAATTCAATGCTTTGAAAATGTTTTAATAGGAAATGAAATGCTATAATTATCTCAATTGACAATTCAATGTTTAGAAAGTTCTGTCATAAAGAAATTTAATAATTAGAAAGTTTTATCTACAGAAAAATCAATGCTACATGAAATTCTATGTACAGAAAATGTCTAGAATATTCTATTATCAAACATTCAATGTTTACAAAAGATTAAATGGTTAGAAAATTCTGCCAATAACAAATTTTCTCCTATAGAAAATTTAATGCTCAAAAATTTCTACAAAAATGTCGATGTTAAAAAAATTATATCTATAGAATAATGTTAATTTAATTTTTAAAAAAAAGGTATAATAAATAAACATTGATTTAAAGTAGCTGTTTTTAAATTAAGTAAACATTGTTAGCTATAAATAAATTAATGCTTAAAAATTCAATCAACAGAATGTTATCGTATTTCATTTACGTAAAGTGTCTATAAAAAAAAATAATTTCTTCTAACTTCTATGTATAGAAAACACGATGTTTTAAAAATGTAATCTATCTATAGAACAACAAATAATCATAAATCAATGCTTGGTTAGCATTGATAAACTTCGAGTGGACTAAAAACCTTTCTTCACACAGTTTATTTGAAATACCAAATATACTGTGTGAAGAAAGGTTTTTAGTGCTTTATTTTATAATCAAGTTTATCTTCACGTAACTCATCCAATTAATTTACTATTAAATTTAATATATTGAATCTTGTGTATATAGAAAAATCACTGGTTATAAATTATATCTATAGAAAATTTAATATTTAGAAAATTTAGTACTAAGAAAATTCTATCTGTAGATAATAGATAATGCTTAAAAAATGTTTTAACAACAACAATTGTATCTTTGAAAAATTACATCAATGGACAATTTAATCCTAAGAAAATTTCTTCTATAGAAAACTCGATGCTTATAAAATACAATTTACTGAAAAATTAATGTCTAAAAATTCTATAAAAAATCGATGGTTAGAATGCTCTGTCCATAGAATATTTAATCTATAAATAATTACGTCTATTGCATATTTTAATCGGCAATTCAATTCTTAGAGAATTATATCGATAGACAATTCAACCTTTACAAAATTTCTTCAATGGGAAACCCAATGCTTCTAAAATACTATTTATTCATTTATTTAAAATCAATGTTTAGAAAATTCAATATATAGAACATTATATTTAATGTTTATAAAATTTAATTCCAGAAAAAAAAAATGGTGATCTGGCCATCATAATAATTTCCCTATATTTTTCTTGAAAACCATGCGGTTTACACATAAATGCTATTTTTAGTAATTTGTTCAATTCTTAATTCTCTGCAATTAATTTTATATAAATTTCATGTAACTCTTATAGTTTATTAGCAATTGTCAAAAAATGTCAAAATTTTCAATTTTTATTTTTTTTCTCGAAATTTAAGAATTTTACAAAAAATTTGTTTTTATAAAACTTGTTCAGTTTCTCAATCTCTTTAACTTTTGTTTAAAAAATTTTGTAATATTTTTCATATTTAGAATAATATCGTTAAAAAACAAAAAACGCCTCGAGTAGACATCCACTTCCGGTTTATGAATATTCACCAAAAGCTTTTCAGTTCCAGTTTTTAACGATAAAACCCTAAGTTTAAGGTTTCATCTCAATCGGTTCATTCGTTTTTAAATCACGAAAACAATACTTTCCCTATATACTCCGTATATAGGGAAATTAATAATCAATTCTTGCCTATACACAAATCAATCTTTGGAAAATTTTATCTATCTGGAATATTCAATGCTCAAATAATTAATTCTACAGAAAATTCAATGTTAGCTACTTAAATAATCACTAGAAAATTATTTTTATAGAAGATAAAATGTTTAGAAAGACCTATCTTTAGAAAATTAATTTTTAGAAAATTCTATCGATAGAAAATTGAAATTGAATGCTTCAAAGTTACTTTAATGTTTAAGTTTCCTACAATATTTCTACTCTAGAATATAAAATATTATTTATAGAAAAATGTTTTAAATTTCCATATAAAAATCGACGTTCTATTCTATCCATAGAATATATCATAAATAATTACTTCAATTAACAATCAATGTTCAGAAAATTCTATCATTAAAAATTTAATACTTAGAAAAATGTATCTGTAGAAAAAGCAATGTTTCTAATTTCTATGTATAGAAATTTCAATGCTTAGAAAATTCCATCTATAGAATATTTACCCGATCAAAAAATTCAATGTTTAGAGAAGAATATTTAATGGGCAGAAAATTACGTCAATAGAAACTTCAATGCTTTGAGGATATTTTAGGCAATTCAGTGCTTAGAGAATTTTATCGATAGGCAATTAAATATCTACAAATTTTCTTTTACAGAAAACGTATTGCTTGTAAAGTACTATTTAGAGCTTCACTCAATGCTCAAACATTCTATAAAAATATCAATATATACAACAATGTTAATTTAGAAAATCTATAAAAATTCAATGATTAGTTAGCTATAAATAAATAAACGATTCAACGGAATCTTTGGTGATTAATTAATTACATCTTTAGACAGTTTAATGTTTAGAAAATTATATCTATAAAAAATTCAATCTTTAGAAAATTCAATCTTTAAACATTAAATGTTTACTTATAATGAAAAAAAAAAATCACAATCGTTTTGAGTTTAGCTTTATTTTGTAGATACTGCTACAATTGTTTCACCACATAGTGGCGTAATCAGGTAGGTGATTAATAATATTCATCTGTCTGATGAAGCCACTGTGTGATGAAATAATTGTATGAATATTATTATTCATCAGACTGATGAAGCCACTGTGTAGTGAAAGAATTGTAGCAGTATCTACAAAATAAATGTAATGTAATGTAATGTAATGTAATGTAATGTAATGTAATGTAATGTAATGTAATGTTTCATTATAAGTTCATAATGGATTTTCGCCAAGTAACAGCCTTATCAATCCAATAATTAAATGTTTAAAAAACATTACCCATACAAGATGTAAATTCTATGTTTAGAAAATTCTATCTTTGAAAATGTATAGTAACTTTTATTTACAGAAAAATCGATGCTTTGAAATTCTATGTATAGAAAATACAATGTTTAGAAAATTATATGTACAGAAAATTCAATGGTTAAATAATTATATCTATTGAATATTAAATGTTTACAAATTTTGTTTCTAACTAAAAAAAATCTTAAATTGATGGCTGGCTAGCTAGATAAAGCACTGCTAAGAAATTTCTGTTAAAAGAAATTTGAATGCTTAAATAATTGCATCTATAAAGAATTCAAAGTCTAAATGATTTTATCTATAGAAAATTCTAATCATAAAAAATATCAATGTTTAGAACATTTTATCTGTAGAAAATTAAATACTTTAATGTTTAGAAAATGTTTTAACAGGTAATTCAATGTTTAGAAAATTACATCAATAGACAATTCTACAAAATTTCTAAAACTAAATGCTTATAAAATTCTTGAATCTTCACGGCGTTCACTTCGTGGTACATTTTTAATTTTTTAAATAAATACTTATAACTTTTTTATACCACTTTTCGTTACTACTTTCGATTACAATTCTGTTGGGCAAATAAATTATTATTATTATTATTATTATTATTATTATTATTACAAACAAGTACTTGTAAGTTTTCTTTATTTTAAAAATTATAATTTTATTTGTAGAAAATTCAATGTTATAAAAAATTATAATTTTGAGGGAATTTAATTCTTTAAAAAAATCCATCTTAAATCAAAGGTTGGCTAGATATAGATATAAAAATGCTTAGAAAATTCTAATTCCATTTATAAAACATTAAATATCTATAGAAATGTTTTAAAAAGTAATTCAATTCTTGGAGAATTATATATTAGAATTCAACGCTTATAAAATACTATGTTTAGAAAGTTCCATATATTCAATGTTTAGAAAATTTAATTCTCAAGTCTAAAATATTATATTTATAAAAATTTAATGTTTAGAAAATACCATCAATAGAAAAATCAATGCTTATAAATTCTATGTACAGAAGATGCATTATTTAGAAAATTCTATCTACAGAAAATTTGATACTTTATATCTAACAAATCCAATGTTTAAAAATTTTATAAAAATATTTCATATGTAGAAAGTTCCATATAGAATATTCAAGTTTTAGAAAATTTAATTCTTAAACATATCTACCTTACATCGTTTGATAGACCAATGCTTAGAAATATCTATACATAGAATTTTTAATGCTTAAATAATTACCTCTATAGACAACTCAAAGTCTAAAATATTTTATGTATGGAAAATTCTATCTATGAAAAATTCAATGCTTAGAAAATTCCATCCATAGAAAAATCAATGCTTATAAATTTTATGATTAGAAAATTCAATGTTTAGAATATTCTATCTAAAAAAAATTCATTTCAATGATTAGATAATTACAAAGATATTCAATTGAATTTCTATAAAGTGTCTTATATGTAAAACTCAATACTATTTACAGAAAATTTAATAATCAAAATTATTTGACATTTTAATGTCTAGAAAATATCGAATATTTAGAAAATTCTATCTGAAGATAATAATGCTTATTAATTGTATGTAAAGAAAATTCAATGTTTAGAAAATTCTGTCTATAGAAAATTCAATGCTTAGAAAATTTCATTTATATAAAATTTAATGCTTAGAAAATATTTTAATGGGCTATTCAATTCTTAGAGAATTATTTTGATAGAAAAATTCAATATCTACTTCTATAGAAATCTCAATGCTTCTAAAATATTGTTTATTTATTTAAAATCTATATAATATTCAATGCTCAATTATATCTATAGAAAATTCAATGTTTAGAAAATTCTATTAAAGAAAACTCAATGTTTAGTAAATTCTAACTAATTCTATATAAAAAAATCAATTCTTAGAAAGTTCAATCTATAGAAAAATCAATGCTTATAAATTCTTTGATTAGAAAATGCAATATTTAGAAAATTATATCTATGGAAAATTCAATGTTTAATTATATGTATAGAAAATTTAATATTTAGAAAATTCTAATTAAAGAAAACTCAATTTTTAGCAAATTCTATTTGTAGAATATTCTATGCCTAATTAATTGTATCTTTAGAAAATTAAACTTTTAGAAAATTGTTTTAATAGAACATTGCATATTAAGAAAATTCTATGTGTAGAAAATCAATGCTTATAAATTTTATGAAGAGATAACTAAAATTCACTCTAGAGAAAGTTCAATTCTTAGAAACTTAAATTTTTTATAAAAATGTCCTAATTATTGGTAATCTATAGAAAATTTTATGTTTAGATAATATTATTTATTTATGTATATTCAATACCTTAATAATTACATCTGTCCACTCTCCACCACTTTAACGTCACCGAAAGGTCAGCCCTACGAACCCTCACCAAACTCAGACACCCAATTAACCCGCTCCATAATCCCTCAAACGAGCTCCTTTATGAATACACCCAAGTTATTCCTATCTCCCAACGTATACATAGTCTAAGTCTTAAATTTGCCAACAATCCTTTTAAGGTATCCCTTCTCAACAAATTTTGCATTCCCCGAAATCCCTATATCCCACCTAAATATAAACACCCTTCAGTCCCCCTACATCAATTCATTAGTGCGAATCATCCAGACAGTTAAGCTAGCTAGCAAAGTTATTTATTTTTTTACACTAAATTAGAGTCAAGACAGGGCAGAAAGACCGATGGTCGATAGCCCAAACGGACAGACTAACACATTAGATATCATTTGTAAATGTTTTTAACTTTGTATATATGTTCGAATAAAGATGTTATTCTCTCTTACATCTGTAGACAATTCAATGTTTAGAAAATTGTATCTATAGAAAATTAAATGTTTAGAAAAGTCTATCTAAAAAAAATCATTGTTTAACAATTCTATGTATAGAAAATGCAATATTTAGAAAATTGTATCTATGAAAAAAAATAAATTCTTACTTTTTTCTCATCATATATCAATAGTGGGCTAGCCATAGATAAACTAATTCTTAGATAATTCTATCTATATAAAATTCAATATTTAGAAAACTGACGAACTAGAACGGGCTGAAAGACCACCGGTCGATAGCCAATGGAAAAACAAGAAGAGAAGAAGCATAGTAATTGTCCTATCATCAGAAGCAACACTATTTTCCAACAAATATGTTTATTTATCTATCATTTAATGCTTAGGAAATCCTGTCAATAGAAAATAAAATTGAATGTGTAGAAAATTTTGTCTATGGAAAATTCAATGCTTAGAAAATTTTATTTATATAGAAATTAATGCCTAGAAAACATTTTAATAGGCAATTTCAATGCATAAACTATTATATCGATAGATAATTCAGTCTCTACAAAATTTCTTCTGTAGAATACTTAATGCTTATAAAACACTATTTATTTATATATTTAAAATCAATGTTTAAATAATCCTATCTATAAGATATTACATTCAATGTTTTTTAATTGCTAAAAAATAATCTTATATCAATGGTTGGTTAACTATACACAAACCAATTTTTAGAAAGTCTTTCCATCCATAGTAAACACTATTCTAAGTTCATTATATATATAAAAAATTCAACGTTTACAAAATTCTCTTAATACAACATGAATTGTTTCTATCTGTAGAGAATCAATGCATATACATTTTATGTATAACTAAATGGTTACAAAATTCTCTCTACAAAAAACTCAGTTTTAAAAAAATTTAATTCTTTAAAAATATCGCAGATAATATTATCTATTTATCTACATTGAATACTTAAATAATTATATCTATAGAAAATTTAATGTTTAGAAAATTCTACCTGTAGAAAAATACATGCAAAGAATTTATAATCTTTGTATAGAAAATTCTATCTATAAAATAATAAAAGTTTAGAAACTTCTAACGGTAGAAAAATCAATACTTATAAATTCTATGTATAGAAAATTCAATATTAAGAAAATTCTATTTATAGAAAAATCAATGTTTAGAAAATTCTATCTATTGAAAATTCAATACTTAGAAAATGTTTTAATTGGCAATTAAATTATTAGAAAATTATATCGATATACAATTCAATCTCTACAAAATTTCTTCTATAAAAATCTAATTTCTTATAAAATATTTCACTAAATTTAGTTCTTAAATAAAATCTTAAATGAATGGTTGGCCAGCTATAAATGAACTAATGCTTAGAATAATCTTTCCATAGAATATTCAACGCTTAAATAGTTATGTCTAAGTTAATGTTTAAAAAGTCAATGTTTAGAAAAGTCTATATATAGAAAAATCAATGCCTATAAATTATACCTATAGGAAATACAATGCTTAGAAAAAGTTTTAATAGGCCATTTAGTGATTAAAGTAATATATCGATATACAATTCAGTTTCTGTAAAATTTCTTATGTAGAAATCTTAATTCTGCATAAATTCTGTCTGTCTGTTTATTTAAACAATAAATAGTGATGAATGTTCAAGGAGCATAAAAACAAAATCATGAATGATTTAAAAAATACAATAACTGTTTGTTGATGGAAGTTAAAATGTATATGTAGGGTGGGTAGAGGCATCCCACCCTCCAATCAGTAAAAAATAATATAGTGTTCAATTGAATTATTTATGATTTTTTTAATTAGAAAAATTATTTTTCCATGATTTTCTTCCCTGAAATAAATTTTAAATAGGTAATTAATTGTCGATGCAATAAAATGTATGGCAAATTTTTGAGGGGGTCTTATTGGTTGTATGGTGTGGTAGAGGCCAACCACCCACCCTACATATGCAGTTTTATTTATTCTACAAATAGTGTTTTATTTATTAAGGAAAATGTAACATAAACATTCTAACATAAAAAAAATACAATAAAAATGTATCGATGAAAGTTGAAATGTATATGTAGAGTGGGTGGGTAGACTCTATGCCACTCTACAAACAGTTAAATATAAAACAGTATTTAATTAAATTATTTATGATTTTTTCCACTAAAAAATGGATTATATTTTGTTTAGATAGGGAATTGGTCGATGCAATCAAATTTACGTAATTTTTTTGAGGATGTTTTACTGGTTGGAGGGTGGGATAGAGGACATATGCACTTTTATTTAAACCATAAATAGTGATTAATTTTCAAGGAACATAAGATAAAAATCGTTAATGATGATTTAAAAAATACAATAACTAGGTGTTGATGGAAGTTAAAATGTATATGTAGGGTGGGTGGGTGGCCTCTATCCCACCTTCCAATCAGTAAAACATAAAATAGTATTCAATTGAATTATTTATGATTTTCTCAACTAGACAAAATGATTTCTTTTTATGATTTTATTGCCTGAAATAAATTTTAAATAGGTAATTGTCGATGCAATAAAATTTATGTCAAATTTTTGAGGGGGTCTTACTGGTTATAGGGTGGATAGATAAATATGATCAGTATAATAAATATATTAATGTAGAAAATTGTAACTATTTTAGCAACCAAGTAAATTTTGAAAATTGAAATTTAGAGAAGAAAAATAATACAAAAAATGAAAATATACTAATTTTGAAGGTGTTGTATATTCAACGATATCTAAATTTTTTTAAAGATATATAAAAAAATAACAGAGGCAAAGATTTTAAAAATCTTGCAAATAAGAACATTTTAAGAATATATGATTCTATGGTATCCACAAATTAGAAAAGTTTTGGAAATCCTTAAAATTCAGAGAAGCATTTAAAATCTTGTAAATCTAAGAAATTTAAATACTTATAATATTTATAAACAAGTATTTTTGAAAATGTAGAAAATTTTAATTTCTCAAACGAAATAAATTTGTAACATTTATTTATATACTTTTTTTGTCGTGAGATATTGCTGTATTGTCAGCATATATGAATGAATTAAATAAGTAATAACAGTATTAGTTGTAAAGTTGATGAGATTTTGGGATATTTTATTTCAAAGGGAACTGTTATAAAAGTGATTTTCGGATTTTTGATAATATTAAGGAATTCGCGAATTAAGATGAAGTGAATATTTAACAAAAATGTAATAACAATTCTTAATAAATGTTTTATTTCTTGTTTAATTAATTCAATTTTCAGGATGAATTTAAAATAGAAAAAGTGTTGTATTAACCTCGAATCGTACTGACATCTCTTCTAAATTATTAATATTTAAAATCCACTCAACATGGAAGCATTCACTCGTGGTATACCGACATTCCATTTGAGGAAAGTAATGAAATCAAAGAAATCGGCGAAAAACATTAAAGTGGTTCCCGTCAGCCAGATAATATCCCATTCTATATCCTCGTTACACGAGAATGCGGAACCACAAGAACCCGAACCACCGTTACCATCGAGGCCGCAGATATTAGATCCTTTGGACGACACTTTCGAAATGGACGACTATTCCTCCGTGGTGGATACGTCGCGCGCTTTGCAAAAGTTCACACCGAAAATCAGCTCCAGCAGTAGTGTATTTAATAATGGAGTTGATGCTGCCGAGGCGAAGGCGAGGAACGAAGAACTGATGCGTGGAGGTAGGAGGAAGCGAAAGTATGTGGGCGGCGTGAAGAGAAGCACGTACAAATTGCACAGTGTTAGTCAACAGACTAATTGCCTAATGCCGCCCCCGTTAGAGATCACAAGGGTCGGTGAGGTAAAGAGGACGTATGGGAATCGTGCAAAAAGTAAGTGCCTATTTGATGAAGAATAATTTCAATCAAATAAATTTATAATAATAAAATTATCTAAATGAGTAAGCAATGTTTAATCAAAATTTGGTGAAGTAAGACCCTTATGTTCCATAGGTTATTATCAGTGTCTTACTTCATCAAATTTGAATATCTGGTTCCATCAAGAGTGTAGCGCAAAGTGTTTTGACATCTAAATCCAGGTTGGTATTCTATAGGAAATATAAGGATTTATTGTTTGTGGTGCTATCTATATGTCAGTGTGGTGGTTTTAAAATCGAATCATTTTTTAATCTGAAAGTATTGTAAATGGAAGCAAAGAGTTTTCATTGATACTTCGATAATTAATTATTCTAAACAGTTTTTTTTTTAATTATACTTTTCTGTCGTTATTACCTATTAATTTTTGTTGTTGATTTTAGAAAATCCACTGCCGTTAGTTAACGAACGTGTCGAAGTTAAAATTGAATGCGATCCGTCGACACTGTTGGATTCTATTGACGTTGAAAGTGATGTGAACGTAGAGCAAGAAAAAGACGCCGTCGTGGAGTTTGAATTTATTGACGTTAAACAAGAGCCTGAGGTTATTGACAATGACCCGTACATATGTGATTAAATATATATTTTTTGATTATTTTGTTAATATAATAATATATGTGTTAATATAGTTTTGTTAATTCGGCTTTTTATTAACCTTTTTACATAAAAAATAAGTGCAAGGTAGAAATTTTAAATATTTTCTTTAGATTGGCTATAATTTAAAGGTTACGGGTCACCGATAGAGGCGACTCATTTATCTTTCTGGGAATTTTAATAAACTCCATCATGTTCCCCATCAACATTTCGAGTTCCACGGGATATTTTTAAATTAGGCAATTACGCGGTGTAATTCCGTCCTGTGAGGGTTGTACAATTTTCTGAAGAGAGCCGGGGATTTCAGTTAATCTTCCTGCGGGGTGCACTTCCCACGACCTCAATTAAAAAGTCTATTAGGGTTGAGGCAGGCCGCCGCGTTTCAGGGTTGGATATTTTCACGTCCGTCCCCTCTATACATAAACGTCCTGCAAAGGTTACGAACGAAGAATATTAATGCGATGTTTTGACGAATCTCAGATGAAAAAGAAATTAATTTAATAATTAGATTGTGTAATTAAAATAAATACAAACATTGTGAAATGAATAATTACACAACGTAATTATTTATATTATGTTTCATTAAATTATATAAGTGTTATTTTCTTCAAAAATATAAACACTCATAAAAAGCAGCGAGACGTACACAGACAGCTGAAATAGAACTAAACATGTTAGCACACATCCGACAGCTACTCTATACGCCAGCGCTCCGCACGGTGTAAACGAGTACTCTTTTACCGACATCCCTTGTATAAATGAGAAACACGTTAATAAAATATTACATTTAATAATCATTGTTTGAGTGTAAACAATTGTCACAAATAATTAAGATATTTATTTTTCAGCTAATCGATTATTAGTTTTCGGAGCTAAAACCGATTACTTTTTGTATGTTTTTATTATCATTAATATGCGTTTGAAATGTCCGCCGGCATTTCGGGATAAATTAATTATCCGGAGATGCAAATGTACGCCTCATCCAATAAATAATCGCGCGTAGTCCATTGGAATTGACCCCACAAAGTCCTCTATTGTGCAATTTCCAAGGGATAATCGTAATTACGAAATTCTCTGTTCCTACACATTAAACAGATTATTCTAGAGTGGTAACACCATTACCGCATTATGTTATAATTAATTATCTAATTACATAATGATATGAGATTTTGAGAATAGAAATAAAAGCTTCTGCAATCAGTAGAGATAAAAATGAAATTTGGAAATTTTTGTTTAACAATTCTTTACCTAGTATACAGGGTCTATTATAAAAGTAATGCGCATTTTCTGACAAAAAATATAATTATTGTTTGTACCGGTACAAATTAATGCTTAAAATGTATCTAAATAGTCTCAATACACTAGCGGAAACGTGCCTGCCATGCCTAGAAGGGCATCCTGAAACTCTTTTCCCAAGAGACATTAAGAACGTGCTTTTGGATGATTTCCTTTCAGCTCTCTCTCTTCAGCTAGGAAAACAAAAAAAAAGTCGCATGAAGCCAAGTCGGGACTGTAAGGGTTGCTCAGGTCCAGAAAATTGGAAACGAGAAAATTGAAAATCGCGTGGCTGAAGGCATTGTCATGTTGGACCGCTTGCCTGGCATTTCAATCTGTTGAAAGCTAATTTGACAATTTTTCCCTGGGGTACAGACTCAAAATGGACGATTCTTCGGACGTCAAATATTAATAATAATAATAATATATTTTATTTTCAATGATGGGCATTGTTTTAACGCGAGACTTTTTCATTTGTGCTTTCTTGAGGCAAGTGGATGATTTTGTGTGCCACTCGCTGCTCTGACTTTTCAATTCTGAACCATATTCGAACATCCAGTATTCTTCTCCGGTTATGACAGAGTTAAGAAAGTCCGGCACATTTTGAATCAAATCGAACCAGTCGTGACAGCGCGAAATTCGAAATTCTTTCTGGTCTTCCATCAACACTTTAGGCACAAGATTCGCACAGCCCTTGCGCATTTGCAGATCCTCGGTCACTATCTTACGTACTGCAAATGTGGACATGTTTTACACGGTCGGAACGCAAAAGTTGATATTGAAATTTGCTCAGAACAAATTGTTGACGGGCTGCATTGGAAGGGCAGACACTTTATCACATTGCCTGACCCGTTTTACCCCGCTGCAATGGATAATCGAATCAGAATAAAATTACGCCCATTACTTTCATAATAAACCTTGTATGTGAACTTTTTAATTTCTAATGAGTTGTAAATTCTTGATTTTATGTTATTTTTAAAATTGTATATTTTACAAATCGAAAAAAATATTTCATTGATTATATCTGTCATTTGTCATCAATCATCTAATATATGTCTAGTTTCATCTGTCATCCATCATTTGGAATCTGTTAACAATCGAATTTATTAATACAAAACAAGTGAAAACTAATTTAATTTGCTTAAAGTAGTAACAATTATGCAAACAAAAACATCTGAAACTCAAAACCGTTTTAAAATTCATTTGCAGATGGTTATATTCTTTCTATAAATGAATTATTTCTTCTTCGGGAAACTAATTTTTTAAACGCTTTTTATGAAAATAAGAATTAAATTAAATTAAAACAATTGAAATAAGTTTAACAATTGCACTGAAAACAAAACATAAAATCTATTAAAAAGAAAACCGTTGACAACTCAAATATTTATCGTATTCCTTTTGAGATTTATTAAAAACAGAAATTAAAAACTTTTTACACAAAAAAAACATCGATACTGAATGAATTTTGCTCGAAAAACAAAAAAAAAACAATTGAAAAAATTAAAATCCATTTGGAAAAAATACTTAAGTAGAGTTACAAATTGTACTTTAGTCATAAAATACAATTAGAAACGTTCTAAAAGTCTGCCATGTGTCATCTATCACCTATTATCTGTCAACTGTCATGCGCCATCTGTCTAGTGTCATCTATCGTTTGTCATCTGTCACCTGCCATTTGTATTCTGTCATCTATCAACTGTTATATGTCATTTGTGATTTGTCAAAAATTCGCTTAAAACACTGCCAATTAAAACAATGAACTTTAGAGTAATAAAACACAATTGAAAACTTCTAAAAGTCTACCATATGTCATCTATCATCTATCGTTTGTCATCTGTCATCTGCCATATTTATTCCATCATTTGCTATCTGTCAACTGTTATCTGTCATTTGACAGACAAATGAACTCTGGTAATAAAACACAATTGAAAACGTTTTAAAAGCTTGCCGTATGCTATCTGTTATCTGTAATGCGTCATCTGTTTAGTGCCATCTGTCATCTTTATTCTGTCATTTGCTATCTGTCGACTGTTATCTGTCATTTGTCAAAAATTCGCTTAAAAATCTGCTATATAATTTAAAAATGAACTTTAGTAATAAAACACAATGGGAAATATTCTAAAAGTCTGTCGTGTTTCATTTGTCATCTGTAATGTTTTATCTGTCTAATGTCATCTGCCATCTTTATTCTGTTATTTGCTGTCTGTCACCTTTTATCTGTCATTTGTCAAAAATTTGCTTAAAAATCTGCCATACAATTTAAAAAGAAATGAACTTTAGTAATACAAAGCAATGGGAAACTTTCTAAAAGTCTGTCGCGTGTCATCTGTTATCTGTCATTTGTCAAAAATTGTCTTAAAAAACTGCCATACAATTTAAAAATGAAATTTAGTAATAAAACACAATTGAAAACGTCCTAAAAGTTTGCCGTATGTTATCTGTCATCCGTAATTCGTCATCTGTCTAGTGTCATCTATCGTTTGTAATCTGTCATGTGTTATCTTCTTTCTGTCTTTTGCTGTCAACTGTTATGTCATTTGTCAAAATTTCGCTTAAAATTCTGCCATACAATTAAAAAACAAAGAACTTTAGTAATAAAACACAATGGGACACTTTCTAAAAGTTTGACGTGTGTCAAATGCGTAATCTGTCTAGTGTCATCTTTATTCTGTCATTTTCTGTCTGTCAACTGTTATTTGTCATTTATCAAAAATTCCTTTAATAATCTGCCATACAATTTAAAAAGAAATGAACTTTAGTAATAAAAAACAATGATAAACGTTCTAAAAGTCTGTCATTTGTCATTTGTCAAAAATTCGCTTAAAAAACTGCCATACAGTTTAAATAATGAAATTTAGTAATAAAACACAATTGAAAACGTTCAATAAGTATGTTATCTGTCATCTGTAATTCATCATCTGTCTAGTGTTATCTATCGTTTGTCATCTGTCATCTGCAATCTTTATTATGTCATTTGCTATCTGTCAACTTTTATGTCATTTGTCAAAAATTTGCTTAAAAATCTGCCATACAATTTAAAAAGAAATGAACTTTAGTAATAAAAAGCAATGGGAAACTTTCTAAAAGTCTGTCGTGTGTCATCTGTTATCTGTCATTTGTCATTTGTCAAAAATTGGCTTCAAAATCTGCCATACAATTAAATAAAAGAACTTTAATAATAAAACACAATTGAAAACGTTCTAAAAGTCTGCCGTATATCATCTGTCATCTGTAATGCGTCATTTGTCTAGTGTCATCTATTGTTTGTCATCTATCATCTGCGATCTTTATTCTGTCATTTGCTATCTGCCAACTTTTATGCCATTTGTCAAAAATTTGCTTAAAAATCTGCCATACAATTTAAAAAGAAATGAACTTTAGTAATAAAAAGCAATGGGAAACGTTCTAAAAGCCTGTCATGTGTCATCTGTCATCTGTAATGCGTCATCTGTCATCTGCCATTTTTATTCTGTCATTTGCTGTCTGTCAACTCTTATCTGTCATTTGTCCAATATTCATTTAAAAATCTGACATACAATTTAAAAAGGAATGAACGTTACTAATAAAAAGCAATGAGAAACTTTCTAAAAGTCTGTCGTGTGCCATCTGTTATCTGTCATTTGTCAAAAATTGGCTTAAAAATGTGCCATGCAATTTAAAAAATTAAATTTCGTAATAAAACACAATCGGAAATGTTCAAAAAGGCTGCCGTAAGTCATCTGTTTTTTGTAGTTCATCATCTGTTTAGTGTCATCTATCGTTTGTAATCTATCATGTGTTATCTTCATTATATCATTTGCTGTCAACCTTTATGTCATTTGTCAAAATTTCGCTTAAAATTCTGCCATACAATAAAAAAAAATAACTTTAGTAATAAAACACAATGGGAAACTTTCTAAAAGTTTGTCGTGTGTCATCTGTTATCTGTAATGCGTCATATGTCTAGTGTCATCTATTGTTTGTCATCTATCATCTGCTATCTTTATTCTGTCATTTGCTATGTGTCAACTTTTATGTCATTTGTCAAAAATTTGCTTAAAAATCTGCCATATAATTTGAAAAGAAATGAACTGTAGTAATAAAACACAATAGGAAACTTTGCCTGCCATGTGTCATCTGTCATCTGTAATGTGTCATCTGTCAAAAATTGTCTTAAAAAACTGCCATACAATTTAAAAAATGAAATTTAGTAATCAAACACAATTGAAAACGTCCTAAAAATCTGCCATATGTTATCTGTCATCTGTAATTCGTCATCTGTCTAGTGTCATCTATCGTTTGTAATCTGTCATGTGTTATCTTCATTCTATCATTTGCTGTCAACCGTTATTCCATTTGTCAAAATTTCGCTTAAAATTCTGCCATACAATTAAAAAACAAAGAAATTTAGTAATAAAACACAATGGGAAACTTTCTAAAAGTTTGACGTGTGTCAAATGCGTAATCTGCCTAGTGTCATCTTTATTCTGTCATTTTCTGTCTGTCAACTGTTATTTGTCATTTATCAAAAATTCCTTTAATAATCTGCCATACAATTTAAAACGAAATGAACTGTAGTAATAAAAAACAATGGTAAACGTTCTAAAAGTCTGTCGTGTGTCATCTGTTATCTGTCATTTGTCATTTGTCAAAAATTCGCGTAAAAAACCGCCATACAATTTAAATAATGAAATTTACTAATAAAACACAATTGAAAACGTTCAAAAAGTATGTTATCTGCCATCTGTAATTCGTCATCTGTCTAGTGTCATCTATCTTTTGTCATCTGTCATCTGCCATCTTTATTCCGTCATTTGCTATCTGTCAACTATTATGTCATTTGTCAAAAATTTGCTTCAAAATCTGCCATGCAATTTAAAAAAGAAATGAACTTTAGTAATAAAAAGCAATGGGAAACTTTCTAAAAGTCTGTCCTGTGTCATCTGTTATCTGTCATTTGTCAATAATTGTCTTAAAAAACTGCCATACAATTTAAAAAATGAAATTTAGTAATCAAACACAATTGAAAACGTTCTAAAAGTCTGCCGTATGTTATCTGTCATCTGTAATTCGTCATCTGTCTTGTGTCATCTATCGTTTGTAATCTGTCATGTGTTATCTTCATTGTGTCATTTGCTGTCAACCGTTATGTCATTTGTCAAAATTTCGCTTAAAATTCTGCCATACAATTAAAAAAAAACTTAGTAATAAAACACAATGGGAAACTTTCTAAAAGTTTATCGTGTGTCATCTGTCATCTGTAATGCGTCATCTGTCTAGTGTCATCTTCCATCTGACATCTTTATTCTGTCATTTGTTGTCTGTCAACTGTTATTTGTCATTTATCAAAAATTCCTTTAATAATCTGCCATACAATTTAAAAAGAAATAAACTGTAGTAATAAAACACAATGGAAAGCTTTCTAAAAGTCTCTCGTGTATCATCTCTTATCTGGCATTTGTCATTTGTCAAAAATTCGCTTATAAATCTGCCGTACAATAGAAAAAAAGAACTTCAGTAATAAAACACAATTGAAAACTTTCTAAAAGTCTGCCGTATGTCATCTGTTATCTGTAATTCGTCATCTGTTTAGTGTTATTTATCGTTTGTATTCTGTCATCTGCTATCTTCATTCTATTATTTGCTGTTAACCGTTATTTTATTTGCCGAAATTTCGCTTAAAATTTCGCTATACAATTAAAAAAAATGAACATTAGTAATAAAACACAATGGGAAACTTTCTTAAAGTTTGTCGTGAGTCATCTGTCATCTGCTATATGTCATCTGTCATCTGTTATCAGTCATTTGTCAAAAAATCGTTTAAAAATCTGCCATACAATTAAATTAAAGAACTTTAGTAATAAAACACAATTGAAAACTTTCTAAAAGTCTGCCGTACATCATCTTTCATCTGTAATGCCTCATCTCTCTAATGTCATCTATTGTTTGTCATCTATCATCTGCCATCTTTATTCTGTCATTTGTTATCTGTCAATTTTTATGTTATATGTCAAAAAATTGCTTAAAAATCTGCCATACAATTTAAAAGGAAATGAAATTTCTAAAAGTCTGTCGTGTGTCAACTGTCATCTGTTATCTGTCATTTGTTGAAATGATCTTTAATAATAAAACGCAATGGGAAACGTTCTAAAAGTATGTCGTGTGTCATCTGTCATGCGTCATCTGTCTAGTGCCATTTATTGTTTGTCGTCTGTCATCTGTATTCTGTCATTCTCCATCTGTCAATTTTTATATGTCATTTGTCATTTGTCGCTTAAAAGTCTAAACCATCAATACGATTGTCTACTGTCATCAATTGGAAACATTTAATAACGCCATCATTGAAATGCAGCTAGAATTGGCAAATTGTAAGGGTGTTGTATTCTAACATGACGACGCGAGACCGCACACAAGTGGACCATCCACCATACTCACCAGAACTTGTGCGGTCCGACTACTATTAGTTTCGATCTGCGCAAAACTTTTTGAATGGCAAATAATTTAATTGCTTTATTTTTCGCTTATAAAGACCAGGAGTTTTTAAGCGTCGCATCATGATGATCCACCAACGAACTAAAAGGTCAATACATAATTCAATAAAGTGATTTCCTTTTATAAAAATCACCTTTGATTAATAGAGTAAAAAAACGAAATGACTTTAGACTCAACCCAATATATTACACGTACGTATTAACGGAAGTTGCAATATCATTTACCGCAGTCAAGAAAGGGGTAACACTAATTTTAGAGTCCTGTGATATACCGTTTTCTTGTACGAGTCTCCTATATGTACTCTCAATTCCCACCAATGTAACTTCCTGAGAATATCATAACGCCATGTCATGTCAAATGTTTTTTCCAGATCGAAATTCATCGCGACTAAGTGTTTTCTCTCCAGAAGAGAATAGGATTCTCTAAACGGACCAGATGGACAATAGTAGATTGACGTTTCCTAAATCCAGACTTTTAAGCTAAAATTAGTTCCTGCGACTTGAGAATCCATATTAGTCGGTTATTGACCATTTTCTCATTTTTTTTTCTCAAGCAGCAAGTCAAAGAAACTAGTCGATAACTAGTAAGTATCAAGATTGGGAACCTTTCCATGTTTAGGAAGATTTTTTGCTTCTCTCAATACTAATGGATAATCCCCTTTTTCCCATTTTCGAATGTATAACGCCAGTATACTGATCTTACTGGCAAAAGAGAGATTCTTTATCATTCCATATGGGATGATATAGACGAGTCTATACTAGCATTAAATGCCTCTTTAAATTCTTCCAATGTGAATAGATAATTGTAATATTGATGTGAATCTGCTGAGAAGTCAATTAGGATTCCTAGCTCGCCCTTCCCCTACACACGAACGCTGGGAAATCATACATGTTCTAGAGAAATGCTTTGCAAATGCTTTCACTATCTCAAGAGGCTCTGTAATGGTACTAACTCCATCACACAAGCCTATAACAGACGGTAGGCACTGTCCACGTATAGCATGCATTTTTTTTTCCAGACATTTGTGAAGCCTCACTAGACATTGAGTTAACGTAGTTCTTCCATGAGTCGTTTTTTGATTGTAAGATTATTTGGCAGCCGACGGCCTGCTTTTTTTGAAGTTAATAATATTTCTTCACAAAATACTGACACAGTTTTAAAAACGTTTTTGAAAAACGTAGAAAACTTGAATCATGCACTCCGACCGCGAATAAGCATTATTATGCTATACGTGAGCTGACTGAAACTCATCGACGACTTGCAGTATTCGAAATTGCTGCATAGGTAGGCCTATCGTACGGGAGTGCTCTATCAGTCAATTTGTTGGGTTACCTAAAATTGTCTGCAAGGTGGATTCCTTGCTGTTCTTGCTATCTCTGGAAGGTTTTCGACGCGATACCAAGCAAGGGGTTATGATTTTTAAGTCATGCTTTCACTTGTGATGAGACGTGGGTATATCATTACATCCAATA
Organism: Ontholestes murinus; assembly: GCA_963969525.1. Classification (NCBI taxonomy): domain Eukaryota; kingdom Metazoa; phylum Arthropoda; class Insecta; order Coleoptera; family Staphylinidae; genus Ontholestes; species Ontholestes murinus. Next base: position 14,283,227 of record OZ018395.1, on the reverse strand, counting down.
ATCTAAGCAAGCAAGGGTGGAGTAGAGAAAACCTGGAGAAGCTCCACTCGAAAAGAAAAACCCGCCCCTTCATGAGTGACGTACAGTTAATGCTGAATATTATTGCAAGCTCCTTGATGAAGCCGAACTGGCTTATCGACAGAGAAGACGAGGCATGCCCATCCGAAGTGTGAGCATCATGACAACGCTCGGCTACACACAACTGCATTGATCCGAGAAAATTAGAGATAATTCATCGGAAAATATTGGAACATCAGCATTATAGACTTGTCCCCGTGTGACTTTCATATGTTTGGTTCACTTCAAGACGAATTGGGAGAACGCTGTTTTCACAGTGACCAAGATGTGGAATCGTTTGCAATTGCTCAAACTGAAGACACAACCGACTACATTCTTTGAAGAAGAAATCAAGAAACTTCCGCTTCGCTGGAAAAAATATGTACATCAAAGCGGAAACTATGTAAACAATAATAACAATTAAATAATACCCATTATTTTTTAAAATACTTTTTTCTAAAATAAATTCCGTTTTATATTGGATTCACTCTCGTACTTTTCTGCCGCTGGAGTAATGCTGGGATTATCACTTAAAAGAGCGGAACCAATATCAAAGTAACATCGTTTGGCCCTCAAGATGTTTGTTTATAATAGGATCGGAAAGTCAGTAGAGTTATTATCAAATCTATTGCTTTTAAATCTCCCATCAATAGATATGGTCTAGCTAACTGGTGTATTAGATCAATAACTTGGCGAACCTCCCAGTTTCCATCTAGGAGGTACAAGATGTGTTCTTTTTCTTTAGTGTTACATTGTGGATTAGGCAAATCTCCAAATTCATCTAAAATACACTCATTAAGACTATAATAGGCTTTATTTACTAGATAATTTTTGATTGTGTGTTTAAATTTCATAGGAGGAAGAAATTTCACATTTGCTCGCAGCATATTAAAAAAACTTAGCTCCATAATAATTAACTCCATTCGAGCGATTGCGCGAGGTGAAGTTGATCACTGAACCTTATATTATATGTATGTGTTTTACAGTGAATCTTGTACCTGCCTCTGTGCTTATGTGCATATGGGCGGCATTTTAGAATATAAAGAGAGGGTAATGTGAGAATTTGTAGTTGCACAAATGACATTCGACAATTACTAAAAAGCCAATAGAAGCTAAAACCATAATAGCACGTATATGCAGACCAAACAACAGTGTAATTATACTTTAATGTTTCCAAGAAAGAATTCCATATGTAAGCTGAGCCTGAACACTACATAATTTGCTTGCCACCATAGCTTCGTGTTGATGATAGGTAAATTTCATAACTGGGTATATTCCAAGGAACTTTACACTTTGATTTGGAACCTTTTCCCTAAGAGAAAACGTAATTTGAGTGGATTTGGTTGGATTTATAACCAGTTTGTTTGTTGCTAGTTGAATCGAATAATTATTAATCTCGTTACCCATATCTTTGGAAGTTGAGCAATCCTTTATGGTAGTATCGTGAGTAAATAATACAACTTATGAACTGGAAGATCATTAGCATATTTTGAAAATAAAAGTGACCCTATAATTGACTCCTGAGGTATACCAGAAGTCAATTTATTCTCACCTGATATCGTGTTATTGATATTGACCTGCTGACGATGAATACTTAAATAAGATGCTATCGTCTGAACGGAAATCGTAATAATGTAATTTTTGTAGTAATATTTTGTGTGAGACGCAATCGAAAGCTTTTGCCAGGTCCATAAAGGTCGCTACAGAGTACAAGCATTACTCGAAGGCCTCCTATTATCATTGGTAAACTCCATTATAGCTTCCACAGTAGACTTACCTTTGCGAAAACCATATTGATTGTCATTAATTATGTTATTATGTTATTATTATCGAAATATTCTACAATCTGATTGAAACAAGTCAATTAGTTATTCGTATATTATCAATATCTCGGCTGTTTGAATGTTATAATTTTCCAACTTTATCTCCCACTGCACATTCGCTTACTTCCCGAAATTCGAAAAAGTTAAGTCCAAGATTAACATTAACATTTGACAGTAGTTGGACTGGACTAGCAGCAACTGAAGGTAAATCTTTTGTTAAACTGTCGGAAACGTTTGTAAAGTAATTATTAAATGTGTCTGCGTTATTCATATTTATTTATTTTACTTTCTTTACATGTTCTAGTAAAAAAATACAGTAAAATACATAGAGAAATACACTAACTTAGTAATTTAATACATAGAATGCGGAGTTTACGTGTCATCGTGTTCTTCCATTATAGTTGTTGGTAACTGGTGATGATAATCATCAAATAATTCTGGCTATTGGGGCCATTATGTTTTCCATTTCTGGCATATTTACGGTTGGTGTTCTCCCTTGCCCAAGGGAGTTTTGAAGTTTATTTCAGTGTCCACCTTTGCGGACGCTTGAACTATATTGATCCTTTTGATCTGGGAAAAGAGAGCGATTATCGTCTGTATTGCTGTTGCTGCAGCTGCAGCTGCATCCATATTTGTAATGTCTGTAGATTCTCTATTTCTTACTAATTCTCTTAAGGTTCTTGATCTTCTAAATTAGATTTTAAAGGAGTAAACTCCGAAATGATCTGTTCTTCGTTTTCCATTTAGTTTCTTCTTTCCTTCTAAGTAACAATATTCGCCCTTAGTTTAATAGTTTCCAATGGACAATTTCAATATCTTGAGTAGTGGTTACCCCATAGTTTACACACGTAAAGGGATCAACATATTCTACACCTTTGTGTACTGGTTTGCCACAAGAGCAGATGGCTGGATTTTCACATCTGGACAAAGGTAATTTTTTTTTACCACTTTTGGGTAAGGTTGTGGAGTTGAACGTTAATACAACGACGGGATAATAATCAGTTGGCCTTCCCGTTTCGTTTTTAATCGCCCGATATCAATATGATTGTGATTTCTTAGATTGTCTAGAATCTCTTCATCAAAATTTACGCGCCAATTACTCGTTCCAACTTTTCCCAGAATCTGATAAATATTGTCAGAAATAGCAAATAGATTCACTTTACCGAAATTTACGCTATCACACCTTCCAACAATAAAAGAAAATTCTCACTTAACCCCTGATGAAACATTTTTATATTAATTAGAGGTAAATTCTCAAGGAGAGATGTTACATATCTCTTTGAGAATGACCAACGGTCGATACTAGTCGGAGAAATATATAAACATTGTGAAACTACAAAGTGTTTAATTAACCTCTTATTAACTTCTGCACTCCAGCGTGTCTCCAGATGCAGCTGCATCTCTCAGGTGAATTTTTATTCCCGGTTCCCACGAGTACGCTAGATATAAGTTACCTGGGGCAGTGCTACCATACCACATGAAGGATAAATACAATGGTAGGTCGCGATCGGTGGCTATGTATCCGGAGGGCATCGTTGGAAACATATTCACAATTTTAGTTTATGTTTACTCCTCTAGATCCGGCATGTTCTGTAGAAAAAGGATCACCTCTTGTAGGTTATACCAATGGTACGCATGCCGATCTTGGGGGCGCAGAAGCGCCTAATCAGGGCTAGCCCCGGCTAGGGCACCAATAACCAATAAGACGCTACACACCCTTCTGTAGACAAAACCACCAGATTTAATTATTGTTACTGTATTAAAATTGATTAGGTAACTGTTAGAATTAAGGAAGGAGTAGGAAAACGCATTTGTTCTCCACGTCTAATGGATATCCGTGGTCTAATTTGTAAAGTAAGTGATGAAATGCATTTATATCAATTTATTCCGAGACTAATAAATGGAGCAGAGTGGGCAATCCAGCTGATGGGATTGAATTATTGCAACGATCCATCCTCATCCGCATCCGTCTGTTCGCGCCTCCCCTGTTTAACGTGGAAAATGTTAAAACGCGCCACGAATGGGGATTTATCTTGATTCGCGCCAACGCATTATCAATCTTGCAGAAACTTTTTAGAAGGGCAACGGAAATCATTGCAATTAAATTTAAACATTTGTAATAAACTTGAAATTAAAAACAGATTGGAAAGAAAAATTATTGAATAGAATTTTTATTACCTTTTATAATTATATATAAACCTTGTTAAAATTAAGACTTCGAAAATAATTACGATCAAAATATCAACAAATGTAAATAGTTGCGGAGGAGAAATGTGGGGTGTCACTAACGTTGCTTTGAAGCCGGTTAGGTGAATTCAGAATTTTTACTGAATGGTAATTAAATAATATCTTATATTTTCTATGGACATAGGTATTATTTTTAAGTAATTATACGTTAATGGGGTGCGTAGTACCATCTATGAATTGTCAATAAAATTTAAAAAAAAAACATATTGATTAATTTCAGAATATTCAGTGCCTCTATTATGGACTATTGCCCTGTTTCGAACCTTTTTTCCACTCTTTGACCACGCCCTTCATATGTGCTTTTGATAGCCTACATAGGCTTTGGTCCTATCATGGTAGACACAGCTCCTTTCTTGGTAAGGAAAATTTTAAGCCAGTTGAAGTAATTTGTCGCCATTTGGTAGATAAATTGTTCCACTAGATAAAAATACAATAAATGCAAAATTTTCAAAAATTAAAATGAATTGTTTAAAAACTGCAAGAAAAGCCTCACAGTTTGAAAGAGAAGTTTAGACATTGTTGGAACCTTCAAAGAAAAATATTAGATTTTTTGAAGAAACGTCTTTGAAAAGAAAAGTTTTGAATTCTATTTTTAGATAATTCATAAAATCATTGGAGAAAATTATTGTAATTCAGAAAAATATAAGAATATTTGAAGAAAAGTTTCTGGATAACTGTAGAATTAAAAAACCGAGTAAATGAAGCTAAAAAGCAAGGACTGCATATCTTAATACATCAGAAAATAAGAAAAATTCATGAAAAAATTAAGAAAAATTGAATTGTACTAAAGTGGTATTTTGATCCTGTATAATGGATGAACCCTAAGAAAATTTTCTAATTCTCGCAATTTTAAAGAAAAAACGTTCTAAAGTTCTAGAATATTTATAAAAACAAATTTTCTAAAATATATTTGATAACAAAGCAAAAACTGGTTGAAAATTTTCAAAAACAGAATAGAAGTATTGCTGAATATTTCAAGAATTCTTTCATATATTGTCGAAAGGGAGGTTTGAAAAGTTCTAGAGACTTTGAAGAAAATTATTGAAAATCTCTACAATAAAGTTAACTGGATAAAAATACAACCTTTCATTTCCTCAGGGAAAATTCTAATTAATTTTAAAAATAAATTAATATTTTCTAGAAGTCTGCAAAATAATAAATTCTCTCGTAATTTGGTAGATAAATTTTTGAAAAATTGAAAAGAATTATTGCTAAAAGAAACAAGAATTCTCATAGATTGTAAATGAAGTTTGGAAAAAATACTAAATAAATCTAAAACTCTCGAAGGAAATTATTGAAACGTTTTTGGAAAAGTAAAGAATTTAAAGAGATTATATAGAAAATTCAGTGAGAATGAATTTGATGTACGGCACAATAGAACAAAAAAATAATAGGAATTCATAAAAATTAATTAAAATGAAATTGACATTTTCATCCCGAAGACTGGTTGAAACCACTACATTCTGACGATCAAACATCTCGAGACAATTTCTTTAGGAAATTTGAGGTATTACCAAATATATGGAATGTATTCGAAAAGACTACAGTATTGATTTTAGCACAGCCTAAGAACGCAACGTATATGCAAAATGTGAAATATCACTTAATTTAACATCATTCACAGCATAAAAATCTGATAACAGTCTATAAGAATTTGTACAGATGTAGCTCGTTAAATATAACCTACCTATCCTTCTAGCAATGACTTTGGAAAGGTTTGCTGGATGGGTATTCTTTGGATTTACACATTTACCCCACTCTTGGACCATGCCCTTCTTATGTTCTTCTTATGATAGCCCACATGTAGGCTATCGTAGTGACAGCTCATTGGGTGGCAAGTACATCAGCAAATTCCTTGCCTATTATGCTTGCGTGCCATGGTACTCACATTAGAGTGAGCTTGTTAGTCTTGGCTAATTGGTTCAGAGTTTGTTTACAGTCTAAGTAATTTCGGAACTGAAGTTGTATGCTTTAAGGTTTTTAAGGACAGCCTGGCAGCTTGTTGGTCTTGGCTAATTGGTTTAGAGTTTCTTTATAGTTCCAAGTAATTTTAGAACTGAAGATGTAAGCTTTAAGGTCTGAGAAAAGACAGATGTATGCCCTTTTGTAGTTCGTAGCCCTTTTTTGTACAAAGTTGAGCATCCACAATTGATTTGCTTGGTTTATGGATTAGTTAGGTAGGGGACTATTAAAGATGTTAAAATGTATCAGTACAATATTTAGGAGTTATGTTGGTAGTATTAGATATATAGAAGTTTATAAGTGTGTAGTGTAGCAGCATAGCTTAGAGTAGTGTGTTTGTAATTTTTATATCGGTTTTCTTTAAATAACAAATGTGTGTTCAATAAACAATACATTTACCCATTTTAACAAGTTTTGGGCTCATTGCCAGAGTTGGTTAGTATTAAATATACGGCATTGCAGATGCAGAGCGTGGTCGTGGAAATTACGACAATTGGGCTTTTGCTGCTGAGAACTTATTAATGTCGGATAGTATACTCGACTGTATAAAAGGTTTTGGAATGAATTATGTCAAAGTAATGTTGGCAAGGGCCAGAGCAAAGATAATTATGGCGATTGAATCGTCACTTTTTATTCATATGAAGGAAACGAAGACAACGAAGGATATATGGGGGACAAATTGAAGACCATGTTCGCAGACACAGGCTTCACTCGAAAACTCGGGTTGTTGCCTTAGCGACAGTAATTTGATGGAATCGGATGTAAATCAAATTGTGGAAACAGCACAGAAATTAAATAATACCGGGTTTTAAAAAAGTATTGAGTGGACCGGTTCCCTTTTACCAGCAGGTTTGCCAGAAAAGTTTATGCTAAAGATTATGGTAATTGAACATTCGGATATCACCATTACAGCAGACGCCATTAAAACCAAGCAGTTGGATGCTGAAATTAAGACTGGTAAAACAGGCGGTAAAAGTTGGGAACGCACCGGTACTAGTTTAGAGCTGTAAAATCTTCTGTTGATTATAAAAATGACAATAGGTCTTTTGGATGTAAGAAAATAGGACATTATAAAAGTAAATGCCCAAACCAATAAGGTTTGGATAATAAAAGTAGTGGTTTTAGAAGAAAAAAAAAACTAAGTGTACATTGCAACAAGGATGATTGGTAGATTAATTCAGGTGCAAGCAGTCATTTGAGTCCAAACAAAGACTGGTTAACGAAAATCTTACATCCAGCCGATCTGATGAGGTAAGAAGTAATAGTAGCAAAGGAAACGAGGAGTCCAGTGACTTGTAAACATTAGAAGTTTAATAGGACAAGTGGTGTATACAATTTCAGTTAAAGATGTTCTGTATGTCCCAAAACTTACCAGGAAACAGGGCGAGTTTTGAAAAATATGTTGCCAAATTTTCAATAGGAAGGATGAATTGGTTGCTGTTGCTGACTTGGTGGATGTCTACAATTTGAAAACAAGGAACCAAGAAAGCTGTTTGTTGGCAATGACGAAAACTTCAATGCAAGTATGCCATCTCAGGCTAGGTCATTTAAACTTTAATGTTCTCGACATAATGGCAAATTATACAGTTGTAGGGTTCGAACGCAGCCAGATTGAATCAACGTCTCTATGTGTGGTATGTTGTGAAGGGAAAGAAGCAAGAAAATAATTTCCAAAGATTAGACCTAGAGCCATATTCTCTTTAAAGGTGATTTGTGTGGTCTAATGGAGGTCCCATCTATTAGTGGCTCGAAATATTTTGTCTTATTCGAAGATGATTAGAACCGAATGTTATACGTATATTTTATAAAGACCGAAAAGAAGTTTTCCAATATTTTAAGTGGGTAAAAAGTATGGCTGAAAATCAACAAAACAAAAAAATAAAGTCTTACGTAGTGACAATAGAGGTGAGGTTTAGAATAGAAACAGTCTTTCGGTACATGTGGTATCATTCATCAAAGGATAAATCCATACACTCCTGAACGAAACGGGATGTTGGAGAGAATGAATCGAAGCATTGTCGAAAAAGCCAGATGTTTACTATTTGATGTAAATATGGGAAATAGATTCTGAGCAAAAACGGTCAACATTGCACTGAATAATCGGTCATCAACAACGGTTTGAAATGACAGAACACTTTATGAAAACCTGCCCACTGTGATGGTGCTTGTACCTAAACAGAAAAGGATGAAATGGAATAAAAAATTAGAGATGCTCATGAGGTGATTTTTTGTCTACGATGACAATATAAAAGGGTATTACGATATAAAAAGAAACAAGGTTATGACAAGGAGGGAGGTTATCATCATAGAGGATACAGAAGACAAATTTGCTTTGTTTGTAGAAGAAGGTAAAGTTAAGGAGATACCAGATTCAGTGGGAAAAACAGAAGAATCACTAAAGGTTCCAATGACAACGTAATGGAGATAGCAGCGACAACGATTATATTCCCGCACAACTTGAGAAAATTGATGCTCCAGTTAGAAGATCCGATAGACAACCAAAACTAAAAGAGTTCCCTGATCATGTATTGTACATGTGTATAAATTATCCTACTAAAAGAAGCGATCCCGTGAGTGTGAAAGAGTCGTTGGCACAACCAGCGAAGGAATCTAATGAGTGAATTAAAGTGACATTTTGAGTGTGTAAAACTGTATAATAACAATGAGAGTGTGAAAAATCTTGCAGCGAAGCCTGAGCAGTAATTTTTAACAAAAATCATCTTCAACAAAAACAAAATTTGGATTTTGGACTATACCAATACACATGAGATTCAAGAGCGTTCAATGCATTCCGAAAAAGTCACTGTTTGGTATGGACTTTGGGCTGGCGGCGTTATTAATTCATATTTCTTTGAGAACGACGTTAACCAGGCCATATAGGTCTATAGGTCGAGGATCACTAACTTTTTTTATTCTAAATTGGATGATATGGACACCAACGACATATGGTTTTAACAGGACGGCGCTACATGCCACACAGCTCACGAAACTTTGAATTTTCTGCACAAGCAATTTGAGGGCATGGTCATCTCTTGCGAAGGTGATGTGAACTGGTCACCGAGATCGTGTGATTTAACCCCGTGGGACATTTTCTTGTGGGGTTTTCTTAAGTCGCAGGTCTATGCTAATAAGCCAGAAAACACAGCGGCCCTCAAAGCCGACATAACCTATGCCATCTTTTAAATTCAGCTTGCTTTATGTATGAGTCATGAGAAAATGGACATTTCGGAAGAGCGCCATCTAGCGAAGTCGCGAAGTTATATTCCACACATAAAGATATCGATAGGCCTTTGAAACGAATAAAAAAATTCGATGATATCTCCCACAAACTTCTTTTTATTTAAATTTAATGATAGGAAGTGCTTAATGGAAGATCCTCTATAGGTTGTTTTTTCCTGCAGTTTCCATAAACTTTAATTAATATTAATTTCTAAAGAAAATTGCATTTTTTTATATCAACAAATTGTTAAGAGTAAACCGTGTTTTCCCAATGGAAAAATCGACAGGACTATTACGCTGATTAAACTGCGAACATTAACTAATCACTTTTATAATGCACAATGATTAATTGGATTAAATTTTCTGCAACGAACAGGATGTTGTTTATCAGTCACGTAATTTGATTCTACTGTAAATATTGACGATAAAAAATTTTTTTTATTTCACCTATTATATTGATAGATATCTTGATCAAAAATTATCAACAGAATACATTAAAATATGAAAAAGTAGAGAAAGCTAATTTTGTAATAGGTAGAGAATTGATAAACACTTGGCCTGTGTCACTGAATTTTTATATTCATATTTTATTATTATTCAATGAATGCTAACTTTATAGTTGAAGAATAATAAACATTTAAAATCAGTTATATGTTTCTCTTTCAAGTGGTACATAATTAAATTCACTTGATATCAAATATTAAAACTAAATCTGTAACAATTATAGTGTTCCAATATGTGAATTAGAATTTACTTGTATATAATAATTATTTCATTTGAATTTTCTTTATTAGACTCTTGTTTTAGTATTTGCTTAAATTTAATTCTTACAAGTTGATCTGAAAGTAAAGACTGTAACACATATCCGTATCGACTTGAATATTCCGTTTGTTCCCACCAAATCACGACAATAGCAAATCACGAACAAACGGATTAACCGTAATAACAATTATTCCGCAAACATCGTAGTCGGCTAGGAACGGTCTCTATGGCGACGACGGAGGCGCCACTTCCCGAATAGAGATAACGTTAAATAACGAAGTTTCTGGATATTATGCGCTACTCGGGCAGATAACGAGGAACGGCTTTGTTTTGAACACCACTGCAATAGTTGTTCTCCTATTTGAGTGTTACAATCTCCAGAAGAGTTCGATTATTGAATATCTATAACAATAAAACTGTAATTTCGTCGCAACGGTCTTATTTTTATCGTTGTGGGAAATGATAATGATTAAATTTACATACTTGTTTACTACTTTTAAGCGCCGTAGAAAACAAGTTGTTTACCTCTTGCGCGCATTAGGAGTATACGTAGGCAACCATATGTACGTATTTTTATATACACAATTGCATAATTTAATTGAAAATTGATATATTTTATAGAGACAGAAAACTTCTTTATTGTAGATAGTATTATAATATATAATTATAATAATTATTAGGTTTCTTCGTCCTCTTCTTAGGTCTTTGAGCCTATATTTTATTTTGCCAATAAATAACGTTATTTTTTATGAAGCTTTATAAAACTATTAAAATTGTATTTTCTAATTTATATATTTGTTACTAGACAGAAATTTGTAAGTGTCTATAATTCCATTGGTAAATAAATATCGCAACCATAATCAGAGAAAGAATAAAATTTAAGTTCTGCACACACACAAAGAATGCATTCGGTTGTGAAAAGCGCGTGAAGGTCGTTATTGACCTTTGGCATTGTATCCCAGTTGTGCTGGAATGTTGCCCGTTTCATATCCACAATAATCCATAAATTAAACATGGTAATGTGTTTAATGGTGAAAAGTCATTGCATCGCAATTTACAACCGCACTGCAAATATTCTTACAGTGTCCTAGTTTACATAATTTCACAATTAATTCAATAACCAATTTGAATAACAACTGATGGCATTTGTAAAATGTTAAATTAGCCACTTTTAATTACCTAATAATTAGTAGAATTGGGATTTATTCCGTGTGAAAATGCGGATTTAATTAGGCCTTAATTGATTTACGCAATAATGGTGTATAATTCATCATATCCATAAACGCGATGCTTTCCCCGCTAAACACCGGCTAATTGGAATAAGTGCACTAATCATTAATTAATCGCTTTAAATCAACAGTAGATCCCGGTGCGAATTCTTTCAATTGCCGTTTCGATTATGTAATTTAGTATGCATATTAGTATGCAAATTTACACTAAATTTCGAGCCAGTGGCGATTAATATCGGTATAAATCAAATTACGGATTGTAAATTTTACAATTTGAAAATGTTTTAGCGACTGAAATGTCGAAATGGAAATTGCATTATAAATTTATTGAATAAATGAATTTTAAATGTATATATGAATGGTTTTTAATTAATTAATTATTTGTGTTTTTTTTTTCACTATATGGTTTTTATTAAAATTTAATACCTGTTTAATAATAATAATACATTCTTTATTTCAAAGTGTTATTACAATTAATATACAAGTTGAAATGGCGTCATATATCTTAATTCTAGTATACTTATTCTAAATTATTACATCTTACGTACTATATTTATCTATTACTAGTTGTATTTTTTATAAACCTGATGTATTTATTAGGCATATACAGCAAATTAATACAGCAAATCAATACACTTCGAGTTAATTGCTTTTGGGATTGTTTGTTTTGTTTACTACAAATTCTTGCACTGAATAGGGCCCTATATTAATTATGTATCTATTTAGTTGTTGCTTGAATGTTTTTATTTTATTTTTGTTTTGTTTTATTACATCTGGAAGTGAGTTGAATAGTTTTATAGCCATATAGTGATTACTGTTTTCTTTTATTTTTGAATTGTGTTTGGGATATATGAAATCCTGTGTGCGTGTATTATGTACTCCTATTTTGTTATCATTCCCTTTGATGTTATTTAAATAAAACATTATACAATCGAAAATATAATAACCAAACAATGTGTGTAGGTGATTAGTTTTAAATTTTAAAATGTGTAGCATCCGAGTAATTACCCCAGAAGATAAAATTCATGTGATAAACAGTTTTTGAAACAGCATTTGGTAGATATCTGGAAATCTCTCGCATGCTGTATATCACTGTGCTTAACTTCCCTTTCAATTTGGCAATATGGGATTCTCCTGATAATTTATTATTGATTTCTATGCCTAGGAATTTAGTTGAGTATATAATATCTCTGTTAATGTCTAAGTGTATAGAGGCTGTTTCTTCCATTCTATTAAGAAATAACATTATATTTGTTTTTTCTTGATTTATTGTTAATTTATTTTTACAAAACCACTGGGTTACATTATTAAACAGTACAGAAGATTTTTGTGTAATTTCTTCCAGATTTTTTCAGAAATGAAAGTGTTATAAGTTTTCTTTGCATGTAGATATGTTTCCATATAAGTATTATCATGGCGTGAGATTACATAGAGAATATCTAAATCTTTTTCGGCTTTTTTTTATCTCCTCTGTGATAACAGTTTTTGACTTTTTTTTCGGGAAAGTGAAGGTTAAAAGCGTTTAAAAATATGTTGCTGAAAATGTCCCATTGATTATTGACTGCATTTGATGGGGAAATATAAATTTGATTCCAGTCGGTCCCTTCTAATGATTTATTAAATTTTAATATACTTTCATCATTAAAATATCGTTTATTTTTTATTCTGGTTGCTCATTTATACTACACGAAAGAGTGACTTTTTGGCCCAAGTGATCTGATACATTTAAATTTATTATATTAGCTGTGCAAGTTAATTGTTGATTTGTGAGAATGTTATCAATGCAAGATTTTGTAGTGTTTGTTTCTCTGGTTGGTTCATTGAAAACTGGTTTATTTTTGTTATGAATAATAAGTAAAACTTTTTCAAAAATTGTAAAGAAATCTTCTATGCATCCGTTAGGAGGTTTATAAATTGTAACAATTATTATGTTATTTGGTTTATTTTCAATTTCTATTGCTGCACATTCAAGTATAAATGGTCTACTAAGTTTACTTATTTCATGAATTACTTTAAATCTAAAATAATCTCTTACATAGATCGCTATACCTCCGTGTTGGTTATAATCCCTGCAGAACGAATCAGCCAAGTTAAAGCTGTTTATTGTAATATATTCTAGTTGTTCTTTTGTTTTCCAATGTTCACATAAGCACAATATATTACACTTGTTTAGTTCCATTTCGACGTTTAGTTGGTTTACTGCATTTCCAATGGATTGTACGTTTTGGTGTATTATTGTTATTTGTTTGTTTTCTTCTCGCTGAGTCGATGTAAAAAACGATCAACGCACACATAGTTCGGCCATAAGTTTGGATTTTTTAATTTCCCACTTTCATCAATTGGTACTGATATTTTAAATAACGAGTATTCATGTGGGTACTTTGATTTCATTTGTTCGCATTTAATGACTTTACTTTTTAAATATGTTACCAGCTCTTTGGGTGTTACATTTGGTTCTAATCTATATGCATGATAGTGTTCCATTTTCGTTGCTCCTTTTATAGGTAGTGTTTCATTATTGGTTCCTTGTATAGGATGTTTTCTCATTCTCTTTTTAGATGATTGAGTTATCCACTCACCATTATCATTAAGTGTATTTCTTTCATCATCTTGGGTTATTGTACTATTTTGACACATTCCTACATTTGGTGCTGAACTACTGGCATTTCTTCCTTTTTGGTCATTTATTTCCATTAAGGGATGTGTCTTTCTTTCCTTAGATGTTGTTGTGGTGTCCTTGTTCACTAATTTTTCTGTTGGTGCTTGCACTACACTCTGTATGTTGTTTTCATTTTCTCTGACACTTTTTATCGTATCTACACTTTTAGGCCCAGAATGACCACACTTGCACTTATTTATGGATAATATCTCACTTTTTAATAAGGCTATTTCCTTCACTAACTGTTCTGATTTTTTAGCTATGTTGTTAATTATGTTTGTGAATTCTGAACTTTTAAGAAATAAAGTAACAGATTCCTCACTTTTGGATCGTAATTCGGGGGCCATTTTTAATGACCGTTTCTACCTGGATAATCTGCTTCGACACCTCCGCTCTCTTCGACAACCGAATTACCAATTTAAGTAACAGTTTTAAAATTTCCTAATAGACAAGTTTGTAAATTACTTGGTTGAGTTACTTGAAGATAAGGAGTTTCTGCCAGGGGATGCTTTTGAGCTGTTCTTCAGGAAGCACAGGCAATCCGAATTTCTCCATGCGTTGTGTTCTGTATGCTTCGCATGTACACAGTAGGTGTTGGGAGTTTCCTCTTCTTAGGAATATAGTGCTTATGTTCTTTGTAAACAGAAAGTGAGACGAATGATTTGGTGATTTTTGGTTATAAAACTGAATTGTTTGTAGTTTTGTTTGTGTTAATTAGGAGTTTATTTGTATAACCTGTTGTACATGACTTCATTAGACCCCGGTATTTTTTTGATTCAGTTCTTCCTGGGTTTTTGCACCAATAATGATCACAGCAAAATTAATCATGCAACCTGTAGTAATGCGTTCAGGTAGGAGGAACAGAAGTGACCCTAACGTTGATCCTTGCACGATGCCTTTGGTTAGATCACGCTTGAAGGATGTACTCTCACCAATCTGCACATATAATTTGCGATCACTAAGAAATGACGTAGCAAAATCAAGCATATTTACACGAACACCAATTACATTAGTTTTTCGCGCACAAATATGCTGCCAACTGTATCAAACGTATGCGAGAAGTCGTAAAACAGACCCGGTGCGTATTTTCCTTCGTCAACGTTTCTGGCAATTACGTCCACTAGATTCACTCCGGCTGTCTTTGTCGATCGGTTTTCTCTAAACCCATGCTGAGAATTACTGAGGATATTATGTTTTTTTTTTATAAAGCATTGCAATAAACACATTTTTTGACAAAATGTCCAACAATGAAACGGGATAATAATTTTCTAGTTTGATGTATTGGAATAATTTTGGATACTTTTAATATGAACGGAAATATAGTGGTGTTAAATGCTAGGTTTATTAACTACAGTGGCTTGCAGATTTCTTAAATTACACTCTTTATTATCATGGAGGGGATTCCATCTTGTCCTGAACTTTTACCATTTTTCAACCCGGTCACTATATTACTAAGTGACTGGTCGCAGAAACATCAATTCCTCATTGACTTCTAATGTAGTACATTTATCGGATATATTATTGGCAAAGTGATTGTTAATTTTGTTGTCTGTTTTTGTTGAAAAATGTTGACTACTTCTGTGGTGTCTTTAACTAGTATTATTTATATCAATGGATTCTTTTTTATTCATATCACGCTGCAATTTGTCTTTTATTAGTTTCCACACGTTGTTTTGTTTATTAGAATACTCTTATTTTTTTGCAATCTCGATTAGTGTTCTATATTTCCTTTTACTGCTGTGATACATGTTAATTATTGCCTCATTAACCAGTTTCCATCATGTGATGATGTATCAATTTAAGGTTCTGGCTGTATGATTTTATCTCATCAGTTACGATGTATGTATCAGAGGACATGATGTATTAAGTAATATAGAAACTCGTTAAGAAACAGTTCAAAGGAACTATTAACATTGCTTGTTTCAATGAAATTCCAATAAATTTTTAGTTCATATATATTATGATCGTTTATCTGCCTTGAGTTTCTTAGAGTGATCGATTTTTTATTTGTTATTGCCTGTGTACGACCATAAAGTAAGTTAATATTTGTGCGTGGTGGTCGAAAATGTGGAAATGTGTATTTATACAGTTCCAGTTATTTGGTGGTATGTTACTTAACATACCATGCTATTCATACCCCTCTCTGTTATTCTGGTTGGTGAGTTAATTTTATTGATAAGTTCAAATGAATTGGTTAAATCATTTTATCTACGATCGTACAGAAAGTAGACGCTTTTTGCATCATTTTTCATTGTAACAGTGGCTTTTTAAAGCACTAGTGCTTTTTTACGTTTTTATTGCACAGAAATGTCAAATTTGACAGATTAATATATTATAACACAAATTTTCGACGAAAAACTTAATTTTTTATTAATTGATACAACTAACTAATAAACTATAAATAAAATATATAATACAAACCAAATGGCAGATTTAAGAACTCTGAAGATTTCATTTAATGCAAGTCGAAGCGATTACAATAAAGCGAAAATTTTTTCCATAAATAATAATGGCGGCCGACATTTGTGCAACTTGTTTACTGGTTGCTAAGTAACGCTTTCATTAGTGCTCTGCGGGTCGTTCCTCGCTCGTGTTTTTAAACGCCAGTTCGTGCAATAAAGCATCACTTTTTACACTTGTACCTTAAATAACTATATACATCTGATTGCAAATGGTGTTTTATTTTTTTTTACAGTTTGTAGAGAAATCCTATCGATTGCGCCAATTAAATTTCTCTATTTTCATCAGCGTTTTCATTAAAAACGTAGTGAGGCTTAATGTGCTAATAATTTTAAATAATTCATTCATTAAGGGACTGATGATTTCCTGCTACTTTAAGTTTCTTTCAGTTTCAGATTGGAAAATGAGTTTTTAGTCATTCCAGAGACTCTTTTCAGATTATTATTATTATTATTTTTAATGTGGTCGCCCACCTTACCCACGCGCCTCCGATTTCACGCGGAGAGGGTGCCACTTGTTCCCCCAGTCGCCTTCTCCAAGCCTGGAGGTAGGGCAACTAGAGGTGCCTATTACTCGAAACCCCGCATTATGTCTCTGGATGTAGGCCGAAGACGCATATGCCGGGCAAGATGACAGCAGATGCATTATTGTCTCCGGCGCCCCATGACATGCCCAACTGCTTATGTCGGGGACTTCTACACCCATTATGCGGCTACAGTAGACTAGGGTATTATGTACACTATCTTGGCATGCTATCATAAAGCCCTCGGTTTTTGACTTCAGTTCAGCCGCTCGCAGAAAGCTGTATGTAAGCTTCTTAGACAAGCCGAGATCTTCTATGTTCTTAAAGGAGGCTGAATAGCGCTTCTGTTTCTACGTTTTTAAACTGGACTCTTAATTGGTCAGGGTTTGGGGTAATGAGGTCACCTAGACCGTTATTGAAGTCCAAACCGAGGCCTTCTGCTGCCTTTTGTGCTGCCTTCGGGATAAATGCTCCGGTCCCTGTCTGTTCATGCTCTCGCACCATGCGGAGCAGGGGATCAGGACTGTTAATGATCTTACAGGCCGTATCTAGTACCACTCTATCGTGGAGACACTCCAAGCTTAAGAGACGACGTCCTCCCAGATGACGCGGGAGGAATAACCGTAGGACCGACGATTTAGGATGCAAGCTTCTAAAAAGATGCATCCGTTTTCGGGTGACAATGTCAAGGGCGCGCAACTCTTCTCTCGTGCACTTAATTACCCCAAATGAGTACATAATAATTGGAACGGTAAGCATATTTGTGGCTAGCATCTTGTTATTACCAGACAGCTCTGATGACCAGATCTATCTGACAAGGTGCCCATAGTTGCCGCGAAGAGCGTTTTTAACTTCGGCCACATCATGCACATGGTGCTGGTACACGCCTAGGTAGACGTATGTCTCTCCGGCATTAAGGTGGTGCATAATGCTTCCATCTACAAGTTGCGCGTCCTCAGCCTTTGCAAGAGCAGGGGTTGGACCCCTGTTGCCACCCTTTGGGAAGTATCTACTCCTTTCTCGAGTTCCTCATGGACTTCTGCATTTCCCTGGCCTATATCTTGGTGTTTTAGTGGTCTGATATGATATAAAGGACACCGTTCGTCGATGCTTATATTTACGCTAGCTGTCATAGCATTTTGGACTGGTCCAACCTGCAGAGGGGCCTCCACCGGTGAGCCAGGTACCACTGTCGTGATCGTGTATCCTGACCTGAGGAGATAAGATACATAGTCCCGCAGAAATTGTGCGGTTCGCGTAGAGTGCTCTGGATATTTCACACTCCATAGGGTTTTCATACGCACCATGTATCCTCTCCGTCTAGGTTCGCTGTCATGATAGCATTGAAGCAAACTATCGCTAAGTCTATCCGTCCACTCAAAACGTCCTTGGGCATTGCGAGGGTCGTCATGATGTTCATGCATGTCTTCCATCCCTCCACCTTGCCTTTGGCCTCTATCCGAACGAGGCCGATGTTGGGGGCTTCTCCTAGGTCTTACAACTCTGAGCTGCCGGTCCGATTTTGCACCATCAGCATCCGAAAGGTGGTGTCGCTACTCACCAAGGTCTAGATGTAATGGGACCCCCCCCCCCTCTGCCTATTATTATTATTATTATTATTATTATTATTAGCTGCACTAATTTCATCATCAATTGCTTCCATTATTACAACCCCTTCAGCCTTACGTTTGCAATTTTAAACTTTTTATTCACAATAAATCCTCCCTGTTGCTTTAGGTCTCTTCAGTCTTGTATCTGCAGTTATGAATTCTTCTTTTTTTTACGAAAGATCCTCCAGGATGTTTTAATATTATTAGTTGATTTTTTACATCAGTGAAACTAATTGTCCGATCAATTTCTTGTTTTCTTGTCTGAATGAGTTCCTATTTTTTTGCACTGCGGTCTCCATGGTTGTTTTGTGCGCCTCTGGATGTTTTACTCCCTAGGTACTCCTGTGCCTTCTATGGAGTCCAGGAATATCTGTCAGGGGATGCTCTTGAGCTGGCAGAATTTCTCAATGCATTGTCGTCGGTATGCTTCGCATATAAAAAGTGGGTGTTGGGGAGTTTTTTCTTTTTCCAGACACCCACGGCATATGAGGGCTTTTCTCGATTCACATCCTCTGTTTGGGACTAGTCCTGTGATTTTTCTTAGTTTCAATCTGCACAGCCCTGATAGCATCAGTATGTTGTCAGGTACTGGGCCATCTACGAAGAGTCTCGTATGCCTCATGCCTTTTTGTGTTCCTCTGTTAGCTTGCGTCGGATTATTTCTTTTCCGGTTTTATGGGATGTACCTAAGGCGGGTTCAGGTCGTATGAATTCACTTGCTGCCCCTTGTTTGGCCAGCAAGTTTTAAGTTCCTTATTGCACTATTAATGCATTTATCTTTCGAAAGTGCATAACTTTTTCATATTAGGAGATTACTTCTTTTTCAGTTGCAGAATAAGGTCAGTTGGCTTGGACAGTTTTGACTCCTTGTTGTTGATTTTTCAAATCGAACGCAATATTTGATTTAAATAAAAATATATTTTTTAAATTGTTTTTTATGCAGCATAGGGTTAAGGGTAAGTGGCATCCATGGTTTGTTAGCAATTATGCATTCTGTTCTTTCCATCTGAATTTGCTTGTGGTGTTGTTACCATAGGGCCTTTGATTTCAAATAGTTAATGATATTAAATCACTCGATTTAGATTGATTTTTATCACCGAAATGAGTGAGCACACGACCAGAAGGTGTTAAGGCACTTTCACTCGACACAAGTGTAGTCCCACAGGCTATATGGTCTGTGGCGCCATCTTTTATAAACCTTATGTCCTCCGTATTAACATCATCTAATTTAGACAGAAAGAATTACGTGATCATGTTGCAATGGAGAGCACCAGAAACATTCTCTGCTTGACTAACTTTATTTTTGCAAAAGTATGGTCTAATTGATCCTCTATCCCAAAATCCACACCACATAGTGACGGGCTGAGAATGCGTTTGATATTCAACAATCACACTTGGTGATAAATAAAACACTTGGGTTTTAATAATTTACACAATTTAATGTCGATGTACTGCGACAATTGTTTCGCCACACAGTGGCTTCATCAGGCAGATGATAAATCATTATATCATTTGCCTGATGAAGCCACTGTGTGGCGAAACAATTGTCGCATTAAATTGTGTAAATTCTCAAAACCCAAGTGTTTTATTTATCACCTATATAATGGAGTTTCACCAAGTAAAAGCCTCATCAATCTCATATTTAATCACACTTGGGTTCTCTGAACCTCAATTGCTATAATTTGAAATATTAACATGGTTATCAAGGTGAAAATATGCTTCATAGCTGAAAATGATTTTGTTCAAAAAATTGACAACTACACATTAATATTCAACAATCTATTTAACAAACTCTCTGTATTGTTAATCAGACTTAAGTTCTTGTATCAACTGTTGAACTTTGTAGGTATGAGGGCGCAAATCTTCAGTGAGTATACGTTGCAGAGGGCTTGTTAAAATTTGCAACTCTTGTCGCCGACGCCGAATTGTGTTCCTGGACTTTCACTGGCAATTTCAGGGGTTGCTTCGATATTGACATTGCCTGAAATTTCATTTACTTTCTTTACATTTTAGTTTTTTCACGATTTTTACTTTACAATAATTATAATTGTAAGAAATTTTTGATCTGCGGTAGTCAGATTTTCGTAATTTTTGAAGTATTATTTACAATGAAGGAATCAGTACAGCTCCATTTTAACTATCCCTAAAATTATAGCTGTCGAATAATTATATTGTTGCAAATTCACATCTTGCGTTTATTTTGAGTCACACAATTGGTGTTCTTGAAGTTAAAGTTTATCTAGGTTATAAAATATCCACCCGTAATCTGTTTAAGATAAAATGTTGGTCAACCTTTGCTTATTTTCACACCATAACAGATATCAATTACCTTCTGTCTTCTTGAAGTGACGAATTGTCCACAATATATTAAGTATGTGCTCAATATATTCGGTATTTCTGTCTGCCTTGTATCTATTAATGCTGTAATTTTGTTGACAGATAGACTATGCTTAAACTCGTCTCATCCTCCTTTACTGGTGGTTTTGGAGTTGTCTTATGAGCTTCCACTTTGCTCAAGGCCGGTGTCCTCATTTCCTGGGTTACGGCATGGACAATTACGGGTCAGGTTTTCCTCTTTCTCACAACATGAATAAAATAGTTTCTGCTTACGATCAAAATTTATCCAAAAATGTCCTTTTGTTCCACATCTCTTGCACACGTTTCCTTTCTGGAACGGATTATATCAAGGGCTGTTTGTGGGTACATTTATTGTATTAAGTGGATTCTGTGATCGAGGCTGGCTGGTTTGGGTTTTCTTAAGAATTTTCTCCGAGAGTCTCTGGAACTAATGATTGGGTCGGCGTGGGTGGTGCGACGAAGGAACTATTAACGAGTCGCACTGTTTCATATCCATTCACCATATCCATTAACTCAGGTAAAGTGTTGAAGTCCCTCCTACGAATATATAATTTGTATTCTGGTTGGAGGTTTTTATTTATTCTTTCGAGCAGTGATGTACTCGGATGCCTTCTCCTCCTCTATCCGAAACTGGAGTCTTGGTGACAGATATGTGCGCCGGAAATCTTTCACGAACTCGTCCCAGGAACTCCAAAAATGTTTATTATTTCTGTATCATAATAGTACCTCCCTTTTTAACAGCTCTGGCAGGACGAATATCAGGCTATCCGTTCCATAACCATAACATGTTACAAGTTCGTCGACTCGTTCTAAAAATGAAATTACATCAGCTGCTCTGTCAAACTTCAGGTTCCATTTACGAATGCGGTCACACATCTGGACTGCAGTCTGGCAATCTTTCTTCCATGTTTTCTTCGGATTCACTTTCTTGTGATAACTGTCTTTCTCATGTTCACAAGAATTTCACGATTCTTGCTCTTAGCTCCTCGACTATTCCTTCTGAATGTGTATCCTCTCAGAGCAAACTTTATTAATTCGTTAAATTTTGTTTCTTATTGGTGTTAATATTGCCTAATAATATCTGAGGACGTTTACATCAATTATGTCATGTATGACATATTTTTCTGATTTCTGCCTCTAGCTTGTTGTTAGAGTAGTATCATTAAATTGCATTCATTAAATGCGATGAATAAACAATTCAATGATTTCCCCTCTCAAAACATATCACTGTTAAAATTGAGGCATATGCACTCTTTATGATAGAAATACTAATAGAGGTATACTTATTCGGTTTTTGATTCAGTGACTCTTGAAAGAAGGTACTTCTAAGGTATCTTAATCTACATATTTTGTTCACTGTGGCTTAGGACATCTGAATTAAGTCTAGAACATTTGTATTGCTTTATGTGTAGTAGTTTAGCATTTGAATCGCCTCTTTGCAATAATTCATATTTACGTTTACATACCTTGTATAAATTCTAATTCTTTCTCTTGTATAATATTAGGTGAGTGTTAGGTTTATGATAAGTTTATTAGTGAATTAGAATAAGAATATGTATTACAAGCTCACCATTAATTATTTTTCCTTTTTTTTTACCAAAATTGTTCTTGTCATCTGCTCGGATGCTTCCATCGGGATTTCCTTTCCTTAAGCATGACAAGCTGAAGCTTAAATTAAGTCAGTCCTTAGTATACTGCTGTAGTAGGACGACTTAAGCCTATGGGGCCCTCATGACTTGGAATTAGGTCATCATGAACTGAACTAATTCGTGTACAAAGGTGATTTGAATATATTCGTGAGGACCGCATCAAAATGCGACGATTGTCAGCTGTTACACTCTTCTAGCTTACCTTCAAGTTTGGTTTAGGTATTAAAATTTAATAGTTAATTTTCTGTTTTGACTAGGCAAAAGCTCTTTTGTCTGATCTAGATGTTGACTAGGTGTTTATGGCCAGCTTTAGGAGGCTTAAGTAAGTATTAGATGCACAGGTTTTGTAATTTAAACACAAACTTTCAAAGAGTATTGTTGCTTTTATTTATCGCTACACTGTGGCTTCTTCAGGCAAAGAATAAAATAATTATAAATGAATAAAAGCAACAATACTCTTTGAAAGTTTGTGTTTAAGCAACAAAACCTAACAGAGCATTTAAAATGAACTTTTAACCACCAATACAAAACGAGTATTAGATTTTTAATTGTGGAGACGTTTATATATCTTGAATATGATGAAGAAGGAGGCTTTGTTTTACCACGTGGTAGAATAAAGTCATCGTGTCTCATATTTCATCATTAGCAAGTATTATTTTTCCCCTTCACAAGACAGAACTTTTCTGTACTGTCATTAGTTAGCCAATCTGGTTAGGTCAATCAGTACATAATCCTCTCTTCATTCGGAGGTCCCTTTAAGATACCAACCTGTTTCCTGAGAGATTCTCTCAGGAGATACAAAAAAGAGCAGAAAAGGATGAGGTCGTAGAATTCAGCTAACAAATTTCCTAGTTTGAATCCCATAAAAAAACGTAAGTAGGGACAATCAATCTTATAAGAGAATTGCCGGTGAATTAATGAACCACGTACACAAATCACGAGCGGAGTTCACTGGTTTCCAATGATCTTCCACTCAGACTCGCATCCATCCACTGTCCAGTTAAAAATGTTGACAGCTTTTGAATTCTTCATTTGTAGTACATTTGAGCAAATATGCTATTTTTGTCCCTTTTTAGGAGTTATAGAGACACCGACAGCGGTATTGAAAGGTGTTGGATCGTGAATTCCTTTTTCTTCTTGTCTCTGCTCCGTTGATTCGTACGTCTTGAAAATGATAAAGAAAGAGACTTTGTTTTACCATTTTCTGGGATATCATTAGTTAGTTATTTCAGTAAGGTTGATTCGGGCACGTAATCCTGAGAATATTCTCCTCTCAATTCGGCAAGAGCTTTATTCAAGACACTAACCGGCTTCCCGATGGTTTTTTCCATGTTCTGATCGTTGAAGGTTACTACATAGAGTTCTATTTATAAATTCTTGGATCTTAAAGGCATTCACTTCGTGGTACATTTCAATATTAAGAATAAAGAAAACACTTTTAATTTTTTATATCACTTTAAACTTTATTTGCAGTTACTACTTTCGACTACACGGTAATCATTATCAAATTAAGTAACTAAATTACGAATTGCAGATGTTTATATACCTACTAGAAAACTTTGAAGAGAGGGGTGTACATTAGACCAATCTGGTCGTTAACTAGGGAAATTCCAGGATTAAATTTCGCCTTATGGATTTTAAGAGCTTCCAGTGGATTTTTTAAATTTATTAGTAATATCCTTATAGGTCAGTTGATTGTACCTACTTACCCTCTTCCTGGGATTCGAACTAAGAAACTTGGTAGCTAAGTTATCCGACTTGATATTGCTCTTTTTTGAATCTCCTGTTTCGACAGAGCTGATCAAGATGCACTTGACAATACATTTGATCGTCCAGCCATTGCTTGGTCGATGTCTGCAGTGCTGTTAGAAAGTGTTAGATTGTGAATTCCTTTTTCTGTTTGCATCTGCTCCGTTAATGCGTACAATCTGAATATGATAAAGGAAGAGACTTTGATTTACCACCTTAATTAAATAAAGTGGCAAAAGAAAGTCCTAGTGCCTCCTTCTTCATCATAAGTAGAGAGCGGATTTCTAGCATTATGCTTATCCATAATATTAATAGCATCGAAAAAATTTCTTAATATCTATACGAATCTTGAAGAATGTGATTACTTAGCGCTAAGTTTTTTTGTGCTTTTTTGCTTATTTTGACTTTTTGTGCTTATTTTGACTTTTTATGCTTATTTTCATGCTTTTTTTAGATTTTGATGCTCATTTGGAGCATTTTCTTAAACATTTAAAAAACATTTAATAAAAATTTCACGCTGATATTAAATTAATGTGCTAATATAGAGAATTTTCGTAAAAATCTGTATTCATCATTTATAGATTATATTTGTATTATATATTTTCTTCGTGTCTTTTGACAACATAATTGTTTAAAATCTTCATAATATGATACAATAATTATAATGAATTTTATTATTAATAAATATTAGTATAAATTACCAATTTACAATGGATTCGTTTATAAATAAGTAGATATAATAGACCGTCTCATTATTCAGATAATACAGACGAACGCTTCATAGGAATCACATCTATGATATTCCGGATGTAAAGTCCTTAAACTAGGTCCGAACAGGGGCCCCAGTAAGTATTAAATGTAAACAAATTTAAGTGATAGCTAATAATCAGGTGTTCTGCAACCGTATCAATTTTCTACTCTCGGCAAAAATACGGATGGGACGACTGGCGCATATTTACCATTTTCGTTAATTTTCATATTCAAACTCGCATTCATAAACTATTGAATTGAAATTCCAAAAACTTTGCTTATTTATCAAAACTTATTATATGCGTGAATGGTATTAACCTGGGGAATCACAGATAAATTATATTATATTATTCACATATATATTTAAGCCATAATGCAAAAGGTGAAAATCACAATATAAGAATTAATTAGAGACTATCCAGAATTAACAAGTGAAAATTATACATTATTTTGTAAGGCATGTTTAAAAATAGTAAGTTTTATTTTAGTTCCCAACTGCATCCTAACTAGTCAAGACTTGTATGTAAAACAAGTTATAACAACACTACATCAAGAACGTTTGAAAAAGTTCAAAGCTGAACTAAAAAAATTCACATTTGTGCAAAATACTTTTACATTCGAATATCCCTTTAAGAAAATTACAAAATAATGCATTTAAATCTTTCTTGGGCAAATATTGTAAAATGCGCATTCCCGAGAAAAAAATATGTAGCTCTTGCGTACTATGAAACCATATAAAAAATTAAAGATATTATTAACAATAATTATATGTGGTTCGGATGAAACCACAGACACTTGTTTAATTTAATGATAGGAGTTTAACATGAAGACATCCGACCAATAGTATTTTGATATATACAAAAGAATTGAAGAAAACTGATAATAACATTATAGCAAAATTCATAAATGATGGACTGACAAGCTTATTTTTGCCGTAGACAATACCAAGTTACAAAATGTTACTAATAATGCATTTTGTGCATTGTACAAGTAGCACATGGATAGAAACGAATTTCTGAAACTATAAGAATGAAATTTCCATTTGTAGATTTAATTAAATATGGAAAAATAGTTCTTATATTCTTCTGTGAGTGCAATTATTCAAGAAGTCATTACCTGATATCTCACTGCCCCATAAACCAGTGCTAACAAAATGGGGAACTTGGCTATATGCTACGATGTACTATGCGAACAATTTTGAAGAATTTAATAAGGTTATATACAACTTTCCCGAAACAACAAGCAAATCAGTTAATGACTGTCAAACAGTTCTTAAGAAACAAGAGCTTTCTTCAAAACAATTTAGTTACATAAAATCGCGTTTAAATTTTGTGAGCAACACAATCAAATTTTTATAAAAGCAGATTCATTTTAGAAAATACCTGGACGCATTGGCCAAGAAATCAAAATAATATCGAAAGAAGTATTCAATGAAAATGTAGGATTTTTAATATTAAATAAATTAAACTTGATTTTGAATGGCAATTTTCAAATGGATCCAGCTATAATTTAAAATAAAGAGAAGCTTTTCCACTTTTAAAAATTTATTGAGCGTCAGAAGTAATAATTTTTACAATTAAACCCCTAGAACAACATTTAATGATCTACTGTTTTCATGAATAGATTTTAGTTATTTTGAAATGTATACAAAATTACAATTTAATTTTTAAATACTTACATGATATTATATATTGCGTAAAGAAAGTATGTTTATTTTAGTTTTAAGCAGAATTTCTATGTAAAATATGTTGATAAACGTGTAACATATTAAGAAAATATAGTTTTCTTTAGTGCTTTTTTCGTGTTTTTATGCTTTTTTCCTGTTTTTATGCTTTTTTAATGCTTTTTTTCTCTAAATGTTGTGCCTTTTTAAGTGCTTTTTTTCACATTTTTTAAGCTTTTTTATCCGCTCTCTATTTATAATTCTACAGTCACTGTTAGTTCTTCGGTTTTAAAAAAATAACTGCACTATTACTGATGTTGTATTTCGGGATTGGAAACCTGTGTTGTAACTTAAATTTTCTAATATATGTAGGGTGGGTGGGTGCCCACTATCTCACCCTCTAATTAATTATATAACACAAACATAAGTTTATCAAAAATCTTTTAAAACCCTCACTAATGCTCACTAATGTTTTATGGATTGCAGGTTAGGATAGAGGCCACCCACCCACCCTACATACATATTTTTACTACAGTTAGTTTTTTGGTTTTCAAGAAATTACTGCATTGTTACTAATGTTAAAATTTGAGATTGAAATCCAGTGTTCTAGTTTAAATTTTTCAGTATATTTAGGGTGGATGGGTGGCCATTATTCCACCCTCCAATTAATTATAACATAAACGTGAGTTTATCAAAAAATACTTTGCACAATCTTTCATAATATATCCATTGAGAATATGCATTTATTATGAATAATTTTACAAAAACCCTCGCTAATGTTTTATGGATTGGAGGTTAGGTTAGAGGCCACCCACCCTCCCTACATATATACATTTTTCTACAGTCTCTGTTAGTTCTTTGGTTTTTAAGAACTTACTGCACTGTTTCTGATGTTAAATTTAGAGATTGGAAGCCTATATTGTAGCCTAAAATTTTCAGTATATGTAGGGTGGGTGGGTGGCCACTATCCCACCATCCAATTAATTATACCACGAACGTGAGTTTATTAAAAAATACTTTGTACAATCCTCTTTTTTCATAATAAATCTACGAATGATTTTACTGAAATCCTCGCTAATGTTTTATGGATTGAAGATTAGGATAGGTGTCATCCACCCACCCTACATATATAATTTTCTACAGTCACTGGTTTTTAAAAATTTATTGCACTGTTACTGATGTTAAATTTAGAGATTGGAAAGCTGTGTTGCAACTTAAATTTTCTGGTATATGTAGGGTGGGTGGGTGGCCAGTATCCCCCGATTATTTTATTAGTTTGGGAACAAGGACATTGATGGTTACTGGCGCCCTTAATAAAAATTTCTTTACCAATATACCTATGCCCAAACTCTCCGACAATACGCTAGCTTAATTCGCCATTTATGCCAACTTCTTGTGAACCATTTGTTACTGAAGTTTTAAGTATTAATAAGTAGTGGCATGATGATGATGAACTCCACAATGAATCTGCCTGATGAAGCCACCATGTGGTGAAACATGTTGCAGTGTTCAACAATAAATGTGAAACCTTCCCAACTGTGTTTTTTTATTTCAATGAACTTTGTTAGCACGAGAACGCAGATCTTCAGGGAGCATACGTTGCAGAGAGCTTCTTGAAATTTGTAATTTCACTAACATTGCCAGGCGTTGCTTCGATATTGACATTGACTGAATTTTTTAATTACTTTCTCTTTATGTTTGTTTTAATCACTGTTCCTACAATATTTTGTAAGAAATTTTTGAACTATTGGAGCCAGACTTTCGTAATTATTAAAATGCTCCATTTATAGCTGCAGTTGAGACGCTAAGCTCCAGCTCTCATACCATCTTGTTGGTGGTCTTTCCGGGGGTCTTTTTGATCTAGGTAACCCCGTTCTTGCAATTTTTGGCAGTCTGGTTTTATCCATTATGTCCAAATTGTTTCTCCACTCCCGCCTTTTTTTTCGACCCCATCTTACTACGTCTTGAATGTCATTCTTCGCACTGACGTCTTCGCTTCTTATGTGGTCCCGGAGACTACATCTTACCATGCATCCTTCTCTCCGTTATTCTCATGAGTCGTTTCGATTTGTCGTTTTCTGCCCTGGTTTCGTTCGCATATGTCATTATGGGCCTGTCACAGGTTGCTTATATTACTGTTTTTTGTTGTTTGGGCTTTCAAATCTTCTTTTAGGTTCCTGTTGCTTGTTATGTTGGCTCCTAGGTATTTGAATTTCATGATCTGTTCGACGCTTTTATTATATATGCCGAGCTCTAGAAGGATTTCCTGATCTTTGTTGCTCAGAGATGTTACCTTTCAGCTTCCGATTCAGATTTTGAAGTTGAAATTTATCTAGGTTATTAAATATCTATATGTAAAAAACACTGTTTATAGTTCTTCTTTGACTAGCCAAGATGTAGAGGTTGACCTCTGGTGCCTTGGTTGGCCTTAGGAAGTAATAGACTTAAGTAAGTATTAGATGTTTAATTGTGGAGGCGTCTACTTTATGGTACATCTTGAATATGATGAAGGAAGAGACTTTATTTATATAAAGTGTTAAAATAAAGTCATAGTGTCTCCATTTTTATCATTAATAAGTATTAATTTTCCTCTTTACAA
This sequence comes from Ontholestes murinus, assembly GCA_963969525.1. Classification (NCBI taxonomy): domain Eukaryota; kingdom Metazoa; phylum Arthropoda; class Insecta; order Coleoptera; family Staphylinidae; genus Ontholestes; species Ontholestes murinus. The sequence goes on along the minus strand of OZ018395.1, from coordinate 14,253,908 downwards.
GGCAGATATTGTTTTTGTAATGTTATTAGTTAGCCAGTGTAGTTAGATCGAACACAGCACATAATCTTGAAAATCTCTCTTCATTCGAAGGCGAGAGCTTTATTTGAGATAGCAAACTGCTTCCGAAGAGTTTCTCCATGTTCTGATCGTTGATGGTTACTACATAGAGTTTTATTTATTGGAAATCTCCTTATAAGGATTGTTTCTACTTATACTTTTCTTGCGATTCAAACTAGGAAATTTGGTCCTTTTCTGCTCTATTTTGTACTTCCTGTTTTAGCAGAAGTGGTCATGTAGTATTTGCTAATACATTTGATCGCCCAGCCCTTGCTTGGTAGCTGTCTGCAGGGCTGTTGAAAAGTGTTGGATCGTAAATTCCTTTTTCTACATGTCTCTACTCCGCTGATCCATACATCGTGAATATGATAAAGGAAGAGACTTTGTTTTACCACTTTCTGGGTTATCATTAGTTAGCTAGTACAGTAAAGTTGATCAAGGCACGTTATCCTGAGAATCTCCTCTCCTTAATTCGAACTTGAGTGCTTCATTCAAGATACTAAGCTGCTTCACCTTCTGATCGCTGAAGATTACTATATAGAGTTTTGAGTTTGAAAATGAGTGTCAAGAAGTACTTTCAGACTAAACTATCTTTTATTTCTGGCAATAATCTAATCTGTCCTTTCTGTTTAGACTTGTGGTCGTAGTTGTTTAGACTAATTGTTCGCAAATTTTTTTCAGCATTCCTTCTATTGTTTAACTAATGTGGCGAGCGACGATGCTGGCTCCCAAGAAAATATATATGAAAATAAAGTATGTACACAGCACTTATACAAAAAGTTGGATATCTTAGCAATATCGTATTGAAACTAGAAGAAACTATCAAATTAAACATTTGACTGCCTGTCAATCCAGTGGAAATAATATAAAATGGTATATGTTTGTGTTGCAATTTATAAACAATCGGACAAAAATAATACAAAAGTGTTTTATTCAGAAACACAATAAAGACAATCGTGCAGAAACTATTTTGCGAAAATCACGGGTGATTTTATCATTGATATTAATTAAATACTCCTGAATCATTAGAATTTAAAAATCTAATTGAAAAAAGCAAATATTACTATAAACATTCCTATGAGAATTGCCAATAATTAAGCATAATTTTTTCCTGATTTTCTAAAAATGGGTATGATTAGGCCAATATATATAAAAAAGAGTGCCCCAATGAATGTATCAATTATAGACCGATCACTTTGCTAAGCGTGTTCTAAAAAAATTTGGAATGAGTAGTTACTATAAGGCTTCTTGGATTCTCAAAAAATATAAATTATTTGATGTTTAATTGTGGAGGCATTTACTTTATAGTATATCTTGAATGTATGCCACTTTATTATTTAAAATTATTAATTGCGTGTTCTTCGATAAATTATTGGATATATCTCAGCATGGTTTCTTAAAAGGGCAAATGCAAATGCAAAATGATTATCTAAACAGTATTATGCTTTGGAGAGAGGGAAAATTCCAATGGGAATATATTTCTGGTTCTCTTCAAGGCATTTGATAGCATAAACTATACCATTTTATTAGAAAAACTTAACCTTTACGGAATAAAAGGAATTAGCAAGAATTTAAAAAAATCATTCTTAGCCAATAGACCAAACAAGGTGAAACTCAATGATAAAGAGTCTGATATTCTTTTTAACAAATATAGGTGTACCTCAAGGAAGCATTCTCGGTCCTCTTCTTTTTGTAATATAAGTCAATGACTTACCCAAAACCATAAAAAGAAGAGTGGGTGAAATCAAAATATACGCAGATTATACAAACCTTTTTATATAAAATACAACACGAGATAATTTAATTCAGAGCTCTATTGATATATTTAATGCAGCGCAACATTGTTTCACAAGTAATTATTTAAAATTGAATCAAGATAAAACAAAAGTGATTATTTTTCAATTCAAATTAAAACAAATAGATAAAAATTTCACTTTAAATAGTATAGGTGTAAACATACAATTAAGCGCAAAAGTCCTTTTTATTCTGGACTAACACATAATATTTTTTTTTCTTTCGTAATTTACAATCCTTACGAAAAATTCCTACCAATTGCGCCAATTCACTTATAAAGATAGAAAGTGGAAAGTACTTAAGTAGACATTTTTTATCCTTTATTTACAACTGTAATAAGGCTCTTCAGACTACTAGTATACTCTCAGGTTTTGTTTCGGTGTGAAAAACAACACTGTTTAATAATTAGTTACCTGGTTTGACCAGCATTAAGCTTTTCTGATCTATTTCTAGAAGTTGACCGGACATCCATAAGCTTCAAGAGGTGAACTTGGGTAACTATTAGTTTTGCTCTTCATTAAGGTGGAGTTCTAGTTAGTCTAGTAAGGGTTAATCAGCGTACGTAATCTATAATCCATATAGTATAATCTCATCAGGTAATAAAGGAAACGTTGTGTTTAGTCTAGCCACCTCAGGAAGTATGTGGCTCTTTATACAAGAACGATCTTTTAATCACAGAGTGGGAATCAGCCCAAAATATGTGGTGCAAACACATGATATATTACATTACGTAAGTAATATTATGTGTTAAGAAATATAAGATGCTAAGCGTTTCTTATAGTCTTCATTTGATATGTTAAGACAATTATATCCTGCGGTGTGATATTCTTAAGCCTGTAAAATGATTTTATTCAATATAATAATCATATTATTGTATAAATTGTTTGTATTTTGCAAACGTCTGTTTAGGAATTGAATAAAGTAAAAACATAAATATCATATTTATCTTACATGAAATTAATATAGTACACTTATAGTCTATCGCAATTAAAGACGTGGTAATGCTGCGTGGCCTTGAACTATCTCAAGAAACTATAAATCTGCTGTACAATGTACATCCGACCGAGGGCGACGTTATTGTTGCCCGTCCGTGACCTACCTCAAGAAACCATGTTTTAATGTAGCGCACAAGAAAACGCCCACCAAGGGTGCCATTGTCAAGTTCGGCCCGTTCCTCCGCATAATCATTAAGTTGATTAAGTGTAGGGCGGCTGGAGATAGTCCCTATAATAAAATGGGAACGTATAATAATGGCGCACAGGACCTAAACACCGTAAATTACTTTATCTTACATTTTATCCGCATTACGAAAATCTTTATCTAACAACATAATCCGTTGTACGATTTTTCGTAATACAAAATAATTTAATTATATTATTACGTTAGTATAATATTGACCTATTACAAAAAAATGGAGAAAAATATCGTAGTTTTGACCTATCGTAAGAATAGTCTGCACTTAGTTGTCCATAATATTACATATTTTTATGAAAATAGATATTTTAAGGTTGAGGAATCACAGGTCGATAGCCAATGGAAAAAAAGAAGAGAAGAGAAAAAATAATTGTTGCCGTATTATTAAATGTAACATTATTTTCAATAAAGATGTTTATCTCTCTATTTTAAATTCACTACAACATAGTTTGTTAATAATTTCAATTCAGTTTGATTTAAATGTAATAAAAAATATATTTGTTTAAATTGAATTGAATATTTGAGCTATAGTATAAATATTTATTAAAGAACGAATTTTATCACATAAATATATCAACAAATAATAAAATAAATTATAGTATTTTAAAGAATGCCTAAATAATTTTTAATTGCAAATTTTAAAAAAATGTGACTTAAATTTGTGATTAACGATGTATAAGCAAGTAGAAGCCTCTATTAACAGTTGTCAATTATCTTACAAGGGTTAGAAATGTAATGTAGCTATTTTGGTCATTTTAAATGCATCTATAAACCGTAAAAATTATCCAACACTATTGAATTTTAAATTTCCCGCCATCACGTATCCCACTCTTAACATTATTGATCGTCCACCCTGAACATCCACCGCAGTTTCAAGTTTTCCCTCGCGGTCGCTTCGACCCTCCGCAGAGAGGTGGCGCTAGTCTGAGCGTTTCGCGTAAAATCCATTCGACTCCATTAACCACCCCCTTGTATCGCTTAATCGAACAATTACCTTCACTAATTAAGGCATCACCTACATAATACGCGTTTTCCCGAATAATCCAAGGGCGGAAGGTCGGTAGTTAGCGGTGGAAATACACCACGCACATTGATTAGTCAAGCGGGGAATTATTCACTAAAGGAGGGGCTGTTTTGATTTTCACATTAGTTAATGGAGAGCGTATTGTTTATATACCAATATAAATACATAATGCATAGGTCTAATTTCTACACATAATTCATAAAAATTGAGGGAAAAGGAAATGTCCAGGATCTCCATTAGAGTAATTGCAATATCGTCTCATGAATTAAAAGTCATTTGAAATGATGGAAAATATAAACTCTAGGGCACAAGAAAACAAAAAAAAGGAAACATAGCTAAAGATGTACTTTAACCTTACAAATGATTTGATGATTGGGAATGATGCTCTGAAATGGAAACAAATCTTATGTGATGGGATACGTTTTACGACGCTTTATATATAGTGTAAAATCTTGAAATATGCTTCAAAATAATTAAACGATGTAGCCCATATAACAAATAATTACAATAATTGTTAATACATATTTTAAATATAATTAAATAAAACAGAAGAAAACAGTAACGATATTTATGTAATGCTGAAGAATATCTATATATTTTCTGAAGTAACAGATGAAAAATAGGATGTGACATACAACAGAGAGATAACAGATAAAAGGTACCAGATGGCAGATGACAGATGATAGATGACATATCACAAATACATATGATAAATGACTTATGACAAATGGCATATGACAAATGACATATGACAAATGACATATGACAAATGACATATGACAAATGCCATATGACAAATGACATATTCAGATCTTAGATAACAATGTCAGATTATAAAAGGCAATGACATATGATAGATGATACATGATAGATGACAAATGACAGATTACAGACGATGAAGTTATTGCTGAACATCGTTACTAACTTTATTAAACGTTTTTGTTCATAATAATTATGATAGTATAATTGGTAATTTAGAAAAGTGTGAAGTTTGGAATGAATTTGGTTATTGGGGTTGAAATTAGCAAAATGTAACCAGCAAATTTTGGCTTTAATAGAAAATTAGCTGTAATTTCTGTAAATTCATTCTAATTGAAATTAAAATTTTCAAGATATCAATATAAAGTTCCTAAATTTCTTCTGCTTTATATTACCTTGATCTACAAAATATTGGTGACGATTCAAATTAAAATCGATTTCGATCAATTCTATATAATTTAGAGTTAACTGTGTGATATTTGTTAGCACTAACTTCCATTCATTTTTTACGGCCGAAATTTCCTTTTGACAAATTAAGTCTCATGTCGCCTAGCATTTTTAGCATATGATTAAATCAAATAGCATATGACAGATTACAGATGATAGATAATATATGACATATGACAGTCTATATAAATAATAACCGTAGTCATTGTTAAACAATATTAACTATGTACGCAATTCCAAAATTTAAAGTTTAAAACAATAAAACCTAATTCTAGATCACTCAAAACAGATGACAGATGGTAGATGAAAGATGGTGAATGCAAGAGGGCAGATGAATTCAAATGACAGAAGTCATGTGATACAAGATGGATAATATATGACAAATGACTGATACTAGATGATAGATTGCAGGTAACTGATGTCAAATGGCAGATGTCATATCACTTACTGATAATAGATGATATATAATAGATGTAAGATTCCAGATGAGTAATAGTAGATGACAAATAGAAGACAGAAGAAAGAAGACAGAGAAAAGAAGAGAGAAGACAGAAGACACAACTAAGAAGTGAAAAGACATAAGACCTAATGCAGAAGACAGAATACAAAAGACATAAGACAGAAGACGGGTGAGAGATAAGATAGATAATAGATAAACACAACTAAACATTTAAAATCTAAGAACACATGAATAGTAAATTATGTAATAGTTGACACATGGTATATACAAGATGATTTATGACAGATTACAGATGACAGATGATAAACTATAGATGACAGATTTCAGATGACAGATGACAGATGACAAACGACAGAAAACAAATAACAGATGACATATGCAAGGCGGTAAATTTATGCAATTGACAGATGTCATATGACTAATAATACATGGCAGATAATGTATGACAAATACCTGAGACCAGATGTATAATGGCAGATGACAAATAGAAGAAACTATAATAGACATACATAACAAAATATTGACAGACCAATAAAAGATGGCAGATGTGTGTTTGTTTAATGACAAACAACAAAAGATACATAACAAATAACAGATGAGAGATGACAGATCATAGATGGCAGATTGTAGATGCTAGATGGTATATAAAAGATGAGAGACAACAGAAGGCAAATAACAAATGACAGATGAAAAATAACAGATTACAGATGAGAGACGATAAATGACAGATGATAGATGACAGATGATAGATGATAGATGACAGATGATAAATGATAGATGACAGATGAGAGATGACAGATGATAGATGATAGATGATAGATGACAGATGATAGATGACAGATGATAGATGACAGATGACACATAACAAATGCCAAGTAACAGATGATTGATGACAGATCACAGATGATAGATGGTAGATAACAGAAGTCAGATAACAAATGACAGATGAATGATAACAGATAAAAGATATAGAAATTTGTTTTTGAGTTACGTGAAGATATGATTAAAACTTGATTAAATCACTAACACTTTCTCTAAAAAAAATTAAAAATTAATTGTGAAAAAAGTGTTAGTGTTTTAATCCAGATAAGAGAAGACAGAGGATAAATGACAGATGGTAGATGACATATGACAGATTGTAAATAATAAAAAATAGATAGAACAGGTGAGAGCAGACAGATGACAGATGACAAATCACATATGACAGATAACAAATGACAGATGGCAGATGACTTATAGAAAATAACAAATAATAGATGGAAGATGAATGCAAATGACAGATATCATATGACTAATAATACATGGCAGATAATATATGACAAATGACTGATACCAGATAAAAGCTGGCAGATATGATATGGTGTCAAATTACAGACGTTATATTGCTAATAATGGGAGATAGATGATATATGATTGATGTTACATGACAAATAGAAGAAACTATAATAGATATACATTATAGAACATTTTAAGTCTGATTGCAGATGGCAGATTTATGATGTCAAATGACAGATGACAGATTATAAATGACAGATGATAGATGATAGATGGAAAATGATAGATGACACATGATAGCTGACAGATGATAGATAGCAGATGACAGATAAATGGCAGCTGAATGCAAAGACAGATGTCATATGTGTAATAATACAAGCTGACACGGATGACATATTACAGACGACAAATAAAGGATTTATGCAAACAATAGAAGTTATACGATTAATAATTCAAGGCAGATAATATAACATAACAAATAACATATGACAGATCATAAATGACAAATTGAAGATGATAGATGGTAGATAACAGATGAGAGATCACATAAGACAGTTTAACAAATGACAGATGAAAGATAACATATACAGTAGATAGACGATGAATGACAGATGATAGTTGACAGATGACAAGTAATAAATGCTAGATGGCAGATGACATATAAGGAATAACAAATAACAGATGATTGATATGATTAAAACTCGACTAAATCTAAATCTAAATTAAAGAATGTGTTAAGTGTTTTAATCAAGATAAAATATGATAGATGATAAATGACAACTGATAGATGACAGATGATAGATTACAGATTGTAGATAATAGAGAATATATTAAACAGATGAGAGAAGGCAGATGGCAGATAGCAGATAACAGATGACAGATGATAGCTGACAGATGGCAGATGACTTATAACAGATGACAAATATTAGATGGCAGATGTATGCAAATGACAGATGTCATATGACTAATAATACATGGCAGATAATATATGACAAATGACTGATACCAGATAAAAGATGGCAGATATGATATGATGTCAAATTACAGATGCCATATCGCTAATAATGGAAAATAGATGATATATGATTGATGGTAGATGACAATTAGAAGAAACTATAATAGATATACATTATAAAACATTTTAAATCTAAGATCAAATTATTAATAATAAATTGTAATTGTTGACATATGATGTATATAATATGACAGATGGAAAATTGCAGATGTATGATGTCAAATGACAGATGACAGATGATAGATGATAGATGGAAAATAATATATGACACATGACAGATGACAGATGATTAATTGCAGATAACAAACGGCAGATGTATGCAAAGACAGATGTCATATGTGTAATAATAAAAGGCAGATAACATAACTCACCCATGAGTGTAAAATATTCTTCTTGGAAATAAACAAATATAAATACAAAATATTTTAAAGCCGAGATCACAGATGACAAATGATAGATAATAGATGACAGATGATAGATCATAGATGCCAGATAAAAAATAACAGATGATAGATGACAGATCACAGTTGACAGATTGTAGATGATAGATGAAAGATAACAAATGAGATATGGCAGAAGACAGATGAAGAATAACAGATAACAGATGACAGATAGATGGCAGATGAAAGATGACAGCTGACACTGATGACATATTAAAGACGACAAATAAAGGATACAGATTTATGCAAACAATAGAAGTTATACGATTAATAATTCAAGGCAGATACTATAACATAACAAATAACAGATAACAGATGACATATCACAAATGACAAATTGTAGATGATAGATGGTAGATAACAGATGAGAGATGACATAAGACAGAATAACAAATGATAAATAACAGATGATAGACGATAAATGACAGATGATAGTTGACAGATGACAGGTAATAGATGCTAGATGGCAGATGACACATAACGAATAACAAATAACAGATGATTGATGACAGATCACAGATGACAGATTGTAGATGATAGATGGTAGATAACAGATGAGAGTTGACAGTAGACAGATAACAAATAATAGATGAACGATAACAGATAAAAAAATAGAAATGTGTTTTTGAGTTACGTGAAGATATTATTAAAACTTTATTAAATCACTAACACTTAAAAAAAATTAAATGTGAAGAAAGTGTTTGTGTTTTAATAAAGATAAAAGATCACAGACGATAAATGACAGATGATAGATGACAGACTGTAGATACTAGAAAATAGATAGAACAAATGAGAGAAGACAGATGACAAATCACAGATGACATATAGCAGATAGCAGATGACAGATGGCAGATGACAGATGATAGCTGACAAATGGCAGATGACTTATAACAGATGTATGCAAACGACAGATGTCATATGACTAACAATACATGGCAGATAATATATGACAAATGGCTGATACCAGATGATAGATGTCAGACAATTGATATCAAATGGCAGATGCCATCTTAGTGATAATAGAAGATAGATGATACATACTTGTTGGCAGATACCAGATGAATATTGGTAGATGAAACATAGAAGAAACGATAATAGATAAACATAAACAAACATTTAAAATCTAAGATCACATTAATAGTAAAACTTTGTAATTGTTAATAGATGGCATATATAATATGAGAAATAGAAGATGGAAGATGTATGATGTCAAATGACAAATGACACAAAACAACTGACAGATGAAAGATGACAGATAACAGATGATAGATAATTGAAGTCAAATGACGTCATATCACTGATAATAGAAGGTAAATGATACATTCTTGTTGGAAGATACCAGATGAGTAATGTTAGATGACAAATAGAAGAAACTATAATAACAAAACATTTTAAATCTAAGATCGCATTTATAGTAATAAATTGTTATTGTTGACAGATGACATATATAATATGAGAAATAGAAGATGTCAGATATGTGATATCAAATGAGAAACGAAAGATGACACATAACAAATGCCAGATGAAAGATGGCAGATAAAAGATGATAGATGAAAAATGACAGATAGCAGATGTCAGACAACAAATGACAGATGGCAAATGAAAAATGACAAATCACAGATTACAGATAATTGTCAGAATGGCAGATGTCGTGTCACTGATAATAAAAGGTAGATGATATATAATAGATGAAAGATACCAGATCAGTGATGGTAGGTGACAAATAGAAGAAACTATAATTAATAAACATAACAAAATATTTTAAATCTAAGATCCCATTAATAGTAATAAATTGTAATATATGTCTGATGGCATATGTAAGATGGCAGATGTACGATGTTAAAATACAGATGATAGATGACAAATGGAAAATGATAAATGACACATGACAGATACTAAACGGTAGATGTATGCAAAGAAAGATGTCATATGAGCAGTAGTACAAGTCAGATAACATAACAACACATTTTAAAGCCAAGATCACCTCGATAGTAATAAATTGTAATAGATGACAGATGGCATATTTAATATGACAGAGAGAAGATGAAAAATGGCAGATGGCAGATGACAGATAATAGATGGAAAGTGATAAATGACACATGACAGATGATAGATGGCAGACGGCAGATGATTGATGTCAGATGGTAAATGGTAATAGTATATAGTAATACGTTGTTATTGCTGATAGATGGCATATATAATATAAGAAATAGAAGATGTATGATGTCAAATGACAAATGACACATAACAACTGACAGATGACAAATGACAGATGAAAGATGACAAATAACAGATCGCAGATGGTAAATGATAGTAGCAGATGACAGATGATAAATGACAAATGGCGGACAACACATGATAGATGACAGATGGTCACATGACAAATGACAAATGACAGATGACAGATAATTGAAGTCAAGTGGCAGATGTCATATCACTGATAATAGAAGGTAGATGATATATAATAGATGGAAGATACCAGATGAGTAATGGTAGATGACAAATGACAAATAGCAGATAACAGATGACAGATAATTTAAGTCAAATGGCAGATATCGTATCACTGATAATAGATCACAAATACAAGAAACTATAATTGATAAACATAACAAAACATTTTAAATCTAAAATGATGAATACATTGTAATAGATGTCAGATGGCAGATAGAAGATGGAAGATGTATGATGACAAATGGAAAATGATAAATGACACATGACAGATACAAAACGGTAGATGTATGTAAAGACAGATGTCATATAAGCAATAATATTTTAAAGCTAAGATGACAGATGGCATATTTAATATGACAGATAGAAGATGCCAAATGACCGATGACAAATGGCAGATGGCCGATAAAAGATAACAGATGACAGACGATAGATGGAAAGTGATAAATGACACATGATAGTTGACAGATGGCAGACGGCAGATGATTGATGACAGATGGAAAATGACAGATGGTAAACGATAGTATTATACATGACAGATGATATATGGCAGAAAACATATAACAGATGACAGATACAAAACTACAGATGTTATATGACTAATTATACAAGACAGATAACATAACAAAACTTTTTAAATCTAGAATCATATTAATAGTAATAAATTGTAATAGATGATATATAGTATATATAATATGACAGATGAAAGATGGCAGATGTATAATATCAAGTGACATATGATGGAAGATGGCAGATTGAAAATGATATATGACATATGTTAGATGATAGATGATAGATAACAGATGGCAGATGACGTATGTCATATCACTAATAATAAAATGTAGATGATATATATATATTTTTGGTAATTACCATATGAGTAATAGTAGATGTCAAATAGAAGAAACCATAATAGATGAACATAGCAAAATATTTTAAATCTAAAACAACATTTATAGTAATATTATGTAAGAGTTGAGACATGTTATAAGCAAGATGACAGATTTCAGGTGACAGATGACAGGAGTAAGAAGGCAAGGATGCATGCAAATGAAAGATGTCATATGACTAATAATACAAGGCAAATAAAATATGACAAATAACTGATACCAGACGATAAATGACAGATAATTAATGTAAAATAGGCAGATTTCATATCACTGATAGTAGAAGGTAGATAATATATAATAGATGGAAGATACCAGATGAGTAATGGTAGATGACAAATAGAAGAAACTATAATAGATAAACATAAGAAAACATTTTTCTAAGATCACATTAATAGCAATAAATTGTAATAATTGATAGATAGAATATATAAGATGGCAGATGGAAAAATGCAGATGTATGATGTTAAATGGCAGTTGACAGATGACAGATGACAGATAACCAATGACAGATAGCAGAAGACAGATGGCAGATGGTAAGAGGCAGATAATAGATTACAGATGATAGATCACATATTATAGATTATATATTACAAATGACCGAAGACAGAAGACAGACGACAGATGACAGATGATAGATGGCAGAAAACAGATGGTATGACAGATTACAGACTGCAGATGCAAATAATAGATCGTACATAAAAAGTATTTTTGTATAAACATCCTGGAAACATTTTAATACAATTTAGGTTTAACTTGTTACTTTATGTATATGATTTGACAGGGTACAGATACTAGACGGTAGATAATAAATAATAGATGAAAGATTACATACGACTTATGTCAAAATATAGATGTTACATATTATATTTGATTTATTAATTGTTTTATGTCACTTCTCAACAGGTGACAGATGACAGATGACAGATGATAGATGACACATGACAGATGACAGATGACAGATGACAGATGACAGATGACAGATGACAGATGACAGATGACAGATGACAGATGACAGATGACAGATGGCAGATGACAGATGACAGATGACAGATGACAGATTACAGATTACAGATGACAGATGACTAGACGGTAGATAATAAATAATAGATGAAAGATTACATACGACTTATGTCAAAATATAGATGTTACATATTATATTTGATTTATTTATTGTTATATGTCACTTCTCAACAGGTGACAGATGACAGATGACAGATGATAGATGACACATGACAGATGACAGATGACAGATGACAGATGACAGATGACAGATGACAGATGACAGATGACAGATGACAGATGACAGATGACAGATGACAGATGACAGATGACAGATGACAGATGACAGATGACAGATGACAGATGACAGATGACAGATGACAGATGACAGATGACAGATGACAGATGACAGATGACAGATGACAGATGACAGATGACAGATGACAGATGACAGATGACAGATGACAGATGACAGATGACAGATGACAGATGACAGATGACAGATGACAGATGACAGATGACAGATGACAGATGACAGATGACAGATGACAGATGACAGATGACAGATGACAGATGACAGATGACAGATGACAGATGACAGATGACAGATGACAGATGACAGATGACAGATGACAGATGACAGATGACAGATGACAGATGACAGATGACAGATGACAGATGACAGATGACAGATGACAGATGACAGATGACAGATGACAGATGACAGATGACAGATGACAGATGACAGATGACAGATGACAGATGACAGATGACAGATGACAGATGACAGATGACAGATTACAGATTACAGATGACAGATTACAGATTACAGATTACAGATTACAGATGACAGATGACAGATGACAGATGACAGATGACAGATGATAGATGACATATGACAGATGACAGAAATTATTGCTAAACATCGTTAGATAGAGATGACAATAGAAATAAAAAGAGCAAGAGAGAAAAAGTGAAAGAGTTTAGAATTTATATTTATGTCGACTTAGAAATTCTACATGAAAAACATTAGAAATTGATTAGTTTTACTGTTTTTGCATTGAATCAATTTAGTTTCAGAATTACGAAAACTGACAGGCTAGAGTGAGATGGCATGAAATGATGATATATTGATTGTGATACGGTGAAGAGTTTTAGAAAACTTCTGTTATTTACACAAGGTAGTTATTTTTTGCTTTAGACTACTACTCATCAAAAAGTGTCTGGTTACATGATCTAAATTGTAGTCCAGTATTTTGAAAGAGCTTTAAAAGAATATTTGGGTTATATTGATGAAACCATTGTGGGTTATTGCAAACATAATGAGATTTTTACTTATAAATTATACAAATGTACTAATTAATAATAATATAATTGGATTTTACAAAAATGCACAAAATGTTATTTATAGTAATTATTATCGTTAATATTACGACAGTTAACAAAATTTACGTGATTACCTTTTGTTTTAAATTAGGTCACGGCTTATCTGTCCTATCTGCAATTGCATGTGGGGATATTTTTCTAGGATGAAACGCTTATTTTATTTCCAACGATATTTGCATTTTCCTGTGAGGTAAATGATGAAATATTGAAACAGCCATAATAGATACTTAAAACATTTTTCGCTCGCTAAGCAGTTATCAAAATTTTACAATCCAAAAGGATTCCGTTATTTTTTGCACACACCAGAATAAAGGCCCTTTTATCGATCAGAACTAATCCCGCGGGAGGTAGACGCCAAAAAAATCAAATACATTCTCTTCCCCCTATTCCAGGAAAATCGCGGTTCCCTCGAAACAGAAACACTAAGGGAAAATGCGAGCTTCACGTGAAGGGAAAAGGGAGATTTCGGCTGAAAGTAATTAATAGAATCAATAATTGATGAATAGTTAATCAACAATTAACACGAATTTTGGAGAAACGGAAAGTGTGCCGGCCCGTCCAAAGTTCAAGGCCTCGAAGGTCGTTCCGTGAATCGATGTCCTTTAATTTCTCGGCGGCACACGTTTCGCCCCATTCTGGAGCTGGAGATCGATCCCGGGTAGGCCCTTTTAAAGCGGTGCTGCCCTCCTCTCGCATAACTCTTGCCCTGATAAGCCTCTTCGCCTCTTCTTTGCGCTCCTTGTTTATTATTTGCCCAATTTATTCCCCACCCTAGATAAACCTGAAGATTGTATCGAGAGCGTACGTGCGTGCGCCAACGTAGGATTCGGGGGGGGGCTGGGCGGCGGGGGTTTTCGGGCTGCCGGCGTTGAAAAGGGCCGCTGGAAATGTCTCATCAATATGGCATCAGGCCAAACGTTGTTTGATAAGATTACACACGATGCTCGGATAGATTGTGCTGCGCGTGGATCCTACAAGGACGTGCTGAATTTTTAGATATTCGAAAGGAGGATATTTTGTTATGGTTATGCAACTTATCTCATTAGGTACTGACAAATCAGTGAAGATTTATAAAAGTTTTAGCTACTTTATATTAATTAAATTACCACCTAGTATAGTTGCAACAATCATTATGATGAAAGAGAAGGCCAGCTAAAAAATACTCCTAATAACGAGTGAATCATGTTTACTTGTAATTATTTCATTAATATTTTGTTTAAATTTTGTAACACCTTCAAACAGTAGCCTTTTGGGAGTTTATTATTAAAGATATTTGAAATCTTAGGTCTTTCTAGATGTTATATGGGTGGCACCAGCGACCTTTTCAGATCTATTGTGGTCTTCCTATCTTCTCTACAATGGTTTACTATTTCAGTTCCGCATTAAAAATCATTTGCCTTTAAATTTTTATATCTCTCTCATAGAATTGTGTATAGACATTTTTGGACACTAAAGAAATTCATAAATTCCATTTACATCTTTCGAGCTTCCGGTTAATATTTAGCTAAATATGCTCGAAACTAATAAAAAATCAACCCCCGCAAATATTCGAACATCAAAGATCGGAACGGAATATAAAGGGCGTCCATAATCGGGTGCAATAAACGTTGGCCGTCGAAAGCCCGCATGAAACTTTACCAATATATAAACCCCATCCCCTTTAAAGAGTCCGCAGTTCAGATATTGAAAGCAAATCCTCTTATCTGTTATCTCTTCAGCGGATGCATGCATTCCCTCATCCACCCTTCCGAACATATACACATACACATACACATTCTTGGCATCCTGCCATTTTATTACCACCAACAAACACGCATCGATTCCCGAAAAATTATTATGGCGACAATTACGTTTCCGGGCGGCCCGGAATCCATAATTTCCATTAGAGTCTCCAAACCGTGTAATTAAATGACGCGTCGTTTCCGGATTTAAAAGTTAAATTAGTTCTCGGCCGATGGCGGCGAAATAAAAAAAAATTGTACAATAACAACGGGATAACAATGAAATTAAAAGAAAAGGGAATAAAATGTAGATTTTCGGGTGGCGGAGAGGGGGTGTAGGCCAGTGGGGGAAATCGATAAGAGATGGGAGCTATGTTATTTTCATAAATCCCGACTTCATTTCAATTTCGCGAAGGCAATCTCCGTCTGAAAGTTCCTAATTCGCGGATTTATCGCAGTCACACCGAGCGGCGTTCAGGTGTTTTCATAATATTTTGGAATAATTGGGGTATTTAGATTTAATCCTCTCAGAGATTAAATCGGTAAAGTACTCTTTCGAGGGTTGTTTAAATGTTAATGCAAAAAAAAATGTAACGGTTGAACGTTACGAGGCTGCCTAGAAAAATACGAGATGAGCTTATTGAAAAATTGATTCCTAAAATAATAATAATAATAACAATTTAAGAAAATGTTCAAAAACAAATTTACGCCCCTAAACGAAGATTTATAATTATAGGTAAAAATCTAAAAAAAAAAGTCTATTGAAAATCCAGGCTGTGAATATTTTAGCCAAAAGCGTCCCAGAGAAAAAACAATAGAATAATTTATTCAAAATTGAAAGAAAAAATACTGAATGATCTAAGAGTACATGTAGAAACTATTTATTTTAACCTAACTATTGTGTGATAATATTTTTCTGTGATATTTTCTAGCCAGAACTTTTTTGTATGTTTATATTATTTGAGTAATTGTCTTTAAAAAAATCCTTGAACTTAATTCCATTAATTAAATCGTGCATAAAATTCATTAGTGGACTTGCAACGAACTGAAAACAAATTTACAGTTACTACTGTTAATAATAAATCGGTTTAGATGAGATCTAAAATATTAAAACACGCGTCTTCACATGTTTTCAACATTTATTTTTGCATTATTTAAATTTCTCACTTTCATGCTAATAAAATCACCGTAAATTCAGTTTTATTTCTTCACAACGAAAATTAAAATAGGTGATACTGTCAGTTAATTGCTGGCAGCTATTGACGATAATTGACAGTTCATAGCAGTCGGTGTCATTACATTTGACAATTACTGTTAATAGTAACAATTAAACCTTAACAGTGGTATTTAACAAGAGATGTTGACAATATTTAACACAATTTAACTGTTAACCATTGATAGATGACAGTTAGATAGTATGATAGAGGCATTTTTGCCTGACAGTTAACAGTTGAGATAACAGTAACATTGACAGTTAATAGCTGACAGCTGATAGAGATAATTGACAGTTTTTATCTGTCGGTGAAAAATAACATTGATAATAGGAATTGATAATTAAAAGTTGAAATATAACTATTAACCGTTGCTAGATGACAGTTACTATTGCTAATCGACAGTTAAACATTATTTGCAGCTAATGGATATAGACAGTTTTCTAAAGCAGTTAACAGTTGAGATAATAGTGACATTAAAAGTTAATATCTGGTATGTGTTAGTGTCAGCTGACAGTTAATAGCTTGATGAATAACATTTGACAATACAGGTATAATTACAGTTAACAGTGCCATTTAAAAATTACAAAAACAGTTAATAATAGATATTGACAATTGAAAGTTTAAAGTTAACTGATGACAGTTGACAGATGACAGTTCGTATTGTAAATCAACAGTTGATCATTAAAAACAGCAAACAGCAAATAGATACAGTTGTCTTTGATAGTTAACAGTTAAGATAACAGTGATATTGATAGTTAATAGCTAACAGCTGTTCTGTACTCGCTCTTGTAATTGCACGAATAATTAAATAAATCAATACAGCTTACAGTAAATAGCTTGTAATGATATTTTACAATTGACAGTTAGAAGTATAATAACAATTACAGTTGACAGTGACAAACAAAAATTTAACTGCTGGCCGTCGACAAATGATAGATATTGCAGATCAACAGTTTAACATTATTGACAGACAGTTGATATAGACAATCTATTCTGTTAACAGTGGTATTGATAGTTTATAGTTGATAGCTTTTAGTGGCAGATAATACTTTATATGAATAAAACTATATAAGTACTTTCAAAAATATATTGTAAGACGCTACAATTGTTTCGCCACACTGTGGCTTCTTCAGGCGAAGAAATGGTATAATAGTTAATAGCTGTTAGTGATAGTTGACAAATGACAGTTAACTGTACAGTAACAGTAATAATTAAATGTTACAAATAAAAATTAACAATGAAAGTTAAAAGTAGATGTTGATAATTAAAAAAATAACTATAAAGACATTTATTAAAACATAGTGAATTTTTCAATTCAATGTAAAAAATAACTGGTAACTGTTAACTGTTAATATTTGACAGTATGACAGTTGCTATTGGGAATCGATAGCTGAGTATTAAAACCGGGCAGTTGACAAAAGGAGATTTCTCTGATAGTTACCAGTTGAGATAATAGTGACTTTGGCAGTTAATAGCTGTTATTGCTAATAAAAATTTATAGCTGTTAGTCAACGTTGCAGAATAAAAGCTGCGACTACAGTTATAGTTATAGTTCAGAATGACAATTCAAAATTAACAGTGACAGTTAACTGTAGATGTTGACAAATAAAAGTTTAAATTTAACTATTAGCTGTTAGCAAATGACAGTCAAACATTATAAGTTTTTTTTCTGGCAATAAACCGTTGTGGTGACAGTGACACTGACCGTTAATAGCTGACATCTCTTAAAGTTAAAAGTTAATAGCTGTTAATAGTTAACAGATGACAGTTGATAATGCACCAACGGTTAATATCGACCATTAAAAATTAACTGAGACAGTTTACAGTAAACAACAACAAACAGTTGAAATTTAACTGTTTAACGTTGAGAAATTTGACTTGCTGTTACGAATCAACCATTGAACATTAACCAACAACAGTTGAAAGATACAGTTTTCTCTGGCAGTTAACAGTTAACTAACATCTGTATGTGACAGTTGACTGTAAATAGCTGTTAATGATCGTTGACAGTTGACAGTGCTAAGTTCAGTAACATTGGCAGTAAATCAAAATTTACAGTGACAAGTAGTCGTAGATGTTGACAATTAAAAGTTCAAATTTAATTGTTGGCCGTTGACAGGTGATAGTTGCTATTCCAAAATAACAGTTTAACATTATGGACAGACAGTTGATGCAGTCACTTTTCTCCGACAGTCAACAGTTGGATAAGTGATACTGATGGTTAATAGCTCTTAGTGATAGTTAATAGCTGTCAGTGTCATTTCACAGTTCATTAACATTAACAATTAAAAGTAGATATTGTCAATTAAATGTTGAAATATAACTGTTAACAAATTAGAATAGCTATTACAAATCGACAGTTGAACATTAACAAAAGTTAGTTGATGGCTACAGTTTTTTCTGACTGTTTGATAACGGTGGTATTGACAGTTAATAGCTAACGGCTGTTAGTAACAGATGATAGATAATATGTGTCAGTGGTCGTTGACAATAGATGTTTAAAAGTAGAGACCCATTTACAGTTAATAGCGACACATAAATATTTACAGATACAGTTAACAGATGATGTTGACAATTAAAAGTTTAAATTTAATTGTTAGCCTTTGAGAGATGATAGTTACTATTGCAAATCGACAGTTTAGCATTAATGGCAGACAGAAAACAGTTAATAGCTGATAGTTCACAGTTCTTAGTATTATTTGATGGCTAATAGACAGTTAATAGTTAGTGATAGTTGACAAATGACAGTTAGAACTGTAACAGTTATAGTTAAAAATTAACAGTAACAAATAAAAGTAGATGTTGATAATTAATAGTAAAAATTTAATTGTTAACCGTTGACAGACAAAAGTTGCTATTTATGACCGACAGCTAAGTATTTAACGCAAAGTGTTGAGAGTTAAAGTTTTTACTAGCTGTTAGCAGATTAGATATTAGTATCGTTTGCAGTTAACAGCTGACAGCCGTTAGTGACAATTGATGGTTAATAGCTGATAGCGATCATTGTCAAGAGACTGCTAACATAACAATAACTGTGACAATTAAAAGTTAACTGAAAGGTAACAGTAGTTGTTGACAATTAAAAATTTAAATTTAACTTTAGATCGTTCATACAAGACAGTTGTTGCTGCTAATCGACAGTTAAACATTAAAAGTAGACAATTGAGGGAGACAGTTTTCCTTTACAGTTAACAATTGAGATAACAGTGTATTTGACAGTTAATAGCTTTCACTGGTAGTTTACTAATGACAGTTCGTAATATAGTAACACCAACAATTAATAGTGTCAATTAAAAGTTAACAGTGACAGTTAACAGTACAATTTGACGATTGACAAAAGTCAAAAGCAAATGACAATTGCTATTGCGCATAGACAGTTGAACATTATAAGCAAACATATAATATAGAAAATTTTCTCTGGTAATTAATAGTTGTGGTGATGGTAACATTGACAGATAATAGCTGATAGCTCTTAGTTAAAGTTAACATTTAATGGATCACAGATCTTACTTATAGTTTAATAGATGTTAGTTGACAAATTATAATTGACTCTACAGTAACAGTAATAATTAATTGTTACAATTAAAGAGTGGATGTTGATAATTAATTATTAAAATTAACTGTTAACCCTGAAGTGTTAACCTTTTGTTTGGCAGTTGCTATTGCAAATCGATAGTTGAGCATTGAAAACTGATAATTGATAAAGACAGCTTTCTCTGACAGTTAACAGTTGAGATAATAGTGATTTTAACAGTTAATAGCTGATAGCTATTAGTAGCTATTGACAGTTAATAGCTGTTAGTCAACTTTAACGATTAAAAGTTGAGAATAGCTATAGTTCACAGTGATAATTCAAAATTAAGAGTGACAGTAGATGTTTACATCTATAAGTTGAAATTTAACTATTAGCTGTTAGCAAATAATAGTTGAACATTATAAGCAGACATTAAGTGGCAATAAACAGTTGTGGCGATTAAAAATCGATGGATACAGTTTACTCTCATAGTTAACCGTTGATTTTTTTGTGTCATTGACAATTAATAGCTGGCAGCTGTTGTGGCAGTTGATAGTTAATAGTTGCCAGTATTTGTTGGCAAGTGACAGTTGACGTTACAGATTCTGTTAACGTTCATAATGAAAAATAACTTGTCATCAGCAAGTAAAAGATGCTATTGAGAATTGACAGTTGAACATTATATTCAGACAAATATTTTTTGGCACAATTGTGTTAAAAGTGACATTGACAGTTAATAGCTGACATCTCTTAGTTAACGTTGAGAGTTAATAGTTAATAATCAATGGTAGTTGATAGATGACAATTGATAGTACAGCAACAGTTACAGTTAACATCAACGAATAAAAATGATCTCTGAGAGCTGACAGTAAATAACAACAAATAGTATAAATTTAACTGTTTAACGTTAACAAATTGAAATTGCTATCACAATCAACCATTAACAATAACCAACAATAGTTGAGAAATATAGATTTGTATGGCAGTAAGCAGTTTAGATAATAGTGACGTTGACAATTAATAGCTGACAGCCTGTTAGTGACACTTGACAGTATATACCTGCCAATAATTGTTGACAAGTAATAGATGAATGTTCAGTAACATTTACAGTTAACAGTGACAAATAAAAAATTACAGTTAACAGTAAATGCTGACAATTGAAAGTTTAAATTTAAATGTTGGCCGTTAACGGATGATACTTGCTATTACAAATCAACAGTTTAACATTAATGACAGACAATTGATTCTCGTAGTTAGGAGTTGAAAAACGGTGATATTAATAGTTGATAGCTGACAGCTCTTAGTGACAGCTATTAGTTAATAGCTGTCAGTAATAATATTACAGTTGATAGAACAGTAACAGATTGCATTAATAATTAAAAATAACAGAAACAAACATCAGCAGATATTGACAATTAATAGCTGAAATTTAACTGTTGACAGACAAGAGTTGCTATTGCGAGTTGACTTTTGAGTATAGTTACAGTTTTCTTTGGCAGTGTAGACATACCATAATAATCTCATTTGCAATTTATAAATGTCAGACGTTAGTAACAGTTAATAATTAATAGCTAACAGTAATCTTTGATAAGATATTGTTGACGGAACAGTAGCAGTTACAGTTACCAGTAACAATTAAAAATAGCAATGATTCAATTCAAATTTAACTTTTGACCGTTCACAGATGACAGTTGTTATTGCAAATCGACAGTTAAACATAACAATAATGATAGTTGATAGTTGATAGCTGTCCGAAATTGTTGACGAAAAACAGCTGGCAGTATGGCAATAGTTCAAGTTAACAGTGACAGTTGAAAATGAATAGTGACAGTTAACAGTATATGTTGACAACATTGAAATTTAACTGTTGACAGATGATAGTTGGTATTGCTGATCGATAGTTAAATATCAAATGTAGATAGTTTAAAGAGACAGTTTTCTTTGGTAGTTAATAATTGACATAACAGTGGTATTGACAGTTAGTAGCTACTGCTGTTAGTGTCAGTAGATAATTATCATTGACAAATGGCATATAATTAATTATTTAAAATTATCATTGACAGTCAATAGTGGATGTTGACAATTGATAATTTGACATTTGACAGAAGACAGTTGCTATTGCCAATCGAAAGTTCATCATTAAAGTCAGAGAGTTGATACAAACAGTTTTCTTTGGCAGTTAACAATTATGATAACAGTAATTTGACACTTAATAACTAACAGCTGTTAGTAACAATTAACAGTTAATAGCTGTAATGACAATTAAAAATTAATAGTGAGAGTTAACAGTTGATGTTAATAGTAAAAATTTGAAACTTAATTGTTAACCCTTGACAAATGACAGTTATTATTGCGAATCGACAATTGAACAACGTTGATAGAGACTCTCTTCTCTGGCTGTTGGCATTGACAGCTATTAGGGATCATTGACGAATAACATTGGTCAGTAAAGTAATAATTACAGTTAACAATGACAATTAAAAGTTAAAATTCAACTGTTGACCGTTCATAGATGACATTTGCAAATAGATAGTTGATTAAAATAGTTTTCTTTGGCAGTCAACAATTGTTGGGATAACAGTGGTAATAACGGTTAATAGCTGACTACTGTTAGCAACAATAGACAGCTATGATTGACAAATGAGAGTTTATTAATTAATTAAAATGATTAATCACAGCTTATAGTGACTTCTAATAATTGATAATTTCAATCAACTGTCAATTTTTGACAGATAAGAGTTGTTATCATGAATTGACACTAAAACATTAAAAGCAGCTAGTTGATAGATATTGTTTTCTGTGGAAGTTAACAATTGGGATAATGGTGGCATTAATAGTTGATAGCTGGCAGCTGTTAGTGACAGTTGCTAATTAAAAGCTGCCAGTGACCGTTGACAAATGACTTATAAATCAAATGTTGAACATTATGAACAAACAGATGATAAAAAGAGTTTTCTTTTCCAGTTTATAGTTGAAATAATTTTGCCATCGACAGTTAATAGTGCTAGTTATCAGTGGTCATTAACTCATGATAGTTGGCAGTACGGTAATCTTAAGGTTAGCAGTGACAATTAATAATCAAAAGTGACAGTTAACAATAGATGTTGACGATTCAAAGTTGAAATTTAACTGTTAATCTTTGGGAGATGAAAGCTGCTATTGCGAAGCGAAAGTTAACATCATTTATCGTTGACAGTATACTAACAGTTACAGTTGATAGTGACAATTGATAATTAGCTGTGTTAACTGTTAACCATTGGCAGATGAAAGTTGCTACTGCAAATCAATAGTTAAACAATAAAATCATCAGACAATTGTCAGAAACACGTTTGCAGTTACCCTTGTAGTAAACCGTTAGGATAACCATGACACTGATAGTGATTAGTTGAAAGATGTTAGTGGCAGTTGCCATTTAAGATGTCAGTGATCGTTCTATAATAACAGTTGGCAGTAAGAGTTACAGTTGCCAGTGACCATTGAAATTTAACTGTTAACCATTGAGATATGAAAGTTGCCAGTTCGAATTAATAGTTGAATAATAAAAGCAGACAGTAGATATGTTCCTCTGGCAGTTAATATTTGGGATAACAATTATAACAAATAGCTTTCAGTGATCGTTGACAAATAGCCGTTGAGAGTACTGTAGTAGTTAGGTTAATAGTGACAATTAAAATTTAACATTGACAATTATCAGTGGAAGTCGATAATCACAATCAAAAGATAAAATTATCTGAACCGTTGACAGATGACAGTTGCTATTGGGAATAGACAGTTAAACAGCTGTTAGTGACAGTTGACAGTTATTAGCTTTCAGGGATCGTCGACAAATAGCTATTGACAGTACTGTAGTATTTAAGTTGAAAGTGACAATTCAAAATTTACATTGATAGTTAATAGTAGGTGGTAAGTTAAAATTGTACTGAACGATGGGTAGAAGACAGTTGCTATTGCGAATCGGCAGTTGAACATTCAAAGCAGACAATTGATAGACAGTTTCCTCTGTCAGTTAACAGAGTGATATTGAGAGTTAAGAACTGATAGCTATTAGTGATAGTTGAAAGTAAATTACTGCCAGCTATCGTTGGAAAATGTCAGTTGACAGTACAGTAATTGTGTTAGTTGCCGTACATACCTAAGTAAGTTATTTATATTTCATTATATTTATTATTATATTTCATTATATATATTTTAGTAAGTGTTTTTATTTGAATTTAAAATAATTTTTATAATAAAGCTGTACTGACGATAGCGAAAGTTCGAAACACGTGTCTGCAGATAATTATAAACTTAAATGCTAGATTTTTTAATTGCTTTTGCTAATTTAATTTAATGAAATCAGTTTAAATTTCAATTTTGTTCATAATTTTTCATGTTATAGTCATATAAACAGTCTAAATACATTTTATCATTTATTAGTTTATTCAACAGAAATAATTTCATTCAAATTAGTGTTGCTTTGATAGTTGTACTATTCGTAACACGCAAATGAATTTGGTTTTATTCAATGTCTGTAGAGGTATTAGCCAGAGAAGTAGTTGTTTCAAATTAATTTGTTTTGTAGTCTTAGTAAGACTCACTGTTGTAGATTCACGAAATGTTTTCGTATTTTTAAATCTATTGTAACTGTTAATGATTAACAGTGACAGTTAACAGTGGATGTTGGCAATTAAAAATTGAGATTTAATTATTGACATATGATAATTAAACAATAAAAGAAGACGGCTGATAGAGGTAGTTTTCTCTGTCAAATAACAGTTGAGATATCAGTGAGATTAACAGTTATCAGCTGGAAGCTGTTGGTGGCAGTTGGCAGTTAATAGCGGTCAGTAATCGTTGACATATAATAATTGCCAGTTAACATTGCCAAAGAAAATCTAATAGTGACAAAAACACAGGAGATGTTGACAAATAAAAATTGAAATTTAACTGGAAACCGTTAACAAATGACACTTGGTATTGCAAATCGACATTTAAATATAATAAATTGAGTGGTGATAGAGAGTTTTCTTTAGCAGTTAACAATTAAAATTTGTTGACAGTTAATAGCTGACTTCTGTTAGTGGCAGTTGACAGTTAATAGCTGTTAGTCATCGCTGCCAAGATGTTCACAGATGACAATAACTATTAGTAACAGACAGTTGAACATTAAAAGCACATAGTTGAGAAAGAAAGTTTTCTTTTACAGTTAACAGTAAAGATTAACACTTATTAGCTGACAGCTATTATTTATGGTTGGCACTTAATAGCTGTTAGAGATCGTTGACGATCAGCAGATGAAAGTATAATAATATAACAGATACAGTTAACAGTGACGTCAAAATTAGAAGTGACGATAAACAGTAGATATTGATAATTAAAAGTTGAAATTTACCAGTTGACTGTTGACAGAGGTCAGTTGTTATTGCGAATCAACAGTTGAATATTAAATGCAGACAGTTGATAGAGTTCAGATTGCTTTCGCAGTTAATACTTAAGATAAAAGTGACATTGGCAGTTAATATCAGTTATTAGTCACATTTCTCAGAAAATAAACAGTGAGAGTAAGCTTTAATGTTGACAATTCAAAGTTGGAATTTCACTTTTAACGATGGACAGTTGGTATATTAACTGTTGAATATTAAAAGCAGACAGTTAATAGAGCTACTTTTCTCTAGCATTTAATAATTGATATATCAGTTAATCGTTGAGTCTGTTAGTGACAGTTAATATCTGTTAGTTATCATTGACAAATCATTGATTACAATACAGTAAGAGTTTTAGTTAACAATTGAATTTAAAAATTGATAAAAACAATTTTCTCTAGCAGTTAACAGTTAACATAAATATAACATTGGCAGTTAATAGCTGTCAGCTGTTAGTGACAGTTAAAAATTAGTAGCTCTTAGTGATCGTTGATGAATTCCAGTTGATGTACAGTAACAGTTAAAAATTAATAATGAGGGTTAACAGTAGATGTTGGCAATTAATAATTAAAATTTAACTGTTAACCATTGATATTTGGCAACTATCAGTTAATATTTACAGTTACAGATGATAATGACTATTGGAAGTAGTCAGTGATAGTTAATAGCAGATGTTAACAAGTGACAAATTATATTTCATAATTAACATATTACATACAGTTGATAGATAATAATAAAGTCTTGGCAGTTTTCAGTGACAGTAAGTAGTAAAGTAGTTGACGAATGACAATTGATATTTGATAGTTAACATGTGGCATTTGATGATTAACAATTGATCATTATCAAATGACAGTTATTAGTGCCAACTGATAGTTTATTACTAAAGGTAATAAAAATAAATAAAAGTTACGGTTGGCAATAAGAACTAAAAGTTAACTGTGATAGTTAATAATAAGTAACATTTGATATTTGAAAGTTGGCATATAAAAGTTGAAAGTGTACCAGAGTTTCTGAAAATGGTATTCCCAAGATATCAACGCTAAGCAAAGTATTTTTTGCCATCGCAATAAATTACCTTCTTAAAACATTAAATCCTCTGAACTTAATATAGATAAACTAGCAATATTTAATAATGGCGACCAGGAGATTTTATAGGAGCAACTGAACTCAACTTATCTTTATAATGGTGGTTATTATGAATATTCTTTCCCCCTCATAAAAAATAAACGCTTTTACGCCACCAACTGCTCATCGTTGATGAAATCCAAAATATATCGAAACCTTTCGATTGTTGACAAAGAAACACCACCTTATTGTTTTAGCTTATGTATTTTATGTAGAGCTAGATGATGGTTTTTAAGTTATGTCCCAGTAGTGTGTAAAATTAAATGGAGAAATAAAAAATCGTCTCTTATTTACAATATGTATGGTATAAAAGCAACTCTAGGAAAATTTTCCTTTTTTCTTTCGTGGAGGTCAGAGGCTTGGATGGAAGTCGCATCTAATGGTGGAGGTGCTTCTATTTGAAAGCACGAATTTCCGTAAGGGTATCGGAAGGTATTTTGGATGTCGTGGATGCTGGTATGAGAAAGGATCTACTTTACAACAAAAGTTATAGCTTCTGATCTGGTACTACGTGCTGGTGCAACAATTATTAATTTTTTCTAAAAATATCTCAAAGCGAAATTAACTACGACAGCTTACTAGAGTATCTGTTATACAAAAAAAGGCTACTGTAAAGAGTTAACCCTTTCTACAAACATTTGAAGATATCGTAGTTACAAGATAAAAACGAGCTTTTATAAAATTGCCCATTTAATAAATTGCATGTTTATGCGTTTTTAAAAAGTGTATGTTTCCATATTGAATATTAATATGAATATATAATTTACGTTTCGTACCGAATAATAATAAACGACCGCATTAATACTAATCAAGAAATTATGCTAACCATGCACTTGATTACGGTCCCACAATCAAAATAAATTGCTGTATCGATTGATTCATAAATACGCGGCGACATTTATGACTAATAATCATAAAATAAAATTACGGTGGGCTCGAAAGTTTACGTGGAATATACCAAAAACACGATTGCATGTCCTTCATTACGTATTCCGCCTTTGTGTGTCATTATGTTCCTATTTATTTTTTTACCACACACACAGTCAGCTAATGGAAATCGTGTGCGAAGCATTCGACATTGATTGAATGACCGCATTTAAACACTAACACGAATAATAAAAAGTGTGTGTGTGTATGTTCCAAAACAGTGATGGATTTATGAAAAGAAAAATGGATTCATGAAAAGAACTTAAAGGATAAATTACTTTAATATTTGTATCTACTATAAAGTATTATGAAAATATTGTGTATGAATATTATTATTTTTTAAAAAGGACTTCTTCAGTTGCAATTAGATACTGATCTAATAGTCTTAACTTCTTTTGTTTTTCTTCGATATGTACATGTAGTGAAAGTGAAAGTGAAATTTTATTATTTAATATAGTTTTAATGATACATAATTATCTGTTTGTATGATTAATTTTTATTTTTATTTAATCTTAATTTACTGCTTTAAAGATCGTAATAAAATAATTTTTAAAAGAATCCGGATGTCCAAGAGGATATTTTCCTCCTCAGCATCATGACAAAGGAAGGGTTTAAATGAAAGAACACAATTTGTGGTTTTGAACTTTCGCCATAATTTGTCTCATGTTCTTTTTAATGGATTTGTTGTTTGTGTAATTTTTAAGACAAGATTCCAAAGATATATAATTAAATTAATAAATGAATTGAAATTTCTCATAGTGTACAAAGTTTAATTATATAGTTTGATTTTTGTGAGTTACGTGAAGATAAACTTGATTAATTTATATATATCTGTGAATTTAAATAAAATTTGTGAAGAAAGGTTTTTAGTAGTTTATTAATTAATTAATTTATGTAATCTACTGTTAATATTGTATATTGTGTAAAAATACATAATAATAAATATTTTATCGTATTGAAAGCTAATAAATATTTTATTGAGCCGCTTTGTAATTTGATTTCTGCAATATTTTACATACGCTGTTGAATTTATCATTGGTTCATAATTTAGGAGGGACGGACATTGCGAAATGGATTAAGCCGCCTGAAAGGTTTTGATAATTGGACATGGAGTGGTCAGGCAGAGTACAGAAATGAAAGCAGAGGGAGGATTTACATTTTAGGATAATTATATATGTGTTTTTTTTAATTCCCTGAATTCCCCTTTTAGTACGTCCAATTGATTTAATTTTTGGACAAAACGCAAATTAAAGAGTATGAAATTAAGGTTTTCGAGCAGCTTATTTTGGATGGTTTAATGTCTTTATAAATATAACAGTGTCAATAATTATGACCAATATTTAATAGTTATGAAATCATAAGTTACTAAAAAATGGGTTAATTTAATATTAAAATATTCATCTTTATTGTAATATAAGCGATGATTTCTTAATTAAAAATTGAAGAGAAGTAAATACCTATAAGAAAATTCAATGTAAATAACATTAAAGTATTTTTGTTTGAATATTTGAGTATAATAAAAACAGTGAGGAAAGGGATATTTTAAACTACTAGTAATTATAACATTAAAGTAGTTTAAAATTCTCGAAAATTAAAGTAATCTTGAAGAAAAATGATGAAAAATAATAAATTGACGAGAAATGTAAAAATTTCTGAAAAATACTATATTTTTTTAAGGGAAGTATCTTCAAAACCTACAAATTTAGTAGTGCTTAAAATAAAAAAAAGGAAATGGTGGACAACTTTTTTGGAATATTAAATAAATGAGACAAAAAAATTGTAAAAATCTTGATTGAAAGATTGTACAAATCTTCATGAGAAATTTTTTAGATAAAATTTTCTTACAAATTAAGTAAATATATGCTGGAAATTAAAAAAAGTTTCAACAATAATTCTTACCAAATTAACAAAGTTGAAGACTTATTTTAGAAAATCTAAAAGAAAAATTGCTTCATACAAGACGAGGAGTAAAGTTTTGAAAAGTAAGAAATTAATTCTGGAAACTGAGGAGAGAAGTTTCTAGAAAGATTATGTGAAGATAAATTTCCAGAAAACGCCAACAAAATAAAACAAAAGTTGCTAGAAATCTCGTGAGAGTGCTTCTAAGAAATTATGAAAGAGTAGATAAAACATCAACTTAATTGTTCCAGCGTTTTTCATCTCAATTTTTAGAATTTTTCTGCATTGCACAATTTAAATAAAAACCACCAATATTTCTTACTTTATTTTATTGAAATTTTTGGAAGCTGCTTTTCAATCGAGAAAAAATTGTACAAATCTTGAATGAAAGATTCTATAAATCTTCATAGAATTTATTTTAGATTTTTTAAATAGAATTTTCTTCTGCAACTTAAGTAAATATATGCTGGAAATTTAAAAAAGTTTCAATAAAAATTCATACCAAATTAATAAAGTTGAAGACTAATTTTAGAAAATCTAAAAGAAAAATTGCTTCATACAAGACGAGGAGTAAAGTTTTGAAAAGTAAGAAATTAATTCTGGAAACTGAGGAGAGAAGTTTCTAGAAAGATTATGTGAAGATAAATTTCCAGAAAACGCTAACAAAATAAAACAAAAGTAGCCAGAATTGTCGAGAGAGAGTTTCGAAGAAATTCTGAAAGAGTAGATAAAACATCAACTTAATTGTTCCAGCGTTTTTCATCTCAATTTTTAGAATTTTTCTGCAATGCACAATTTAAATAAAAATCACCAATATTTCTTACTTTATTTTATTGAAATTTTTGGAAGCTGCTTTTCAATCGAGAAAAAATTGTACAAATCTTGAATGAAAGATTGTACAAATCTTCAT
The DNA here is from genome assembly GCA_963969525.1 of Ontholestes murinus. Taxonomy (NCBI): domain Eukaryota; kingdom Metazoa; phylum Arthropoda; class Insecta; order Coleoptera; family Staphylinidae; genus Ontholestes; species Ontholestes murinus. Next base: position 14,223,008 of record OZ018395.1, on the reverse strand, counting down.
AAGAATTTGTTTAGATTTTTTAGATAGAATTTTCTTCTACAAATTAAGTAAATATATGCTGGAAATTTAAAAAAGTTTCAACAAAAATTATTACCAAATTAATAAAGTTGAAGACTAATTTTAGAAAATCTAAAAGGAAAATTGCTTCATACAAGATAAGGAGAGAAGTTTTGAAAAGTCAGAAATTATTTCTAGAAATTGAGGAGAGACATTTTTAAAAAGATTGTGTGAAGATAAATTTCCAGAAAACGCCAACATAATAAAACAAAAGTTGCTAGAAATCTTGTTAGAGTGTTTCTAAGAAATTCTGAAAGAGTAGATAAAACATCAACTTAATTGTTCCAGCGTTTTTCATATAAATTTATAGAATTTTTCTACAATGCACAATTAAAAAAAAAACACCATTATTTCTTACTTTATTTTATTGAAATTTTTGGTAGCTGCTTTTCAATCGAGACACTGCTGGCATCATCAAAAATCTTTGTCAGCCCTGGATCAGCTGGGCTGTATACCCTGCTTCCTCGTCCTCTTCCTCCTCATCCTCACGCTCGTCGTCTCCCGTTCTTGCTCTTCTTCTCGCCTCTTTTGCCAGCATTTGCTCGACCAAGGTGTTTTCCCTCGGTGCTTTTCCCAGTTTTCTTCTCTCTTCTGCCCATCTGGGACATTGCGCCTTCCATCGACTGCCACCGTCTAGTAATACAGGTTTCCGCTATCTGCCTTCTCAATTCTGTGTAGGTAGCTTTAGAAGCACCTGTGCCCAGTCAGCAGTAGGGTCAGGAAGTGGCTTGTTTGCCCGTTCTTTCTTTCCACCGAAGACCTCACCCGTGGCATTAGCTTCCTGGTCCAGGCTCCTTTTTCTCCAGGTCTCCTGGTATTGTTCCAAACAGAACTTCGACCGCGTCTGTCGATACCGTCCGTGATACGGATTGCTTCTGTTCGTTGCGCTCTGCACAATCTCGTCACGTTCCTGGCTGCGCCACTGCATTTAGCCCACGCCCCTCCCCCGGGACAACGATGTTGGGCATGAGTACAGCGGTAGCACAACTACCGCTGCCTTTGTTCTCATCACCGCCTCCGCTGCCATTGCCGCCTGTGCACTGCATTTAGAGTTAGCTTCAAGCATCACACCAAGGTATTTGATCCTCTTCTCTACTTCTACCTCGTGGTCCCTAATCTTGATCGTCTCCCTTGGTTGGACAGCCACGCCGCCGTTGTTTTTTCCGGGGCCGCTTCCAGCCCAGTCTCCTCCAGCCACTCGATCACCCTCTCAGTGGTCTCGCTGGTGGTGCATTCCATTGACGTACTGCTTACGAACAGTGTGAGGTCATGGGCAAACGAGTCCTCTGGAAGGTCTATTAACCACAGGACGCCGTCATACACTAGGTTCATAGTATTGGGCTCAGTACGGAGCCTTGTGGTACCACTTGTGTGATAGGAATTTCTACTTCTCTACCTTCCTTCTCATAGATCATCTTTATGAGGTCCCGGCTGCTTGCTTCTGTAGGCCAGCCCCAACGCGTTGTTCTCTACTTCGTCGCAGAGTTCCTTCCAGCAGCGTTCCTTGCTGCGTAGGATCTCTCTCTGAAATGCCATCTTGGCGGTGTTTCAATGCCCCAGTATCTCTTCCAGTGGCTTGTCTCTTCTCCTAGCCCTAGCCACCTTCCGTCTTACACTGTTACCTCTTCCAGTTGCCACGCTTTCGCACCACCAGTGACTTTTCTTTCGCTGGCATAGTCTCCTCCTTGGAATTGCTTCCTCGCATGCTGCTTGGACGTGACCCATCAGAGTGTCGACTGCCGTTTCTGCCTGCAATCCGTCTGGCAGTTGGAAGAGTGTTATTTTCACAGCTAGTTTCGCACAGTCCGTCCGCCCTATCGACCAGCACTTAGCTTTTGCACATGAGGTGATTTCGTGAGGGTCCCTGATCACCATGCCTCATGTTGCCCCCGTCCAAACAAGTGTTGTTCGCTTCGCTCTCCCTGACTGATTTCTCCAGCAAATCGTGGGCGGCTCTGATTAGATTTGCGTTGAGCTGTATTATCCTTCTTTCTGCTGGCATTCTAGAGTGTTCTCCCGCTGCGCCATTTTGTTCTTTTCAGCAATGGTCACTTGGTTTAAACAACTCTTAAACGTCGTGCACTGGGCCCATCCTGCCCTTCCTGCTTGCTGAGGGGGCACTTTGGTCTTTGGCACCTTGGTGGCCACCTTTCCCGCAATTCCTGCAGAACTTGCAGAACCGAAGCCCCAGCATCTGAAGCTCGTTTCGAGGCCATGCCTTTCCCTTATGCGTGCCTGTCCAGCCGACTCTTATCTATCTTGCCTCTGCAAGCTTAATCACCGTGGCAATCAGTGTTCCTCCGTACACTGGCCTAAAAGGTCTTATCTTAACTTCCGCTATCGTGCCCGCTCCCAGGAGTTGTCATAGAGATGCTACCACCTCTTCTACCGTGGTTTGACTATCAAAGTCGCGGATAGTAATGGTTGCTCTGTATCTTTTCAGGGTAGCGCTTCCCTGGTCCATTGCCTGCTCAATGGCCTCAGTGAGCTTTTCCCTGCCCGATTTGCCTTTCTTAGGCCGGACAAACACATCCTCCTGCTTTTCGGTTACGCGGTCCACGGTCTATCTTGCCCGTCAGGTCTTTCACGGTGTTAGTGTGCTACATTGCTTTCACGGAAGCCCATATCGATCAGGTCCTTCATAGTATTCCAATCAATCTGGTCCTTGTTTGTACTCAAGTTTTGTCACTGTGACCTCTTTGATTAATGCACCTGTGTCACGACTCAAAGAAATTTGCAAAAGCATTAACAACTTCTTCCTCAGAATCTATTTTATTGAAATGTTTCACCAAGTGATAAATGAGAAAGTTTACTTCCCCCCAGAAATTTTGCCTGCCACCCTGAAGAAGCAAATTCGTAAAAAATCTACAAGACCAAGAGTTGCTGCTGTCAGGTCTGAGACATCCAAATCACCAGAAGACGGTGCTGGATACAGGAGGACTTCTGGTGAAACACCTGGTGGGGATAAGAAGACTGATGTTGGAACCGGAAATGCTGATTTAAAATTCCCTAGTGGGAATAGTTATTTAATACACAAATTAATATAGTATTTTTTGGAAACTTTTTCAAGTGGAATTATAGAACTCTACAATTCTATCTTTGATTAAAAAAATAACAATAATACCAATTTTTGAACTTGGTTTTCCAAAATTATTTCTTCTAGATTTACATAATTTTCAAGAAATTTTTCTTCAATATTTTTAAAACGGTTTTCACTATTTTCTGTATTTTTATTTTTTTTCTGGCATTTCTTATCTAACCTCATAAGGGTATCTAAATACATCTTTTCAAAAAATCTAGAACTTTTCAGCATTTTTAAAAGTTTACTCTCTTCGGAGTTTTTCAACCTTTTTGCTTCTAATTTTTTTAAATTTTCCAAAAACCATTCTTCACTATTTTGAATTTTTTTTACTATTTTTAATTTTTATATTATTAGAAAATTCATTTCAGATATTTTCTAATATGACCCACTCCCTCAGAATTTTTTATAACTTGTTAATTGTTTCGCTCGGTTTTGAAACTGCGAATTTCGCACATAGAAACACAGAAATTTACATTTTCAAAATATAGCGACATAGTTACCTGGACAAAAATTAACCCACCACAACCAGACGAGTATACTCATCAAACTTAGTTAAATGGTTAAAAAATGTAGTATATTCCAGAAATTTCTCGACTAGATTTTTGGATTTCTAACATTTTTATTTCTTATTTATTGAATTTTTTACCTTTTCTTGTCTTTTTTGAATATAATTTTTAGATTTCTATAATTTTACAGCAACGTTTCTTCAATATTTTGAGAGTTTTCCTATATTAAAAAAAATATAATAAAACATTTTCAATTGTTGTTATTTATTTTCCCATTATTTAGAAATTTCCTAAAAGTTTTCTAGAATTTTTTTATTAGACATTTCTTAAACCTCTTCTTCAGTATTTCACTATTTATTGTTTTATTTTATTAGACAAAATTTGTAGCTGGTCGTCATTTTCTTTTTTAAGTATTTTCTAGAAAGTTACTTTAAAAATTGCATTTTTCGAATTGTTTAATAAAATTTCCACAACTTTATTATTTCATAGGATTCTTATATTTCTTTAATTGTTTTATTTAAAATATCCTCAATCTGGTACTTAATTCAATCATCACTTTTATAATTTCATAAGAACTTTATTCTTTTTGAGATTTCAAACAATTTATCTTCAATATTTAATTTAAAAAAATTCCGATATTAATATTACCCTTTCTCTCAGAATTTTTAAAAACACTTTCTTAAATTTCTAGTTTTTAGAATCTCTTGTCTCATTTTGTTGCAAGTTTAAAAGTCTAGTATTTTTTGAAATTTCTTTTCAACACTTTTAAAATTTACTTTGCTTTTTCGATTTTTTCCATTGTTTCTTAGTTTATTTAATATTAATTTGAGAAACTTTTTAGTTAATTTTCCTCAAATAATAGTAATATATTTCTATATTTATAGAATTTTTTCACTCTTTTTGTTTTGTATTATCTAAAGCATTTGTCAATTTTCTTGTATCTTTTACCTTTCTGTTTCAGTTTTCTAGAATAAGCAATTTTAGATTTTTACATCTTTTCAGCAACGTTTGTGTTAATATTTCAAGAATTTTTCATTCATTCTTAAATTATTTTATTTATTTATTTTGAAAACTTTTCAAGATTTCTATAATTATTAATATTTCTCGTCGGATTATTTGCAAAAAATTGTGTTCTCAAGACCTTTTTAGGATTTTCCATATTTCATTTGCGATTAAAAAAAAATCTTAATTTTTCTTGGAATAAACCAAGAACAGAAATGTTTTAGAATTTTTTGTTCTACATATTTTATAATGTTTAAGCATCTAATATTTTACTAAATTTTTTTTAGGAGAAATTTTCTAATGTTGGTGTTTGTTTTCAGAATTTCCTTGAAACTTCCTCTAATTTTTTATAAGTTTTTATAATTATTTGTCGTATATTTTCAAAGCTTAAAAAAATATATTTATCAAAAATCACATTTTTACTTATTTCCTGAGTTACGTTTTTAGTTTTTTTAGAAACTCTTCAAAAGTTTCGATTTTTTTTTAGATATTACTTTTTTACGTTTTTAGTTTTTTTAGAAACTCTTCAAAAAGTTTAGTACTCCTATTTTTTCATTTTTTTTGTTATAATGACAGACTATTGTCAAAGGGACGAAAATAGCATATTGGCTGAAATATATTACAAAAGAAGAATTCAGAGAGCTGTCAACATGTTTTACTGGAGGATGGATGTGGGCCTGAGTGGAAGATTATTGCAAACTAGTGAATTCTGCCCTTGATTCTTGCTGTCTAAATTTGTGTACGTGGTTCATTAATTTATGTATTATTTTGTGGATATATTATAAGCAAAAAACAAAGTTGTAAAGAATAAAGATATTACTTCAACTTGGGTAGAGGGATATCCACCAACTCTTGGTGGAATAAGGAACTCAACTAGTTGAGGAAAGAAACAGGCAAAATGTATAACAAACACTTTGCACAAGAAGGAAATAGATTGGACCTGTTATAAACTTACTGAAAATAACAAAAAGAAGGTAAAGCAACGACAGAGGGAAAATGAGTCCATAACCAAAGCCGCAAGCCAGAAAAAATTTTCTTGAAAGACCCAAAGTTACAGCCTGGAATAATGAAAAAGTAGGAGTATATGGCATACTCTTCAAACCCCATTAAAACATAGAGAACAGGGAGGAAGACCAGCAGAAATTTCATACTCCTTCAAAAGAAGATTGTAGCATATCCTTCAACAAAATAATAGCACCTAAGATAACCTGGGCCATTCAAACATTAGCATCATTTAAGTCTCCAGGAATGGATGGGGTATAACTAGCTCTACTAAGGTAGATTTGACTCGAACCTATTCTTCAACACCTGGGAATTCTGTTTAAGACTTGCATAGCTTTTAGATTTGTTCCCCAAAAATGGAGAAAAGTCAAGATGGTATTTATACCCAAACCAGGGAAGGAAGACTATAGCAATGCCAAATCATTTAGACCGACAAGCCTCACATTATTTATGATGAAAACCTCGGAGAAGCTTTTCGATCGGTGTATTAAGGACTATACTCTAAAAATGAATTCTCTTCAGCGAAATACGAAACAAAACAGAACTAATGAAGACATATATAATTTTTGGATTTTGTTTTTAAAATTTTTTTAGCATTTCTTGCCTAATGTTTCAATCTTTTCCACCTTTTTTTCAGTTTATCCGAACGACCTTTTAGTATTTTTTCCTCTTCTATTTTACAATTTTTTAGGAACTTACATTCACTGATTTAATACTTTTCCAATATGTGTTATAATATATTAGTGGAAATTTTCTGAAGTTCAATTACAGAAATTCTTAGAAATTCTGTATACTTCTCTTCAAAAAATCAAAAAGACACTTATGTTTTGATAATGACAACTGTTTTGCTGTAACTATAGTCATAGTCGTCGTAAAACCAAAATTAGATCCAGTTATACAAACAAGTTATAAAGTATGATAATTAATAATTTTAAATATTTAATTTGTATAAGTTATAAAGTGTTTTCATTCTATCTAAGACACTTTCCCGTGATGTTACTTCTCGATTTTTAGAAATTTACAGCAATTCTTTTTCAATATTTTTAGAATTTTCCAATATATTTAAATTAATTTTATCAGAATTTGTCTATTCCAAATTTGCTAAAACCTATCTTACTTTCAAGTATTTTTTGTCTATATTTTGGAAGTTTTCTAGACACTTCTTTCCAAAATATATATTTTACAAATATTTATCGTCGAGCTTTTTATATTAAGTACTTCAACGACTGTCTGTTTCTTGTCAATTTTTATTAGAAATTTCTTTGAGCTTCTTTTTCCTTCAGTTTCTCTTATTTGCTTATTAACTTTGTTACAGTATGGATTTCTAGATTTTTCATTAGTAGTAGTAGTAGTAGTAGTGTTAGGCTATCGACCACGTGGTCCTTCCGCCATGTGTAGATTTTTCATTATTATTTCATATTTCATAGAATTTTTCTTGCAATTTCTAAAATTTTATAATATTTATTGTCTTGGTTTGGCAGAACTTTGTTGACACTTCTCTTTAAAAACTCAGATATTTTTCAGAAATATCTTGTTTTGTATCTTAGAATAACCTAAAAATTTTACAGCAATTTTAAGAAATTCTAAGTACCTCTCTTCTTGTTTTATAGATACTTTTCTTCAAAAATCTAGATTTATCTCTGGTAATTTTTAGTGTTCAGTCTTTTTTCTGTTTTTTCTTGCTTAATATAAACGAATTTTTCATCATTTTTTTTTCTTGAAGTTTATAACTCTTCAAAAAATGTTTGCAATATTTGAACTCTTTTCCAGTATTTTTCTTTTGTTTTATTAAACATTATTTCCCATCTACCTGACGAAGACACATTTTTGAAACCACATTTCAGTAATTTATTAAGTCTATTAATCCCTGACAGGAAACGCCGCTAGGGATAACAAGAAAACTCGTATCATTCTCCGTTATTTGCAACTGGTCTTACGTAACGTCGAAGAGTTAAGTAAACTACTTTCTGGCATTACGATTGCTTAGAGAGGTGTGCCACCCAACATTCAGGGTTTACTTCTTTCTAAGAAGACGGAAAAGAAACCCTAAGAAGGTTTCTCATTCCATCTCAACAGCAACAGCAGCAACCACAGTTTTAAATGTTCTGTAATTTTCAAATATCTCTTGTTTGCTTTGTTAAGTGCTTATAGAATCTACCACCACCAATCAATATCAAGAGAAATCTTGAATTGATGTGGCTGTTACTTGTCGAAACTCCTTACTGATGCAGTATATATGTTCTGAATATTGTAGTAAAACAATGTACAAATATATTTTATTTACCTGATGAAGCCACAGTACGGTGAAACATTGTTTTGGTGTATTATTAAAAATATTCAGAAACCATATACTGCGTCAGTACTTCTTCAAGAGGAATCCTCAGTGAGTGGAAATGTCAGTAATGATACGATACTACAATCTTTTTTTCAGCTTAAAACGAATAGAACACTGTGGGTCGAAACCGTAGAAAATATAAGGAAGTATTTTGCTTTGAAGAAACCCGTCTAAAAATATTCGTAGATGTGTTCCATAATCCTCAGAAAACTCTCATAAACACAGGTTATTACCTTACTACAAAACCAACCTTGCTCGCAGACGAAATTATTTTGGACATGCTGTATGCATTCATTCATCATGTATTGAATAACCAAATTTCATTTCTGAAAAAAGAAATTCCAAGTTTAGGCATATACTCTTATGATTAATCACGTTAGGGAAGCAGATGAATTTTTACAAGACCATCAACGCCAAAGGTAAAATCCGTATGTTGGTCCTAGGTCAAATCGAAAAGATTCGACTCGTGTCAACATAAATTCAATGAAGAAAAAAATTTACAGGGAGTTTGTAAGCTTTATAAAAGAAATAACATTGTTCAAGGAAAATCAAAATATTAGTTTAGTGCACTACAAACATTTTCGGCCTTACTTTTTTGGTGGGAAAGCATAGAGAATAAAAAAATGGGACGAAACCATAGAAAATCGTCAAAGGTAAAATCCGTATGTTGGCACCAGGCCAAAAAAGAAAAGAATTCGTCTCGTGGCAACATAGAATCAATGTAGAAAAACATTCACAGCCAGTGGGAAGCTTTATAAATCAAATAATTTTGTTCAAGTAAAACGAAATAATTAGTGATAATGTGATGCTACAGACATTTTCAGCCTTATTACTTTCCCTATATACGAAGTATATATAGGGGAAGTATTGTGATCGTGATTTTTTTTTGAAAAAATTTTTTTGCGGAAATATCCGTTTTGAGGTCCCCTGAGTCCATTACACTAATTTCTGGGAAAAAAAAAATTGTGTCTGTGTGTGTGTCTGTCTGTCCGTCTGTCTGTCTGTCTGTCTGTCTGTCGGTGGGCGCTGTATCTCAAAAACGAATCATCGGTTTGAGATGAAACTTCAAACTTAAGGTTTTATCGTTAAAAACTGGAACTGAAAAGCTTTTGGTAAACATTCATAGACCGGAAGTGGATGTTTACTCGAGGCGTTTTTTTGTTTTTTCGTGATATTTTTCTAAATATAAAAAAATTTAAAAAACGGTTCAAGCAAAAGTTAAAGGGAATAAAAAACTGAACAAGTTTTATATAAACATATTTTTCATAAAATTCTTAACTTTCGAGAAAAAAAATAAAAATTGAAAATTTTGACATTTTTTGTCAATTGCTAATAAACTATTAGAGTTACGTGAAACTTTTATTACAAATAATTGTAGAGATTTCAAAAGTGAACAAATCTTTAAGAATAGCCTTTTTGTGTAAACCTCATAGTTTTCGAGTAAAATATAGGGAAAGTACTATGATGGCCACATCACCATTTTTTTTTTTGATGGGAAAGGAATTATAATTAAAAAGTGGAAAATTTAAGGAGAAACCTACTTATAAAATCTTGATATTTTGAATGATCCTGAGAAACAGACTACTTACTATAAATCGAACCTAGTCGAAAACGTAGAATAAGAAATTATAACCGAAATAATCTTGGACAAACTGTCTGCAATTATCCATCATGAGGTGAAGAACAAAATTTTACGTATGTTTTTGTAATTTATTCTTTTCTGTATTTTATGTATTTTTATTTAAGAAAGAAGACCAAAGATATAAGTAAATAAAACTGTATTCCACAGTATTCCACAGTTAGATGTAAACTATTATCATTAATCATTAGTCACGCTAGAGAAGCAGGGGAAGGTATTATACTTGTTACTGTTCCTTTTTAAAAATTATGTAGAGAAAAGAAACGGATTTTAATAAGAGACTCTAAAAACGGTTAGAAGTTCTTCCGGTATTTTAGAATTTTTCTGTAACTTTTCTTCGATTTTTTTTAGTTTTTACTATTTTCTGCTTTATCTGAAAGGAATTTTCCAGCAATTTATCTTTTCTAAACTTCTACAGTTTCTTTTTCATTTATTCTTCTTTAATCTTTATATTTACAACAATTTTCCAATTTAATAAGCTGCTAATTAAACATGACAAATTTTTCCAATAAGCATAAAAATTGATAACAAACGACTGATGTGATTGAAATTATTAAATCGTAATAATTTTTTAAAATAAAATATGAGTACCTAAACTTAATCATAATAATAATTTTCAGTTACTCGATGCATATTCAAGTGGAAATGTTTCTTTTTTGTGGCGTAATTAAATGAGTTGCCGTTGGATAGATCATGGGCCCATTGAGTAAAATTTTGCGCCGGGGCCGGCACCGGCGGCGGCGAGTGTGGATTTCGTGTAACACACATATAACATCGGAGGGTAGGTCAGTGGGGAGCGTGCGCACCGAAACCGGAGGGGGCCGCCGTTCCTCTCGACGACACTCTGTTTCGAAACCGCCCCCACAACACCGATTCAGTTACTCTCCGACGCCGGCAACAAACTGCAGACGCGCCTCCGCGGCCACGTGCAAACCGGCCACCCCCCTTCTTCGCACCACCCCGCTAAACTAAAGAGCAAAGTATTAAAAAAAAATTAGAAAACGAATAAGAAATCGGGGCACTTTTCGAAAGTTAAATGTCGTCGACGCGAATCGATAACGACCCGGTGAGAAATCAGTGCTACTACTGCTACCTTTAAACGGCAAACACGAAAAGGTTTGGGCGCAGCTTATTTGACACTATTTCTCCCATTTATATATATATCTATATAATTTTTCATTGTGTGTGTGTGTGAATGTGCGCGAGCGAGGGGCCCCGGGGTGAGAGCAGCCCCGCCGCTTTTCCGATTGGATTTCCCTCGTGGCTCGCCGGAAAAGCGGACGGGACGCATTCATCACTCGCTGGCGCACTTCTTTAATTTCAGAAACGGTCTAATTACTACTATTAAAAAATACTACATTGTTCTCTACAAGAACAAAAAAATGTCAGTTCGTTAATATAAAACTACCCCATTACTTAAAACATACCAATTTCATTATTACTAATTTTATACAAAATAAATATTAATCTTATACAAAAAATATAATTAAAATAATTATTAACTAAAAGTAGTTTAATTTAATAATGATATAATAATATAATAATTCACTCAAAACACACAAAAAAATACATTTAGTTAATACAAAAACTTAATGATTATATATTTAGGTAACTTTTAATATCATTTGTTAAATATTTCCAAGCATAATTATTAATAATCCAACTCTTGGTTTCATAATATGAGATAAAATACTTTAGGTGAAAATTAACCTTATACACTTCACCATTCACAAAATTCTGATTTTATAATGCACTAATTAAGAACTAATTTTAAAGTTAAACTAAGTAAACCATTACATTTTCAATGTTTCATCTAATTATAGATAATTTATAAACTTAGCTTCAACTTTGAATGAATGTACATTTTTTTAACTAATTTTTAAATATTATTTTAATGTTATAAACAATTACTACATTGCATCTTTTCAAATGAATAATCAATGAGAATTATACTTTTCCATAAAATACGTTATTTTTTGATACAATTAATAAATAATAGTTATTTCTAAAAAAAGGCCTCAAGTGAAATTTCCTAAATAAGAATAATTAAATAGTATAATCATCTACTTCTTAATAAAAGGATATGTTAACTTATTATGCTACAGGTGGAACACTAATAAAAAAAAATGTAACCATTTTAGAAATTTATATAATACCAAGAATTAATTCTATTGAAACAAAATCGCAACTTTAATATATATTTTGATTTAATGCTGCAATTAATATTGCAGTAATATTAAAGTAATTGTACTATTAATTGTTAATTGGATTAACAGGGATTTCGTTTCCGTTGGGCGTCGTCGCCTTTATTGAGATAACCTGTATGTTTTTTTTTTATTTTGATTGCCTCGAGTAATTGTACTATTAATTGGTAATTGGGTTAACAGGGATTAAGTTCGCGTGGGGACTAAAATGTGTAGTGCAGATAATGAAATATGCTTGTTGCAAAAAATGGATTTCAAAGTAGGGGCATCGTCACCTTTATTGAAATTATCTGTGTGTTTTGTATGTTTTTCTATTTAGATTGCCTCACGGATAAACTTCTTTGTAAAATGGTCTTCCATTGCGATGGAAGTCATGTTGTTGAATTGAAATAAAACAACACAGTTGGGAGAGTTTCACATTTATTGTTGAACACTGCAACATGTTTCGCCACACAGTGGCTTCATCAGGTAGATGAATACTGAAAAGTGTTCAACAATAAATGTGAAACCCTTCCAACTGTGTTGTTTTATTTCAATGTGTTATGGAGTTTTACCATGTATCCGCCTTGTCAATTCAATATCATGTTGTTGAAGTTTATCTTATATCCCGTTATTAATGCGTCCGATAAACTTGGTCACAGTCGCCATAGGGAATTTAATATACCTCTTGATTGCCAAAGGAAATAATGTCTTTTGGGGAATTAAGGAATTATCCGTGGTAAAATTTTTTTTGATGTTGTCTTTTTTAGTATTTTACAGATTTTGTCAGTTGTACCTCATAGAATATTGAGTTTGAAAGCTCTTTGGACGTATCAGTGTTTTGTTTTTGGTGGTTTGTTACACGTATGTAGTTGGATTAGAATCGATCAATTTATAGCTACCGTTGGCTAATAAGTTGCTAATTTTTTGATGGCATTCAAATTTGTCTATGACTATTGGGGCGTTTCACGCCTCTATGATGATTATGTTCTTATTTTGTTTTAAGCTTCTCAGCACTACCAATTCGTTTCGTTATAGATTGCATATACTATCTTCTATACGGTTCGAGCGGAGAGTAACTGCAAAATTGTTGCATTTCATAGGACGTCTATGGAAAAATTGAAAACGGTTTTATGGTGCTGGGTTTTAAATATGTCGGTGAAGAAAACTAATGTGTGACTTAAATTTTCAGAAGATCTTGCCTAGTTTTACTAAATTACGATATCACACGCACTCGAAACAAATGCGACACATTCTAAACAGAGCCCCCCAAGCACTATTCAAAGAAACCTATATTTCTTATTCCAATCCGATGAGAGCAACTCCTCACACTTCGCCTCCTACTCTCTAACAAAATTCACCGGACACTTTGGACAAACTTTGGACTTTAGAGAAAATATGAAAATCTAGGACCGTCAATTCCCTTTGGCTAGGTTTGTTCTGAAAAATTGCGATAGACCTCGCCAGTAAGTCTTTGTGACTAGCTATTCCAATTCGAACTGAAACCACTAACTCACTATCCACCGACAAGCTAGAAAAGAAATACAAAAATTTAGTACCCGGAGATCCTTTTGGCTAGGTTTGTTCTGAAAAATTGCGATACACCTCGCCAGTAAGACTTCCTGGTAGAAATACCGGTTCAACCAGTTATTGACAATTTCAACCTAAACGTACAAAGAGAACTGATGTTGAAAACGATTATTAAGTATCTCATGTCAATTTCTTTCAGCCTTTTACATGGTTATTATGAATATTTCGTACTCCATTACTTGAAAAATTCGCTTCATCAGTAAAAAAAAAAATGGGCGTCAGTAGTTGAGTAATTTGAACAAATGTATGCAAAAACCATTGATATAATGCAATATATGAGGAAAAAACATCAGCAGGAGGAAGTGTTTAAACGCGTTGTGTATGATATGGTTACAATAAATAGTCTCTAAAAATCTTCCTAACATTCCCATTATTATAATTACATTCAAAATATTTATAGTTTTCGAGTAAAAGTATCTGAATCTTCTTTTATATTGCTCATCACAATCTCTTCCACTTCTACCGTTTTATTATTACTGGCTCTCCTGGTACTCGACTTCGTTTCAATGTACCTGTTTCATAAGGATGTTGATGAATACTTTGGAAGGTTTTTGCTATCAATAACATTATGGTCTGAAAATCGTTAATTGTACAACCGCCTAGCTTGTAATAAATTGCCATTAGCAAGTCTATAATTGAATAAATCACTTTACTAACAAAATTTTAACTATGAAAATAAATGTCGAAAATGCACCCTGTCTCAAAAAAATCGACAGATACCAAATGATCATTCACAAAGTGCTTTTCAAATAAAGTCGACGTTTAAACTGTATCTTTTTCTTTGCCAACAGTTGTTTGCTGTAAGTGGATGTGTTAAAAGTTTACAACGTATTTTAAGTAATTTTTGTACTCGCTAAAACAGTTTAAGATTCTTTATAATGTTGTTCGAATCACAGAGCTCGCTCTTAATAAACTATTTATCCTTAAGAATTCTGAAAGAATAATAAGTGATAAGCCATTTCTAGGCATGCGTACAGTCTGAATTAGAACTATGCAACTGTCTTTAGATTGTAAATCGAAGAATTCCTGGTGGCCAGGTTCCCCGCAGCTACAGCTGCTCATGGCTGTTTTTGTCACTCTTGTGGCCAAATTTACAGTATCTCCAGCATTGAATTTGGACTTTCCGGTCTGGTGGCAATGATGGAGTGTGTTTAATCAATCTAAACGAAGGCCGCACGCGTTAGTCCATCAGCTGAGTACTCGCGGACCCACAAAACCTGGATGACCTAAGTAGTGCCCAGGAATCTATTAATAGCCGCTGTGACTGTGTTTTAGAGAAATTTTACATTCAGTACGTTCCTACTTGTTCCCAACGACTCGGGCCTCTCCTGGTCTAAATTGTATTACGATTACCTCAAGTATCAAGAAACGGGTGTTGTTGGGATGCAGCTCTAACAGAATGTTTCTCTTCTTTGTCCTCCCGGCTACCGATACAGCTCTTGTCGTGACGCTGTCCTGAGCTGCCTCCTTGAGCCTCTTGAAGATGCCTCAGTAGTGTTTCTCGGGGACATCAATTATGATTCTTAGCCTAACGGGCGTGGTTCTTGTACTCGTACCATGTATCCAAATTTTTACGAACGTCTCTTCGAGCATAGGTATGTAGGACTCCTCCTATTCATTCTGAATGCTACGACCTTCCGTTTGCTGCCTCGTATTTCTTTTGGAGGACATGCTGCTGTCTTTTAGCATGAGCCCGACGAGTGTGTCTACTCTAGGGGGTGCCCAGGACCACCTCACGCCGCTCACATAGTCATGCATCACACTCTAGAAAAGTGTATCCCGCCATGTCTATGCGCCTAAGACTACAGTGCTTGCAGTCACTTTCGTCCTCCTTGCCGATCCTGTTTGAGTCTGCTCGAAAACACCCATGATTAGTAAGTAACTGCGTGAAGTAATGGTTCAAGCCGCCATGTCTCTTATGCAACTAAGGTCTAATAAATCTTCTACCTACCTGTAGGCTTCGCCCTCAACTTTATTTTCGAGATACCGCCCCTCACCTGCTTGTATACCATCTCTCTATGCACCAGTTTCAAATCCGGCGGTATCATTGACGCCAAGACTTCAACCGCTTCATTGGATATTGTCATGTACGCCATGCACACTCTTAAAACATCTGGCCTAAATTCTCTACGTAGTCTTTCTATATATCTTTTGGTTCTAATGCATTCTTCACATGCGGCTGCGTCGGAGTCTATACCGAAGGAATATTATGCGTAGCTAGTAGCTGGCTGTGATGCTAATGTCGTCGTGAGGTGACTTACTTTGTCCCTTGCCGCCCATCCTACTCTTTGAAACCGTCTGGGACCATTCACTGTTGGGAATCGTCCAACTTAAAGTTAGGAAGTCGCTCATAACTTAAAATAGCATCCAAATTCGAGTGTTCGTGTGCGTTTGCCCCTTTTGGGAGGCAGGCGGGAGTAAGCGCAGACGGGGGCATCCTCGGTACAGATCATTTATCTGGGCCTTCCTAAACCTAGCGGTTTGGCACTCTCTGTCCACCAAGCTGGCCAGAGAAACTCCTTGCTTAGTTGCACCAACATCTTCGCTATCTTGGTCAGTAGAGACAGGTCGGCCTCTAGTTCGTCAAGCTCATTAGTGAGAGTCTTTTAGTTGATTTTCAGCATGATCTAAGTGCGAAGCTCGACTACATTAATCATTTTAAAAATGTCGAAAAAATTTCGTCTTGAAGCTTTGAAAAAAATTATCAAGGAACCAAATATAGTTATAAGTTAAATACTTTTTATTTTATGTTAAAAGGAGAAAGCCAATAAACTTGAATCTTATTAAAGGCGACAATATCAACGGATCGTACATAATCTTCTGTTCTAAAGTTCTGGATTTTATCAACCAACAAATCGACGGAAACCTTCTCTTCCTCGACGACGCACATAATCTGCAACTTGTTGATGCCATAACCGACGGCCACCAAAAGGAGCCCATCCATTTGGATGGTCCTGTCGGTCTTTTCTATCTCCTTCATGTAGGTTTCGACGTCCCAAGGTTTCACGTCAAGCACGATGAAGCTCTTGACAACTAAAGCTAGTTCTTGGTCTTATTTTCAGCATAAGCTTCAATCTCTTTTCACGGATCTTTGCCGCTTCCCCGTTCTCCTTATCGTTCGATCTGAAAAGATCAATGTTATCATCGTCGTCATCCTTCGCCGGAGGCACAGTGGTGGTGGTGGTTTCGTCGGTCGAAAAGAACTTGTTGTGGTTGTATCATCTTAAGTCCTTGTTCGGTTTTTACGTCTCCGAAAGTCATGTTGAATGAAATTTTATCGATTTTTCAAGAACTTAACAACACGACCGACAACTACGAAGTGCTCAACGGAAATATAATATTTTTGGTTAGGTTCCGTGAACACGTTCTATACATTGTTGCCAATAAAATTATTCTTAGAATAACAGAAGGATTAACGGAGGAAAAAGAGAAAATCCGAATATACCATTTTTTTATCATGTTTTTTTATACACAAAAAATTGATTGTTGATTTTGTATTAAAATGTAATAAACCAAACGCCGGTGGTGGCGCATCGGTTACGGCCCCGAACTGACGTGCAACAACGTTGATTCGGGTCAGTAGTCGGATGGGTGACCGGTACCATTCACCATTGGTATACAATTAATGGTGCTTTAGAGTGACGGGGGCGATCCTTTAAAGTAACAAGCTCATTTACACACACACAAACACACAAATGACACATGGCGGAAGGACCACGTGGTCGATAGCCTAACACTACTACTACTACTACTACTACTACTGTAATAAACCTCTTGAATTTTTGCCATATAGCTGGTAGAAGTACTGGCTGTTACTACTGGCTGCGATACCGGTGTTGTCGTTGCAGATGACTCGCTTTGTCCCTTGGCGTCCATCTTACTGATTGGGTGTTCGTGTGCCAGCGGTCTGGAATTCTTTGTCCGCCTGATTCATGATGTTTAGCTTTTCTGAAGAAATTCTGTCCACCACGCTGGCTAAAGAAGTTACGTTCTCTTTTATGGTGCTCTGCGTATTGGGAAACTTCTTAATCAGCTGAACCAATATCTTCGCCATCTTTGCCAGTAGTGACAGGTCAGTCTCCATTTTTCCAAGCTCATCAGATTCCTATGGCATATCGCGATCGCTCTCGCTGCCTCCCTCCTGCCATCGCCATGAGTTCGCTGGTGGCCGTCGTTACTGTTGATGATACTAATCAAAGAAAAAAGTATTCGGAGTGACACGAAACACATACCTAGGATCTAAAAGATGGAACAATGAGTCCGCGTATGCTTTTATACTTGATTTTTGCATTATTACATTTTCTTATTTTCATGATAAGCTCATTCTTTCTTTATATTTATTATACTAAATTCGCCCAAAAACGTAAATAAATGTAATTAAAAATTCTTGAAATAAATAGAAACGTTATCAGACGTTGTAATAGTTAAAAGTGATAGTTAACACCTGCACTTGAGACAACAATGACATTGGCAGCTGTTAATGACAGTTGACGGTTAATAGTGGTCAGTGAACGTTAGCGAATGACATTGGACAGTACAATAACAGATACTGTTAATAGTAACAATTAAACAGTAACAGTTATAGATTTTGATAAAAATTACAAATTCAACTGTTAACCGTTGACAAACGACAGTTGCAAATTGACAGTCGAACATTAAAAGCAGACAGTTAATACAGAGAGTTTTCTCTATATAGCTGAGATAACAGAAATATTGACAGTTAATATCTGTCAGTAAACAATAACATTGACAATAATTAGTAGGAATTGACAATTAAACGTTGGAATATAACTATTAACCGTTGATAGATGTCAGTTACTATTACGAATCGACAGTTGAACATGATTGACAGGCAATTGATAGAGACAGTTTTCTAGAGTAAGCAACAGTTGAAATAATAGTCACCTTGACAGTTAAAATTTACAGAATTAGAAATTACAGAAAGAGTCAACAATAGACGTTGACAATTAAAAGTTTAAATTCAGTTGCTAACTGTTGAAAGATAACAGTGGGTATTATGAATCAACCGTTCAACATTGAAAGCAGATATTTAATAGATACAGTTTTCCCTGGCAGCTAACAGTTAGATAACATTAATATTTAGTATCAGTTACTAAATATTAATATTATCTTAACTGTTAGCTGCCGGAAAAAAACTGTATCTGTTAAATATCTGCTTTCAATGATATTAGCGACAGTTGATAGTTAATGTTTATCAGTGATCGTTAATGATGAAGAGTTTTCAGTACGGTAACAGTTATAGTTTACAGTGACAATTAAAAATTAACAATGGCAGTTAATGGTAAATGTAGATAATCAATCAAGACATATCATAGGTGCTGTGGAGATTCGACAATTGAACATTGAAACAGTTTTCTCTGGCAGTTAACCGTTGAGATAACAGTGACATTGACAAGTGTTAGTAACAGTTGACAGTTTATAGCTCTCAGTGATCGTCAATGAATAATAGTTGATAACACTGCAATAGTAACAGTTAACATTGACGATTAAAAACTAACTATGACAGTTAACAGTAAATTATATCAATTTAACTGTTTCACATTGAGAGATTAGAATTTCTATTGCGAATCGACTGTAGAACATTAACAATGGACAGATGAGACAACATGATATTTACAGTTAATAATAGATAACAGTAAATAAAGCTGTCAGGGATCATTGACAATTGACAGTTGAAAGTACAGTAACATTTGCAGTTGATAGTGACAAATAAAAATTTACAGTAGTTATTGACTTTTAATAATGCAGATTTACCTGTAGGCTGTTGACAGATGATAGTTGCTATTGCAAATCGAAAGTTTAACATTAATGAGTGACAGTTGATAGAGACAGTTTTTTCTAGCAGTTAACAGTTGTAAAACAGTGGTATTGATAGTTGATAGCTGACAGCTCTTAGTATCAGTTCGTAGTTAATAACTGTCAGTGATAGTTATTAACTACACACAGTTATAGTTAACAATGACAATTAAAAATTAACAGTGACAAATAACAGTAGTGGCTGATGGCCTCTTATTGAGACGCACGTTTAGTTTAAGCACAATACGTTAGTTGGGTAGTCATTGTCGTTTAGTTCTTGCGTCTTTTTGTCGGTTATCCACACTATCTAAGTACGAAATACAACTACATTAATAATTTTAAAAATGTCATAAATGGTTTTGCCGAAAATCTTGAACCTCTTGAATTTTTCCATTCCATTCGAATATAGCGTAGTAAAGCTAATTTTGCAAACTGCTTACCGGTAGTTATATCTAGCTTTTTCTGCAGCAGTGCAGGTAAATACCATCTGGACCTTGGTATAAAGCTATTAACTGCCCAATTAATTTAATTAGTAATGAGTTTATCGGCCTTGCTTTTATGAATATGCTTTCTTCTGTAGTTTTATGTTTCTTTGGGAATCCACAGTTGATGAGTCTGGGAAGTGCGTCTTTAACAGCACACTAAGGCTTTCCTTGAGCTATTCTGCATAACTCCAATTAGTTTTTTTTATTAACCCGATGCTGTTGGATTGGTCTTTGTACAGGACTTTGTGGATCCTGGCCGTTGAGGTTGTATCAGTAACTCCCTCACAGAACGTTCTACATGTTTTCTTTTTTGATTTTCTTAACAACTTCTTATTATATTTTGTCAGTGCCTGTCTATAGGCATCCCAGTTGTCTGTTTTCTTTAAACTGCTACGAACTTTTGTGGCTTACATCTTGACACAACCTAAATCCAAATTCCACAAGGGCACGTCTGTGGAAGGAGATCTCCTCTTTAGCGAATAACTGGATTCATACGACGCTATTTCTGAGCAGAGCTGCTGCTGTTATTAGCTCTTCTATGGTCTGGATGTTGATGTAGAGATCGATGGTTCCCACACTTATGCAGTTATGTGTTCCTCGGACATCTACACTCCATTGCGACTTCGTTTGTAGCCTTTATATCAGACTAAATGTGTTCATAGTCCGATAAAGAGAGTTCTTCCACAACATGCCAACTTTAAATTGTAGTTACTGTGAAGGCATCAGGTATAGTGATGTCCAACATTTCCTGATTGTATTCATGGTATTCACAAAGGTATCTTTAATAATATATAAATTTTAAAAGATAATGAATTCAGAAAGCTCTTTACCTTTTTTATTGGTTCCGTAATGCCTCATACCATGCTGTGATTTTTTTTCCATCACAGCCTCTTGTTTTTCTTCATGGGAACTTCTACTAAAGCTGGTGCTAAATCCCTTTTGGTGAATTTTTAAATGAATGTAAAGTTAATGAATTTCCTGGGCATTAAAACCTTCCTGTTATTTTTCAAATATGGCATTTTTGAATTTCAAATGAAGGACAGTTGACAGCGCTTTAGAATAGTGGAGATTCAATTGAATACAGCTTATGCCCGTCATTAGTGTGGTTTATACCCCACTGATACCAGAAACTAAACTTTGTGTTTCAGGGCTTTTTGCCTTTAGGGTTTTCCTTCTATCCCCATCGATCGAGTAAGGCCTTTTGTAGTCCTTGTCGTTATTGACGATGGAGGATCCTTCTTTTTTTTCTGAGAAAACTTATAGAAGCCCCACGCCGCGTTGCTCCTTCCTAGATCTTCTCAACCAAATCCATAGTTAGTTGTATGGCCCAGGTTCCTCACCATGTCAGCAGACTGTAAATCCAGCGACAGCGTGACTCCAATTTGGGTCGCTTCGGATTTTTTCTTATTACCCTACAGTTGAAGGTCTTTATGTCATTCTCAGATTAGCTTCTTATCTATTGTCAGTAACAGATAATAACTACAAGTTACAAAACGATTGATGAAAGATGAGAGTTGATGATAAACGCAAAACGACAAATAGAACTTGCAAATGGAAGACGACAGATAACAGATGAGCGTTGATAATATGCAATAGATAAAAATTATAACTGATAAACGATAGATAGATTAAAGTGAATACCATATGATAGATGTTTACTTCACATGACAGATAAGTGCTGATATCTAATTATAGATGATAACTATAAAAATCAGCTGATAAATGATAAATGGTTTGTAATAGATGGCAGCTTAAGCTTTTGAAGCATGTGTAATATAATGCCAAATTTTCCAAATGAATTGAATTCGAATAAATACGTATAATTTTTGATTTAAATAGTTCAAATGTTACCCCAACAAGAATAACATAGTAAAATTTGAATATGTAATAACGTAAAATAACATTAACTTCGTCTAGCAGAATTACACTCGCGATAATAACACCATTGAAATTCGCAAACATAATATTGGAACTGCGAAACTGTTACCAACTTTACAATAAAACTCATTAAATACGTAATGCACCGTTTGAAACGACTCTTTATTGTATTATAGCGTAATGTTGCACTGCGGTGAAGTAACGACGTAATGCAAACGTACGAGCGATCCGAACCGTCAAAACTTATAAATTACCATCGACCGCAGTCTTTAGGCCTTTACAAATGCTCGAACCTATTGTGACGCGAAGAAAACCATAAGCCTATAAATGTCAAAGTCGAGTTAGTTTGGAAGAGGCGTGTTGGAGTGAATTATTATATTCCATTAATCATGTCTGACGGCTGAAAGTTCGTATGCAAATATTTACGACCATCCAGTGTTAAATAACGAAATGAGTGTTATGGAATAAAAAATGTGTAAGGTTATTTTCTACGTGAAACATCTGTTGAATATAATTTTTACTGCAAAAATAATAATTATTTATTGTGTTTGATTAATCATACACACATGTGAATAGATTATTTAAAATAGACATCAAAAATAATTTAAGTAATAATTTCCATTAAATACATATAAAGTTAAGTTGAGTCATAAATATTAATTAATGTGTGTAGATTATTTAAAATAGTTATCAATAATAATTTCCATTAAATAACTATAATAGTTTTTTTACATAGGTTGAGTCAAAAACATTAATAATTGCTTCGATTTAAAACCTTTAAAATAATAAATAAATATTTTTCTCATGTAAATAAATAATATTTTTATAGTTCTCTCATAAATTTTGATACATAATTAGTTTTCAAACGTAATGTTGTGAGTTTAAATTAAGTTCTTCCTTTACTTGTTAAAAATGTACTCGTATAGAATAATCCGATTATTTTTATTTCGCTCCAGCATTCTTATATTTGTTAAAAATTCCCTGAATTAATTCGGTTGGTGCGGAAAGCATTAGAGAATATTTATTGCTTTTAATATTTTACTTAAATTCGCAGTTATTTTCCGCAATTGTACGTGTTGTAGAAAGTGTGTAATAAATTGTAGAACCTTTATCTTATTATATATTTGTCAGGAAATTATATCTTTGACAAAAGTAAAACTATAAGAAAATATAACATATACATCAGCTATGTATTATAGTTACTTTATTAAACGAGTTTTAATAAAATAAGAAAATGTTATAAAATATATTAAACGTTTTTACCATTTTAATTTTAATTAGTTTATTAAAAACCCAGATTATATCAGATAAGAATATTATAACACTAGAAAGTTTAATAACTAACAAACCTAGATTATAAACACAGCAACTCAAAACAAATTTTCATAAACAGCAGAAGTTTAAATTATATGGTTAATACTTGTCGAGCTACTCTCTTGATGAAACCAGTTCAGTTTTATATAAAATAATAGGAGTAATATTTTATCGTAGTTCCTAATTAAAACTAAGTCCACAATCACTATATTAATTTAAATTATTATTATCTAAGCTCTAAACATTATTTTGTTATAATATTTTCACTTCAATTCTACTCATTATTCAATTTTAATTACGCACGCAAGGACACCTGACAAGGAGAAGAAACATCCGGAAGGATGGTGTCTGGTCGAAATGTAAGTGATAACTTTTGAAAATTCAAAAAAAACATCACTGCAAAACCCTCTAGTTAACAAACAATTAAAATTACCAAACCGTGTGATCAGCACCAAACATTGTGATTAACAAAAAATGTACCATAACACCAACCTTTCATTACAATTATCATTTAGTTATTAGTTTAAAAAAGAAATTATTTATTTCTTCACAGCGTAGTAAGTGTAGTACACGTGTTTTTTTTTTTACCTTCCCTTTCTTATTACTCGATTCCTGTAGAGTTGAAAGGCAATCAGTCCGAAAGCGGACGCAATTAATATGTTGCGATTGGAAATTTGTGTTTACTTGTGTGTGCGCGTGTGTTTGTAAATAGCTTTTATTTATATGTATATGAATAGTTCCGCTTTGATCCCTTAATGGCTCCGATCGCCGGCAATGGATCAAACGGTATCGGCGCTGGAGCGGAAATCTGAAAGTCATTAAATCGATACGCCGCGCAATAATTAATGATAGTTTCGACATATATTAAGGACAAAGGAAAAATTGCATGAATAATTTAATTCGGTTCGTGCGTGTTTAATTACACTACCGGTGTATTAAACATGTTACATTTGGTTTTAATGGTATGGATAATTTATTTTAATAACAGGAATATCTGTTTTTGTAACTAATTATTAATTAAAAACAAAAACAAAATACGTAAAATGCGAGGAATAGAAATTTAATATTATTTTCCCGGCGTATCCACCATTTATTTAATTGCAATTTAGAAGATTACATACACTACTATTACAATGAAATGACTAATTTGTATTAGTTTCAACGATATATATATATTCGTTCCCGGCGCATCCACCATATAGTAAAGTTCGCTTTTAAAATTACAGTATATTTATTAAAACTTATATTTACGCATTGAATAAAAGATTATATTTCAATAATTGAAACAGTATCACTATCGAAATCAAGATAGATTATATATTATACACATGGAAGAAGAGAGGACTTTAATTTTAAATTAGTTTTGGGAATTGGTAAATACAAAATCGTTGCTAGTTAAGATTATTTAAAACTAGAATATTTATTAAATTAAATTAATGTACCCACAAGAGTACTAAAATCTATATATATAAAATATCATCATACTAATTGATGAAAGTCAGAAATAAAAAAAAATCCAAAACATATGGCCGAAATACGCGTGTATCGATTGTTTTTTTAAAATGTACAATCCCCCGGAAATGCTGTAAACTAACTAATCGTTTGCGTGAATCAAAATAATGTACAATGTTTTAAGAATATTTGAATATTGGAAATATTAGAGCAAGTAGAAAATGTGACAAACTTCAACATAGCTGAGTCGTTCTGTAAGGATTTTAACTAATATAAAGATGTAGCCAACAATGTAAAACACTGTCTTAGATATAAAATAATACATGGTGTAAGTAGACTTATGCAGTATAAATATTCCTATTAGAAAAAATTGAAAATAATCCTAATGAAAGCACAGATAACTTTTTAATAAATCAACTAGGGTAATTGACAATACAAAATCTTGCAAAAAAAGAGCGAACTTGCGCAGGAAAGTCTACAAAACAAATTACTTATTGAAACAAGTACTTTCTTGGCAAATACTTGGACAGGTATTTAATTATACAAAAGTAATTTGCGTGTTAGAAATAGCATCACTAGTTTGAATGTATTTATTTCTGTAGAGGTATTAACCAGGGAAGTGGTTGTTTGAATTAGTGATTTGTTGTGTAGATTAACGAAATGTTTTCGTATTTTAAATTATTAAGTAATTTTTCAAAACTACTTTAATAAATTTCATTCATAAATATATCACCCAAATCAAAGTCACCATTTTTTAAATGAAAAATAAACGTTAGCTTAATCATGAAAATATGTTTCAATTAATTTCATGCTTTCCCTCGGTAATGATATATTATGCGATTTTCAAATTATTATACAATTAGGGTTGATAATCCATTGGATATTATAAAATTAATTGCAGATTTTCTTCAACAGAATCCTTATTTCTTTATTAATTTGGTTTTCACAATTACTAAACTCTTGTTTATCATTATATGAACATTATATTTTTTAATGTATTAAAATCTTCACTCAAAACACCAATTTATATGAAAAGGCAAAAATAATATTGAAAATTATAGACGCTTTTATTGAATCACCTCCTAAAATTTTGTATAAATTGTTGATGATATAATTATTGTGTCATTTATCTGTCAAAAATCATTGATTTGTTATAAGATAACTAACTTATTTGATTATAAAATTATGAAAGGGTTCCAGAGAAGCAAAATTTATTAATATAATTTGTACAGATTTCATTAAGGTCTTTGATTGTAAAAACCAAAATATTTTGTTAAGAACGTTAGATACTAATGGTTTCAATTATCAAACTGTTCCTTTCATAAGGTTTTGCTTAGTCAATAGATCTCCAATTGTAAGATTATAGATGTGAATCAATCAGTTTATTTCGGTGTACTATATGGTCCTTAATTTGTATTACCTTTTATAAGATACTTTAGATTATTTAATTGCTATTTTTTAAAATAATAATTATTATCCAAGATTATCAAAAACTTTAATCATATATAGATTTTCTAGAGAGATTGGGAAATAAATCAAATATATATTCATTAATCACTTAAAGCTTAATATTTGTATGGAATTTACTAGATCATCTAAGATCAAATCTAATAGTAGTCTGACAGAGCAAGGTCTGGTGAACATGTTACTAGACCTTGTTCTGTCAGACTAATATTTACTTCTTGATCTTTGCAAACTCTTTGAGTGGTAATTAATAAAAGCGTATCAAATAGTACTATTTTTTTTTGCTGAGAAAGGCCAGAAACGTTTTGAGCTTGATATAAAGAATAGGATAATTGAAAAGAGTAGCAACAAGAATAATCATCATACATGTTTTGCATTTTAAACGTTTTTTTTTTGACAAAAAAGCTTTATTTATTTTAATTCATAAATTGTGTCGTCATTACTGCCACTATTTTTGAATAAATTAATTTCATACTTCAAAGCTTTATTTTTATTTTCTAAATTAAGTAGTCGAAAATTTAGAAATATTGAATTTATTCGAAGTACATGTTCTGGAGGCACCTTTTAAGAAAACCTTTTATAATTGTTAAATTTGAGAGATTTTCGATAAATAGGAATACATTTTTAGGGATAAATAAAGCACAATTTTTTCAATATTTTTTATTATTAATTATTGAAATAATTAAAATAATGTATTGCTTTCTAATAAAATTACAATCGTCTCTTTCATAATATTTTTTTTTATATACAGGGTGAGTTTTTTTCGATGTTCTCTATGGGGATCTCGGAAACTATAAGAGATAGAGAAACGGTTAAATGGGGAAAGAAGTGTAGATTTACGAGACGAATAAAATTCCACTTTCAAAGTTTTCAAAAAAGTCAAGGGTAACTAGATATTTTGAAAAAAGTAAAAAGTGTCAATTTTTTCAAATCAATATATCTCGATTATTATAACAGATAGAAAAAAACTGTAAAGGACAAAGTTTTAGATAATTTTATACAGATTAATAAAAAATAATCAGACAATTTTTACCGCCATTATTTTCCGAGATATGACGCAAACTTACGTTTTTTTAAATGGAAACCATAGTTGGCTGTGACCTCATTCAAAAGGTATTTTTTTTCTCTTTAATCCAATATGGCATACGACATAGTTATTTCTAAAAATAAGTGAGTTATAGTCATTTTAAATTTTATTATAAATAAAAAATGGGTAGCCATGAAAAAGGTGAAAGTAAAACAATTGCAGTTGTTTATAATAATAGCAATATTGTAATTATTAGTTTTACAGAGATAAACCAACATGAAACAACAGCATAAAGTAATTCTGTAATTATCACTATATCAATGGGAGAGAAATTTTAATATTAAAAAAATATGGTCAAAGAGTCCACCATTAATACTATTATGACATAAATTATATCTTTTTAAAATTGAATTTATGGCATTTTTGACTATTCTCATATAAATTGAATTAAATGTTTCAATAACAACTAGTTTATGATCCTCCAAGGATTGATATGATTTTTCATATACTTTGTTTTTTACATAATCCCACAGAAAAAATTCTAAAACGCGCAGATCGGGAGAATTAGGTGGCCCTGGGATTGGTTTATTTCTTCCCACTTATGAGTTAGGAAAAGCATCATTTAAATAATATGTAAAGCCAACATGTTTATGAGGTGGAGCACCGTCATTTCAATCTTGCTTGTAATGATAAATTTAAAGAATCGAGCGTATCTTTAAATGTTTTCTGAAGAAAATGAAAGTAATCATTTTCACTTAGTGAGCCTTCAAAAATATATGGACCAAGAATTATTAATCCAAACACACCATGGATTAAACCCAAATTTAATTTGTAGTTTTGTCTGTGAAACTTCTCGTGCATTCTCTTGAGTTCATCTAGGTTCATTGTGGCGATTAAAAATACCACAATTAGTGAATCGCGATTCATCTGTTCATAATATTTTTGTAAGAAACGTATTATCCTCTTGGCAAATGGGTTTATACCACATACAGAAGGCTATTTGATAATTACAAAATTATTATTATTATGCTGGTTTTTCATTTTTCTTTAACTTTGTAGAACTAACAATATTGCTATTATTATAAACAACTTGTTTTACTTTCATCTTTTTCATGGCTACCCATTTTTTATTTATAATAAAATTTAAAATGACGATAACTCACTTATTTTTAGAAATAACTATGTCGTATGTCATATTGGATTAAAGAGAAAAAAATTACCTTTTGAATGAGGCTATAGCCAACTATGGTTTCCATTAAAAAAAATGTAAGTTTGTGTCATATCTCGAAAAATAATGGCGATAAAAATTTTCTGATTATTTTTTATTTTCTTTTACAATTTTTTTCTATCTGTTATAATAAACGAGATATATTGATTTGAAAAAATTGACACTTTTTACTTTTTTCAAAATATCTAGTTACCCTTGACTTTTTTGAAAACTTTGAAAGTGGAATTTTATTCGTCTCGTAAATCTACACTTCTTTCCCCATTTAACCGTTTCTCTATCTCTTATAGTTTCCGAGATCCCCATAGAGAACATCGAAAAAAACTCACCCTGTATATATGCCTTTCGAAATTAATAAAATTAAATATTTAATTTATTATATTGTTAATTTCACCCTTAAATTACAGCAAAGATATTTTTTTTAAAAATAAATATTTGCAAAAACTACCGAAATTAAAAAAAATATTTATTTGTACTATTGCTGCATTCGTAAATAATTTAATTAAATACTGTTTTAGATTTTATTGATTGAAGGACACCTACCCACCCTACATGTACATTTATACATTCAACAACATACTGTTACTATAATTGCGCTTTTAAAGTTGCAATCAGAATTATGTTTTTATTTTCCTTGCAAATATAACTCTATTTGTAGTATACATCAAATGTAGGGCACGCGGATATCTTCTATCCTACCTTCCAATTAGTAAAATATTTTCAATAAAATGGATATAAATTTTATTGCATTAATAGTTTTTTTTCAATTTTATTCTTAAGGTTCTTCAAAGAAACCTTCTTATTAAAGTGTAGAATAATTGCTAACAATTAAGAAGATACAAATATTCATTTGTTGCTAAATCTAACATTGTGTACTTAATTGAAATTTAACAATAAACATTATGGTGGATGCGCCGGGAAATCAGTGTATAATGAAATCCAGAAAAAAATATGATAAATTAACTTTGATTTAAAATACTACATAACAGCACAATAACAGAATGTAATTTTTTGAATTTTAAATATGTTTATATAATGAGTAAAATTATGGATTGTTATATTGAATTTTTCAATTCAATATATATTTTATTGTTCGTTTAAAAATATTTTTATTATAATAATTAAAACATGTTTTGATATACAGAAATAAGCAAATTAATTTGTTCTAGTAAGATTAATTTCCTCAGAAATATAAAATATTACTTTAATGATGGTAGCGATTGTTACTACGTAGTAATTTATAATGAATAAAACACTTACTATGCTTTTAGCCACTATAATTATATTGTTGCAAAATTAAAATTGTAATTAAAAAATATCACTCAATTAAATATTAATAGTAAAAATAAACTATTTATATTTATTTTTCATAAATCTTACTTAAATTAATATTTGTGATGATTATTTAATCTAAATTTCTGCGAATATTTATTACGTGCTTTAAGTGTACCTGTTAATAAATATATAAGTAATTAAATATAATTCTTAATAATAAAATTTGGTTTACAAAAATAATAATTATTATTAATTTTTATTTCTCCACTAACACATAAATTATTACATCTAAAGTATAATACAATTAGGATAATATCTATATACAGATCAAAAAAAGGAGATAAGTACTTGATTACCATTACTTAAAACTAATTTTACATAATAGTGTATTGAGAAAATAAAAGAAAATTTTACGCGTTAATAATCAATTATTCATTTATTTACAAGTTAATTGATTTAATTTAATTAGAGAACGATATCAATTTACAGAGTTTGCGATTTATGTAAACTAATTGTTACTATAGTTATTAAAAAAGTGATATAAACATGAATGAATTTTATTAATAAATGAAATAAATATTTTGGGATAAACAGAGAAAATTCTATTTATCTAGTTGATAGATTAATAGTTAATTTAATTAAACACTATTTTATATTTCACTAATTGGAGGTAGGTTACTTCAAATACCTACAAAAATTGGATTACAAGATATGTGCACTTTTCGACTGAATCAATAACTTTCCTTATTTTCCCTACAAATCGCTGCCAATTATTTCGTAATTCAGTATGTCTTAATAGTTCTTTTAAATTGTTAATCAAAGTAGTAACCTGATTGGTTATAATTTTGCTTTTAATTTTAGTATTTTGAAGTTATTTATCAGGCACTAATATTACTCATTATCAAAGTTTATGTAATTCAATGAGAATTTAAAGTTTTATTTTTAAATATTCTTGAGATTAGAAGCTGTTGTGGTATATACTATTTTTGGTTAAAAATATTTTACCCAAAGTTCTTTAATTCTTTGGAAATTCAACAGTAGGTTATTTTGAAAGTTTTATTTCAATTGAGTGATTGGTTCATTCAACACTTCTTCTTTCACTTTATCAACGTGAGGTGTTAGATTTTTTTCTTTGTTTTTAATCAAAGTCATTATTGGTAATTGAGGAATTTAGGAAGAATTGAAAACTTTCATTTTAAAATATCCTCGATATCGGAAACTGCAAGTGGCTATAAATTATGAGTATATGAGTAAAATTTACTTTGATAAATATTACTGCTATAGTTACTATATATTTATTAATTACTTATCTAAAATATTTAAAATATTTATTAGACCATGGTGGAGGCACCGGGAAATTATAGCTAAATATTAATAGCGCATATTAGGTAATTTCAAATTAAAACACTTGTTTAGTTCCATATTGTAATATTCAGTTTCCTGACATGTGTTTCGGTCAATGACGACCATTCTCAAAGGAATTAAAAAATAAGTTGTCCGAAACACGTGTCAGGAAACTGAATATTACAATAGTCGGCTGTACTTGACAGCATCTGTCATTCCACATATCTCTAATTTTAGAAAAGTTTAACATTAAAGTGAAATTACAGAAGATGGGTTAATTGGAAGATTATTAATAGTATGATAGATGATAGATAATACATTGACAAAGGATAGTTGACGCATGGAAGGCCTAAAGATAAGTGACAGTTATTTGATGACAAATTGTGTCATCTATAACTAGACATTTGCCAGCGGTTATATACGACATTGTAGACAATCAGTTGACCTCGTAGTTATTCTTTATTATAGGTTAACTGTAAATATAATAAAATCGACAGCTGGCAGATTACAGATGTTCATCAGTTAATAGATGACACACCGGTAAATTAAATATTATAAGTAAGAGATGACAGTCGATGATACCTGATGAGAAATTACTGATACAGATGACAACTGATAACTGTGTACCTTTGGCTATCATCTATTAGCTGCTCTCTATTACCCAGCCAGACGTCAGTTATTGAAAAATTTTAGATAGATAACGATTTACAGATAATAGATGATACGACAGAACAGAAATAGATGACAGATGACGTGAGAAATGACTGCTGATAGATGACAACTGATAACTGTTAATCATTCATTGTCATCTATTAGCTGCTTTCTATTATAGGGCCAGAAGTCAGTTATTGTAAAATTATGGATAGATAACGATTTCTAGATAATGGATGATACGACAGACCAGAAATAGATGACAGATGACTATTTACATGAGATAGAGAATATTTAAAATTTAACATATCTTGACATGTTGCAGATAATAGATAATAGTCAGTTTAAAAATAACGGATGAGAAATGACTGCTAACAGGTTATAGATGTTAGATGACAACTGATAAATGACAGATGATGAATTATGTCATCTGTCAACTGTTGGCTGTCATCTACCAGCACTGAATAAGCAGATGTATGGTACCTTCTATCTTTTCGCTACCTTCCATTTATAATTTCCGTAACTATAGACAAAAAGAGAAGTGATACGCAGATAAAAAATAGTACTATATATATATACATATATATAAATATATATATATATATATATTATTTATTAGCATCTTTGTACTCCTTTCTAACAAAATAACACAAAATATATAATATAAAATATGTAAATGCACTCAAAATTTTAGTTGAAAGGAGGACGGGCGGAGTTCTCTTCACCGAAGGATCTTCCACTCAAACCTATGATTCTATGCCATCAATGCCACTCCAGAATACTCTGTAGTATCTTTTTATATTTGCAATGCTTGAATAAAGCTTATTTTAGTCTATTATTATACATAATATATAACAAATGTTCATTAGACTAATTACAGATTAGAAGTGGCTGCTGATAAATTATTTATTCCAGAAGAATGATAGATGACTGATAACAAAATCATCTGTTATAGATTTATTTTTGATATGGTCAAATATTGGTTGTCTGTTAGTAGATACCTGCCGTCTTTTAGCTTTATTTTATCACCTATTAGCTGTCATACTACAGAGGGTAGACGTCAGTTAGTATATTCAAATCAACAGTGGATAACTGACAGGTGAAGTATAACAAGTGACAATTAACATCTGTCAAATATTAGATGACCCATAACGAGTGATAAATAACAAATGTCACATTATAGATGGAACATAACAAGTGACAAATGATAATTGTCTAATACTAGATAACACATAACAAGTGACAAATAACAACTGTCAAATAACAGATGACATTTAGTAACTAACATATTAGAAATAGAAATCTATGATGACAGATGAGAAATTATTGCTGATAGATTATAAGCGCCATTTGACAACTTAAAGATAAATAACTATGATAAAATATGTTATCTGTCACCAATTAGCTGTTATTTTGTTTTTTTGTTTGTTTGCTGTACTCTGTACAATTATCTATATGAATGGTTACAGACAATAACTGATAGCTGACAATATAATTGAAAACAGCTAAATTATATTGTCACCTGTCATTAATAATAAAAATTTGTATAAGGTCAATGTTTATTTAAATATTTATTTATTTATTAGTTCATTTACATTAAAATTTACGAATTTTTTAATTAATGGCTTTGATAAACATAAATTTATATAATATCCTTAATATGTTTTGCAGTATGGTGGATTCGCCGGGAAAGTATCGGCTAAATATTTATATTCTAATTTTTAATCATCAAATCCTCTTTGGTATTTAATTATTCTGTTATTATTTGCAAAGAAGTTTAAGGGCGTTATCATCTGACCCTACTCTTTTAATATAAGTCTTAGATACTATATTTATTATTGATATATGTATCAGTGAAATTAATGAGCAATAGAGTGTTTTTTTATGATTTCGCTTATATCATTGATAAATAAAAATAAATATTATAAGGCTACAATGTGATCCTTGTGGGACCCCTGATGTCAATGATATATCTTTTGATCTGTAGTGAAGTACACTCTATTTGATAAAAAAAAACAATGAATAATATTAATGTTAAAACCATAAACTTTTAATTTATGTTGTCAAGTCGATTTGTAATAGGCTTTTTTTAAATTAGATAATTGTAGGTGTTTAATAATCAATTTATGCAAAGACTCAATGGAAAAGGATAGCAGGATGGCCATATTCAGAGTTGCTTACTTTACACAGAACGATTTAGACTGTTTTAAAGTAAAGGCAGTAAATTACTTTGATTAATAAATCAGGTATTTATGAATATATAAAAGTTATTCTAATTAGAATAAAATAAATATAAAATTTGATTAATAAGGGCGTTGTTTTCAATAAGCCAGAGCAGATTGTTGAATTAAAATAATACTTATAAAGAATTATGTTTACAAAGCGTGTTTTTAAATACTCCGATAATTCGATAATTCATTAATTATTACGTGAATTATCGTGTCGTTCTTTTGTTTCCTTTCTTTTTTTTTATTATTGTGCTCAATTCGTTCGTGATGGGCAAAGCGGTATTAGTATGTTTCCGCGTGACCTACAAAAGACTAAAATGTCGATATATGAGGGGGTAATAAAATGTTGTTTGTCGTGCCGGAGGAGAATTACGATCGATGGCTTTCAATAAAATTATAATGCTATTATTTTTCTTGCGAGTTTAATTGCCTGAATTATTCAGCGTTCTCTCTTTTTTTTTCTCTCTCTCTCTCTCTGTTCTGTCTGTCGTTTCCGTTTCGTGTAAATTATTTCTCGAAAATTAATTACGCTGAAACGAATTCGTGTTAACATAATATTTTTTCCAAGAAAAAAAAACAACGAATTGGAAATGATGACAATTATACATTACAAGGTGATATTGATGTTATATAGTAATACTATTTGTAGTAGATCATTAAAGTAGAAATTAAATTTAATTACTTATTATTCCACAATGTTTACAAAGAGGTAAATGAGAAAATCATTAAAGACATGTTAAAATCATTTTTTTCTTTAGAAACAGATATATTATAATTTGAAAAACGAATGTTAAACAAATATTTTTAGAAAAATCAGTGCAATCAAAGTGTATTGTATAAGAATTGACAATCATGTGAATATAAACTTTAAACTTTACCATTTCAAGTCTAATTATTCTTTATACTGTCTGTTGTTAATAATTATGAGTACTTCATTGTAGTGATTTTTTCGGTCCTTAAGTCTGATTTGTTTTTGTAAACATTGTTAAATTTTTTGACGAGAATCTATCCATCGGCAACGTTACGATTTTATTAAAATCGATCGATCATTTTCGTGCAGGCCTTTGACTTGAAAGGACCTACGTTTTAAGGCTCTACTGATATGCTGTGATACAGCGAAACATTTGTGTGGAGATTGGCTTTACCTAATAATTTCGTAACGTGTTTAAAAGACAATAACATCAAAAAATAAGTTATTTTGTACTTAATTTGATTTAAGTCATGATATAGCAGCTACAAGTTATGTAATCCAATGCTTGGCGATGTTTTAATACGATCAGTAGTTGTTTTAACTAGTAGTTGTTAGTTCTTGCATAATTGTCGGAGAAATTATTTTTCTTATTAACATTTTTAACTGCGTCAATAAATTAATATTTACAATAAAGAAAACACTTTTAAAAGTGTTTTCTTCATTCTTAATATTGAAATGAACCACAAAGTGAACGCCGTTAAGATCCAAGAATTAATATTTAATTTAATTAATAAATTTCACGTATTTTCATTGTATTCTATAATTATTTAACAGACAATGTAATCAATACACTAAATAAATTTTCAGTTCGTTTCTTTTCCTTTTCTTTTTTTTCTGTAATCGTTAACTTGAAAGATTTTGCTAAAGTTTAGGAGAGCCATTGTAAAAATTTTCTTTAATCGTGGCAAATTGTTCCGATACGAACGGCATTAACTGAAGGTGATTATATCGCGAGCACAAAAGATACCAGCACAGATAAGGAGCAAAACCGTTCAGCAAAGCTACAATCGTTACCATAGAAATTTCCAATTAGTTTAACGACATTCTTTCGTCGGAATCTTCGAGAGGAGAGGACCGATTATTCGCTAACTTTCCGTCTACACAATCACACCCTTAATGAGTCCGCGTATAATCCGGTTTGATTTATTCGTATTTTTATCTGATTTCGGTGCATAAGTCGTTTAAAGTCGTTTTCGATAAATTTCTTAATCGTCGGTATTAAGTTGAAAAATGATATTAAAAATTCGTACTAACTTTAGGAAATATTTAGATAGGTTTTATATCTTAATTAATAATTACATTTAGTAGTAGTTTTTTAATTATCCCTTTGAAATTGACCGTGTGATCGAAAGCAGTTGTATAAACGTGTGAAAATAAATTGAAAAACAAGTAAAAGTAATCGTTATAACCAAGTCATACCATAATAGATAAAAGATGGCAGACGATCAATTATATTATTGGTTACAGAAAAGAGATGACAGAAAGATAATCTATCAGATAGAAAACAAAAGATTATAGAAGATAGATAGCAGGTAGATTACAGATGATATATGATAAGTAGATATTACATAAACATGGCGTATATAGCAGATTAGATATGAGAAGTGGTAAATAATAAATCACAAATGAGAGATAACATAAAAAATCTATAGATAAAAGATGGTAGATGATAGTTGATGAATGATCAATAATAATAAACAACTTAGGACAGATAGATAGTTAATATACGGTAAATAAAAAAATATAGACTCTAGACGAAAAGATAATACAAGACTTATGACACACAGATTATAGATGATAGATGATGTCAGACAACATATATTAGATGACAAACGACAGATAATAAATGATAGATGATTATAGAAGATGCATTGCTAACAGTATTTAGAGATATAGATTAGATATTATCGACAGAGAATGAGAGATAATACAGATGACCGAAAGAATATAGATAATTAAACATGGCATTAAATATGACAATGAAATATTTGTGATGAATAGGAGAACATCACAAATGTTTCATCTATCAAAAAGAGACATCAACTTATGTGAATCACCTTATAGAACAGAAGCATACATTCAACCCCGAATTTAAGATCCTCCATACAGAGAGAAAAGGACAAAAACTAAATATATTGGAAAATCTAGAAATAAATAGATATTTCCTCAGTTTTGTTATCTAAATAGTAAAAAATATATATTTCAGATGACAAAAAGGAGACAGCAAATAACAGATGAAAGATTGCAGATGGCAATTCACCAATTACAGATGATAGGTATAATAAACAAATGACAGCTTGCAAATAATAGGTGGCAGATGACAAACGGCTAAACGGACGATAAATGAAAACCGACAGGTTATAGATAATAGATAAAATGAGACAAATAATGGAGGTTCATTGACACATGTTAAATTACAGATGACAGATCAGCAATTAATAGACGACAGATATTAAATAAATAACAAATCGCAGATAACAGATGATCATGACAGACAGTTAAGTAGATGACAAATTAATATATAATTTGACAGTGAAAACACATGTCATTAAAATATATATAATAAAAGCAAAACTATGTTTTATACAAGCATTACAATATAAGAAGATACTACCCAAAGTAGCATCATGATTTGAAGATCCTTCGATGAAGAGAACTCCGCTCGTCATCTTTTTGACTAAAATTTTGAGTATATTTACATATTTTGTATTATAAATTTTGTGTTATTAAATTAGAAAGGAATAGAAAGATGTTATTAAATAAATAAACAAATACATGAAAAACGATAGCTTAAAAATAAAACAAAATACCGACGAATGTAGAAAAAAGAATATAGAATAATAATTAGAGATAGAGATGGTAGAAATTTTTTTAATCTATATTACAATCTGTTATCTACCATCTCTTAATTTTTAATGTATCTATCTTTAATCTTTTATCTGTTATCTGTCTTTTTCCACCTATTATTTGTCATTTGAGATATATCATTATTTTCATTTATCATCTATTATTGTCCATCTATCATCTATTATCATTTACCTGTCAACTATTTTATATTACCTGCCAACTATTATTTTTTTGTCTATCATCTCTCATCTAATATCTACTTTCTATCACCCTACTGCTCAATATTTATCATTTGATGTCATATTTTATTATCTGTATTCTGTTTTTAATCTGCCTTCTATCATGTTTCGTCCCTTACCTAGCATCTATCATTAAGGGTTGTTTATAGAAAGGCAAGATTGGTTTCACAATTATTTGCGATTTATTCCAACTTGTTTCAATTTTTACATCATTATCTAGGAATGATTTGGCATTTGTTATCTGTTTAACGATCTCTAATCTCCTATACTGCTACTCTTATTGTTTAATATATCTATCATCTATGTTCTATCTTTAAACTGTCATTTGCCATCTATTATTTGCCGTTTGAGATTGGTGCCTATTATCTATTATTTATTTTATGTTATGTGCCATCTATTATGTTATTATTATCTTTCGTCTATCGTCCATAAGTTTTTATCTACTTTTTATTATCTGATCAATAATAATCTATCATCTATTAGTTGTTATGTAATCTATATGTTATTTACGAGTTTTAGTATTTTTCATCCTTCATCTGTATTCTGTTATTAACATATGTGATTTCTTATCTGTGATCTATCCATTCACTTTCATTTGAGATCTACCTTCTATTATTTACCCCGTGTATTATTTGTCATTTGATTCAAATTTTATTATCTGTATTGTAATTGTCATCTGCTTTATATTATTTTTCGTCGTTCATCAATAATTTCTAATCCGTATTATCAAATATCATTCATCATCTGATATATGTCATCTGCCATCTATCATCTGTAATCTAATATAAGTCTTCTATTATTATTTTTCCTCTAGCATCTAAAAGTTTTCATTTACTCTCTAGTATCTGCTACCTACCCTAAGTTGTCTATTAATATTGATCATTAATAATTTAATCATCTATCATATGTTATGTAATCTATCTGTTATTTACATTCTATTATTTATCATCCTTTATCTGTAATATTTTCTTAAGACCCATTGAAAAAACAATGGGTATTATATGTGTTTTAGCATCTTTTGTACTCCATTTATATTTGTTTAATCTATATTCTGTAATCATATCTCTGACATCAGTTGTTTGTTCTGTCTATAAGCTGTCATTTTCTATTTATGATCTGTTTAACGGTGCGTCATTTATCATTTGTTATTTTCCATCTATTATTTTTTAAATATATCTAACATTTATCAGTTAGGTAATCTATCATCTGTGGTCTTCCATCTGCCATTTGTTATCTAGTATATGTCACCTGTGATAAATCATCTATTATTGTCCATCTATCATCTATTATTTTTTATTTGTCATTTATTTTATGTTATCTACCATCTGCTATCTGTTATTTATCATCTGTCATCTGTTTGCGGTTTTTCTAGTATTCGTCTGTTATCTATCATTGGTCATCTAATATATGTCATCTATCATATATTATCTGTAATTTATCTGTTATATCTTCTATTTTTTATTAGTCTATCTTCTATAATTTTTCTAACTTCTATTACCTGCTATCTGCCCTAAGTTGTTTTTTTTTATTATTGCTCATCTATTACATGTAATATATTTGTTATTTGCCTATCATTTATTTTTATTTATAACATCTATGATCTATAATCTGCCATCTGCCATCTTTAAATTTGACTCCAATTACTTTTCATCTATTATATGTAATAATTGTTTTAAATACCTTCTTTCATCTTTATCCAATTACCTCATCTATTATCTGCAAGGAGTCTTTTATATGTCTTCTATCGTCTTTTTTCCCCAGTTCCTAATCTTTAATCTATATTCTGTTATCAGTATTATGTTATCAGTCATTTGTTCTGTTG
This sequence comes from Ontholestes murinus, assembly GCA_963969525.1. NCBI lineage: Eukaryota > Metazoa > Arthropoda > Insecta > Coleoptera > Staphylinidae > Ontholestes > Ontholestes murinus. Next base: position 14,183,793 of record OZ018395.1, on the reverse strand, counting down.
ATAATCTATTATTTGGCATTTGTCATCTGTTTAACTACCTCTAATCTATCATCTGTTTCTCTGTCATCATCATTTGTTAGTAATCTATCATCTATGTTCTATCTATTAGTAATCTGGTAACTTTTATCTTTCATCTATCATCTGTGATCTTTCATCTATCATTTGCTGTCTATTATTTGGCATTTTAGATATATCATTTTTTTAAGTTTATCTTCTATTGTTATCTGCCTTGCATCTATTACCTTTAACCTGTCATTTATTTTATGTTACCTACCAGCTATTATTTGTTACCTATCATCTGTCATCTGAGATATAATTTCTATGACTGAACGGTCTATTATTTGCCAATTGATTGCCATATTTGATTATCTGTATTCTGTTTATCATCTGTCTTCTATGATTCTTCATCCTTCGTCGATAATTTCTAATCCATATCATGAAAATGAAATGATAAACGGTATATCATTTGTCATCTCAAATATGCCAACTGCCATCTATCATCTGTAATCTATCTGACATAAGTTATAGCTTTCTCCTTTTATCTTCTACCTAACCTAAGTTGTCAATTATTATTGATCATTAATAGTCTATCATCTATAATTTGTTATGTAATCTATCTGTTATTTACCTTTATTTTTTACTCATGACAGATATATTACAGATACTAGAAGCTAGATGACATATTTCAGATGACGAATGACAAACAATATTTGATGATATAGAAATTATCAATGATAGACGAAAATTGATAGAAGGTAGATGATAAACAGAATACAGATAATAAAATATGACAATACATGACAAAACAGACGGTAAATGACAGAAGGCAGATCACAGATGACACATGATAGATAACAGGTAAGAGATGGCAGATAATATAAAGTAAATAATATATATAAAATAATAGATAATAAATTAAAAAAATCATATATAACAAATGACAAATAATATGTGGCAAATGACAGATGGAAACTCACAGATGACAGATGAAACATGTAAGATGATTGATAAATGTATTAAACAATAATAGATCGCAGATAATAGTTTAGATTAGAGTAGGTTAAACAGATTTCATCTTCATCATCTTTTTAACCTCCTCTAATCTATTACGTTTTATATGACATCTCTTATTATTTATAATATATCTATTAATCTATCATCTGTGTTATATCAATATGAAACGATATACTATAGACAGAATAAATAGCTGGTGACAGAAAGCTGATAACAGAATATAGATTAAAAATTGGAATAGAAGGACAAAAGATAATAGAAGATATATAAATGACTTCTTACAGATAATAGATGAATAGATGAAAGATACTTGTAGACAAACAATAGAGGCCATATAGAGAAGGCAGATAAGAGATTACAGATGACAGATGATAAATCACAGATAATAAATGACACTTGTTGATAAGAAACTACAGATTAAAAGCCAAAAAATAACAAAAGATAAATAACAAAATTATTATATGTGATAGATAATAAATTATAAATGATCTATAATAAACAACTTAGGGCAGATACCACATAACAAAAGGTAGATGAAAAATTACAGAGGATAGATTAAAGATTATAGAGGACTGACCACGGATAAATTACAGATGATAGATGACAGATGATAATGACATATATTACATAAATGATGGATAACAAATGATAGATGACCAATAATAAAAGGTAAAATACAAACGGTTTTTGATGATATGGATAAGAAATTATCCATAAAGGACGAAAAATGATAGACAGATAATAAAATTTGACACCAATTGTCAAATAATAGAAGACAGATGGTGGATAATAGATTAAATGACAGATAATAGATGATATATCTCAGATGACAAATAAGAGATGGAAAATCACAGATGATAGACCATCAATTAATAGATCATAGATGCCAGATATATTCAAAGAGTAACAAGTGATAGGTAACATATGATGGATGACAGACGGTTAAAGAAGTGACAAATGAAAAACGACAGATTCTACATAAAACAAATGACAGACGACAGAATGCTGATAAGAGAATATATATGAAGGGTTACAGATAGAGGACAGATGATGATAGAGGATGTATAAGAGATTTATTATAGATAATAGATAAAAAGTAATGGGTGGCAAATAATAAAGGCCAGCTGACAGATGATGGCAGATAACCGAACACAGATGATAGATTACAGACAATAGATGACATATGTTAATAAGTGGTTACAGATGAAAAATAAAATAAATAAATAGTAAATAACAGATAGGTTATATAACAAGTGATAGATGATAGATTATGAAAGACTAATAATACTAAATAAATAACTTATGCTAGACAGCCGACAATATTATAAAATAGATAAAATGGTGATGTGGCCATCATAGTACTTTCCCTATATTTTTCTCGAAATCTATGAGGTGTACCCAAAAAGGCTATTCTTAATAATTTGTTCACTTTTGAATTTTCTACAATTATTTGTTATATAAACTTCATGTAACTGTAGTAGTTTATTAGAAATTATTAGGGAAAAATTTTCAAAATTTTCAATTTTTATTTTTTTTCTCGAAAGTTAAGAATTTTATGAAACATATATTTTAATAAAACATGTTCAATTTTTCATTCTCTGAAACTTTTGTTTGAAAAATTTTATAGGGTTTTCTTCTCCAAATTGCAAGATTTTTTTCACTTATTTTACTAGAATTTTTTAGGAAGGTTTTTATTTTTGAAGACTTGAATTTCCAAGCCTTAGTAGAAATTCTCTCCTAAATTTTTAGAAAATTTTTCAGCATTCTAGAACATTTATGTTGAAATTTTCCAGTATTATTATTTTCCAAATTTCCATAAATTGCTCTCGAAATTCCTAAACAAATTTCTATCATAGGATTGTAGAATTTTTTAGGAACTAATTTTCTAAATTCCAAAGTTACCAAAAAAGTATATATACAGATAAACAAAACAATATATAAGAGTAGGCGAAGTTCAGTCAGGTAATGATTCCCGTTACTGCTCTTCCACTTAACCTACAAACACTTAAATTTGATCAAAATTATATCGTACAAGCTTATAGGTGTATAATATACTCATAAACAAAAATGCATTACATACATTAAAAATTAAACGGAATTATCAACTCTAAAGCTCTTACTGAAAAGTAATAAACGAATGGATAACTTAAATTTATTTAATTTTAAAGATTTCAGGCCTAATGGTATTTTATTATATAATTTGTAAATGTTATCTTGTAAAATAGGCAGATTGGTGGTTGGGTGGTGATATTAGTCCCCAAAATCTTACATTAATGTTATGCACATCTGTACGGTATACTATTTTATTATATAAATGCGGAGGTGATTGAAAATGAATAACTCTATGATAAAGTGTATAACAGTGAAGAACTTTTCTATTAGCCATGTTTAACCAATTCAACTGGTCACATTTACCTGAAATATGATCATATTTCCTAATTCCAAATATTAGTCATATATCTTCAAGAAGTTTAGAATGTATAAGGAATTTATGCTACAGGTGTGCCATTTTGAATTTTTTAGGTAATCCTTCTCCAAATTTTTCACCTATTTTACTAGAGATTTTTTTGAAGTTTTTTGGTGATCATAATTTTCATGCCTTCATAGAATTTAATCCCTAAATTCCAAAATATTTTTCAAGCTTGTTAAACATTTATTCTACAGATGTACTAACTTTGTCCTTGTTAACAATCAGTGTTTTTAGAAATATTTCTTTTAAATTGCAAACATTATCATCAATAATTAATAAGAGTTCAAATTTTTAAAATCCCAATAGCTACTTACTACTATTATCTAAAGATTTCACTTCCAAATTCCTAGAAAATTTTTGAGGGTTGTGGAATTTTTAAGGAATTAATTTTATAATTTTTTTAAATTACCTTCGAGGGTTTTAGAATGAATAAAGAATTTATGCTACCGGTGTGCCACTTTGATCACAATTTTATCAAAGTTTTACAGGGATGACTTCTCCAAATTGCAAGATTTTCCATATATTTTTTTAGCTTTCAGGAAGTGACAAAAATTTCTTTCTAAAATTTCTCTCTTAAATTTCTAGAATATTTTTGAGGACTTTTAAACATTAATGGAATTTGTTCTACAGATACTAACTTGACCCTTCATTACAATCAACATTTTCTTGGAATTTAAAAATTTAAAATTGCAAACATTGTCATCAATTTCGTATTAGCATGAGAATAAAAATAAACTATAGTTTTTTTTCTAAATGTTGAGAATCTCAATGGCTCTTCTTACCTTTTGGAGATTTATCTTTTAAATTTTGGGAACTTTTCCCTGGTTTGTGGAATTTTCCAGCATTATTATTATTTACAATTCCAAAAATTGCTCCTTTACATTTTTGGAAAGATTTCTAGGGCTGTAGAATTTTTTAAGAATTAATTTTCTTATTTTTAAAAACTATTTTCAAGAATTTTATGATTTTCCCATATATTTTACTAGAAAAGGAAGTTTTTTGATGTCTAAAATTTGTAAGCTTTTCCAGAACTCCTCTTTTTAAATTTCTAAAATATTTTTCAGGAGTTTTCTTGAAACTTTTCCAAGATTTTTACATATTTTTTCTAGAAGCTTGAAAGATTTTTTGATGACTAGAATTTGAAAGACTTTCTAGAATTTCTCTTCTAAATTTAAGTATTTATTTAAGTATTTCTCAGGAGTCTTACAATCAAAGTTTTCTAGGAATTTTTTCTCCAAATTGCAACATTTTTCCATTTACTTTACTAGAAGCTTTTAGGAAGTATTTTTTTTTGATATCTAGAATTTGTAAGCCTTTCTAGAAATCCTCTTCTAAATTTCTAAAATAGTTTTCTATGAATTTCTTCTCCAAAACAAGGTTTATCCATCTATTTTACTAAAAGTTTTCTGGAAGGTAATTTATAATGAATAGAATTTTCAAGCCTTTCTAGAATTTCTCTTATAAATTTCTAGAATTTTAATGGAATTTATTGTACAAATGTACTAACATTATCATTCTTTACAATTGAAGGTTTCTTATTTAAATTTCAAACATTGTCATTACTGTCTTAATCGCATGTGACTAATCAACACTACTTCTTCCAGATTTTCATAATCTCAATAGGTTTTTGGTGATTTCTCTTCCAAAGTTTTGGAACTTTTTTCTGGTTTGTCGAATTAGTATTATTATACTGAAGAAAGAAAACAGGTTCACTTTGTTTTATCACTTTTTAAACAGGATCACTTTGTTTTACCACTTTTTATTTATAAAAAGTGGTAAAACAAAGTGATCCTGTTTTCTGATGTACCACAAAGTAAACGCCTCCACAATTAAACATAGTATTATTATTTTCTATATTTTCAGAAATTCCTTGAAAATTTTCGACAGTGGTAGAAAATTTTAAGAATAATTTTTTAAATTTCCAAACATTTTTTTCGGGGGCTTTAGAATGTATAAAGAATTTATTCGACATGTCTATTAACAAACATGTTATTTTGACCTTAATTTAATGAAAGTTTTCTAAAAAGTTCTTTTCCAAATTACAATACTTTTCTACCATTTGACATTTGAGTCAACAGCTCTATCATCTGGGTCATTATGGTGTAGTGGTGATAATTATTGTTCTTATTCATTGTAAAAAATATGTAGAATCCACCAACAATTAGTAATTAAAGTTATCATGTATATGTAGGGTGGGTGGGTAGCCTCTATCCCACCCTCCAATCAATTAAACATAAGCGAGGGTTTTAATTAAATGTTGTGAAACGTAAATAAACTCAACATTATTGCAATTTTTATAAGAAGTATTGAAATAAATGTATCAAATAATTTTTGATTATGCTTTACAAAACTTTTGAATAAAAAGAAATTCAGAGGGTAAAGGTTTTGAGTAAGTAAATTAATAAAAATTTTATAAATGATGGGAGGGAAGACATTAAATCTTAATTAGATATGATTAGCTGTAGAAAGTCATTTATATTTAAACTTAAATTTTGATTTTGTTTTATTTTTTATTGCATGAAGTGTTTGATTGTTTTCAGCAGCAAAATCATCAATGATTAGTAATTAAAGTTAACATGTATATGTAGGGTGTGTGGGTGGCCTCTATCCCACCCTCCAATCAGTAAATTATAAGCGAGGGATTTAATTAAATGTAAGAAAATGGTAATGTGGCCATCATAGTAATTTCCTTACATTTTTCTCGAAAACTATGAGGTTTACGCAAAAAAGCTATTCAGAACAATTTGCTCAATTTTGAATTCTTTACAATTACTTCTTATATAAATTTCATGTAATTTCTATAGTTTATTGCAGTATGCAAAAAATATAAAAATCATTAACTTTTTATTTTTTTCTCGCAAGTTTAGGACTTTATGAAAAAAATGTTTAAATAAAACTTGTTCAGTATCTTATTTTCTATAAATTTTGTTTGAAGAGTTATGTAATATATTTCAAACTTAGGAAAATATCGTGAAAAAAACGCCTCGAATAAACATCTACTTCCGGTATATGAATGTTTACCAAAAGCTTTTCAGTTCCAGTTTTTAACGATAAAACCCTAAGTTTAAAGTTTCATCTCAAACGGATCATTCGTTTTTGAGATACAGCGCCCACACATTTTCATGCACGAAAACAATACTTCCCCAAATGGTGATGTGGCCACCATAGTACTTTCCCTATATTTTACTCGAAAACTATGAGGTTTACGCAAAAAACTATTCTTAATAATTTATTCAGTTTTAAATTCTCTACAATGATTTGTTATATAAATTTCATGTAACTCCAATAGTTTATTACAATTTGCAAAAAATATCAAAATTTTCAGTTTTTATTATTTTTCTTGAAAGTTAAGAATTTTATAAAAAAAATATGACAAATGACAAATAGTTGATGATAGATGTTAGATAAAATATAACTGAAAGCAGATGACATAAAATAAATGATAGATAAAAATGAGAGATAACAGATGATACATCTCAGATGATAAATAGATGGCAAATGACAGATAGAAGATCATAGATGGCAGAGCACAAATTGATAGATGATAAATAGTTAAATAGGTGTAAAAAGAAAGATTATTGACATAAAAAATAACTAATGACTTAATTCTGATAATAAGGCATAGAATAGATGATGGAAAAAAGATGATAGAAGACTTATAACAGACTTATTGCAAATAAGTGAGGCCAACTGACAGATGGCAGATGATAGATGATATATCAGATATAATAAATGAAATATATTAATTAGAGATTACAGGTAAAGGATGGAAATAATAGAAGGTACATAACATTTATATCACAATAGATAAAATATACAGATGTCAAAGAATATGAAAAATTAATTTGTGCTACAAAGATAAAGTAAAACATAATATCAATACATTTTAATTATACATAACTGGAAGAATTGAATAAATTTACTACCAAAAGAGAGTAAATATTTGATGAGAAATAAACATTAAATTAAAAACTTTCACTTAAACATATATTCATTTTTTAATTTTAATAAATTAAAGCTTGAAAGTATTTCCAGAATATTTCAAAGAAGGAAAAATATAAATATATTTAAAAAAACACGAACCTCCTCATTACAACCCGCTGGAGATATTCTCAATCCATGAATTATGAATGAAGCCGCCCTTCAATACACACCGCCGTTTTCACATAATACGCCCTCCGCACACACACACACACACATATATACACACGAAGACAATTTCCACGTAAAATATTCCGAGGGCCCCCATTATCCCGCTTTTCTCTATTCCGAGGCAATTACTGCGCGACGCCCGCGAACGTGTTTCAAATTGTTTGCTAATTCGCGTTGAGTTATCGTCGCCGGAGAGTTGCCCCCCCCCTAAGGGTTAGGGCTGGCAATTCGGCGTCACATAATTTCCACCGAATGATCTGAAAAAATGATAGAATGGATTTTCCGCTCTTATCTGCCGTAAGCGAGAGTTCACTCGCCGAACTTCGGGGCTAAGTTGTTTTTTTTGCGCTATCAGCAAAAACCGTCGCCCGTTGCGCGCTTGAATTATGTCCTGGCAAGCAAATACGTCCGGAATTAAGATTTGATGATTTATTGTGTTTACAGACACGAGCGGCGTTTATTTATTACTCCGGAATAAAAATAACCTAGTAAACTCAGTTATGGTGGATGCGCCGGGAACAGCATTTTTTTGGTTATAATTAAACAATTTGTATTGTGTAATAATATAATACAATCCTTTATATAATTAAGAAATTTACGTTTATGATAAATAATATTGAAGCATCACTTGTGACGTTATTTATGCTGTCGTTTAAATTAAAAACAATTCTTAAATAATAGAAGTTATTTGGTTAGTTAATTGCCAGTAGTAATTGTCATTGAGATTCAGCTTAATTACATTAAAATTTTTATAGGATTACTTATTATATATCATTTATAACATTATTATTTATCATACTGATATAAACTGCCAAAAAGTTCCTTCTGAAAAGCGGACAAAAAGGACAATATTAATTAAGATAAAAAATGTCTGTATATGGATTAGGATACCTGAATTTTCATAATCATTGTGCAAAAAGGGTTTGAGTGTAAGAACATAATGTTATTGAAAACTCTGCTTCTACTTCTTTCTTTAAAAATTTTATGTTTCTTTTTTAAAATTGATTTGTTTTTATACAATGTTTTTCAAGAATCTAAAATAAATAAATAAATAGAATATACCTTTATACTGGAGACTATATATAATTATTTCTAAATATTTACTTATTAAATATCATTAAAAACATTATTTTACTTCTATTATGTAATATAGTAAATCTCGGCTTCATTCTTGATCTAATCTATGGAATTTATACGCTTATCTGTTCAAAGCGAGTTTAGTCTCGACGCCCGAGCTCGCATACTTTTTGTGCGTCGCTAAAAACCTCGAATGTTCTCAGCTTGAATTACGCTTTTTCAAGTAAATTAATGTTTTATGATTTATTATTACCTCTCAGAATAATTTAATATAGTTATAAGTCAACGGACAAGATTTTAATCATATTAATACAACACAGAAAATAACTTTAATTATTTTAATTTTAATTAAATTAGATTTTATCATTATGTATGGAGGATCGTGTATCTATTGGAAAAACACTTTTTTCTCTGATGACTTGCTAAGAAATATGCTGCCAATTAATATTTTATGATTTATTATTATTTTCCACAATGGTATAGTTCATTTATAAGCCATCGGATACGTTATTAATAACACAATAAATCAGATGAAATTATGGTGGCGGCGCCGGGCGCAACATTATATTTCACGCCACGGACGCGATAAAATATATTTATATATATGAAGAAAAAAATCTGGCGCTCCAATACAAATATTTATCTCAACTTGATAAATTCTAAACGTATATTTGACTAATATTTGAGGAAATGACTTGCTCATCGGATTTTCTCTTCACCGTTTGCAGTTCGGATTAATTTCACGTCGTATTAAAATATTTATCTTATTGAGTAAATATTAGTTATAAAGTTAATACGTGTATTAATTAATGTAGTTGTGGTGGTGCGATGGGCAAAAAAAATAGTTTTAATTGTAGATACTTAGAGAATGGACCTGCATTGATGAGCTATTATAATTATCGGATTATCGGGAATGCCTCTCCGCAGTTGTCAGGAGTGTGGATGCGACTTTAACACAAAGTTCCCGCAGTGTAACGAATTCAGGACCGACGCGCGGGCATTACTCTTGCTAGACACGATTATCAGCCTAGAGGTGGAGGCAGTTAACATGCAAAACATCGCCTCATTCACCCGTGGTAATTTTGCATTGTTAATGGAACTTACGCTGGTTATCATGCAGCCTCTCCCAAAGGTTGACGATTCCACTATTTCATAAACTTATCAAATTTAAGTTAGTCAGCAAGGTCAACATTGAGTCAACCCCCTTATGAGTCAGGCCCACCCTTGGACATGGCACAGGGTAACTGGGACTACTTTCGTGCGTTCATGTCAGGCTTTGAGTCATCCAATACGATACGATTACGTGTGTACGATGTGGCCATCCTAACTTGTGGTAGAACGAGATCGGTGCAAAGCGAACTTGGCTTGGATGGACTTCATAAGGTGCAGGGGAAGGGGAAGGGGAAATCCGAATACCAAGATCCTGGAGCACGCTGTCTCCAGCACGAGGAAATTAAACGGGTGTGGTAAGCGACTTGGAAGAAACCGACCAAGAAAGTATTGGAGGGTTCAAAGGTTCAAAGTCCGGGCGGTATACCAAATGAAGCGCTGAAGAAGTTCGTGATCAAAATCGCAGCCCCGTCGGTAGTCTTCTACAACGAGTGTCTGAGTGCGGTTTTTTTTTTCACTACGTTACTTGATAAAAGTGGCAAATCGCTCTTCTACTACCCACCGTTTCTGCTAGATCCCGATGGCTAGACAGTCTACTAAAGGGCAGGCTCAACGGGTAAATTGACATAAGCGGAGAACTCTTGCAGCGATAGTTTTGCTTCAGGAAGGGTAGGTCCAGCATCGCAACATCGACGCCCTCCTCGATGTCTGCAAGTTGTCAGAAAAATCTAACCAGGGACCGCTATGGAAGATAGATACTCAAAATGCCTTCAGTTTTATCCCCTGAACAACCATTATGTACACCCTCTCTACAATGGGCGCCCCAAAGTACCTGACAGCCATTATTGCTGACCACCTCCACAGCCATGAATTAAAGTTTCCGAGCGAAGAGGGTGTGGTGTTCCGCAGGGATCAGTTCTGTAGAACAAGTTTAACTGCCGGATGGAGCCCATATCAATATTATTTTTACTTTTGCCATCGTTTAAAATTTATCCAAAAAACTTGAATCGAATATCTCTATAATATTCAATGTGTAGAAAACCTCTCTTTTAATATTAAGACAATACAATATCTAGAAACAATATTTATGTCATAAATAAGTTTTTGTTCAATCGATGAATTAATTTATGTAATTTAACACGTGGAGAAATATTTTTGTGTGAATTTCGGTGAGAATGTTGGAGAAATATTACAAGTAACACAATTTCAAATGTTTTAATCGATAATTTAATTTATAATTTATTAAGAATTGTTTTTACTAAATTTACCGGTATGAATATGACAGATTACAGACGACAGATAATATTTGACGGATCATAGATGACAGGTGACATCATCAATATCAATAATCTAATTGATAATTTTTTTTAAACTGTTTTTTTTAATTTACCAGTATAAAAATTATACATGACAGATGACAGATGAGGATTGACAGATAAAAGGTGATAGATGACATATGGCCGATTATAAATGACAGATGACAGATAACAGATCATCAATATCAATAATTTAGATTATAGTTTAATTAAAACTGTTTTTTTTAATTTACTAAAATTAGCACGAGAGATGACAAATGACATATGGCTGATGGCATATGACAAATAGTAGATGACAGATAGCAGATAACAGATGATAGATGACAGATGACAGGTGACATCATCGATATCAAGAATCTAGTTTATATTTTTTTTAATTGTTTTTTTTAAATTTACCTTTATAAATATGACAGGTGACAAATGACAGATGACAGGTGATAGATGACAGATGACAGATGATATATGATAGATGGTAGATAACATTTTACAGATGACAGGTAATTACAGTCAATAAACTAGTTAATAATAACAATTTATCTAAAACTGTTTTTTTTATCTACCAGCATAAGTATGGCAGATGACAGATAACTGATGACAGATTACAGATAACAGATGAAATTTTTTTTTAATTTAAAAGAAACAATTTTAACTTATTAATACTAATGATCTGACAGATGACAGATGACGATTGACAGATAAAAGGTGATAGGTGACATATGACTTTAAATGACAGATGACAGATAACAGATCATCAATATCAATAATTTAGATTATAGTTTAATTAAAACTGTTTTTTTAATTTACTAAAATTAGTACGAGAGATGACAAATGACATATGACTGATGGCATATGACAGATGGTAGATGACAGATGGCAGATAATAGATGATAGATGACAGGTGACATCATCGATATCAAGAATCTAGTTTATAATTTTTTTAAATTATTTTTTTTTAAGTTTACATTTATAAATATGAAAGGCGACAAATGACAGATGACGGATGATAGATGACAGATGACAGATAATATATGATAGATGGTAGATAACATTTTACAGATGACAGGTCTTCAATATCAATAATCTAGTTAATAATAACAATTTATTTAAAACTGTTTTTTTTATCTACCAGCATAAATATGACAGATGACAGATGACTGATGACAGATTACAGATAACAGATGAAAAATGACAGATCATATATGGTAGATGACAAATGAGAGATCAATAATATTAATAATTTAAAATTATTTCTTTTTAATTTAAAAGAAACAATTTGAACTTATTAATATTAATAATCTGACATATAACAGATGACAGATGACAGATGTGAGAGGATAGATGACAGATGACATATGACATATTCTAGAGGACAGATCGCGGAGGACAGATGATCGATGCTAAATGACAGGTGATAGATCTTTAATATCAATAATCTAGTTTATAAATTATTTAAAGCTGTTTTTTTTTTTAATTTACCAGTATTAGTATGACAGACGACAGTTGAGTAATGACAGATGTCAGATCAGCAATATCAATTATCTAGTTCATAATTTATTTAAAACTGTTTTTTTTTCTAATTTATTAGACCATAGATAACAGGTAACATAATCAATATCAATATTCTAGTTTATAATTACTTTAAATCTGATTTTTATTTGCAATTTAGCAGTTTTATTATGGCAGATGACATATCACAGATGATAGATGACAGATGATTACCATCAATAATTTAAATTTGCTTTTTTAATTTACCATTATTAATATGACAGATGACAGATAACATATGACCGATTGTAAATAGAAGATAACAGAGGACAGATGACAGATGATATATGACATATGACATCATCAAAATCAAAAGTCTAGTTTATATTATTTTAACTGATTTTTTTATTTACCAATATAAATATGACAGTTGACAGATAACATTGACGGTTGACAGATGATAGATGATATATGATAGATGGTAGATGGCAGATTACAGATGACAAATCTTCAATATCAATAATCTAGTTAATAAATATGACAAATGAGAGATGACAAATGACAGATGGCAGATCATATATGGTAGATGACAAATGACAGATCATTAATAACAATAATGTAAAATGTTTTTTTTTAATTTACCAGTGTTAATATGACAGATAACAGATAAGATATGACAGATGGCATGACATAGGATATATGACAGATGACTGATAGCAGAGGACAGATGATAGATGCCAGATGACATCAACAATATCAACAGTCTATTTTAAATATTTTTTTAATTCAATTTTTAATTTATCAATATAAATATGACGGCTGACAGATAATAGCTGACGGATGACAGATGACAGATGATATATGATAGATGTAGATGGCAGATTACAGATGACAGATCTTTAATATCAATAATCTAGTTAATAAATATGACAGATGACAGATGAGAGATGACAAATGACAGATAGCAGATCATATATGGTAGATGACAAATGATAGATCATTAATAACAATAATAAAAATGTTTTTTTTAATTTACCAGTGTTAATATGACAGATAACAGATAAGATATGACAGATGACATGACATAGGATAGATGACAGATGACTGATAGCAGAGGACAGATGATAGATGCCAGATGACATCAACAATATCAAGAGTCTATTTTATATATTTTTTAACTGAATTTTTAATTTATCAATATAAATATGACGGCTGACAGATGATAGCTGACGGATGACAGATGACAGATGATATATGATAGATGTAGATGGCAGATTACAGATGACAGATCTTCAAAATCATCATCTAAGTAATAATAATAATTTATTTCAAACTGATTTTTTTATTTATCGGCATAAATATGACAGACGACAGATAATAGATGTTTAAGTTTAAGTTGTTTAATTTTTAATTTATTTAAAACTGTTCCTTTTTCTAATTTACATATATGACTGGTATCAGATGACATATGGCAGATGACATCATTAATATCGTTAATCTAGTTTATAATTTATTTAGGTCTGTTTTTTTAATTTGCCGGTATAAATATGACAGAAGGTAGAAGACAGATGGCATATAAAAGATGTTGGATGACAGATGACTTCATTAATGTCAATACTCTCATTTATAATTTATTTAAAACTTTTTTTTAATTTACCAGTATAAATATGACAGATGACATGCGACAGATGGTAGATGACAGATAACAGATGACAATCAATATCAATATTTACCAATATAAATATGACAGATAGCAGATGACATAAAACAGATGATAGATGACATCATCAATATCAATAATTTAGTTTATAATCTATTTAAAACTGTTTTTTCTAAGTTTACAAATTTGACAGATAGCAGATGACATATAGCAGATGATAGATGACAAATGGCATCATCAATATCAATAATCTAGTTTATAATTTACTTAAACCTGATTTTTGATTTTACCAGTATTAATGTGAAAGATGACAGATAACAGATGACAGATGATAGATGACATACGACAAATAGTAGATGACAGATTATTCTAGTTTAGAATTTATTTAAAATTGTTTCTTTTTTTAATTTACCAATATAAATATGACAGATGATAGATGATATATAACAGATGATAGATGACAGATGACAGATGACATCATCAATATCAATAATCCAGTTTAAACAATTTTTTAAACTGTTTTTTAAATTACTATTATCAATATGACACATGATAGATGATAGATGACATATAACAAATGATAGATGCCAGATGGCAGATAAAAGATTACAGGTGACAGATGACAGATGAAATATGAAATATGACAAATGATGGCAGATGACAAATGGCAGATCATCAGTATCAATAATCTAGTTTATAATTTATTTAAAACTGTTTTTTTTTAAATTTACCAGTATTAATATGACAGATGACGGATGACATATGATAGAGGTTAGATGACAGATTACATCTATATCAATAATAATAATAATAATCTAGTTGATAATTTACTTAAACCTGCTTTTTAACTGAAATTTTAATTTAGCAATATAAATATGACAGATGACAGATGATAGATGACAGATGAACGTTGATAGATGACACACGACACATGGCAGATAATAGATGAGAGATCATCAATATCAATAATCTAGTTTATAATTTATTAAAAACTGTTTTTTTTTATTTTACTAGTATTAATAGTACAGATGACAGATGACAGGTGACAGAGGAAAGATGATAAACGAAATACGACAGATTGTAAAAGAAAGATGACAGGTCATCAGTATCAATTATCTAGTTTTTTTATTATTATTTATGAAGATTTATTTCAAACCGTTTTTTTTAGTTTACCAGTATACGCATGACCCATGACAGATGACAGATAAAATATTACAGATGATAGATGACACATGACATTATCAATACCAATCATGTAGTTTATAATTTATTTAAATCTGTTTTATTTTTTTATTTTCTAGTATTAATATGACAAATGAGAGATAGATGACGGATAACAAATGAAGGACGACAGTTATCATAAGACAGATGGTAGATGACAGATAATATCATTTATTTAAAACTGTTTTTAAAATTACCAGTATTAATATGACCAATGCCATATGACAAATGACTGATGACAGATAACAGATCACAGGTGACAGATGACAGATGAAAGATGCCAGATCATCGAAATCAATAATCTAATTTATACTTTATTTAAAACTTTTTTTTAATTTACCAGAATTAATGTGAAAGCTGACATCTAACAAATATCATGACAGATGATAGATGACAAAAGAAAGATGATAGATGACATATAACAGATGGTAGATGAGAGAATGACATCATCAATATAAAAGTTCTAGTTTATGATTTATATCAAACTGTTTTCTTAAGTCTACCAGTACACATATGACAGATGGTAGATGACAGATGACATCATCAATATGAATAATCTAGTTTATAATTTATCTAAACCTGATTTTGTTTTGAATTACCAGTATTTATGTGAAATGTGACAGATAACAGATGGTATATGACAGATGATAGGTGAATGATGAAAGATGATAGATGACACACGGCAGATGGTTGATGACAGATGACAGGTAATCTATTTCAATAATCTAGTTTATAATTTTTTTTTAAATTTACCAGTATTAATATGACAGATGACAGATAACGGATTACAGATTAAAGATGAGAGATGGCATACGATAGATGACAGATGATAGATGACATATAACAGATGATATTATCAATATAAATAATGTAGTTTATAATGTATTTAAAACTTGTTTTTTAATTCATCAGTATTAATTTGACAGATGACAGATAGATGACGGATGACAGATGACATATGACAGATGGTAGATGACAGATGACATAATTTATTTAAAATTCGTTTTTTTTTTTTAATTTACCAGTACAATGATGACAGATTATATAGGGTGAGTTTTTTAAGATGTTCTTTATGGGGATCTCGGAAACTATAAGAGATAGAGAAACGGTTAAATGAGGAAAAAAGTGTAGATTTACGAGACGAATAAAATTCCACTTTTAAAGTTTTCAAAAAAGTCAAGGGTAACTAGATATTTTGAATAAGTAAAAAGTGTCAATTTTTTCAAATCAATATATCTCGGTTATTATAACAGATAGAAAAAAAAACTGTAAAGGACAAAGTTTTACATAATTTTATGTCAATTAATAAAAAATAATCACTTCTTTCCCCATTTAACAGTTTCTCTATCTCTTATAGTCTCCCCATAGAGAACATCGAAAAAAACTCACCCTGTATAGTAGATGGTAAATGATAGATCATTAATATTAATCATTTAACACTGTTTTTTTTTTTTTAAATTTACCAATGTTAATATGACAGATAACAGATAATATATGACAGATGACATGACATATGATAGATGGCGGATGACTGATAGCAGAGGACAGATGATAGATGCCAGATGATATCAACAATATCAAGAGTATAGTTTATATATATATATATATATATATATATATATATATATATATATATATATTTTAACTCAATTTTTAATTTACCAATATAAATATGACAATTGACAGATAACAGTTGACGGATGACAGATGGTAGATGATAGATGGTAGATGGCAGATTACAGATCTTCAATATCAATAATCTAGTTAATAATGATAATTTATTTAAATCAGTTTTCTTTATTTACCAGTATAAATATGACAAATCACAGATGACAGATAATAGATGTTTAAGTTTAAGTTGTTTAGTTTTTAATTTATTTAAAACTGTTCCTTTTTTAATTTACCAATATGACCGGTAACAAATGACATCATCAATATTGCTAATATAGTTTATAATGTATTTAAGTCTGTTTTTTTTAAATTTACCAGTATAAATATGACAGATGACAGAAGATAAATGACATATAAGATATGCTAGATAACTTCATCAATATCAATACTCTCGTTTAAAATTTATTTAAAACTGTTTTTTTAATTTGTCATTATAAATATGACATATGACAGATGACATGTGACAGATGATAGATAACAAATCACCAATATCAATAATCTATTTTTTTAATTTATTTAAAACTTTTTTTTAATTTTCCAAAATGACAGATAACAGATGACATATGATAGGTGACATCATCAATATCAATAATCTGCTTTATAGTTAATTTAAAACTGTTTTTTTAATTTACCAATATAAATATGACAGATGACTGATAACATATAACAGATGATAGATGACAGATGACATCATCAGTATCAATAATCTAGTTTATAATTTATTTAAAACAGTTTTTTTTTAAATTTACTAATTTGACAGATAATAGATGGCAGATGATAGATGAGAGCATCATCAATATCAATAATCTAGTTTATAATTTAGTTAAAACCATTTTGTTAACTCACCAGTAAAAATACCAGCATAAATTTAAGAGATGACAAATGATAGATGACCGACGTCATAATATATGCTAAATGACAGATGATAGATCATTAGTGTCAATAATCTAGTTTATAATTTACTTAAACCTATTTTTTTAATTTACCAGTATTAATGTGAAAGATGACACATCACAAATGACATGTGATACATGATAGATGGCAGATGAAAGATGATAGATGACATAAAACAGATGGTAGGTGATAGATGACAGATAACAGGTCATAAATATCAATAATATAGTTTTTATGTTATTTAAAACTGATTTGTTTGGTTAATTTACCAATATGATAGATAACAGAACATATGACAGATGACATCATCAATATGAATAATCTAGTTTATAATTTAGTTATAACTATTTTTTTAACTTACTAGTATAAATATGAGAGATGGAAAATGACAGATGACAGATGACACATAACAGATGATAAATGACAGATTAAAGATGGCAGATGACATACGACAGATATAGTTTATAATTTATTTAAAACTGTTTTTTTTAAATTAATTAAACCTGATTTTTTAAATTTACCAGTATTAATGTGAAATATGGCAGATGACACATGACAGATGATAAATGACAGATGAAAGATGACAGATGACATATACAGATATAGTTTATAATTTATTTAAAACTGTTTTTTTTTTTAAATTAAGATGATAAATGACATACGTCAGACGGTAGATGACAGAGGACAGATCATCTATATTAATAATCTAGTTTATAATTTATTTAAAACAGGTGACATATAAAAGATGATAGATGACAGATGAAATATGATAGATGACATTAGTTTACCAGAATACGTATGACAAATGACATATGACATAACAAATAATAGATGAAATATGACATTATCAATATTAATAATGTAGTTTATAATTTATTCAAAACTGTTTTTTTTTTAATTTACAAGTATTAATGACAGATGACAGTTATATGACGGATGACAGATGAAATACGACAGATGACATAATTTAATGAAAACTGTATTTTTTTTTTAAATTATTAGTAATAGACATATGACAGATTATATATGACAGATCATAGATGACAGATATTAATCAATATCAATATTTGTTTATAATTTTTTTAAACTCTTTTTTAAATTACTAGTATTAATATATTAGATGACAGATGACATATAATAGATGATAGATGACAGATGACATATTACAGATGACATCATTAATGTCAAAAATCTAGTTTATAATTTAGTTTGAACTGCTTTTTAACTTACCAGTATAAATATGAGAGATGACAGATGATATGACAGATGACAGATGACAGATGACGGATGACGGATGACGGATGAAATATAATAGATGCTGGATGACAGATTATTAATATCGATATTCTAGTGTATAATTCATTTAAAACTGCTTTTTATTTTATTTACCAATTTGAAAGATAACAGATGACATATGACATAATCAATATCAATAATCTAGTTTACAATTTACTTAAAGTTGTTTTTTAATTTACCAGTATTAATGTGAAAGATGATAGATAACAAATGACATGTGACAGATGATAGATGATAGATAATATCATTAAGATAAATTATCTACTTTATAATTTATTTGAAACTGTGTTTTTTTTTTAATTTACTAGTTTTGAGACGATAGATGACGGATGAAAGATGATAGATGACATACGACAGATGGTAGATGACAGATTATCAGTTTTAATAATCTTGTTTATGATTTATTACAAACTATTTTTTTAGTTTACCAGTCTACGTATGACAGATGACAGATGACAGATGACATATAACAAATGATAAAAGATGACATTATCAATATTAATAATGTAGTTTATAATTTATTCAAAACTGTTTTCTTTAATTTACAAGTATAAGACAGATGACAGATATATGACGGATGACAGATGAAATGTGACGGATTAAATACGACAGTTGACAAAATTTAATGAAAAATGTATTTTTTAAATTTACCAGTAATAGACATATGACAGATTATATATGACAGATCATAGAGGACAGATATTGAAACACTTTTTTAAATTGCTAGTATTAATATGTTAGATGGCAGATGGCATATGACAGATGACATAACAAATGATAGATGACAGATTACATCATTGATGTCAAAAATCTAGTTTATAATTTAGTTTAAACTGTTTTTAACTTACCGGTATAAATATGAAAGATGACGGATGACATATAACAGACAGATGACAGATTATTAATATCGATATTCTAGTGTATAATTCATTTAAAATTGATTGTTGATGACATATGACATCATCAATATTAATAATCTATTTTACAATTTACTTAAAGTTGTTTTTTAATTTACCAGTATTAATGTGAAAGATGTCAGATAACAAATGATATGTGACAGATGACAGATGACAGATGATAAATGATAGATGATAGATAATATCATTAATATAAATAACCTACTTTATAATTTATTTGAAACTGTGTTTTTTTTTAATTTACTAGTATTGATATGACATATGGCAGATGAAATCATCAATATTGATAATCTAGTTATAATTTAGTTAAACCTATTTTTTTAATTTACCAGTATTAATATGATAGACGGATGACAGATGACAGTTGAAATATAATAGATGACAGATGAAATATGACATATGACAGATAACAGATGACATATGATAAATAATGACGGAGTTACTTTTGAAAGTAATTATAATATTATTAGTAAAAATACATCAATTAAGTTATTTTTTAACCTCGTTTGATATTTGCATTACCTAACGTGAACATTTCATAAAATTAAATATTCTCTTACAAACTTTAATAAACGTGAATTACTGTTAGATGACTTTAAATATCATTGGCTAACTATAAATTATGGTTGGATGACCTTGAACGTTCGTTGGATCTTCGGATTATCTTAAGATATCCTTAATTCGGTTCGGCCTACTATTCGAATTCTATTAGATAGGATTTAAACCTAAGATCGTTCGAAATTAAAATCTTTTCAAACTTCCTAAACAATGCAGTTAAAAATTAAACAGTTATTTTAATTTATCACTATTAAAATTTTACTAAAGTGGGTTTATAAATTTACGAAAAATAAGATTGTTTAAATTAGCACTTTTTAAAATAATTACATTAGAAAACAGTTAAAAATTTAATTTAAAAAAAATGCAAATTTACTGATAGAGTTGAGAGCTCATTGAAAAACGCGTTTATGTTTATTTCTTGAATATTAAAAGCTTTTTAGTATACTTTAATTGTTTTTTGATTTTGCTTTTGTGTCTTTAATATCAAACCAATATTAATAATATTTCAGTGTTTTTTTATTTATTAATTATTGTACTAAAATTATTCAAAAAATTTAAACATAACTAAAATTCTATTAAATATTTGATTACTTATTAACGAGTTCAATCATTCACAAAAATGTAACTGTGTATTAAATAAACTACTATTAAATTATAGTCATGAATGTTTTTTTTTAATTAAAAAGAATAAAGATAAAATTCTACTTGTTTTTTTCTAAAATATCAAATAAACTTATTATATACATAGTGATGTATATAAATGTTTGGTAATAATGGTACGAATAACAAACTACATATTTTTAGAGGTAATTGGGTACAATAAAAATTCAATTTAACTCAGGAGGTGCAATTACTGCACGGAGCACCTAATCGCCCATTCAGCGTTTTATTAAAGCGTAAAAACACGTTGCCCGTCATGATTTACTAAACTGCGGCGCCGTGTTCGCAACGTACCGACTGAATTCCTGCAGGATCTCCTGCAACCGTTACGAAGGAGAAAAATAACTCTGCGCCTAATTGCGATCGTTTGAACGTTTCAACTACATTCACGTCTTCACCGATCGATTCAGGCCAACAGCATCAAGACACTAAGAGATGTTTTATTATCGACGCAAATTCGGTGTTTTGTTAATTAATTATTAGGTAATCAAATTTGTTTGCTTATTATTTTTGTTAATTAATTAAAATGCTTTCGTGTAATGAGGATTTACGAGGCAGACGTAATCCTCGAGAACTGGCTGATTACGGCGTTTATAATACACTTAGGAGTAATGTAATGGGATGTATGGAGCGGCAAAAAATGTATTATCTATCTTTTAAGTAGATGATGCTGGAGAGATAATGTTGGCGATTATCATTATCCTCTGATGTAATGCGTAGTATGAATCTGCAGTGCGGATGTAATTTTTGTTATCAACTTAATCGAGTTATATTCAATTATCAATTTAAACGCGTATATAAATATATTATGGGGAGAAGGGATGCGTTATGGACGTGCCGACTGGATCGAAATAAAAAAAAAGAAACAAGTGTCAGATTTAAGGTCAGATATAAATGTCAGATATAAATACGTGCTGGTAATAATAATTGACATCAATAAATCATTTGCAATTATTTAAAAACCCGTATAACGTGCAAAAACGTTACATTGGTGTCAGGTGTGTGGTGTGAAGAATTGCAAACAAAATGGCGAAGTGCGTTACAATAACGGACCTAAAAGTGGCTGAATTAAAAGTGCAACTGAAAGAACGGGATTTGGATACGAGCGGCAAGAAGAGTGTGTTGCAACAGAGACTTAAGGAAGTGCTGCAAGAAGAAGGCCATGATCCAGACACATTTTTATTTGATATCGGAGGCGACACAGCATCAATTATGGAGCAATTGAGGCAAAATTCCGATAAAATGACAGAGAAAATGTTGGAAATTTCTAGGAATCTGGAAGAAAAATTAACGAAAAATTCCGATACAATGAAACAAGAAATGCTAGAAATTTCTAAAAACCTGGAAGAAAAATCTCTAGAAAATTCAAGGAAAATTATCGAAATTGAATATAAAATTAATGAAAATTCGGAACTCGTGGAAAAGAAAATATATCAGAAAATGACAGAAAATTCCGATAAAATGAAACAAGAAATGCTGGAAATTTCTAGGAATATGGAAGAAAAATTAACGGAAATAAAAAGAAATTTCGGAGGAATTGAATTAAATGACATAAATAATTATCCTGTCCACTCTATAAAAATGAAACCACCTAATTTTGATGGCCAAACTTCTTGGAATAATTTCCTTAGACAATTTGAGGCCGCAGCATCAGCCAATGGATGGAACCCAACAGAGAAGGCTACAGCTTTAATTCTAACACTGCGTGGGGATGCAACAAATGTCTTGCAGAGAGTGTCCCAGAGCGAGATGAATTACGACCAATTAATCAAGCATCTGGAAATAAGGTATGGTCAAACACACCTTGAGCACGTGTACCATTTACAGCTTAAAAATCGCTGCCAGAAATCTGACGAGAGTTTGCAAGAATTTGAAGCAGATATAGCTCGATTAACACGACTGGCGTATCCTGGTGCAACAGAGAACATCTTGGAAACATTAGCTGTGCAGGCATTTTTAGATGGATTGAAGGATAAAGACATACATCAGGCATTGATACTCGCTCGACCAATTAAATTAGTAGACGCACTGTCTCGTGCGCTCGAGATAGAAGCAGCGAAAAGTACAGTTAGGAGTCAAGGCCGTGTTCGGAAAATGGAAGATTCACGAGAAGGATTGGATCTTAGAAAAATGATACAAGATATCATCAAGGAATCGTTAGCAAACAGGAAGAAAGTGGAATGCTGGAAATGTGGATAACACGGTCATATACAACGTCGGTGCAGAGAAAGATCAAATAATCGCACCAATGAAAAGTAGGAAAACTAGAACAAGCCGACCTCAGGGGGTGTCCGTCGGCTAAAAAACATCAAGCCCCTAGAAGAACTGCAAAAGTAGCATACTTGTCACACCACATCGATACGGTTTTTGTGGATGGAAACATTGATGGAAACTCTTGTCGACTGCTACAAGACACTGGTGCTACTAGGACAATTATAAGACCTGATATTGTGTCAAAACCGCAAAATGTACGACTAACCACCTGGAAATACGAACAGCAACAGGAGAACCTGCTAATATTCATGGTAAAATAAAATCCAAGATTACCATAGGGAACACATCATTCCAACACCAACTCATAGTAGCTGACATTGAAGACGAATTAATTCTCGGTATGGACATCATGAATACTAGAGGCTTCCTATTGGATCTTAAGAATGGAATCCTAAAAGTTAATGGAGAGGAGGTGGTACTCCACAGACGGAATATTGGTAGAGTCCGGGTAACCCTTCCAACGGAAACATCAGTTCCGGAGAGAAGTGAAGTAATTATTAAGGGCCAATTGGAAGAAGCATCCCATCACAAAAACATTATGATCTTTGAACCTATCGTTGATAACGATAAACTGGGACGAGGAGTAGCAATAGGAAAAACACTCGTTTGCACCGATAACAATGTATTAGTTAAAATAATGAATACTAACTATTACTCTGTTCATTTGAGGAAGGGAGTGCTGCTAGGACATTGTTCTGCTGCTTCATCGATATTGCGGAAAACCACAGCAGAGAATAAAAACAATGAAATGAGTTACCCGGAACTAGAAAAGTTGATTTCCCTTTCGACCCAAGATTGTAATCCAACTAAAAGAGAAAAAGTAAAAAAGTTGATCATGGAATACCACGACGTATTTGATATTGGACAAAAAGGAAAAACCAATATCGTTCAACATAAAATTAATACCGAAAATTCTCGACCGATTAGGCAGACAGCCAGAAGACTGCCACTGGCGAAGCGGGAGGAAGCTGATAGGATTGTGCAGGACATGGGGAGCGAGGGCATTATAGAACCATCCAGTAATCCGTGGACCTCGCCAGTGGTATTGGTAAAGAAGAAGGACGGATCAACTCGCTTCTGTGTTGACTGCCGTCAACTAAATAATGTGACCAAAAAGGACAGTTATCCTTTACCCCGAATTGACGACACATTGGATACATTGGCTGGATCTACTATTTTCTCCACACTGGATCTTAAAAGCGGATATTGGCAAGTTGAAGTAGCTCCCGAGGACAGAGGAAAAACAGCATTTACAGTAGGCAATGGATTATGGCAATTCAATGTTATGCCATTTGGACTATGTAATGCACCCGCGACGTTCGAGAGACTAATGGAGACGGTACTAACAGGACTATCTTGGAAGACTTGTTTGGTTTACCTCGACGATATAATCGTAATGGGAAAATCCTTCGAAGACCACTTGAAGAACTTAGAAGAGGTGTTCCGACGATTAAGGGATTCTGGACTGAAACTCAGCGCGAAGAAGTGTCACCTTTTCAAGAAAGAGGTGCAGTACCTAGGACACATTGTTTCAAGCCAAGGTATTGCAGTCGACGGCCAAAAGATCTCAACGGTGAGGGAATGGCCAGTTCCAAAGGATTTACACCAACTCCGGAGTTTTCTTGGATTATGCACGTATTACCGTCGTTACATCGCTAAACCATTAACCCACCTCACTGAAGGAAAACAACGGTTCTTCTGGAACGGGGAATGTCAGGAGGCGTTCCAAAAACTGAAAAACGCACTTACCAGCGCACCAGTTCAAAGTTATCCGTTGTCAGAGGGAAGGTTCTTGTTGGATACCGATGCAAGCAATGTAAGAATTGGAGCTGTTTTATCACAAATACAGGATGGACAGGAAAAAGTGATCAGCTATTTTAGCAAGACTTTATCCAAGCCGGAGCGGAACTACTGCGTAACGAAGAAAGAGTTGCTTGCAGTAGTCAAATCAGTAGAACACTTCTATAAATATTTATATGGAAGGAAGTTCTTATTGAGAACCGATCATGCTGCTCTTAAATGGCTTTTTCAGTTCAAGAATCCGGAAGGACAAGTCGCAAAATGGTTAGAAAGACTTCAGGAGTTTGACTTTGACACTGAACACAGAGCTGGAGCGATCCACAGGAATGCAGATGCTTTGTAGCGAAGGCCATGCCCAGAAAATTGCAAGCACTGTAACACCGGAAAATCAAAAGAAAATCAAGTACTCCGAACAGCTGTAGAAAGCGATAACTGAAATTTAAAAGAAATCCGGCAGGATCAAGACGACGACCTTGTTCTAAAGCCCCTGATGACATGGAAACCAAAGTGGAACCAGGCCAACATGGGATGAAGTCTCCAAATATTCGCCCGAATTGAAGTCATACTGGTCTCAGTGGGATTCTATTGTACTGGACAAGGGACTGCTTAAACGCACATTCAAAGATTCAGAAGGCCGCGAAGAACGAGGGCAGATTATAATTCCAAAGAGTAGAATAAGTTTTGAAAGAGATTCATAGTGGATCTTCCGGTGGACACCTGGGTATGTCAAAGACTTTAAACAAACTTCGGGAGAGATTCTACTGGGTGAACTGTAAGGTAGACGTCAGGGAATGGTGCAAGAAATGTGTGATTTGTGCAGCAAGTAACGGTCCACAACGACGAAGGAAAGCACCTATGCGTCAGTACAACGTTGGCAGTCCTTTTGAGCGAATCGCAATTGATGTCGCTGGGCCATTCCCCGAGTTTCACCAAGGAAATAAATACATCGCGGTGGTAATGGATTACTTCAGTAAATGGGTGGATGCCTATGCGTTACCAAACAATAGCGGAAGTACTAATTAAGGAGTGGATACGTCGTTTCGGCGTTTCCTTAGAACTACATTCTGACCAAGGAAGAAATTTCGAATCGAATCTTTTTCAAGAGGTATGCAAAATCCTTAAGATTCATAAGACAAGGACAACAGCTCTGCATCCACAATCAAATGATATGGTGGAACGAATGAATAGGACCATCAATCGCTATTTGTCAAAAGTAGTCTCTGACCATCAAAGAGACTGGGACCAACATCTCCATCTTTTCTTGCTGGCGTATCGATCGACTGTACACGAAACGACCGCGAGCATCGTCATGGGTCGAGAGCTACGACTTCCATGTGATTTAAAGTTCGGCTGCCCTCCGGGAGAAGATTTGACAGGGGAAGACTATGTGAGCGACCTGAGACGAAAAATGGATGAAATCCATAATCATGTGCGATCCAACATCCAACGTGCTAGCGACTGAATGAAAGAGAAATATGACCTAAAAACGGATAACAGTGGTTATAAAGATGGAGGTATGGTGTGGTTATTTAACCCACAAAGACGCCGTGGTCTCTCCCCAAAATTGCAAACATCATGGAATGGACCATAACAGATAATATAGAAAATCAACGACATCGTATACAGGATTCAAAAGCCACCCCGAGGAAAACCAAGAGTTGTCCATTTCAATCGTCTGACCCCTTATGCTGGCGAAGAAGATGGCGCAGCGATTCGTGCGGTGGTTGAACAAAGCGACGAGAAAGCATTTAAAGACTTCATGGTTCAGCACTCTGATGGATGTAAGTGTCGTTTTGATGTAACGAGAGAAGAACAACGAGATCTATTCCAAGTACCTTCGGACTATTGTCTTGCCCATTGTGTGGCCCAGGATTTGAAGATGTCACGAGGAATTGCTAGCGTCTTCAGGAAGAAATTTGGAGGTTGGAGGAACTACGCACTCAATGTCTTAAAGTCGGAAGCATAGTCCACCTAGATGTTAGTAGCCACCTACCGAAAAGGATCATTTACTATCTGGTAACGAAGAAGTACTCTCATCAGAAGCCAACCTACAGGGATGTATGCTATCATTAAATGAGTTGAGGGATTCACTTCTACGTGAGGGTATCAAGAAATTGGCAATACCGAAACTAGCTTGTGGGTTGGACCAAATGGACTGAGATTTTGGTATGCTGTTATAATTCCAGTGGTATACGACATGAGAAGCCCATAGACTGCTATTTCTTTCGAACGTCAAAATGTACAAAGGGCTCCTAGTGCAGGTATCGTCATAAGGTGCCGGAGGACTCATTTCGGGACGAAACATGCCTATGGAGGGGGCAGTGTCGCGAGACGCGTGGGGAGAGGGGATGCGTCATGGACGGGCCGACTGAATCGAAATAAAAAAAAACAAGTGTCAGATATAAGTGTCAGATATAAATGTCAGATATAAATACGTGCTGGTAATATTAATTGACTTCAATAAATCATTTGCAATTATTTATACACCCGTATAACGTGCAAAAACGTTACAATATTAACAATTTAATTTTTCAGTAGTTAAATTGAATATCTGATCTCATTGCATATTCTTTAGTCGCAGACGGTTTTAATGCAGGTTCCTGCAGAACGTTAACAATTCCACGAGACCGGAGAGAGAATTCATATCTCAAAACCGAGATAACTCGCAGAGACACCAGACAATAACCGTGCCTTAATATCTCGCATTAGACAACCCCGTTTTGGTGTGCACATGAAAGGGTATTGTGGGTATGACAGGGCGTACGAGTGCATGCATTAAGACAGATAATCCCGTACACGTATTCAAATGCAGACTATACGTTTAACATGATTCGCACACAATCTCCCATCCCGGTAATATACTTATTGTTTTAAGGCGGTGTCGAAAGGATAATGTATGCTGTACAATAAGATCTTGCTTAATAATAATAAAAAACAATACTGGATTAGTAATTTTAGATGAGTTCATACATGTGTAATTATTTGGAAACACTGTTAAAATTATTTATTTAACTGTTAAATATGTACAATAATCAAATGTGGATTTTAATTTGTTTATTATTTTCTCATATACACTACCTAATTAATTAATGGTTAATTGGGAAAAGGTGGTTTAATAGTTTTGTTCTGGCTACCCTTAACCTTGGTGATATGGTTTATGGATCGTGTTTGACGCAGAGTACATCAGATAGAATAACAAAATTTTTGTATCATATTTGATCATATTTCAGGCAGAGTAAATTAAAGTGTATTAAATTTTATTAAATACAAATAGACGGATCAAAGTACAAAACCGCCTAAAATTACGGTGTCAAGAGTTAAACAACTCATGTATTATTACCATCGTTCCACGAGACGTTACATAAGTAACAATCCGTGGGATGCGAGCGTTGATGAAGTTTCGAGTTTGTTGAGGAGCGCCAAGGGAACGAAACGCGACTACAGACTCTCACATTCCTTATCCGGCGACACTTCGACCTCTGCACACCCCCGGCCACCCTAACACACACGGGTGTGTGCGAATGTCTGTACTTAATGGAACAATGTCGTAACTTAACGGAAGTATTTGCGACTCTGTTCGCATAAAGGACGAACCCCTAAATGTATCAAAAGAATCGGTATTACGTTTCTAAATTTCCACCGGGGGTGATAGAAGTAAATAGAGGCTATTATATACCCATTCTGTGTTGATACTAAACATATTTAATTGTAAAATCCAGCCTTGCTTTTTTCTGGCAAAATTTTATGTATAGTTATTTAATAATTTCATTGAATGTGTAGTATTCAAGAAAGAATAAACAAATATATTTTTGTTATGTTACTTTCCTCATTAGTTTGAACAATATACTATTTTATGTAATATTAGTTTTTTCTATTTTCTAAAATAATACATTAAAATTGTAATTAAAGTATTATTTTCTAATCTACAAGTCTATTTATAGTATACAATTTATAACAGCCACTAGACTCGTGTACTCGTTTCAATTTAAACCTCCGACGCAGCGTTCGTAATTTCCTGTCTGGAAAGAAATGAAGGGGTGTGTATGAAAGACGTCTGAATGGTTAATTACGCGGAGAGAGGGAAAATAAGGAAATATCAGGATAAGTGAATGCCGGGCGTAAGTTCCATTTAAACCTGCACATCGGGGCTTAATTATAAAGTTTCTGCTCTCATAATGACGCACACACTCTTTGTCTGTGTGTGTGTGTTAATTGCTTCGTTAAATAAATGAAAACACTATTCGACTGTTTACAAGGCGCGAGGTTTTATCGCCTCGGAGTTTCACATATTGTTGTTTATTCGTTTTGCAATTGAAAGTAATTAAAAATGTTCGATTTCATGTTTTAATTAAAATAATTAAGATATTATCATAAAGACGTTATCTATTGTCTACGCGATGCATTAGACACCTGTTTGAGTAGATAACCACAGACAAATGTGTAGTGCGGGTAATAAAATATGCTTGTTGCAAGTAGGAAGAGGGATTTTCGTTGAGCGTCGTCGCCTTTATTGAGACTATCGGTCTGTTTTTCTATTTCAATTGCCTCGCGGATAATTCTCTTGGTAAAACGTTCTAATACTGCGATAGAATTTATCTTGTTTCCTGTGGATTTGGAATGTTCAGCCAGAGATAAGGAAGCTCCGATGTGTTCATCTCGCAGTATGCTCATGCGTCTGATTGTTTATCCAATGTAAACTTTTGTTGGCACAAGGGATTTTGATTTTCAAAATGAAAATGTTTCTTTAGGAATTAAGGAATTGTCCGATTTTACGCAAAGTAGTAAACATTCCTTTTTGTGTGGGCGAGTCAAAAGAACTAATGATATGTTGAAGTGGTCTGTCGGGTTTATGTATTTTAGGTAGACCGTAGAGCTTGTGGCATTTGAAGGACTTTTGGCGGGGCATTAACTTGAAGACCAATGTGACTTGGTCAAAACGTTACAAATCGATTCTCTTCAGAACCACTAAAACTTGCAAATTTGAAGAATATTACAGATTAGTCGGGTCGGGTATATATACAATTTTTATGGGGGGGTGGCTATTTCAAATAGCCACCCCCCCATAAAAATTGTATATATACCCGACCCGACTAATCTGTAATACCATTTCTTCGCCTGAAGAAGCCACAGTGTGGCGAAACAATTGTAGCGTTTTACAATATATTTGAAAGTGATTAAATAGTTTTATTTATATAAAAGTGAAAATGAACTTTCAACATTTATCAGCCTCATCAATCAATTATTTAAATTATTTAGATGTTTTTTTACCAGAATTCCGTTTTTTATTCTTTTATAATCTCTATCTCTAGGATATCATCTTTGATTATTTTATAATCTCTCTTTCGTACTTCCGCCTACTTTCCTAACACTTTTTCCTTCAGTTTCTGATTTTTGTTTTAATTGCATGAATCCTTCAGCTTCTGGCTTTGTAGCTTTGTTCTTGCCTTATTTAATAAAACTCAATTATTTTCTTAACTCTTATTCAATGCGATGAATTAAATTTTTACTTAACCCGTGGTGAAACATTTTTCTATTAATTAGAGGTTAATTAAGCTCTTATTTAACATTTTAGATTTTTGAATTTATTAAATCTTCTCAAAATTTTCTTATGACTTTGCCTGAATACCTCTTAAATTTTCTAAAATTTTCTCCCTTTTATATTTTCAAATCTCTAGTTTTTCCTGAGGTGTAAAATATATTCCTCAGATTTCTCCCATGTTTTTAATCCTTAATCTTAATCTTTTTTGCTTTATTTAGTTTGTTTTATAAACTCATTCATATTTCTTAACTCTTATTTAATATCATCAATTAAATTCTCACTTAACCCGTGGCGAAACAGTTTTATATTAATTAGAGGTTAATTAAACTCTCGTTTAATATTTTAGCTTTGTGAAATTATTAAATCTTCTCAAAATTTTCTAGTGACTTTGATTGAATACTTCTTAAATTTTCTAAAATTTGCTCTCTATTATATTTTCAAAACTTTTTCTTTACTAACTTCTCTCTTCTTTCCTGAGATGTAAAAAATATTCCCCAGATTTCTCCCATTTCTTACAAAAATATTTATTAGGATTTGTGTCCATAACTTTTGAGATTTATTAAAGTGATTAAATCGTATTATAATTCTGCCAGTAAAATTTTTTTCAAGTTTCTAAAGCTTTCCAATTTCTTTGAAAACTTTTTAATCATCATAGTTCTTAAGATTTATGATACTTAAACCTTATCTCTTATCAGTATCTAGCAATTTATTAGTTTTTAAATCCTATCAATATATTTTTTTTTGTATTCATGTTCTACTTTCTTAATTTTAATTTTTAAACCTTGCTCCAATTTCTAATAAACTGTTTCTTTCCGATAATATATTTGTTTACATTATTGCTTTGTTTTAGTTTGCTTCCTTAAATTATTTCAGAAATTCGTGTCTTAACATTTTTTCCAATTATCTCCGAAATTTAAAAATTATTTCGTTGTGTTTTTTAGATGTTTTATAATTTTCTACAAACTTTTCTTGGACTTTTGTAGATAGTTTTGGGATATCTCAACAGATATTGAATTATACAAAAGTAATTTGCGTGTTACAAAATAGCAAAGCTACTAAACTAACATTAGTTTAAATGTATTTATTTAAGTAAAAAATTAAATATATGTTAAATAGTTTTTTAAGTGAGGAAGGTGTCAGAAAATATGAAAAACAAATGAATTTACGCTGATTTAATTACAATAATCTAGCAAAATTAATTGAATAATATAACAATTAAAACAAGATTATAAACATTTGCAGACCTGATTTTTGATTCAAATAATAACAGCTGCCACACATGACAGAATAAATTTTTAACTAATTATTTAATTTAGTTTTAGTAATTGTTTTTACACATTTGTTCATTTTTAACAAATTTCTAATGACTTCTTTGCTAACGTTCTTCTTATTATTTTTTCATTGTTTTTCCTTGCAAATTTTAATTGTTTTTTTTTGTGCAAAGATGATTTCTAAATATTTTTTAACTCTTTTTTCAGAAAACTTATCAACTGTAATTTAACATTTGTCTCTTTTTGTATAAATTTACCTCTTTTTCTTTAAATTTTCAACTTCTTGCCCTAACATTTGTAACTATTTATTCTTTTAATTATTTTTTTTGCCAAATTTCAATTTTTAACATTATGTTCTTCTAATATTAAAACTTGGACTTTTAAGGCATTTACTTTTTGGTATACTAAGATATTAATAAATACAAATAAAGAAAACACTTTTACTTTCTTATACCACTCTAAACTTTATTTTGCTGTGACTAGTTTCGACTACACGGTAAATTTAGTTTTATAATGATTACCGTGTAGTCGAAATACTAAAACGTTTATTTAGGAGTTTTTAACAATTATCTTTTCAACAAGTTTTAATTTTCTACGACGTGTTTTTCTGTTGTTGCTCATAAACTCATCTTTTAGATATCTATCACCTTGATTATTATTTTTACATTTCTTGCCTTCTTTAAACTATTACACAATTTTTTGCCATAATATTTTCTGTTAATATCTCCAAATTCTTAAAACTGTCGCCTAGATATTTTCGCAACATCATTTTTTTTTTCTAATTTTCTAGACGCTCTTTATTTTTCAAGTTTTCCTTTTATAGTTTTTAAAGAAAGTTTACCTCGACGTTTCTAAGATTTATTATTCCCATAATTTCGTCATTTATTATCTCTAAATTTTCTATAGGTATTTAGGTTTATTTACCATAAGGTGGGGAGTTGCGAGAGTTACTCTCGCAACTCCCCACCTTGTTTTCTATAAACTTATTTTTGGGTTTTCCTATTCCTAGTGTTTGTCAAACCATCGTATTTCTTATATATTTTATTCAATATATTATTTTACTGTTAGTTACTTTTCATTTTTTTTATAGTATTGCCTGTTACTTAAGATTTCATAATATAAAGGTAAATAAAACAATTCGTTTAAAAATTTTAGATTTAATGCCGACATCTAATCTGTGAAATTTTTAAGTTTTTATTTGCCCTGTGCTTTTCATTTTGAGAATATCCTCATACTTTAAAGTTTTGAATGGTTTTCTTGAAGATATTGTTATACCATCTTCTATTTTTTCTAAAAATTCTAAAACATTATTTTAGATTTCTTAAACATTCTATGAATATTTCTTTGAGAATTTATACCTATAGTTATTAGAATTTACTATATATTCTTAATCTATTATATCTAATCATATTTTTCTGACAAATTATCTCGATGTTTCTAAAATTTCTAAAACAATTTTCTTCTGCTTTATAACTCTTTTAACATTTCTAACATTCTATTAATATTCTTCTAGAATTTATGTCTTTAGTTTTTTAGATTTTACTATATATTCTTAATCAATTGGTGCTTATTATATATCTCTTACAAATTTTCCTCGATGTTCTCTCAAACAACTTTCTTCTACTTTCTAGCTCTTTAATTATTTTTTTTAGAGTTCTCAAAAATTCTATGAATACGTCTTCTAGAATTTATGCCTAAAGATTTAAGAAATTCCTATATATTCTTAATCTATTATATCTAATATTTTTCTGTAAAATTTTCCTCGATGTTTGTTAAATTTCTGAAAAAATGTTCTTCTTCTTTCTAGCTCTTTTAACATTTCTACTCAAACTTTTTTTGAATGTTCTAAAACTATTTGCTATATTAAATTGATTTACTTAAATTATGTCAGACATTTTTGTGTTAACATTTCCTTTTAAGTTAAACAAAACATACTTTAAAGTATGCTATCAATTAAATAATATAATATGTCTTCACCTGAAGAAGCTATAGTGTAGCGAAACAATTGTAGTGAGTTAAAATAAAAAATTGAAAATCCTAAATAGTTTTCTACTATTATTAAATTAAGTAATTAAAGAAAGTGTTTTGTTTTTCCAAGATGTATCACGTTAACGCCTCAACTTTCTTAACCATTAATTTCCTTTTAAAACTGTTTTTTGATTTTTATAGACATTTTAGCATTTTAGCGCTTCTTCTTTATTATATCAATTTACTAAAAATATTTGCTTTCTCCCCTCTCATAGTTTTCTACCAATTTTATTTCAACATTCTACCGTTTATTTTTAATACACCTTTTAGTTTTTGTGGTAAAGTTTTCTTGACAATTCTAAGATTTACTAGCATTTCCTTACTTATTATCTCCAATATTATTGATACTTGTTCTGCTACTCTCAAATTGGAAAAAGTAAAAATCTTGTTTCCATTGCTTTATTTTCATGTAACTGACATGAGTTTGGAACATAAATGGAGTTTTACTTCTCCCAATTCATTATTTCCAAAAATTTTAGACGTAACTAGGCTATTTTGCCTTATTTTTTAAAACCATTTTCTTTAAATTTCTGAAATTTTCTAATAATTTCAGTCGTATCACATTCTTTTGGAAATTTTTGTGGCACTTCATTTTAAATAATCATGATTCATTATTTAAATTTTTCCTTCAGTTTTTTTTTAACTCTTATTTATTATTTAATGTATTGAGATATTTAAGATTTCTTGAAATCATTCGATGCTCTTATAAATCTCCAGTGATATTTCTTTAACACTTCTTCAATTTTCTAATATTTGATCTTTTATATAATTTAAAATTTTTCCTTAAAGATATTTTCGTGTCATTTCTTTTCTATTCTTTTACAATATTCTAAAACACTTATTCTAAATTTTTCATATTATCTACAAACGTTTTTTTTCTAGAATTTGTTTCTATAATTGTTGAGATTATAAAAAATTTCTAGAATATGTTCTTTGAAGATTTTAAAGTCTTTCATTTTGTTTTGGAAATTTCTGAAACAATTATTGTTTTTGACACGTCTTAAATCCTCTTATTCTAGCAATTCCTCCTAGAAAATTCGACAATTAATGAGACCAATTTGTTAGGCTTTCTATTTTTTTTTTTCTATTACTTCTATAGCATTTTTTAATGTTCTAAAGCTCTCGTTTTCAAACTGCTATAAGTTCATTTAAACTCTTATAGAAATTTTATTATTTTTTTAGCATTTCTTGTTCACACAGTGAAAAACAAACCAAGTTGCCTTTTATTTCATAATATTTCACCAAGAGATAAGTGAGAAAATGATTCAAGAAATATTTTTTGCTTTATTGTACCTACCTTACTGAAATTATTAAAACATCTTCAATTTTCTTTTTAAAGAGAGATTTTCTAAATATTTTCGAATGTTCTTTTGTTTTCTACAAACCTTTTTTCTATTATTTTTTGCCTTATTCTAATTAGCCTATTGTAACTTCTTCAATTTCCAAATAAATGATTTCTTATATGTTTAAAGTTTTCGTTTTTAGAGGGAGATTTTATAAAAAAAAATTTCCTATTTTTTTTTCAAAGTTCTTCTGTTTGCTACAAACCGTTTTTATTTATTTGAATCCACAGTTATTACATCATAGTTTTCTAGCAAATTTACTTCGAAGTATATAAAGTCTTTCAATTATTTTGAAATTTCTGAAGCCATTGTAGTTTTCTTATTGTTCATTTTCTAAAATCTTTTCTACGAAGTTTATAAAATGCCTCAAACTATTTTCTTTTTCAGTTTTTTTCGCATCTCCTTTTTTAGTAAGTTCAAACCATTTCTTGTAATTTCCTATAATTTCTAATAAACCCGTCCTTCGAATTAAATCAAACCAAATAACTTTATTTACTTGGATTTCTAGAATGCACAATAATGTTTATTTTATTAGTAGATGTCTTGGTAAATTTATTAGGATTCTAGTATTTTGTTTTAACATTTCTTGTCTCATTTTGTTTTGTTTATTTAAATTATTTTAAGAATTATTGTCTTAACATTTTTAGTATTTAGCTTTTAATAATTAAGTTATTAAAAACTTTTCCTACGAGTTACTGAAATTTTCTATCAACTTTAATACTCTCATACTTATTTTTCATATTTAGATTTTTTGTTGATTTAAAGTATTTTATTTTGTTATTATTAGC
This sequence comes from Ontholestes murinus, assembly GCA_963969525.1. Taxonomy (NCBI): domain Eukaryota; kingdom Metazoa; phylum Arthropoda; class Insecta; order Coleoptera; family Staphylinidae; genus Ontholestes; species Ontholestes murinus. The sequence goes on along the minus strand of OZ018395.1, from coordinate 14,147,249 downwards.
CAATTTCTCTTTGCACTTATTTATTTAGATTGTTTTACATTACATTTTATTATATTACTTTTCTGTCAATTTGCTACATATTTTTTTAAATTTTTTAAAAGATGTTTTTTCAGGTTTCTACAGTATTTTTAAATTTAATTCTTATAAATTTTTTTGGTAAATTTTTCATTTCCCAGACTTTTCTAAAATTAACGAAAATTTTCTCCATCGATATTTCTGAAATTTCTAGAGGTGTCTAAAATTTTCACAATTTTCCTGCATTTTTTTATATATTAAAAATAAAAAACATTTAGATTAGTTAAATTTTCTAATTACTGCAGTTTTCTTTTATAATCTTGGGTTAATTATAGTAGCACATATTTTATTCTGATTTCCAGTAGGTTTTTTTTACATTTCTTATGTGGGAGATTTTAAAATTATAGTCTGGTATTGAATAATTTATTTCAGTACTGTTTGTGTTTGTTTTGTTTGTAATTAGTCAAATGATTTCACGTATATTTAAAAAAATATCATATTACATATAAACTATTTAGTGTGTATAAGTGTTGCCCGGCGCATCCACCATTTATCAATATAAAAAATATTTTAGGTAATACATATATTAAAGGATAATTTTTAACCATCTATTTTATAAAATAATCAAGGTATATTATTGTTACCTACAACATGCTATAGAAGTTTTAATTTATTTTAAAACCAATGATGTATAAATAAATTTCACCATACCTTCTTATAAAGTATACATTCCGATATAAATGCAAGAGCATATATGTGTGTATAGGGGGGAATTTTGAATTCTGCAATCTCTTCCGCTCGAATTCCCCAATCTGGTCGACATTTCATTATTGCCATGCGCTCCGCCCGCCTCGCCGAATTTATACATCTGTAATGCCGGATTTTCCTTAATATCGAACCGATCCTGGCCACACATACGCGGTTTCCGCCTGCGATATTAAAATACTTGATGCGGAATTCGGCCACTATTCCATATCGCATACCGTCCCTCATTATTTCGTGCACGCCGCCCATCGTCTTACCAACCTCGCCGGGATCAGGCGAAATTTATATATTTTACGAGCCCTAACAAGAATTTTAATATATCCAGCATCAGAAACGACACGACAATGCGTGTAATTGGCCCAAAACAAGTAAAACGTAACAGGTATAATTTGTGAGCCTGCTTCATTATGCATGCTGGATATGATATTAAAATACTTTCGACTTTGCACAACGCATAAATTTATTTGATGGCACCAGTTTCGCAAACTCAACTTTAAGTTTTGATAATGGCGAGTCGAGTTGCCGAAACTGAAGCCGTACAATGTATTTACGTGTTAGGTGCACAAATAAAGTTGAGAGTTCATGTGGAATTAGTGATGATTACGAAACCGATGAGTTATTCAGTGGTGTGATAATATTTGTTTTAAGTTAAATTTAAATTAATATGTAACAACAATAAATAAAACAAATAGTCGTTATACAGAAAAATAAACTATTGTCATATTGTTTGTAACATGTAAATTATTAAGATGTTTATTATTATTGATTAAAACAAATATTATTTGTTGTTAAAAGGAGTAAATTTTAAATTATATTATTAATTATATTTTTGAATATCATAAAGCTCTAAAAAGAAGAAATAAATGGTATATTCATTTAGGAAAATACATTACACAATAAATGATTTGTAATGTGGATCGGTAGATATTTAAACACTGGACATTTTGTGTTAAATCAATAAATTATTTTAAATGGAAAAAGGGTTTATAGCCGTTAAACAAAAACATAAACTATTATAATATTTTCATATTGTTAGTTGTAAATTGTCTTCCATTTTCTGTAAATAAAAATGCTTATTATTGGAATAAAATGTATCGTGTAAAATATTCCCGGCGCATCCACCAAATATATAAATAATTTATATTTCATTGATTGATGAATGGCAGACTTTAAACGTTATATAATGTATTAGTGTACTATTTGTTGAAGCTATTAGGATTATTATTTAATTAAGGTTAAGTAAATTAATAATACTTTTATTATTATTTAATCAAGGTTAAGTAAGTTATTAAATTTATTAACTCAAACTTTTCTTTATAAAAATTGTATTTTAAAATATATAGGTTATATTACCTTAAATACAAGCAGTTTATATCATAAAAGAAAGCGGCGATAGGATTTAAAAGGGGTCCGCGTGCCCGTTTTTTTTTTTTTCTTTCTTTTTGATTTGTAGGCACCGTTTTACCCGAGCCATATAAAATTGAGGACGTGCCCAATAGAAAGGAAAGCGGGGAGCGAATAAACGGCACCGAAGGGACACGGAGCACAAGAAAATTTTCGATATTTCGATTTCACCTTTTCGCACACACACACATACACACACGTACGTACACGTGGGACACAATTGGATTTGCAGTTTGACATAAACAACTGGCTGGGACTTAAAATTCATGCCGAACCCTCCAGACCGGGTCTTTTGCGTTCTGTTTGCGAACGGCAGGCGGACAATATATTTGGGTAAATAATTAAATTGAATTCAGCTAGTTCTTTGGATTCTTTCCAATTTACATTTGTATGTTTAGAACTGTTATAACGGATTTTATAAAATTCATGTATGTTTTGGCTGATTAGTTCTATGATATCAGCTGGAGGTTTGTATTTAAGCTTGATGATTCTGATTGCCTTTTTTGGATCTCTTGAAGAAATATCTTGGTGATTTTAATAATGTCTATGAAATGCTAGGAGACTATTTTACAAATAAGTCCAACTTCACAGCTAGTGGTTATTATTTCGCAATATTGTGAGTTGGTGGGCCTATTGCGCTGATGATCGGCCTGGAAGGATGTCCATCTTAATGGATTTTTGCAAGATATTTCGGGCAGATGGATAATTTTCCCTTTGATATAGTGCCTGCTTTATATCCTTTGTCCGCTGGTATGATGATGACAGATTGGTCGCTAATTTTTGTGTAGTAGAATTAACGTTTTCAATTGTCGAATGTAAGATTGAAATTTGATCTTTAATTATGGTTTTTATTTTACCTTCATTTTTTATTACGGTAGATATTGCAGTATCATACTTTTCAGCATCATTGTGATCAAGATTCCCAGTCAGGATTTTAATAATTGATCCTAGACCTTCAATCAAACCTCGTTTTGTTCTTTTATTATTAGGATTAATTTGGTTTATTTCTTGAATTATTAACGTTTCTATATTAGTGATTACATTATATGAGTTATAAAGTTCTCTTTTATGATCTTGTGAATTTTCTATTGTAGATTTGAGTCTATGAAATTGTTTTTGGAGCGATTGGAATTCTATAATTATGTTGGTTATATCAAAGGCTTGTATGAATGACCAATAATTTATGACATTTTGGGCGGTGCCTAACTTTAATGGTAACAGTCCTGGGTTGTCGTTTAAGTCATGAATTTTTAATGTTATTGTTTCGAAGTAGAATGAACAGAATGTATAACAAACGGGTCTTTTAATTCCTTTATATGTATTGTTTCAATTTTATTATTTTCTAAAATTTCGGTGATTTTGTAAGGACCTGTAAATTTGTTTTCCCTTTTGTTTCGCCTATTTCTTGTTTTAAATACGGTTTGGCCTATAGTAAATTGGTATTGGTCGGGACCTTTAATATTGCGTTTTTTAATTACCTTCTTTTTTGATTCTTCTAATTTATCTGTCAGATCTTTATATATGTGTTCAATTTTATCTTTATGGTTTGCAACGTAGTCGGAGTAAAATTCGGTATTAATTAGGTTGGAGGGGTCACGGGTATTGGTGTGCCCAAGTGTAAGTTCTAAGGGTGTAAAATTTGTTGATGAATGTATGGAGTTATTGTATGCGATTATTGCATATTTCATTAATATTTCAATGTTACTATTTTTGTGAGTTTGTCTGAAAATTCTTAGGTGTTCAATAAGTGAAGAGTGAAATCGTTCAACGGGTGCATTCGATTCATGATGAAGTGGGGTCGTGAAATGTAATCTAATTTTGTGTAAATTTAAAAGTTCTTTAACAGTTTCGTTTTTGAATTCCGAACCATTGTCCATTGTGATTTTTTCGGGTATTCCGTAATACGAGAAGTAGTTAATTAGTGCGTTACAAATTTGTATTCCAGTTTTACCTTGAATAGGAATGGCTTGTCCTAGTTTTGAAAAAGAATCAATTATAGTTAAAAAGTTTTGTTTATCGAATCTAAAAATGCCAATGTGTAAATTTTGGAAAGGTTTACTGGCTGTTTCAGTTAAAACTATTGGGATGTATGGGGGTTTGCGAGAATATTTTGAAGTTTGACATACATTACAATTATTGATAAAATTTGTTATATCGTTTTTCATAGATGGCCAATAATAATTTCTTTTAAGTTTCTCGAGTGTTTCGTTGATTCCACGATGATTAGATTTTCCTTCGTGTTGGAATTTACTAGTTTTGTGCATTTAATTAATTTTAACCCTTTTTCATAAAAATGTTCTAAATAGGTTTCGTTAAAATATGAATACATCGAATCATCATAGAAGTATAAATAAAATGTTTGTCCGTCCGTTGTGTAATTTTTTAGTAATTCGAGAATGGTATTTTGACATGAAGAATTTTAAGGTGTCCAAAATTCTCTTTAGTAGTTTGTAATTTATTGTGTGGATTTTTAGTTATTAAAATTTGATTGGGTTTATTATTAATAATCTCGTCTAAAATTAAAATTCCTTCATTTAAACTAGTATCATTACTAACTGAATGAGGAGTGGATTGGAGAGATGGTTGGTGGATGTCTTTTACGTTAGTTGCTGGTTTGAATTAAACGTCTTGTAAAATTTTAACAGGTGGATATGATTGATTTGTCTGGGGATAGTCTTGTATTGGGTTTTCTGCTAACTGTCGTACGTATTCTAGTATTTCTTGATTAATTTCACCGGGATTATTGATTGTACTTTCAGTTTCGAGTGCATTTAAGTTAATTCTAGAAAGAGCATCAGCTATTGTATTCTGTTTTCCTTTTTTAAATATTATTTCGTAATCAAATTCTTCGAGTTTAAGTCTCCAGCGTATTAGTTTACTATTGGGTTCTTTTAAATTAAACAACCAGGTTAATGGTCTATGATCGGTGTAAATCTGGAATTTTAGAACGATTTTATTTCTTTTTGCGTCTTAGGTATTGGGAAATTTTTTATAGCGGAAACTTTGTCAGGGTTTGGTTTTACACCGTTAGGGGTTATAATATGTCCTAAATATTGAACTTCTTTGCTCAAAAATTCTGATTTGTCCAATTGTACTTTAAAATTTGATTGTCGAAGTCTTGTGTGAAAATTTGTATTAATCGCGAAATGTGTTCTTGAAGAGATGTGCTAAAAATAACAATGTCGTCGAGGTAAACTAAGCAAATTTCATTTTGTAGTCCGCGTAATATATGGGTCCATGGGTGCATTTTTTAGTCCGAAGGGCACTCTACGAAATTCGTAGTGTCCGTTTTCTGTCGAAAAAGCCGTTTTTTGAATATCGTCTGGGTTCATTTCTATTTGGTGAAAGCCGTTTGCTAGGTCTAAAGTTGTGAAATATTGGCTTTTACCTAGTTTGTCAAGAGTGATGTTCGGGAGAGGGTACTTGTCATCAATTGTACGTTCGTTTAATTTCCTGTAGTCAATAACTAATCGCCATTTTTTCTTACCTGATGCATCAAGCTTTTTTGGTACTATCCAGATAGGACTGGACCAAGGTGATGTCGAATCTTGAATAATTTTCTGATCGAGCATTTTTGAAATTTGATTTTTAACTTCAATTTTGTGTATTTCTGGGTATCTGTAGCTTTTAGTATAAATTGGGGTTTTATTTTTAAAATTGATTTTGTGTTGAATTTGATTCGTAAATGTTAATGGGATATTATCTGAATAAAATATATCTCTAAATTCAAAACATAATTTCCAAATCGCGTCACGTTCTTCTGTGTTGCAATGGTTTAATCGTAAATTTTTTAGGTTTGATTTTAAAATATCATCGTAATTAGTACCGAAAGGCGTTTCATCGGTTTCCATCTTCTCTATGAAATTAACATCACATATATCTAATTTTTCGATTTCAAAAGGTGCATTTATTTTGATTTTTATTGGGTTTTCTCCTGAATTTGTGATCGTAGTGATTGCAAGGTAATTTTTGACATTTACCAGTGCTTTGGGCATTTCTGTTTTTATACCAAAATTTGTGTAATTTAAAATTCCAATACCATTATCTAACTCTACTGGCAGTTGTATAACTTGTTATGTACGAGGTGGAATAATTAGAAAACTTTCATTGAATTGATTTGTTTTATTGGTTAGTTTGAAATTTTCGTAAATTATTGGGATTTCGACACCGGGTGTGGTTAATTTTCTTGTTTGTATATTTATATTAGCTCCTAATTGATTTAAAAGGTCTACGCCAATAAGTCCGTCGTAATTTAGAGAAAAGTCGAATAAGTAAAATTTATGATAGCTATTAGTTTGAAACGGGGTGAAAATTGGAATTATTGCAACTTCATTATGTTCTGTCATTGCGTGTGCGGTTTCAATTTGAAATGATTCATTTGAAATAAAATCTTCATAAAATGTATGGGCAAGTTGAGGGTTTATTAAACTTCTAGTACTTCCAGTATCTATTAGGAATTTTGCGTATAGTTCGGGGACATTAATATATGGTAGTTTTGCATGAATATTATTAATAGTAATTATGTTTGTTTCTGATCCGGGCAAGGTAGGTGAAAATTTTGATCTTGGTTTTCTACGTAACCTTCGTTATTAATATAATTGTACGACTGATTATTTACATCAAAGTATTGATCATGATTAATATGTTCGTTGTTGTAAAATTAATACTCAGGATCATTAGGATAATAATTATTGGTCGGTTCGAAAAATTGGTCGTTTGGTGTTTCATAGTTGTTCTCATATTGATACGAATTAGGATCAAGGTGGTTATTTAATTTTTCGTTGTCATTTATTTGGTGGACAAATAATTCTTCCGCGATAAATGTCGGTTTCGGTCTAAGTGTGGCGTATCCTGATGCTGTGTCCATTGGCTCAGGGGAAAATTTACGTTGAGAATTATTTCTAGTTATTGAACTTAATTTTGGATTAAATGGAAATGTTTTTTGGTTGCCAAATTTATTATTTGAGTTATTAGGGAATTGATTAAAATTTGGTTTGTTAAATTGATTTAACTGAGGTTGGGCATTTATTGCGGGACGCGGAATAAACGTTGCATTTGAAAACGGTATCTGTTGAAAATTAAACATAGGTGGTCTAGCAAAATTTGGTCGTTGAGAAAAATTGGCTTGTTGAGCAAAATTAGGTTGTTGAGAGAAATTCGGTTGTGAATATCTTGGGAGGTAAAAGTTTGGTTTTTGTGCAAAATTGTTCGGTTTAGGTGGTTGTCGTGTAAAATTTGGGTTTACAGAAGGTTGTGGTCGATATGTGGGTTGTCAGAAATTCGGATTCTGCCCGTTGTTAATGTATTTAAAATTTTCTTCTTCCGTTACGTATGCTAATGCTTGTTCGATCGAGTTCGGATTTCTAAGTCTTACTACTAGTTGCATATGGTATGGCAATCCGTTTATAAATGTTTTAAGCGCAAAATCGTCGTAATGACGAATTTTAATTAGTTTTTCATTAGGGTCTTGAATAGTGGTATTTAATTTAGCAAACAACAAACTTCTAGCGTCTTGAATTCTCATTCCGAACTGAATTGGTGTTTCATTTTTGTATGGTTTAATTGAGATTAAACCTCTCTGAGCTGAAAATGTTTGATTCAATGCATCTTTAATTAATTGCCACGTGTTTAATTCTATTCTAGTGCCGATTAAATCAGCAGCACGATCGCGTAATTTACTTAGAATCGTATCAAGCAAACAGATATTAATGCGGTCATTTACATTATTTACGTTTTGAAATGCTTGCAAAAAATGTTCGCAAGAATTTATGAATCTATTAAGTTGTTTTGGGTTTTCATCAAACGTTGGAATGTTATCTGCTTGATAACGCATTAGTGGGACGTTTAGAGTCATTTCGGGAATATTTAAATTATCTTGTTCAACTATATCTAATTGAATATCGTTCAATTGTTCGATTACATCTTCGAACTCGTTCATAAGTTACAGAGCTTAATTATTTAGCTTATAATTAATTATTATTATTATTTTTCTCGTATTAAAGAAAATCAAACAGTGTAGGGGTGTGATTGAAGACGGATAATTAATTGGAAAACTTACATTAAAGTTAGAGCGTACTTCTGCATTCTTTGTCGTGGTTTTCTTAATTCTATTGCCTATAGAATCCAGCGATGTGTGGTTTCCAGGTCTTCCTAATCTATGGGTTCCGGAGAATCGTCGATTTAGGACTTTTCTCTGGATGCTCCCCTCGATAGTCGATGTCTTCCTTCGGGTCTGCAGGTGCTTCCGGCGATGTGTGTCCGTTTGAAGTTTTCTGCGTCTCCGATGTTTTGTTGTGGATCATTTGTCGAATTAACCGATTATCGGACCGGGTCAAAGCGATTTTTGTCTTTTTCACCGTTCGACGGATCCTACCGACTGCGCCAGTTTTGGTTGATCAACTAACGATTGACTTTTTAAAAAGTAACTTTTTATTTCAGGAGCGCTGAATGAGAAATAATTCATGCGACAAATGCGACTAACAGATTTATTACTGACTTTATTACAATTGTGGGGTATATTTATAACATAAGAGTTGATGACTCTGGAATTCCATACGGATAAGGAACTGTACGTGTGTGGCCTTGGGAATCCGCCTTAACTCGCGTAGCCAGGGACAGGTTCCCAGCAGAAATCTTCTCTTGCATTATGTTCGATGTTCGCCAATAGGTCATCTCGTTCCTATTATAGGCCGCCGCCTTCACTATCTGCCTGCTTTACAAGGGGGGTTCGTCTCGATTATAACCTACATTTTGCTTTGGCTGGATGAATTATAATTTCCTTATCAATTATATTTGCAGTAAGTACTTATAACTATTTATTTTTTCTCCTAATCCTGCTGCAATTAAGATCGAAGGACGAGATTTAAGTCCACATCGTTAAAAACGTGCACAAGTTTAATATTTGCTCATTAGAATTGAAACCCCTCCGTCCGTAATTCACCACTTTGCGTCTAGCGTCTGGAATCCGGCGTCAATCCACGGTAGATGGTGTAATTAAGAGGCGGGCGGAATTCAAACACGCCCGCACTAAAACTAGATGAAATTTTGTTGCCGACGAGAAGAAGAACGGCGGCTAGGGCCGCAGGGCTGGATGGGGGGGGGGATGGACTGTGTTTAGAGGGACAAAAGTGAGAACGGGGGGTGGCTAGTGTCAACATGATTAAATGCCGCTTAATTACAGAGGGGGCGGAAAGCGGACGCGGAACGATCTTGTAAATATTTAAAGCGTCTCGTTAGACAGGCAATTGTTTAATTAATTGAGCGATAATGGATGTCTTCGAAATCTATGTGTCTATAAATTTTCAAATTAAAATAATATTACTGAACATGAAATGACAATACCAGTATCCATAACAATTATATATACACATTTTTTAATTGACGATGAATTTCTCAGCCCTAACTTCGCAACTGGCGGGGTTCTTTGTTTTCTTGCACATTATAAACAGCACAGTCAATGACAACGAGATGTAACTTTGCACATAGGCAGCTGAAATACTAGTGAACATATTAGCACACATCTATCTCTATTCGCCAGCGCTCCGCACGGTGCAAACGAGTACAAATTTTCTACTATCCCTCGTACATAATGCATAAGTAATATATTTTATGAATTGCTCACTTAACCCATGATGTTTCACAGAAACCAAGTGTTTTTAATTTCCAATCAAGATACATAAGTAAATTTAAATTTGTGTATATTTAGTAGTCATACTTGAAGAAACAGGATATAAGTTAAGTAAGTAGATTAAGGATTATTATTAGTTCACAGAGGAAAATAAATTTTATACCTTTTTGCAGTGGTTTTAAAATTTTCAGTGTCTAAAATTCAAAAAAAATATTTATATTTGTGTCATTGCAAATAAATGTATTTACAATTTAAATATCCATAGAATTCTAAATATTAAATAATTACACGATGAATTAAATTCTCAACCCGCGGTAAAACATCTTTATGTTAATTAGAAGGTTAATTAAACGCTTGTGTATAATTTTGTTTCTTCTTAATTTAGTTTATTTGCTTTATAAAATCTATTTAAAAAACACAAAAATACGTACATAAATCGCTTTGAAATTTGGAGCATGGATCTTGAAGGCGCAGTTCATTTCATTCTGGTGAGTGTTTTAAAGAATAGCGTCGTTTAAAGCGTCGCAGCAACCCGTATCGTTGCGATGGGGTAATTTAACGTCGCGTTTTTCGTCGTGTTCAATTTGGGAAGGACGCGATGGTCCGATAATGTATGGCCCGGCTCTTTGAAATATTAAGAGGACAATTTGGACGTCTCCGAATGATTTATATTTAATCGCACACTCTTTTGAAATTTCAAGCGGATTCAAGACGAAACGTACATACAAAACAAAATCCGAATTGGTGCTGAGCCAAATTCCGCAATCGACCCGCACATATTTCAATTTTGCTGATAGATAAAATAATTTTTTTATATACATATAGAAAAATAATATTGTGAATAGTGGGGAGTTTCCTACATAAAAAAAACAGTTGAAGTATGTTGCTAAAACCCATTTTAACAATTTGACAAATAAAGCACTATAACCTTTCTTCACAATTTTATTTGAATAACCAAATGTACATTTCGGACACAAAGTGACCATTATCAATGGAATGGAAATCCATTGATAATGGTCACTTTGTGTCCGAAATGTACATTTGGTTATTCAAATAAAATTGTGAAGAAAGGTTATAGTGCTTTATTTGTCAAATTAATTTGATCTTCACGTAACTCAAACAACCAATCCATTTTAACAAAATTAGTTAAGAGTTTTTTATTTAGAACAGTCAGTATTTTACAAATCAAAAAGACGAATTCATAATTAATAATATAATTTATAAGTTTGTAAAAACAGGAACGCAAGATGAATTGAAATTTTCTAGAAATTTTCTAAAGAAAACAAGCAAATTTGAATAATATAATATTAGAAATGTTTGAAGTTTCTAAAAATTAAAAAAATACAGTGAATTATTGAAGAAAATTCTTCAATTAGGGTGAGAAGAAAATTTTCTAGTAAATTTTAAAAGCTAGAAAGAAAAACTGTGTAAAAAGTATAACCCTCCGATAATTTCTAAGAAACTTCATTAAAAAAATTTTCTTCACGAATTGGTAACATTTTCTATAAAATTAAAATCTAAAAAAATAAATATTTGACTCTGGACAAAGTTTCTAAAAATGAGGACGTTAAATTACTTGGAAGTTTCTAGAAAATCAAGCAAATTTGAATAACATAAAACAAAAGTTTCTAAAAATTAAAAATTAAATCCGGAAAAATACAGAATTCTTGAAGAAAATTTTCCAGGTATAGATGATATCACAGCCAAAATGATGAAATATATGGGGGGAAAGAATTCCTGGAAATAGTAAATGATACCATCAAGAATCACAAGATACTCGAGAAATGGAATTTTGTAAAAAACGAAGCAATATTTCCAAAATATTCCGTTTAAATGATTAGAAAACATTAACTAATTAAATTGTCTAAAATTTTTTTCAGACAAGTAATATTTAACATCCTTTTCCTTTTTTATGTACAGAATAGATTACATAAAATTATCATTTGGTTTCCATTTACAAATTAGTAATTACCCAATTACCCCCCCGATTTACCGTTAATAAAGGTATTATATTATAAAAAAATCTAAAAAATCTATGACCCCAGAAAAAATGAAATCACTGAAAATTTCCTGAACCCTCAAGAAAAGATTTCTCCAATCAAATTTTCTAAAATGTTCTAGAGCCTTCAAGAAAATCTTTGCAATTTAGAAGATAACCTTGAAATCTGAAGGAGAAATTTCTGGAAATTTCCTGAGCTCTTGGAAAAAAAGTCGATTTTTTTTTTTTTTTTTTTTTTTGACATAGGCTTATGCCATTCAGTCACGACATGGATTGTATTTTTGTATTTTTACTAAAAGCATGAGACACTAAAGGCTCCCAATATTATTATTAAAAAGTCGATTTCTAAATGAAAATTTTCTAATAATTCTAGAACCTTCTAGAAATTTAGAAGACCAGTTAAAAAAATAATTTGAAATCGGGAAGAGAAATTCCTTAAACTTTCTCGAAAATAAGAAAACATTCCTAGGAGAAAATTTTCTAGAAAATTCTAGACCCTCCGTGAAAAATTCCGCAATTTAGAACTATCTAAATAATTTTATAGCCTCTGGTTGAAACAAAATGTTGAGTTCTAGAAAAGCAATTACTAATATTTACCTGAATTCTCGAAAAGAAGACGAATTAAAAAACATTTAGAGTATAAAATTTTCGCAATTTATAAGAAAAGTTGAAAAAAAAAATTAATTTGGGGAAGAAGTTATTTACCTTTAGAACACACTACAATCAATAATTCTGAAATAATAGACAATTTTGATAAACAAAATCTACAAGAAGGTGTGGCCATTATTTTAGAAAAAAAAAATCTAGAAAATCCTAATGCCGCAAAGAAAATCTTTGCAATTTAAAAGACGACTTCAAAAAAAAATCTTGAACTCTGGAGAATAATTTTTTAGAAATTTCCTGGACCCTCGAGAAAATAATCTAGATTTCCAGAAGAAAATTCTAAAAATTCAAGAGCTACAAAAAAACTCTGCGATTTAAAAGTTGGAAAAAAATTTGAAATTATTTCAAATTTCCTGAACTCTCGAAAATAAGTCTAGATTTTTAAAAACAAATTTTCTAAAAAAACCTTCATTTAAATCTTCGCAATTTACTGGAAATGTCCCGAATTTTACAAAAAAATCTACATTTCTAGAAAAGAAATTCTAAAAACTTCGCAGTTTAGAAGACAGCTTAAAAAAACAATCTTGGTATCTGAAGGAGAAATAACTGAAAAGAGTCTAGATTTCCAGAAACAGATTTTCTAGTAAAATCTATAGCCTCCAAATCTGAATAAAAGTTACTGGAAGTTTCTGAACTCTCAAAAAAAATTTTTTTTAAATTTTTGAGCACTGAAGGAAATATTAAAATCTGGAAGAGAAATTACTGGGAATCCTAAAAGAAAATTCTATAAATATTGAAACGAACTAAAAAATCTAGAACTTTTCTAAAAATTCTGGAAATATGAAGAAAAAATTACTGTAAACTTCTAGAATCCTCCAAAAAAGATTTACAAATCTACAAAGAAAACTTGTGAAAAATTCTATAATCCTCGATCAAAATTCTTTGAAAAGGTAGATAAAAAAACTGAAAATATGGAGGAGGAATTCCTGAAACTTCTAGAAGCCTCTAAATAAGTTCTAGAAATTTTGAATAAAATATCCTAATAAATTGTAAAGTTAAACAAAATCTTGGGAGAGCTTTCTAAATAATCTAGAGCTCTCGAAATCTTTACTAAAAATTCTGGAAATATCTATTTATTTATTTATTAGATAAGTAAAAGAAAATTATAGAAATTTAGAAGAAAATTTTCTAATAGAAAAAGTTGAACAAAATCTTGTATAGAAACCACGAAGTAATTTCTTTAAATAAATATAAATAATGAGGGCTGAAAGACCACTGGTCGATAGCCATGAAACAGAAGACCAATTATGTTAGAATTTATTTTATTTTATACATTACAAGTATTATATTTTATTTTCATTCTGTGAATAAAGATGTTTAGTAGTATAAATAATGATTTTCTGAAAAATTTTGAAACTCTTGAATAAAATCTTTACTAAACTTGTAAAAATTTCTAGACTTCTCGATGAAAATTACTGAAATTTAAAGAAAAGAAAAATCTAAAACATTTTCTGAAAAACATGTCTTAATAAAACTTGTTCAGTTTCTTGTTCCCTTTAACTTTTATTTGAAAAGTATTGTAAAATTTTTTATATTTACAAAAATATCATAAAAAAAAACAAAAAACGGCCTCGAGTAAACATCCACTTCCGGTTTTTGAATGTTCATCAAAAGCTTTTCAGTTTCAGTTTTTAACGATTAAACATTAAGTTTAAAGTTTCATCTCAATCGGATCATTCGTTTTTGAGATACAGCGCCCACAGACATTTTCACGCACGAAAACAATACTTCCCCTATATATACTATATAGGGAAAGTAAAAAAGAATAACAGACATGTTTTCTTCAGTCCAAATTCAAAATCATAACGTCGATGAAATAATTTCCTATTATTACTCAACATTTAGAATTATTAGAAGAAAAAAATGAGAAATATTTGAATGATCTAAATATTGAAAATTATGACTGAAATGAAATTTTCCAAATTAACAATTGAAGAATTTTGGATATCCATTCAAGCCGAATTTAAAACAATTTCCGAAAAAGCCATTCAAATTTTATTAAAATTTTCAACATCATATTTATGCGAGTTTGGTTTTTCAACATTAAACAATAACAAGACAAAGAAACGTGAAAGGCTGTTAAATATAGAGCAAGCTTGTAGCAATCTCACACATACGATCCGATATTGCTACTATTTGCAAAAGTTATCAAGCTCAAGTATCCCAATAAAATTTGTAGACGTTTTGGATGTAAATTGTTTACTAACTGGCTGTGCATTAATTTTATTTTATTGCAAAACTCATTTTTACGCATTATTTTCGGATTATTATTGAAAACTTTTCACATTAAACCTCTTTAACTATTATTTTAAAGTATCGGTATTAATTCTTGTTTCTGTGTTAGACTTACTTAATATTTAATACAATTAAATTTTTAGAAAATCTATTTTGATCACTAATTTCATCAATTATATTTAAAACGTTAGATATTGTTTCGCTTTCATTCTCTTAAATTTTCTATTAAAAATAATGCTGAAGTTACTAAACAACTCGATTAATTTAAACATTGACATTAACACTCACAAATTATTATTATATTATAGTAAGCATAAATCTCTTGTTTGTTTAGACTTTACGCTTTAACATAATACACACTCCTGTTTTTGTGCATAAACTAAAGCTCTCTGTTTGCTTTTCTGTTTACCCGTTTGATTCAATGATTACGCATCTGCTCTCCTCTGCACGACAAAGCCTTGGCGAACCAATTCACCAATTCCAACAGCATGTTTACAAAACACAATTATTTATTCAGCTGTTAAAGCTATTGTCTGTCAATACAATTGCAGCTTTTGATCTACGAATAATAGTAATTATCTGATGAGACCATTTCACGTTAAGAATTTACAATAATTTCATCCAATTTTTAATTATGAAGGCGTTTACTTTGTGATTATAATAAAGAAAGAAACAAGATTACTCTGTTATCTTAATTCTTATATAAATAAATATCAATTTTAATACAAAAATGAGAAAGAACATTCAGCTTCATCAAACTGAATCACATTTAATTTCAAACCAGAAATAAATCCAATATTCCACCCCCTAAATCCACTCAATTAGTTATTAACTCATCTGTTGTTCACTCACGCAAATTGCCAATATCAGGAGTTAATTCATTAAGGGACCGATGTAAATCTTTCGCGCCCGTGGAGTAATTGAAGTATCCACGCGAGCCCCACCCCATGAAATATTAATTAAACTTAATTAAAAACCAGCCGATACTGGCTGAGTACACTTTTCTTGGTATTAATTAGTACCTCCGGGGTTTGTTATTGAAACGGGATCAAAGAAAAGAGAGAAGAGTGTACGAGCCCGGATAATGAGACATAGGGTTGATAGTTGGGCAATAACCGTGTGCCCTCTTTCGGGTATGGCCGGGACGCTAAGGGTGGGTGGGAGCGAGAGAGACGGCGATAGGGAACGAGAGAGAGAGGGAGGAGGGTGCAAGCGATCGATACCGCTGGTCGGTTCTCGGATGGGCCCGAACGAACTGGGGAGAAGGTTTCTGATCGCACACTCGAAATACTTTTTCCCATCTCTTTTCCGATTTATTGTAAAATTAATAAATAATTTATATTACAAACAAACCCTACAATTAAAAACAATCAAAAACCTATTTTAAAACATTTATACATGTTTGCAATTATTTTTACTGTATAGAAACTAATAATTATGAATTATTTAAATGAAAATATAATTAATACTCATTTTATCAAATATTTAATAGCAAAATAAATAATTAAAAAATCATGTAATTAATCATTATATATTTTCTTGACGTAATACTTAAATTAACTTTACTTCTTTCATCACATCTCATCAAAATAGATTTAATAACAATTATGTTATTAATTGCATTTTCATTTTACTTCTTTAACAATGTTTCAATTACGTATTTACTTTACTTATAAAATTCCTAATTTAACACCTCGCAATTCACATAAACAAACATGTACTTTTACCTTTACACCTCAATAAAACACCACCCCTCATCAATCTAAATTCGGTTCTGGATTACCTCAATAAAACATTCCCCCTTCCTCGTTCTTCATCAGTCTAAACACCCAAAGATTACATAATGCGTCAGCGGCTTAGTATAATTGCACTTTCTTAAATTCCATTCCACGCGGAACAATTATAATTAATACATGTCCCGGCGCATCCACCATTTCGCGCGTACCTTTTAACCACTTTCACGTTTAGCACGGAACGCTACGTTTTATTCTATAAAAAAGAACCTTCACGGTGCGTTTAATTTATTTAATTATTTAAATGAAAGTGCTCGATTTGCATACATTGGCTATTAGTAAAATTAATGGCACAACAAATTGTAGAAACATTCTGTAATCAAGTTTTAATTACTTATTGATACAAACAATTAAATATGGAATATTTTTGTAATGCAAATATCAAATAAAATTAAATATATTATAGAGAATAAAATAGTTATTTTAATATTCTGCAAAGATATTGAATTATATTCTTTAAAATACTGGCGCATTCATTTTTTTATGAACACCTTTGATAGAATTTTCTTAGTATTCCAGATTGACTCTTTTTTGTTTCTTAACACTAATTAAACGCTTTTTTTTAATTTCTTACATTTGCGGAAATGTTTCCTTTATTCAGAATTTCTGGTTTATTTAATTTTTTTGGATGATGATTTCTACATCTCTTTTTAACAATTTTCAAAAAAAGAATTAGAACTTTTGAGCGTCGCTTATCTCTTTCTGATGAAATTTTCTTGGTATTTTCGGAGCTTTTAGAATTTCTTGCCAAAATTTTTCAATATTTGATATTTACCGAAATTGTTCTTCAATATTTCTCAAACAGCATTTATTGTATCGTTTCCTTATCATTTTTCTTTTAATGTCTTTTAATAATTACTAAAACTTTCTATGAATCTGAATTAAAAAAAGAACTCCAAAGTTTTTAGAACTTAATAGATTTAAATAAAAGTAATAATAAGAAATATTACTTTTATAGAAATAAAACTATTTAAACCCTTCAAATTTCAGGCGAAAAATTAATTTCTATGAGGGTTTTTTAAATCAATATTTAATTTACACGTTAACAGATTAATTTTAGTAAAGTCTAATTGACATTTTTCAGAATTATTTTTAGTACTTCGACAATCACTTCCGACAATCCAACAATGTTTCTTAAATATTTTTTCAGCTTTTCCTTTGTTGCCTTTTATAATATTTAAAATAATTTAAGTTGATAATATATAAAACTTTTTTTACCTGAATTTCTAAAATTTTCATTAATCTCTTGATCTTTGAAATGGAATTTTCAAATAAATCCAATTGTTTATCTACTTTTGAGCAGTTTTTTTTATCACATTCTGGTGGAATATTCTAACATTTCTGGAAACTTGTCAGTATTTATTGTTTCATTTGTTATTTTTATCGAATTACTTCAAATAATATCTAGACATTTTTAACATGAATTAACAAAAAAACAATTTTCAACGTTTTTAAAACTTTTGAGCATATTTAATTTTTTTTTGATTAAATTAATTTGTACTTTTTTTACATTTCTTTTTTAATTTTATAATTATGTTTTAATTCCTGTCATTTCTGGATTTCCATCTTCCATGTTATTTTCGGCATTCATATTTATACAATTAGAAAATTAAAGAAAAGCCTAAATTAAAAAAAAATCAATATGATCATTTTATTATATTTATATTTCTTTTTAGGTGAGGGTTAAATGGTAAAGTAGCCTGAATGGCTAAACTTCGCCCATTTTGTGAGCAAATAAAGACGTTTATTATTATTATTATTTGAATTTCATTTTTTTAAACCTTCTCAATGTTTTTATAACTTTAAATTATTTGTTGTTTTAGACATATGTTCTGGAGCTATGTCTTTTTGTTCTTCTTTCTGGCGAATAACTAATTATTAAATTAGATTTATACGTTCTCTGCTTGAAGAAACAGAAAAGTGTATAGATAAACAACAAAAAAACTCGGTCTCTGTCTCTGAAAATTACAACTTCAATGAAGATTTCCAAAGCCTCATTACGAAGAAAAATTAATAGAAATTGAACTCTCTCGTAGACTTGGAAATCAATAGATTAAAAGAAACAGACCTCTCTAATTTAAATTCATCCAATTCAAATTTTTATTTTAATCATCTTTGGTAATACATGATATAAATGTTTAGATGACGTTTTGCTTTAGTGAAATGATAGAAGAGATGTTCATCACATTAGATAACCCTTGTAAAACCCAAAATTTTCAAAATTTGTACCTATAATTATATTACGATAGGTTAGGTTAGGATAGGTTGGGTTAAGTTAGGTTAGGTTAGGTTGGGTTAAGTTAGGTTAGGTTCGGTTTCCAGTAGGGGCGGCTGACGTGCACAGCCTTTTGGAAGTAGTGACCCCACGTACCCGAGCCATACACTGAACACACACGCACACTTCTGCAAATACACATGCACACAAACACAGCCGTACACACACCACACAAAAACACACACACACATACACTCACATACGCAACAAATACACACATGCACTCATACAAACACATATAGACTTTGAAGGACACTGACTGACAGCCTACCCCTTCTGAAGTATTGCCGGTACCGCAGGGTGGTAGGATGACATGGGGAGGTGGTTTTTAAGTAGTTATACCTGTTCTGGGAAGTCCCACACTCTGTCTATAAAAGATTTCCCAGCTCCCGGCTACAAAAAAAGATTAGGTTAGATTAGGTTAGGTTTCAAAGGGTCTGTGGGTGAAACTCTTAGAGGACTGGCTAACAGATCTAGCTGCCACAGTCAAGTCAGTGGGTGATTCATCATTAATTGGGGGTGACATTAACGCTCTGGGGCGAGGCCAGCCACGAACAGAGGGGTCTGTATCTACAGGATACTATCGCGGCGGTTGACCTCGACGTCATCATTGTTGGAAACTCCTACCCTCAAGAGAAGCAAGACTGCCTCTATCATCGATATCACGCTGGCCACCACCGACTTGTTTAGTAGAATCTCCGGCTGGAGGCTAAACGGGAAAGCCTCAGCGACCACAAGTACATAAAAATAATGCTGTTGGAGGGCAAGAACCAAATGGCCCCCAACCACCACCCCGTGAGTTAAGATGGGTACTTGATCGAATTTGTAACCAACCAAGTGTTGATCAATATTTTACCTATTACTTCATAACGTCACTAAGAGATAAGTGAGAAAATTATTCAAAAACATCAGATGCATCTGAAAACAATACCTAATTGTTTTCATAATGGAAAAATAACAAAAATGGTGATATGACCATCATAGTACCATTGAGCTAAAAGCAAAGATTAGACCGTGTGAAACCAAAAACATTGAGTTTATAAAGAACAACAATATTCATATACCCAAAAGACAAGTGGTGATTGATATTACCTTTGTTTTTTTTTGGAGAGGAGGAAATGCTTTATGCACTACCAATCAATACTTGGATGTGTGGGACTCGTCTCCTTGGCTCACTACCCACTAAATCCTCCTCTCTTTTCTCTTGGAAGCACGACGGAATCGTGAAGACATTACTTCATCATGCAACCGATATTAATTTATCTTTCTTTTGTTTTATTTTCAAGAATTTTTATTATTGTTATCCAAATTATCTTTTATATCTCTACAAACTCTCTAAACTGTCATTTAGCTCATCTCTTTCAGTATCTTGTATATTTCTTTCCTCTTCTTCTTTTTTCATAATAATATTTTCTATCATTTTGTTAATTATGTCCCAATTCACTTGATTAATTAGCATACTATCAACAATTTTTTTACAGTTATCAAATTTACCTACAAATTTTTCAGCTTCTTCTCTTTCATCTTTCCACCTTGTACATTTTATGAAAGTATGTTCTGGGTCGTCAATTTCAATGCAATAATTGCAAATTTCATTATTTCTTTTTTTTGAATCTATATAAATATTTATTAAAACAACCGTGTCCAGAAAGAAATTGAGTAATACAATAATTTAAATCGCCATGTTTTCTATTTATCCAATTGTCTAAATTTGGAATTAAATCTTTTGTATAATTGCCTTTACCGTCATTTATATTCCATATTTCTTGCCATGTACTTATAATTTTATCTCTCTCTTCTTTTTTGTTATAATTATAATTAGGATCTTTTTTCTTTTTTCTTTTAGCAGCTAATAAATCTATAGGAATTGTACCCGCAATAACCTGGATGGCTTTTGTAGAAACAGTTCTATAAGACCTAGCAATTCTTATTGCACATTTCCTATGTACACTTTCCATAATTTTTTTGTATTTGATAGTGTTCAATCAAGAAGACCAAATATGAGCAGCATATAAAAGAATAGATTCAGCAGTTAAACTTATTAGCAGTCTTGATCTTGTTTTTGGACCACCTATATTTGGCATTATTCTGCTTAGTAGATTAGCAGTTCGATCAGCTTTTGTGCAGGTATTGATTATGTGGTCGTTCATACTCAGGTTTCTACTTAACCAAACCCCAAGGTATTTTACAGATTTTTATGGTTTTATTGATTCGTCATCTACTTTTATTGAAAGTTCTTTAATAGTATTTCTACCCTGCAACACTATAATTTCCGATTTTTCTTTTGCTAGACATAAATTATTATCATTCATCCATTTTGAAATTATTCTTAAAGTCTTGTTGCTTTTCTTTTCTATGATGTCTCTATTTTTACCACTAACCAGAATTCCTAAATCATCCGCAAATGCAATAGTTTCTGTTCCAACAGGAAGGTCTAATTCGAGTACAGAATTGTAAAATAAGTTCCATAATAATGGTCCTAATATTGATCCTTGTGGTACACCACAAGTCATTTTAATAATTTCATTTTTACCTACTAAAATTTTTCTGTTAGATAAAAAATGGTGATGTGGCCATCATAGTACTTTCCCTATATTTTTCTCGAAAACTATGAGGTTTACGCAAAAATGTTGTTCTTAATCATTTGTTCCCTTTTAAAGTCCCTACAATTATTTGTTATATAAATTTCATATAACTCCTATAGTTTATTAGTAATTGGCAAAAAATATCAAAAATTTTAGTTTTTAATTTTATTCTCGAAATTTAAGAATTTTATGAAAAACATGTTCGAATAAAACTTGTTCAGTTTTTTATTCCATTTAACTTTTGTTTGAACCATTTTTTTAAATTTTTCATATTTAGAAAAATATCACGAAAAAACAAAAAAACGCCTTCAGTAAACATCCACTTCCGGTTTATGAATGTTTACCAAAAGCTTTTCAGATCGAGTTTTTAACAATAAAACCTTAAGTTTAAAGTTTCATGCCATTCGGTTCATTCGTTTTTGAGATACAGCACCCACCGACAGACAGACAGACAGACAGACACACACACACACACAGACACAAAAAATTTTTTTCCAGAAATTTGTGTTTTGGGTTCAGGGGACCCCAAAACGGATATTTCCGCAAAAAAAATTTTTGAAAAAAAAATCACGAAAACAATACTCCCCCTATATATACTATATAGGGAAAGTAAAAATGGTGATGTGGCCATCATAGTACTTTCCCTACATTTTTCTCGAAAACTATGAGATTTACGCAAAAAGGCTATTATTAATAATTTGTTCAGTTTTGAATTCTTTACAATTATCTGTAATACAAGTTTCATGTAACTCTAATAGTTTATTAGCAATTGACAAAAAATGTCAAAATTTTCAATTTTGTTTTTCTCGAAAATTAAGAATTTTATGAAAAAAATGTTTTAATAAAAGTCATTTATTTTCTCATTTTCTCTAACTATTGTTTGAAAAGTTTTCTAATATTTTTCATATTTAGAAAAATATCGACAAAAAACCTCATTTTCATGCATTTTCATGCACAATACTATTCAAATTGTGATGTGGCCATCATAGTAATTTCCATATAATAATAACAATGATCTTTATTCGGACAATTACATTTTTACATTTAAATATATATAACAAAGACAATTAATGTGGTGTTAGTCCGTCTGGGCTATAGACCAGTGGTCTTTCTGCCCTGTCTGAATTTAATTTAATATAACAAAAAAAGGTTCTTTGCTAGCTAGCTTAACTGTCAGGGTGATTCGTACAAATGAGTTGATGAATTGTGAGGGGAGGATGTTGATACTTAGAAGGGATATTTGGATTTCTGGGAATACAAAACTTGGTTAGAATTTCCATATATTTTACTCGAAAACTATGAGATTTACGCAAAAAAGTTATTCTTAATAATTCGTTCAGTTTTAAATTCTCTATAATTATTTGTTATAGAAGTTTCATGTAACTTCAATAGTTTATTAACAATTAGCAAAAAATATCAAAATTTTCAGTTTTTATTATTTTTCTTGAAAGTTAAGAATTTTATGAAAAAACTGTTCAAATAAAACTTGTTCAGTTTATAATCCCCTTTAACTTTTGTTTGAACCGTTTAAATTTTTTTTTTTTATATTTAGAAAAATATCAAAATTTTCAATTTTTATTTTTTTTTTTTTCTCAAAAGTTAAAAATTTTATGAAAAGTATGTTCAGATTTTAATTCTCCTTAACTTTTGTTAGTAAAGTTTTGTAAAATTTTTCATATTAAAAAAATTATCGATAAAAAACAAAAAAATGGCTCGAGTAAACAACCACTTCCGGTTTATGAATGTTTACCAAAAGCTTTTCAGTTCCAGTTTTTAACGATAAAACCTTAAGTTTGAAGTTTCATCTCAAACAGATTATTCGTTTTTGAGATACAGCGCCCACCGACAGACAGACACACAGACACAAAAAAAATTTTTCCAGAAATTAGTGTTTTGAGTTCAGGGTACCCCAAAACGGATATTTCCGCAAAAAAAAATTTTGAAAAAAAAATCACGAAAACAATAGTCCCCCTATATATACTTCGTATATAGGGAAACTAATATGCCTGAATTAATTTAATCATGTATTTAGGGAATTTTTTAATTTCAAGAGCCTCAATAATTTTTTCCCAACCAGCACTATTAAAAGCATTTTTAATATCTAAATTGATCAAAATTGTAAATTGTTCCCCACCTCTACAGCTAGAAGCATATTTTGCTAGATCGATAACTTTTTGTATAGCATCCACTGTAGATTTTCCCTTTCTGAATCCAAATTGTCTATTTGATAGTGCCCCTAATTTATCTGTTTCAATTTTGAGTCTATTGTTAATGATGTGTTCAAAAATTTTAGCTATAGTATTTATCATACATAATGGTCTGTATTTTTTGTCAGTGTTATTTAATTTTGAAGGTTTTTCTATTAATATTAGTTTAGCAATTTTCCAATTTTTAGGAAACTCTCCTTTTTAATTAAATTATTAAATACATTAGCCAAAAAATGATTTCCTTCTTTACAAGCAATTTTTATTATCTCTGGTGGAATGCCATCGGGACCAGCAGCCTTTTTACCCGCAAGTTTATTTCCCGCTTCTAATACCTCTTCAATTGTGCAATTTTCTATTTCATCTTCGTTTATTGAAATTTCTGGCCAAATAATTGTGTCTCTATCAGGAAACAGTGATTTAGCTATTTTAACTTGATTTTCATCTGGCATATCAATTTGTATTCTAACGCCTAATTTACCTGAGACTATTTTGTACCTCTTTTATTATCCATTAAAGACCCCCATAGTTTGCTTTTTGCGTTAAAGTCCCCCCCTATCAAATTTTTTTTTTGTGTTTTTTAATGCTAATTTTCAAATTCATTTAATCCAATGTTCGGTGAAAAATAACAAGAGTAGAATACAGTTAATTTAGGTTCAAGCCATGCAAAACCATCCCCATTCCCTATATTAACAATTTCAATTTTATTATTTTTAATATATATCGCCGCATCTAAATTTTTGTCTTTAATCCATCTGTTATTATTTATCATTTTTTTGTTAGGCTCCGAGATAATGGCAAAATCTATTTTTTCTTCTACACATTTTTGTGATAATAAGTCCATAGCCTGTTTATTTCTGTTTAAATTAATTTGTATAATTTTTAATATATTATTATCATTATTTCTTAAATTATTTTTATTTTGGGCAATATTTTTCCTACTATTGTTATTTTCTAGTCATTTATCTACATTATTTTTATTTCTGAAAATCTTTTGTAAGCTATGCATATTTTTTTCCTGGGTAATGATTAGCATTTAAACCTAAAGCATTACAAGATATACAAATAGGGTCATTTTTGCAGTTTTCGCTATTATGATCACTTTTATTACAAATTTTACAATTTTCACTAATATCTTCATTTTTGCAGTTATTAATGTTATGACCATATATTCTACATTTCTTGCAAGCAGCTAATTTATACTTTTTTTCCTGAAATTTCCAAATATTCCAGCCTATCTTAATATATTTTAATTTTTTTAAATTTATTTATAATATCGTTTGCTCCTTCTAGAAGTGCTATTCTAAAATTGTTACTATAATTTCTAATCCATTTTATTTTTATGTTACTATTTTGTCCTAAAGTTTCATCTATATTATTTATTATATCTTTTTCGTTACAGTCGGTTTCCAAATTTACTAATTATGTTAGCAATTGATCAATATGATTGTTATTCTGTTCATATTAGAAATGAATAGGTTATAATCTAAAAGAGAAACTTTCAAAAAAGGTAGTATATGAAAACGAATGAGAAATTGTTTAAGAAAACTGTAAAGGTGTAACTACAAGGCAGCCCAGTCTGCAGGAATACTGAATGGCCTTGAAGTGGAAAATTAAACAAAACAACCCCTCCCAACTCGGAAAATGGCAAATTTATCAAATTTATAATAAAATAAAGAATCCAATTAGAGAAGAAAAGAAATAAGAAGAGCTTTCGATAAAGCGCAACACTTCAAGCACTGATTAAACTTGTTACAAAAAACTTCACTGACTAGAAAAAAGTCTTTTTGTCTTCTTGACGAAGGATATAAACTAAAAATTAAAAGTTGTGTTCAACATGAAATTTGATTCCTCCACCAAAGATTTCTGCGAAGACAAATTCTCCGTATAAAACGTAAATCACGAAATTGCGGAGGGAATTATGAAGAAAATTTTATATCCGCAGGGGAAAGGGTTAACCAAAGTAACAGGCTTGAATAATAATTAAAACAGAGGATAGCAATTACATTGTCAACATGAAGGATTCAATGAAACTACTCATGAAAACTTATTTTCCAGATTACAAGTAAGCTAAAGCGTTGAATGTAAACATAACATTTCTATTTCTATTAAAGATTTCTGGTGCCCAGCTTCAGCGACTGTATGTAAAAAACATGAGTAAGCTAGAAAAGAAGTCTTCAAATAAATAGAGTCTACAATCAAAATGATCCTCTCCAAAGACATCAAGCAAAAGGCTAGACTAATCAAAGAAGATAGCAGCTAAATTGCTAATGTCAAGTTCATGTAAATACTCCTGACAACTTGTTTCTCTGATTGTAAAAAATCAAAGCAGAAATCCTGTATATAAAATTTACCAACATCCATATTTCTTCGGAAGAGTCTTGACATTCAGTTTCTAGCAGTTTGCAGAATCAAAATTCAACTCTTTTAACTCTTTGAATCAATGAGTAAGGACATTTGGATAATGGATTATATTCTCCAATTTTTGGAACTACTTTTCCAGCCATCGATTAAACAAATGATCTGATAGATTTGCTTAAATGTCACTGGATATTTGCAGAATTTCATAATACCTGCCTGATAAAATAATTCACGATTTTCTAAAAAAAAAAAAACACATGTTATTTTTATTTTTCGTGTACAAAATAAATAAAAATCATAATCATAACGTTGCATTACATTAGAGAACATTCTGTGAAAACTTTTCCAGACGCGGAGCTCGGCGGAGTGCATTCATTTAAAAACTGCAGCACTCTCGAAACACAATAAAACCGCCCGGGGCGCTCCGGCAACAATATCTGGAAAAACTTTAGAGGTTAAGTGCATTTCCCGCGGACATGAAAAGCGCCGTTTCGCGTTGTTAAAAATTCATTTTTTTCACCCCCGTACACAATTACGTACTGAATGCACTAACCGCTTTCGGTTATCTGCTTGATTCTGCCGGCAAACAAAAACCAGAACCGGAGGGCCGCCGCCCCCAGTGAACCGAATTCACGATTTGATCGATACGCGTTTAATATTGTATGCACAAAAAAAACGTGTTCATGATAGGAATCAACCTAACAATGCGGATTTCTGTCGCCCTTCTGTTTGTTTGTGTTTTTTTTTTTTCACGATCGGGTAGGGGTTGAAAAAAGGCATACACGAACGGGCATAATTAATGCAAAATTCGCGGAATTATTCAAAACTGCTGGCTGTAATCTCTTTCCGTCCGATGAATATTTTATGAAGGTAGGACAATCCGAAAGCTGATTTACCATCGTGTAATTTTTTTTAAATTACAAACATTATGAATTTTAATAAATTTATATTTACTATCCATTGATTATATGATCATATTGATGCATTATTTTAAAATAATATCATCAGTTATAGAACTTTTTATAACAAATTAATGGTTGAATTCCCTTATTAATGGTTTAAATTGAGGCATCAATACTTCTTTCTTGTAGTGAGCCATTGCTTCCCTCACATACTATACATTTCTATTCACACTTATTCACGTCTACTTGATTGTTTGATTAACCCGGTAAAATAACCCTAATCTAAGGTCAACAATATACTAATATTAATATTTTCTATCACTAACAATATTCTGCTTTTAGGGATGAGTATCTAACTACTTTCTTTCTGGCTCTCTAAATTTTCAAAGGCAGCAGTTTATTTTAATTTATTTTACAAAGATGTAATGCTCTCCTTTCTAATACAAGATCACAAAAATTCATCCTGCTCTTTCAATTTTGGAAAATATTTCATTAGCTTTAGCATGAAATCAACATCCTGATCCTCAAGGATATTCTCTATTTTTCTTTCTTGTTAACTGTTAATTTTTTGTAATGAAACCATTTTTTTAGAGGTTTCATGTTCCCTTGAATCTTAATAATAATAATAATAATAATTTATTGATGCCAGAACTATAAAGTTTTACATAAGTCCAGGGTAATATTATTAGTAAGTAAATAACATTGAAATCAAATACAGTATAAAATTTACAATAATACAGTTTGGACACAATATTACATAAGTTTTAATTTGCATTAAACAACTAAATTAAAATATAAAGACAACTTTATTACAACAGATTAAAATTTGTGTTAAGATAATAAAACTAATAAATAAATAAATACAATAAATAAAATTTGAAATGGGACAACTATACAATAAATATAATAAAAATAACATCGATGTTTAAAATATAAAATAGAAATACATTAAAAATTATACTTGTAATAATCCACCCAATTATAAAACGCAAGATCAAGTAATAGCTGTTTTACTTTTACCTTAAAAGTTTCTACTGGTAGGTCCCTAATAGATTTTGGTAGTTTATTAAAGAACTTAATGCCGTGGTAGTTTGTACCAGTTCTAGATCGATTTAAACGTAACCTAGTGGGACATATTTCTTCTTTAATTCGTGTGTCATGAGAGTGACTAGATTGATGACATGTATATTTGTTACAGTTTTTCTTAACATAAATGAGGCACTCATAGATAAAGATACAAGGGAGTGTCAGTATCCGAAGTTCTTTAAATGCTTCACGGAAGTCATCGCGATAACCTAGACCGGAAATAATTCGTATTGATTTTCGCTGCAAACCAAACAACCTATGAGTGTATGATGAATGACCCCATACCAAAATTCCATATGTCAGATGACAATGTATAAAAGAGAAATAAGCTGTTCGCATTATTTTTATTGAGACTTTCATGCTCAAACTTCTTAAGAGGAATATATATTTATTAATCTTCTTTGATAGTTCATCACCATTGCAGTTCCACAACATAAGATGGTCGATATGCACACCTAAGAATTTTATTGAATTTTCAGTGGTATTTAATTAATTTGTTTTTAAAGTAAATAACAATTTACTTGTTTTATTTAAGTTTAGGCTTAATTTATTGCTGTTAAACCAACATGCGGCTTTCTGTTCAGCTGTCTCATCCAAAAATTTTGATTCATTAATTGTTTTTGCAGTAGATATTAAATTAGTGTCATCAGCAAAAAGCACAACATTGACATCATCCATGTACTTCACAAAATCATTACTGTAAATTAAGTACAGGAGGGGTCCTAGAGTTGGCCCTTGTGGGACACCATGCTGATTAGGTAGCTGTTCAGATATAGAGCCATTGTAATAAACCACTTGGCGTCTATTTGTGAGATATGATGACAGAAGTCTGCATGCAGAGGATTTGAAATTGTATAGATACAATTTCATCAAGAGTATACAGTGAGAAACACAATCAAAGGCCTTGCTCAAGTCAAGAAAGGTGACCATGGCAAAATTACCTTCCTCGAAACATGTCACTATTTTATCTACAAAATTGACTATAGCATCAGTAGTCGATTTTCCTTCCCTAAAGCCATATTGAGACGGAGATAAAAGTTGGTTGTTTTCAAGAAAAGAGACAATCTGATTAAACATAATCTTCTCTATTATTTTGGAAAATATTGGTAATTATTTAGATCATCTGTATCCCCCTTCTTAAAAACAGGTATTACCTTTGCAAGTTTAAGTACATTAGGGAATGTACACGACGTTAATGTGTCATTGATGAGATTAGTCAATGGATTAATAAGAACATCAATTAAGTATTTGATTAGGTCCATAAATATTCTTACTTTTTTTACTTACAAAACCATTGATTGTATCTCTCACCGCACTCTGAGAAACCGTTTTGAAGTTGAAGTAGGGTACAACACCTTTAAGAGTCATACATACATCGTATGTAGGTATCTTGGTTAAGATATCATTAGCGATACTGGTAAAAAACATATTAAAATTACTAGCTAATATATCACAGTTAGGTGACTCCGGACGCTTAGAATTTACATTTATAATTTCCCACATGGCTTTATGAGCATTAGGTGATGAGTTGATAAAATTATTATTGGCTTTAATTCTAGCAGCTATTAACGATTTTCTGTAATCAAAGCGGATTCTTTTTTTTAATTTGATTAATTCATCAGTTGGACTATTTAAACACAATTCATTTATTTATTTATTTATTTATTTATTTAAACTTTATCGGTCATGATTATGTAAAATACAAATAAACTGAAATATACAAAATTGAAGGAAAAACATACATATAATTTTAACAGCATGCCGAAGGGCGGAGTTCACACTTGTAGATGATCTTCCACTCAAACCCATAACCTCTCCTCCACTGATTCGCAGTTCATCAGCTTTGGATACATATATTTAGCATTTGTATGCTTATTTTCCCTCTATTTGGGCGATATAATACAGCTTTGTCATTTTGACGTTGACATCAGATGTAAGTTCTGTCTCATTGTTTTTAATTGCTCGTTGAACCAAATAATTTTGTTAGACTTATTGGATTTATTATCAATGATTTTTTCAGAAAAAGATTCATTATAATGACCCATTAAGGTATCAATAAAGACTGACCACTTTTTGTGTGTGTCACCAAACTTTAAAATATACCAGTCTGTGTTTAAT
This sequence comes from Ontholestes murinus, assembly GCA_963969525.1. Classification (NCBI taxonomy): domain Eukaryota; kingdom Metazoa; phylum Arthropoda; class Insecta; order Coleoptera; family Staphylinidae; genus Ontholestes; species Ontholestes murinus. The sequence goes on along the minus strand of OZ018395.1, from coordinate 14,117,217 downwards.
AATAATTCGTAAAAATATATTTACCCAATGTTGTAACAGGTCTAATAATTTTACTCATATTGTTATTATTGTTCGTTTTAGGTTAAAATCAATGGCATTGTGATCCGAGAAGGGTATTGATATCGGTGCAACTTTTACATATTTGTAATCCAAATTTACAAAAATATTGTCAAGACAAGCTTTCTGGCGTATTGGAAAGTTGACAGTTTGATATAAATTATAGCCATTTAAACAGTAATTTAGTTGGTAATATTCCTTATCCTGGGAGATAAAATTGACATTAAAATCACCGCATATTAAGACAGTATATTTTAATAGATTAATTTGAACTAATATCTTATTTAACGCATCAATAAATACATTAAAATTACCCCGCGGACTTCTATAAATATTAAAGATTATTACATTAATGTCAACTAATAGAACGGCACACACTTCAAAATCTAACTCTATACAATAATTATGAAAATTTAAAACTTTGAAATTTACATTTTTCTTAACATATATGATAACACCGCCGTGAGTGGTAATTTTGCGTGAGAAATAACAAGCAGTAGTAAAATTTTCAATTCTTAATAAATCCGCTTCGGTACTAATAAGACAATTTTCACTTAAACACAACACACTATAGTTTTTGTCGTTCACCAGGGCTTCTAATTCAATCGTCTTGTTTTTTATTGATTGAATATTTAGGTTCAATAGCTTGAAATTAATGTTTTCGGTTGCAGTATTAATGAGGTGGCAATTTTTCCTATTTGTTGATGTTGAAGGAGATTGACACGTTATTTGATTGATGGAATGTCTGAATTCTTCGGTAGTTTCTAAGTTGTTGCGGAATTTATAGTACTGTGATGAAAAAACCTGGATATGTAAGCTCCCATTGGCCATTGCTGGGGATCCATTAGCGTATTAAAGTGGTGAAGATCTTCTGTCACTTTAAACGAAGAATAATGCTCAGGGTTTTTTGATACCACTCTAACACATTCAACTTCATTAAAAGTAGGCCTTAAGAAATTTATAATGTCTTCTTCCTTGGTGTCGTGATACAAATGCGAAACCTTGTTTAGGGATCGTTTTCAATTTAGAATTTGCCTCAATCTTATTGGTTCCAGTTATACGTTTATTTTTATTCCGTTTTGTAACTTATTTCCAATTATTACCATCGATTACATTTTCAATAGCCACCTGGGGAATCGATGTATCGGTCCCATTAAAAATAACACTCTCCGCGTTTTTCGGAGGAGATTCCTTTCGTGAATGTTTGGATTTCTTATTTGGATTTTTTTAGTAATTTTAATCTTATCATTGTCTTTGCGTTCGTCTAGACTGGATGATTCATTGATGGAAATAAATGGCTGGTGTGATTCCTCCGACAGTATTGCAGTGTTTTCCACATTTTTGTTGCTCTTAAAACTCATTAGTTTAGTCGAATGTAGCTCATTTAATAAACTAATCTGTTGTTTTAATGATAATATTACATCATTTTGATTACTAATAATACTATCTTTATGTATTAAAAATTTCTCTTAAATACTTAATTTCTAATTTTAGAGTATCACTTGCCTCTATGGTTGCGACCTCTACTTCACTGGGCATGGCAGGCTTATCCGATTCGGCCGACTTTAAACAACAGTTTATCTCCTTATCGTTAATTATCAGGGCACCTTTTAATAGTTTAGCACATCCGGGGTGGATTAAAGATGCACATGTAACACACAAATAACCCGCTCTTGGCGTATTTTTACAGTAACGACACACTTTCACAGCGCTCAGATCTAGCGATGCTAACTCGGTCGCCATCTTAACATTTGTAACATTTCGTCTTAACTTCATCACAAGATTCTCCACTGCAGAATAACGCAGTGTCATCAGACAAGCTGTTATTTCACTCGCGGTTGGTACACTAAACATATTATTTATGTATATAATGAACAACTAGGGCCCTAGAACGGTACCTTGTGGAACATCATGGACAATATTTTTGAATTCACTAAAAGTGTCATTAATTTTTATACACTGTTCCCTAACAGTTAAATAGCTTTTAAAGATATTTAAAAGGGTACGTCTCATACTGATGTCTTCAAGGTCCTGAATAAGTATGTCATGGTCAACGGTATCGAATGCCTTTGTCAGGTCAATGAAAAGACATAGCTAGCGGTTCTTGCGATCTAGAGAAATTATAGATACTGTTTGCAATTTTTAATAAAGCATCTTGGATGGACTTTCTTTCCTGAAACCCGTATTGCTTATCGATTATTATTTTATATTTTGTGAGATAGCTAGTTTGGATTTCAGTACTTTTTCGAATATTTTTACTACATTTGATATTAGAGATATTATCGGTAAATAACAACCTCTTCTATATCTCCTTTTTTATAGATTGGCTCAATAATAGTTTGCTTTAATGATTTTGGATATATGCCGGATTCAAATATTTAATTGCACAGCCAACTGTTTCAGTGTGTCAATTTTTATTTTATCGTAGCCAACAGATCGTTTATTATCCAAGTTTTCTATTATTTTAATAATTTCATATCTATTTGTATTATGAAGATAAAATGAGTTTTTCCGAGATTTCCTCTTTGGAATATAGTCTACATTTATCTTAATTTTATTAGCCAAGGTTTGCCTCACTGTAGCATTCAGTTTCAGCGAGGTTTGTACAAAATCGGCCCTTACCATTTTTAATCTTATTAAAATTTCCAACTTTATTTGTGATTGTGTAGTAATTTTTTTAACTCTTTTCCATAAAGTTGCACTATTTTTGTTATTTTTATAAATGTATTTATTGATATAGTCTGCTTTAGTTAATTTGATTAATTGCGTTAATTTGTTTTTTACTTTGATATAAGTTTCTTTTATATCTGTGTTATGTGGATTTCTTTGTAGTTGATTATTAATTTTGGTTTTATTATTAATTAATTTTTTTAAACACTTCTCTTTTGGTTATTATGCTTAATTTTGATGTTACACATTTTTTTCCTGTATTACATTTTTTGCAAATTTTCATTAGTAATTGTATTCCATGAAACACATTGTATTTGTTCTTTATAATATTTTTGCCTATTAGAATTTTCTGTTCTGCTCAATTTTCTTAATACGATTTGGCAAATTATAGTAAAGTGGTCAGTAATATTCGACTGTAAGATTAACGGTACAATATTCATTTCGGTATCCTTTTTGCTTTTTATGAATAAATGATCTATACAGCTCTTAAAATTGACATGTATTCATTTATAGTAAATCTGAAACCAAATTCGCTCATCATGTTCATAAACTCCAGCATTCTCTTTTTTCGATGAGATGTCGATATGGAAATCTCCTACTATTATATAATAATCTACTTTGCTGTTGTATGTTTCATGGATATATAGTGAGTACTGTTCTAGAAAGTCAGCAATTATGAAATATCAGTTACCAGGTCATTTATAAAAATAATAAACAACAGAGAACCCAGGTTTGAACCCTGAGGTACATTGTCACTAGGCGTAATATTGTATGATTTGTGTCCTTTGTATTCAACATATTATTTTCTGTCATGCACTTATGAACTTATAAGTTGAACAGAATTTTTAGAAAATCGAAATGTTGATAAATTTGAAAACAATAAATTGTGATTAATAGAATCAAACACTGTATGCAGGTTAGTGTAGACGACATCAACTTGACCTCTACTATCCATAACTTCAGAAATTGAATGTATAAAAATTAAAAGGTTCGAAGCTGTAGATCTATTCTTAACAAAACCATGCTGTCTGATATACGGTTACTCACATGTCTATCTGTGAACATATTATTATCTCAAGTAATTTAGCAAAGTTGGATCTGTAGTTATTAACCTGACTTAAGCACAGGCATTATCGTAGATACTTTTCAAAGCTAAGGAAAAGTATTAAATGTTAAAGCAAGGTTAAAATTATAGATTTAATACAATTTTTAACAATAAAACTTCGTTGATTGTTGAGGCACTTATATTTTGAAAATCCATTATCACTTAATATAATAATAATAGTAAACTATTGATGATTTTCAAATTTTTATTTCACTCACTACAATTGTTTCGCTACACTGTAGCTTCTTCAGGTGAAGAAATATAATACAGAAATTTTTACAAACATATTTACATTATATACAGATTTTAGAAGTGTGGGTGGAGGGTGTATATTTTTTTAACTTGAGTAGAGGGGAGTTGGAGAGTTCTAGTTGATCGTTCAGCAAATTCCCTAAGTGAATATTTTTATTTATTTCCAAATTTTCCAATAAATTTAGTTTCCGTCCTTTGTTGGAAATGTGGAGGATTTTAAAATTGTCGTCAAAGCGGTGGTTTTCTTCAATCAGATGGTTTGAATATGTAGATGTGTTTTTCTGATAAATAAACGCTTTTCAAAAAGCGTTTATTCATCAGAAAAACACATCTACATATTTATCTTCGATCGCAAAGGATTTCAAAGAATATATTCTTATGAGTAATATTTTAATGTCATATCAATAATTCAATTAATGAAAACATATTTTATCTACGATCGTACAGAAAGTAGACGCTTTTTGCATCATTTTTCATTGTAAAAGTGGCTATTTAAAGCACTAGTGCTTTTTTACGTTTTTATTGCACGGTAATGTCAAACTGTTTTTATTGCACAGAAATGTCAAATTTGACAGATGAATATATATCGACGAAAAACTTAATTTATTATTAATTGATACAAATAACTAATAAACTATAAATAAAATATATAAATCAAACCAAATGGCAGATTTAAGAACTCTGAAGATTTCATTTAATGCAAGTCGAAGCGATTACAATGAAGCGAACATTTTTTCCATAAATAATAATGGCGGCCGACATTTGTGCAACTTGTTTACTGGTTGCTAAGTAACGTTTTCATTAGTGCACTGCGGGTAAAATATGATTTCATTAATTGAATTATTGAAATGACATTAAAATATTACTCATAAGAATATATTCTTTGAAATCCTTTACGATCGAAGATAAAATTTTGTAAGGCACACGTGTAAAAAGTTTCTTTATTGCACTCCTGGCTTTAAAAAACTTGCTCGTTCCTCGCTCGTGTTTTTAAACGCCAGTTCGTGCAATAAAGTATCACTTTTTACACTTGTACCTTAAATAACTATTACCCGCAGTGCACTAATAAAAGCGTTACTTAGCAACCAGTAAACAAGTTGCACAAATGTCGGCCGCCATTATTATTTATGGAAAAAATGTTCACTTTATTGTAATCGCTTCGACTTGCATTAAATGAAATCTTCAGAGTTCTTAAATCTGCCATTTCGTTTGTATTATATATTTTATTTATAGTTTATTAGTTATTTGTATCAATTAATAAAAAAATAGGTTTTTCGTCGAAAATTTGTGCTATAATATTCATCTGTCAAATTTGACATTTCTGTGCAATAAAAACGTAAAAAAGCCCTAGTGCTTTAAAAAGCCACTTTTACAATAAAAAATGATGCAAAAAGCGTCTACTTTCTGTACGATCGTAGATAAATAATATTAATAATAATAAAAAATTGACTTTATTAGCAAAAATAAATGCTGTTACAAAGTAATACATAGCAGGGTAGGCGAAGTTTAGGTAATTGATAGCCAACTACTACTGCTCTTCCACTTAACCTACATTAAAGTTACAACTAAAACGAAAATTAAAACTAAGTGGTGTAACTTAATATAAAATAGCTCTATAACTCTTACAAATATAGTAACATTTAAGAAAGGTAGTGATCAAAGTAAAAATTAAATGAATGTAACTGAAACTATAGCAAATTTCTACGTCTAGGAAATATATTTTTGTAACAAATTCTTCCGGAACCTCACATTAACATTGTGCACGTCAGTGCGAAATTCTATCCTATTGTAATTTTTGAATTCAATTTTTTGTGACTAAATCTAAAAAGAATTATATACATCAGCAAAGTTAAAATGACACAAAATTAACGAATCGCAGAGGGTTCTTTTGGTTTGTATTGATAAGATATGCTTTTGTGAGTAGATTATTTTCAATCCCTGGTATGCCCGAGTTATACATTTGCTGATGTGCGTTTTGAACCTTAGCTTATTATCAATGACCAGTTCTAAACTACGCAAATCATCTACAAAAGGTAAAGTATCATTATTTATTTTGATGTTTAGTAGACCTTTACCTTCTTCGATAATTTTACGAAAACCAGATAACATGGCAGATGATTCATTAGCATTTATTGCTAATGGGATATTTTAACTAGCTCAATTAGGTCGCAATTAATGTTACTTTCAGATATACGGAAGTCTTCAACATTAAATAAATAAATTAGCTTGGTATCATCTGCATAAAAATTTTCTTTACAATATTTTGGACAGGATGTATAAATGTAGAATAATATTGGCCCCAGAATAGAGCCTTGAAGAACACCTGCAGTAACTTTGGTAATATCAGAAAATTCTTCATCAACCATTTGCAAACGATCTGCAAGAAAACTAGAAATTATTTTTACAGCATATTTACTAAAACCTACATGGCATTTAATGTTTTATAATCAATAGTATCAAAAGCCTTCCTATAGTCTAGTAATATAAGAGAAGTTATACAGCCTTTAACAGAGGCAGACATTATATCATCTAAGACATTTAGCAAGGCAGTTGAGCAACTATGGTTAGGTCTGAATCCTGAAGGTGTAGAAGGCAGAAGTTGATGAGAATTTATGTACATAACAATTTGTTCCTTCAGGACACGTCCCAATATTTTTGAAAGTATTGGCAAAATACTAATTGGCCGTAAATCTTTAAAACATTTAGGACAATCGATTTTTAGTAAAGGAATTATTGTTGTTATTTAATTTACGGAATTTCACAAAACGTGGTTGATCTATTGCTTCAAAATTAAGTGTGCAATATCGTAGATCTTAATAGCTTTTGATTAATTATTCAATTAATTAATAATTAAGTCTATTAATGACTCTGAAAACGTTGTGATGTGTGTTGGTTCATTTATGATCTGAGTAAAGCCATATGCATTTAAGAAGTCAACAAACACTTTAGTATTTGTATGGTTTATATCCAGCATATTAATGTTTAGATCACCTAAAAAGATAATAATATCATCACACAGTGGTAACAAATAACTTATAGTATTTTTCAAAGAATTAAGAAAAATGTCAATGGTACTATAAAGAGGTCGATATATTACTCCAATGCAAAATAATTTATTGTTAAATTTACATTTCAACCAAAGATGTTCCAAATTCACAGGCAAAGACATTACTTCAAATGTTTTAGAATTTCTAAAATATATTACTTACGATTGTTTTAAAAGTCGATATATGCTCGGCACTAAGTCCTCTGTAATCACAATACCAGATTTGTTTAAGTTAATTAACATAAAAATGTTTCACCACGGGTTAAGTGAGAAGTTAATTAATCGTACAGATTTTTTTTAGCCGAAATCTGTTTTTAAAAACAATCTCCATATACTGCGCCCAAACGTTTATGAATATTTCCCACAGTTTCTTTCTCTGCAATCAAGAACTCAATCACTGCTCGCTGTTTGTAACGTGGGTTACTACAGCCTGCCATCTGTTGGAATGATTTGAAACTTAGTCCACCGGTAGGACAAACTCTGAACTTGAAGTACCTTGACGTAGAACTTTCAGTGTTTGCTCATTGTGGAGAAAAACAATATGGGACATTGCTTATTGAACGACCCTCGTAGAATGTGAATCTCAAATAAAGTCAATTATTGATAGGGATTGAAAATAACAGGGTCACACTTCATTTGTCGTTTTTCTTATCGAGAGGAATGCTCTCATGAAAGGGCCTTTTTATAAAAAGTTGATTTGCATATATTGGATCGGTATTGAATTTGTCCTCTTTATAAGCAACTTATTGAATTAATGTAAATATTGAGGTTTGTTATATATGTATTGCCTGCCCACGTGGGTCGTGGATTTGTGGGTTCTTAAAAGTTATTAATCAATCTGAGTTTCTATTGATTCATTTGACTTAAATAGAGCAAACTTGGTTTTTGTGGTATTTAAAATGAGTTTCTTGGTTTTCCTTTACATGTACCAATTACAAGAATATTTATATAATCTGCGTAATTTAATGTTTTGCAATATGATGGCGAAAATAACAAAAGACCTAGGAAGCTACCTTGAGGAATCCCTTCAGTTATTCGCAATAGTTCTATGTATACTTCTATAGATATGTCATTGATGTCAGATAATTTACCAGTTTGGACATTAAAATGGAATTCTCAATAGTGTCAATAGCTTCTGACAGGTCTTAACAGATTCCACATGTAAGGTTGTAAATTTCCATATTTTCTAGCACCCATTTAGTAAAATGAAACAAGGCTGTCAGAGTATTTCTATCTTTTATGAAACCACGTTGAGTAGAAGATAGTACGCCATGCTTTGTGAAAAAATTAAAGAGTCTTGAATAAATTACATGTTCGAGAATTTTTGATATCGTGTTGAACAGACCGATAGGCCTATAATTATAAGTCATTATGATCTTTTTTGTATACCAGAATAATTTGTTTTAATTACACCTGTTTCTAAGAAAGTATTTATAATATCATTTAGATATTTAGATATTGGTTTGATGTATCTGTTTAATGGTTAATATTAGTTTTGATTACCCATTTCATTGAAAAATGTTCCGATCTACACAAAATGTTGCATTTTATGTCTTCTATCCAGTGCTTCTAGTTATGTTTAATGATGTCGTAATGCATTGGACATTTTGATGTAGTATTGATAAGGAGCAACTGTCATGACTATTATTTAAGGCTTTGATTTTGTTGGTTGACGATCTTGAAAATTTGAATCCATGTTTGGTCTACGCTTGAAGAAGAATCCGTTAATGAAAATATCTTTTGGCCAGAAATAGAGTACTAAAACCTCAATTTTAAATGACACATATGGTGCATCTTCATATTTGGGTTGTAATTGTTTAATTATAAATGTAAAATTATAATTGTAAAATCAATAAGAAGACGGGAATTTAATTCACAGTAGTAAATATCAGCAATAAAACTTAAGAATAACAAAAGTAGATGATAACAATAATATTATCAGTATATTTTACATTAATATTAAAACACTTAATAATAAAATTAAGGAAATCGAATCACTTTTAGCTGCAGACAAAGAAATTATTTATGTCATTTTCGCTGTTTTACTAAATACTGGTTGTATATATGTTCAGATTGTAACTTATAAATGTGTTTAATTTTATTATAGATTAAATATGTTACATGGTGGAACAGCTATCTACGTGCATAATTCTATTCCTTGCTTAAATAGTAAATATTTCTGTGGAACATGATTGTGAAATATCTGCAATTCAAAATCTATTTTTCATATGAAGAGATGAGAGCATGAGAGCCTTGTCATCTATCAGTAATCATTTGTAATCATCGTATGTCTAATAACATTTGTTAAGTTTGCTAAGATTTTTTAAAACATTCAAACAGAAAAAATTGATCATTTGTCATTTATCATCTGTTATTTGTATTCTGTCATCTGTCATCTGTACAGATGACAAATGACAGATGACACATTTATCACTTGGCATTTGTCATCTGTCATCTGTCATTTGTCATCTGTCATTTATAATTTGTCATCTGACATCTGTCATTTGTCATTTGAAATTTATCATCAGTTATTTATCATGTCAGTTATCATTTATAATCATCGCATTTCTATTAACATTTGTTTGCTGAGAAACATTGATTTTAAAACAGAAAAAAATGATAATTTGTCATTTGTCATCCGTCACTTGTCATTTATAATATGTCATCGGTCATATATCATGTGCCATCTGACAGTTTGTTTTTGTTGTTTTTATTATTTATTATTATTATTATCTTCTGTTTTTTTTTAATTTCTATCATGTGCCATTTGTCATTTGTCATCTTTTATATTATCATTTGTAATCATCGTATGTCTATTATCATTAAAAAAGAAAAAAATTAATATTTGTCATTTGTCTTTTGTTATTTGTTTTTTATCATTTGTCGTCTGTCATTTGTCATCTGTCATTTGTCATCAGTCATCTGTCGTTTGTCATTTGTCATATGAAATTTATCATCAGTTATTTATCATGTGTCATTTGTTATCTGTCAGTTATCATTTGTAATCATCATATGTCAATTAACATTTGTTAAGTTTACTAAATTTTATTTAAACATTATAACAGAAAAAAATTATTATCTGTCTTCTGTTATTTGTCGTCTAGCATCTGCCATTTGTCATCTGTGGTTTGTCATGTGTCATTTGTGATCTGTCATTTGTCATCTGTCATTTGTCATCTGTCATTTGTCATCTGTCATTTGTCATCTGTCATCTGTCATTTGTCATTTGTTATATGTCATCTGTACAGATGTCAGATGACTTATTTATCACTTGCCATTTGTCATCTGTCATTTGTCATATGAAATTTATCATCAGTTATTTATCATGTATCATTTGTAATCTATCAGTTATCATTTGTAATCATCGTATTTCTATTAACATTTGTTTGTTGAGAAACATTGATTTTAAAACAAAAAAAAATGATAATTTTGTCATTTAGTATTCGTCACTTGTCATCTATAATATGTCATCCGACATATATCATGTGTCATCTGCCAGTTTGTTGTTTTTATTATTTATTATTATTATTAACTGCTGTTTTTTAACTTCCATCATCTGTCATCTGCCATATTATCATTTGTAAACATCTTATGTCTATTAACTTAAAAAAATGAATATTTGTCATTTGTCTTTTGTTATTTGTTTTCTATTATTTGTCGTCTGTCATTAGACATCTGTCATTTTTCATCTGTGGTTTGTCATCTGTCATCTGTCATCACTTGCCATTTGTCATCTGTCATTAGTCATTTATCTGTTTATCATCAGTTATTTATCGTGTTTTATTTGTTATCTGTCATTTATCGTTTTTAATTATCGTATTTCTATAAACATTTGTTTGCTGAGAAACAATGATTTTCAAACAGAAAAATTTGATAAATGGTCATTTGTCATCCGTCACTTGTCATTTATAATATGTCATCCGTCATATATCATGAGTCATCTGCCAGTTTGTTGATTTTATTATTTATTATTATTATTATCTTCTGTTTTTTTTTTTTCAATTTCTATCATGGGTCATTTGTCATCTTTCATATTATCATTTGTAATCATCGTATGTCTATTATCATTAAAAAAGAAACAAATGAATATTTGTCATTTGTCTTTTGTTATTTGTTTTCTATCATTTGTCGTCTGTCATTTGTCATCTGTCATTTTTCATCTGTCTTTTGTCATCTGTCATTTGTCATTTATCTTATGAAATTTATCATCAGTTGTTTATTATGTGTCATTTGTCATCTGTCAGCTATCATTTGTAATCATCGTATATCTATTAACATTTGTTAAGTTAAGTATTTTTTTAAACATTATAACAGAAAAAAAATATTTGTCTTCTATTATTTGTCGTCTGTCATTTGGCATCTGCCATTTGTCATCTGTAGATTGTCATGTGTCAATTGTCATTTGTTATTTGTCATCTGTCATTTATCATTTGTCAGGGGTCATCTGTACAGATGACAGATGACACATATATCACTTGACATTTGTCATCTGTCATTAGTCATAGGAAACTTATCATCAGTTATTTATCATGTTTTATTTGTAATCTGTCATTTATCATTTGTAATCATCGTATTTCTACAAATATTTGTTTTCTGAGAAACATTGATTTTTAAGCAGAAAAATTTGATAATTTGACATTTGTCAACCGTCACTTGTCATTTATAATATGTCATCCGTCATATATCATGTGTCATCTGCCACTTTATTATTTATTATTATTATTATTATCTGTTTTTTTTTTCAATTTCTATCATGGGTCATTTGTCATCTTTCATATTATCATTTGTAATCATCGTATGTCTATTATCATTAAAAAAGAAACAAATGAATATTTGTCATTTGTCTTTTGTTATTTGTTTTCTATCATTTGTCGTCTGTCATTTGTCATCTGTCATTTTTCATCTGTCTTTTGTCATCTGTCATCTGTCATTTGTCATTTATCTTATGAAATTTATCATCAGTTATTTATTATGTGTCATTTGTCATCTGTCAGCTATCATTTGTAATCATCGTATATCTATTAACATTTGTTAAGTTAAGTATTTTTTTTAAACATTATAACAGAAAAAAAAATATTTGTCTTCTGTTATTTGTCGTCTGTCATTTGGCATCTGCCATTTGTCATCTGTAGATTGTCATGTGTCATTTGTCATCTGTCATTTGTCATTTTTTATTTGTCATCTGTCATTTATCATTTGTCAGGGGTCATCTGTACAGATGACAGATGACACATTTATCACTTGACATTTGTCATCTGTCATTAGTCATATGAAACTTATCATCAGTTATTTATCATGTTTTATTTGTAATCTGTCATTTATCATTTGTAATCATCGTATTTCTACAAACATTTGTTTACTGAGAAACATTGATTTTTAAGCAGAAAAATTTGATAATTTGACATTTGTCAACCGTCACTTGTCATTTATAATATGTCATCCGTCATATATCATGTGTCATCTGCCAGTTTATTATTTATTATTATTATTATTATCTTCTGTTTTTTAACTTCTATCATATGTCATTTGTCATTTGTCATCTGTCATATTATCATTGGTAATCGTCGTATGTCTATTAACATTAAATATCTTAAAAAAGAAAAAATGAATGTTTGTCATTTGTCTTTTGTTATTTGTTTTCTATCATTTGTCGTCTGTCTTTTGCCATCTGTCATTTGTCATATGAAATTTATCATCAGTTATTTATCATTTGTCATCTGTCAGTTATCATTTGTAATCATCGTATGTCAATTAACATGTTTTAAGAATAAAGAAAACACTTTTACTTTTTTATACCACTTTAAGTGGTATAAAAAAGTAAAAGTGTTTTCTTTATTCTTAATATTGAAATGTACCACCAAGTGAACGCCGTTAAGATCCAAGAACATGTTTTAAGTTAACTAATTTATTTTTAAACATTATAACAAAAAAAATTATTAATTGTTTTCTGTTTTTTGTCGTCTGTCATTTGGCATCTGCCATTTGTGATCTGTAGTTTGTCATGTGTCATTTGTCATCTGTTATTTGTCAACTGTCATTTGTCATATGTAATTTGTCATGTGTCATTTGTCATCTGTCATTTGTCATATGAAATTTATCATCTGTTATTTATCAGATGATCAGTTTGTTGTTTTTATTATTCATCATCTTATATTTGTTATTTATTATTATTTATTATTACATTATTTGTCACGTGTCATTCGTCATCTGACATTTTTCATGTTTCATTAGTTATTTTCATCTATCATTTATTATTAATCATCTATAATATATTATGCCATCTATCATTCTATTATTTGTCATCTGTCATTTATTTTCTGTTTTCTTATCCTCTATCATGTGTCATGTGTGATTTGTCAATTGTCAGCTGCCATTACTTATTTTTCTAATGTTAGTTACCATCTGCAATTTGCTATTTGTCATCTGTCCTTTACCATGTCTACTACGTATCTTTAGTCATTTTGTTATTTTACCGTACGTCAATTGTTATTTAATAGATTATTGATTATAAGACAAACTTGTAGAAATCCATTTTGAAAATAAAATAAATTAGTTTTTTTAATAATAATAATAAAATAATAAGGGAAAATATATTCTATATTTACTTGTTATTTGACGTCTGTCAATCAACAAACGAAATACATTTATAGTAAAGTGTCTTCTGTCATCTTCGCCATTATTATGATATTCTAAAAGTAAGTTATAAAAACCACTAAAGAAATATCAAAAAAACCAAAGAGAGACGTCAAATTATTGTTTATTATCATCTATCAACCACAACTTTTAAACTGTCATCTGTTATCTATCATCTGTCAGCTGTAAACTTTAGATGTCAACTGTCATCTGTTAATGGCCATCCGTCCATAATCATTTATCGTCTGGTAACTTCTATCTACCATTGGTTTAACTTTTTCTTTTCTGAATCGCTAATAAAGGGAACTTAAAAACCATTAACGGTAGAACTTAAATAACCTAAATAATACTTATGATGATACGCTGCAATACCCAACATAAACATACATTCAATTTTCCACTGGGGGATCTAATTAAGTGAAGATAATGGATATGCATCCAGAACAATCAATTTATTACAATATGTTAATCAAGCTATAATGTTTCAATATAGGTAATCTGCGTGCATAATATTTGCTAAGCTATTATATTACCCACCCTATTCACCATAATATATAGCTAAAGATAGAGACATTTGCGATTATTAATGGAATATTTTAATTATCAAAAATATATTACCGCGGTAGTAATAAATGGCGAATGCGCTGGGAATTATTACAAGTTATCGTTTTAAAAAATGTTAAAATATTTTATTATTCTATAAATTCACTTATATATACCTATCAAGTGAATATTTTATATCGTAATTTAAGCGATAGATAAGATAAATTATTTAATTTGCTACAACGAACTGAAGGATTTTAATACATTTTATTATTTTATTTCGGTTGGAAAATAACAAGAATTAATCATATTGATAGTTGCGATCATTACTACGTGGTTTTTCATAATGAACACTGAATAAAACACTTACTATGTTTTTAACCACCATAATTATTGTGATTAAAAACATATTAAGTGTAAAAAGAATTATTTAAAGTTATCATTAGAAATAGGTGTTTATCAATGTAAGATATTAATGAACATGATGGCAGCGACCGTTACTATGCGGTAGTTCATTTTAAAAGGGTAAATGAAAACAATTTCGACGTTTATATACCACCATTTATAGTGGTATTAACTTTTACTAAATTATACATTACATAAACCGTTATGATAAATGGTGGATGCGCCGGGATCAATTATAAAAACAACATAAAATACGCTCCCATTTTTTATTACAGGATTAGAATGCAAACCATTACTGTAAAAGTGTTCATTAACAAATGTTGAAATATTTCATTTAACATTTAACTCTTTATATACATTTCAGGTGAACGTAAGTTCAAAACCTGAAACAATTAATAAAATAACCGCTTTCGCAAAGACGCCACCGCAATCCGTATATTTTTCAAGTCGAGGCATTTCCTGAATAATCCAGCGGAATGTTTACGAGGAGCTAATTTTTGGTCAGCCCCCTCTTCCCTGCCGTTTCATCAACTATGCACGAGCGAATGAAATATTTACCGCGCACGAGTCTATCTTAAACGTTTGAGAAGTGGCGCGTTTAGTGTCCGTACGCTCGTGGTTAATGTTTTCAATAATTAACAGTTAAAAAATCGCTTACTTATAGATGTTTTGGGTACGAAATATAGCGATTAGAATATAAATCGGCAATTGTATTGATGAGAATTTTTTAACATTGTTATAAAGCTTCGTTTCAGTTGTATTTACCGAAAGAGTTTTGTCTGTACACCACTATAATAAAGACATTCTGCATTATTTTACTGAGTACACATTCATAGGGACTTTCAAGCAGAATTGCCATATTTATCTAATTTCTTTAACAAGACGTCTATCACGATGTTAAATAGGAGAGAGCCTTTAGTCATCATTGCTTCGTTTCCTATTGATAGTTGATCCGATTATTTGCTTAACATCTGTTTTATCCACTTACTAAGTACAACTGCAGTGGCGAAAATTGATAGAGCTTGTCATATGAGTATGTAATGGTTTGTGCTCGACATAAAATTTAATTTTTATTACATGAATTCGAAAGATGTGTTAATGGTGAATTTATTTTAGAGTTGTTAATTTGAGAATAAAAGTGTAAGGCATTCACCATTTAAACTTGGAAGGAGTCCTCATAGCGAGGTACTTTTCTGCTAAATTGAGTTTCCCTTGACTGTATGCAATAATTACGGCACTTACCCTGAATCGATAAGGAACTCTCCCTGGCCGTGGACCGCGTGTTTGTTTCTTCTCAAGTTTTCTCGGCGTTCTGCTGCATGTCAAAATGCAAGTGTCCTTTATGAGGGATTTTCTGTATCCCCAAATACACTAGCAAATGGTCGCCTCAGCAAACTATATTAATCGCGGTAACTTCAAAATTGGTCGCCCTTGCGAATACCGAACATATCGCCCACCAAAATTCCCCCCAAAAAATATGTGAATTTTCTACACAAACGACAACACAACACATTGATTACTTCATGACAAAGCATTAGGAAAATTTAAATTTGCCAGGATGCAACGATATGATTCTACACAAATGCCATTGCAGAGGAGAGTTCCGCTTAATGAGGACTAAATTTATTAATTGATGAGGCCGTTATTTGTTGAAAATTCATATCACTTGTTAAGTATTAAAGTAAAAACACTTTTTTAATTTTCAAAACTTTTATTTGTTGGAATTACACGCAACAATTGTTTCGCCACACTGTGGCTTCTTCAGGCGAAGAAATGGTTCTTCGCCTGAAGCCACAGTGTGGCGAAATAATTGTTGCGTGTAATTCCAACAAATAAAAGTTTTGAAAATTAAAAAAGTGTTTTTACTTTAATACTTAACGAGGACTAAATTGTCTACTAATAATGAAGGGCACGTGTTATTCCATTTTGAACGCAGCAAATTAAGATACTCTGCATGTCACCTCTTCCAAAAATCTTGATGGCAGCGTTGTTATAACTGCCATCGAGATAAACGATTTAATTTTACCAGTGTCTTCATCTGGAGGTGCTGACAATAGCTCTAGTGTGAGAAGATGGAATGAAGTTTTAAAGTAATTAGGATCTGAACTCAGGGTACTACGGGGTCTGGAGTTTAAAACAGCTTCAAGCTGTGCCAGAACTGTCTTCAAAATTAAGAGTTTGTTCTCCAACGATGTGAACAAGATCGGACATAACCGATTTTACCCCAGCTTTCCTAAGACCTCCGAAATGAGGACTTAATGGTGGATTAAAATACCATTTTATACCTTCTGCACCAGATGAGTTTTCGGCTAGAGACCTCAATTGCTTATTCGCACCTACAAAATAAGTAAGGCAATCGCTTTAAATAAAAAAAAACGCATCGGATGATAAGCTGGAAACCAGTTCGAGATGAAGAGCCTTTGTACAAAACCGAACGAAAATACATATGTAGGCCTTTGCAAGTTTGTGGCCCCGATATTTTGATGTTGAAGTAGAAAAATGACCAGCGAAGTCCACCCCAACATGAAGGAATGGCTTTAATTTTGAAACCCCGGCCGCTGGAAGATCAGCCATAATAGGGTTTATTTATTTATTTATTTATTTATTTATTTATTTATTCTTATAATCCCAACAGAACAATGTTCCAGTAACAGGGATAATAAAATTAAGTATATAGGAATACAAACATACATAAATAAAAAGTATATAGATATAAACTAAAGATACATACAGAAAATATAAACACGAATTGTACAATAGTAAATAAAGTAAAACTTAAAAAACTAAACACACAGTAGAATAGCAGTATATATTATATATATCACAGGATGTAGCAATATTATTAAAATTTGAAGTCATTATGGATATAGGCGATCTTCTCAGTACATTCGTTCTGGAGCGAGCAATGTAAAATGTTGATTGGGATCTAGTTGATGCCGTGTTGACTTTGAAGTTAACTTGTGAGAGCAAATCATTACAATCAATATTATTATTTAACATATCATATAAAATGGATATGCTATTAATATATCTGCGTTTATGAAGAGAACATATATTGTATTTGGAAAGCAGTATGTTGCTGTCAAATCCTCGCTCCGGGTACACTTTCTCCATCCTAAAATTTAAATATTTCAAAGACTTACGTTGGACTCCTTCAAGTGCATTAATATGTGA
Organism: Ontholestes murinus; assembly: GCA_963969525.1. Taxonomy (NCBI): domain Eukaryota; kingdom Metazoa; phylum Arthropoda; class Insecta; order Coleoptera; family Staphylinidae; genus Ontholestes; species Ontholestes murinus. The sequence continues at coordinate 14,099,332 of OZ018395.1, read as the reverse complement.
ATGGTATATGGGGTACCAGATCAACTGACCATACTCAAGTTTACTACGCACAAGAGAAAAATATAACGTTAATAAAGCTGAAGAATTCGTAAATGACTCGTAAATGGTTGATAAATGAAAACTGAGTGTCAAATAAGATGCCAAGATCCTTATAAGTTTTGCATCTGTACAATGTATTATTATTTAACATATAATTAAATATAACCGGATCTTTCTTCTTTGTGTAAGTCATTATTTTACACTTATCAATATTGACCTGTAACTTATTTATTTTACACCAGTTCGATATAATATTAATTTGGTTTTGGAGAAAATTGCAATCTGAAATACAATTGATCCGTGTATATATTTTCAAGTCATCACCAAATAATAGTTTTTCGCAATTTATGTGGGCAGTTAGGTCATTAATAAATAAAGTAAAAAGTAATGGCCCAAGATTAGAGCCTTGGGGCACATCGGAAGAAGCAGTATAAATTTCAGATTTAAAGCCATTATAAAAAATTAAGTGAGGTCTGTTACTTAAGTATGATTTAAAAAAGTCTACCAAGCTTGAGCTGAATCCGAAGCTGTACAGTTTTTTTCTAAAATAATTGAATGACTAATGCTATTGAAGGCTTTCGAAAAATCAGTATATATATCACATCTACTTGCCCTTGCTCATCTAGTGCATTAGAAATATACTGAGAGATAATTGAAAGGTTGGTTATAGTTGACCTTTTTTCAATAAAACCATGTTGGTAAGGGGAAATATATTGTTTGACTGATGAGTAAATATGGTCAGATAAGCAAATTTCGAAAGCCTTCGCGTAATTGGATAAAATAGCAATGGGTCTGTAATTTTCTACATTTGATTTTGACATACTATCTTTATTGGACTCAACAAGATTATAAATAATAATATTTAATTCTCTGCTTCTGCGGTCACCAATTTCTTTAATAATATCATTTGTATTAGATATTACTGGCAATGTACTATTATGGGAAATCGAATGAGGCAACTTCTCAAGATTAGAAATCCTTTCTGTCATTTGATCAATTTCTGCACGCATTTTTACATTATCCGATTTGCCAGCACTTATTTCTGTGATTAGAAGTTTTAATTCGCAATTTTCATTGCTTAGTTTATCACATTTAACTGTTAGTAATTCAACAGAATTCTTTAATTCCTGAATAGCTTGGAGCACATGGTTTAATACATTGTCGGCAGGTTGCGGAGAATTTATAATGCACGAGTGATTATTTACGCAAGATGGGTGACAGTATTTTTGGCAAGTTGTTTTACTTGCGGCGTTTTTACCACATATGCCTGCACATAAATAGTTATCTGATTGTATTTTAAGTTTACTAAGCTCTGGTCTATTAGACATAATCATATGAGATACTTAAGAGAATAAAATAGATATTAAATTGAATAGTGATTTAAATTAAATATTTATATTTTCAGGGTTGATTACATTAATAGGGATATAATATATAAATTGCTGCTGAATAAGATATTCCAAAGCTTCAGGGCCTGGATGCAAATTATCTTTGTGCATCTGATCAACGATCAAACCCCTTAAGAAAGAACACCGAGGCAACAGCATTAGATTTTTTTGACCATAATTTAGGATAGCATGTCAAAGCCGATCGAACACCCAGATGACATGAATGAAAACAATTTCCGAAAAGTTTTAGAGCATTCAATGCCCTTCTGTAGTCGATGAAGAGCGAAGTTGCTCCTGTCTAGGGAGAATGCAAGTGGCTCTATATAATTCTACTTTGGATAATGCACCAATTTCTCCATATTGACTCTTGAGTCTACAAATTAATCTTAGGCAATTGGCCTTGAATTTTAAATAATGAAAACTTTGACAAAGGGGAATCAATTAAATGTTGAACTGTTTCTACTACAAGCGTAACCTTTCTTTCCTCCACTTGAACACCTGAACTTGTATGGAATGAAGGTGGCGGAGGCCAAACCTCTGATGAGTCACGCAATCAATTCGGTCCTATCCACTACAAGGTTTGTGCGATAAAGGTAACAGACCTCTAGAGGCACTGCCGGATTGTCGTAACTAGAAACATGCCGCCAATTAAAATTATAGTTAAAGCTTTTATAGTAGTATGTATTTTAAATTTTATTTAAGAAGAGACACAAAGCAAACAATAAATAAATAAATGACAGTCGATGTTTTATCTTAGATGTGGGTAACTCGATTGCTAACGAATGTGGAGATGAGTGAATCCAAGATAATACGATAGTGACTGACTCAAGCAGAACAGCTAAGAGGACAGCAGAGCAGAGCTCCAAACTAGGTATGGGTACACGCTTCAAGGGTGCAACCTTAAGCTTCGCAGACACGAAATAGGTAACAACATGTTCATTGGAGATGAAACGAAAATAAATAACAGCCACGTAACCCGATTCCGAGGTATCACAGAAAAAGTTGATACGAGGTGCTATTGTCGACGAATAAACGATGAGCGATGGAAAGAGATCCAAGACAATATAATTTCGATTTATATTGTGACCATCGAAGCGAGATATCCACAAATACTGAATTAGACATTTAATGACGAAGGTGAGGAAAGGGAGAATATCAAAGGTATCGAAAATACGAGAAATTTCTGAGAGGATTATTCGTTTAGTACACACTATGTCTTATGAATTAACCTTTACGGTAAAACAATCAATTTATCTGCCAGTTTAGACCCAGAACTTCGACGAATGAGCCAATAGGATTATCCAGACAATCAGTCAGAAGATCTTTCACATTACTTGCCCATTTTTGAAACTCAAATCCAGCTGACTTAAACAACGATACGAGTTGCTTTTTAGGAGTTGTGCTAAGAAGCACAGCATGTAACGACGTCATCAGTTCTAGAATAGTACGTTGCCGAAGAGAGACCGTACGTAACGGTATTAAGGTCGTACATCTTTAACTCTTCTTTAGGGGAGAAACGCCACACTATTAATTGATATTTTCGATATTCCGAACAATTGTTTAATGCCCGCGGTGAATGCCATAGCTCTGAAACTTAATAAGAATGGAAATATGTCGTTTTGCAACTTAGAGACAGTTAATAGCATATCATTGAGGCTAACACCTTCATCAGATTTTGCCGAAGCATCGAAAACAACACGAAGTTTGGTCGTAGTAGTATCTGGTTTTAAGACACAATGATGCGGAATGAAATATGACTCTGAGCGATCGAATCTAGTCTTTGCATGTGATTCGAATCCAAACAATCCCTCATGAAGTTAACATAAGTTAGCGAAGGACAAGGTTGCCATCGAGATGACGTTTGAGTAACAAAAAAACGGTTTATTGCAACGGATTTAGAAGAAGCGATGAAGGGGTTTATGATCCGAAATGGTGATGATGCCGAAAGGCGACCTTTGTCCTTACGAGAATAGTTCTGAACAAAGATCTTTTCGGCTGCAATATCATCTGGTGACATTACTATAGCCCTTTGAGGAACTTTTTCTATCTCCCAAAATTTGGAGAGTTTGATTCAAAGGTGCAGTACCAGAAGTGAGACAAAATGCATGGTTTGGTTGAAAGTGTGGAAGGTTAACATTTCCCAGACGACATTCGAGAAACAAAAACCGTTTTTTTGCAACGGATTTAGAAGAAGCGAAGAAGGGGTTTATGATCCGAAATGGTGATGATGCCGAAAGGCGGCTTTTGTTGTTACGAGAATAGTTCTGAACAAAGATTTCTTCGCTGCAATATAATCTGGTGACATTACTATTGCCCTTTGAGGAATATTTTCTATCTCCCAAAATTTGGGGAGTTTGATCCAAAAGTTCAGTACCAGATGTGAGACAAAATGTATCGATTGGTTGAGAGTGTGGGAGGTTGACCTTTCCCAGACAACGTTCGAAGGACAAAAACCGGTTTTTTGCAACGGATTTAGAAGAAGCGAAGAAAGGGTTTATGGTCCGAAATGGTGATGATGCCGAAAGGCGACTCTTGTTGTTATGAGAATAGTTCTGAACAAAGATTTCTGTAGCTGCAATATTATCTGGTGACATTACTATTGCCCTTTGAGGAACATTTTCTATCTCCCAAAATTTGGAGAGTTTGATTCAAAGGTGCAGTACCAGAAGTGAGACAAAATGCATCGATTGGTTTAGAATGTGGTGGGTTGACCTTTCCAGAGACGACATTCGAGAAACAAAAACCGGTTTTTTTCAACGGATTTAGAAGAAGTGAAGAAGGGGTTTATGATCCGAAATGGTGATGATACCGAAAGCCTACCTTTGTTGTTACGAGAATAGTTCTGAACAAAGATCTCTTCAGCTGCAATATCATCTGGTGACATTACTATTACCCTTTGAGGAGCATTTTCTATCTCCCAAAATTTGATCCAAAGGTTCAGTACCAGATGTGAGACTGGTTTGGTTGAGAGTGTGGAAAGTTGACCTTTCCCAGACGACATTCGAGAAACAAAAACCGTTTTTTTGCACCGGATTTAGAAGAAGTGAAGAAGGGGTTTATGATCCGAAATGGTGATGATACCGAAAGCCGATCTTTGTTGTTACGAGAATAGTTCTAAACAAAGATCTCTTCGGCTGCAATATCATCTGTTGACATTATTGCCCTTTGAGGAACACTTTCTATCTCCCAAAATTTGGAGAGTTTGATTCAAAGGTGGAGTACCAGAAGTGAGACAAAATGCATCGATTGGTTCAGAGTGTGGTGGGTTGACCTTTCCCAGACGATATTCGAGAAAGAAAAACCGGTTTTTTGCAACGGATTTAGAAGAAGCGAAGAAGGGGTTTATGATCCGAAATGGTGATGATGACGAAAGGCGACCTTTGTTGTTACGAGAATAGTTCTGAACAAAGATTTCTGTAGCTGCAATATTATCTGGTGACATTACTATTACCCTTTGAGGAACATTTTCTATCTCCCAAAATTTGGAGAGTTTGATTCAAAGGTTCAGTGCCAGATGTGAAACAAAATGCATGGATTGGTTGAGGGTGTGGAAGGTCCACCTTTCCTAGTATAACCCTTTCGAACAAGGTATTAAGTGCGATCCAGCACAGCAGGAAATATTTCTTCACATTATAAGATGTTAATATGGCCTGAGTTACCAAAATTAGGATCAGCTAACTTCAAGAATGTGGAATTCCAGCGGAAAGCTGTTCAGAGGGCATTTGACCACGAAGCTCATCGAGCACGATATCTTCGATAAGCATTTAAGGTTATGCTATTCTCTTAGGTTTAATAACGCAAGATGTTTTTCCTCTAGAAGTAAGTCAGGACATCTGACTTAAGCCTTAAATGAGACTCGTCAAGGCTATGCATTTAAGGCCCAATTTTCGGATGCAGTGTGCAAAAATGAAATTGGCTAATATAACACACGTAAGGTCTGAGGGTGGCCCTTAACATCCAAGATGTCTACCAACGCAGTCGACAATAATATGGGTATAAAGTAACGAATGTTCGTTAGTACACTAACCGCCGACGAAGCGATTTTAAAGGGTGTGAATCTGTTTTTTGAGGCAATTTAGGAAAATGTAATAAAGTGTAATGTTTAATCTGACAGATTTGGTAGCCAAATCTTTTCACTGGGGTCTTGCTAAGAAATAACTTACATTGCGACAAGCAATGAGAGACCTTACACAACGAACACGAAAATGATGTAGAGTTAATATTAGCAAGCAAGGAATTCTGAGATGATTTTTGCCTAAGGTTACTTTAGGAAATGTGATTTCAATAGCACGACATTGCTGTATATCCAAACCCAAATTTAGTAAATCTTGCAATTTCGGAATCTGCTGCTTATCACGAGTGAGCTCAAACCGTGTCTTATTTTTTAATCTATTTTATATAGCAAAACATAAAACCATAAAAAATCTAAACTTTCCTCAGCAGTAAATTTCAAATCGTTAAATGCATTGTCTAAGAAATATTTTAGGACGATACGCAACAAACCACATGAACATTTGAGATTGTTAGACTGTTTGAAGGAATTGATGTACCTCTTTGTTATGGTAGCTAAGCCAATACTATATAATTTACATCAGTTAAGAAGAGAGCCTGTACAAGAGCAAGGGCTTCTCCTTTCAGTGATGCTTATAGAAATTAAAACTTTTTAATTCTGGAAATGCCTTAATATCTCCTGCAAATGAAGGAATATTTATTTGAGCGAGTCGAGCATTGCTGTATGTAGGAGACTAATTGTTAGGGCAGTTGGAGGGGTTGATTTTGATTGAATCACAATATTTTTGGTTTCAATATCGAACATGAGTTAAGCAATTAGAATAACCACCTTATCTAACTTCTCTAATTGTTTCGATTTGTCATTAGTAATCGAAATTGATTTATAAACAGATTGAAAATCGTCAAAAAACTGTAACGCCTAATCAAATCACGCTTGGAATGAAGGAATGTAATGTGAGTGCAATGAGTTTAATAATTCGAAGTTATTTCTAGTCTTCCTTCTATACGATATAAGCTTCGCGCAGTCCTTGCGCATTTGCAGATCATCGGTTACTATCCCATGTACCGTGAAAGTGTACATGTTTCGAATGTCAGGGATGCGTCGAAATGAAAAACCTCGCGCACTCGAATATCGTTTTAGTCAATTCAAACACACGCGAAGGCACGTCTTTCCATTTAGACAGCTTGAACCAAACTGGCAACGGGCTGCATTATTTATTTATTTATTTATTTATTCAACCCAACAGCCTAATAGGCCAATTACAGAGTTTAATAATATTTACAAAATGAATAATATCCTAAGATACATATAATACATACAATAGATTTAGTTTAAACCTCGTTCAGAGACCAATGTTTACTATCAGCTTAAAAAATATCTATGCGATTACAGTATCTATTTACTACACGGCACATTGATAAAATAGGTGAGTTTAAGTGATGGTTCGTATTTGTTTGATTTATGTAAAATGGTTGCTGTAATCTACTATTTTGACGCGGTATGTAAAAGTTCAACAAAGATAGTAAGAAAGGGTCACTAACTTTATTATGAATTAACCTATGTACAAACATTATCTGAGCTAAAATGAGCCGGTTCTGAAGTGCAGTAATATCAAACTCCCTTTCCAACATCTCTGACGGGTAACCCTGCGCAGGATATACATGGTGTTTCCTATAATACAGATATTTCAAAAACTTTCTTTGTACCTTTTCGACTTCATTAATATGTACGTTATATGTAGGACTCCAGACAATGGAAGAATATTCTTAACGGCTACGAATGTAGGCGTAATAAAACTTTGTTAATGGCTCAATGCTATTAAAGGGTTTGGTATTCCTTATTGGAAAACCTAGTAATTTATAACAGACGCTAGTAATTTGATAAATATGTTCATTAAATGTCAGTTTGGTATCGAAGTACATACCTAGATCTTTAAAACAAACACTTTAATTGGCGAATTATTAGCGTGGTAGTTAAATTTAATGTTGTTTTTTTTTCTACTAAAAGTCATATGTTTACATTTTCCTATATTTAACATTAGCCCGTTTTTTGTGCACCAATCATGAAAATTAGTGATATCTTGCTGCAGTAACATAGAATCGTCATTAGTATTTATTACCCTAAAGATCTTAAGATCATCAACATACATTAAGCTTTCTGATTTCAAACAGCTGACAACATCGTTAAAAAACATTAAGAATAACAGCGGGCCAAGATTTGATCCTTGGGGCACACCTCTAGTAAAGAAATAATGTGATCGGAAACCTTTGTATACTACGTAATTAGTCCTTCCCGTTAAATAGCATGTAAGCAGCTGAATCAAAGATTCACTCAATCCAAATGAGTTCAGTTTTTTTATAAGTAAATGATGCTGTACCTTATCGAAGGCCTTCGACAAATCAGTGTAAATAACGTCCACCTGACCACGATTATCTAGGGCTTCGAAAATGATAGATGTAAATTTGCATAAATTGGTGGTGGTTGACTTTCCCTTAATAAATCCATGCTGACTAGGTGATAGAGACTGTATGACATGGTTATATATTATTTTATACATCATATCTTGGCAAAGGATTGGATAACGTCAGTATTATTTTTTTATGAATTGGTATTATTTTTGAAGATTTCCAGATACTGAGAAATTTATTATACAGGGTGTTCCGCTAATGTGGGGAAATGGCTGGACCATAGATTCCTGGGGTCAAAATATGATGATTTAACACAACTTATCTATATCCAAAAATTTACGGTTAAGCTGGAATTTGTGTTCAAAGTTCCAAAAATTTCTTTTGTTTATAATAATTGAACTCTTTATTCGATTTGAATGAAATTTGTTATTAATAACTAACATAATATAGTACATCATTTCAGTTATTATGGCTATTATTGGTTAATAAGAAGTATAAAAACAGTAGTACCACCGCTTAAAAACTAAATTATTTTTTTATTGGTGCATTAAATAAAAACTAAAAAAATACTATTTAAAAGACTGTTTAATTTAAAAACTTTTTTGTCTCTTAATAATATTTGATATCTTTTACGGTTTTCCCACAAAAAAAATAAAATAATTTTTTATCTAGTAAAACAAAATCTAATTTTTCATCGAATCGAAAATAAATGTTTTTTGTGGCCGTCTCTATTTAAACAATATTAATTATGTATAATAATAATTATTTAGTGTCTTTTAATAATTAATTTTTAACATTATTATATTTCATAAATATTCATATTTAGGGCAAACAGCTATCTTGCTTGTATTAGGATTCTGCGAAGGAAATTGTTTGAAAAGTGCTAGATGTTGATTTTGTTAATTTAATTTATTGATATTACTTAATTTTTATTCAATTGAGTAAGTTTATTTACTTATTAATAATAATAATGAGCATAATATTTCATATTTTATTTTTTTGTGCAAAAGCCGTATAAGATATCGAAAATTATTAAGAAGCAAAAAAGTTTTTAAATTAAACGGTCTTTTAGTGGTATTTTTTTAGTTTTTATTAAATGCACCAATAAAAAAATAATTTAGTTTTTAAGTGGTGGTACTACTGTTTTTCATACTTCCTGTCAATCAATAATGGCCACAATTACTGAAATGATGTATCATATTATAGTAGTTACCAATAATAAATTTCAATCAGATCGAATAAAGCGTTCAATTGTTATAAACAAAAGAAAAACAAATTTTGAAACTTTGAATACAACCGTAAATTTTTGGATATAGATAAGTTGTGTTAAATCATCATATTTTGACCCCAGGAATCTATGGTCCAGCCATTTCCCCGCATTAATGGGACACCCTGTATTTGAGAATCAAGTTATAAATATAGATTTATAAAAGTGGTATTGACAAAACTTGTCGACATTCACTAACAACTAAAGCAGGAATATTATCAGGGCCCATTGTGAGGTTTTGTTTTAATTTTTTGGAAGCGGTCATAAATTCGTCTAAACTAAACGACTTAATTAACAAAAGCTGATTGCAATTTGACGGTGAACCAATAAGATCCGATTTAACATTATTTGTTGAATAAACAGATGAAAAATGTGTAGCAAATGCATTTGTGATATCTTGAGGTTGGTCAAGTTCGGTGTCATTTACTTTCATCACACCTGGAATTCGCGTTCTACCTTTACGTTCATTAATAAATGACCATAGTTTTTGAGGTTTCTGCTGAATATCAACTTCTACAGAACTAATATATTTGGAAAAGTCAGTTTTGATATTTGCTTTGACAAGTTTACGATATGCGGTGTATTGTTGTTTATTAAAAGTGGTTTTATATTTCTTCATGACGTTATAATAGTGCTGTTTTCGGTTAATATTTTGAATGGTTAAATTTGAAAACCAAAATGGAAATTTACGTGGTCTAGCAATTCTCAAGGGAACACATAAATCAATATATTTATTTAGAATTTTGTAAAGTTCTTCAAAGGCAAGATAGAGTTCCAATTCGTCTCCGAAATCAGTTTATAGAGTTTTGAATAATTTGCTTTCCTGAAATTATAAGTTGGTTGAGCAGTTTTAAAGTTTTTGACAGGGTCACCAGCCGAACTATGGAATATAATATTTAATGAGGGGTGATAATTATCCTCAGTAACAAGCGGAGAATCACTTCTTACAACCGTGCAGTTTAAGTTTTCAGAGCTTATTATTAAATCTAATAATCCGTTTGTGCTATTTCGAATACAATTAATTTGATTTGCTGAATGACAATTTATGAAATTTGATAAACTTAACGATTTGTTACATTCAATTTTAGGAAAATGTGTTACATTAAAATCACACGGCTATTATAAATTCGCCATCTAAAAGAGATTCCGATTCAAATTTACTAAATAATAGTTCATATGATTCAACTGGTGTCTTGGGCGGAAAATAAAAAACAAATTGCCTACACGTATACGTACACATACAAAATCTATATTTAAATTATAGATGCGCTGATCTTTTATCACTATTTGATTTGTAGTGAGATTTTCTTTTGTCGCTACTAAAACACCACCACCTCGTCTAAAAGTTCTATCTTTACGATAGGCATTATAAGATGGTGAAAACAGCTCTGCATTTAATAATGAATCGGTCCCCCAAGTTTTGGTTAGCATAATAATATCTAAATCATCACAAGCAAGTACGTTATTGAAAAATGTGAAAGTTTTTGTATTCAGCCCCCGCACATTTTGATAAAACCATTTTAATTTTGGCTGGGTTTTTTTCCTTGCAGTATACTGGGCAAACCATATTCGTTCTTTAAGAATACATTTTCACCTTTATCTTTGCGGGACCTGTAATCAGTAAGTGTATTCCTTTTTGCTTGACTCTCCCGAGGAGTTAGGTCTTTGTTGACATATATGTTCGAATATTGATTATGTTTCCGCAACTTAAACGCATTTTTGATAATATCTTGAGCAGCATATGTTGAGTCCAGTACAACTTTTAATAATCTTGGTTTTGAGTCCGCTCTAGGCAAACCGAGCCTAAATATTTTTATACGACTTGAGTCGAGTGGGTGTTCATGTATTTTATTCACAACTTTACGCACCTCTTCAATTTCTTCTTCCTTGTGTGTTTTTTCTGTCAGATTACTTACTTTTGTTCTCTTACCTCATGTAGAACTTCATCAACTATCTCAGATGTTGGTTGCTGCAGCTATTGATTGTAAAGGCCCTTAAGTTTAGCAATATCACGTTGAAGATTAGTAACCATATCTTTCAGGCCTACTATATGATCAGTGAGATCAGATGTACACTTTATATTTTTTGCAGAGCGAAGAATTTTCGATTCATTGTTTGATAATTTTGCGCAAACAATGCTAAATAAACTTCTACATACATAACACTTTATGGAGTTATTATCAGTGAGTGCGTTATTACAACATTTGCATTCCATCTTTTTATTTGTGGAATAGACACTTTATTACATTTTTCGACACGTTTTACTCCATTAAGATGATTAGTCACACCACAATAAAATAATGCGCATTACTTTCTTAATAGACCCTGTATAAAATTTTATACTTGTATGTATTTACTGTATGATTTTAAATGATAAAAATACAGTAAATGTTTTGTTTGAAAGCTCAACGTTCATCTAGAGACCTAATTTTAGAATTTACATTGCAAAGGGCGGCGATAATGTTAATTGTTGCAAACTTAAATCCTATCAAATGTAGGATTACACCTTCGAACAAGTTCATTATGAATAAAACAACACGGGGCTTTGAAAGCGTCCCCGTGGAGGTGTTACAGTGTAGCACAGGTACAAAGCTGCGTGTACTAGTACACATGTTCCACATGTGGTAATTCACGGGGATTCCGAAGGAATTAAATTTAATTTATGCGTTATTTTCCACACCCAACAGAAAAAAAAAGAACGTGACCTCGGTTAAATCATAATTCACGCTTAATTTATTACTCAAAATTAATAACACTAATTAACTTGTTATGTACACTAATTATACTTACAATTTCAAAATTTACAGCTCATAACATGAAGTAATTAATTACTCTCTATAAATAAAATCATATAAGATCTACAAAAATTTACTAATAATTTAAAAATACGAAAACATGTGTAACTAATAAAATAAGAATTTAAATTATTTATTTCCTTTTAATAACAGTCAAAGACAGGTTTCGATATAATTTGTGTCTCATCAGAATAATATAGTTAGAACAACAGGGGAACGAGTTTTCTTCATGAAAAAGAGGTTTAACAAAGTAAAAGTTCTATAAATTAATTAATATTTATTTAAGACAAACATAATAGATAGGTTTTTACCACTTGTAACTATTAATACTTTAATTTCTACCAGTGAAATACTCTATACATTAATGCATTTCCTTATATATGTTACGTACGTAGTGTGGTTATTTTTCAGTTAAAGTAATGGTGTGATTTAGAGTGCAATTTATATTACTTGTACTGTTTGTATACATTCCGGTTGCGTTATTTATAGGTTTCTGTCTTTTTGCACTCACAATTGGCAATTGCGGGTAGTTTGTAGCCATTAATGGCCGTGCCCCGGTGATTTAGTGCCTTTATGCACGATTCCCGAGGGGGCAGGGGGGAACATCCTCTCTTCCCCCCACCGTCCCACCTATCTCTAACCTTTTGACCACAATCAATCTTCGCAAAGTGAGCGAGGGAAGGAGGGAATGGTTGGCTTGAGTATCCGACCGGAATGAAATCTCGTGATTGATTTTTAATGTAAATTCGCAGTAGCACAAACACACATCTTCATGATTAATGTAGTGATTGAATTAGTGTGAGGGGGTGAAATTGATCACGTTGGGTTTATGTTGTGACGTACAGGTTGTTTATCAACTGAAACAATCCTCATATGGAATATGTATTAAGCATAAACATTATAACAGTTTTATACCTAAAAATTAGTATTATATATGAATAATGCTTATTGATTCAATCGATTCAAATAAACACGCTATTTACTATAATACCTTCCTTTCAAATTTAATTTTGATATCTCTAAAAATTCCAAAGATATTTACTTGTAACAGTTTTATGTTCTAAAGAAAGGGATCTATTACATTCATCAAACTCGCGTTTTTCCCTTCCCCGAAAGAAATAATATGATCCGTTTATCTTTAATTCCATTCCATTCAGCCCCTGGCGAAAGAAATCTATTCTGTCATATCAACAGACAGACGCGAACGAAACTATTTCTTCCCCCACCCCCCTATTTTTTTTTTCCTGTTTTTTCGCTCCCCATTGTCCTGAAAGGACGGCCGCAATAAAAAAGAAAGAAAAGAAATAGGAAAACGCCGACGTCGACCTTTTCACAGGTCGGCCGTCCCAATTAAAAGGCAATTCTTCGGCCGTTTTCCGCGTCGCTGGCGAAAGTGCATCGAGTTTTCGGGATCACCGCAGAATTGCGGGTAATGACTGCGAGCGATTACGGTCCTGCGGGGGGGGCGGCAGGGCGGAGGGCGCGCGCGACAGGAGCGCTCAAAGGAAATTGCTCGCCCTGCTGGATATCGGGAACGCAATTTCCCATAGGGAATTGAACTTGAATAAAATTTCGCCAAAAGGTGAGTGAAAAAAAAGGGAATCAATCTGGAAGAGTTGCTCCTGAAAAAAAAGCCAGTTGGCAGTTTAGGAATTTAATTGGACTACACCTTTTGAAAGTGTATAGTAATTAGTGAACTGTAAGGAGTTGTGACCATCATGTTACTTACGTCCAAACGTTGTAATATACAGAGTGTCCCATTCATGAGCAGAAATATCTTAACTATAGATTCCTGAGATTAAAATATGATGATTTGACACAGCTTAATTATAAATAAAAGTTTATGGTTAAGTCGGAAATAATTTTAGTAAAAGAATATTGGAGAATATTCTAAACGTAGTATGTAACAATTTGCTTACCAAAAAAGTCACACGTATTTACCATAAAGACCTAGAAGTTAGCAAACGAAAAATGTACGAACCTGAAGTGAAGAATACACAGAACATAAATGTAAGCAGCCGTTATCACCAAAAGTCAAGTTGATCATAAGGGTGTTATATACAAATCCCAAAGAGGTGCCAAATGCTTACACTCAGGATAACCCAACGAATTTAATTCCCTCAAAAGAGGAAACATGTATCAAAAAGAAACATATGTATATATCTATAATATCGCAAGACCAACGAGGAATCGCTTATGACCTATCTGTATAAGAAAGAAGGGCATATTTGAAGCCAAATGCAAAGAATTAGAATCCCAACATCATGAGAAGAAGAAGATTGCTTGGACTCACGAAAAAACAAAACAAGCAATAAGTATGTATCAAAATATTCAAGGTCCAAGATGTAAATTACTAGAATTTGAATCATATTTGATTGATAATACTTCAACATCCTCTTTATTAGAGTTATGCCTTTAATTTCTCTGAATATTTAATTGAGAAGAACTCACTGGAATATATAGTAAAGCTTAAACTGCAATTTAATCTCTAGTAGGCGACTTTAACATACTTTTAAGCTCTTTGTCTTTAGTCTTAAAGAACGTATGCTCCTTACCTGCTAATACCATTTTAACACGGGATTTTAACATCAGATTTAATGAGGATAAACTCATTGATCTCTTGCAGACGACTTTGGGTTAAGTAGCAACTGTTATTTGATCAGAAATTCCCAAACAATTAATCATGAATTATCATATAATATAAGAATCAATAGTTCAATCGCACCTAAGAAAGCTTCCAATAAAACTAAATTCAAAATAACTAGACCAATTATATGTGATGGCAAAATAATATTCTTAGTGTTTCCTATGTTCTTTTGATAGCTCACATATAGCTTTTAGTTCGATAATGGTAGACGCAGCTCATTCCCTGGCAAGTACATTGGCAAGTATGTTGTCTATTATACTTGCCTGGTACCCATATTAGAGTGAGCTTGTTGCTCTTGGTCAACTTGTTGGTTCAGAGAGATTAAGGGTAGCAGACAGACAGATGCATGACTCTTTGTAGCCATTTCTCGTACAATACATCTTTCCTAGGATAATATTTCAATCTTTAAAACTGAAGGGCCTGTGTATGCCCATTTCGATACCTGCTTTCGGTTTTGATGCATCTGTATACCAGATTATAGAGTTATGTAGACTTTTAGAAGAAATGAGGTGAGGTCTTCGGTCCCCTTTGGGGATAAATATCATCCTAGCCTCTTTCCATTCTATTAGAATATAGCCTAGCATAAAGCTAGCTTAGTAAATTGCCTGCAGGTTAGAAGCTATTATATCTAGTCCTTGCTGCAGCAGTACAGGGAAAATGCCATCTGGATGCTTTGTCTATAGAATATATAATGGAAGTAGTTAGTTATATACACATTGAACAAACGATTACAGTTTAAAATGTGGTGAAGGCGTAAGAGTATGATAAGTGTAATTAATTTAACATCGATCGAATAAAAGAGCAGTAGTTGGATTCCCTTAAAATTCATTTAGGTTCGGGTCGGCTTAATACTCATCCCAGCTGAAATAAGTCTTACTGATAAGAAGTTTTTTCGGAGTTAGCTTAAATTTCTCAAATGATAGGATTCTCATTCTCTGAAGCAGTTTATTGTAAAATTTAATTTCCCAGATCCTGGGGCCATTTATTAGTCTCGTTTTGTTAATATACAGGGTGTCCCGTTAATGCGGGGAAATGGCTTGACCATAGATTTCTGGGGTCAAAATATGATGATTTAACACAACTTATCTATATCCAAAAATTTACGGTTAAGCCGGAATTTGTCTTCAAAGTTTCAAAAATTTTTATTTCTTTTGTTTATAACAATTGAACGCTTTATTCGATTTGAATGAAATTAATTATTAATAACTATCTTAGTATAATACATCATTTAAGTTATTATGGACATAAACGATTAACAGGAAATATAGAAAACAGTAGTACCACCACATAAAAACTAAAATATTTTTTTATTAGTGTATCCAATAAAAACTAAAAAAATATTGTTTAAAAGATAATTTGATTTTAAAACTTTTTTATCTCTTAATAAAATTTGATATCTTGTACGGTTTTCGCACAAAAAAATAAAATATATTTTTTTTATCTAGTAAAAACAAAATCTAGTTTTCAATCAAATCAAAAATATATGTTTTTCGTGGCCGTCTTTGTTTAAAAAATGTAAATTATGTAAATTAATCATTACTGAGTGTCTTTAAATCATTTATTGTTCACTTTATTATAGTTCATAAATATTCACACTTGCAGCAAACAGATTTCTTGCTTGTATTAGGATTTTGCGAAGAAAATTGTTTAAAAATTGTTAGATGTTGTTTTGATTTATTGTATCAATTAATATTATTTAATTTTTATTCAATTGAATAAGTTGATTTACTTATTAATGAGTGCAAATCTGCATACTATATTCATATTTAATTTTTTTGTGCAAAAACCGTAAAAAATATCAAATATTATTAAGATACAAAAAAGTTTTAAAATTAATTGGTCTTTCAAGAAATATTTTTTTAGCTTTTATTGGATGCACCAATAAAAAAATATTTTAGTTTTTAAGTGGTGGTACTACTGTTTTTTTATACTTCCTGTCAATCACTAATGACCATAATAACTGAAATGATGTATTATATTATGGTAGTTATTAATAATAAATTTCATTCAAATCGAATAAAACGTTCAATTGTTATAAACAAAAGAAATAAAATTTTTTGAAACTTTGAAGACAAATTCCGGCTTAACCATAAATTTTTGGATATAGATAAGTTGTGTTAAATCATCATATTTTGACCCCAGAAATATATGTTCCAGCCATTTCCCCACATTAACGGGACACCCTGTATATATATATATATATATGTATATATATACATATATACATGTTGTCCCCTGAAATTTTGAATATGAGTAATATGTTTGTATTGCATCTCGATTATTATTATTGGTTGCCATGGTTGTTGCTGCAAATGCATGTCAATTTGACTTACATAGCTTCAAAATGGGAATTTTATGATCGTCTGAGATATTGCTTGGCTAAACAAGGAAATGTTTTCGAACATTTAAAAAGATGAACATTGTAGTTATTTGTTATTCGTTACGTCAGAATTGTGATTGTAAAAATAGTAATATTAATTTAATTATTTTATTACAAATTAGCTATGCCAAAACCGAGCGTGGTAACTAAGCAACAAGTAAGTAATGCATTCAATTGTCCGTATTCAAAATTTCAGGGGACAACGTGTATATATATATATATATATATATATATATATATATATATATATATATATATATATATATATATATAATATGGTAGCAACAGATGTTCAAACTAAGTCTTCTTTTATGAACTTAAACTTAAATATTTACCACTACAACTATTTAATTCAATAGATATAGCTATACCCTCACATAACTTGAATAGTTGGTTTAAAAAATTTTAAAAAACTATGTATAATAATTTAATAGCTAACTGTGAAAAGGTGCAACAATATTCACCTCTTAATAATTCTATACATATTATATACATTACCACAAAAAAGATAATATTACTCTAGCTTAATAATAATTAAAAAATAAAAAACATTTATATAACCGCGTATACGACCTTTATTCTTGGTGCGAGATCAATTCCATACTAAAATTGTTCCTATTTCTGAGGGGTTCCTTATAAGGGTTGAAAACAGCAAGACAATTCCCTAATTCCTGAATTCCATTCAGTCCGCAGGTACGGAGTTGGGACAGCAATGTAGATTAAGAGAATTTCCGCGCGGAAATCCAAACCGCAGCCTCCGCCAAAAAAAATGGACCGGGCCAATACACGGACTGCTCAATGGGCTCGATTCAAAATTTCTCTGATGGACCAGACGTCAAAAAGAAGCCTATAATCCACCCCATGAAATTGCCAATAAGTCAATTAAAGAGTATTGCTTACCTCAAGATGTAATGGAGGCTTTCGAGTTCGATACTTTTTCTCCGCTATTACAGCTATAGTGAATTCTCCCAAAATCACAACGAATCTCACTATAATTATGTGATATAAACCAATCACCCTCCAATAATGAGGAAACCAACAATGGGTTTAATAACTTTAAATCACAAATATGTATCGTTCTCTTATTTCGGCACGCGTTCGCTGCGAGAATCGAAACAGGAAAAGATCGAGGCAGCGGAAATAACTCATGCGCCGGACAATTAGTAATGGAATGCACCGAACAAAAAAGGATAATAGAATAAATATAATCAAAATTAGATATAAATACAGTTTCCTATATTAAATTACAGAAAGTGACCAATAATTAAATAGTCGCGAAAAATTAACGTAACAAATCTCTTAAAGTTTCATTTTAAAACCGCATTTAGTTTAAAAGATCTGCTACCTTGACTTCTTGATTAAGTTTAGTTGCTGTTACGATGACATATTTGTTAATTTTTCATATTTTTTTTTAGTTAAAATGCATTTATAAATATATATTTATAATAAGTATAATTATTTTAAGTAGAATGTAGAAGCATATTCAAAACAAATTTTATATTACTGTATAATAAAGCCTATTAATAATGTTTTATAACAGGGTATGGTTTTCGGTTTAAGCTTAAATACATTTAGAGTGGAAACACATTCAGGGAGTCCGAAGTGGTTCAGGTAAAAACCCTCTTCACTGAGATAGCCAATCCGTAGCAACGAGCACGGTCGCGCATATACCAATATTCGTCTTGAAATATAGACTTGTCTGTCATTGCGATGTTTCTATGACACAAACCCACCTGTGACCACTACTGTGACTCCTTTTTTATTATTTCTATATTTTTTGGAAATAACTTATTTTATAAATGTAAATTAAAGAGGTACACTTATTTTATGTTTGAACTTTAAAAACTAATAAAGCTACAAGAATATTTCGTCGCAATTGGCAAATATAATCCACATTTGTAATTATATAGTCGATTTATTTTCAACCTTTGAAAATTATCAAGTGTTTTCCTTCGCCAAAATTATATTTATATTTGTTGCATCCAGTAAATAATGTGATAACCTATTAAAAAGTTTTCGACCATTGTACAAAGCTGTATTGTCTGATACTGCTAAACGATTAATTTTGTAAGCATAGAAAAAATTATTACTTGTATTGCTCCTGAATGTGAGTACATGAGTTAAAATTCCCAAATTCTTAAAATGTCTTCTGCATGATTCGTGATTGTGCAGGTTTTGGATAATCCGTAAAGCTCTGTTCTGTCCAGTAAATATATCTGTCTTTTAGAAACGATTTCAATACTATTTTTGATATTATGAAATATAAAGGTACTACATCTATACTTTTGGTACACTCTATATACGCTCTAAGAAAATTGACTTCGCTAGATACAGTGTAATATTATCACCGTTTAAATTTAAAAATAAGTGCGGATTTCAAATATCACGAAATACTCACAAATTTACTTAATTGGATGGAGGGTATACAAAGAGGCCTGGACCAAGGTAACGGATGATTTTAGCATATTATTTAATACCAGTTATAGCAGAGTAACCAAATTATGTAATTTATATGCAATGTATGGTTTATTCAGCAAAGTAGATTTCAAAACACGAAAAGACAATTGTATATATCGATAATGTTTTTTCTAATTTAAATGCAGATTGCATATGTATGCTACCGCGTGATGCTAATTTATCAAACCATATTAATATTCACACAATTATTAAAATAAAATCGACTATTCAGAAACCATGAAGTAAACATTAGGCCAATTACTAGAATCAGCAAACTGGAGTTTTATTGACGAAACAAAATGCTCTGCAGGCAGTAAGTTCGATTTATTTTCTAATAAATTGGAAAAAATGTTCAGCCAAAGTTTTCCAGAGAAGGTTGTTTTAAATAAAGGCAAAAAACAAATTAAGTTTAGGGAAACCTTAAATTTATTAAAAGAAGCATATGGAAAAGTTCCAGAGGCAAAAGATGTCTAACTTAAATACAAAATGAAATATAATATAGCTATAAAAGATGCAAAAGTTAGAGCTAATAAATCTTTTATTAACAGTGCTTCCAATAATATAAAAGCAATGTGGAAAATTATATATAATAATCGTAACAAAATTGGAGAAAAATATGATAATGTTCCCAATATTTTAAATAACTTTTTTTAAATAGAGCGGATGATCTGTCAAAAAATTACTTATATCTAAAGACGATCCAATAAACTTAATGACTGAAGCAAATATAAGTTGCGGCAAAAACAGTTTTACATTTAAAGAAGTTACTTTCATAGAAGTGAACCGATTTATTTATGGGATACCAACAACCAATCAAAGTACTATTAAAAAAGTTGTTAATGTCATAATTATTCCTTTGGCAAAATTAATAAATTCATGTATTAATAGGGATACCTTCTCCATGTCATTAAAACTAGCTCAAATAACGTCAATTTTCAAAACTGGAAGCAATCTGGATGCTAAAAACTATAGACCTATTTCAATACTTCCAATTTATCAAAGGTTTTTGAAAAGGTTATCTCGCAGCTGTATTTACATTATTTTGAAACTGAGCATCTTTTATCAAAACAACAATTTTCGAAGGGATTTATCTACATCGGATGCAGTCATTGGCGTCACAGAGGAAATTGTTAATGGATTTGTTTACGGTGGATGTAGATATCAGCGAAGAGGTGTACACATTTAAATCCAAGTGCATGGAGATACTTCTATCAGATACTACAAAACTCTCCCAAGAACAAACTTACACAAATGGACGTGTGGTATCACAATTCCCTGAAGTATGACTACCAGCGATTGAAATTCCAACATAATTAAAACACTTTAACTTTGTTTTACCACAATTATCTTATTAAAATGTACCACCAAGTTAACGCCGACAACATTCAAGAATAAATTCCAACATTTGGCGGCGAATGTTCAGAAATTCCACTACTTGCAAAGGGCTCTAAAGGGAGAAACTGCATCTAATTTAAAGTGTATACAAGTGTCAGATGTTGGCTACGAAATCGCCTGGAATCATCTGAAGAGTCGCTATCAAAACAAGCGATTCATATTCAAGAAACACATGCATGCAAAGGTGCTGGTGATTGTGTCCGAGGACTTCTTTATATTCGCTTATTGGATTTCGGGGTTTCTTTAGAACGGTAAGGTGATTGTGTGTTATATTTCTTAACAGGAGTGGCTTTTTGTTTTTTAGCAGATGGAACGCGGTGGTGTGGTCTGTTTACAAGTTCATCATAAAAAAAACGGTTCTTCTTCTTGATTCTAGCTGGCATATCCCTGACATTTAAAACCTGTGCTGGTTGGGTCGATGGTGGTTTAGCAGCAGGGGCGCCTATTCTTTGTAGTCCCAGTTCAACTGAACCTAATTTAAACTCTTCGTCAATATTCATATCTGCACCGTCGTCATCCGACATAACCTTCACTTTAATTTTATCGGTCTTCGCATTACCGTTTTTGAATTTGCGTCCTTTGACCGCCGATTTATTTTTGATTTGATTTTAATTTCCGCATTGGGCTCCATTTTCAATTGTATTTGAACATGTCAACTGCGCCCAGTTAAGACCGCACTCACCAGTGTTGCTCACAAACTCGTGGACACTTCTGTGACTACAATTATTGAACCTTCTACATATAGACGTATCACTGAGACGTTTAATGGATGTCTTGGCAATCAAAATATCGTCATTTAAGGTAATAAATACAAATTATTATGATGACTATCGTGGAGTTGGTAACTGAAAAACTGCATATAAATCTGCATAAAGAGTGGGAAGGGCGTACGTGTGACCACATACCAATTATAGATGAGCTTGAGACTTTACTTTTTGCAAAGAGCAAACAGTTAGAAGCGGTTAAAGACAATGTAAAAGTGTTGCACACAAATACCGTGGTTCGAATATGCAGTCTGTGTAACGAAAATCATACGATCTATAAATGTGAAAAATTTACAAAAATGAGTGTATTAGAACGGATCGATACTGCTAAAAGAAACCACGGGTGTTTTAATTATCTTGGAAAAAATCATTCAGCTCAAAAATGCCCATCCACTTTTTGTCGAGTATGTAATAAGCCTTATCATACTCATGCTACGTGTTCAAATTCAGATTCATCGGAATTAACCACTCTTAATGGTGAAGTTGAACCATCTACATCCACAGTGAATTTTGCATATATGCCATCCAAAGTGCTATTATCAACGTGTAAATTAATTATCCAAGACATCCATGGACCCGAACAAGAAGTACGAGTTTTTTGGACACTGGTTCGCGAATCTCATAACCGAGTCATGTGCTAAACGCCTAGGAATGTGATACATAAACAATAATGTTTCGATTGTAGCAGTTCATGGAAAAACAAAGAGCCTGAATTACGTTGTGAATACAAAAATCGCGTATCGTATCTCAGACTTCAATCTCTCAGTCAGTGCTTTGGTGATTAAGAAGATAACCGACGTGATGCCCTCGCGATTGATGCTGTTCAAATCTGCACAAATACCAATGGAAGTGCTTTTAGCGGATCCAAAATTCTACGAACCTTGCTAAATAGACTTGTTGATCGATAACGAACATTATCACGATATACTGTCGCTCGTGGGAGTGGAGAGTTATACAAATGAGTCTCTCGTACCTGCTGATGAGCGAAGTGAGAAATACTTTCAAAACAACACTAAAAAGAACAAAGTGGATCCCTGCAGACTGGGAAACTGAAGGGGATTTATGAAACAAAGATTTATTGTTCTCGAACGCCAACTTGTTAAATCACCTGACTTCTACGCTGAACTACGAGCATTCATGCAAGAAAATATAGAGTTAGGTCACACAAAGGAAACCAATGCAGATGGTATGATTTCCTCCATCGACGTGGACCTTCAAGAAACACCAGGTAACAGGCTTTACAAGTGTCAACCAATTCAGCAGATGCGTCAACAAGTGTGGAGACGAAGAAAACTCAAATATCCATCTGAGTTGCACACTCGAAGAAAATGGCATATCAAGGACGAGCTTCTAAAGGCAGGACAGTTGGTGATGATCAGAGAGGATAATCTTCCTCCATTACAGTGGCAGATGAATGTAATCATTACACCTTGTTCCAAACGGGATAGCAAGGAGTGCTACTATCAGTACCAGTACGACAATTATTGTGCGACCTGTAGTGAAACGGTGTCTTCTTCCAATCGAGTAATTGGAATTAATAGTGAAATTTATTGAACGCAATCTTCAACGGGTGGCGATATGCGCGAATAAAGTTTAACTTTTTAATTGTAAGCTGAATTAACGACAATAGAAGTCGCTAAATATCAATTCAAGTTTTACAAAATTAAGTTTTAATGTCTCCACAAGGCATAACGAAGTAGAAACATCTAGTATAAACTGGATAAATGTAATTTTTAATAATAAAACAGAATTTAAAGCCTAGATAAGTGTTATCTATATTTTTTATTTATAATTTTGTAAACTGTAAAACAATTTATCCCCGAAATAGAACAATGATAACACAGATCAAGATTATTAAATGTCATTATTTATTTTTTCAGAAACCTTCTGGAACATCTTTAGAAAGAATGGGAATAATATATCGGTCACTAAATCAATTATTAATTTTCTTAGTGCTTAGTATTTTCGTCCATGAAAGGTCATTTGAGTAGTATAACCGATGAGTGTATTATCGAGACCAATCAAAATGAGTTTTTAGTCGCGTCTAGAGTTCATTAACAGTCGTACTAATAGTCAGACATCAATTCTCGGATTCTAGAATCCTAAATTAATTGTCATATTTAATAGTCGGGTAGCTACGGGTAGTTTTGACGAATACGGGAAATAATCGTGAATTGAGTAATTTTTAGAATATTTTAATATCACTGCTTTTAGGTTGGCGTCACGGAAGAGCTGACGGAATTGTCAATATGTTTCGTGATTGTCAGTTACAGAACACGCGCAGATTCCGAGTTGAGCAGCCGTGAAGATAGGTCGTGTTTTTTCATCCATTCCGATAAAAGTCTGTTTATCTGGGGAAAAAAATTAATCTCTGATCTTCCCCCACCCGCTCTTCATGAAATGGTTGTCGGTAATTTATTGTATCAAGCAGGTTATAAAGTTACAACCTCGCGTAAAGGCAGAGGTAGAGCCTGTGCACAATAACTATCTGGAGGCTAATAGATGTTTGCAAGACGCCCCACTTTTAGATAAACACTCCCTGAAGGCTTTCATTCCATTCCAATTCATTAACTGTTACAGGAATCATCCGTGATGTAGAATCGTCATTCTCTGAAGAACAAATTCTAAATAATTTAAATGCATTTAACCTCTTTAAAACAATAAATTCCATACGATGGAAAAGAACAATAATAATCAATGATGGAGCAGAATATATTAACACTCACTCAGTCGTTACCACTATCTGCACAGTCTCCTTACCTACATCAATTAAGCTTTTTTGCACTAATAAGGTCCCCGAAATATTTATATTACCAGTTACACAATGACATTCTTGTTTGAGATATGGGCATACTAAAAACATATGTAAAAATGTGAACCATCAGATCATGGTGTAAAAGTCTGTAAAACAGAATAGCCAAATTGCAGTAATTGTCATGGAGCTCACTTCGAAACTGGTACTTTATCTAAGGACAGAGTTTTCAAAGAATTTCTGAGACAAAAAAATTAGGGAGCATATGTCCCGATATAATTCATATTTTTCAGAAGTTAGCTCACTATTCCCTCCAATTAATGCAACAACTTCTCCCCCCCAACTATCCCAATCCAAGTCACAGTCTGATGCCAACTTTGTTCCTCGTAGCTTGCCTGCTTTACAACCCAATGCTTCCCCTCTTCATCCATCTCTTATGTCTCCTTCCCGTTCTTCTTTTTCCTTAATTGTACAATCCTCTCCAAAAAAGACCTTACTCTGGTGGCATAGACCCAATAATCAGACAAAACATTATGACATAATACACCCTAAAACGTCTCTAATTCCCAAAAAATGATGTTTTAACTTTAATTCATCACTCTCCAGCCCTGTCTGGGAGTGTGACTCTCAACAATTCTGGGAGCTCATACAAAAATTATACGTCGCTGATCCCTCATCCTTTGTTGAGGCAATTTCAAATATAATCCCATTCGATACTCTTCTAAACCGCTCCTCTCAACTAAGCACATCCCATCCCCTCCCCCACGGCCCTGAAGATAATACAATGGAACATTAGAAACTTTCGATCAAACAAATCAAAATTAATTTAATAAACTCCTTTAAACCCAATATCATCTGTTTATCTGAAACTTAGACCAAGGTGTCCAGTTCTATTACTATACTATTTTAAAGAGTCGTCCTGACGAAACTTATCAGCATCGTTCTTCTTTTTTCAGAAACCATTGTAAATCCTCTCTTTCTTCCCGAGCATGCCCAGTTCATCTCAATCCAATTATCTATATTTACTCTCATATTCGGATCTATACCCCCTTCTGTTCTCTGCCCTCTTTCCTCCTGGAACTACCTCCTATCTCTCGGCTCCTCTCCTCTTCTAGTTGGTAACTTTAACTGCCATTTGAACGAACTTAATGGTACTTACTCAAATCCAACTAGTTAATTCTAGACCAGATAATAGAATCCAATAATCTAGTTGTCCTTAATGACACCCTCAACCCTCACTCAGCTCCTAGCATAATAAATCTGTCTCTCACTTCTCCAACTTTGGCTTCCCTTCTATCTTCATATACCCTACAAGACTCTTTTGGCAGTGATCACTTCCCAGTGATTACTGAAATCATCCACCCCCGGCGTGTAATCCCTCGTTATCAACCCTCTGTTCCACATCGTAATTTTCGTCAAGCATGCTGGTCAAAATATTCCCAAGACCTTAATTCTTCCTTATCAGATGATGAATCCTATTCCTCCTTTGTAGATATTCTTCAACTCACAGCTGATCGATGTTTTTTATTGAATCCAAGAGAGCTATTGCCCATTCAAAAAAGGTGCTTAATCAAAGGAAAAAAACATCTTTTTAAGCCTATTGTGAATCCACCTCACGCACCAAATCCAGAAGCTCTTGATATTTTCTTTTGCAACCTGAACCTAGCCTTTTCTTTAATTATCCAGAAACATCCTCATCTGAACTTTCTTCTAACTTTACATTAGCAGAACTAAATGCAACCTTACTCCATCTTAAGGATTCTTCTTCAGGGAAAGATGGAATTTCATATTCCATGTTGAAGCATCTTCCCTTCTCGGACAAACTGAGCTTATAGCGATAGTTTAACGAATGTTTTAGAAATGGTACTACTCCAGAATCTTGGAATGAGCAAATAATCTGTCCTATCCTAAAACCCGAAAAAGACCCCTCCTCCCCTCTTAGCTATCACCCAATTTTCTCCTCATGCATTCGAAAAGTTTTTGACCACCTTATTAATAAATAAATAAGACTAGGCTTGATTGGTGGGCCGAAAAGGCAAAAGCTCAATGGACAATATTGTAAAACTTACATCTGACATCCAGATATCTTTTCTTTAAAACCATTAAACTCTATCTCTTTTCCTTGACATCTCTGCTGCCTTTAATTCTGCTATTCCCTCAATCCTAATAGATAAACCCATTTCAATTGGTCTCCCTACTAATATAAATTAAATAATTTGGTCAGTCATTAATCATAAAGTTCTTTAGCTTAAACAATATACCTGTTTCACCAATCCCCGAACTTCTTTCATTGGTCTTCTACCTCAAGGCTCCATCCTTAGTCCTTTATTGTTAATTTTCCACACCATTCCTTTAGAAAACCTCTTATCCCCATTATATAACCTAATCAATAATTCCTTATTTGAACTTTCTGATTGGCTCTACCAAAATAGATTGTCTGTCTCCCCTCAAAAATCCCAAAATATCATATTGACAAAAAAGCACCTTCCAAATTACCAGCTATATTTCGACAATGCCCCTATTCTTAAACTCTATGTCATAAAATACCTAGGTCTACATTTTGATTCCACTCTTCCATAGAAATCCCATATTGAATACCTCGAAGTGTATATAAAACATTGAATATTCTCCGGACTTTATCCTTCACCTGGTAGGTGTCTGACTCTGCGACCTTTCACATGTTTTTCAAATCTCTTATTAGATCACAAATAGAGTACGGTTAATTTGCCAACTTCTAAGCAACTGTCACAAAAACTAGACCGACTTTAAACCTCAAGTCTCCGTGTAGTACTTGGAGCTATAAAATCCTCTCCTTCTAAAGCTTTAGAAATTGAATGCTACATATCCCATATCCCCTTGCGTTCCTCCTTCCTGTCTAGTAAATATTTCCTAAAATATTTAGCCTTTAATAACTTCCCAATCATTGAATCCCTCAATAAATTGCAGTCCATATTTACTGTAAAGAACAAACCACTTTTTTTCTTATGTTAAATCCTTTTCCATTACTTCTTCTTTTAAAACCTTATATTTCTCTCATTTCTACCCTATAAATATTACCTATGACATAGGCACCTTTAGAACCTTTTCTCTCACTATCAATACTTTCTTTCTTTCATTAACTTCGTATAAATAGCCAAATTTTACAAGGTGTTTTACGGATGGTTCCAAATTCAATAACCCTTGCTACTCTTCTTGTGGTACATATATTCAACATCTTCTAATAAGCTCCTTTAAAATCCCATCCACTTCCTCAATTCTAACTTCTGAACTGACAGCCATCAAGGAATTGATAATAATTACAGATTCTAAAGCTGCCTTACAGTCGATTCAACCAACAATTCAACAGAAATTCGATCTCATTCCGTCTCACTACTCTTTCCAACTTCTCCTTTATTTTCTGCTGGATACCTAATCATATAGGCATTGAAGGAAATGAAACTGCTGACCAGCCTGCTAAATCTGCTGAACAACTTCCTCTTTCTCAAAATCATTCTCCTCATTATTTCAAAGTCCTAAAAACCAGCTCTCGCTTAAAATGGCAGTCTTCATGGTCTGTTTTCGGGAGGCACACTAAATACTTTCTTATTCAACCCACTATTCCCCTACGACCCTGGTTCTCTATTCCAAAGACCCTTGGAAGAAGGTTTATTACATCCCTGGTCAGAATTAAACTCGCTCATAACTCGTCCCCATCTCACCTTTATAAAATAGGTGAAATTGACTCTCCATCCTAGCTATTATAACTTACATCTTTCTCTTATCTTTATTGGACATCATTCACCCTTATCCATCACCTCCGTTTTATGTTTCCCTTCTACAAATACTTATCTCCTTTTGTGCCCTCTCCTTCACAAAAATAACATTAAACTCTAATTTCCTAATATTTTTGACTTATATGTTCTTTTATCTATTAACCCACTAGTAACGCCTGTGTATACAGCTGCAGAGCTTAACACATATCAAGATATATTTACTGTGTCTGGTCGATAAGGTCTAGTTGGCAATTAGCCGCTGTCATTAAATACGCAAAAACAAGAAGAACGCGTGCAAAGTTTGTTTACCAACAGTTGGTATGATAAGGAATAAGGATTAACCTTTTTTATATTTCATCAAGTTTAAAGTAAGTACAATCGATATTTATTTTTAATGAAAATGGTAGAATGGTTTTTATTTATATTATTTAATATTAATGGGTCGTTCTATATATTCGATCAGTTTTTGTAAATAGTGCAAATGTGTTCTGATTTCTTAATTGGGCAATTCAAATATGTTCCAGTCCGCTCTTCTCATCTGTTTTCATTTACATTAGATTTGTTTGTGTTACAAGCCATTGAATATGACGGAGAGGTAAAATTCGGCATATTATGCGTAATTATTTCAAGAAAGGCAAGCGAGCTACGGAGGCTCCTTAACAGAACGTACCGCTCAGAAATGGTTTGCCAAATTTCGTTCCGGAGATAAGTTTCGAAGATAAACTTCACAGTGGTCGGCCTACCGAGGTTGTTTCAAGTAATATAAAAAATGGATCATCTACGATAACGTAGTGCCGAAAAGATCTTGAGGAATCGCTGGATAACCACCGAATGCCACCTCGGAGGCAGGTCTGCATCTAAAGAAATTTTGTTATCCATATGGAGGGATCATCGTGGTGTGCTGTTTTACGAGCTGCCTTTTCCAAGAAAAACAATTGATTCGGAGGTCTACTGCCCGCAATTAACAAAATTAAACCAATTATTGAGGCAGAAAAGCTTAAAATTGGTCAATAGCAAAGGTGTTATATTACATTTCCCGGACCTTGCATCCTCCGACTACCACTTGTTCTGGTCCCTGCAAATCTCCCTCAAAGGGAAACCGTTCACTAATCAGAGAGTTGTGAAATTGTACTTCAACAGGTTTAACAGGTTTTTCCTCCAGACCTTCTATGAGAAATTCTTAGAAATATGGTAAGAGGTCATTAACAAAAATTGACTATATATCAATTATTTTAAAATTCATCCTCTGTATGAAAAAAACTTGTTCAATTTGACCTTCAAAAACCGAACGAATATGGGTCATTCTTTTATAAATCGTACGGATTTGAGAAAAAAAATCACATTTTTAAATTACACACATTTTTTTCAGCACCTTCTTCTATATCGGGATTTTGTCTTCTATCATTGTGTATTTTTCCAAATATGTAAATTTAGCATTTTGATAGTTTTCTAGATTCTCCAATAATAAAAATTAATTATCTCCGGTTCTGCTGAAGGGATCATTCCCGTTCTTCCGCCATTTTACACTTCACCTATTAAAAAGAAGAAAGTTCCTCTGAAGTTCTATTCGATGGAAAGAATGAAAAACATCTGAAGCAATTTCAGAAAGGATTTTCCACACTGCGATTAATGTGAATGATAATAACGTTGGGGCAAATGATAGAAATGATATATTGCAAAATTTAAAACACGAATTTAACGCAACCACTGAACGTACAAAAAATGAAAATTTAGACCATTTTTAAAGAATAGGCTTTTCGGAAAATACATCATTTTCCTTCCGCTACGATTCACATGATCACTGTTGCGAAGATAACTGCCATAGAAGAAGGAATCTTAGCCGATCCTAGACCGAAGGGCCGTCCGTCAATAGAGAAAGAAGTAGATGATTTAAAAATCAGCTTTTATGAATTCGTTTAAAGTCTCATGATGCCAGTACGAAAAGATTATGTTTTGGTCAAAACAGATAACAAACCCATTCATGTGCAAAAGCGATTACTATTAGTCAACTTGAAAGAACTTCATCAATTATTCCAGGAAAGTTACCCGCCAGCCAAATGTAGTTTTTCCAAATTCGCATCTTTGAGACCAAAACATTGCGTACTAGTAGGTGCAAGTGGAACCCATTGAGTCTGTGTTTGTGCTGTTCATGAGAATGTAAAATTATTAATAGAAGGGTCGAATATTAAAAACCTGACGGCCGAATCCAATGAAAACTTATCGTGACTGTTTGAGATGTATGATTTGCTTTAAAGCAGCAACAAATTGTTATTTTGGAACGTGCTTTGAGTACTCTGGGGGAACACATCTGATCGACGAATTAGAAAACATTTTCGAATATAATTACATTGACGAAATCACTTACAGAAAATGGACGAACGTCGACAGGACTATTTTGCAAGTTATGATATCCCCAATTGACGAATATTTAGAAAAATTAAAGACCGGTTTAGAAAAATTACATTTGCATTCATACCTTGTAAGAAAACAGAACGATTTTAAGAAGAATAAAAAGAGACTTGGCAGAAAATGAGTGCATTGTAATCTGCGATTTTTCTGAGAACTATGCTTTTGTTGTTCAAGATCCTGTACAGGGAATTCACTGGAATAACAACCAGGCAACAGTGAACCCCTTTGCAATCTACTAAAGGATAAGGGCGAAACTCGAATGAAAAGTTTCGTAATAATATCTGCATGTTTGCATCATGATATCATTGCCGGGCATGTATTCCAAGAACATTTAGTAGAATTTGTCAAGAAAAGCTTAAACAAAATTGAAACAATTACATATTTTTTCTAATTGGGTAAGTGCGCAGTATAAAAACAAAAAGAAATGTTAATCTCACTCATCATCTAAAAGATTATAGTTTAGCTGCAGAGTGGCACTGTTTTCCCACGGCAAAGGTGCGTGTGATGGCTTAGGTGGGACTTTGAAAAGGTTGGCAGCTAGAAGTAGTCTTCAAAGAATAAGCAATCCAATCCAAACCCCGAAAGAATTATTTGAATGGGCAAGTGAGTCTCCCTAATATTTCATTAGCATTTGTAGAAAATAAAGAATATAATGAGGAAGAAATATAATTAGAGGCAAAGTTTAAAAAGGCCCTAACGGTGAAAGGAACGTTAACATACCATTGCATAATACCGATCACAGAATAAAAGTAAAAGCAAAACATTTTTCTTCGCAGTAACATTCAATTGAAGTTAAAATTATGAAAAAATTACTTTATTTGTTGCATATCGTGGAAGATTATATGATATCGCAAATAAATGTGCTTATAACAATATAATATAGTATCTTGATTTATTTGAATATACTAATATTTTTTACCAAAATTTGTCTCTGTTCTAGTATTAATGTGAAATATCCTTAATAAATTTTTACAAAGTGTAAACATTTTGTTTTTGAAAGCAATATTTAATTATTATTGAAAATACACTACGCTATACGACGCGCGCTAAAAATTATTTAATATCTTCTGACTGAAAAGAAACCTCACTTTTTTCAAACATGAGTTTTTACTTTCCCTATATACGAAGTATATATAGGGGAAGTATTGTGATCGTGATTTTTATTTGAAAATTTTTTTTTTGCGGAAATATCCGTTTAGAGGTCCCCTGAGTCCATTAAACTAATTTCTGGAAAAAAAAAATTGTGTCTGTGTGTGTGTCTGTCTGGCTGTGTCTGTCTGTTCGTGGGTGCTGTATCTCAAAAACGACTGATCCGATTGAGATGAAACTTTAAATGTAAGGTTTTATCGTTAAAAACTGGAACTGAAAAGCTTTTGGTAAACATTCATAAACCGGAAGTGGGTGTTTACTTGAGGCGTTTTTTGTTTTTTTCCGATATTTTTTTTAATATGAAAAATATTACAAAACTTTTCAAACAAAAGTTAAAGAGAACGAGAAACTGAACAAATTTTATTAAAATATATTATTCATAAAATTCTTAACTTTTGAGAAAAAAATAAAAATTGAAAATTTTGACATTTTTTGCCAATTGCTAATAAACTAAGGAGTTACATGAAATTTATATTACAAATAATGGTAGAGAATTCAAAACTGAACAAATGATTAAGAATAGCATTTTTGCTTAAACCTTCTAGTTTTCGAGTAAAATATAAGGAAAGTACTATGATGGCCCCATCACCATTTTATTTTTCAAAATTAACTTCATTGACAAATGATAGTCAACTTTAAATTTTTAAATGACTGTATATACTTTTCCTTTTTTTGTTATACTTGACATTATTTTTTTGAATCCAATGGTACCAAATATGTTGATTTTAATTTAATATTTATGTCAGAAAAAAATAATAATAAACCTTCAATTAATAAAATGTAAAGTAATTTCAACTATTTGTTATTAGTCTGTGTTATACAACAAATGCAATCAGTTTGTTCCGCTTTTTCAAGGTACACTACATTTATTAAAAAATATATTAATAAGATTTATTAATATTTATTTCTGTCATAAATATTAAATTAAAATCAACATATTGTGCATCATTGGATTCAGAAAAATAATGTCTAGTTTAACAAAATAAGAAAAGTATATGCAGCCATTTAAAATTTTAAATTTGTCAATGAAGTTAATTTTGAAAAAAATATATATTTAATGTCATTTCATAGCAATTAAACGGCCATTCAATTTTTTTTTTTTAGTTGATTCAAATCGGTTAATAAATAACAGAGTTATGGCGCTGGGCGTTTTTTATCGAACACCCGGTATACTAATCCATCAATCACAAAAAAGTGCTTCTGCTTATATTAAAAAAATTAAAGACACCTATACTTTTTTAGTTAACAAAATGTCAAACAATTGCGGAAATGAATATTATTATTTTATTGTATTTACTTTAATTACTATATAAGGTTAATTAAAACTACAAAATTATTTAAAGCAGTTTGTTTATTTAAAGATATAACCAATTATTAATAATTATTCGAATTTAAATTTAAATAATCACTGTTTCTTTGAGACATAAAGAACCTTTGGAATTGTGTCGTTAACGATCCTTTTCTGGGGGTTTTTAATGGTTTTTATTTTTTGTCATTCTTATAATGAACTGCAACGTAATTAACTTTCTTTTCTTGCTTATCAATTTTAGTGGAACTTGGTTCTTCTAAATCGTCAGAAATGTCAATATCGTCTAAACGCTCAACGACGCAACCGTCGAAATTCGGTTCACACTGTAAACAAGAATGTATTTGTTTACATTTAGCGCAATAAGTCAACGTGTGTCTTTCTTCTTCAATAGTAACGCTGCGTTTGAGAACTTTCTTCAGGTTGAAAATTTGTTGTCCTGATTCGTTTGGGGGGAAGTTGTACGCTGAATAGTGGATAGGGTTTGAATTTACCAGTATTTTTATCCACGCCGCTCATTCTAGTAACAGATATTACCGGAATTTGCCTTCTACGAAGGTCCTGCAGTATCGTTGCTGCGGAAACTGACGTTGGAATCCCTCTGATGACGGCATGGAGTACTTTATCATGGAGTTCGTGGAAATGGTATGGCACAGATAGCATGTCAAAGAGTGCAATTGACGCTAAAAAATCCTTTGTAGTTTCATGGCACATTTGTAGCGTGTGCTTTACTAATGTGCATAAGAAGTCTATATTATGTTTTCGTAGTACTTTGCTAATTTGTCCGAAATTATCGCTAGGGAATATAATTAGAGGAGTCTTACTAGTCTCTGTGGTTTCAGAAGAACAGTCATCTTCGATGTAATTGAATCGTGTATCCACCACAAGTGTTGCACCGGTTTCACGTTGCCCCGTCTCAGTTAACATGTCTTTCAGCCTCCTACACTCTGAAGTTATGTCGTGGAATTTTTTATTCATCTCAGCGACTAGTTTTTCTTTCGCTGCATATTCTGTACATAATTGGTCAAGTTTTCCAAGGGATTCTTCGACTTTTTCAAGGGATTCTTCTACTTTTTCGAAATCCATGATGTCACTTTCACTTAATTAGATTGTTGAATTTAAAGAAAAAACGCACGCACACAGTCGACTGCACGGTGATATATTGTGGTAATTTTTAGTTCTGATAAACACGTGTTGTATTCACTTATATACTTATACTGACGCAGTACACTTTACAGCAATTTGATCACACCTGCACTAAAGATTGACCGTTTTTCGTCTTTAAAAATGGCTTTGTTTTTACTACCATCGCCTCCTCTCTCTCACTCTCACATACTCTCTCTCTCTCTCTCTTTCACCGTCTTAGGATATAACCGTTGATTGAAATATTTCAATCAACGATATAACAGACTTGGAAACTGAACGCTTGCTCTGCCTGTGACGTCACAGGCGAGGGCCATCGTTTTTGCCTGCCAAGCGGGAAACAGCGAAAACATTCCCATATTTTCATGACGTTGCTGTTTCGCTTGGTTATTACTTTGAAAATTCGAAATAAATCCGAACAAAAATGATTATAAACTGTTGTGTTCCTATCTGCAGGGATAATTACAGTGGTGGGCAACGTGTTGGTGTGTTTTCGTTTCCCAAAAACGAAGATGAACGCGATGCGTGGATTAGAACAATTCCTAGGGCCGATTTTTGGCCAACTCAATATTCAAAGGTAAGTTAAAACCCAACAATCAATATAATAATATCATAGCACATTAAACTTGTAGTACATATGTGTTGAATATTAACAATTAGTTATTAATAAGTCGTTAAATTAGTGTACGAAAAAACATAACCTCAAACTTAATTCAAACAATTAAAGCATGTTACTAAATAATGCATAACTGTTAGATTAATCACAATTAGTTAAATTACATTATCATATCATCATTAATCATAGATTTTGCAATAAATATAAAAAAATTTATTTCAAGAGTAAAATAAGTTTAACATAATATAATAAATATACAATATTATATTATGTGATTCCTATGTCTAAATCACAGAGAAGTAAAATATAATCATTTGCAACAATTGTAAAATATTGCTATTATAAAAAAAAATCGAATTAATGTAATTTTTTTTCTCCAGAAATATTATTTATTTTGATTTTAATTGATATTTTAGATAATGTATGTACTGACAACCCCGATAAATCTGCAGATGATATTCATTTCTTTCCCACCACTTCGTGGAGCTCTCCTTTGATGGCATTAGAACTACAGAAAAGGTAATATGATCAAGTATTTTAGCAATACATTTCAAGCGCATTATTAAAATTCTTCATGCAACTTAAAAATGCATTAGATTATCAATGTAAAAATTGTATTACTTTAAAAAGAATATTTACTATTATTATTTTTTGAAATATTTAATACTAATCTAAATTTTTAATTCTAGGAAAAATTAGATAAATTATTAGGAAAGGCCATCATTACGACAGGGCAGCCATTTTCAATATTTGAACATGAATACTGGATTGATTTTTTAAATAAACTACGGTCAGCATATAAACTTCCATCCAGACATCAACTTTCTACTACTCTTTTAGATCAGGAGTATGAAGATGTAAAACGGGAAGTAGAAACTAAATTACAACATGCCGTATCTTGGTCTACAGTGTGATGAGTCAAACATAAGGTATGATTAAAATATTTATATGCGTATATCCATAAAGAATAAAATTGCAACAATTATTTACAGAAATGAAGCAATTATCAATTATGTAGTCACCACACCTATTCCATTATTATATAAGACCTGCGCATTTGGTGTACAAAGACACACTGTTGAATTTTTGGCAAACGAAATTACATCAATTATTGAAGAGGAGGGACCACAAAAAATATTTGGAATTGTCACAGACAACGCAGCTTTAATAAAAAGGACAAGAGAGATGGTGACAGATAAATTTATTCATATTAATTCATATGGATGTGTGGCTCATACTCTGCATCTTCTAGTAAATGATTTTATGAAATTGAATTTCCTCAAAGCAATGGCAACATTTTGTAAAGACATTATTAAATTCATTAATTTATCTCATTTTAATTTGTCTTTATTTAATGAAATAAAAAGTTGTCTAAATATTACAGTTACTTTAAAAAATACAGTGAAAACAAGAAGGGGGTCCATATTATTTTAATTTGAATCGTAATTTAAAGCGAAAAACGCTTTGATACACGTGTCAATGACAAATTACCGGAGAACTTAAAGACAATTTTGCCGGAGGAAGTCATTTTTGGAATAATGTCCAACATATAATTACCATTTTAAAAATACTGGTAAAATTGATAATTCTTTTGCAAGGAGACAGATTTAATACATATTTATTAATGAATATAATAGATTTCATAACGGAAAATCAGAAAAATCTTCATTGATTGGTGCAATTAATAAAACAAATGGTTATAACAGCAATGCATGTATATTGTTGTCTATTGGATCCCACCATTTGTGGGACTAATCTCACTCCAGATGTATTGAATGAAGCATTTTATTAGCAAATTTATTAAAAATTCTGAATTATTTCCTCCCCAACATAATTTAAAAAAAGAGTTGGGTTACTTTTTAGCGAAAACTGGGTTTTGGGAGAATGATTTTCTCTGGGAATCTACTAAAACAGTTTTGTTTTATGTGGTGGAAATGATTTTGCAAAACAACTTTGCTAAAAGATGTAGCAGTAGCCAATTTAGGTTTACCAGCTTCCTCTGCTGCTACCGAGCGTTCTTTCAGTACGTACTTATTTTTACATACTGCAAAACGAAATCGTTTAACAGCAGATAGAGCTGGTAAACTGATTTTCATTGCTCAAAATTGAAAATCATTGATGTATATATTAAAGAGTAACATTGAAACTAACACAGAGGTGGAAGATTATGACATTTTCGATGACATAGACAATGATGAATAAATAATTGCTTTTGTATTAATATTTCCTGTATTCCATAAATATTGTTTTATTTATATAAAAAAATAAACTTTTTTTAAATGTACATAATTTTATTTGAATAAGAATAAGTTTTTACAGACATTTCATTAACAATTCCTAGATTTTATTCATTATAGTTGATAATTACTTAATGAATTTTAACATTTTGATTTATGTCTCAGTGCATCAGAGGGAATTTACATGTACAATTTTTGATGTTAAATTTTATTTCATCCACTGCATTGATTTAATCAAAATGAAGTAAACATTGTTATATCATTTAATAAGGATTATTTAAAGTGAAAAACTAGCAACTAATATTCTATAATAAGTAATAGTTACCATGAACTGTTATTAAAATAACTTCACATTCACTGTTGAAAATATTATTTTTAAGTAAAATGAGTATTAATTCTGCAATGGTCACTCGTTAAGTAGTTACAGGAGGAAGGGAGAAACAATAACTCTGAGTTTATTGGTAAGAATTATGAAATAGAGATAAAAATTGAAATCATATTTTTACATGTAATTTTTCTATATGTCAAACAATAACTACCATCATATTGGTGAGTATTATAAAATAGAGATACAAATTTAAATAATATTTTCTGCATGTAAATTTTCTATGATACGTTCTCATATGGGACTACCGGTATAATTAATAATTACAAAGTTAATAACATTTATTATTAAGTAATAATAAATATTATTAACATTGTAATTATTAAAATTATTATTTAAAATATGTTGTATATTAGTATGCATTGTTATAATTGTTTGTATATGAAATATTGAAATCCGATATTGTTCAGTAATATTTCGTCTTATACGGAGGATCAAATGTATTTCTTCGCAAACATTAAATTTTGAATAGTGGCGCGCTCTGTTGGACAGTGTTGCGCGAATGAGAGGTGACTCGGTGCTTTACGAGCACACCATAGAAAATATACTTCACAGTGTTTACACCATAGAAAATATACATATCTGGAGTATATGTATATTTTCTATGAGCACACATGTGAGAACGACCGTGAGAGAAGCGCACGCGAAAATCCACGGAACCACGAGTCCACGGAAGAGCTAGCTCAAGAGCCTTAACCGACCACGCTAGCCGTTGCAGCCCATCACGGTAGCGGAGAAGCCAACACACGGTAAGTCACCGATGATTGCATCACTGTCCACCGTTCAAAAATTAATTAAATACAGTTCATTAGTAAATTAGCGCTCTGTAGGCGCTCATATAAAAAATACAGATATAAATAGAGCACTGAACATGTATTATTGTTTATCCGTATCAAATTTCATACGCAGAAAAAGTCGGGAATTAGGGTACGAACAGAGTGCGAGCGTCTGGCGGTGCGATGTGCGCGGCTTCGTTTTTTTAACACGTACTTACGCTCCGTGGCACTCTGGACGACTCAGGACGCCATCATGCGTTAGCACGTGTTTAACATGAAGGCCGCACGCACCCGCACCGCCAGACGCCCGCACTCTGTCCGTACCCTTAGTCATTCCTCGCAACACTGTTTCAAAGTTTGCTATCATCATTTAAAGAAGTTGTTCATATTCTTCTGACAAAAACAATAAATGCTGAAAATGTATTTGATTGTTGTTGGCTTACATAGTATACTATTTAAAATTGTATGTATAGTATCTGATAATAATGCATATTAATCGAAAACCGATATCATATTTTACATCCACCACAATTAAGTATGGTATATAACCATGCTTGTGACCTAAATCAATAATTATTCTATATTTTAGATTCTGTAGGTATATTACAATCTATTAGAAACAATTGGCTTGATCAAAGAGATCAAAACAAAACAATTTTTTATTCAAATTTTAGAATAAACATTTTTTACTTTAAATCAAATGTATGAACTTGAATCAACTCGATTAGTAAAATATTCTTACAAGCTTAATTTAAAATCTTTATATCCTAATAGTTTGAAATATCAAAATGTCAAACATGTTTTAAATATTTTTAATGAGCATACAATGCAAGTACTTTTAGAACCCATAATTTAATTATCTATAAAGGTTCAGCAGATTTCATAAATTTAATTTGTAAATTTAAAATCAAATTATAAAGATATTGGTTTTACTAATGTCTTATAAAAATCATTATCAAGTTAAACAGAGGAAAATTATAAATTTTTACAACAGTTTGTAATGTGGTTAGATGTTTGGAAATCGATAAGCAGCCAAAGTAAATTTTCTAATGAAACACATATCGCAATTTCACATGTTTATTAGAACTAACAAAATATTGCTGTAATGTAATTGGGTTTTAAATATTTTCTACCAGGAAAATAAAAACTGATGCATTAGATATTATTATTATTAGTAATTGATCTCTCTATGCAAGAAATAAAAATATATAATTTTTTTCTAAATTTCCATTTTATTTTTATACACTCATATTGATGTTTTATATTTAATTGTTATACCTTCTACAAATGTGTTATTAAATAATTATGTTTAAACCAAAAATGATTTTGTGCATAAAAATTTGATTCATTGTATTAAGACTACAAAACAAATCACTTATTGAAACAACTACTTCTCCGGCTTATACTTCGACAGATATTGAATTATACAAAAGTAATTTGCGTGTAGCAAATAGCAAGGCTATCAAAGCAACACTAGTTTGAACGTATTTATTTCTGTCAAATAAACTAAAATTGTTTAAATGTACGTTAAATAGTTTGTGAGTGATTATTAGAGAGCGGATAAAAAAGCTTAAAAAATGTGAAAAAAAGCAGTTAAAAAGGCACAAAATTTAGAAAAAAAAAGCATTAAAAAAGCATAAAAACAGGAAAAAAGCATAAAAACACGAAAAAAGCACTAAAGAAAACTATATTTTCTTAATATGTTACACGTTTATCAACATATTTTACATAGAAATTCTGCTTAAAATTAAAATAAACATACTTTCTTTACGCAATATATAATATCATGTAAGTATTTAAAAATTAAATTGTAATTTTGTATACATTTTAAAATAACTAAAATCATTTCATGAAAACAGTAGATCATTAAATGTTGTTCTAGGGGTTTAATTGTAAAAATTATTACTTCTGACGCTCAATAAATTTTTAAAAGTGGAAAAGCTTCTCTTTATTTTAAATTATAGCTGGATCCATTTGAAAATTGCCATTAAAATTCAAGTTTAATTTATTTAATATTAAAAATCCTTTATTTTCACCGAATACTTCTTTCGATATTATTTTGATTTCTTGGCCAATGCGTCCAGGAATTTTTTAAAATGAATCTGCTTTTATAAAGATTTGATTGTATTGCTCACAAAATTTAAACGCGATTTTATGTAACTAACTTGTTTTGAAGGAAGCTCTTGTTTCTTAAGAACTGTATGACAGTCATTAACTGATTTGCTTGTCGTTTCGGGAAAGTTGTATATAACCTTATTAAATTCTTCAAAATTATTCGCATAGTACATCGTAGCATATAGCCAAGTTCCCCATTTTGTTAGCACTGGTTTATGGGGCAGTGAGATATCAGGTAATGACTTCATGAATAATTGCACTCACAGAAGAATATAAGAAGTATTTTTCCATATTTAATTAAATCTACAAATGGAAATTTCATTCTTACAGTTTCAGAAATTCGTTTCTATCCATGTGCTAAACTTGTACAATGCACAAAATGCATTATTAGTAAAATTTTGTAACTTGGTATTGTCTACGGCAAAAATAAGCTTGTCAGTCCATCATTTATGAATTTTGCTATAATGTTATTATCAGTTTTCTTCAATTCTTTTGTATATATCAAAATACTATTGGTCGGATGTCTTCATGTTAAACTCCTATTATTAAATTAAACAAGCGTCTGTGGTTTCATCCACACCAAACCACATATAATTATTGTTAATAATATCTATTTTTTGTATGGTTTCATAGTACGCAAGAGCTATATAATTTTTTCTCGGGAATGCGCATGTTACAATATTTTCCCAAGAAAGATTTAAATGCATTATTTTGTAATTTTCTTAAAGGGATATTCGAATGTAAAAGTATTTTGCACAAATGTGAATTTAATTTAAATTGTCCATCGTTTGTTAAAGCTTTGAACTTTTTCAAACGATCTTGATGTAGTGTTGTTATAACATGTTTTACATACAAGGCTTGACTAGTTAGGATGCAGTTGGTAACATGCCTTACAAAATAATGTATAATTTTCACTTATAAATTCTGGATAGTCTCCAATTAATTTTTGTATTGTTGTTTTCACCTTTTGCATTATGGGTTAAATATACATGTGAATTATATAATATAATTTATCTGTGATTCCCCAGGTTAATACGATTCACGCATATAGTAATTTTTGATAAATAAGCAAAGTTTTTGGAATGTCAATTCAATATTTTATGAATGCGAGTTGGAATATGAAAATTAACGAAAACGTTAAAAAAAAATATCCGTATTTTTGCCGAGAGTAGGAAATTGATACGGCTGCAGAACACCTGATTATTAGCTATCACTTAAATTTGTTTACATTTAATAATTACTGGGGCCCCTGTTTGGGCCTAGTTTAACGACGTTGACATCCGGAATATCATAGGTGTGATTCCTATGAAGCGTTCGTCTGTATTATCTGAATAATGAGACGGTCTATTATATCTACTTATTTATAAACGAATCCATTGTAAATTGGTAATTTGTACTAATATTTATTAATAATAAAATTCATTATAATTATTGTATCATATTATGAAGATTTTAAACAATTATGTTGTCAAAAGACACGAAGAAAATATGTAATATAAATATAATCTATAAATGATGGGATACAGGTTTTTACGAAAATTCTCTATATTAACACATTAATTTAATATTAGCGTGAAATTATTATTAAATGTTTTTTAAATGTTTAAGAAAATGGTCCAAATAAGCATCAGAATCTAAAAAAAAAGCATGAAAATAAGCACAAAAAGTCAAAATAAGCAAAAAAGCAAAAAAAAACTTAGCGCTTAGTAATCACATTCTTCAAGATTCGTATAGATATTAAGAAATTTTTTCGATGCTATTAATATTATGGATAAGCATAATGCTAGAAATCCGCTTTCTAGTGATTATGATATGACAAATTTAAAACAAGAAAGAAATGAATTTACTATGATGTAATTAAAAATAAAATAGCAAATGTAATTAAATAATTTAACACTCAAGATTTATACCTGAAACGGACTACTGAATTTTACAGAAACAATTACGTTAAATAAAAAATGAGATGAGATCACAATTTTTCAATATAGTAGCATGAAATTAAACACTTATTGAAACATATTTATAAATATAAATGTTTGTTTAGTTACAACTAAAAGTTGTCCCATTTCTCTTTGCATTCTCTTCTGTATTATTCTAGAGTCTATTATTTCTTGTAACAGATAATCAATTCACTACTATTATTATATGTATGTAACGTATTTCTATTTCAAGATTTTTTATTATTAAATAATCTATTTTCTATTTTCAGATTTATTATTATTATATATGTATTATATGTTGTATATCATATTTCTTGTTAATTTATATGTTTATTTTTTATGAATAATTTATTATTAATCATCTCTTCGCATAGAAAACATTGGGAATAGCAAATAGCTCATTAACTCTAATACAAATATTTTCCGCGTTTCTCTTTATCACTCGCAAATACCATTAAGGTCCAGTCCAAAACACATTAACGATAAATAAATATTTTTCTTTTTGATTTTCTAGAAATTGCTTCTCAATGTTATGCTTGCTAATTATATTTTAATGTTATCATCACTCTCAAAGAAGTGGGGTTGATTCAGTGTTAAACGGTTAGTCTAAAGCAGTCAGCCTAAGCAGTTAGTCTTAAGAATCAATCCTACGCAGAGAGTTAGAAATAGTCAGTCGACATTTTATTCTTAACAAATCAAGTAACAATTACTACTGTTCTCAAATAAATTTAAAGTTACATCAGAATTCTAAAGTTTATGTAATCGGACCTAAGTTGGCGTAACTGTGACTTCATCAACGAATCCAAGAAATCAACAAAAGAGAACCTAGTAACGAGCGACACATCACGATATCGGTGAAACCGTTAAAATAACGTCACCAATTTGACGTCGTCGTAGGGTAATGTTACATATGATCATTCTTAGATAGATAGATATTTTATTGGTGCTAATAGAAATAAATCTTTACACAAGTCACTTACAAGAATAGATTAATATAGTTTACGTGTAAATTAAAATTTAAGGTACGAACAAATAGTAGCTGTAGATATAGTACATAGCTATTACAGTACAATTATTAAAACCCTAACTAAATAACAAAATAAATACATGATCTAAAAATGGTAATATGGTTTTGATTCGTTTGTCAAAATTAAAATCAAATCAAAAGCTACAGAACATGTACATATTATCGAGAATAGAACAATGAAATGGTACGTAATAAATAAGATATAAAAAACTCACTAATATAAAGAGTCCACAACATGATTAAGAACAATATCTTGAATAGATAAAAGGAAACTAATCATTTATAAATAAATAGGTAATAAACAAGATATAAAAACACACAAATATAAAATGTCCATAACATGATTAAAAATAATTACACAAATAGATAAAATGGAACTAATAATTTGTAAATAAATTAATAATTTTAAAATAAATAAATAAATGTACAGATATATAAAATAGAAGCATAACTAATATAATTATAAAACTAAGAAATATTATATTATAACACTGAATTGAAAAATTCACAATTATATAAATCTAAACAACACAGCACGACTCGAGTTTCGACGTTTTATCGTCATTATCAAGTGAATTATAAATTGATGAAATTGTGATTTTATACTAACTATTTTGGGGTCAGGGAATATACCGGCCGGTTGTTTAGATTTATATAATTGTGCCTATACGTTTTATAATATTTTTACAATAATTATTTGTGGTTAAAACATAGTGAATTTTTCAATTCAGTGTAAGTATTGATTACCACGTAGTAACGGTCGCAACCATTCTCTTTATTATATTATAAAACGTCAATATATAAAAAAATTCAGAGTTGTCCATTATTAAAATTAAATTCCAGAAATTCCTCAAATGAGTAGAATGCCTGCTCTATCAAGAAGTCATTTTTGACTTTTTTAAAAGAGTTAAATTCGAGATTTCGGGTTTTTTTGCGGTAAAACATTAAAAAACTTAATTGAGAAATATCTGGAACCTGTCTGTGATTTTACTAGTCTGGTTTCACTTGGGTAGACATCTAACCTGTTGCGAGTATTATATGTATGTATGTTTGCATGGTTGACATAATCATTTGGACTTTTTTAATATGAAGTAAGCAGATGTAAATGTATAACGCTGGCAGAGTTAGTAATCTTTGTTCCTTAAAGGCGGCGCGACAGTCATCTCTATAAGTGTAGTGTGCTAAAATTCTGATAGCTCGCCTTTGAAGTCTAAAAATTCGATGAAGTATCGCCGAGTGTCCCCAAATTATAAGACCATATGTTAAGTGGGACTGTATGAAACATAAATATGCACTTGGTTTGTTTCACTAAATTTTATATTCACTCGACTAGTTTCGCTTTTTACAGCAT
This sequence comes from Ontholestes murinus, assembly GCA_963969525.1. Classification (NCBI taxonomy): domain Eukaryota; kingdom Metazoa; phylum Arthropoda; class Insecta; order Coleoptera; family Staphylinidae; genus Ontholestes; species Ontholestes murinus. The sequence goes on along the minus strand of OZ018395.1, from coordinate 14,054,822 downwards.
TTTCAAGAGTAACTATTAGAAGAAAACCGGCGATGTTTATATATTCAGGTAATAAGTGATTCGAGAATTGGGGAAGACCAAATCTCTTCGTTCTCTCGAATCACTTATTACCTGAATATATAAACATCGCCGGTTTTCTTCTAATAGTTAATAAATTAATAGGGCAATAAAAGCGGGAAAACACATCGTTAACGACAACGAAGAGATTTGGTCTTCCCCAATTCTCGAATCACTTATTACCTGAATATATAAACATCGCCGGTTTTCTTCTAATAGTTACTCTTGAAAATGCTGTAAAAAGCGAAACTAGTCGAGTGAATATAAAATTTAGTGAAACAAACCAAGTGTTCTAATTAATTACCTATTATTCCACAATGTTTCACCACGAGGTAAATGAGAAAATTATTCATGAAATAAATATGCATCTCTTAGCATATCGATCGATATAGAGTATGCCAACCTACGCAATACAAATATATTGGAGCCAAGTTTCTTTGTTAATGCATCACCATGGAAACTCCAAGTTCGCTGTCCATCCAAGTGAAGTCCTAGAAACTGTACCTCTTGTCTAACTTGTTGGGTGGTTTTAGATAATGTCGACATTAGGGTTGCTGATTCGGCATCGTTTATCAGAAGGCCGTTACTTGAAAACCAATCGGAAGCTCTCAGTTTAGATTGCAATATTTTCCGCTTGGCCTCATCAATTGTTTTGCCAGCTCCGCTTATAGTGGTATCGTCAGCATAGAGGCACATTGCTGTGCCTGTCATGTATGCTGGTAAATCGTTAATATACACTAAAAGTAGAAGCGGACCTAAAATCGGGCCTTGCGGGACACCATATTATTGCTGTTGGCTGTGAAATGTTGTTTTTGTAAAACACACGTTGAGATCTACCAGATATGTATGATATGAGTAGTCTGCAGCTGTCAGGGTGTATATTATAACAATAGAGCTTCCGAATGAGAATCTCGTGTGACACGCAATCGAATGCCTTCGACAAATCTAAAAATTTTGAGATACATGTCATACCTTTCTCAAAACAATTTATTATTATATTTTCAGTAAAGTTTATAATAGCCGAAGTAGTTGAGAGGCCCTGCCTGAATCCAAATTGCTTATCACTAAATAATTTCTTGTATTCGAAGTAAGAAGCTAGTTGTACCTGTAGATTTTTTTCAAAAACTTTAGAAAATACTGCTAAAATAGAAATGAGCCTATAATTATCAAGTGAGTTTATATCTCCGTTTTTATGTATCGGTATAATTTTAGCTTCCTTTAAAATATCGGGAAACTTTCTGGTTATTATACACTTATTTATTAGACACGTTAAGGGGTCAAGTATTTGGTTTCTCATTCGTTTTACAACGTCAACACTTAAGCCAAAGACATCTCTGCAGCAACCTCTGACTTCGATACTACACTAAAATTAAAATATCCACAATTATTTGTGACCTGCTGACAAGTTGTAGTAATGGGATCAATGTTAGGCTTAGGTAATTGGCTTACAATTGATTTGGCAATGGATAAGAAATAAACACTGAAATCATCGGCAGTTAAAATACTATTATCTTCTTGTTTCATGTTGGGATTTCTTTTGTTATTTATAATTTCCCACTTAGCTTTTTGTTAATTTTTTGCTCTTTGTAGATATTGTTTCCCGCAATTTGTGCTTTAGTTATTTCTTGGCCATAAAAAGCTTTGTATTTATTCTTTAACAGCTTTAATTCTTTTGTGTGATATTTATTGTAAGCTTTACTAATTAAATTTAAAGTATTTCTAATATCTTTTAACTCTTTGGTGAACCAATTAATTTGATTATTATTTTTATGTGTTTTATTGGAAAAGCTGTTTCAAATTGTTTTATGAATATTGCATGAAACTTATTAAATGATGTATCTATATCGAGGTCTGAGTAATTACCCCATTGAACTGACTCCAATAATTGGAATAAATAGATTATACTGTTTTCTGTGATAGGACGAACTATTTTTCTAATTCGGGTATGATTATATCTTGAATTTTGGAGGCGTTCACTTCGTAGTACATTTTTAATGAATAACAGAAAAACGTTTAACTTTTTTAGGGTATGACTATTATGGTATCTGTTGGACAAATTTAAAGAGAATTGTATACCGATGTGATCCGATATTCCAATTTGAAAAGATTCAACTGTATAAGTTAATGAATTGTAAGCCACATTATCAATTGTATTTTCAAATCTTGTGGGAAAAGTAACCGTTAATCTTAAACCAAATTTACGAAATAAATCCACAAGGCTTGAAATCTTATTATCAATTGAATTTAACCTCACATTGAAACCCCCTGTTATAATTATTGTTTTATTTCGTGTGTCGAGGTTTAATAAAACGTCAGACAAAAGGTTTAAAAACACATTAAAATTGCCACTTGGCGAACGATAAACAACAAGTAAAATACAATTAAATTTAGTTAGGTGGAGTGCAACGTCAGAGTACTTTTCTTCGGATACTGTATTCACTGGAAGAACTTTGAAATCAATACCGGTTCTCAACATTATCAGAACCCCACCGTGAATGAATTGTTTTATTGCAAAACTTGTTTCTACATTAAAATCACTAATTTCCAGATGTGATATTTCCATTTCTGTGAGCCAATGTTCACATAGACACAATGCCGATGGTTTAGTATCACTGTGGTTTAATATAATGTCTATTTTATTTATTTTAGATTTAAGAGATTGAATTTTAACAATCTACAATTTTGTCACTTCCGTTGATTACTTCGAGTGTTTTGGAGATGATGTACTTACGGAAAGTGTGAAACCATTTGTAGTGGTGGATAGTCCTGCGGCAGATAGAATAGAACGCAGCATGATCCGTTTCTGGTACTTTGGAATTTTGAAATTTCCCTTGACCTTGATGCCATGTGATAAAAGAATATCCTTAGTGTTGTGAAAATTACAATTTGCCTCTTGACTACTCATATGAAGTGTGGTGTTAATTTAATCTAGTAATTTATTTAATACATGTCTGCCATGCCAATATGGATTACCAATAATATGAACATTGGTATTGGTAATCGTCTTTAGCTGTTCTGTAAGGTCTTTACCATTTAATCTGCGACCTTTTATTGCGTTTATAGTCTCACCAAGAATAAAAACATGATCGTTAATATTGAATCCTTGCAAATATTGTTAATATTGATAATAATGTCTTCTAATTTTGCAAATGGTTTTCGAAATATAAAGCAATTTTTACTGTCAAAAATATTGTATATTATATAAGCAAAATCTTTTTCTAGGTTATCGGTCAAGAAAAGGATTTTACTATCTGGATTTAATGAAAATTTTTCCGAATTTGGCTTAAAACTGGTATATTGTAATTTATTATGTAGATAATTGATATTTCTTTGTAGGTCGTTATTTTTTTGTTTAAATTATCAATTTGATTCAACTGCTCCTGTATTCTCTGTTTTAAAGGGTTTTCGGCAATATGATTATATTCACTTTTACCGTTCACGTTCTCTCCCTTGAAGTTTATCTTTCAAGTAATTAATTTCATCTTCAAGATCTTTATTCTTTTTAGACACAATAAATGAGCGCCGTTTACATGATTTTAGTTCAGATTGCAGTTCGTCGATTGTTTTCGTTAGTATTTCTTCCGCCTCTATTGCTGTTTTTCTATTAGTTTAAGCCTGTTTGTTAATTTATCGATATAATTATTTTTATTTTTAATTTCAATATTTAATTCCTCAATTATATCAGATTTGGTTTTCTCAATCGATGAATTTAGTGACATTCTGAACATTATTGCTTTGGCAACATACAATTTTATGCTCGCCGACATATTTAACTTTCCTTAATTTATTTTTACAGCCTGCATGGTAAATACTGTGGCAGTGGATACAAACGTAGTTTCTAAATCCGATTGCCTTACAGCACTTAAATTAGTGTTTTTTTGCGACATTCCTCTTTAAGGTATAATTTAAATTAAAACACTTTAAGAAAAAACAAATCCGTTTCAACGGGGATCGAACCCTGGCTCCTATCGCTCCACTGTCTTCGCCTTAAGCACTGCTCAACGCTTGCTCTAATTATTATACGTGTGGTTTGTATTGTGACTCTTTGAGTATATAAAATAACACGAATAATATTCTGAGCATTTTAGGTTAGGTTATTAATAGATTGTTTATAAATTATTAAATAATCGCACTTACAGTCTTTATATTATGAACTCACTACTTTAATGTTGTTTAGTGTGTCTAACGTTCTCAAAATCACCTATTAACGAAAAATTCTTTCAAATGCTCGCCATGTTCATATAATTAAATGCAAGTACAATATTCCATACTAGTTATATGTAAAATAGTGATTGCGATAAAACTATTTATGGCGGGTATTAATTTTATTGTCGACCCAAAAACTTATTATTTTAACTGTATAACTTCCTCTAATGATACATCTCTTGCAGCTTTTATCTCTTGTTCTCCTACGAGTCTATCCGGGGTAGCTACTAAAAAAGGTTGTTGTACGTGTATATATAGGGTCCGCCAATAAGGGCGCGTGAACTTTAAAATTGAATAAAACAAGTTGTGTGTGAGGTAGAAACGAAATTTATTTTTCATTCGAAAACCCCATTAAGTATGGAAGATAAAATCGTTAAAATGACCACCGCGGCTCCGTTTGGTAGCCCGGATCTGGGAGGTCCAATTTTCGATGACTCTGGAGCACATATCGGCCTCAATTTGAGCGATGGCGTTGCGTATGTTGACTTTGAGGTCATCGGTGTTTAGAGGCTTGTTGGCGTAGACCAGCGACTTGAGATAGCCCCAGAGAAAAAGTCTAAAGGCGTTAAATCGCACGATCTCGGTGGCCAGTTGATATCGCCTCCGCGCGAGATGACCATGTCCGGAAATCGCTCCTGCAGAATGTCCATTGTGGCATGGGCTGTGTGGCACGTGGCGCCGTCCTGCTGGAACCACATGTCGTCCGTGTCCATATCATCCAGTTTAGGCCAAAAGAAGTTGATTATCATCGACCTGTAGCGCTCCCCATTGACGGTTATGGCCGCCCCAGCTTCGTTCTCGAAAAAGTACGGACCGATGATGCTGCCGGCCCAAAATCCACACCAAACAGTGACTTTCTGGGGATGCATTGCCACTTGGTGGACCTCGTGTGGGTTGTTCTCACTCCAAATGCGGCAATTTTGCTTGTTCACATACCCGTTCATCCAGAAATGAGCCTCGTCGCTGAAGATGATTTTTCGGCCAAAATGGGGGTCTGCTTCCAACTGCTCCAGAGCCCAGTCAGCGAACGCCCGACGCTGTCTGTGGTCGTTTATCTTGAGCTCCTGGGTCAATTGGATTTTGTACGGGTGCAGACCCAAATCCAGATGCAAAATTCTGCGAGTTGATGTCTCCGAAAGGCCAAGTTCCTGTGCACGACAAAAAATGGACTGCCTCGGGTTCTCGCGCACACTCTCACGGACAACAGCGATATTTTCGTTCGATCGGGCGTTTTGTCGACGTGTCAGTGTTGGCTGGTTGCTTACTGAACCAGTCGACTCGAATTTGCCCACCAATCGACGGATAGTCGACTCTACAGGCCGATCATCGCGACCGTAAAATGGGCGAAGTGCGCGGAACGTTGCTCGAACTGATGACCCATTTTCGTAAAACAATTTAATAATTTGCACGTGCTGCTCGACACTCAAAGTTGCCATGGTGATTTGGGGTTATATACTGAACAAATGACAGCAACTTTGACAGCTCTACTTCGAACAACATGGCCGCACCCTTCCGGCAAACTTCGCGCGTCCCTATTGGCGGACCCTTTACAATGCGGATGTTCTATCGTCTGTCTAATTCGTTTTTTCTTCTTCTTTAACTAATGTTATTTCTTCATTTAGAATGCCATACTCTGTGCTTTGCAAAGTAAAGTTTTTTTAATATAAATTATTTCTACTAAAAGGCCTCATCTGTTAGTTATCCGTTTATATCACCAAAATATGATGCATTTACTTTTTCTGGTGCATTAACTTTCTTGAATATGAGAATTTCATCATGTTTTCTTTATTTTGTTCAAAAGTTACTTTTTTAATTTCATAATTGTTTCATATAACTTGAATATGTTTTGTCAAGATCGCAATTTGAGAACTGGCTGCTGGTTGTGACGACCAGACGATTTATTGAAAACCACACTTTTTCATTGAACTGAGTATATTCAAGATATGTACATGGGTCTCGCAACGATTCTATTTTACAACTGCGTTAAAATTAAGTATACACAGAAAAACGATAACGACATAAAATTGGCGGGTCTTAAGGTACTTGACGACTTTTTAGAAATCCCGAATATCATAAACTACTTATACTTGCTCAGAGGTTATTATGCACAAACTATATTATTGTTCACTGAGTGGGCGCGTCAGGGGTTTAACTGCATCAACGGTTACCCAAAATAAAATATCAATTTTTATTATAATTCCTTTGGGAAACTATATATGACGTTTTTACGATTACTAATTTTTGAAGAATTTTTTTCTATTATTTAAACTACATTTCTTTAATTACTGTAATAAACAACAATAACTTAAATAGTATTTTAGTTGTATTCTCTCTTTTATCGAAACTAATTAAATACTGGTAAAAAAATTAAGAATAAAAAATGAAATACATTACTTTTTGTTTGTTTGTTTAACAACTGATTTTAGGGGGATAGCGGATTTGAGAATGTTCGATGAATCATTGAGTGGTATGCGGCTAGTTTATGTGACAGGGTGGTTAGAATTATACGGAATAGTTGAATTTATATTGGTAGGTTTTCGGTAAATATTAAATTCAATTTTGTTATCACTGTGGATCAATGTACGGTCTAAAAAGTTGATCTTGTTGTTTTGTTCGCTTTCAAGTGTGAATTTAATTTTTGAATGTATATTGTTAATTGAATTTAAAAATTGATCTAGTTGGCGGGAAGTACAATTGAAACATGCAATTATATCATCCACATATCTATACCAAAATGAGATGTGTTGTTTTGTAAATGATAGGTTAAAAAACCCATTGCCAGACCTGTTGTTTTAGTTTAAACATACTTCGAATGCCTCATATAGTTCTGATTTTGCTATAATGTCTGTATCAAGTTTGTCTAACATGTTTTTAATAATTTTAAGGTATTCGTTTGTTGGTATATTTGAGAACATATTTGTTACATCAAACGATACCAGTTTTGACCCTTGAGGAGTGACTATTGACTTTAAATTTTGAGCTAGTTCCAGAGAAAATTTAGAGACAAATTTTGTATACTTTTTAAAGATGATTTAATTTTATTGCTAGATTTCGAGCTGGACAATTAACATATGAAACTACGGGTCTGATAGGGAGGTCTGGTTTATGGGTTTTTATTAAGCCATACAATCTCGGAGCAAGTGGATTTTGATCAATTATGTGAAATTTTTCGAAACTAGAAAAAATTACTGATGTGTGTTTAAGCAGATTTCTGATTTGAGTTTGGATCTTTTTAAAGATGAAATAAATTTTCTTGATTTATAAATGTATTGATGTTTTCCTTATGTTGATCAGTATCCGGAATAACAATTGAATTTGATTTATCGGCTTTTATGATGGTTAGGGAATTAAGTGAAGCTTTGGACTTAATAGATTTAATAGTATGTAAGTCTGAAGACGATTGATTTGGATGGACTTTTATAATCACTTTGGTAAATTTTCGTAAACTTTTATAATGTTTGAAATTTGTGCTCTCTACTTATACAGTGCTTCCCAAAAGTAACGGATAAATTCTGTAAAGTCGTAAATAAAAATATTTCTTTGACACGTCAATTTTTGTTTTTAAATTACTATCCTGACATACCCTTTTCACAAGTTGGTACGTCAAAAAAATACAGTGCCCAGATTATTTGGAAAACACAAATTTCACCCGTATGAAGTGTACTTTGTACAAGAATGGTCCGATGATGACTTTGATTGACGAGTACAATTTTGTGAGGCAATAATGGAACTGTCTAATGCAAATCCTTGCTTAATTAGAAACATCGTATTTTCTGATGAGGCAACAGTTTGTCTGAATGATCAATATCCTCAAAAGCTTAATAGTGAACGTTAAATGACCCGGTAACAGAATTTGGTTACAGCAAGATGGTGCACCTCCAAATTATGCACGATCAGTTTGAGAATACCTCAATCTGGTATTTTTTCCTAATCGGTGGATTGGTAGACGAGGACATATTGAATGCCCATCAAGATCGCCAGATTTAACCCTTCTAGATTCTTTTGGGGGCTTTTTAAAAACTAAAGTTTATTTGAATAGACCTCCAAATATTGATGCGTTAAAATAAAGAATTAATGCAGAAATTCACTTAATTACTCCAGAAATGTTAGACAATGTTCTACAAGCTTTTGTTAATAGATTAGGGCATTGTCTCTTCGTTGAACATTTAATTAATTAAATTTTGTTATTCCTTCAATTTTATAAATAAATGCATTTTTACTACTTTACATGATCCGATGGAGATGAAACTTTAAACATAAGGTTTTATCGTTCAAAACTGGAACTGAAAAGCTTTTGGTGAACATTCATAAAACGGAAGTGGATGTTTACTCGAGGCCGTTTTTTGTTCTTTTTACGATATTTTTTTTAATATGAAAAATTTTACAAAACTTCAAACAAAACGTTATTTATCAATCGGCTTTTTATTATTTTTTTGTTGTATTCAGAATAAAAATCTATCAATTGAAGTATCGCAAGGGGTACTTTCTTATTTAAACTTTTAATGTTGGGGTTACCACCCCTTAGAAGCGAAGTGGTGGGGAGTCATTTAAAAACAAAAATCGACCTGTCAAAGCATTTTTCTGAAATATTTTTATTTACGATTTTATACAATGTATCCGTTACTTTTGGGAAGCACTGTATAGGTCAAACAGGTCGCAGCTTCGAAACTATATTTTCTGAACATTTCAGGGCGTATAGATTTCAAGCACTTTTTCAAACCATTCTTTAGAATGGAAACATCAATTTCCCAAAATCTAAAAATTTTACATCACTGTACCAAAGGTACAAAGCTTAATCTCCTCGAATCTGCCGAAATTTTCAAAGAAAGTAATAATCCTCATGTTAATCTGCTTAACGAGCAAACAGATTTAATGTACACGCCACTTATCAAAAATCTATAATCCGTTAACGATGCGTAATCACCTTCCTTTTACCTATCCGACAATAATTACCACCCAACCTTCTTCACATTAGTATAAATAGAACCCCTTCATTAATTGGCTTCACTTGATAATGACATTAAACCGTCGAAACTTATGTCGTGTGTTTTGTAAAATATGTATATACAGGGTGTCCCGTTAATGTGGGGAAATGGCTTAAATCACAGATTCCTGGGGCCAAAATATGATGATTTAACAAAACATATCTATATCCAAAAGTTTACGATTTAGCCGGAATATGTCTCCAAAGTTCCAAAAGATTTTATTTCTTTTGTTTATACCGATTGAACGCTTTATTCAATTTTAATTAAATTTATTATTAATAACTACCATAATAATATCATTTCAGTTATTATGGCGGGACACACTTCTCGTCTAACCTCCGTTCGCGTTAGACGTCTTTCCGAACATGAAGAAGAAAAAATCCAAACTTCAGAGTTTTGAAGTGCAATGACAAACGGCATTTTCGCTCCCATCTTCTCCTCCACCGCTCTCTCCCACCGCAATGATCTCCTCCACCCCCATCTCTTTTTCCTACTCCTCTGACCTCCTCACCAACCGCCGAAACCGCGACCGCCACCGCCCTCACTACCTCCGCCAAGGACACCACCTCCACCAAGCCAAACCCCACGACGCCATCTTCAAGGAGTTCGCAGCCTCCTGGTGCACCAGGTCCCCCTGGCTCCATCTCACCAGCCGCCGTACAGTGGACACTACAAATGCACCGGCCAACCTTCCACCATCACCTGGACTACCAGAAGAACTCGGTTGGACAGCCCCGCACCAGGCCCACTACCCAGCCCCACTCATATGCCGCCGCCATCAAAAGGTACGTGCACCATTTCAATACAGCTGGCGTCCCCTCTCGCTACCTTAACTATAAAGACTTCACTAAACTGCTCCTACAAGTACCACAAAACCTCGACATCGTCTCCATTTCCTTCCCCCCCGCCCCCGTTAATCCTCTAGTATCGGTTCGATCGAACCACGCCCAAATTGACAAGATTCTTAATTAATTCCTTCCCATTCTCGTCGGCGAACCCCTCACCATCAGCTCCCACACCCCTCAGAAAAAAAACCCACTTCCTCACTCCCGTCACACCGCAAACCATCCTTCTTCTGCGTCATACGGGACGTGGCCGACTCCTTCGGCGTGGAAGCATCACACTATTTGCAACCAACCAGAATTTCACCCTTTACCGGGTGTTAAATGTCATTCCCGTGCCACCTCGCGCCTCACACGCCTCTACAGGCTATTTTCACACAATTCAAACGACATCGACCGCCTCATTCGAGACAGCATTCTAGTCGGCCTCTTCAGGCGCTTTGCAGAGTCATCCGCTCTCTCCCTCCCCGCCCCATCCAATGCTCCTCCTGCATGGATTTTCACAATCACTTTACTCCCTGCCCCAAATCAATCACCTGCGGCATCTCCGCCGGCCCCCATACCGCTAACAAATGCACCGCCTCCTTCCTAAATGTGCACAATGCGGTAACAGTCACACTGCCTTTTCCAACAGATGCCCTAAAAAAATCGAAGCCACTAAATCACTCACCGATGACACTGCTACTCCCCCCAAATACTCTCCTCTCACTGACAACACCATTGAAGGAAAATTAATCCAAATCCTTACAAGAGGCGGTCTCGGCCGCAGCTGCCGAGAACCTCGGCCTCAAAGTACACTTCATCAACTCATCTTCTGTACACATCTCTACTTTTCTAACTAACGACAATAACTTAAATTTTGCCTCTCTAAATATTAGAGGGGCCAGACACAAAATTCCTTCAATTAACGCCCTACTAACTGAACTTAACCATCCCATCCTCTGCCTCTAAGAAACAGCCCGCAAAGGCGGCTGTGCCATTATACTCCTCAAGTCAATTCCCTTCCAACCACTCGACTACCCTTCCAACGATCCTGACATCTTCCTGGCCACTGTTCTCAACTCTTTCCCCAAAATCCTCCCAATCTCTGTCCACTCCTTATACATTCCTCCTTCTTCTCCCTTTCCCTCCAATTTGCTCAATCTTCTTGCCTCTTAGCCCCGCACAATCATTCTGAGTGACTTTAATTCTAGATCTCCCTCTTTTGGAGACACGGCCTCTAACGCCCTCGGCCATGAACTCGAGCACCTGGTCCTCATTTCCCCACCTGTCAGGATCCCTAACACACTTTATCGGCCACCGTGGTCATTCCACTATTGACCACATCTTAACTACTGTCGACATTTCCTCACACATTGGCCACTGTTTACAGCCTCTGGTCCTCACATAAAACAGCCCATTCCGCCTTGCTAATCTACAAAAAGACGTAAACACTTTCACTAACTGGGCCCACACCTGGCAGCTTACCATCAACCCCACCAAATCCCAATTCACCATCTTTCACCACCCACATTGTTTTCGCAAACTTCCCTCCTCCATCCTCCCTCTCCCTCTCAGTTAAAAATCACCCTCTTTTACCCCAAAACCAAATCTACTACCTTGGAATCCTCTTTCAACACAACCTTAGCCCCTCCGCAACAATCAAACAAACCAGGAAAAAAGTCTTCACAAGACACTGTCTCATTGCTTCCCTAAAATCCAGCCTCCCAGTACTCACTTCCGTCATCCAACTCCGAACTTACAAAGCCCTTATCAGACCCGTCATAGAATTCCCACATGCCTTCTTTGCCGCCTCCACTTTTCCCAGCTTGCCCCCCTCTTCTCACTTGAACGCCGTCTTCTCAGGAAGTACTGTCGCTTTTTTCCGGACACCCCAAATGAAACGGTGCACAGACTTTCTGCCATCTCCCCAGTCGAGCAAAGAATCTCCAAACTGATTAGCAATTTTGCTACCCGTTCGTCCACCCATAACCCCTCCATCAAACAACATTTCGACTCTCGAAATTCTCGCCTTGTCTAACAAATAAATCGAAACATTAATTACAAGCCAGAAAAGAACCGATACTAATCCCCACTACTATGCTTTCCCTCTCTTCAAGACATCGCACCACCACCAGCTAGGTGCACGTACACGTCTCCCAGGACCCAGGACCTTCCGACACTAATATAAAAACAGAACTTGTACATTCGCACATTATTGCCAACATTAAACAGTAAAATTATTATTACATCTGCCTTCACCTTTACCCTTATAACTAAAAATAATAAAAAAATTATTTACACAATAAAATTAAATTTAACAAACCCTTACCCTTTTAACTAAAAATAATAAAAAAAAATTATTTACACAATAAAATTAAATTTAACAATATTTAACAAAATAATTCTAATTATATAATTAAATTATATAATAAGTTTTTATGTGGTTAAAACATAGTAAGTGCGTTAGTTAAGTGTTTATCATGAATTACCACGTAGTAACGGTATTATGATATATAATAATTCTTCAACAATTTAATTTAAACAATTCTTCAACAAATTTAAATTAAGGTTTGTTTACTGTTGATCTTAGAAAATAAGGTAGTTTACGCCTCTCTATTTTATTACATTCTGCATCTTTTAACTGAACATGCACCAACTTATCTTCTAAATTTTCCGTTTCCAGTGTCTCCTCATCACATATATTATCCGATTCATCACTAGTTATTTTCCTTTCTTTCGATTTTACACGACTTTTATTCGAACGTCTTCTCACCCTTTAATCCGCCATTTTCACGTCGTACGTCACACTTCCGAATTTTTCTATTATCTCTCCTTCCTTCCATACCTGTTGAGCGGGCCTTTCAAAATCACGCACTAACACTTTTTGGCCGTTTTCAAAAGCATGTCTGATTGTTATTTTCGATTAATTGGTGTTTCATTTTTGATTGCATAAGTGTACTTGTATCAGGTATTAGCAAATTATATCTTGTTTTCAATTCACGACCGAACATCAATTTAGCTGGCGTTTCATTTGTAATTGTATCTTTAGCAATTCTATAATCGAAAAGAAATCTTAGTAAAGCGGTGTCTAAATTTACTTTCATAAAATACGCTTTCTTTAATGCTAATTTTATGGTTTTTGCATTAATGGTGGTGAAAATTTAGGCACAATACCATTCTTTTGTAAAAAAATCGTAAAATTTGCTGGATGTAAACGGAGGTTCGTTATCGGAAACTAATGTATCAGGTAATCCAAAACGCGCAAAGAGAGATCTTAAACGTAGTATAACTGAATCGTCGGTGGTGTTATTTAATTTAAACACTTCTACCCATTTTGTCTGTCTGTAATAATAAAGTATTTATTACCGTATAATGGTCCTAAAAAATCAATATTTATTCGCGACCATGGTCCTTCCTTTCGGAATCGGCCAGGATGAAAATATTTTCGCGATATTATGTCGAAATGTATTACAAGTACAGTCGACTCTCTATATAGTGAAAGACCAAAATGTTAACTGAAATTTCACTATATAGAGTTTTTCACTATACAAAGAGAAACAAAAATTCCAAAATTGAATGACATATTAAAAAAGTTAAACATTTAAAAGTTTAAATACATAGCATGTACATAATGTACATACTGTACACATTACATATGTATGTACAGCCCGCCCGTATACAGGGCTAAATACTACCTACGAAATAAAGAGAATACATAATTCAAAATCTGTTAATACACACATACATATGTACATTTAAAATTTGTGTAGTCTCAATAAATTGCTAAACAACATACATATTATGTACTAGGAAAAATAATCAGCTATTTTTTGAACCTGTTAGCGGATTAATCTAGGCATCTACTACATATAAAATGGGTTTCCCCGGGATGCTTCGAAATGGGTCCTACCCCGTGTTTCTCACTGAAATCTATTGTACTTGATTTACATTTTGCCTGTTGGGCGTTATAAACGCGTTAAGAACCTTTTCAAAACAGTGAGTCATAAAAATGCAGTTCGTGCTAATGTTAGGTAGAAATGGGAAACCCGAAGTGGCAAAAATCTCAATAAATGCATAAAAATTTATACATGAAATTCCGGTAATAATTTTATTATATAGATTGTTCCCATTTTACATATTCACTATATGCAGTGCTTTTTGCCTGAAATTTCATTAAAATATTTTGGGGTTTGAAAAAATTTCACTATAAAGAGTTTTCCACTATATATAGTTTCACTATATACAGAGTCGACTGTATAACATTTTTTTATTACATAAATTATCTAAATAAATGTGTACTATGTAAGTCATTTAAAATTAATTTATGTAAATTATCTGGAATGATTATTCTATACCCCCATAATAAACATCTTTGTTCAACATGAAGTTGATCCTTTCTTATATAATACGGTTTAATTTTATCATTATTCTCTTGATTTGGCCACCCATGTAAACAATATCCGAAATTCCTAATTAGTATCAAATCTCTTTTAATCTCTGACGCGATATTTTTATAATTTAAATTTATTGCTTCCTTTAAATATAATAAATTTCCGACATCCTTATCTCTAAAAGCAACTTCACAGTCCCTAGACCAATGCCATTTAACATTCTTCTTTAATAAATTATGTAAGGGATATAATTTAGAACTTAGATTTTCTATAATTCTGGCATAATAATTTACAAGACGAGAAAAGAGTTTAAGTCATTAATATTATTTATTATAACCTCAATATTATCTTGGAATTTGTGTAAACTATTCGCATCGATTTCATACCCTAAATAGCATATTTTGTCTTGGAAAAATTTGCATTTATCAAATCTTACTACCAATCCATAATTATTTAATTTAGTTAAAACTAATTTTAATCGTTGCATATGTTCCATAATATATTTGCCAGTTATCAATATATCATCGAGAAAAACTGAAACACCCGGTACATCTGCAAATATCTGATCAATTATCTTTTGAAAAATACCTGGTGCGGATGCCACACCATACGGTAATCTATTATACATATATAACCCCTTATGTGTATTTATGGCCACTAATTTCTTGGATTGTTCATTTAATTGAATTTGAGCATAAGCAAAAATATTTTCAATTTTCGGTAACGAGTATTTATTTACATGTAATTGCGGATTAGGTGTTACGCGAAAGTCCCCGCAAATTCTAATATTTCCATCCTTTTTACTTTCCCTATACACGTAGTATATAGGGGGAGTATTGTTTTCGTGATTTTTTTTTCAAAAATTTTTTTTGCGGAAATATCCGTTTTGGGGTCCCCTGAACCCAAAACACTAATTTCTGGAAAAAAAAATTCTGTGTCTGTGTGTGTGTGTCTGTCTGTCTGTCTGTCTGTCTGTCTGTCTGTCGGTGGGTGCTGTATCTCAAAAACGAATGATCCGAACGGCATGAAACTTTAAACTTAAGGTTTTATTGTTAAAAACTCGATCTGAAAAGCTTTTGGTAAATATTCATAAACCGGAAGTGGTTGTTTACTCGAGGCGTTTTTTTGTTTTTCGTGATATTTTTCTAAATATGAAAATTTTTAAAAAACGGTTCAAACAAAAGTTAAAGGGAATGAAAAACTGAACAAGTTTTATTTGAACATGTTTTTCATAAAATTTTTAATTTTCGAAAAAAAAATAAAAATTGAAAATTTTGACATTTTTTGCCAATTGCTAATAAACTATTGGAGATAGATAAAATTCATATAACAAATAATTGTAGCGAATTCAAAACTGCACAAATTATAAAGAACAACATTTTTGCGTAAACCTCATAGTTTTCGAGAAAAATATAGGGAAAGTACTATGATGGCCACATCACCATTTTTACTTTCCCTATACACGTAGTATATAGGGGGAGTATTGTTTTCGTGATTTTTTTTTCAAAAATTTTTTTTGCGGAAATATCCGTTTTGAGGCCCCCTGAGTCCATTGCACTAATTTCTGGAAAAAAAAAATTGTGTGTCTGTGTGTCTGTGTGTCTGTCGGTGGGCGCTGTATCTCAAAAACGAATAATCTGTTTGAGATGAAACCTCAAACTTAAGGTTTTATCGTTAAAAACTGGAACTGAAAAGCTTTTGGTAAACATTCATAGACCGGAAGTGGATGTTTACTCGAGGCATTTTTTTGTTTTTTCGTTTTATTTTTCTAGATATGAAAAATTTAAAAAAATGTTTCAAACAAAAGTTAAAGGGAATAAAAAACTGAACAAGTCTTATTTGAACATATTTTTCATAAAATTCTTAACTTTCGAGAAAAAAATAAAAATTGAAATTTTTGACATTTTTTGTCAATTACTAATAAACTATTGAAGTTACATGAAATTTATATTACAAATAATTATAGAAAATTTAAAACTGAACAAATTATTAAGAATAACTTTTTTGCGTAAACCTCATAGTTTTCGAGTAAAATATAGGGAAATTACTATGATGGCTTCATCAGAGTTTGAATACTATTGTGCATGAAAATGCATGAAAATAAGGTTTTTTGTCGATATTTTTCTAAATATGAAAAATATTACAAAACTTTTTAAACAATAGTTAGAGAGAATGGGAAAATAAACGACTTTTATTCAAACATTTTTTTCATAAAATTCTTAACTTTCGAGAAAAACAAAATTGAAAATTTTGGCATTTTTTGTCAATTGCTAATAAACTATTAGAGTTACATGAAACTTGTATTATAGATAATTGTAAAGAATTAAAAACTGAACAAATTATTAAGAATAGCCTTTTTGCGTAAACCTTATAGTTTTCGAGTAAAATATAGGGAAAGTACTATGATGGCCACATCACCATTTTTACTTTCCCTATACACGTAGTATATAGGGGGAGTATTGTTTTCGTGATTTTTTTTTCAAAAATTTTTTTTGCGGAAATATCCGTTTTGGCCCCCCCTGAGTCCATTGCACTAATTTCTGGAAATTTTTTTTGTGTGTCTGTGTGTCTGTGTGTCTGTCGGTGGGCGCTGTATCTCAAAAACGAAAGATCCTATTGAGATGAAACTTTAAACTTAAGGTTTTATCGTTAAAAACTGGAACTGAAAAGCTTTTGGTAAACATTCATAGACCGGAAGTGGATGTTTACTCGAGGCGTTTTTTTGTTTTTTGGTAATATTTTTCTAAATATGAAAAATTTTGAAATATGGTTCAAACAAAAGTTAAAGGGGATTATAAACTGAAGAAGTTTTATTCAAACATGTTTTTCATAAAATTTTAAACTTTCGAGAAAAAAAATAAAAATTGAAAATTTTGATATTTTTTGCCAATTGCTAATAAACTATTGGAGATAGATAAAATTCATATAATAAATAATTGTAGCGAATTCAAAACTGCACAAATTATTAAGAACAACATTTTTGCGTAAACCTCATTGTTTTCGAGAAAAATATAGGGAAAGTACTATGATGGCCACATCACCATTTGAATAGTAATGTTTTCGTGATTGAGAATGCCCGTGGCGTTGTATCTTAAAGACGAATGATCAGTTTGAGATGAAACATTATACTTAAGGTTTTATCGTTAAAAACGGGCACTGAAAAGCTTTTGATGAACAATTAAAAACCGAAAGTGGCTGTTTACGCGCCCCCGTTTTTTTTTTTTTTTTTTTTTGATATTTTCTTTAATATGAAATATGTTATAAAACTTTTCAAACAAAAGTTAAAAGGAATAAGAAACTTAACAATTTTTATTTAAACATATTTTTCATAAAATTTTGATATCTTTTGCCAATTGCTAATAAACTATTAGAGTTACATGAAACTTGTATTACAAATAATTGTAGAAAATTAAAAAATAAACAAATTGTTTAGAATAGACTTTTTGCGTATATCTCATAGTTTTCGAGTAAAATATAGGGAAAGTACTATGATGGCCACATCACCATTTTTATAATTGGGACTATAGGCGTGGCCCATCCACAAAAATCTGTCGGAGATATTATTCCCTGATTTACTAATTTTTTATTTCATTTTCAACTTGTTCTTTCATTGCGAAAGGTAAAGGTCTGGCCCTGCAAAAGAGAGATTTACTATTTTCTTTTAATATTAAATCTGCCCCCCGTTAAATGTTCCTAATTTATCTCATTTTTCATGACGGTTTTACTAAATTTAAAATACTTAAATCATGATTTATTGATATTTTCAAAATTTTAATCCAGTCGCGGCCTAAAAGTGGTGGTCCGCCATTGGGAATAATAAATAATTTTAAATTATGAAAATATTTGTTATTATATTTAATATTCACTCTTATATATCCTAACGTTAAAATTTTATTACCATTATATGATTTAAAAGTACTTTCAACTGTTTCAATGAATTTATGTTTAAAATATTCTGTATAATTTTTTTCCGAAACTGCAGAAATACCTGAACCGGTATCTATTTCCATTTTTAAATAATTTCCTTTTACATTACCTATTACAAATTTGCAAATTGATTTAATATGTCCTATTTTACCACAAGCCAGAAAAGAACCGATACTAATCCCCACTACTATGCCTTGCTATCCCTCTCTTCAAGACATCGCACCACCACCAGCTAGGTGCACCTACACGTCTCCCAGGACGTCTGCAGAGGCCAGGGCCTACAACCGACTTTAAACAAGAGATGCCGTTGGCATGACAGAGTTATTATAGCCATTAGTAATTACCAGGAAGTATAAAAAACAGTAGTACTACCACATAAAAACTAAAAAAAAATATTGGTGCCACCAATAAAATACTCTTTCAAAGATTATTTAATTTAAAAACTTTTTTGTCTCTTAATAATATTTGCTATCTTATACGGTTTTCCCATAAAAACATAAAATACATTTTTTTATCTAGTAAAAACAAAATATAGTTTTCTATGGAATCGTAAATACATGTTTTCGTGGCCATCTTTGTTTAAAAAATGTAAATTATGTATAATAATAATTACTGAGTGTCTTTTAATAATTAATTTTTGACTTTATTATAGTTCATAAATATTCATATTTTGAGCAAACAGGTATCTTGCTTGTATTAGGATTTTGCGAAGGAAATTGTTTGAAAAGTGTTAGATGTTATTTTGATTAATTTGATTAATTGTTATTGATTATTTTTTATTCAATTAGTTGATTAGTTAGTTGATTTACTTATTAATGAGTGCAAAATAAGCATACTACATTCATATTTTATTTTTTTGTGCAAAAACCGTACAAGATACCAAATGTTATTAAGAGACAAATAATTATAAATTAAATGTTCTTTCAACTAGTATTTTTTAGTTTTCATTGGATGTACCAATAAAAAAATATTTAAGTTTTGGTACTACTTTTTTTCATATTTCCTGTCAATCACTAATAGCCATAATACCTGAAATGATGTATTGTAATATGGTAGTTATTAATAATAAATTTCATTCAAATCGAATTACGCGTTTAATTGTTATAAATAAAAGAAATAATTTTTTTTGAAACTTTGAAGACAAATTCCGGCTTAACCATAAACTTCTGGGTATAGATATGTTGGGTTAAATCATCATATTTTGGCCCTAGGAATCGGTGGTGCAACTATTTCCGCACATTAACGGGATACCCTGTATATTACATAATTTTTACTGGTTAAAACATAGTAAGTGCGTTAGTTAAATGTTTATCATGAATTACCACGTAGTAATGGTCGCCACAATCCTTATGATTTTCAATTAGATTTAAGAAGAGATATGTAGTATATTCGAAACTACCTAAATAATACCTTCCTAGAAACCAATGTATAGGTAGAGAAGTCTCGACAATAAGGTAGATTGAACTAATGTAATTCTTTTTTAGGGAGCCCTACATCTAAGGTGTATTCTAGTAAAAGAGAAAATGAAGATATTTGGCTCCTAATACAAATTTCAGAATATATTAAAAATGTTTCAGAGATATTACAACGAGTACATTTTAATTATTTGCATTAAGTCATTGAATTCATGAAAATGGAGTTTACATTGAGCATTTACTATAAAACGAGTTGATTAACAATTATTTAATAGTTTCATGTTTTTTAATATTATATATTAAATATTAATTCGATCAATTAATTGGATTCTTTCAGTAATATGAAAATAATGAAGGTACCATATTCATATAAAATTTCTTTTGTGGTGAAACTGTAGAAAATAGAAAATATGATTAACAGACATACTAAATAAAAATTTTATAGGGTGTGCTAATAACAAAATATTTTAGTTTTTATGTTATGGTACTACTGTTTTATATAGTTTTTGTCTATAAAAAATAGTAATAATAACTGGTAAGATATGTTGTATTATGATAATCAACCATGCCGTTAGAAGGTTAGAATTTCACGAAACTTACTTTATACGGAGAACACACAAGAATCGAGTAACTTAAAAAACGCTCACTCTGGGCCCCAGAATATACCTGAATTCAAAAATATAATTGTGCACGTGCAACATGTATTTTATGCAGGTAGCGTAACTTTACGGCACTGAAAATACGGAATTCCAGGGTCTAGGTCATAGATGATTATGAGTTTAACTGTATTTTAATTTTGTTTAGTGAAAATCATGAATGAAGCTTCAAGGGAGGTTTATAAGTAGGTATGCTTTCATTCTTTAATTTAATTCAATCCAAAATTTGGAAAACAAGTTATGTTATACCTATTTACTAATCTGGTCAACGTACTTTAGTTAACAACTATGGGGGAGTTTGTTTGCAGGCAATCATACCAAAAATCGATCAACTGTAACCAATCTCTTATGTTATAAACAATATTCATCAAACGCTTTGGATATGTCCCACCAGGTTGACTCAATTTACACTGATTTCTCCAAGGCGTTTGATCAAGTTAACCATTCAATTCTTTTAAAGAAACTTAGCGCCCTTGGATTCAACAAAGCAACAGTATCTTGGATCCAGTCATTTTTACAAAATAAAACACAGAGGGTATGCATTAATAGTTTTATTTCTAACTCTATTCATGTAAGTTAAGGTGTACCTCTAGGGTCTCATTGTGTCCGTATATTGTTTATATTATTTATTACATGACATACAACACGTAATAAAAAATTGTAATTTTCTATTATACGCGGATGATCTCAAATTATTTAAGTGTGTTAATTCAATCACTGACTGCAAACTAATCCAAAATGATATTAATAATATCAAGCAGTGGTTTAGTTTAAATAGATTATTTTAAAATGATAAGAAATGTTTCTCTATTTCTTTCTGTAGAAGATCTCAATGTATCGATTTTACCTACACCATTGATTTGTTACCATTGGAAAGAAAATCAGAGGTAATGGACATGGGTGTTTTATTTGACTATAAAGCTGTAACACAATCCATGGCCAACCTCCTTCCATTTGGACCATAATTATTTATGTACTATTAATCGTAGGCGTCTTCACACTTATCACGAGATACCTTCGGAACAAGAAATTCTTCTCTATCTGGAGGAAGAAATCTTCAACCATGGATCAACCCATCCAAGAACCAACGACTTGTGGAAAGCAACCCTGGATTCCATGAGTCATGCCAGAGGATGTTTCTGCACTTATGCCGGGGGTGTTATGATGCCCTAAATGCTGACATCCACAAAATCTCCAAGAAGATATAAGGAAGCTGCGGAGCGGCACGCCTCAGTCCTTAACATTGGTTGGCTCGCACTTCGCTCAAATCGCGAAACTAAGTATAATTAAGTGTTTTATAAAGTTCTAATACATATAATCAATCATTGTAATCACTAATTAATCATTTTGTGAAATAAATAAAAGTTACTTTTTAAAAACTCATATTCCATAATCAGGAATTTAACTCGCGAGTTTTTTATGTACCGTGTATTGCTCAGAGTTTAAATTTAATAGTCAAAGACGCAGTTAATATTAATTATTATACTACTGGGGTTTTCAGTATCGTTCAAGAATTGTTGCAAAATGGCATTTATTAAAAAAACCTTTGACCAAAATGGAAAATATGACGCTAAATGTCTTGCAGATAAAATAGTTACGTTCTCCTTTATTTGTTCAATTCGTGTATGTCATGGTGCTCTGGTAAAAATTGGTAAAACTTTGTTGGTAAAATTCTACAATCTGCTAATATGAATATTCTGGTCGCTTTAGATGCTTTATCAGATTTGGAAAATATTTAAGTAAAATCACGAACTGACAAAAAATTTGAAGTAATTGTAAATAACGCTTGCTGAAAAATTTGGAATAGAAACTGTTTGAACCTTGTAGAACCTTAAGGCGACGAAAGCTTTTAATTATGAACATGAAGATTAAGCAGTTAAAATTGGTTCGTTGATAGATAAGACGTTTCGATGTTGATAATCCATATTCATTTGTATATTAAAGTTGTAAATAACTCAGATTTAAAAAAAATGTGTGTTTATTTTCACTACAATTGTTTCGCAAATATATTGCTTCTCCAGGTGAATTAATTGTAAACTTTCATTCACCTGAAGAAGCAATAAATTTGCGAAACAATTATAGTGAAAATAAACACACGTTTCTGAAAATCTGAGTTATTTATAACTCTAATATACAGCTGAAATTGAAAGGTTTGATTTATTGTTTAGCCATGAAAACGTACTTTTTTATTTAATTATTATTTAATTTAATTTAAAGTGATGATGAAGATAAAAACCAGCTTATCATTAATTGTAATCGTTTAAAGGAATAACTTTCTACAAAAATAGTTCGTCTGATATAGATGCCAATCTAGGCAGGCTAACGGCGAAAATAATTTAAAACTTAAATACGTAAATGGTTTACCCAAAATTGTTCAAATCTCCAACTCGGAAAACTAATAAATTCCCAACACGACACTCCGGCTGATTCATTTAATTCGATAAACATATATTATCAGAACACACGTGGATTGAATACTAAATCGCACGAATTTTATGTAAATATGGAAACAAATAATTATGATATAGTTGCTCTGACTGAGACTTGGTTGAGTGAGGGTTTTTTGAGTACTGAATTGTTTCCGGAGACCTACACTGTAGTACGTTCAGATAGATTGCACAAAAGAGGCGGTGGTGTGCTTATAGCACTAAGTAACCAGTTTCAGTGCAAGGAAATAGACCTTCAGCTATCGCCTGTCCTAAACATTGATGCAGTCGCAACCAAAGTAATTATAAATAGTAAGTGTTTCAATATTCTCTGTTGTTACATTCCTCCTAATATGAATGTAAATAATTATATATCATTTTTTGAATGTATAGAGTCAAAATTATCTATGGTTAACACCATAATATTAGGTGATTTTAATGTTTCAGATTACACCAATTTTTTACAAAACAATATCCACTCAATTTTATCTGAAAATTTGGTCAACTTTATTAATTATTCCGGCTTAATTCAACAAAATAATATTTATAATTACAATAATAGAATCTTAGATCTGATATTAACATCTTCTGATTTAAAATGTCTAAATGCGAGATCAGATAATCCTGCTGTAATTGAAGACCATCACCATCCTGCACTTAATTTGAGTATCTTAATTGAACGCCCATTCTCAAAATTTTCTGGAAATATCTCCAAACAATATAATTTAAAAAAAGCCAATTTATATAAGATTTACATGGAAATGGTCAATCTTAATTGGACGTTACTATTTGAGGGCACCGATGATGTTAATATTATTTGTAATAATTACATAAAATTAATTCATAATATTTTTGACAAATATATACCCAAATTTAAAAATGTAGGAAAATCTTATCCACCTTGGTTCAACAACAGCATAAGTAGGAAAATTAAACTAAAAGTACTTCTGCGTAATTTACAAAAATCATTAAAATCTGAAACTAGAAAAGCGTATAGTGATTATATTAGTAAATCGGAATCTCTTGTAGTCCAAGAGCCCAAAAAGTTTTGGAACTTCATTAATAAAAAGCGAAAAACATCAAAAATTCCTGGACAAACAAAATATGGCAATGATGATTACTCAGAATCACCAAAAATTGTTGCTGCATTCGCTAATCACTTTTCGGGTAGCTATGTAAACTGTTCATCAACGAATTTTATTAATAAAACTGTATTATCTAAATACCTTGGTAACTATACAATTTCTGAAGATATTGTAATACGACATATGAAGAAGTTAAAGCCTAATTTAACGAGGCTTTTTCATCCGTGATTTAGCTGAAGTAATTGCTCCTCCCCTAACTCGCATTTATAATCTAATTCTAAGCAGTGGTGTATTTCCGGATTCCTGGAAGGTAGTAAGGGTAATTCCAATCTTCAAGTCTGGTCATCGTCATATCAAGAACTACCGGCCTATTTCCTTAATTAGTAATCTTTCAAAGGTCTTCGAAAGTATATTAGCGGATCATATTTATAGCTGTGTCTCATCCACTATTGTAAAAGAACAGCATGGTTTTGTCAGAAAACGCAGTACTCTTACCAACTTAGTAAATACAACTCAATTAATATCACAAGCACTTAATACACAAAAACAGGTTGATGTAATATATTCTGACATTTCTAAGGCCTTTGATAGAATGCCACATAATATTTTGTTAAAAACCTTGGAATCCTTGGATATTAATGGTAACATCATAAATGTTCGTATTTAGATAATCGCAAACAAATTGTTGAAATAGACGGCTGTAAATCATCACCATACATAGCAATCAGCAGGGTTCCTCAAGGTTCGAATCTGGGACCTGTTCTTTTTTTGTTATATATAAACCGTGTGGCCATGATACTCGACTGTGACTTCTTTATGTATGCTGATGATATTAAACTAGTTAAGATAATTAATAGCGTATCCGATTGCATTGACTTACAGAATAATATTAATAAGCTGATCTGCTGGTGCGAAGATCAAGGATTAACTATTAATATAAGTAAATGTAATGTTATAACATTTCACAGGGTTTTATCTCCAATCATTTTTGATTATAAAATTAATAATATCGGCATCAATAGGGTTACCCAAATTAAAGACTTGGGTATTATTTTTGATCATAAATTGACATTTTTACCACATATTAGGTCTATTGTTCAATCTTCCTTAAAATTACTAGGATTTATAATAAGAAATTCTAAAAAGTTTAAATCAATTAATACTATTATGCGGTTGTATAACTCATTTATATTGAGTAAACTAAATTATTGTACACCTGTTTGGAGTCCGAATTATTTAAATTATATCAATTTATTAGAAAAGGTGCAGAAAAAATTTGTAAAGTACTTATATTTCTTTAAACACGGAGTATATCCCACTAGTTTTATTTCTTATAATTCTCTATTATCTGAGTTCAATATGCCTTCAATGTTTCAGAGACATAAGTTTGTACTTATTGTAACCTTATATAAACATATACATTATCATTTAGACAATACCTTTATACTAGACCTACTTAAATTTCACACTCCGTTATATAATACACGTAATTCTCGAACTTTGGGTTACGATTGTCCACGTAAAACACATTTTGCCAATTCTCCTCTCCTCAATATGCTTTCTGCTTATCACAATGTGCAATATGACATAGATATATTTTTGCCTAATTTTTATAATTTTAAAAAATTATTAAAAAATTGTTTATATAAATTATAAGTTAGTTTTATAGTTTAATATTAATGTATACTTTAATTGTAAGCTTTTGTAATATTAATTTGATATTCCCCTATTCTTGGGACATGTCCTGTTGGGAAATAAATAAATAAATAAATGACTTGTGCGAGAAAATTATATTCTGTTAATCGCTTTTTAAAGATTTTAACAATGATGTCGTAAGGGTTCCGATTTTATAATTTTCTAGATTTTTAATCGATAATATGAGTTAGTTTAATTTTTGCCAACTAAAGATCGGTGTGTTTTTATCTTATATTTTATTAATTTTAATTAGTAAGTAAATAGTTACTTAATAAATATATTATGAGTTTTCTTTTTGAAAAATTTTTCAAATGATACCAAAGTGTTTCCTTAATTTACAAAATAAAGAGAATCAATAAAAATATTAATAATTTATTTATGTTATGAACTCTTTCAAAGTTGTACATAAGTTAATATTATAAAATAATGAGTTAACATATAGAATATTCATGTATACAATAATATAAAATTTTACATACGGATAAATTATTTAAAAAAGGTTCAAAAGTCAAATTTCAATTCATCTGTATTGCTTACATCTTTTATTGATTGTGGAAGTTTGTTATATATCTTGATAGAACAATATAAGGTGGATTTTTCTTATAAGGTGGTTTTATGTAGTGTGGTACGTAGGTCATTCCGATATCGTGTATTACGTTCATAAACATCGGCGTTTGTTGTAAATTCATGTCTATTTGAGTATATATATATATATATATATATATATATATATATATATATATATATGGCAGATTTATATAGGTAAATATTAGTAAAAGTAAGAAGGGCGTTATCTACATATGTTTCGACATGTTTCGGTTCTTTTAAGACCAAATAGTCTTAAAATTCGTTTTTGTGCTATGAATACTCTGGAAGTATCGGAGCGCCCCCATAATTAATTAGATAGTTTGAAGCGAGCAGATGTTTGAGTTTTAGGATGGCAAAATATGCACTGTTGAGTTTAGCACATATATGATCAATCTGGTATGACCACGATAGTCGTGCATCCACAAAGCTTCTGAGAAATCTTGTATACTCCAATTCGTTGGTTGGGTCGTCTGGTTGTTTTCGGTTGTAGAACTTAACTTGGACTGTTTTATTGATGTTAAGTAGTACGTTGTTTCGTTTGCACCAATCCGATATTTGATCATTTGCGGAATGAATAGAATTCATTAGATCTTCTGGTGTAGGTGATGATACGATTACTGTTGATTATACAATTTTCCGTGATTTATATGATTACTGAGGTCGTTGATAAATATTAAGAACAATAGCGGACCTAATGAAGACCCTTGCACCGCCCCTTTATTAATATGATGTTTTTTTGATGTTGCCTGATCAATCTGTACGTATATCTGTCAGTTAGATAAGACAGAAATAATGAGTTTAAGAGCAGCACCTCGACGGTATCAAATGCTCGCGAAAAACCATAGAACAACCCCGCGACGCATTGGTTCTGGTCTAGACTTTTGCTAATGTATTCTAGGAGTTCTACTGATGCTGTCTCTGTTGATCTACATTTTCGAAAACCATGTTGATGTTCAGCAAGTAAGTTATGACGGGAAGGGAAAGTCTTAGCCGAGTTGTAAGCGCCTTTTCAATTATTTTTGAAAATACACTAATGTCACATATAGATCCTCCGTGGAGAGATTTTATGTTTCTGACGAATTCCCGCCACTAAGGCAAAGGCAACGCTTCAAACAATCAAATGGCAGCTTAAAGAAGAGAGGGCCGTCGACACAGTGAATAACAACTTTTATAATTGTTGATAATTGTAGACGT
Organism: Ontholestes murinus; assembly: GCA_963969525.1. Classification (NCBI taxonomy): domain Eukaryota; kingdom Metazoa; phylum Arthropoda; class Insecta; order Coleoptera; family Staphylinidae; genus Ontholestes; species Ontholestes murinus. The sequence continues at coordinate 14,027,373 of OZ018395.1, read as the reverse complement.
AACAGCAATAAAAATCCAAATCATTATAGTTTCAACAATGCTCTCGATTGCATTGCTGGTCTGTATGCTGAGCTAAATCAGCTCGTAGACTTAAACAAAATCTTTTGTGAATTACAGAAATTAATCGAGCAGTTGAGATCCACATCAATTGATTGTTATGCAGTACTTTTAAACATTTGTTCGTAGAACGAAAACAGTATTTTGGATAAATTTAGCGAACTGATTGAGTTCTTTGCTAGGACCAAAATTGACGTCATGTGCATCTGCGAAACAAAACTGACCGGACGGGAAAGCCTCTGCATTGGTAGATACAGATATTATCGAAGTCTTCTAAATTTTCATTAACTTTATTCAGAATTTAATTTAAGATTTTAATATTTTCCAAATTTCTTTTATTTCTGTAACTCGCATTCATTGTAATGTGTTTTGTTATTACAAAATTTAAATTTTTGTAGGCAACCATAGTTGCAACAAAACTATACCTCTCACTCTACTGGTTAGAGAGAGACATATATAATGTAAAGTGCCCGTGGTGGATTAAATGCCAATTTATTCCATCTTTACCAAATTTATTAATGATCATTTCCTTGTTGGCATCTGAATTTAAAAAAATGACACATTCTTTTATTTTATTTGCAGCGTCAAAAAAATTGTTTAAATTTAAATGAGATTTCTGTGGTAATGATGTTTGGTGGTTGTAATTAAAATTGTATGAATTAGAATTTTTTAATCGGCCTCCTACCCGTAATATGCCATTATTGCCAAAGAATTGATTTAATTCCTTTATTTTACTCTCGTTATTTATGGACTTTCTTGTTTTTTTTGCTTGTATCGTCCTTAAATGACAACGATTTCTGTATTTTTACAATTTTAATTAGAGAGTTATTAAATTTATCTGCAGTAATTAGACCAGTTAAATTTAATTTATCCCTTTGACAGACAGCTATTTGAACGTATACAAAGCGCCGACACTCTTACTAATTTTGAAAATGAAGAAAAATTATTAATGAATGTAATGACCATTTTTTCGTTTCGTTTCACATTGAAGTGCCCTACCTTTGTTTCCGGCAATTTATTCAACGGTAGATCGATCACATCATTTAAAATACTTTTATTTTGTCCAACGAGGTTGGCCCGTGCCACCACAAAGAATTTTTGATTAAATCAGTAGGCATAGCGCCTCGCGAAATAATATCTTGCTAGGTTGTCTCTTGTATTAATTCA